>CM075772.1:30114217-31365884 GCA_037974665.1 Ehretia macrophylla
GAGAGCAAATGAGAGAGAAGTGTGAGGAAAAATGAGAGAAATGACAAAGAGTGAAGCTTTTGCACTTCTTCATGCATGTGGTCGGCCTTGAGCTTGATGATTCAGCTTTTTTGTGTCTTCAAGAGCATATTTGAAATTCCTAGTATGGGCAAAGAATGTTTGGTTGGGCAAGGTGGGCTTTTACAATGGTTTTGAGCAATTTTTTATGCAATTGTGTCATAGGATTGTCATAAGTTGTCTAGAATCAATTTTAATTGAGCAAACATGCACAAATACCACCTAGTGGTCGGCCAAGGCTATAAAAATTCTGATTTTTTTTGTCATCTATTGGAATATTATTTTATTGGGTGTTGGAAGTGCAAAAAGAATAAGGAATAAAGAATGAGAAATGCTTAGTTTTAGTGAAATTTAGTCTTCTAGTGAGTTGAATTAGTAATTTAATAATAGTTAGTGGATTTTGTAGGATTAATTAATGACCTAGTACTTCGTGTAAGATGTTTTCTTGTTTAGCGTGAGGGCACGCTTTCCTAGGTCTAGGACACGCACTACGAGGTCAGACATGAACTACGAGACGAATGCACGTTTTCCAAGTAAATGCACGCAAATCTAAATGAATGCACGTAATTCAATGCAAGGCACACAAAACGAACATAATTCTCAAACCTAGGTCAAGGCACGCAATTCTAGATTAGGGCACACGAAATGATGTATCACACGTAAATCGAGGTCGGGCCTTACATCCTCCCCTCCTTAAAAGAATTTCGTCCCGAAATTCAATATTACCTTTGAAATAAAGCTGGGTATTGTTGCTCCATCTGGTCTCGCCTTTCCCACGTTGCTTCTTCGACTCCGTGATGATCCCACAGCACTTTTACCATTGGTATAGTTTTGTTGCACAACTCCCGGTCTTGCTGATCTAGGATCCGAATAGGCTTCTCCTCGTAAGACAAGTTCTCCCAAAGCTGCAACGACTCTGACTCCAAGATATGCGACGGATCAGGATGATACTTCCGCAGCATCGAAACATGAAAGACGTCATGAATATTAGAGAGGTTCTGGGGGTAGTACCAGGCGATACGCCAATTTGCCAACCTTTTCACTTATCTCAAATGGTCCCACAAACCTCGGGCTCAACTTTCCACCCTTGCCATGCTTAATCAGTCCCCTCCGAGGTGATATTTTCAAGAACACCTTGTCGCCGACCTCAAACTCTAGGCTCCGTCTTCGGCGGTCTACATAACTCTTCTGCCTGCTCTGGGCGGTAAGCATCCGTTTCCGGATGAGGTGGATATTATCAACAGTCTTCATAAGTTTAGGTAAAAGGGTCGGGTCAAAAGTCCTCGTCTCACCTACTTCATCCCAATAAATTGGGGATCGACACTTACGTCCATACAACGACTCAAATGGGGCCATCCCAATAGTGGCCTGATAACTATTATTATAAGCGAACTCTGCTAGAGATAGATATTTCTCCCAACCTTTCACGAAGTCTAAAACACACACCCTCAGTATATCCTCCAGAATCTAAATAGTCCTCTCCGATTGTCTGTCAGTCTGAGGGTGATAAGCCGTGCTGAAACTCAGCTTCGTTCCCAAAGCTTCTTACAATCTCTTCCAAAATCGGGAAGTAAAACGAGGATCCCTATCCGAAACAATACTCACAGGCATCCCGTGCAATTTTACAATCTCCGCCACATACATATCTCCCAATTTCTCTGGACTATCCTCCTTGTTCATCGGTAAAAAGTGTGCTAACTTAGTTAATCTATCCACTATGACCCAAACGGCGTCATGACCCTTTTGTGATCTGGGCAGGTCCATAACAAAGTCCATAGTTATATGTTCCCATTTCCATTGAGGGATCTCCAACGGCTGAAGTAAACCTGCGGGTCGTTGATATTCCGCTTTGACTCTCTGGCAAGTCCAGCACCATGCCACAAACTCTGCAATTTCTCTTTTCATGTTATTCCACCAATAGTGTTGCTTCAAATCCCGGTACATCTTTGTTCCGCCAGGGTGAATAGTATATCTAGAACTATGGGCTTCTTCAAGAATCTTCTTTTTCAGCTTTGGCTCATTGGGAACACAAATCCGGTTCCTAAACCTCCAAACACCATCATCATGAAACTTGAAATCCGCATTGCTTTCTTTAATCTTCTGAAACTGTTGGTCCTTCCGTTGAGCCTCTCGTAACTCAGACAACAAGGCCGATTGAACTTGCGTAGTGGCAAAAAGTAACCCTTTCTGAGTCAATTGTGGTTTCCACAAAAATTCTTCCTCCAACAACACTTGCACCTTGACTTCCAGTTTTGCCATTCTCGGTTTCCTACTTAAGGCATCTGCAACTACATTTGTTTTACCAGGCACATAATTGATTGTGAAGTTATAATCATCCAAAAGCTCCATCCACCGCCTTTGCCTCATATTCAACTCTTTTTGAGAGAACAAATATTTTAAGCTCTTATGATCAGTAAACACCTCAAACTTGTTACCCCACAGATAATGCCTCCATTTCTTGAGTGCAAACACAATAGCCACTAACTCCAAATCATGCATCGGGTAGTTCAGTTCATACGGTTTTGGTTTCCTAGAAGCATATGCAATCACTCTTCCATTTTGCATCAGCACACAACCCAATCCTTCCTTCGAAGCATCGCTATAGATTACAAAACCTTGACTCCCTTCAGGCAATGCAAGAATAGGTGCAGTAGTTAATCTTTTCTTCAATTCTTGGAAGCTGCTCTCACACTTATCATCCCACACGAACTTTGTTTTCTTTTGAGTGAGCTTTGTAAGCGGTCCTGCAATCTTAGAGAAATCCTTCACGAATCTCCGATAATAGCCGGCTAGACCAAGAAAACTCCGAACCTCCGTAACGTTTTCTGGCTTCTTCCAAGACATTACTGCTTCTATCTTTACTGGATCCACCACTATTCCCTCTTGGGATATGATATGCCCCGAAAATGCAATCTGTTGCAACCAAAATTCACACTTGCTAAACTTTGCATACTGTCACGCCCCGACCCAACCCCCAAGCTAAAGGTTAAGTCCGGACCCGACACACGGACAGAGTCTCCCCTGTACCGTGGATATTCTAAAAACCTGTAAACGCTTAAACAAGGTCCCAACAATACATACAAGCTTTTCTCATTAAACAATAAAGCTATAAGGCCATCCGAGCCTTATAGTACACAATATCTCCAAAACACACAAGCATGCGAGAACTTGTTGTCAACATAGTCTTATAATCATAACATTCTAGGAAATCAATAAAACAACTTAAAGAATAAAGCATTCTACATCAACCATCCACTCCCAAGCATGCAAGGAAATAAGGCAAGAATAAAAGTTATTACAGTTCATAGACTTTCAAAGCTACAACCCAACCAACTAATCTTCGACTTATACAACAAGTATATACATAGCCCTTAGGCCACAAAATAGTAAATAAAACATTTAGTTGCACTTTCCACATAGCAGCAAACTCAATAACCACCTCAAGTTATCAGACACAGCAACTAAGGTAAAGGCTCGATCTGAACTTCTTCTTCCTCAACTAAATCAACAAGCTGGGGATCACCCTCAGCGTCTCCTGAAACAGATATCGAGGTATGAGCAACCATTGTTGCCCAGTGAGGGATATAGTCCCGGGGCGTGCAATGCAACATATAATACAATCATGCAACAGTAACAATTAGATAATTAAAGAAACAACGATAACTTAAATAACCACACATTTAAAAGGATACGTTTCAACAATCCCCTATACACCAATCTTCACTGGTCTTCAATCACGATCCACGAACCACGAGCACGATCACGATAAGCCGGCATAACCCCAATCACTCCAGTGGGTGTACTCCGGATATACCCCGAATCCTACGACCCAACATCCCCTGGCAATCTCCGGACCAGGCGAATGAGGGAATAGGGCACGGAGTTTGAATATCCACCGGCAAGCCCTCTGCCGCCCAGCCGATATTCAACACATCCGCCCCTGACACTATGGTTGCGTAACCACTATGCAATGCACTTAACGATGACAAGTTAATAGCAATAATATAAGCATTAACACATATGAGGATCAACAAAGTAGGTTGACCTCGATGCAATTAGGATAAAAGCAAATATAGAAGCTAATAAGCAGTTTACAAATGAACATATACAAAATAAGCATAGGATTATACCAAAAGCTCCAAACCAACTTAATATCACATATAAACACTCAAGAAGTCATGCCGTGGGTTTAGAAATGTGAGACAAACGAAATTGCACTTAAACCCCTTTATTTTACATAATATTTTTCTTCCAAACCAAAGTTAATGATTTCATTTTCAAAGGAAACTCTCCCAACCTTCTAACTAACCCTCAAGGTACCCTCTCAACCCTCTAACTCGTTCAAATGCCCGCGTTTACCCCGAAAGCCCCAAATTTCCTCTTATGGCTTTAAACTACGCGTACATTATCCGGGCTTCAAACAAGGGATATCAAGGCATCTATAGCACCTAGGTAGCCTAAGGATACTAGAATTGAAGCCCGAATCCACCCGGATTCGCATTAACCCCAAAAGCCCCAAGTTAAAGTCGGCTATTTTCCATTTTTAGGCGATTTAAGGGCAATGCAAGTGTACGGGGCTATTTGATTATCTTCACTAGTACCTAAGGCATCAATTAGAAGCATTAATTCAAGCCAATTCGAGCAATTACACAAAACCCTAGAAAAAACGTCACTATTCACCCTAAAAATCAAACTAACGATTCTAACCGTTTAAATTGCGAAACGACGGTTCAAAAGTGTTCTTTAGCATTCATATAGATAGTATATTAGCATAGATAACAATTACAATGGCATATAATCATATTTTCAACAAATCAATAAATGAGCAACTATTTAAAAATGCAAAAACAAGTCGTGAAATCCCTCACCACTACGCGTAGGAGCACCTAGGAACCTTGCAAACACCCTACACTAGTTGCTCAAGGCTTGGCTTGGCTTGAATTGAAGAGTTGAAGATGAAAAAATTCTCCCAAGTGCAAAGATGGTCTGTCGGGTTTGGGCTGCTGTTTTCAGCTTTCTATTTTTTTTTTCTTTTGCATTTTATGAGTTTAGGTGATATATAAAAGGGTTAAGTTATGGTGGGGTCAATTGGGTGCTTAATTGATCTAATAAAATGTGCGTAGTATGCTTTAAAACGAGCTTAGATGGTAAAATATATGCTAGCTAATTAATTACCTAAGTTAGTTACGTAACACTATTCATTCAACTACTAAAGTCATTTTCTAAACGAGCCTTCCTAACGCCTTAAGCTCAAATGCACATTTTTTCCCACTACTTTCACAATTAATATGATTTAATAAAAATGCTAATTAACTAATAGAAAGTAGTTTAAAAACGGAGTGAATAGTAGTCACAAAGTCAGTTAATAAGGCATAGAAGTAAATGCGCAAACAAGGGATGCAACAGTAATTAAATGCATGGCTAAAACCCGGGCGTCACACATACAATTGATGCTCTTGAAGTTTCTGCAGTACCAACCGCAGGTGTTGCTCATGTTCCGCCTTAGATTTTGAGTATACTAAAATATCATCAATGAAGATCACCACAAATTGGTCCAAGTAGGGTTGAAACACCCTGTGCATCAAATCAATAAAAGCTGCAGGGGCATTAGTTAGTCCAAATGGCATCACCACATATTCATAATTCCCATATCTTGTCCTAAAAGCCGTTTTAGGCACATCTTCTTTTTTGATCCGTAACTGATAGTACCCTTGCCTCAAGTCGAGTGTCGAATACACTTTAGCTCCTTGAAGTTGATCAAACAACTCGTCGATAAGAGGAAGTGGATATTTATTCTTGACAGTTACTTGGTTCAATCCTCGGTAATCAATGCATAGCCTCAACGTTCCATCTTTCTTCTTCGCAAATAGAATTGGTGCACCCCACGGTGAAGAACTTGGTTGAACAAACCCCTTCTTCAACAATCCTTGCAATTGGTCCTTCAATTCTTGTAGCTTGGCCGGTGTCATACGATAGGGAGCTTTAGATATCGGTTGGGTGCCAGGCAGTAGCTCTATAATGAACTCGATCTCCCGATTTGGGGGTAAACCAGGCAATTCTTCTGGAAACACATCCGCATAGTCTTTGATCACTGGCATCTCCTCCAACTTAGCTTTATCTGATGGCTTGTTGATGAGGTAAGCTAAGTATCCGCTACACCCTTTTCTCAAGGACTTCACTGCTTTTGTAGATGAGATGATAGAACTCCCGGTGAAATCTCCTCGACCCATTACCTCCAGTATTGATTGACCAAGTACCCAGAACGTTATAATCTTCGCCTGGCAATCTAATTGGACATGATGTTTTGCCAGCCAGTCCATCCCTAAAATGACTTTATAGTCTCGAAAAGGTAATACAATAAGATTGGCTGAGAATTCCCTATCCTTAATTTGGATTTTACATGCTTTACAAGCTGAGCTAGTAACAAGCTTAGAACCCATCGGAGTACCAAATTCTACTTCGTATGGTAAACATACAACTTTCAGTTTTACACGTTCCACACATAAGGAAGTAATAAATGAATGAGTGGCACCCGGATCAATTAGCACCCTACCAGGTTGATTCAGTATGAAGAATGTACCTTCAACAACAGCGGTCTCATCTGGAAGCTCCTCACACTTGATAGCATAAGCTCGAGCCTGGACTCTGGGAACTGGAGTCTTGCCTCTACTAGCTGGTTTACCCTGATTCTGTCTTGCCTGCCGTTTAGGGCAATCCTTGATCTGATGTTGGTCACTGCCACATCTCATACATCGTCCAGATTTCTTCCAGCACTAGGCCTCGGTATGCCCTTTCTTGTCACAATAAGAACAGTTGATAGACTGAGTAGCAGGTGAACTACTTGTAGATCCGCAGGTGGAAGAGGCTGATGGCGCTTTCGCCGGGCCACGGTTATTCACTGGTCTGTTCTGGCTCTGGCCCTGATTATGGCTCTGACTCTGGAATTTTCTTTGCTGACCTGGAGGCTAGTATGGTTTCTTGTTCGGCTGACTCGAACCGACTCTATCTAGTTTCCTCTTCTCAACTCGAGAAGCAGTAGCAAAGAGAGCAGAATAGGTATTGAAGTCATGAGAAGCCAACTTGTCCTGAATCTCTTACCTCAATCCAGTAGTAAATTTCCACATCTTCGCCTCCGGAGTACTAACCATATATTGAGCATAATGGGACAGTCGGTCAAAACGAGCCTCGTACTGGGCCACCGTCATGTTACCCTGGGTCAAGTGCATGAACTCCTCAATCCGCCTCTGCCTGGAAACTGCAGGTACATATTTCTCATTGAATGCCTTAACGAAATTACCCCACAAGCGAGGTGTCTGATCAGTTTCCCACAGTGCTTCTACAGTGTGCCACCAATGCTCGGCATCCCCGTGCAACAGGAACACAGCAAACTCCACCTTTTCTTCATCAGTATAATCAAGTGGCCTAAAAATCCTCTTGATCTCGGATAGCCAAGCCTCTGTTTTCTCATCATTAGCTTCCCCATGGAATTTAGACGGGCGAAAGTCAAGGAACTCCCTCATTCTGCTATGTCTCCCGTGGTTACCCTCATTCCTGTTGTTGTTGTTGTTGTTGGCCTCACGTGCATCTTGACGCTCCATCACTCGTGATACATGATCCATGGAATTCGCCATCATATTAAACATAGCTATTCCGGGATTAGTTTGATAAGCATATCCGGTCTCTTGGGATTCACCGCTCCTATTAGTAGTACGGGTACTAGGGCCAGCCATCTATAGGCACAGATTGCGATGCACAATTTATTAAAACATGACAATTAAGAATTTAGTGCATAAGATATGCAACATAATATAGATACACCTCTAGAGACAATTAAGGCATGTTAATCACTTAAACACATAAAACATATAAGGCACATTTAACATTATCACTCAATAACATATAAACAAGTCATCCTAATTATCTTAGGGCTCTACCCACGGTCCGAGAGTTAAAGCCGGCTTAAGCAATCTAAGCTCTGATACCATTCTGATATAAAGTGTCACGCCCCAACCTGGCCTATAAAGGTTACACTAGGGTGTGATCTAAACATTCGAGTCACGTCTCGTACTTAACCATTCATGAAGATTTAACACTTAATGTTTTGGCCTAAACTCCAAAATTTTCTGGAAAACCGGCAGCATAACGGCTATAATTGGGCTCTGTGGTTTGACCTAATTCTCTAAACGCCTCAAAATTTACCATCTTAAATTCATTTCCAACTAAGATTACTCTTTTATCATCAATTGAAACGCCTACTAGTTGTCTTGATGTCTCGTTTGATTAATAACCTAACATGATACTATGTCTCGTTCGTTTGTTAATCCTCGTTACAAAAGTACCTGTTGATCTTAGCTTAATAACGTGTACCTGCTTAAGATTTGGTTGGTTCATTTTACTTAGCCTTTACCTAATACTTTATAATCCTATTATAGATACTAGCAGTAATAATAGCAAAACGATCATAGTAGTGTCTAGTGTCTGTCTAGTTATCATTAGTACAAATCAAAATTAGACCCCAAATTGTCACGCCCCGACCCAACCCCCAAGCTAAAGGTTAAGTCTGGACCAGACACACTGACAGAGTCTCCCCTGTACCGTGGACATTCTAAAAACCTGTAAACACTCAAACAAAGTCCCAACAATACAATACAAGCTTTTCTTAATTAGACATCAAAGTTCTAAGGCCATCTGAGCCTTATAGTACACAATAGTTCCAAACCACACAAGCATGCGAGAACTTATTATCAACATAGTTTTATAATCATGACATTCTGGGAAATCAATAAAACAACTTAAAGGATAATGCATTCTACATTAACCATTCACTCCCAAGCATGCAAGGAAATAAAGGCAAGAATAAAAGTTATTACAAGACATGGCTTACAATTCTACACCACAATCTACTATCCTTCAACTTTGCACAACGAACATATACATAGCCCTTAGGCCACAAAATAGTACATAAAACAGTTAGTTGAACTTTCCACATAGCAGCAAATTCATTAACCGCCTCAAGCTATCAAGCACGGCAACTAAGGTAGAGGATCAGTCTGAACTTCTTCTTCCTCAACTAACTCAATAAGCTGGGGATCACCCTCAGCGTCTCCTGAAATAGATATCGAGGTATGAGCAACCACTGTTGCCCAGCGAGGGATATAGTCCCGGGGTGTGCAATGCAACAGATAATATAGTTATACAACAATATCACTTAGACAATTTAAGAAACAATGATAACTTAAGTAACCACACATTTTAAAGGATACATTTCACACAATCCCCTATACACCAATCTTCACTGATCTTCATTCACGATCCACGAACCACGAGCACGATCACGATAAGCCGGCATAATCCCCAAACACTCCAGTGGGTGTACTCCAGATGTACCCCGATAATCCTACAATCCAACATCCCCTGGCAATCTCCGGACCAGGCGAATGAGGGACTAGGGCACGGAGTTTGAATATCCACCGGCAAGCCCTCTGCCGCCCAGCCGATATTCAACACATCCGCCCCTAACACTATAGTTGCGCAACCACGATGCAATGCACTTAACAATGGCAATTTAATAGCACTAATATAAGCATTAACACATAGGAGGATCAACAAAGTAGGTTGACCTCAATGCAATTAGATTAGAAGCAATTATAGAAGCTAATAAGCAGTTTACAAAGGAACATATACAAGATAAGCATAGAATTATACCAAAAGCTCCAAATCAACTTGAAACCACATGTAAACACTTAAGGAGTCATGCCATGGGTTTAGAAGTGTGAGATAACCGAAATTGCACCTAAACCCCTTTGTTTTTCAAACTATTTCTCTTCCAAACCAAGGTTAATGATTTCATTTTCAAAGGAAACTCTCCCAACCCTCTAACTAACCCTCAAGGTACCCTCTCAACCCTCTAACTCATTCAAATGCACGCGATTACCCTGAAAGCCCCAAATTCCCTCTTATGGCTTTAAACTACACATACATTGTCCGGGCTTCAAACAAGGGATATCAAGGCTTCTATAGCACCTAGGTAGCCTAAGGATACTAGAATTGAAGCCCGAATCCACCCGGATTCGCATTAACCCCGAAAGCCCCAAATTAAAGTCGGCTATTTTCCATTTTAGGCGATTTAAGGACAATGAAAGTGCACGGGGCTATTAGGTTACCTTCACTAGCACCTAGGGCATCTATTGGAAGCATTGAATCAAGCTAATTCGAGCAATTTCGCAAAACCCTAGAAAAACGTCACTATTCACCCTAAAAATCAAACTAACGATTCTAACTGTTTAAATTGCGAAACGATGGCTCAAATATGTTCTCTAGCACTTGTATATAGCATACATTATCATATTTGAGCATTCCATATCCATTTGTTAGCAAATCCACCAAAATCAAGAAAGTTATAACATTTAGAAAATGGAAAATAAATGTGCAAATCCCTCACCTAATGCGCGTGAAAGCTCGGGGAAGGCTAGAGGACACTCTAAACTACTTGTACCTAGCTTGTAAGGGCTTGGACTGAAGTATTGGTGAGCAAAATCTTCTCCTTTCCTCCTAATGCTGCTGTCGGGTTTCCTGCTGCTGTTTCAGCTTTTTATTTTTTTTTTCTTTGTTATGTTATGAGCTAAATAAGTCTATTTAATGAATGGCTAAGGTGGGGTCTTGATTGGGTGCTTATGTGGCTTTTAAAATGCGCGTAGTAAGCTTAAAACGAGTCTAAAGTGAAACATATGCGCTAGTTAATTAAATTTCTAAGTTAGTTACGTAACACTATTCATTCAACTACAAAAGTCATTTTCTAAACGAGCTCTCCTAACGCCTTTAGCTCAAATGCACATTTTTCCCACTACTTTTACAATTAATATGATTTAATAAAAATGCTAATTAACCAATAGAATGCAGTTTAAAAACGAAGTGAATAGTAACCTAAGAAGACAGTTAATAAGGCACAGAAGGAAATGCGCAAGTAAGGGATGCAATATTAATTGAATGCATGGCTAAATCTCGGGCGTCACATCCTTTCCCCCTTAAACTAATTGCGTCCACGCAATTCTTACATGATTCGGCGAATAACTCTGGATACCGTTCCCGCATCTGATCCTCTCTCTCCCAGGTCGCATCCTCTACTCCGTGATGATCCCACAGAACTTTAACCATTGGAATGCTTTTAGTCCTCAGCTCCTGAACTTTCTGATCAACAATTCGAAGAGGTTTCTCTGTGTAGGTCAAAGTTTCACTGATCACTAGCGGTTCCAGCTCAAGTATGTGAGAGGGATCTGGCTGATACTTCCGAAGCATAGAAACATGGAATACATCATGTATTCTGCCCAGACTGGGAGGTAAAGCTAGACGATAAGCCAAATCACCAACAGTTTTAGTTATTTCAAATGGTCCCACATATCGAGGACTGAGTTTACCTCCTTTACCATCCCGAATCAAACCCTTGCGAGGAGAAATTTTCAGAAATACTCGATCCCCTACAGTAAATTTCAGATCACGACGGCGTCTATCTGCATAACTCTTTTGCCGGCTCTGTGCTGTAAGCATTTTTTTTCTGATAAGCTGCACATGATCAATCATTTTGTTCATTTCAGGTAAGAGAGTAGGGTCGATAGTCTTCATCTCACCAACATCATCCCAGTAGAGAGGAGACCGACATTTACGTCCATACAGTGCCTCATATGGTGCCATACCAATAGTAGCTTGATAACTATTGTTATAGGCGAACTCTGCGAGTGGCAAATACTTCTCCCAACTCTTACCGAAGTCCAGAATGCAAGCTCGTAACATATCCTCAAGGATTAAGATAGTTCTCTCGGATTGACAATCTGTCTGGGGATGATAAGCTGTACTGAAATTCAAAGTCGTGCCCAAAGTTTTCTGAATCTTCTGCCAGAACTGCGATGTGAATCTGGGATCTCTATCTGACACAATACTCTTTGGAATTCCATGAAGTCGGACAACATTCTCAATATACAACTCTACCAGCTTGTCAAGAGAATCAGACTTCTTTTTAGCAATAAAATGAGAAGTCTTGGTCAATCTATCCACAATAACCCAAACTGAGTCATTACCCTTCGAAGACCTCAGTAAATCAGAGATGAAATCCATGGTAATATGATCCCATTTCCAAACAGGAATAGCCAAAGGCTGTAATAACCCTGCAGGCCTCTGATGTTCTGCTTTAACTTTCTGACAAGTAAGACATCGAGCAACATAGTCAGCAATCTCTCTCTTCATATTATTCCACCAGAAATTTTGCTTCAAATCCTTATACATTTTAGTACTGCCTGGATGGATAGTATATCTAGAACTGTGTGCCTCAGCAAGAATATCATTCTTCAGAGTTGGATCATTCGGAATACAGATTCTACCTTTGAATTTGAGAATACCATCGTCGTGCAGTTTGAAATCCGACTCTCCCCCTTTAGAATTCTCTAAGACTTTCAACAATTGAAGATCAGCTTGTTGAGCTTCTCGAATCCTGGATAATAACAAAGATTGAATCTGCAAACTTGCAAATTGAATACCAGAATTTGAAGTACTAGGCTTCCATAAGCACAATTCTTCCATGGATTCCCAATTCTTGATAATCAAGCTAGCAACAGTAGCCTTTCGACTCAAAGCATCAGCAACAATATTGGCCTTGCCCGGAAGATAGTTAATAGTGCAGTTATAGTCCTCAAGTAATTCCAGCCAACGCCTCTGCCTCATGTTCAACTCCTTCTGTGAAAACAGATATTTCAAGCTCTTATGATCTGTAGAGATTTCAAACTTGTCGCCCCAGAGATAATGACGCCATTTCTTTAATGCAAGAATGATAGCTGCAAGCTCAAGATCATGAGTCGGATAGTTGAGTTCATAAGGCTTCAGTTTCCTGGAAGCATAAGCAATAACCCTGCCATTCTGCATCAATACACAACCCAGACCTTCCTTCGAAGCATCACTATAGATCACCAGATTATCATAACCCTCAGGTAAAGCAAGAATAGGAGCTGTAGTCAATCTCTTCTTCAATTCCTGGAAGCTGGCCTCGCATTTATCACTCCAGTCAAAAACTGTTTTCTTCTGAGTAAGTTGAGTTAAAGGCCCTGCAATCTTAGAGAAATCATTGACAAACCTCCGATAATACCCAGCTAAACCAAGGAAGCTACGAATTTCTGTTATAGTTTCAGGTCGTTTCCAAGATAACACCACTTCAATTTTCGCTGGATCAACAGAAATACCATCCTGCGAGATAATATGGCCAAGAAAAGCAACTTGTTTAAGCCAGAATTCACATTTGTTAAACTTTGCAAATAACTGATGCTCCTGAAGAGTCTGCAACACAATTCTGAGATGCTGTTCAAGGTTCCGCCTCAGATTTAGAATAGACAAGAATATCATCAATGAATATGACCACAAATTGGTCCATATAAGGACGGAATACCCTCTGCATTAAATCCATGAATGCGGCGGGAGCATTAGTAAGACCAAACGGCAAGACAACAAACTCATAATGGCCATATCGAGTTCTGAAAGCAAATTTAGGAACATCATCTTTCTTAATCCTCAACTGATAATAGCCTTGCCTCAGATCGAATTTAGAGAATACCTTGGCGCCTTGCAACTGATCAAATAACTTTTCAATTAAAGGCAAAGGATATTTATTTTTTATGGTTACCTGATTAAGACCTCGATAATCAATGCATAGGCGAAGAGATCCGTCTTTCTTTTAACGAATAGAACTGGCGCACCCCACGGTGAAGAACTCGGCTGAATGAATCCCTTCTCAAGCAAGCCCTGCAATTGAACTTTCAATTCCTGCAATTCAGGTGGAGCCATTCTATACGGAGTCCCAGAGATAGGTGAAGTCCCCGGCAATAAATCAATCATGAACTCTATCTCTCTATCAGGCGGTCACCCAGGTAATTCCTCAGGAAAGACCCCCGGAAACTCCCTCACGATAGGTACATCATTCAATTTCAATTGATCCCCAGGTTGATTAATCAAATATGCAAGATAAGCCTCACAACTCTTGCTCAATAATTTAGATGCCCTAATAGAAGAAATAATAGGAGTTCCCGTAGATTTTCTACTACCAACTATTTTAAGTACAAGCTGGTCAGGCATTTCTAGATACACAATCTTCTTTCTACGATCAAGCTGGGCATAGTATTTACTTAACCAGTCCATCCCCAATATAATTTCAAAGTCATTGAAGGGTAGGATAATCAAATCAGCAGGAAAAACACGACCCTCAATAAATATACTACATGCTCTGCAAATAGATCTATAACAAACTTCGGACCCATAGGAGTATAAACCACAATCTCATGCAACAGTTTATTATGTTTCAATTTAGCATTTTGTGCACAAGTAGGAGTAATAAAAGAATGCGAAGCCCCGGAATCAATTAAAACCTTAACTGATTGATCATTAAGAAGAAAAATACCTTCTACCACAGCGGTTGTATCCGGAAGCTCCTCAGCATCCAAAGCAAATACACGGGCCTAGCCTTGTGGTGGTGGTGCTGTAGCTGGTGCCCTGGTCTGAGAGTTCTGAGCTGATGTCTGACCCCTAGGGTTCTTAAATTTCTGACAGTCTTTAACCCTGTGCTGATCACTGCCGCAACCTGTACACTTGTTATGTTTCTTCCAACAAACATCCTCAGTGTGGCCCTGGCGCTGACAGAAGCTGCACTACTGGTGACGTCTTGCAACAGTGCCTCCCGAAGGAGCTCTGTAAGTAGAAGTAGCTGAACTACCCTGCTGCGAACGGGATACTGCTGGACGGAACTGACTCTAAGTCTGACTCTGAACTGGTCGTGACTGAGTCTGAGTAGGCCCTGTATAACTCTGAGTCTGCCTCGGTTGTGAACTCTGCCCAGCTGATACAGCCTGCCCCTGGTACCCTTGACTCTGAGACTGAAACCGTTTACTCGACTGACTGGTCTCGGCAAACACATCAGCCTTGCGTTTCTCATATCTCGAGGCAGCTCGGACTACCGCAGCATAGTTAGGAAAATCATTTGAAGACAGGTTCAACATAATATCCCTCCTCAAACCCAGGATGAACCTCTGGATCTTTATGTCCTCCGGCTGAATCAAAGCTGGTACATAACGGGAAAGCCGGGTAAAAGTAGCCTCGTATTGATCTACCGTCATACTTCCCTGCTTCAAGTTTATGAACTCTGTTTGACGCCTCTCGCAGGCAACTACCGATATATACTTGTCTCGAAATTCTCGGACAAAGTCAGCCCATGAATGATGAACCCCCTCGGCTTCCCATTTCTCACTGACGGTATGCCACCAATCTTCAGCATCACCCTCAAGAAGGAAAGTGGCATAAGTAATCTTCCTGTCATCATGGCACTCAAGTATTGCTGCCACTCTCTCAAACTTCCTTAGCCACATCTCAGCCTTCATATCGTCCAGCTCCCCAAAGAAAGTATAGGCCCCATGATGTATAAACCGATCATACAGATTCCCTCCGGTAGGACCACTACCTCCGGCTCTCGCAGCCTGATTACCTCCAACGACCCCTGGCTGACCCTGTTGTGTAACAAACTGGGCGATAGTGTTCATAGCAGTGGCCATCATGGCCAAGATCTGTGCAGTGCTCGGTTCTTGAACCTGCGGTGCATTTTTGGCCACCTCAGCTTCTTGCCCATGAACCCCCTCGGGTTCTTCACCAACATTCGGATTTTCAGCACGACGGCGGGGCCCCATCTCGATTAGCTAGAATGCAAAGTGTTATGACAGGTATATATATGTATATATGCAATTTATAAGTAAACACATAAAGAAAAGTCCAATTAGATTCACATAAAGTCAAGTACATAGAAGTTCAGATAAATATTCCACATTCTTGAAGTACACATAAATCACTAGATCATACTTGACATTCTAGACTCTTGATATTCTTTTTCCACGCTAGCATGTTCATTCCTAATTCAAATTTCACTTAGGTCAATCAAAATCAAGGACTCATGCATTCACAAAGTCACATAACAAATCTCTACCCACAGACCGAGAAATTTAACCCGGCTTCATGCAATCTATAGCTCTGATACCACTTAAATGTCACGCCCCGACCCAACCCCCAAGCTAAAGGTTAAGTCTGGACCCGACACACGGACAGAGTCTCCCCTGTACCGTGGATATTCTAAAAACCTGTAAACACTCAAACAAAGTCCCAACAATACAATACAAGCTTTTCTTAATTAGACATCAAAGTTCTAAGGCCATCCGAGCCTTATAGTACACACTAGTTCCAAAACACACAAGCATGCGAGAACTTATTATCAACATAGTTTTATAATCATGACATTCTGGGAAATCAATAAAACAACTTAAAGGATAATGCATTCTACATTAACCATTCACTCCCAAGCATGCAAGGAAATAAAGGCAAGAATAAAAGTTATTACAAGACATGGCTTCCAATTCTACACCACAATCTACTATCCTTCAACTTTGCACAATGAACATATACATAGCCCTTAGGCCACAAAATAGTACATAAAACAGTTAGTTGAACTTTCCACATAGCAGCAAATTCATTAACCACCTCAAGCTATCAAGCACGGCAACTAAGGTAGAGGATCAGTCTGAACTTCTTCTTCCTCAACTAACTCAATAAGCTGGGGATCACCCTCAGCGTCTCCTGAAACAGATATCGAGGTATGAGCAACCATTATTGCCCAGCGAGGGATATAGTCCCGGGGAGTGCAATGCAATAGATAATACAGTTATACAACAATATCACTTAGACAATTTAAGAAACAATGATAACTTAAGTAACCACACATTTAAAAGGATACATTTCACACAATCCCCTATACACCAATCTTCACTGATCTTCATTCACGATCCACGAACCACGAGCACGATCACGATAAGCCGGCATAATCCCCAAACACTCCAGTGGGTGTACTCTGGATGTACCCCGATAATCCTACGACCCAACATCCCCTGGCAATCTCCGGACTAGGCGAATGAGGGACTAGGGCACGGAGTTTGAATATCCACCGGCAAGCCCTCTACCGCCCAGCCGATATTCAACACATCCACCCCTGACACTATGGTTGCGCAACCATGATGCAATGCACTTAACAATGGCAATTTAATGGCAATAATATAAACATTAACACATAGGAGGATCAACAAAGTAGGTTGACCTCAATGCAATTAGATTAGAAGCAATTATAGAAGCTAATAAGCAGTTTACAAAGGAACATATACAAGATAAGCATAGAATTATACCAAAAGCTCCAAATCAACTTGAAACCACATGTAAACACTTAAGGAGTCATGCCATGGGTTTAGAAGTGTGAGATAACCGAAATTGCACCTAAACCCCTTTGTTTTTCAAACTATTTCTCTTCCAAACCAAGGTTAATGATTCCATTTTCAAAGGAAACTCTCCCAACCCTCTAACTAACCCTCAAGGTACCCTCTCAACCCTCTAACTCATTCAAATGCACACGATTACCCTGAAAGCCCCAAATTCCCTCTTATGGCTTTAAACTACACATACATTGTCCGGGCTTCAAACAAGGGATATCAAGGCTTCTATAGCACCTAGGTAGCCTAAGGATACTAGAATTGAAGCCTGAATCCACCCGGATTCGCATTAACCCCGAAAGCCCCAAATTAAAGTCGGCTATTTTCCATTTTAGGCGATTTAAGGACAATGCAAGTGCACGGGGCTATTAGGTTACCTTCACTAGCACTTAGGGCATCTATTAGAAGCATTGAATCAAGCTAATTCGAGCAATTTCGCAAAACCCTATAAAAACGTCACTGTTTACCCTAAAAATCAAACTAACAATTCTAATCGTTTAAATTGCGAAACGATGGCTCAAATATGTTCTCTAGCACTTGTATATAGCATACATTATCATATTTGAGCATTCCATATCCATTTGTTAGCAAATCCACCAAATCAAGAAAGTTATAACATTTAGAAAATGGAAAATAAATGTGCAAATCCCTCACCTAATGCGCGTGAAAGCTCGGGGAAGGCTAGAGGACACTCTAAACTACTTGTACCTAGCTTGTAAGGGCTTGGATTGAAGTATTGGTGAGCAAAATCTTCTCCTTTCCTCCTAATGCTGCTGTCGGGTTTCCTGCTGCTGTTTCAGCTTTTTATTTTTTTTTTCTTTGTTATGTTATGAGCTAAATAAGTCTATTTAATGAATGGCTAAGGTGGGGTCTTGATTGGGTGCTTATGTGGCTTTTAAAATGCGCGTAGTAAGCTTAAAACGAGTCTAAAGTGAAACATATGCGCTAGTTAATTAAATTTCTAAGTTAGTTACGTAACACTATTCATTCAACTACAAAAGTCATTTTCTAAACGAGCTCTCCTAATGCCTTTAGCTCAAATGCACATTTTTCCCACTACTTTTACAATTAATATGATTTAATAAAAATGCTAATTAACCAATAGAATGCAGTTTAAAAACGAAGTGAATAGTAACCTAAGAAGACAGTTAATAAGGCACAGAAGGAAATGCGCAAGTAAGGGATGCAATATTAATTGAATTCATGGCTAAATCTCGGGCGTCACACAAATTACAACGGGGGTCTTTTACATTACAACAACGAGCAACATAAAAGAAATAGTCTTCAAGTAGCATAGTTCACAAATAGCCATAATCACGCAAAGCACATAGGACAAGCAATCACTCTAAGGAATCATCGTTAGGCACATCGTCCTCAGGTACCTGTTGTTGATCTTCTTCACCTGAGATGATAAAAGAGGGTGAGTCCTTATGAACTCAGCGAGGGGGAACGAGAAATATGTTTTGAAACTCATTTTCCGGTTCAACTTATGAAAATCCTTTTTGCAAGCATAAATATAACACAATTAAGTACATGACAATAATATAAAGTAAAGGAACACAATTACCATTCTTTCCTCCCCGAGGTTCTCTAGGAACTAAGCGAGAGTACTTACACATATAGAAAAAGGATACGGTGAGCTTTTGCTCTCAGTTGTTGCGGCCGACTTCAATTCATCCCCTTAACACGCCAAGTGTGTGTACTCCGGATGTACCCCGAAATCCTATGACCTAACGCCCCGAGGAAGTCTAGCCCCCAAGCGGGAGAAGGAATAGGTACCATGGTAGTCACGGTTGCACCGGCAAGCCCGATGCCGCCCGTCGTGCGTGAACGCTACCATGCCAGAATGAAAGGTTGCAACCTTGTATGCATTGCACATTTACGACATTTAATATATCACATTAGAAGAACAACAAAGTAGGTTGCCTCGGAATAGTCGTAAGATTGCACATTGACAAGTAAACAAGCGAGGCACGAATAGACAAGTAATTTCACTTGAAAAGCATATGGAGTTATATGAACATTAAACGGGCAGCCATGTAACACATGTAAATCAAGTCATATAACTCATTTCAAAGTCCACGCAATCAAATATTAAGATAATTCAACATGCAACAATATCTACGTGGGCTCAGATGCAAGAAAGGCCTATTTGTCAACATGCAATGATCAAAATCACATTTAGGGCTATAAAGGCATCTACGGGCAGCCTACTAAGCATATAATTCTGTACAATATCCAAATGATCAACACTTAGCAAGCCTACCTAGTCATTGGGGTTTCCATTTCGTGCTTACCCGTGTGATTAAACCTCAAGTCAACCCAAAATCATCCTCAAGCCATACATCAATTAATTCAAACATCCCCAAGTATTCAAAACAGTCCATACAACATCCCAAAGCCAAAATCCGAAGCATTTAATTCAACAAGAGAAGTTACCACAATTTTACCAAGCATATAACTAAGTGAAATCCTCACTGCAATAGGCTGTATTCTCACAATCATTAAGACAAGCAAACAATCTCCAATTCCAGTGAATAAGATGTCAAATTAAAGCTTAAGAAGTGAACTAAAATCAGAAACAAAACTTGCATCATTTGGAGTTCGGGATCAATAGTTATAGCCAAAACAGTGGGATTGCACAAAACTGTCCAGATTTGGTCACATTTCAATAATTGTCATTTTTGAGGTCCTTAGGGTCAGATTTAGCCTTAGTCCATTTCTGACAAAAATGTCCCGAACTGAAAACTCTAGCAGCATACCAAATTTCATGCATTTTGGATATCATTTACTAAGTCAAATTTGATTTGTTCTACAAGGTCAGTGCATCTGCCAAAACCTGCTTCATTTTTCCAGATTTCCAGATTTGGACACATTTTAATGATTTGCCATTTTGAGGACCTTAGAGTCGAAATTAGCTTTGGCCTATTTCTGTGAAAAACTAGTCACCTACAAATTTTCATGGATTTTCAACATCATTTTCCTAGCCAAACTCACCTCGAAACAACAAGTCAGAGAGCTGTCACACAATCCGATTTCACCTATCTTCATTTTCAAGCCAAAACCTTGCCATGCATGGTTGAGGAAGCTTATGAAGACACATATATCTCAAATGCAGAAGCAAAGACATACATTTAAGAGCATGCATGTGGATTTTTGAAGGATTTTCAAAAGGTTTTAGCCCTCACCTTAGCAATCAACCAAGAAGATGCACAAAACTTGTTGAAGCACAAATTTCTTCTTCTTCTTTGCCTAGACAAGATTCCAACTTGATTTTTTCTATTTTTCCTAGCTTAGTGACCAAGCTCTTAGTACATGCATGTGGTTAGAACAAGAAGAAAAGAAATGGAAGCTTAGAAACTTACCTAGGGCCGAAATGAAGAGTTCTATGTGCTTGCATGCATCTTTTGAGCTAGCTACTTGTTTTCCTTCGCCGTGGACGTTGCTTGTGTTTTATGGAGAGTAATTGTCAGTCTTGGAGGCTCATGAACATGCTAAGGCCGAGAGATAGGGAGGAGATGAGAGCTTGAGAGAATGTGGAGAGCAAATGAGAGAGAAGTGTGAGGAAAAATGGGAGAAATGACAAAGAGTGAAGCTTTTGCACTTCTTCTTGCATGTGGTCGGCCTTGAGCTTGATGATTCAGCTTTTTTGTGTCTTCAAGAGCATATTTGAAATTCCTAGTATGGGCAAAGAATGTTTGGTCGAGCAAGGTGGGCTTTTACAAAGGTTTTGAGCAATTTTTTATGCAATTGTGTCATAGGATTGTCATAAGTTGTCTAGAATCAATTTGAATTTATTAAACATGCACAAATACCACCTAATGGTTGGCCAAGGCTATAAAAATTCTGATTTTTTTGTCATCTATTGGAATATTATTTTATTGGGTGTTGGAAGTGCAAAAAGAATAAGGAATAAAGAATGAGAAATGCTTAGTGTTTAGTGAAATTTTGTCTTCTAGTGAGTTGAATTAGTAATTTAATAATAGTTAGTGGATTTTGTAGGATTAATTAATGACCTAGTGCTTCGTGTAAGATGCTTTCTTGTTTAGCGTGAGGGCACGCTTTCCTAGGTCTAGGACACGCACTACGAGGTAGGACATGAACTACGAGACAAACGCACGTTTTTCAAGTAAATGCACGCAAATCTAAATGAAGGCACATAATTCAATACAAGGCACACAAAACAAACACAATTCTCAAACCTAGGTCAAGGCACGCAATTCTAGATTATGGCACATGAAACGATGTATCGCACGCAAATCGAGGTCGGGCCTCACAACAAAAATTTTCCAAGGCTTTGTAGGAAAGAGGCCTTGTACAAGGCTTTTTTAGGATGGGCAAGATTTCGATTGTAAAGAGAGGAGATGAATGGCTGTTTCGTCAGGACGACCGCTAGCTACCTGCCTATATGTTTGTCTCTGCTATACTATGAAACTATTAAGGTAATTCAGTAATCTGTGTTTGACATACCCTAGGTTGAGTTATCCTCTATAGGACTTGAGTGTGAGAGCTTTACAATACCTCACCGTCACCAGACCTTTCATATAGCCTCTCTGATTAGGCTAGCTATTAGCTAAAGTTGAACGTCAAATCGATTCCCGAAAGAAAGAAAAGGGCTCTTATATATTCTAGTTGGAGAAAAAGACTCTGCAAATGCATCAGCTTAGCCTAAAATAGACATTTGTTTTTCCGTGGAACTGAGTTCCATTGTTTTTCCAGGTACTTTCATTTAGATTGTATCGCTTTAGCGAAAGATCTAAAGTAAAGTAACAATTTCATTATTTAACTATGTGGTAGAACGGAATCTGTCTAGTTCTCAGTTGCTATTCCCAGCCTAGAGACCAAGAACCTCTTTGGGGACCTAGTGGTTCCCGGTAGAGGAAGGTGACACTTGTTTTTATCGAACTTTTGGCTTAACTCTTAGATACTTCATATTCTTATTTGAAAAAAAAAAAGTCGGTAGAGCAGAAAAGTCTGTCTCTGGTAGAAGAGGAAGCCTATAAATCATAATCAAATGGTAGAGAAGACTAAAATGTCTAGATCAGAGCAAGAGAATAGGGGAATCACAACAATGGCCATACCTATGATTGATGGAAACCACGCCCCTGGAACCGAAATTCCCCTGAAGATTGAGAGAACTTAGCCACCAACAAGGGAACGGATGATACCAAGATTCTTACTGATTTGGAAACTCGATTTGTTCCCGAAGACTCTTCTTTTGAAGAAACCGGTTGACTACTTCCAACCAGACAAAATCATCTGATTGACCAGGCCGACCTTAGGCTTGAAAGCCTTACTCTTACTCCAGTTTGATGAAATGGACGTTTGGACTCCCACAAGGTACAAACCTCCAATGGAGGATCGACTGAAAGTGCCATCAAACGTTTTTCAGGAGCCTTTGAACAGGAATTTGCCAAAAGAATTGCGTTCGCCGGCTTTCCACTCAAGATAAGGCTAAGAAAGTCGATCTAGGGTTACATAAGAAGAATGCTCGAAATCGACACAAAGACTTGGGTTCAATACTTGAGTTAGACCAAATCTCTGCAGTTACTATATCAAATCGATCCGCCAATACTACTGGCACTCTAAAAGAGAGACCAGAATCATCTTGGAATTTCTCTAGATTTTCCGTGCTTAAATTCACGAATCTTGTACAAACACAACCATCTCTGGTACTCTCTGGAACTAAGTACCTGGTTCTTCTTTTAAAGACGAAAAATTGACCTCTAGCAAAAGAACTTCTACCAAAAGCGAAAGAATTTGTGATCCCTAGCTTTCCACTTAAACGAATGAAGTAGATCGGCCAATATCCATTGCAAGAGAAACCTCTTCAACAATAGTAGCCAACAATTGAAAGAAAACATTGACATTTAATGTTATAGAAGGGGATTTGTCAGTCAATGATTAGACTTGTTGGCCTAAGGCGTGAAAGCCTGGAGGAATCTTGTGAATACCTGAAGCCTGAAATGTCAATCGAAATCATCTAGGAATTTCTCTTAGTTTCCTGTCCTCTACTCTAATAGGCGAAAGCAATCTTCCTTCCCGCGAACTCTATACACAACATGCCTTTATTTAGAGTTTTCCCAACCAATAGTTTGATATCAGAAATAGCACTGGATCAAATCTTAGTCGATTTCATCCATTAGATAAACTAGCCTCAGGAAAGATAAGAGGAATGAATCCCATTTAGTCAAGTAAGAAAAGAAAGCGCCTATCTTTTTTTATTAATAAGAGTGGGTACTCCTTTTTGATTTGAGGACTTTTTCTTTATTTAATCTTGAATTGAAAAGGGCGGGCTACCACTGGTCTTTCTTTCCCTAGAAGAGTTTGCCTTTTAGAAGAGGAGAAGTGGGCCAATACTAGGAATCCAGGGTTTCGGGTTCTTTCCCCAATTTCACTTTGATATTCAGACTTGAGCTCAGCCCAGTTTGTTATTATTAGATTTTCGTTTTGGCTTTTATGAAATTACACTCACTCCTCAAAGGAGAGGAAAATTGAAACTCAATTTTCTTTCTTTCATTTGAAGTCGGTTGAAGCCCAAGCATCTTGTGTCAACGGTTCTGCCACTCCTGAATCAAACGATGTCTCCTAAGCCTTTCAGTCCATTGTCGTTGAACAAGAGTGAGTAGAGATGGTGGTGTCACTGGTTTTGAATATCCTTCCCTAGTCCCAAAGCTTTCTTGAAGAAATGCTGCTGGTGTTGAATTCCTTCATTTAAGGAAGACTGATATAGAGGCTTTTCCTGCAATCGGATGTGAGTGGGTCTTGGAAAGAGGTGAGTCTCGCCTCATCAAAGGTGGTCCTCGATCTCCTAAGCAAATGTTGTCGTGTCCTCTCTCATAGGAGAAAGAGAAAATCAAGATAGAATGCCGATCCTCAAAGATGAGAAACGGCTCATGTCACTCCCTCTGTAGGATGCAGTGTTTCCCTTCACAAAGGTGGGTCTGCTAATGGAACCTATTACTTTCCACTCACTATAAGAAAATCCAATCGTCTCGGGGATTACTACTTTGCTCTTCCTATCCCTATGATAGACACCCGTACATGCTGGTTTCTAGTCTTCTCCACCTAAAAAAAAGGTAATGGTTGTTGGTGTCCGCTTATAGCTTTTTTTTCCTCAATCTGTATATCACTCCAAACTCCACTTTCCTGCTCTACACAGACAGATTTGGTATTGAGGGGGAAGTCCGCTTTCTCATCCAACGGGCAAGCAGGCTCTACAGGTTAGGAGGCTACCTTTAAGTGATAGGGGCCCTCATTTCATGTAACACAAAGGAAACCAGTTGTCTTTCACGTTCACTCACTCAAGTTAGGGATGCAATGAAAATGCGAAACTGAAAGCATATATTCAAAATAAGAGCTAACCGTGGAATCGGACACCAAAACAGAGAAGCTAGGTCTTTCTCCCGAGCCACAGGCCAAGTCTTCCATTTCAAACACATCCTAGTGGCCCTCCCTGCCAACCACTTACAAGAATAAGCGCTACGGCGAATATAAACACAGCCAGATAGACATTCCTCCACTATACCTCAAAGAAAAGGCAATCGTCGTCTACTCTATGACTTAGAAGATTGAGAATCCTTTTTTTGATAGACAGAAAGAGAAGAAAAGTAGTCTCCCCTTATGTGGCTTCAGGCCCGGTTACATAGGAAATTGGAAGTAGCGCGCTACCTGGTAGGTTCAATTAAATCTATGAATCAGATTCCTACTATCCTAGTAGGGATCAAGACTATCAAATCAACCTTTCGAAGAGATTTTCCTTACGATGGAAGGTACGGTACGTAGATAGACCGATGGACATTCATTGGCTTGATTTAGCGACACAGATTCCCACGTATGCCACCCAAACATCCAAAGGAAGAAAAACCGGTATCAGGGTATGAGAACGACTTTCTCCTATAGGAAAGGACATTTGGTAACAAAAAGTATTGATACTTCTGCCTTCTAGGCTAGAGCCCTCAAAGCTGGAAGAAAGGACAACCTAGCTCAATTGATTGATTGGTACCGTAGCCCCGCGTGTGCGGTAATGGGCAAGGCAGCCTAAAGAAGAAGATGCTGATAACGAGTGATTCACTCCTAAAAGTCCACCATACTCTCTTTTCGTGAAAGATGGGGTAGCAGGTATTTCTTGTTCTTAGGGGGAGGAGGGTTTTCCTAAGAAGATGGAAATGTTGGCAATCATAAGGGGATTGTTGCATGTTCCCCGTTCAGGGGTAGGTAAGAAAGATAGTCCAGGAAGACTAATTTAGAATAGGCCCATGGACCAAGATATCAATCCAGCCCAGAGTCAGGGAGGGAAATCCGGATGAAAGGGCAAATTCCTTTGATTCTTGCTTAGCTTACTAAGGGCGGATGGGGCGGGCAAGGAGAGCGGCATTGCTATAGGTTTGATTCATCAATGTCGGTATCTCAGTCAGATATTTCTTTTGTCCTAATACCCCTTGGCGGATCTTACTTTTTACCTAGAATAGTCCCATAATACCCAATTGAGGTTTGAAGATGCTCGGCCGATAGGGAAAGGAAGAGTTTAGTTTTCCTTTCGTCGAAAACATTTCAAAAGGAGTATGTGACCAAAAGCTTCTTCAAAGTCCTCAGGCATGGGTAGTAGGTGAGGGTCCGAAGGAGAAAGTACATGCGAAATCTAGCACCATCACAAGAGGTATGAGATTGGAGACAAGGACACTTTTACAATTGGCTAGATCTTCGTTCATAGAATGCCCCTTTCAGAACTCACATAGTAGGTAGGGTCCAAGTTAATTTGCTGCTCATAAATTGATCATAGAAACGATCTCCTTCATAGCATGGCATCTTCCCTTCTACCTTGATTAGTCAGGAATTGCCATCAATAGTAAGATGAATCAACTCTCCTCAAGGATAGAACTAGGAATGTAGAATACCATGACATTTATTTAGATCTTGCTTCTGCTTAGTGGATCCCCTTCTCAGAGGTTGGGATTAAAAGCAATATTTCATAAATCATTAATAAATAAAAGGCTCTGAGACTGCTACTTAAGGGCCTTCTCCTGGGCATTCTCTTAAGCTTAAAAGCAAATTCACCGTTTAGCCCCCGAAATGCTCTTGTTAACTGGCCTAAAAAGGCTTGGAAATAGACATAGGAAGAACACATTCATTTGGAAATGGGGCTAAAGAGATAGGGAGAATTGGTGAAGAGAGATCTTTTATCTTATTTCTTTTGGGCAAATCCCTTGTTTAAGGCCTCGAGACTGAGTACGAAAATGAAAACGGCGGGCGTAAGAGAAAGAATGATGATAAGGACATCTAGTCTAAGTGCTTATGTTTTTGCCAAAAAGGTCCATACCCTTGAATCGAATCTTTAGAGAAATAAACCATTCCCCAACTGAGACTAAAAGGATGAAAGTCAAGATAGAAGAGCTAAGGAAAGTTCAACTACTTCTATTGGCTCGAAGCCTAGTTCTTCTAATCTATCCACTTACCAGCTTGCATGTGACCGTACTAGAGGTGAAAGCGTAAGCGAAAGGGATTGCCTTGGTCTCATTACTGCCCGTACAGCTATTGAATCAGTAGCACATGAATGTCCAGAATCAGCAAGATCCCCAACATCTATCGCAGGTGCCGCATTGAATAACCGATCCGCTACACTGCTAATATTTGTCCACTAAACCAGATCTGAGACGAGAAAGCCTAAACCCTCACTTAGTCTTAGAAAGTCGTCAACAATTGTTGGGTGAAGGTGATGCTACCAAAGAGGTATTCTCAATCAAAAAAGTTTATCAAACCCCGTAAAATTGGCATAGATCTGCTCTTGCGGTTCTATGTTGTCCTTCCACTCTTGACCTACGGGCCTTCCTGCTTAATATAGCTCTTGGAGCTACGTTAGTATAAGGAAGCCAATCAGCCAAAGTCGAATCTATGGGGAGAAGTAATTAGTCTACCAAGTCAATTAAAAAGGTCCATACCCTTGAATGTAATCTTTAGGGATATAAACCAAATGTCCTGCCAAAATAGTTTTACCCTCTCCATCTAATCGTGATTTGCTGTAAACAGACGATAGTGTCAATTGGCTTATTCGATGCTCACTGCCTGAATTTAAGAGTTAACCCAGTCGAGATCAGATGATGCAAGGATCGGATTTGAGGAACTTTCAGGAAATTTGCCTCTTTCGGGATCTTCTATGACTCTATTAGATTCTTTCTTCCGATGAAGGTCACTTTGCTCGCCTAACAAGGAGCTGTGGCACTTTTTGGATCAATTGCTGAGGAGCAAACGATCTTGGCTTAGGGAGATGCGCCTTGTAGCTTGTTATCAGTTTTTAGGTTCTTGCTCTGGTTTCAAGGAATCCCTCACCCAGTTCCATATGGGGATGAATCCAATCCTAGGGCATTAACCTCTCTGGGAAGTCGGTCCCCTTACATAGCCATAATAGGCAGTTTTTTAAAAGTAGCTGAAGAATTGAATCGTCTGGTATAGAAGAAGCTAAACATGTTTCTTCCTCTATTCTATCAATTCCATTTATTTTTTATCCTCCTGTTTGAGAATAAACTGCTATTGAATCCACAACTAGTCTTTCTCTTGTGAACGACTCTGCTGCAAGAAGAGTAAGCACTCTTTTCAATATCCGGTGTGCTTTTAGGAGTGAAAGCCACTTGACTGGTTTGAGAAGAGCGAAAAAAGCTCTTTACTGGCCTTAGCCTAGCTAACTTAGGAGTTCTTCCTGGATGAATTTCTTTCCAAAAACTCACTTCCAACTAGCTGCATTCATTCTCTAGTATCTGTAGCAGATGAGGCTTATTAGAGCCAAGGTAGCCTTCTTTAACTGAATGTATGTGTTAAACTTCTTCTCGAGGGCCTTTGAAAGACTTCTTTCATCGTTCTTTGAACGAAGGAGGGCCCTTCGCTTTCTTAACGACCACGAGTTGGTTTTTTAGGTTGGTGTAGGCAAGGTCCTTACTATTTTCACGGATGACATGACGACTTCGTTCCTCATACGTATTTGAACTGGAATAAAAAGCGAAGGAGTGTAACTGCCTTATCGTGCTATCCGACTTGTATGTGAAAAGAATTTCGTACTCGCCTTCCACACGAAAGGTGTGCTCCAATGGCAGAAAGAAAGAAAAGATAGGCCAGTCAGGAAGCAGGATAGGAGTTGTACTCTTGTCACGCCTTCAGCCATTCTATGAGTGGAAAGAAAATATTTGCCTAGCTAGTAAGAGGATAAGCGAAAGAGCTATCATCGAAGGCTTCTCGTTTACACCTTCTAGCTTCAATCGAGAAAGGAACCTTGAAAAAAGTCGTTCAAAACTTTACATCCATCAGCATGGAAAATATCCTTGGGGTGAGATAGACGGACGCAGCCCTGTGAGATCCTATCGGTCGTTAAGGACCTATTCCCAACTAGTCAATCAAGGATAGACGGACAGGCTATTTGATCAGTCTTTCTCCGTGTAATGTAAAGAAAGAACGCCTGAATCCAGATGATCTTGCTTTTCTTTTTAAGGTGTTGAGACCCGACTGGAAGTGGTAGAAGAAAACTTTCACTTTTCAGTGAGACTCTTCTCCCTATAAGGCATTCCCTTCCAGTAATTCCCATCTTAATAGAATGATAAGAGGGAAATAGGGCAAAGCAGCTCCTCTTCAAGCGCAAGTCAAATCCAGTGATAAGGCCATGCATTTCTAGGCCTAAGTCCTGTCATGTTGATCCAATCCAGTTATCTTTCTAAGCCCAAGGAAAGCCCTGGCTTAAGATAATCCCTTTGACTTGGGAATTATCTTCTATCCAATCTGGTCTTTCTTTTAAAACTCTTGCAAAGGCTCCTTATAAGCATCAGTCCATGAACTAAAGGTGGTGTATTAACCCTCGGCGGAAGGAATATTATTTATATGTGACTGCCCTCAGACTAAACCTTGAATCTTGGCCTTTTGCTTGGCATGTTGTCGGAATAGGGGTAGGAGTTGCTATTTTATCAGATGCTCTTCATGCTCTTGGTACTTCGTTGATTTAGTCAGATACGCGTCCCAATTGTCACGCCCCAACCCGACCTATGGAGGCTAAACTAGGGTATGACCTAAATCATTTATACTATTTCACCTTCTTAGCCTTTTGTTATGATTTAATGCTTAACGTTGGCTTAGAAATCAAAAAGCTTTTCCGGAAAACCGGCAGCATGATGGTTATATTTAGGACCTTTGGTTTGACCTAATTTTCTAAAACACCTCAAAACCTTTGATCATTGATTCAATTCCAACTAAAATTTTCTATTTTGTTATCAATATGAGTACTTACTAATTTATCTCGATAGTCTCGTTTGATTGACTAGCCTAGCATGATAACTATGTCCCGTTTATTTGCCCGTTCCTATCTTGCAAGTACTTATTATCCTTTAGCTTACGCATAAACACCTAAGTGAGATTAGATAGAGTTTTATTATATGCTTCTTCACCTAGTGGTTTAAACACCTATGATAACTACTAATCAAGATAGTGAAAGCAAACAACCTACGAAGACTTCATCCGGTTATAATCAGTACAAGCCAAAATTAGACCCAAAATTACAATGGGGTCCTTTACATCAACAAAATAAACAGTCTATAATCAAACACAACATCCCTAATAACATCCATGTTCACGAAAAGCACGCAATGCACATAGTCATTCCAAAGGTTCATCAACTAGCAGATTTTCTTCGGGTACTTGTTCCCAAATCCACTTCACCTATGACAAAAAAGAGGGTTAGTCCTTATGAACTCAGTGAGGGGGAACGAGAGATAACGTTTTGAAATCCTTTTCCGGTTAAACTTTATGAAAACTCCTTTGAATACATGTCAAACAAAATAAGTAAGCTCATAATATAGCATATATATATATAAGTGAACACATTTACCTGTTTTTCCTCTCCGAGGTCCTCTAGGAACCAAGCGAGAGTACTTAAACACATAGTAAAAAAAGGATACGGTTTGATACGTACAGAACTCTAGAGGTAGCTCATACGGGCTCAAGAGGTAGTTCCCACCACATTTCGGTGTAGCACTTTCCACCGCATAGCACTTACCTCCTGCCGTTCAAGTTCATTTTCAGTAACAGTTGTTGCGGCCGGCTTTAAACATCCACTTTTCACGCCAAATGGGTGTACTCCGGATGTACCCCGAAGTCCTACGACCCAACACTCCGAGGAAGTCTATCCCCCAAGCGAGAGAGGGCATTGGACAATGGTAGTCACGGTTGCACCAGCAAGCCCGATGCCACCCGGTGTGCGTGAACGCTACCACGCCAGAAAGAAAGGTTGCAACCTTGTATGCAATGCACATTTATGACATTTAATATATGACATTAGGAGGACAACAAAGTAGGTTGCCTCCGGACAATCATAAGATTGCACATTGACAAGTAAACAAGCGAGGCACGATAAGACAAGTAATTTCACTTGAAAGGCATATGGAGTTATATGAACATTAAACGGGCAGCCATGTAACGCATGTAAATCAAGCCATATAACTCATTTTGAAGTCCATGTAATCAAATAATAAGATTATACAAGCATGCAACGACGCTTACTATAGACCGGGTGCAAGCAAAGTCTACTTATCAACATGTAATCATCGGGAATCACATTTAGGGCTATAAGGACATATACGGGCAGCCTATTAATCTTCCTCAATATACTTCATGATTCACAAAAGAACAGTTTATGACTCGGGGAGCTGCGGGGCCATTAGGGTTTGCTAGGCCGTGCTCGGGGTCGGTTTCGTTTGCTAGACACCACAAGAAACTCTTAACTATTTCAAGCATACTTAACATTTATTAGGTAGCCCACAATTCACACAATTAAACACGATAACTATAGGATCATCGCTTAGCGAGTTTTCATAGCCGATAGGGTTTCGTTTCATGCTTACACGTGCGATTTAGCCACAAGTTGACAAATAATTAAACCCAAGCCATGAATTGATCAATTAAAACATCCACAAACATCCAAAACAGTCCACACAACATCCAAGTGCCACAATCCCAAGCATTTAATACCACAAGAGAAGTTACAATATTTTTCAATGCATATCACTAAGTGAAATCCTCACTTCAATGGACTATTTTCTCACAATCATTAATACAAGCAAACAATCTCTAATTCCAGTGAATAAGATATCAAATTGAAGCTTAAGAAGGGAACTAAAATCAGAAACAAACCTCACATCATTTGGAGTTCGGGTCCAATAGTTATAGCCAAAACAGTGGGATTGCACAAAACTGTCAAGATTTGCACACATTTCAATACATGTCGTTTTTGAGGTCCTTAGGGTCAGATTTAGCCTTAGTCCATTTCTGACAAAAGTGTCCAGAACTGAACAACCTAGCAGCACAACAAATTTCATGCGTTTTGGACATCATTTATTAAGTTAAAACTGGTTCGTTCTACAAGATCAGTGCATCTGCCAAAACCTGCTTCATTTTTTCCAGACTTCCAGATTCGGACGCATTTTAATGATTTGCCATTTTGAGGACCTTAGAGTCAAAATTAGCTTTGGCCTATTTCTGTGAAAAATGTTCAAAACTGGCAAAACCAGTTACTGACCAATTTTCATGCATTTTCAACATCATGTGCCTAGCCAAACTCACCTCGCAACAACAAGACAGAGAGCTGTTACAAAACCCGATTTCATCTATCATCACCTTCAAGCCAAAATCTTGCCATGCATGGTTGTAAAAGCTTATGAACACACATATAACTCAAGTACAGAGGCCAAGACAAACATTTAAGAGCATGCATGTGGTTTGTTTGAAGGATTTTCAAGAAGTTTTAGCCCTCACCTTAGCAAATCAACAAGAAGATGCACAAGACTCTTGGTGAAGCACAAAGTTGATCTTCTTCCTTGCTTAGCCGAGACACCACTCTATTTTTCTCTATTTTCCTAGCTTAGTGACCAAGTTCTTAGTAGGTGCATGTGGTTAGAACAAGAAGAAAAGAAATGGAAGCTAGCAAACTCACCTAGGCCGAAATGGTTGTTCAATAAGCTTGCATGTGAGCCTTCTTGCAACTTAGCTTGCTTAGTCGAGCTTCTTAGCTTGTTGCTTGTCTTGATGAACCATGGAATGATGAAGATAAGCTATGAAGTGCATGAACTCAGCCAAGGCCGAGAGAGAGAGAGAGAGAGAGAGGAATGAGAGGGAGAGAGAAGAATGAAAAGAAATGAGAGAAATGAAGAAAAACAAAAGCTTTGTTGGGCAAAGGAGCATTGTCGGCCTAGGGGCTTGCAATTTTCAGATTTGTGTCTTCAAGATGCACAATTTGAATCATCCTAGCATGGGCATTTGGAGTATGTCGAGATTGGTGGAGCTTTGGGAAGAGTTTGTGCCATTTTTTTAATGCATTGTGTCATTAGTTGTCATAGAATGTCTAGGAATGTGAATAAATTATGAAATGCTAGTTCAAATACACATAGTGGTCAGCCAAGGCTAGCTTAAATTTTGAATTTTGTCATGTGTTAAAGCCTTATTTTATTGTAGATTGATGTGGTATTTTAGGTGCTTGGAATTTGCGAAAGAATAATGAATAAAGAATGAAGAATGTTTAGTGTTTGGTAAAATTTTGTCTTCTAGTGAGTTGATTTAGGATTATAATATTGATAGTGGAGTTTGTAGGATTAATTAATGATCTAGTGCTTCGTGTAAGATGCTTTCTTGATTAATGTGTGGGCACGCTCTCCTAGGTTTAGGACATGCACTACGAGGCAAGGCATATGTGATACCCCGAACCTGGCATGTATTCAATAGCATTTAAAGTTCATTTAAATTGCATTTTATTGACCTTTCACCTTCTTTGACCAAACTAGTTGACTTTTCATCTACATTGACCAACTAGGACAAGGTGAAAATTTTTGAAATGTTTAATAAAGGGCAAACTTGGGATTAGAAATAAAAAAATGCAATGTTAAGTTAGTCAAATTTTGGGTCAACTTTGGAATTAAATCTGAACCAATTGGAGAAGATTTAGGTAGCAAATTATATATGGTTGGAAAGCTCTATGAGTCTAGTTTCTGTGGCTTCAAACCGTTCGTGAATTGGAGTTTTCTAGAAGAAGTTATGACCATTTTCGTAAGGTCGCGCATAGCTGTTTTGGTTTAGCGGGTTGACCGAAGCTTTGACCATTTGTCATCTTTTATTTATGTATGAAATACGAAACAAAGAGCAAAAATCAGAAAAATAAAGGCCATGGCTGAAACCATGGAGGAAAAAGAAAAAAAAAACATTTCAACTTCAAATCTTCATTTCGCCGCGTGAACTTGTGCGGGGTGGTTTCTGAGGCATCCAGCGTGGTTTTTCTAGCGTCTAGGAGCGTCTAAGGTGAGGGTTTCATCGTTATTTGCGCATTTGAAATATTTGTGTCTAAACTTTGATTTTTGGATTTTATGCGTAGATTGTTATTTTAAACGTTTTGAGGCTTAAAGAATGTTCCCTAGCAATCGTCGAACATGTATTTATAGCTTTTTAACATTTTATGCGGTTGAATATCAAAATTGAAATAAAAATTGTTAATTGAATAGTAAATAGTGAATAGTAAACCCCCGTTTCGATGAAGTTGCTCCGTTACATGTTCTGTTGATGTAGGAGGGTGCTAGATATGCTAGAATGCCTAAATATATGGTTTAATTGGATTGTGTAATGGAAAAAAAGGAGAAAAATGCTTAGTGAAAGTTAGGGTCGTTTCGGTCAAGTTTAGAATTTTCTCGATTTGCGTGAAGGCATTGTCGAGGTACGTCATGGAAGCACTTTTGGTGCAATTGTGACATTGGTTGGGTAATCGGTTGAGGTAGTTGTAGTTCAAACAAGCAAAGAGGAAAATCGGGACTTTGCGTGAATTCTGGGGTTAAGTAGGGTTTCGGGGTCTTTAGACGTGCCTTATAGTGACCTAAGAGGATTGGTAAAGTCAGTTTCCAAAGCTCGTGGCTCGTTTGAAAGTAGTAGTGTTTTGAAGTTGGGGTCATTTTTGTGATTTTGTGTGTTTTCATAGAATATAGCTTATAGTATGTTTATATTGATTATAGAATGCTTATATGGCTCATAGAATGATTATATTGATTATAGTATGCTTATATTGCTTATAGAATGCTTATGTTGCCTATAGAATGCTTCTAATGCCTATAGAATGCTTGTTAATGCTTATTACACTTGTTGGAGTTGATTATTGATTGAAATGTTTATCGATTGTTGAGAATGCTTGATATTGCTCATTTATTGCCTTGTATCGAGTCTTGCATTGCATAGTGTTTCGCGCGTGAGTGATGGGCCTCTCTGGGTAGCCTCGGGTTGCCAGTGTTGGTTGCTCTAGCTCCGCTGCTATTCCCTCTTCTCGCTTGGGTTGCCTCCCAGGGAGTTTTGGGTCGTAGAATTGATGGATACTTCCGGGGTATTCCAAATTGGTGTTATAAGGTGGTTTGGGCCGGCGCGTCATCGTTAATGTCATCGGAATCGTGATCGGTACATTACTCGCTCGAGTGATCCATAGCCTTCAAAGTGTGGTATAGCTTTGATTGGTTGTGTTAATACTTTTCTTAATTGTTTATTGTATTGTTGTATATATTGAATGCCTTTTATTGATTGTATTGCTTAATTGTACCTATTTGCATTGCACGATCTTCTTTCTCTCCACCTCGATATCTGTCTTGCCCTCACTGAATATACGTGTTGTGTATACTCACTCCTCACCACCATATTTCAGGAAATGTCATGTTAGCTGGAAAGTTCGTGATTTCGTGAAAGTTCGTGCCTGAAGAGTTGTCTTGCATGCCTATGTGTCTTGAGTGTCGAAGTTGTAAAGATATATACTTTCATATGTTGTATGTATTTATTGTTAAAAGAAATGTAATCTAAATTAGCTAAATAGTTGAGGTAAATCGATAAGCTAGTTATGTAATCAGTTAGCATAGCTTAACTTCAATGCATGTTTGTAATTTCCCAAGGAAAAGAATTAGAATGGCATGATAGTTTATTTTATGCAGTAGCTTAGTATGGTTTAATTGTGTAGTTTGAATGTACTTGTCAAAAAATGAAAAGAGATAGGTTAGCTTTTAAATTGGAAATGTATGTATGCTTGTTGAGTTTAATTGTTGAGAACCGAGGCTCGGATGGCCTTGAGGTAGTTTGTATGGTTGGACACGGTGTTGGTCCACTTATATGCTGTCGTAGGTTTTACATTTCGCCTAGAAACAGGGGAGACTCCGTCCGTTTTTCCTAAAAATTATGCCGGGGTTTGGTTTGGGTTGTGATTAGATCGATTGATAGAACCTCTGCTCTCGAGAGGGATCGGGGTGTTACAACATGAACTACGAGACACGCACAGAAATCGATACGAGGCACGAATCACAAGGTAGACACGTACTTCATGACTACGGCACGTACTTCAAGACTAAGGCACGCAATCCTAAGTGAATGCACGTAAATTGAGGTACGACTCTTAAATCTAGATTAAGACACGTAATTCAAGGTTGGGGCACACGAAACGAGGTAACGCACGCAATTTCGAAGTCAGGGCACGTAAGTCGAGGATTAGGGCACATAATTCTAGGTCAAGGAGGGAATGACGAAGCATGCACGAAAACCAAGACAGGGCACGTAAATCGAGGTGACATATGTTATTCGGGGTCGGGCCTCACATCCTCCCCTCCTTAAAAGAATTTTGTCCCAAAATTCATTCTTACTTGTTAAGGTCATTTAGATAGATTCCGACCATTGTTATTTTCCAATTCCGGGTCGTCCCTTGCTCTGTGATCTCTCTTACCACAGCGAATTCACTTCCTAGCTTTCTCTAATCATTTAATTCGGTGGGACCCTTACATTTATAGTTTGTTCCTTTGAACAACTCTCTTTTTCTCCGATTGACCTTAAGGTCGAGTTCATTAACTAAGGTTAGAATCTCCAACATAGTCATCAAAGCTGCATCGGTATTCTAACAATATAAATATAACCCAAAATCATGACTCATGTTGTATCAATCTCGCATCCATACTTCAAAAGGATTTCTCACAATAATACCGCGATCTTATGGTTACATACACTAATTTCAAGATGATAGGTCTATATCAGATTTACATATTCTATGAACTAGCTTCAAAATTGTTAACACCTAGGACATACACATGTTATGGGTCATTTCCACAATACGACTCTATTTTCATAAAGAAATCACCAAACAATTAATCCATCTCAAATCGTCATCTATCGATGGTATCATAGTCCTTATCTCGTAGGTACATTAGATTAGCAAGTCTTCTAATGACTAGTCACCCGGTTACAACCTCCTATCCATTAACATTCTTCCCCAGCTTCGTTAACCTTCAAGCTCGAAATTAAGAAGAAAGACCGTCGAGATTCGTTAAACTCAAACTCTAAGGTTTATTAGGTACCACCAACAAATTGCCATTGAAATTGCATGGGTAAACTAATCATGTCGCACTAGTTCAACTCTTACAAGTAAATTTCATCAGCTTATGATCCACAATCTATTTCCTTATTCAAATCTCTATTTTCATGTCTCGAGGCTTCAAAATTTCTTTCAATCTCAACCAAGACTCCTAAGGTGAAGAGTTTCAACCTTAAATAAATTTCACTCACCTCGATCCAAGGTTACGTCATACTTAAGAAGACGATGGTCCTACTCACTTAGCGACCTAGTCATTCATTCGAACACCTACTGTCCGCCAATATATCTTCAACATAAATGTTACTAAGCTGGGTTTATCATTATGTAAGTGATATTAATGCTCCACTAGGTTACCAACCGTTCAACAACAGTCTTAGGACTGTAAATGGGTACCGAAATGATCGAGCTCATAAGATACTTACAGGAGATAACTTCAAGGTTGTATCAACATAAGAATTATGACCACGAGACATCCTTCATTCATAACATAATAGAACTTCAAAAGTAATCAACCACTTATTTAACTACCACTACAAGATTCGCCCTCTAGTCAATGACCATGATTCGAAGTCTACCAACCGCTAGTTCTTAGACGTGAAATGGTGCACTTAAATACGGTCGTCTAGGAATAGTCTCTTGGGTCATCATGACTCTAATTCATATCTACCTTAATTATATGGAATCTTACTCTCCTCATTTACATGTTCAATTAGTTGTGAGCATCAAGACTCATTGACCTTACGTCCAAGGGTTTACTATAAATCATCATGCTCGTGTTTTACTTCCGTTATATAAAGCGACCTCTTTACTTGCATGACAATACGTTGTTTCTTAAGAAATGAACATAAAGGATGGATGATACTGAGGTCAAGTAATATTTTTCCTATAGGTTTAATAGGTAAGTTTACCTTCAACCGTGGTTACTACTTGCAATTTGGGCACGATTCTTTTGCCACTTTGGACAATTCTTGACGCGATGTTGATCACTCCCACATCCTTTGCATCTACCAGACCTCTTCTAACATTGGGCTTCTGTGTGCCCCCTCTTGTTGCAATAGTTATATGTAACAGGATGGGGGTTAACCGTGCCTCTCCATGTGCCATGACTAAATTGGTCGACTATGGTACCCGACTGTAATCTGTTAGTAGCTGTCTTCCATGAATTCTGGCCCTGACCCTGGGTACTCCCTCTCGTAGCCTGCCCTTGTACCCTCTGTCGTTTTGGGCAATCCTTGACCTTATGTTGATTGCTATGGCAATCGTTACACCTTCCTATTTTCCTCCAACAGTCAATCTCCAAATGACCTCTACGTGCACAGTGAGTACAACATGGGTTCGGAGTAGTAGTAACACCTCCATAAGGGCCTCGAGCTACAGGAAAAACTAAACTACCCTGGCTAACTTTCTCAACAGGTAGCCCCTCCGGGCTCTGTGTGATAACCCAAACCCGGCATGCATTTAATGGCATTTAATTGCATTTAATTAAGTGTCATCTTAAATGTTAGCATTGAATTTGTTTTTATTTTTAGTTAAACATTCATTTGTAGCATTATTTTCATATTTCTTTTAGAGGTAATTAAATAATACTTGAGTTAATTATTTTAACGGAGTATTAACTACTTTTCATATTTATGTTACCAGGTTTTATTTTCTTGCACCTTAATGCTCGGTTTTTCAAATAAATGAAAAGTAACTCCGAGCCGGAGTGAATTTTAATCTATTCTACTATTCTACTTTTCAAAAATTATAGTTTTCTATTAGTATTCATCATTTGATTAGCGATCTTTTATTGACCGTTCGATCGTAGCATTTCAAAAATAGGAGTTAGAGAAATATTCCTCGGACTTAGTGAAAAATGTTTTTAACTTAATTTAACCAATTTTAGTTGTTTTTCATTTAATTGCTTTGTTTTAACTTGAATTAGATTTAAATAGCATCAAAATAAGCTTATTTGATCATTTTTAACTAAAGCTTGATTTTGCAAATGACCAAAATGCCCTTGTCACCCTTTTAAATAATAAAACAAGGCAAAAATAAAGAAAAACAATTTTCAAAATACCCATTTTGTCCTTGCCATGGCCGAAAGTTTGAGGGAAAAGAAAAAAAATTTGTTTTACATTTTTCTTCTACAATCATGCGTGGAATTGCTCGGGGGTCGTGGCTCGGGTTCTTGCGGGTCTTGGTCTTCAATATCTGTGAGGGTTTTCACGCTTTTGTGCATTTAAATTCGAATTTGAATTTTGGGTCAAATTTTTAGATTTGATATATAATGTGTTATAATGCCTGTAATTGCTTGATATAGCTTCCTTTGAGTTCGTAGAGCATTGTTTGATAGTTATTTAGCAATTTTTACGGTTGAAATTGAGTATTTGAAATTGGGGAAGAATGATGAATAGTGATTTTGAATAGTAAAACCCTAGAATTTTGAATTTTGATCCGAATTGCGATTGCTTGATTTGGATATATGCCATTAATGATAGAAAGATAAAATGTGCAATTAAAACGGATCGGCCTTTGTTAAAATTTGAAATTAGACAAAGAAACGTAAAGGGGCCGTTTGACCAAAAGTTGATCGTGCTCGAATTGAGTTGGGGGTTTTGCTATTGAGGGCATTGACGCACTTTTGGCGCTGTTGTGGCGTTGATTGAATGACCAGTTAGCATAGCTGTAGTTCAAACGTAGTAGGTGGACTTTCGGGCTTCGGTTGGGAAAGTGAGGTTTAGTGACATAGAAACGTGCCTTATAGTGCCTAAGTGAATGTAATGAAATCGGTTTCCTAATCCCGTAGCTCGTTTGCTCGTAATTGCCTTTGGAAGTTAGGGACTGAATAGTGATATTTGTCATGTTTGTGTTTGAACTGCTGTTGTAACACCCCGATCCCTCTCGAGACCGGGAGTTCTATCAATCAATCTAATCGCAACCCAATTCCAAACCCGGGCATAAAATTTTAGGGAAAGACGGACGGAGTCTCCCCTGTTTCTAGGCAAAATGCAAACCTGTGACAGCATATAAGTGGACCAATACTGTGTCCAACCATACAAAACTTCCTCAAGGCCATCCGAGCCTTGGTTCTCAACAATTAAGCACAAGTAAATATACAATTCCAAGTACCCAGACTATTCTAACTTTTCTTTCAGCAATACAAACATGCATTAAAGTTAAGCTATACTAACTAGATACATAAACTAACTTATCAAACACTTCAATAATCTAGTAAAACTTAAGTTACATTCCTTTTGACATCAAATACATTCAATACATGAAACATACATCTTTGCATCTTTGACAACTCAAGCCACATAGCACGCAAGACAACTCTTCAAACACGAAGTTTCACACAGTCACGAACTTTCCAACTAACATGGCATTTCCTGAAATGTGGTGGTGAGGAGTGAGTATACTCAACACGTATATTCAGTGAGGGCGAGACATATATCGAGGTGGAGAGAAAGAAGATCGTGCAATGAAAATAGGTGCAATTAAGCAGTGTAATCAATAAGAAGGCATTCAATATAGGCGACAATACAATAAACAATTAAAGAAAGCATTAACACAACCATTCAAAGCTATACCACACTTTGAAGGCTATGGTTCACTCGAGCGAGTAATGTACCGATCACGATTTCGATGACTTTAACGATGACGCGCCGGCTCACCCACCTTATGACTTCCGTTAGAGTACTCCGGACATACGCTGTCAATTCTACGACCCAAACTCCCTGCGAGGCAACCCAAGCGAGAAAGGGAATAGGACATGGAGCTAGAGCAACAAACACTGGCAACCCGAGGCTATCTAGAGAGGCCCATCACTCACGTGCCTGACACTAATGCAATGCAATACGAGACATATAACGATAATCGAGCAAGGCACTGAAATGCAAGTCAGTAACAATATGCGATACAATAAGCAATTACAATCAATAAAGTAACATGAACAATACTAACAATCATTATCAACAATTGATATACAAATTCAATCATAATCAACTTTAACAAGCATAACAAGCAATATTAAGCATTCTATAGGCATTACACTATGAAAACACACAAAATCACAAAATGACCCCAACTTTCAAAACGCTACTACTTTCAAACGAGCCGCGAGTGTTGGAAACCGACTTCACCATTCCTCCTAGGTCACTATAAGGCACTTCTAAAGACCCTGAAACCCTACTTCACCCTAGAATTCACGCAAAGCCCCAATTTTCCCCTTTGCTCATTTGAACTGCCACTACCCTAACCAAACACCCAACCAACGCCATAACCACACCAAAAGTGCTTCCATGGCCTCCCGAGACAATGCCATCACGTAAAATGAGGAAACGCTAATCTCGACCTAAACGACCCCAACTTGTACCAAGGCATTTTTCTCCATTTTTCCATTATGCAACCCAAACAAATCATGCATTTAGGCATTCTAGCATATCTAACATCTTTTCACATCAACAGAATGCATAACGGAGCAACTTCATCGAAACAGGGATTTACTATTCATAATTTACTATTCAATTATCAATTTAAATTTCAATTTTGATATTCAACCGCAGAAAATGCTAAAAAGCTATAAATACATGTTCTACAATTGCTAGGGAACATTCTTCAAGCCTCAAAACGAATTAAATAACAATCTACGGGTAAAACCCAAAAGTTAAAGTTTAGACAAAACAATTTCAAATGCGCAAATAACGATACAACCCTCACCTTAGACGCTTCTAGACACTAGGAAAACCACGCTGGAAGCCTCGGAAACAACCCCGTGCAAGCCCTCGCGAAGATTTGAAGTTTTGAAGATTGAAATGTTTTTCTTTTTTCCTAGGAGTTTCGGCCAGCTCCTCTCTGTTTTTTTCAGCTTTGTTGTTTTATTTTGCAATGTAATTTGCTTAAATAAAAGATGACAACAAGTCCTTAAGTCAAAGCCTTGGTCAAACTACTTAAAAATTGGTCAAGTAGGCTTATTTTAGGCATTTTAAAGCTTAAACAACTAACACAATTTTAATTCTAGCTAACAACAACCAAAACACTAAAATTAAAACACTAAATACTAGTTTTCACTATTTGCTGAGGACTAGAAATCATTTCCTAACTATCGCTCTCGAAATGCTATGCATTTTGCGACAATAAAAGAATAACAATTAAATCTCAAAGAATTTAAGAAAATATAATTTTTGAAAAGTAACATAGTTCAAAATTTACTCCGACTCGGAGCTACTTTTCATTTTATTGAAAACCGAGCACTAAGGTGCAAGAAAAATAAAACCGATTAATATAAATATGAAAGTAGTTGATATTCCGTTAAAATAATTAAATCAAGTATTATTTAATTACTTCTAAAAGAAATATGAAAGTAAAGCTATAAATGATTGTTTAAATAAACACAAAACTCAATGCTAACATCTAAGATAACACTTGATTAAATGCAATTAAATTCCATTAAATGCATGCCGGGTTCGGGTTATCACATCCTTCCCCCCTTAAAACAATTGCGTCCTCGCAATTCTTCTTCCAATAGAACTCTGCATCCACTGAAATCCAACTCTGACTAATCTTCATCAGCTGCTGAGCAAGTATATTAATCAAGATAACCTAGGGAAGTTTAAGAAGAAATTCCAAGTAGTAATGCCAAATAAAGGCTCAAATGTAGATACCGCACAAGAATCCCGTTGACACGAATACCGAAGAAGAATAAAATTCCAACCAAAAGCGCCGAGATAATACCAATAAAGACTAAAGCAAATATACTGTAGATAAAATCACATCACATATTAATGATAGGAAGAATACTGAATGAATACGCCATACACGAATCTCTAGTATAAGTTCAACTATTACTGCCCGATAATTCCCAAGCAAGAAGCCAAATAAAGGCTCACAAAGGTTCCATCCAGAGGTCCAAAGAAGTACCCCGCTGGTCGTGAATTTCATAGAAGAATTCCCTGTTAAGAGTGCTGAAGAAAATACTAAGAAACCCAATCAAATATACTTCAAAAGTTCCAAAGAAGCCTTCCAAATAATAACCCCATAGGACAACCAATTAGATTCCGAGTATCGCTATCAAATGCTGAGAAGAATGTCAATGAAAATACCAAAGAAAATATAATGTGCCCAATAAGACAATCAAGTTGAATAACAAATATAGTTTCCCAGATAGACGAAAACCGTAAGGAAAATACCGAGCTGGTGCACAATATATACAAAACCAAACTCTGAGGCCCCTGAATTGTTTGCCAAGTGAGAACTTTATACAACTTACCACCAAGAAAGCCCAAAATATTCCACAGCATACCATAAGCAATATGAAATAATAAGTCTGAACAGGATTCCAAGTGTAAGACTTCCAATAAGTGCCATCAAGCAAAGATACTAGTAGAATTCCCACTAAGAATTCTATAAAATGCCATTGAAGAATTTCCAATCAGGGATGCCAGTATCACACCAATAAAGGCCGAGACACATATACCGTAGATAATACTGTGCAGTAAGTCCGATTGAAATCCCAATAGCCAAGTCCATCGAGAAGTGCCAACAGAAGTCTCCACCATTAAGAAAACCAAAGAATGCTCCAGAGAACAACCAAATAAAACCCCAAGAGAAAGCTACTCTTTAACAACTATTAAACACAGAGGAGAGCCTTAGAGATTCACCAATAACCAAGCTCCAAAAGCAAACACCAACTCCCAAATAAAGTCGAATTAAATGCCATTCATTTCCTGCTAATCCATACACCTTGAAAGGCCAGCTGTGAACCACTTTCTTCAGGGGAGGAAGAAGTCTTCCTTACCATTTCCACGGAACATGTATGAATGCCAAGATATCACATTTATACATATATGCCTTAATCTATTATCCAAGCAAGTTTATAAAACAGTTTATTCAACAAAGTCACTCAAGCACGACAATCAAGTCAAGCACAACATAATCAATTCAAATTACGGGATAGCTAATTCAAGACATTCCAATACACACATTACAAGCAATACTTCAAGCAAATAACATTTCGCGAGGTCGATTCGATTCACGATGCCAATTCAATAGGTCAATTCAATGCACAACTAGACACTTCACTTCACTTAGCACACAATTAACACATAACACATAAGTATATCACATAGGAGCACACATTCAGGTTAGGACACACAATCTCACATGCAAGCATACACTTTCAAGACACATTTAACAAGCACACATTCAAGGATCATTACCCACCAGACTGAGGACCCTGTCCCGGCTTATGAGCTAAACAAGCTCTAATACCACCTGTAAAACCCCGATCACTCTCGAGATCGGGAGTTCTATCAATCAATCTAATCGCAACCCAATTCCAAACCCGGGCATAAAATTTTAAGGAAAGACGGACGGAGTCTCCCCTGTTTCTAGGCAAAATGCAAACCTGTGACAGCATATAAGTGGACCAGCACCGTGTTCAACCATACAAAACTTCCTCAAGGCCATCCGAGCCTTGGTTCTCAAAAACTAAGCACAAGTAAATATACAATTCCAAGTACCCAGACTATTCTAACTTTCCTTTAAGTAATACAAACATGCATTAAAGTTAAGCTATACTAACTAGATACATAAACTAACTTATCAAACACTTCAATAATCTAGTAAAACTTAAGTTACATTCCTTTTGACATCAAATACATTCAATACATGAAACATACATCTTTGCATCTTTGACAACTGAAGCCACATAGCACGCAAGACAACTCTTCAAGCACGAACTTTCACACAGTCACGAACTTTCCAGCTAACATGGCATTTCCTGAAATGTGGTGGTGAGGAGTGAGTATACTCAATACGTATACTCAGTGAGGGCGAGATAGATATCAAGGTGGAGAGAAAGAAGATCGTGCAATGCAAATAGGTGCAATTAAGTAGTATAATCAATAAGAAGGCATTCAATATAGGCGACAATACAATAAACAATTAAAGAAAGCATTAACACAACCATTCAAAGCTATACCACACTTTGAAGGCTATGGTTTACTCGAGCGAGTAATGTACCGATCACGATTTCGATGACTTTAATGATGACGCGCCGGCTCACCTACCTTATAACTTTCGTTAGAGTACTCTGGACATACTCTGTCAATTCTATGACCCAAACTCCCTGGGAGGCAACCCAAGCGAGAAAGGGAATAGGACACGGAGCTAGAGCAACCAACACTGGCAACCCGAGGCTACCCAGAGAGACCTATCACTCACGCGCCTGACACTAATGCAATGCAATACGAGACATATAATGATAATCGAGCAAGGCACTGAAATGCAAGTCAGTAACAACATGCAATACAATAAGCAATTACAATCAATAAAGTAACATGAACAATACTAACAAGCATTACCAACAATTAACATACAAATTCAATCATAATCAACTTTAACAAGCATAACAAGCAATATTAAGCATTCTATAGGCATTACACTATGAAAACACACAAAATCACAAAATGACTCCAACTTTCAAAACGCTACTACTTTCAAACGAGCCGCGAATGTTGGAAACCGACTTGACCATTCTTCCTAGGTCACTATAAGGCACGTTTAAAGACCCCGAAACCCTACTTTACCCTATAATTCACGCAAAGCCCCGATTTCCCCCTTTGTTCATTTGAACTACCACTACCCTAACCAAACACCCAACCAATGCCACAACCACACCAAAAGTGCTTCCATGGCCTCCCGAGACAATGCCATCACGCAAAACGAGGAAATGCTAATCTCAACCTAAACGACCCCAACTTGTATCAAGGCATTTTTCTCCGTTTTTCCATTACGCAACCTAAACAAATCATGCATTTAGGCATTCTAGCATATCTAGCATCTTTTCACATCAACATAACGCATAACGGAGCAACTTCATCGAAACGGGGATTTACTATTCACAATTTACTATTTAATTATCAATTTCAATTTCAATTTCAATTTCGATATTCAACCGCAGAAAATGCTAAAAAGCTATAAATACATGTTCTACAATTGCTAGGGAACATTCTTCAAGCCTCAAAACGAATTAAATAACAATCTACGACTAAAACCCAAAAATTAACGTTTAGACAAAACAGTTTCAAATGCACAAATAACGATGAAACCCTCACCTTAGATGCTTCTAGACACTAGGAAAACCACGCTGGAAGCCTCGGAAACAACCCCGTGCAAGCCCTCCGAAGATTTGAAGTTTTGAAGATTGAATTTTTTTTTCCTAGGAGTTTCAGCCAGCTCCTCTCTATTTTTTTCAGCTTTGCTGTTTTATTTTGCAATGTAATTTGCTTAAATAAAAGATGACAACAAGTCCTTAAGTCAAAGCCTTGGTCAAACTACTTAAAAATTTGTCAAGTAGGCTTATTTTAGGCATTTTAAAGCTTAAACAACTAACACAATTTTAGTTCTAGCTAACAACAACCAAAACACTAAAACTAAAACACTAAATACTAGTTTTCACTATTTGCTGAGGACTATAAATCATTTCCTAACTATCGCTCTCGATATGCTATGCACTTTGCGACAACAAAATAATAACAATTAAATCTCCAAGAATTTAAGAAAATATAATTTTTGAAATGTAACATAGTTCAAAATTTATTCCGGCTCGGAGCTACTTTTCATTTTATTGAAAACCGAGCATTAAGGTGAAAGAAAAATAAAATCGATTAACATAAATATGAAAGTAGTTGATATTCCGTTAAAATAATTAACTCAAGGATTATTTAATTACTTCAACAAGAATTATGAAAGTAAAGATACAAAAGAATGTTTAAATAAATACAAAATTCAATCCTAACAACTAAGATAACACTTAATTAAATGCAATTAAATGCCATTAAATGCATGCCGGGTTCGGGTAATCACAGCTGTTACTTCTTTAATTGGTGTTCTTGTAGCTATTAATGATAGTTGTGCTTGAAAAGTTAATTGAATGCTAATGTTGATTGTAAATGCTTGATATCTTGTTTATCGCCACTAATCTGTATTGTTGTGCTATCGCTCGTTTATCGCCTTGTATCGTGTCTTGCATTACATAGTGTCAGGCGCGTGAGTGATGGGACTCTCTGGGTAGTCACGGGCTGCTAGTATTGGTTGTTCTAGCTCCGTGTCCTATTCCCATTCTCGCTTGGATTACCTCCCAGGGAGATTTGGGTCGTCGAATTGATTGAATACTTCCGGGGTATTCCAAACTGAAGTTATAAGGTAGTTGCGAGCTTATTGTCATCGTTGTCAACATCAAGCTCGAGATTGATGTATCACTCGTGAAATGGTACATTGCTCGTATGAGTGAACCATAGCCTTCAGAGCATAGTATAGCTTTGAATGGTTGTCTTAACGCTTTCATTAATTGTTTATTGTATTGATTGTTTATATTGAATGTTTACTTGTCAGTTATATTGCTTAACTGCCTTATTTGCATTGCACGACTTTCTTTTTCTCCACCTCGATATTTGTCTCGCCCTTACTGAGTATACGTGTTGAGTATACTCACTCCTCACCACCACATTTCAGGAAATGCCATGATAGCTAGAAAGTTCGTGATTACGTGAAAGTTCATGCTCGAAGAGTTTTCTTGCGTGCTATGTGGTTTGGGTTGTCAAAGATGCAAAGATGTATGTTCATGTGTTGTATGTATTTATTGCTAAAAAGAAATGTAATTTAAATTTAACTAGGTAATTGAGGTAGAAAGAAAAGCTAGTTATGTATTCAGATAGTATAGTTTAACTTCAGTGCATGTTTGTAATGTCCAAAGGAAAAGAGTTAGAATGGTATGATAGTCTATTTTATGTAATGAGTTAGTATAGTTTAATTGCCTAGCATGAATGTTCTTGTCAAAGATGAAAAGAGATAGGTTAGCTTTTAAATTGGAAATGTATATTTAGTTGTGTTCGCTTGTTGAGAACCAAGGCTCGGATGGCCTTGAGGTGTTTGAATGGTTGGACACGGTGCTGGTCCACTTATATGCTATTACAGGTTTTACATTTTGCCTAGAAACAGGGGAGACTCTGTCCATCTTTCTCTAAAAATTTTGTCCGGGTTTGGAATTGGGTTGTGATTAGATTGATTGATAGAACTCCCGGTCTCGAGATGGATTGGGGTGTTACATGTGGTATCAGAGCTTGTTTAGCTCATAAGTCGGGACATGGTTCTCGGTCTGGTGGGTAGTGATCCTTAAATGTATGCTTGTTAAGTGTGTTTTGAAAGTGTGTGCCTGTATATGAGATTGTGTGTCTTGACTTGAATGTATGTACCTATGTGATATAGTTATGTGTTATGTGTTAAATGTTTCTCAAGTAAAGTGAAGTGTCTAGCTGTGCATTGAATTGACCTATCGAATTGGCATCGTGAATCGAATTGATCTCATGAATTGTTATTTGCTTGAAGTATTGCTTGTAATGTGTATATTGAAATGTCTTCAATTGGTTATGTCGTGATTTGAATTGATTATGTTGTGCTTGACTTGATTGTCGTGCTTGAGTGACTTTGTTGAATAAACTCTTTTGTAAACTTGCTTGCATAATAGTTTGAGGCATGTGAATAAATGTGATATCTGGGCATTCATATATGTTCTGTGGAAATGATAAGAAAGACTTCTTCCTCCCCTGAAGAAAGTGGTTCACAGTTGGCCTTTCAAGGTGTATGGATTGGCAGGAAATGAATGGCATTTTTATTTGGGAGTTGGTGTTTGTCTTTGGAGCTCGGTTATTGGCATACTTCTAAGACTCTTCTTCATGGTTGGAAATCATAAAAAAATAACTTTCATTGGGGTTTCTATATGATGGCTCTTGGTAGCATTCTTGTGGAATTCTTATTGGGTTTCCTTATTGGCAAGGTTGTATGAAGTACTCATTTGGCAAACAGTGTAGAGGCCTCGGAGTTCGGTTTTGTATATTGTGCACCAGCTCGGTATTTTTCCTTAGGGTTTTCGTCTAGTTGGGAAATTGTGTTTGTTATCTAACTTGATTGTCTTATTAGGCAATTCTTGGTACTTTCTTACTGGAGTATTGTTCGGGTATTTTCTTTGGCATCCCTCAGTTGGTTTGGCAAAGGGAATTCCTATCGGACTTATTGTGTAGTATTACTCACGGTATTCTTTGGAATTCTTATTAGGCATTCTACTAGTATTTTTCTTATTGGCATTTATTAGAAGATCCTACACTTGGAATTCTGCTTGGACTTATTATCTTGTATTGCTTACGGCTTCTCCATCGGCCTTTCCATTCAGGGGAAATCTATACTTGCTGTTTGACTAAGATGTTGCGGTAAGGACTCAGTGATTGGAGGATTTCATTTAGAGATTGGCCTTTGGTATTCTTCTCTACATACTTTTTAAATAATTTTCAGCTAGGTCTACTTTCGGTAATCAGCACTGCATGAGGTGCATCTACTCTACCTATCTTTTAATTTTCTTATTTGGTACTTGTTAGACTTCTATTAGAGATTCGTAAATATGGTATTATTCTTCTTGCCATTAATATGTGGTATTGCTATCATCTACAGTATCTTTGCTTTAGTCTTTAGTTGGTATTTTCTCAGCATTCTTGGTTGGGATTTCTATTCGGGTTTCCCTACGAGCATCTTTATTCACTATCTTGCTCAGCAACCGATGAAAACTAGTCAGAGTTGGGTTTCAGTGGATACAGAGTTTTATTGGAAGAAGAATTGCGAGGACGCAATTGTTTTAAGGGGGGAAAGATGTGATAACCCGAACGCGGCATGCATTTAATGGCATTTAATTGCATTTAATTAAGTGTCATCTTAAATGTTAGCATTGAATTTGTGTTTATTTTTAGTTAAACATTCATTTGTAGCATTATTTTCATATTTCTTTTAGAAGTAATTAAATAATACTTGAGTTAATTATTTTAACGGAGTATTAGCTACTTTTCATATTTATGTTACCTGGTTTTATTTTCTTGCACCTTAATGCTCGGTTTTTCAATTAAATGAAAAGTAACTCCGAGCCAGAGTGAATTTTAATCTATTCTACTATTCTACTTTTCAAAAATTATAGTTTTCTATTAGTGTTCATCATTTGATTAGCGATCGTTTATTGACCGTTCGATCGTAGCATTTCGAAAATGGGAGTTAGATAAATATTCATCGGACTTAGTGAAAAATGTTTTTAACTTAATTTAACCAGTTTTAGTTGTTTTTCATTTAATTGCATTGTTTTAACTTGAATTAGATTTAAATGGCATCAAAATAAGCTTATTTGACCATTTTTAACTAAAGCTTGATTTTGCAAATGACCAAAATGCCCTTGTCACCCTTTTAAATAATAAAACAAGGCAAAAATCAAGAAAAACAATTTGCAAAATACCCATTTTGTCCTTGCCATGGCCGAAAGTTTGAGGGAAAAGAAAGAAAATTTGTTTTGCATTTTTCTTCTACAATCATGCGTGGAATTGCTCGGGGGTCGTAGCTCGGGTCCTTGCGGGTCTTGGTCTTCAATCTTTGTGAGGGTTTTCATGCTTTTGTGCATTTAAATTCGAATTTGAATTTTGGGTCAAATTTTTAGATTTGATATAAATGTGTTATAATGCCTGTAATTGCTTGATATAGATTCCTTTGAGTTCGTAGAGCATTGTTTGATAGTTATTTAGCAATTTTTATGGTTGAAATTGCGTATTTGAAATTGGGGAAGAACGATAAATAGTGATTTTAAATACTAAAACCCTAGAATTTCGAATTTTGATCCGAATTGCGATTGCTTGATTTGGATAGGTGCCATTAATGATAGAAAGATAAAGTGTGCAATAAAAATGGATCGGCCTTTGTTAAAATTGAAAATTAGACAAAGAAACGTAAAGGGGTCATTTGACAAAAAGTTGACCGTGCTCGAATTGAGTTGGGAGTTTTGCTATTGAGGGCATGGAAGCACTTTTGGCGCTGTTGAGGCATTGATTGAATGACCGGTTAGCATAGCTATAGTTCAAACGCAGTAGGTGGACTTTCGGGCTTCGGTTGGGAAAGTGAGCTTTAGTGACATAGAAACGTGCCTTGTAGTGCTTAAGTGAATGTAGTGAAACCGGTTTCCTAATCCCGTAGCTCGTTTGCTTGTAATTGCCTTTGGAAGTTAGGGACTGAATAGTGACATTTGTCGTTTTTGTGTTTGAACTGCTGTTACTTGTTTAATTGGTATTCTTGTAGCTATTAATGATAGTTGTTCTTGAAAAGTTAATTGAATGCTAATGTTGATTGTAAATGCTTGATATCTTGTTTATCGCTACTAATTTGTATTGTTGTGCTATCGCTCGTTTATCACCTTGTATCGTGTCTTGCATTGCATAGTGTCAGGCGCGTGAGTGATGGGCCTCTCTGGGTAGTCTTGGGCTGCCAGTGTTGGTTGCTCTAGCTCCGTGTCCTATTCCCATTCTCGCTTCGGTTGCCTCCCAGGGAGATTTGGGTCGTAGAATTGATTGGATACTTCCGGGGTATTCCAAACTGGAGTTATAAGGTGGTTGCGCACTTATTGTCATCGTTGTCAACATCAAGCTCGAGATTGATGTATCGCTCGTGAAATTGTACATTGCTCGTATGAGTGAACCATAGCCTTCAGAGTGTGGTACAGCTTTGAATGGTTGTGTTAATGCTTTCATTAATTGTTTATTGTATTAACTGTTTATACTGAATGCTTACTTGTCAGTTATATTGCTTAACTGCCTTATTTGCATTGCACGACTTTCTTTCTCTCCACCTCGATATCTGTCTCGCCCTTACTGAGTATACATGTTGAGTATACTCACTCCTCACCACCACATTTCAGGAAATGCCATGATAGCTGGAAAGTTCGTGATTATGTGAAAGTTCGTGCTCGAAGAGTTGTCTTGCGTGCTATGTGGTTTGGGTTGTCAAAGATGCAAAGATGTATGTTCATGTGTTATATGTATTTATTGCTAAAAAGAAATGTAATTTAAATTTAACTAGGTAATTAAGGTAGAATGAAAAGCTAGTTATGTATTCAAATAGTATAGTTTAACTTTAGTGCATGTTTGTAATGTCCAAAGGAAAAGAGTTAGAATGGTATAATAGTCTATTTTATGTAATGAGTTAGTATAGTTTAATTGCCTAGCATGAATGTTCTTGTCAAAGATGAAAAGAGATAGGTTAGCTTTTAAATTGGAAATGTATATTTAGTTGTGTTCGCTTGTTGAGAACCAAGGCTCGGATGGCCTTGAGGTGTTTGAATGGTTGGACACGGTGCTAGTCCACTTATATGCTATTTCAGGTTTTACATTTGGCCTAGAAACAGGGGAGACTCTGTTTGTCTTTCCCTAAAAATTTTGCCCAGGTTTGGAATTAGGTTGTGATTAGATTGATTGATAGAACTCCCGGTCTCAAGAGGGATCGGGGTGTTACACTCTGAACTTGACTCGGTTGACTCAACCCCGCCACTTCCTGACTCTTTCATTTCTCAGCTTTTATTGCCTCGAAAAGAACTTCACCATAGGTGAGAAACTGAAAAGGAGCCAAGCTATTTTGAATCTAGGATCTCAGCCCTCGAATAAATCTCTGGATCTTTTTCTCAAGAGTCTGTATCATTTCAGGAGCATACTGGGACAGTTGATTCAATCGGGTTTCGTACTGTGCAACCGTCAAGTCCCCTTCTTTGAAGGTCATGAACTCATTCATTCAGAGTCTCCCTCTACTTCCAAAAACTTTTCCAACCATTCTAAAAGAGGTAGCCCCATGATATGATAAGTATTTATATATACAATTATGTTACACGAGAAGCAAATGTGTACTTATATAATCATACCACATAGGAACAACCATATCTTAATGCATAGGATTGTATAATAAAACATTAACAACTAGTATACAGCCTAGCATACAAGAAACCATTGTAACATAATAAACACTTAAAGCATACGATGCACTTGAATCACTTAGGCATGTTGAGCACCTAAAACATATTGTTCACATTGGTTCACAAAAGCACATAATATTCAATGCTCAAAGCAATCAAAGCACATTAGCACCCATTAACACATAAATAAGACATCATAATTACCTTAGGGCTTCTACCCATGGTCCGAGAGTTGAACCCGACTAATGCCTAGTTAGTAAACTAAGCTCTGATACCATTCTAAAATAAGGTATCACGCCCCAACCCGACCTATGGAGGCTAGACTAGGGTGTGACCTAAATCATTTATACTATTTCACCTTCTTAGCCTTTTGTTATGATTTAATGCTTAACGTTGGCTTAGAACTCCAAAAGTTTTTCCGGAAAACCGACAGCATGATGGCTATATTTAGGACTTTGGTTTGACCTAAGTTTTTAAAACACCTCAAAACCTTTGATCATTGATTCAATTCCAACTAAAATTTTCTATTTTGTTATCAATATGTGTACTTACTAATTTATCTTGATAGTCTCGTTTGATTGACTAGCCTAGCATGATAACTATGTCCCGTTTATTTGCCCGTTCCTATCTTGCAAGTACTTATTATCCCTTAGCTTATGCATAAACACCTAAGTGAGATTAGATAGAGTTTCATTATATGCTTCTTCACCTAATGGTTTAAACACCTATGATAACTACTAATCAAGATAATGAAAGCAAACAACTTACAAAGAGTTCATCCGGTTATAATTAGTACAAGCCAAAATTAGACCCAAATTACAACGGGGTCATTTACATCAACAAAATAAATAGTCTACAATCAAACACAACATCCCTAATAACTTCCATGTTCACGAAAAGCACGTAATGCACATAGTCATTCCAAAGGTTCATCAACTAGCACATTTTCTTCGGGTACCTGTTCCCAAATCCGCTTCACTTGTGACAAAAAAAGAGGGTAATCCTTATGCACTCAGCGAGGGGGAATGAGAAATAACGTTTTGAAATCCTTTTCCGGTTAAACTTTATGAAAACTCCTTTGAATACATGTCAAACAGAATAAGTAAGCTCATAATATAGCATATATATATATATAAGTGAACACATTTACCCGTCTTTCTTCTCCGAGGTCCTCTAGGAACCAAGCGAGAGTACTTAAACACATAGTAAAAAAAAGGATACGGTTTGATACGTAAAGGACTCTAGAGGTAGCTCATACGGGCTCAAGAGGTAGCTCCCACCACATTTAGGTGTAGTACTTTCCCCAGCATAGCACTCGCTTCCTGCCGTTCAAGTTCATTTTCAGTAACAGTTGTTGGAGCCGGCTTCAAACATCCACTTTTCACGCCAAATGGGTGTACTCCGAATGTACCCCGAAATCCTACGACCCAACTCTCCGAGGAAGTCTAGCCCCCAAGAGAGAGAGGGAATTGGACAATGGTAGTCACGGTTGCACCGGCAAGCCCGATGCCTCCCGGTATGCGTGAACGCTACCACCCTAGAAAGAAAGGTTGCAACCTTGTATACAATGCACATTTATGACATTTAATATATCACATTACGAGGACAACAAAGTAGGTTGCCTCCGGACAGTCATAAGATTGCACATTGACAAGTAAACAAGCGAGGCACGATAAGACAAGTAATTTCAATTGAAAGGCATATGGAGTTATATGAACATTAAACGGGCAGCCATGTAACCCATGTAAATCAAGCCATATAACTCATTTCGAAGTCCACGTAATCAAATAATAAGATTATACAAGCACGCAACGACGCTTACTTTAGACCGGGTGCAAGCAAAGTCTACTTATCAACATGTAATCATCGTGAATCACATTTAGGGCTATAAGGAAATATACGGGCAGCCTATTAATCTCCCTCAATATCCTTCATAATTCACAAAAGAACAGTTTATGACTCGAGGAGCTACGGGGCCATTAGGGTTTGCTAGGCCGTGCTCGGGGTTGGTTTCGTTCGCTAGACACCACAAGCAACTCTTAACTATTTCAAGCATACTTAACATTTATTAGGTAGCCCACAATTCACACAATTAAACACGATAACCATAGGATCATCGCTTAGCGAGTTTTCATAGCTGATAGGGTTTCGTTTCATGCTTACACGTGCGATTAAGCCACAAGTTGAAAAATAATTAAACCCAAGCCATGAATTGATCAATTAAAACATACACAAACATTCCACACAACATCCAAGTGCCACAATCCCAAGCATTTAATACCACAAGAGAAGTTACAATAGTTTTCAAAGCATATCACTAAGTGAAATCCTCACTGCAATGGACTGTTTTATCACAATCATTAAGACAAGCAAACAATATCCAATTCCAGTGAATAAGATGTCAAATTGAAGCTTAAGAAGTGAGCTAAAATCAGAAACAAACCTCACATCATTTGGAGTTCGGGTGCAATAGTTATAGACAAAACAGTGGGATTGCACAAAACTGTCCAGATTTGCACACATTTCAATACATGTCGTTTTTGAGGTCCTTAGGGTCGGATTTAGCCTTAGTCCATTTCTGACAAAAGTGTCTAGAACTGAAACAACTAGAAGCACACCAAATGTCATACATTTGAGACATCATTTACTAAGTTAAAACGGGTTCGTTCTACAAGGTCAGTGCATCTGCCAAAATCTGCTTAATTTTTTTCCAGACTTCCAAATTCAGACACATTTTAATGATTTGCCATTTTGAGGACCTTAGGGTCAAAATTAGCTTTGGCCTATTTCTGCAAAAAATGTTCAAAACTGGCAAAACTAGGTACCGACCAATTTTCATACATTTACAACATCATATGCCTAGCCAAACTCACCTCACAACAACAAGACAGAGAGCTATCACAAAACCCGATTTCATCTATCATCACCTTCAAGCCAAAATCTTGCCATGCATGGTTCTAAAAGCTTATGAATACACATATAACTCAAGTACAGAAGCAAAGACAAACATTTAAGAGCATGCATGTTGTTTTTTTGAAGGATTTTCAAGAAGTTTTAGCCCTCACCTTAGCAAATCAACAAGAAGATGCATAAGACTCTTGGTGAAGCACAAAGTTGATCTTCTTCCTTGCTTAGCCGAGACACCACTCGATTTTTCTCTATTTTCGTAGCTTAGTGACCAAGTTCTTAGTAGGTGCATGTGGTTAGAACAAGAAGAAAAGAAATGGAAGCTAGCAAACTCGCCTAAGCCGAAATGGTTGTTCAATAAGCTTACATATGAGCTTTCTTGCCACTTAGCTTTCTTAGTCGAGCTTCTTAGCTTGTTGCTTGTCTTGATGAACCATGGAATGATGAAGATGAGCTATGGAGTGCATGAACTCAGCCAAGGCCGAGAGAGAGAGAGAGGAATGAGAGGGGGAGAGAAGAATGAAAAGAAATGAGAGAAATGAAGAAAAACAAAAGCTTTGTTGGGCAAAAGAGCATTGTCGGCCTAGGGGCTTGCAATTTTCAGATTTGTGTCGTCAAGAAGCACAATTTGAATCATCCTAGCATGGGCATTTGGAGTATGTCGAGATTGGTGGAGCTTTAGGTAGAGTTTGAGCCATTTTTTTAATGCATTGTGTCATTAGTTGTCATAGAATGTCTAGGAATGTGAATAAATTATGCAATGCTAGTTTAAATACATAGTGGTCGGCCAAGGCTAGCTTAAATTCTTTATTTTTTCATGTGTTAAAGCCTTATTTTATTGTAGGTTGATGTGGTATTTTCGGTGCTTGGAATTTGCAAAAGAATAAGGAATAAAGAATGAAGAATGTTTAGTGTTTAGTAAAATTTTGTCTTCTAGTGAGTTGATTTAGGATTATAATATTGATAGTGGAGTTTGTAGGATTAATTAATGATCTAGTGCTTCGTGTAAGATGCCTTCTTGATTAAAGTGTGGGCACGCTCTCCTAGGTTTAGGACACGCACTACGAGGCAAGACACGAACTATGAGACACACACAAAAATTGATACGAGGCACGAATCACGAGGTAGATACGTACTTCATGACTAAGGCACATACTTCAAGACTAAGGCACACAATCCTAAATGAATGCACGTAAATCGAGGTACGACTCTTAAACCTAGATTAAGACACGCAATTCAAGGTTGGGGCACAAGAAATGAGGTAACGCATGCAATTTTGAAGTTAGGGCACGTATGTCGAGGATTAGGGCACATAATTCTAGGTCAAGGCACGAATGATGAAGCATGCACGAAAACCAAGACATGGCACGTAAATCGAGGTGACATACGTTATTCGGGGTCGGGCCTCACACTAATGGTCCGGGAGCACAGGCACGAGCTGGCCTCCTAGTCAGTCTCAATTGAAAGATAGGAGCTAGTGAAGTGATCCGTTATGGGAAATTTATTATGCTATTCCCCTGTCCCCTGATCAACCCCGCTGCAATCCTAACAATACCATATCATTCATTATTAAAGCGAATGCGACAGCGTGTCGCCCTAACCAACAAAGCGATAAACGGGAATGCGTTACCTAATAATAAGATAATGAGCAATGCTGATAACAGCAAATGGTTCATAACCTCAACAAAATCAGAGTATGGCATATTCGACTATTCGGCAACACACTTGGATAAGTAAGGCGATGAACTGTACCTTTATCTCTAGGCGCTATGATGTGTTATTGAGGGATGAAGATCTCAATGATTTAGATTATTATCTCGATCTAGTCGACTCTGTTGATTTAGTAGATCTGGCCAGTTTAACGCTTTCTAGCAGCACCAAAAGCTATGGTAGTGGGATGTAGAAGTTAAAGAATTCCCCTCTTCCTTCGTTGCTTGAGTTGAGTGCGCTAGGGCTACGCTGGCTAAGCCTCATTCTGCCTAGTGCCCAATAAAGCTTGCGCTATTATTCTACTACTGACTGACCAGTTGAGAGGATAGCACGGAACAAGAGTGTTTCAAAGAGTATCCCTTACTTAATGATTAGGAAATGAGGAATGACTTTAGCAACTTGGAACCTCCTACCAAGGGCTTTAGCATTTTAATATATCTTTAAAGGAAGACGCAAGAGCAGATCCCTATCTTCCACTCTGAGGGTAGCAAAATAGCAACTCTAATGGGGTCATTCGCGGGAAGGTGCAAAGGCCAGAAAAAGAGGGATTCCCAGAACCAAGCTTCCCAGTTCTACACCTTATACCAAAGCGTAGGACTATACTATATTGTATGCTAATATAATAGAAAGTCTTCGGTTCAACTCTTATTTATTCCGTTCACCCCTCTCCTAACGAAGGCAAGTGCCACTCCTAGCGCTAAGCATAGAAAGCTCTTACGCGAGCTATAGACTCTATCAGACTAGGAAGATCTTACCATTCCCTAACCCAAATAGGTTAATTGATGCAACTGCACTCTGTCTTGTCTTTCCTTGAAAGACTAGCTCTTCCTTACTAACCTTTCCTTACTCCTTGTTTAGTTGGAAAAAGTGGAATGGGCGGACAGTTTCAATCACCATTCATTTGTCAAGAAACCTCAGGATACAGGTGCTTTAAATGAAGAAAGCATATGCCACTAACTTCATATTCTGCTTAATCAAAAAATGTAGTCACTCGCTTGTTAGAAGAAGAAAAGAGTTTACTGGCTCGACTGAGAGTGGTACTTTCACTAGAATCAATCAAAAGGATTAAGCGATCGCAGACTTCCTTTCATGGATTAGAATCAAAGCACCGGTTCCACACTGCTTGCCCAGCCGAGGAAGTTAGCGATGTTCATTCAATGCCTTGTCTTCATTTCCTTTTTGTAGGTTAAGCTTCCCGCCTTCCTTCATACAGGGGAAGTTCTCCTATCCTCGAGGAACTTTCGCTAGAATGAGGAGAAGACTCAGTCACTTCCTTCTTTCTTTGCCCCAAAGGTCTACTTTCTATTCTATATAGACTTTTTAGAAATGTTTTACTGTACCTCATATGTCAAATAGCTGTTAGCCTTACATCATCTGCTGCAATATGACTTGGGAAATGAACTTCCTTAAGCCTTGGATTACTTTCCAAAATAGGGGAATAGTGAATTGAATCTTTTTCTCTAAAGCACCGTGCCCATGGTGTGAGGAAGCTTAGTACGCACTGACCAAGAAAGGACTACAGCTAGACGTAGGCCCTAAAACACTTTCTCAAAAATAGTTTCTTTTATCTTTCCTGCCTTCAACTTAGAGTTGAAGTTCAATTCCATAGCTTCATGCTGACTGACTTCTTGGCTTCCTAAAGTGAATGCTTAATCTTATCTTGCCTTGTTGAATTTGTCTTTGATTCGGTAATAGAGAGAATTTTGTATAAAAGAAGATGCAAGTATATCGGAACTCGATTCCATGAACACCGGATCTTGCAAATGAGAAGTGGATCTATATTGCTATTTCGCGAGAGGACTAATTGAATTTCATTCTTGTCTGCGAAAAGAATTATTCTTCCGATGCTTATGATTCAATTCTAACTAGGCATTCAATTAACTAGTCTCCCTTGGTCCCCCCATCGGGAATGGAGGATTCTAAACCTTGCATTTTTCTTTTTCTTTCTAATGTCAAACCGCCATTTTTGCTTGAAAGCTCTAGCCCTTAAGTCCCTATTAGCCCTTCTAGCCTTTGAAAGGAATTACCATGTCTTATAAGGAAAGTCATCAGGGTTCGCCAAAGATGAAGACTAGTTAATTGAACGCTTACCTACTCTCTATGATAAACGGATAAGATCCCAAAAGCGTATTCTGATTCAGTTCCTCCACCACTAGTCAGTAATGAAAGAGCTGCAAGAGTCAGAGCTACTACGGATTCAGTTCCCTTTCTTGCATCGGTTGACTCTCTTTCTAAGAGCAAAGTAGGGACAAATATAGTGGTGTACTTTTTCCATGGTAAACTGCCAAAGCTTCTACTTGGAGCCCTTTCTAATACCTCTCTTACCTCTCTCTATCTGTAACTATCCTGTGTTACCTTCTACTACTCCTCTAGGAGCAAAACTAGCATTCTAATACAGATCCTTTACAGGTACAGTCCTGTAATAGCTCTTACCAAGGTCGCTATTCCTGCTAAGGAATAGAGTAGGCCATGACCTTCTATATTAACGTTCTATATTACAGTGTTAACAGTGTATTTGCGACATCAATAAGGAAAAGGGATAAGATCTATAGATCCTAAGATGTATAGATCGGGTACAGACTAGTAGTGGTGTCGTATGTTTGCTGATGCCCCTCCTTGGGCCCATGGAGATATGGTTAGTTGTAGCCAGTTGACAACACAAGGATGATGGACTCCTCTTTAAGAACCTATGGGAACCTCCTGATTGGTCACCCAATGGACCTATGCCAAATACTAAGAACAGAGCACAAGAGAACAAGATAACCTGGCCAGAAGAGAGATTCGACCGTAGTGGGGGGACTGAGACCGAAGGGGAATCTGGATACCCACCCCTAGCCCATATGAGAAACGGAAATGAACAAGATGGATTAGGCTTGGCAAGCTAACGCCAAACACCTCGGTGGTACATCCAGGGTGACATGACGCTGAAGGACGAGACACTGGACAAACCAGGCGGTCGTTGGGATATGCGTTGCCCAGTGAGTGCACTTGGCCTTACACTTATACGCCTTTTGGGAAACACGAGGAAAAAACTTCAAGTAGATCGATCGAAACTCACAATGGAACTAGCTTGCAAAGAAGGAGCAGGAATGTCACTGGCTAACAAAAAGGGAAGCCTAATAGTCCTAATCAAAAGAAATCCTGGAAAGCCAAGGGAAAACCATCCAATTCCCTAGTATAACAACCCCTTATTGTATATAAAAGCTCAACTTTCTTGTAATTGTATATTTGAGCTATGAGCTATTCCCATCCTGGGACAATGGCAATAGCCAAAAAGGCCAACGAAACTACTCCTACACCTCCTAACCGGGAACTCCAAAGGGAACTCATACTCACAGGAAAAAGAGACAGCTGGATTGGGGACTGCTACTAGAGAAAAAACCCCATATAAAAGGAACACTCCAACTGCATCTATCCCAATGGCTGGAACAGAACTCAGCTGTACATATGCTCTATATTCTCAATCTATCTTACACTTTCTTGCTTACTCGATTACCCGAGAAGATAATTTGTTATCCCAGAGATTACTACTATAAGTATTAATCGTGGACTTGTATGAAGATTGGTGGAAAGCAGAATAGCAATCTGAGGACTTTACCTATTGATACCAGGACTACTGTTATGTGGAATATGGAGATAGGAACTCCAAATCAATCCCCATGTGACGTCCGAGATTTAGCCATGCATTCAATTACTGTTGCATCCTTTATTTGCGCACCTCTTTCTATGCCTTATTAATTGTCTTCTTAAATTACTATTCACTCCGTTTTTAAACTACATTTTATTAGTTAATTAGTATTTTTATTAAATCATATTAATGGTTAAAGTAGTGGGAAAAATGTGCAATTGAGCTAGAGGCGATAGGAGAGCTCGTTTAGAAAATAATTTTTGTAGTTGAATGAATAGTATTACGTAACATAACTTAGGGAATGAATTAGCTAGCATTCATTTTACTATCTAGGCTCGTTTTAAGCTAACTAAGCGCATTTAGTGAACCATTTAAGCAAGCAACTTAGCCCCATTTAATATATAACTCACACAACACACACATTAGCTCATAACTTAGCAAAACAAAACAAAAAAAGAGAGCATGCTGAAAACACTGTAGCAAATCCGAGAATTGCATTGGAGAAGAAATAGAGTTTTTTTGCTCAACAAATCCTCATTCCAAGCCAAGCCAAGCTAGGTGCAAGTGGTTTAGGGTATCTACTAGCCTCCTAGGAGCTCTTACTCACATTGGTGAGGGATTTCACGGCTTATTTTCGCATTTTAAAATAGTTGCTATTTTCTTGATTTGTTGAAAATGTGTTCAAATGCTATTGTATTGATTATCTATGCTATTATACCTTGTATATGAGTGCTAGAGAACATATTTGAGCCATCGTTTCGCAATTTAAATGGTTAGAATCGTTAGTTTGATTTTTAGGGTGAATAGTGACGTTTTTCTAGGGTTTTGCGTAATTGCTCGAATTAGCTTGATTAAAGGCTTCTAATAGATGCCTTAGGTGCAAGTGAAGGTAATCTAATAGCCCCATGCACTTGCATTGTCCTTAAATCGCTAAAAATGTAAAATAGTTGACTTTAATTTGGGGCTTTCGGGGTTAATGCGAATCCGGGTGAATTCGGGCTTCAATTCTAGTATCCTTAGGCTACCTAGGTACTATAGAAGCCTTGATATCCTTTGTTTGAAGCCCGGAAATTGTATGTGTAGTTTAAAGCCATAAGAGGGAATTTGGGGCTTTCGGGGTAAACGCAGCCATTTGAATGAGTTAGAGGGTTGAGAGGGTACCTTGAGGGTTAGTTAGAAGGTTGGGAGAGTTTCCTTTGAAAATGGAATCATTAACCTTGGTTTGGAAGAGAAATAGTTTGAAAAACAAAGGGGTTTAGGTGCAATTTCGGTTGACTCACACTTCTAAACCCATGGCATGACTCCTTAAGTGTTTATATGTGGTTTCAAGTCGATTTGGAGCTTTTGGTATGATTCTATGCTTATTTTGTATATGTTCCTTTGTAAACTGCTTATTAGCTTCTATAATTGCTTCTATGCTAATTGCCTCGAGGTCAACCTACTTTGTTGATCCTCATATGTGTTAATGCTTATATTATTGCTATTAACTTGCCATCGTTAAGTGCATTGCATCGTGGTTGCGCAACCATAGTGTCAGGGGCGGATGTGTTGAATATCGGCTGGGCGGTAGAGGGCTTGCCGGTGGATATTCAAACTCCGTACCCTAGTCCCTCATTCGCCTGGTCCAGAGATTGCCAGGGGATGTTGGGTCGTAGGATTATCGGGGTACATCCGGAGTACACCCACTGGAGTGTTTGGGGTTATGCCGGCTTATCGTGATCGTGCTCGTGGTTCGTGGATCGTGAATGAAGACCAGTGAAGATTGGTGTATAGGGGATTGTGTGAAATGTATCCTTTTAAATGTGTGGTTACTTATGTTATCATTGCTTCTTAAATTGTCTAAGTGATATTGTTGTATAACTGTATTATCTGTTGCATTGCACGCCCCGGGACTATATCCCTCACTGGGCAAAAGTGGTTGCTCATACCTCGCTAACATGTTTCAGGTGGCACAGTTGGTGGAGTTGCCTTAGCTGCTGTGTGATATTTGTCTGAGGTGGATGTGCTTTCTGGTTGCTATGTGAAGAATTTGTCGTCCTATGTATAATCTATTTTGGGGCCTTAAAGCTCATGTATGTATTTGAGTAATATGTAAGCTAGAAGTCTGATAATGTAGTAGCAATGGTAATTCTATGGCTTGTAATAACTTATATTTCTATTTCTAGTTGCTTTGCATGCTTGGGAGTGAATGGCTTAGTGTAGAATGTTTTATCTCTAAGTATGTTTTAATGTTATCCTAGAATGGCATGGTTATTAGACTATATTATAAACAAGTTACTTGCATGCTTGTGTGGTTTTGGAACTGTTGTTTGCTTCAAGGCTCGGATGGCCGTGAATCTTTAAATATTTAGCCATGAAAAGTTTGTTTACCTTGTAGTTACCTTATTTGAGAATTTACAGGTTTTCAGAATGTCCATAGTACAGGGGAAACTCTGGCCGTTTTTCCCCTAAAATTTTGTGACCGGGTTTGGTATTGGGTTGAGAATAGCATGGTTATTAGAGCCTCCGGTCTCGTGAGGGATCGGGGCGTTATACCCCATCGAAAGGAACTGCAAATGTATTCAAGGGAGCTCGCACTCCAACAAAATTGAAGGCATAAATTCTTGATGCCCTTATTACTCGAAACGCAGGGGAGTAACTTATGACTCCAACTTGGCTTAGGAAAATCCTACAGCAGACAACAAGAAGAAATCTATGACTTCCAATGAGCTCGGCTCTAAACATTGACAAGAGAGGGGATAACTGCCATAACCCATATATATCGGGAGGATATTGCACATAACCCACATACTTATCCTGCGGTGACAAAGCCCAGAGCAAAAATTAGGGGAAAATTCCCGGACAGAAGTAACAACAACCATCTCGATAGACAAACATGGCATTCCTCACAGGAGAATAACTTTTCTTTTCTTTACATCACTAACAAGAGAATACCCTTTAGCCCTTCCATATGAACTTGTAATATAACCTAAACTGGAAGATAAAGATACACGCAAAAGAGGTGATGTACTTCCATTCTACTAGCTTTCCCTCTCCTTTTAGTCGAGCTACTTTAGGACCATTTTACTTTGATATTCTCTTAACTTAAAATACTAAATATGTATATATCTTATTCGAATCTTAAGATGATATTAATAACCTATTAATAGAATACTAACTAGTTAAGTAATACTCAGTAATACTAAGAAATATAAAATAGTCGAACGTCTACGAACCTTTCCCTGCTTGCCCAAAAGAGATTGATTGCACTTGATCTAAAACCGACATCAATGGAACATAACTCTCAGGGAAATATAGTCCCGCCCCCGAAAAGAAATAAAGATTCTGACTCCCCAAAGGAAAACCAGAATCAATCCCTAGATTCTATATGTATTAGGACTAAATGCATAGAGGGCAACGGGATAGAAGACAACTCAATTGTCTGCAAGGAAACTCTCAAGAGAACTTCCAAAAGTTGGCAGGGAAGCCGCCTAGAAGAGAACACATTTACCTTACAATGGAAGGTACGTAGTGTAACTAATGGAGAAACTACTTATTATATAATAATCTGGAAACAAAGGATTATCCAACAAAAACAAGCAAAAAATACATTCTTTCGTGATCGAATGTGTCCTCTTCCGGCTTGAAGGAGTCACCCCTTACATTACTTCAAACAATTCATTAACGACTCCTTCTTCATTGACAAAGTCTCGGGTCGCACCTGGGGCTAGTCTTGGCGTATCTGAGGCATCACATATTGGAATTCTTCTACCCTTCCCCCAACATCGGGGGATCGGGGGAATGGAATGCTTAAACGTTGCTTTCCCCCGAGGATCCCTCAATACTCAATGCTTCATCAATACGCGAGATAGCCCATATATAGTTAAAGTACTAGTACACCGCATCCATCCCTTAGGGCATTTTATTTAATGTTTCTCATTGCTCACTACAACCGCAGAAAGACTCTTGCCTAAACCAATAGCAGCGCCTGCTCCTAGTTCTCTAGCTGCCTTAATGCATCAACTACTTGGCTTAGGGGCTACGAAAAGAATTGATTCTAGACCATTCTCATTCCCCTTTTATTCGCCTCAGCGTCTCCCAAACCTCTGGGGTTTGTTTTCTTTAAAGATCTTGTGCTCTGTTATAGGCTCATACTTCCTCGCTCTTACCAACGATATGCCATCAAACAGTTCTAATCCTTCCTGGCCTACCTTTACTGCTTCAATCTACTGCATTGAATTGAAAGACCTTCCGTGGTGCCTTTGGCCTAATGGCTCTTATTAAAATCCTTAAGTTGAGAACAAACTAAAAGCAACCCCCTTGCAGATCTCATGTTGCATATAGTAATTGCAGAAATTTCTAACAACTAGTTTTGATGTAGTGAGTCCAGATAAGTTACCAAAGCCAGCTTTCCATGGTAATTCCAAAAGTCAAACTAAAACACGAGGTCTAGCGCCCTAGACCGGGGACTCAAAGAAAGCACAACTGGATGACTAACTATGTAACAACCTATTCCATACCAAAATGGAGGATTAAGTCCCTCATCATAGAATGATACAGGCTAAATCAGGAGGAGAAGGTAGAGTTAGCTTCCGAATGAGACAAGACGGCTGCAATTGTGGAATAAAAGGACGGGCGGGTAAGAGCCTTTTTCCACGGAAGGTACCCTTTAGAAATGTAACTAAAAGCCATGTTCATACTCGACATGACGCCATGTTGGATACATATGGATACCTGGTTGGTTGGTGAATAGATATTGAGATAATGGTTTTGTGTCACAGTAAAACATAGGATTGAGTTAGTGTAAAGTAGCAGCGGATATGCGACGGGATTAAGATTATGTATTAGTGCTCTCCGAGGGTGGCTATAGTGTCTAATCCAAACTACCAACACAAGCAACAAACAAGACCAGATTTGCACCTTGATCCCCTTTTCCCTCTAGGTGGACGAAAGGTTAAGGGCAATTCTTCTCTTGTTGAGCCAATATCTCTAACATATTTTGCTGAGAAAACTAGGTATCCGCAGAGGAGAGAGGTGAACAGCCCTCGTGCCTAAGCGCTTATCCTGCCTTAAGGCGAGGAAAGAAGAATACTAAAAAAAGCCAAAGACCGAGGGTATAAGGAGAAGTTCTTAGATATGGGTCCAATTATTTTTTTCTCTCTTTAGTCCATACTTTCTCTTTGAGAGATTTCCTTCCCTAGTGTTTGAGTTGAAGTTGAATAAGGATTGGAGTTAGATTACCTTAAAAGGTAGGAGTCTATGAAACCCATTAAGCAAGGGAGTTTTCAATCCAGATAGAAAGTCAAATTGAGTGAGCAAGCTTGTTGAGTCTGTGATAAAGGCAATTTGAAAGCAAGACATTTATTTGGAGTTTCCTTCTAGGAAAAAAACCTTCTCTTAGGTGCAGAAGTACTCTTTCTAATGCAGGATAAGGAGAGTCAGTATCAAAAAGTGCCTCTCCCTCTCTTATGTATGTAAGGGCAAAAAAAAGTGTATTCCACCTAGCTGACTTCTTTTCTTTTCCTTTTGGGCCGCCTAGGCCATCTAGGGCCAGAATCACTTTTCTAGTTGCATGCAAGCCAGTTTCCTTCACTGAATTGGAAAGTCTGAGCAATGAAAGTCATCAGGGAGGGAATTTATACTAGCAGTAGACCTATCTTAGCCATCCCTCCTTCCTCAAGTATAGTGTTGAGCTGTGCCGGTGAATGAATAAGTAGTTTTCTGCCAGAGAATAGATCATGAATGTAGCATTTTTCCTTTTGTTGGCTGGGGCTTGGTTGACACCCTCTGGAGAGGCAGTTCCTATTGATTTTAGGCCGGTTGATGTTTGTGTGGGCTAGATTCCTCAGCAGGAAAATGAGTCGGTTTAGGAGTTGAAACAAGAGGATAGCTTGGAACAGGGATCAATTTCATCAATTTTGGCGGGCGCTTACAGACCGGATACCGTAATTGTCACGCCCCGACCCAACCCCCAAGCTAAAGGTTAAGTCCAGACCCAACACATGGACAGAGTCTCCCCTGTAACGTGGACATTTTGAAAACCTGTAAACTCTCAAATAAGGTAACTACAAGGTAAACAAACTTTTCATGGCTATATATTTAAAGATTCAAGGCCATCCGAGCCTTGAAGCAAACAACAGTTCCAAAACCACACAAGCATGCAAGTAACTTGTTTACAATATAGGCTAATAGCCATGCCATTCTAGGATAACATTAAAACATACTTAGAAGATAAAACATTCTACATTAAGCCATTCACTCCCAAGCATGCAAAGTGAAAAAAAGCAGAAACATAAGTTATTACAAGACATAGGTTCCCAATTATGCACTACAACCAACTATCCTTCAACTTCTTACAACAATCAACATAAACATAGCCCTTAGGCCACAAAATAGATACACAAGTACTAAATAGAAACAAGAAAGCACAGCCACCTCAGAACGACACACAGCAACTAGGGTAAAGGCTCTATCTGCACCTCTTCCTCCTCCACTACTACCTCAACAAGCTGGGGATCACCCTCAGCGTCTTTTGAAACATATATCGAGGTATGAGCAACCACTGTTGCCCAGTGAGGGATATAGTCCCAGGGCATGCAATGCAACAAGTAATATAGTTAAACAACAATAACAATTAGACAATTAAAGAAACAATGATAGCTTAAATAACCACACATTTGAAAGGATACATTTCACATAACCCCTATACACCAATCTTCACTGAGTCTTCATTCACGATCCACGAACCACGATCACGATCACGATAAGCCGGCATAACCCCAAACACTCCAGTGTGTGTACTCCGGATGTACCCCGATAATCCTACGACCTAACATCTCCTGGCAATCTCCGGACCAGGCGAATGAAGGACTAGGGCACGGAGTTTGAATATCCACTGGCAAGCCCTCTGCCGCCAAGCCGATATTCAACACATCCGCCCCTGACACTATGGTTGCGCAACCACTATGCAATGCACTTTACAATGGCAAGTTAATATCAATAATATAATCAATAACACATAGGAGGATCAACAAAGTAGGTTGACCTCGATGCAGTTAGAATAGAAACAATTAAATAAGCAAATAAGCAGTTTTACAAAGGGACATATACAAAATAAGCATAGAATCATACCAAAAGCTCCAAATCAACTCGAAACCACATATAAACACCCAAGAAGTCATGCCATGGGCTTAGAAGCATGAGTCAACCGAAATTGCACCTAAACCCCTTTGTTTTTCAAACTATTTCTCTTCCAAACCAAAGTTAATTATTCAATTTTCAAGGGAAACTCTCCCAACCTTCTAACTAACCCTCAAGGAACCTTTCCAACCCTCTAACTCATTCAAACGCCCGCAATTACCCCAGAAGCCCCAAAATCCCTCTTGTGGCTTTAAACTACACATACCTTATCCGGGCTTCGAACAAGGGTTATCAAAGTTTCTATAGCACCTAGGTAGCCTAAGAATACTAGAAGTGAAGCCCGAATCCACCCGGATTCGCATTAACCCCGAAACCCCTTTGTTAAAGTTGACTATTTCACGTTTTATGCGATTCTAGAGCAATTCAAGTGCACGGGGCTATTAGACTACCTTTATTAGCACCTAAGGCATCTATTAGGAGTGTTGAATCAAGCTAATATGTGCAATTACACAAAACCCTAGAAAAACGTCACTATTTACCTCATAAATAAAACTAACGATTTTAACTGTTTAAAAAGCGAAACGATGGCTCAAATATGTTCTCTAGCATTCATACACATGGTATAATAGCATAGATAATTAATACAATAGCATTTGATCACATTTTCAACAAATCAAGAAAATGGCAACTATTTAGAAATGCGAAAATAAGCCGTGAAATCCCTCACCAATGCTCGTAGGAGCACTTAGGAAGCTTGCAAACACCCTAATCTACTTGCTCTGGGCTTGGAGTGGCTTGAATCGAAGAGTTGATGAGCAAAAAATCACTTTTTTCCTCTTCTCTTTGGCTCTCGGCCCAGCTATAGTGAAATCTGCACAATTTTTTTTCTTTTGTTTTGTGTTTTGGTGCTTATGTGTTTATATGGTGAAGTTAAGTTGAGGTGGGGTCATGGTGGGGGCTTAAGTGGACTCCTAAAATGCACGTAGATAGCTTAGAAACGAGCCTAAAGTGTAAAACATAGGCTAGCTAATTAAATCTCTAAGTTAGTTACGTAACACTATTCATTCAACTACAAAAATCATTTTCTAAACGAGCTCTCTTATCGCCTCTAGCTCAATTGCACATTTTTCCCACTACTTTAACAATTAATATGATTTAATAAAAATGTTAATTCACTAATAGAATGTAGTTTGAAAACGGAGTGAATAGTAGCTAAAGAAGGCAATTAATAAAGCACAGAAGGAAATGCGCAAACAAGGGATGTAACAGTAATTGAATGTATGGCTAAATCTCGGGTTTCACATCCTCTCCCCTTTAAACTAATTGCGTCCACGCAATTCTTACATGATTCGGCGAATAACTCTGGATATCGCTCCCGCATCTGATCCTCTCTCTCCTATGTCGCATCCTCTACGCCGTGATGATCCCACAGAACTTTAACCATCGGAATACTTTTAGTCCTCATATCCTGCACTTTCTGATCCACAATCCGAAGAGGTTTCTCTGTGTACATCAAAGTCTCACTGATCTCTAGCGGTTCTGGCTCAAGTATGTGCGAATGATCTGGCTGATACTTTCGAAGCGTAGATACATGGAAGACATTATGAATTCTGCCCAGACTAGGAGGTAAAGCTAGACGGTAAGCCAATTCCCCAATGGTTTCAGTTATCTCAAATGGTCCCACATAACGAGGACTGAGTTTACCTCCTTTACCATGTCGAATCAAACCCTTGCGAGGAGAAATTTTCAGAAATACTCGATCCCCCACGGCAAATTTCAGATCACAACGGCGTCTATCTGCATAACTCTTTTGCCGACTCTGAGCTGTAAGTATCCTTTTTCTGATGAGCTGCACATGATCAATCATCTTGTTCATCTCAGGTAGAAGAGTAGGGTCGATAGGCTTCATCTCACCAACATCATCCCAGTAGAGAGGAGACCGCATTTACGCCCATAAAGTGCCTCATAAGGTGCCATACCAATAGTAGCTTGATAACTATTGTTATAGGCGAACTCTGCGAGTGGCAAATACTTCTCCCAACTCTTACCGAAGTCCAGAATACAAGCCCGTAACATATCCTCGAGGATTAAGATAGTTCTCTCAGATTGACCATCAGTCTGAGGATGATAAGCTGTACTGAAACTCAAAGTCGTGCCCAAAGCTTTCTGAATCTTCTGCCAGAGCTGAGATGTAAATCTGGGATCTCTATCTGACACAATGCTCTTTGGAATTCCATGAAGTCGGAAAACATTCTCAATATACAACTCTGCTAGCTTATCAAGAGAATCAGTCTTCTTTTTATCTATGAAATGAGAAGTCTTGGTCAATCTATCCACAATAACCCAAACTGAGTCATTACCTTTCGAAGACCTTGGTAAATCAGAGACGAAATCCATGGTGATATGATCCCATTTCCACTCGGGTATAGCCAAAGGCTGTAACAACCCTGTAGGCCTCTGATATTCTGCTTTAACTTTCTGACAAGTAAGACATCAAGCAACAAAGTCAGCAATTTCTCTCTTCATATTATTCCACCAAAAGTTTTGCTTCAAATCTCTATACATTTTTGTACTGCCTGGATGGATAGTATATTTAGAACTGTGTGCCTCAGTAAGAATATCCTTCTTCAGAGTTGGATTATTCGGAATACAGATTCTACCTTTGAATTTGAGAATATCATCGTCGTGCAGTTTGAAATCCGACTCTCCCCCTTTAGAATTCTCTAAGACTTTCAACAATTGAAGATCAGCCTGTTGAGCTTCTCGAATTCTGGATAATAATAGAGATTGAATCCGCAAACTTGCGAATTGAATACCAGAATTTGAAGTACTAGGCTTCCATAAGCATAATTCTTCCATGAATTCTCAATTCTTGATAATCAAGCTAGCAACAGTAGCCTTTCGGCTCAAAGCATCAGCAACAATATTAGCCTTACCCGGAAGATAGTTAATAGTGCAGTTATAGTCCTCAAGTAATTCCAGCCAACGCCTCTGCCTCATGTTCAACTCTTTCTGTGAAAACAGATACTTCAAACTCTTATGATCTGTAAAGATTTCAAACTTGTTGCCACAGAGATAATGACGCCATTTCTTTAATGCAAGAATGATAGATGCAAGCTCAAGATCATGAGTCGGATAGTTGAGTTCATAAGGTTTCAGTTTCCTGGAAGCATAAGCAATAACCCTGCCATTCTGCATCAATACACAACCCAGACCTTCCTTCGAAGCATCACTATAGATCACCAGATTATCATAACCCTCAGGCAAGGCAAGAATAGGAGATGTAATCAATCTCTTCTTCAATTCCTGGAAGCTGGCCTCGCATTTATCACTCCAGTCAAATACTATTTTCTTCTGAGTAAGTTGAGTTAAAGGCCCTGCGATTTTAAAGAAATCCTTGACAAACCTCCGATAATACCCAGCTAAACCAAGGAAGCTACGAATTTCTATAACAGTTTCAGGTTGTTTCCAAGATAACACAACTTCAATCTTCGCTGGGTCAACAGAAATACCATCCTGCGAGATAATATGGCCAAGAAAAGCAACTTGCTTAAGCAAGAATTCACATTTGCTAAACTTTGCAAATAACTGATGCTCCTGAAGAGTCTGCAACACAATTCTGAGATGCTGTTCATGTTCCGCCTCATATCTAGAGTAAACAAGAATATCATCAATGAAGATAACCACAAATTGGTCCAGATAAGGACGGAATACCCTCTGCATTAAGTCCATGAATGTGGCGGGAGCATTAGTAAGACCAAACGGCAAGACAACAAACTCATAATGGCCATATCGAGTTCTAAAAGCAGTTTTAGGAACATCATCTTTCTTAATCCTCAGCTGATAATAGCCTTGCCTCAGATCGAATTTAAAGAATACCGTGGCGCCTTGCAACTGATCAAATAACTCTTCAATTAAAGGCAAAGGATATTTATTTTTTATGGTTACCTGATTAAAACCCCGATAATCAATGCATAAGCGAAGAGATCCGTCTTTCTTTTTAACAAATAGGATTGGCGCACCCCAAGGTGAAGAACTCGACTGAATGAATCCCTTCTCAAGCAAGCCCTGCAATTGAACTTTCAATTCTTGCAATTCGGGCGGAGCCATTCTATACGGAGTCCTAGAGATAGGTGAAGTCCCCGGCAATAAGTCAATCATAAACTCTATCTCCTTATCAGGCGGTAACCTAGGTAACTCTTCAAGAAACACCCCCGGAAACTCTCTCACGATAGGTACATCATTCAATTTCAATTGATTACCAGGTTGATTAATCAAATATGCAAGATAAGCCTCACAACCTTTACTCAATAATTTAGATGCTCTAATAGAAGAAATAATAGGAGTTCCTATAGATTTTCTACTACCAACTATTTTAAGTACAGGCTGGTCGGGCATTTCTAGATACACAATCTTCTTTCTACAATCAAGCTGGGCATTAGATTTACTTAACCAGTCCATCCCCAATTTAATTTCAAAGTCGCGGAAAGGTAGAATAATTAAATCGGCAGGAAAAACACGACCTTGAATATAAATATTACATGCCTTGCAGATAGATTTGGTGACAAACTTCGGCCCCATAGGAGTGTAAACCACAATATCATGCAACAATTTATCATGTTTCAACTTAGCATTTTGTGCACAAATAGGTGTAATAAATGAATGCGAAGCCCCAGAATCAATTAAAACCTTAACTGATTGATCATGAAGACGAAAAATACCTTCTACCACAGCGGTCGTATCCGGAAGCTCCTCAGCATCCAAAGCAAATACACAGGCCTGACCTCGTGGTAGTGGTGCTGCAGCTGGTGCCCTAGTCTGAGAGTTCTGAGTTGACGTCTGACCCCTAGGGTTCTTAAATTTCTAATAGTCCTTAACCTTGTGCTGATCATTGCCGCAGCCTGTACACTTGTTCTGTTTCTTCCAACAAACATCCTCAGTGTGGCCCAGGCGTTGACAGAAGCTGCACTGCTGGTGACGTCTTAGAGCAGTGCCTCCCGAAGGAGCTCTGTAAGTAGAGGTAGCTGAACTACCCTGCTGCGAACGGGATACTGCTGGACGGAATTGACTCTGTGTCACGCCCTGACCCGACCCCGCAAAAGGCCAAGCCCGGACCCGACACACGAACGGAGTCTCCTCTGTACCGCGGACGATCCGAAAACCCTAAAATCATCGTAATACTTGCGAAAGCCATAAAACAATTCAAACAAGCCAACTTTCTTTTAAAAACATACATCCTCTTATTAACCAACTTTCCAAACCAAAATGCCATGCATACTACACAAGTATTTATGCCACTAAACAGTTAGCTATTAGCATGCATTCTTTACTAGTCACAAGAGTAAACTTTTACAGCTTTACATTCTTTCCACCTATACAACATAGGACCGTAGAGGCCTCAAACTAGAAAATACATACAAGGCTACAAGCCTCAAAATTAAGCGACATCCAAGCAATATACATAACAAGCAAGGCTCGCACAAAATCTGGTAACCAACCTCCAGCAAAGTAGAGAAGTGCTATCACGGAAACACCTCTACCTGCTCCTCCTCCTCTATTACCTCGATAGGTTCTGCTTCAACTACTCCTGTAAAAATATAGTATAGAGAGGAATAAGCAAAAACTATTGCTTAGCGAGGGCAATTGGTCTCAAGGACGGAGATGAGAGGAGTATGCAATGCAATTAGTCAAGCAATACGTACAAATATCATATAGGAATACCACAAAGCCAACAATAAAGAAAGGCAAGTATTTAAAGCTGCAAACACTCATTCAAAGGATACAATACTCTTTTCACGAGCAACTTTCAAACACGAATTCGATGATGACGCGCCGGCCCAAACCACCTTATAACACTAGTTTAGAATACCCCAGAAGTATCCATCAACCTACGACCCAAAACTCCTCGGGAGGCAACCCAAGCGAGAAGAGGGAATAGCAGCGGAGCTAGAGCAACCAACACTGGCAACCCGAGGCTACCCAGAGAGGCCCATCACTCACGCGCGAGACACTATGCAATGCAAGACTCGATACAAGGCGATAAACAAGCGATAAAGCCACACGTGGGAGAATAACAAAGTAGGTTACTCTCGCACGCAATAGCAGCAATTGATAAGCATTTCAATCCAAATCAATTCAAACAAGTATTTCAAGCAACCCTAAGCATTCTATAGGCATAAAGTCAAGAAAACACACAAAAACACAAATCGGCCCCAACTATCAAAACACTACCATTTCCAAACGAGCCATGAGTTCTGGAAACCGACTTCACCAACCCTCCTAGGTCACAATAAGGCACGTCTAAACACCCCGAAACCTTACTTTACCCTAGAACTCGCGCAAAGCCCCGATTTCTCCCTTTCTCGTTTCAACTACAACTATACCAACCAAACACCCAACCAACGCCATAATCGCACCAAAAGTGCTTCCATGGCCTCCCGATACAATGCCAACACGCAAAACGAGAAAACACCAAACTCGACCTAAACGTCCCGAACTTTCACCAAAGCTTAATTCCCGTTTTTTCCATTACGCAACCCAAACAAACCATGCATTTAGGCATTCTAGCACACCTAGCACATTTCTATATCAACGGACAGCATAACGGAACAACTTCATCGTTCCAAGGGTTTACTATTCATAAAACACTATTCAACATCCAAATTTAATTGCAATCTCAACATTTAACAACAGAAAATGTTAAAAAGCTATAAATACACGTTCTACAATAGCCAAGGAACATTCTAGAAGCATCAAAACACTTTAAACAACAATCTACATATAAAATCTAAAAATTGCAAAGTTGATACACTAAACATTTAAATGCGCAAATAACATGATTCCCTCACCTCAGGTACTCCTAGTCGCTAGGAAAACAACGCTAGTCACCTCGGAAACCACCCCGCACGAGCTCACGTGAAGATTGAACGATTGGAAGGTTGAAAGGTTTTTTTTTTCTCTATGAAGCTCTTGGCCTGCTCTCTGAATTTCAGCTGCTGTTTTTTTTTTTTTTTGGTTTGTTTTAGCTCACTGAGGTTTTAAGTTGGTCAAATGGTCAAAGGCCTAGGTCAAACCACTTAAAACTTGGTCAAAGACCCTTATTTTGTGCATTTTAAAGCCATTTTAGCTAAGGAAAGATTAATTAAAGCTAGCAACAATTAAAATATAAAATTTAAGTCATCTAAATACTAGTTTCACTATTTGCTGAGGACTAGAAACCGTTCTCTAGCTATCACTCCCGAAATGCAATGCACGTTGCGACAACGAGAAAGTAACAATTAATTCACAAAGAATTTAAGGAAATATAATTTTCAAAATAATAAAAAAAGAATTTTCACATTCCGGGCTCGGGTATTACATCCTCTCCCCCTTAAAACAATTGCGCCCACGTAATTCTTACCTAGTCAACAAACAACTCTGGATACTGATCCCGAACTTGGTCCTCTCTTTCCCAAGTCACTTCCTCAAACCCATGATGATTCCAGAGAACCTTTACTAAAGGAATACTCTTTCTGCGAAGCTCCTGAACTTTCCGATCCACAATTCGAATCGGTTTCTCTTCATAAGACAACTTCTCTTCAACCTGCAAAGGCTCTGGTTCAAGTACATGTGAAAGTTCTGGATGGTATTTCTTCAACATAGACACGTGGAACACATCGTGCAGTCTCAACAAGCTCGGAGGCAAAGCTAACCGATAAGCCAAAGGACCTACCTTTTCAGTGATCTCATACAGACCCACATACTTGGGACTAAGCTTCCCGCTCTTATCGTGCCGAATCAATCCCTTCCGTGGAGAAATCTTAAGAAACACCCAATCTCCCAAATCAAACTCAAGATCTCGATGGTGCTTATCCGCATAACTCTTTTGACGACTCTGAGCTGTAAGCATACACTAGCGAATAAGGTGAACATTATCTACCATCTTAATCATCTCAGGTAACACAGTCGGATCAACTATTCTCATCTCTCCAACCTCTTCCCAATATAACGGGGATCTGCATTTTCGACCATACAACGCCTCGTAGGGAGCCATACCTATAGTAGATTGATAACTATTGTTGTAGGCGAACTCCGCTAAAGGCAAAAACTTCTCCCAATTCTTCCCAAAGTCTAGCACACATGCCCGAAGCATGTCTTCCAAGATCCTGATGGTTCTCTCAGACTGGCCATCAGTTTGCGGATGATATGCAGTACTGAAGCTCAACTTAGTTCCCAAGGCCTCTTGCAACTTCTGCCAAAAATGAGATCTGAATCTGGGATCCCTATCTGACACTATACTATGTGGCACACCATGCAATCTCACAATATTAGCAACATAAAGTTCAGCTTGCTTATCAAGGCTATCCTGTTTGTTCACGGGAATAAAATGTGTAACTTTAGTCAAGCGGTCCACAACAACCCAAACAGAATCACATCCTCTCGGAGATCTAGGAAGATCGGTTACCAGGTCCATTGTTATATGTACCCACTTCCATTGCGGAATCGACAACGGCTGTAGAAGTCCGACTGGCCTCTGATGCTCAACTTTAACCCTCTGACAAGTCAAACATCTGGATACATACCTAGCAATCTCCCTCTTCATATTGTTCCACCAGAAGTGTTGTTTCAAGTCTCTATACATTTTTGTACTGCCCAGGTGAATCGTATACCTCAAATTATGTGCCTCGGACAGGATCTCATTCTTCAAAGTCGGATCACCAGGAACAAACCCTGTCCCTGAATCTGAAGATGCCATCTGCATGTAATTTAAACTCTGACTCTCCCCCTTTAGCTTTTTCTTGGATCTTCAAGAGGTGACGATCAGTCTTCTGAGCCTCTCTGATCTGTGCTAGCAACCCTGACTGAATCTGCAAACTAGCAAATCGAATCCCTACCTCAATAGCTTTTGGCTTCCATGAACAAATTTCTTCCAAAGTTTCCCAATCCTTGATAATCAAGCTTGTAATAGTAGCCTTTCGGCTCAAAGCATCAGCAACAACATTTGCCTTACTTGGCACATAGTTAATAGAACAGTTGTAACCACCCAATAGCTCTAGCCATCTCTGCTACCTCATATTCAGATCCTTCTGTGAAAACAAATACTTGAGACTCTTGTGGTCAGTAAATATTTCAAATCTGCAACCCCACAAGTAATGACGCCACTTCTTCAAAGCAAACACAACTGCAGCTAACTCAAGATCATGTGTAGGGTAATTGACTTCATAAGGTTTCAACTTCCTAGAAGCATAGGCAATCACCTTACCATTCTACATTAAAACACAGCCCAAACCTTCTTTTGATGCATCACTGTAGACAACAAAGTTCTCTGTTCCCTCAGGTAAAGCTAGTATAGGAGCTGTAGTTAGTCTCTTCTTCAATTCTTGGAAACTGGATTCACATTTAGCATCCCAGTTGTAAGCAAATTTTTTCCGAGTCAACTGGCTCAAAGGTCTAGAAATTTTGGAAAAGTCTTTAACAAATCTCCGGTAGTAACCTGCCAATCCAAGAAAACTCTGAATCTCTGACACCGTCTCAGGTCTCTTCCAAGATGATACAACTTCAATCTTAGCTGGGTCTACTAAAATTCCTCGATCTGAAATGATATGGCCTAGAAAAGATATCTGATTCAGCGAGAACTCGCACTTGCTGAATTTAGCAAAAAGCTTGTTTTCCTGCAAAGTTTGTAGCACAATCTTCAAGTGTTGCTCATGTTTAGCCTCGTTCTTCGAATACACTAAAATGTCGTCAATAAAGATCACGATAAACTGATCAAGGTAAGGTCGAAAAACCCTCTGCATCAAGTCCATGAATGCGGCTGGTGCATTCGTCAATCCAAACGGCAACACAACAAATTCATAGTGGCCATATCTAGTCCTGAATACCGTCTCTGGTATATCGTCACTCCGAATTCTAAATTGATAGTAACCCTGCCTCAAGTCAAATTTGGAGTAAACACTCGCACCCTGCAACTGGTCAAACAATTCCTCAATCAATGGCAAGGGGTATTTGTTCTTAATCGTGACTTGATTAAGTCCCCTGTAATCAATGCATAACCGTAGCGTGCTGTCTTTCTTTCTCACAAACAACACAGGTGCGCCCAACGGCGAAGAACTAGGTTGTATAAACCCTTTCTCAAGCAAGTTCTGAAGCTGAATTTTTAACTCCTGAAGTTCAGCCGATGCCATTCTATAAGGACTCCTAGAAATCAGCACAGTGCCTAGCACAAGATCAATCACGAACTCAATCTCCCTATCCGGTGGTAAACCCGGTAATTCCTCGGGACATACACCAGGGAAGTCTCTAACAATCGGAATGTGAAACCCCACTTTTCTGCTTTAACTCGATTTACGTGTTTTATCTCGTTTTACGTGCATTTGACCTGTTTATGTGTTATATGACCTAGAATGTTATAATTTTGATGTCAATACTCCTAGAACATGCTAAATGTGCATTCATGAAATTTTCATAAAAAAACGGAGTCAGAAATTTTATCATCGATTTTTAGTGAATAGTGTTTTTGAAACACGTCCGCTAAAATTTTGAAACTGGTCTTTTTAACCCTTTTAGACCTAGTCCACGGACTTTAATAGACCTGTGTTTGATGAAAATGATTTTTAAAATCGGCTTAAGAATTTATTAGGATTTTTACACCGACTTTTGTGAAAATCGAGTTTTAAGCCGATTCGGGTGAAATTGTTTGATTGTAAAACTTCTTGTCACCTAAAAATAATTTACTTGAGCTAGCTTGGGTGTTGAATAATTGTTTTGAACTTTGGTGATCAATAAAATGCATTTAAAGTCAAGAAAACACTAAAAATACTAAAGTTTCAACTTTGACTTTCATTTGACTTGTTGACTTTCATGCATATATCACCAACACACAATGAAACAAAGCAAAACACCACATTTTCACACACCTTGCAGCCGTGAAAGCTTAGGAAAAAAAGAGATTTTATTCAACTTATTTTCAAAGTAATTTTGCCTTAGAAAACTCATTTAAAGTCCGAATCTTTTCAAACCAAGCTAGATTCCGCTTGTTGGGCACCTATTGCACGCATTCCTAGCTTTACTTCGGATCAAAGGTGAGAGAAAAATTCTAGATCTCAAAATGTCATTTTTATGTTTTTGCGTATAATTAATTATTGAACCGTTAGAATGTTAATCTGATGTTAGATTATTGCTCCATGCATGCTAGGGATCGTTATATACCAATACTACGAATTTCTGTCGGATGTAGCATAATTTTTATTTTCCGGGTATTTAATTTTGATTAAAATGTTCAAAGTTGAATTAAATGAGTTGTGTTGATCGAAATCGATTGCCGTCGATTTCTAAATACTTGATAATTACGTGTTAGCGCTGTTGTAATGCCGAATTTTCGATTACATTGTTCGTGTGAAAACCCGGAAAATCCAGCCAAGACATCCTAGAGTTTTAGGGTTATCGGGCATGATTTGGAGGTGTTATGGTGGATTTCCGAGATGGTTAATGTAGTAGGTTGAATGGGTGAGTGATAGAAACTGATTTGGCAATGTTTGGATTAGTAGATTGTAAGTTATGAATTTTAGAAGTTTAGGTTGTCATTCTTTAATTTCTTGAACGATGCCTTTAGATGGTTGGGTGGTGTTGAGTGATTGGATTGTGAGTTGTTGATGGGTAAACTAGGGTTTGATTGTGTGTTTAATGCATGTCCGGTTGGATGGCCTACTTTGTCATCTAACTTAGTTAATTGTTGTTAAATTGATTATTGATATGATTATTGATGATGATAATATGATGATTGATGATTATTGATTGATTATTGAGTATGGGAATTGGGCACTTTCGTTGCTTATCTCTCATAATATTGATTGATTATTGAGTACGGGAATCGGGCACTTTCGTTGCTGATCTCTCGGAATATTGATGATTGATGTTTATATTTATTGCTGAGTCTCTGGTATGTGTGTGCCACCTCTCGGGCAGCATCGGGCTGTCGGGTTGATAACGGCATGACTATCAGAGACTGCCTCCAGCTCGCATGACGGAGGTGTCATGGAGGGAGAGGTTATTGAGGGTACCCTGGGTGCGTGAGTAATGGGGAGTTATAAGAAGAATGGTTGAGATCGTGATGGCGTTTGGAGCTACACCAACTAGAGAGAGTATCCTTTATTGAATGGTCATATAGTTATGTGATGATAGTATTATTTATTGTTATTGTGTGTTTACTGACTCAAAGGATTATTCCAAGGAGTTTAGTAGACCTTGCTCGAGATCTATCGGATCCTCACTGGGCTTATTTTATATAAGCTCACTCTCTATTATTGCATGCTTATAGGTGTACTTGAGCAGGATTACGGGTACGTTCCTCCTGAAGAGGAGAATGTGGAAAATGTGACGTATGTGGACGAGTCCTATGTGCCAGAGTCTTGTCCTTGATGCTTGAGATGTTGTATACTCTATTATCTTGTATATTAACCTAGTTGTCTTTTATTTTCCTTGTAATTTATGATGTATAAGTTGTAGTAAGATAATGAACTAAATGATGCTAACTTAGTAATCTTTCTTTTGTTTTGATCTAGGTTGCTAAGTTTGTTTATAATCTATTTTGATATGTATGTATAGCCTATGTACTATGTTGGAATGGAGGCGCGTAACTATGAAGGAGTTGATGAAAGAATGTTTAATGTATGAAGTGGTTGTGTTGTATGTTGTCAATTTGATTGTGGAATTGGTTGGTGATTTATGGAGGTTGATGCATGTTGTTCTTAAGGGTTGGTTTAGAGCCCGGATGTTCATGTTACTGTCGTTATGCTGCCGAAACTCCGTTGCGTCCTGACTGATCGTAGGAGGGGTCGAGTTGGGGTGTGACACGGAACCTCATTCAAACTCAACTTATCAGTAGGCTGATTGATCAAATAAGCAAAGTAAGCTTCACAACCCTTATTCAACAACTTAGAAGTCTTGATCGCTGATAAAAGTGGAATTCAGGCAGCCCTGCAATTCCCAACAATCTCTAGTACCGGTAGGTCAGGAACCTGAAGATAAACGATCTTTGTTCTACAATCCAACTGAGCATAATACTTTCCCAACCAGTCCATTCCCAAAATGATTTCAAAGTCACGGAATGGCAATATAATTAAATCAGCAGGAAATTTACGGTTCTCAATGCATATATCACAAGATTTGCAAATAGACTCAGTAACAAATTTTGCACCCAAAGGCGTACTAACTTCAACTTCATGCGGCAATTTATCAATGCAAACATTCACAGATCGTGCACATGCAGGAGTTATAAACGAATGTGTAGCTCCGGGATCAATCAAAACTTTAACTGGCTGAGTATTGAGAAGAAAGGTACCTTCCACAATAGCTGTAGTATCGGGCAGCTCCTTTGCATCCAGTGCAAAGACCCTAGCCTGAACCCTCTGTGCTGGACGTGCACCTGCAGCCCTATTCTGAACACCTTGGCCTCCACCACGGCCCTGAACATTGTTATACTTAGGGCAATCTCTCACCCTATGGTCATCACTGCCACAACCCGTACATTTACCACTCTTCCTCCAGCAGTTAGCCTCAATATGCCCTGATCGAGTACAATAATTACACTGCTGATTTTGCCTAACTGCAGTGTTTCCTGTAGGTGCTGGGGCTCTGGTAGTAGTAGGAACTGTACCTCCCTGCTAGGGTCTAGTCACAGCTGGCCTAGCCTGAATCTACTGCTGTGGCTGATACGGACGTTGCTGAGGAACCTGTGCAGAAGACTGATACTGCCTCGGCTGACTCTGACTGCTCTGGCCCAAATACTACTTCTTACTCGGCTGACTGCTCTCAGCTATCATCTCAGCCTTCCGTTTCTCAAACTTCGAGGCTGCTGAACCATGTGAGAAATGTCAACTTGCTGGACATCCCTCGGGAAAAGTAGTGTAGGTCTGCCCAGTCAAATGCAACTGTATGTCCATTCTCAGCCCACGGACAAATCTATGAATCATCCTCCTAGCCGACCGTACTAACTCGGGCATATACCTCGACAGGCTAACAAACCTAGCCTCGTACTATGCAACAGTCATGTTTCCCTGCTTCAGGGCCACAAACTCATCCTCCCTCCTTTCCATAGCCATCTCGGGAATATATTTGTCCCGGAACTCACTTACAAAATCATCCCACAAATGTGGTACATTCTCACAATCCCACCTCAATTTGATAGTATTCCACCAATGCTCTACATTGCCCTCAAACAGGAATGATGCATAATCTATTCTTGCCTCATCAGTGTACCTCAAAGCGGTGAAAATCTTCTCAACACGATTAATCCATCTCTCGGCCGCCTCATCATCCGGCTCTCCGAAGAACTTTCCCAGCTCGTACCTCAGAAATTTCTCTAACTGATTATTCTCAACTCTATACCCTTGTCCACCAGGATTAGCTTGATTTCCCTGGGGATTATTCCTGTCCTGCCTCTGCTCATGCAGCACCTGTGTAATCCGGTCTACTGCAGTAGTCATGGTAGCCATAAACTGCTCAGGCAATGGCTGTTGACCCTGTTCTGCTGCCTCTTCATCTGATCCTATACCTTGAGTACCACGACGTGGCGGCATAGTGGCAATTCACAATAGCTGGCAACATTTAAAAGCAGTTTATAGACAGAAATATAGCACATAAGATTAGATAACACTCAAGTCAATAACAATCAAACATTCTAACACGCAATTCACATAACACAAGTTTGACATGCCAAACTATTTCACTTAAACACATAAACACTCCAAGTTCACAAAATCATGCTAGAACATTTTCTTTTCACTTAGCAATCATACATAAACACTTTAGCATTTTAGACCTTTACCCCACAGACCGAGAATCATATCCCGGCTCATGCAAGACTATCATGCTCTGATACCACCTAAAGATGTCACGCCCCGACCCGACCCCGCAAAAGGCCAAGCCCGGACCCGACACACGGACGGAGTCTCCTCTGTACCGCGGACGATTCAAAAACCCTAAAATCATCGTAATACTTGCGAAAGCCATAAAACAATTCAAACAAGCCAACTTTCTTTTAAAAACATACATCCTTTTATTAACCAACTTTCCAAACCAAAATGACATGCATACTACACAAGTATTTATGCCACTAAACAGTTAGCTATTAGCATGCATTCTTTACTAGTCACAAGAGTAAACTTTTACAGCTTTACAATCTTTCAACTTATACAACATAAGACCATAGAGGCCTCAAACTAGAAAATACATACAAGGCTACAAGACTCAAAATTAAGCGACATCCAAGCAATATACATAACAAGCAAGGCTCGCACAAAATCTGATAACCAACCACCAGCAAAGCAGAGAAGTGCTATCACGGAAACACCTCCACCTGCTCCTCTTCCTCTATTACCTCGATTGGTTCTACTTCAACTACTCCTGTAAAAATATAGTGTAGAGAGGAATGAGCAAAAACTATTGCTCAGCGAGGGCAATTGGTCTCAAGGACGGACATGAGAGGAGTATGCAATGCAATTAGTCAAGCAATACATACAAATATCATATAGGAATACCACAAAGCCAACAATAAAGCAAGGCAAGTATTTAAAGCTGCAAACACTCATTCAAAGGATACGATACTCTTTTCACGAGCAACTTTCAAACACGAATTCGATGACGACGTGCCGGCCCAAACCACCTTATAACATCAGTTTGGAATACCCCGGAAGTATCCATCAACCTACGACCCAAAACTCCGTGGGAGGCAACCCAAGCGAGAAGAGGGAATAGCAGCGGAGCTAGAGCAACCAACACTGGCAACCCGAGGCTACCCAGAGAGGCCTATCACTCACGCGCGAGACACTATGCAATGCAAGACTCGATACAAGGCGATAAACAAGCGATAAAGCCACACGTGGGAGAATAACAAAGTAGGTTACTCTCGCACGCAATAGCGGCAATTGATAAGCATTTCAATCCAAATCAATTCAAACAAGTATTTCAAGCAACCTTAAGCATTCTATAGGCATAAAGTCAAGAAAACACACAAAAACACAAATCGGCCCCAACTATCAAAACACTACCATTTCCAAACGAGCCATGAGTTCTGGAAACCGACTTCGCCAACCCTCCTAGGTCACCATAAGGCACGTCTAAAAACCCCGAAACCTTACTTTACCCTAGAACTTGCGCAAAGCCCCGATTTCTCCCTTTCTCGTTTCAACTACAACTATACCAACCAAACACCCAACCAACGCCATAATCGCACCAAAAGTGCTTCAATGGCCTCCCGATACAATGCCAACACGCAAAACGAGAAAACGCCAAACTCGACCTAAACGTCCTCGACTTTTACCAAAGCTTAATTCCCGTTTTTTCCATTACGCAACCCAAACAAACCATGCATATAGGCATTCTAGCACACCTAGCACATTTCTACATCAACGAACAGCATAACGGAACAACTTCATCGTTCCAAGGATTTACTATTCACAAAACACTATTCAACATCCAAATTTAATTGCAATCTCAACATTTAACTGCAGAAAATGTTAAAAAGCTATATATACACGTTCTACAATAGCCAAGGAACATTCTAGAAGCATCAAAACGCTTTAACGAACAATCTACGGATAAAATCTAAAAATTGCAAAGTTGATACACTAAATATTTAAATGCGCAAATAACATGATTCCCTTACCTTAGGTACTCCTAGTCGCTAGGAAAACAACGCTAGTCACCTCGGAAACCACCCCACACGAGCTCACGCGAAGATTGAACGATTGGAAGGTTGAAAGGTTTTTTTTTTCTCTATGAAGCTCTCGGCCTGCTCTCTGAATTTCAGCAGCTGTTTTTTTTTTTTTTTGGTTTGTTTTAGCTCACTAAGGTTTTAAGTTGGTCAAATGGTCAAAGGCCTAGGTCAAACCACTTAAAACTTGGTCAAAGGCCCTTATTTTGTGCATTTTAAAGCCATTTTAGCTAAGGAAAGATTAATTAAAGCTAGCAACAATTAAAATATAAAATTTAAGTCATCTAAATACTAGTTTCACTATTTGCTGAGGACTAGAAACCGTTCTCTAGCTATCGCTCCCGAAATGCAATGCACGTTGCGACAGCGAGAAAATAACAATTAATTCACAAAGAATTTAAGGAAATATAATTTTCAAAATAATAAACAAGGAATTTTCACATTCCAGGCTCGGGTATTACACTCTAAGTCTGACTCTGAACTGGTCGTGCCTGAGTCTGAGTAGGCCCTGTATAACTTTGAGTCTGCCTCGGCTGTAGACTCTGCCCAACTGATATAGCCTGTCCCTGGTACCCCTGACTCTGAGACTGAAACCGCTTACTCGATTGACTGGTCTTGGCTAACACATCGTCCTTGCGCTTCTCATATCTCGAGGCGGCTCGGACCACTGCAGCATAGTTAGGGAAATCATTTGCAAATAGATTAAGCATAATATCCCTTCTCAGTCCCAAGATAAATCTCTGGATCTTCATGTCCTCTGGCTGTATCAAGGCTAGTGCATAACGGGAAAACCTGGTAAAAGTAGCCTTATATTGATCCACTGTCATACTTCCCTGTTTTAAGTTTATGAACTCTGTTTGACGCCTCTCGCGGGCAACCACCGATATGTACTTGTCTCGGAATTCTCGGACGAAGTCGGCCCACGAATGATGAACCCTCTCGGCTTCCCATTTCTCACTGATAGTACGCCACCGATCTTCAGCGTCACCTTCTAGAAGGAATGTGGCATAAGTAATCTTCCTGTCATCATGGCACTCGAGTATTGCAGCCACCCTTTCAAACTTCCTCAACCATATTTCAGCCTTCATATCATTCGGTTCTCCAAAGAAAGTGTAGGCCCCATGATGAATAAACTGGTCATACAGATTACCACCGGTAGTAGCACTACCCCCGGCTCTTGTAGCTTGATTACCTCCAGCAACCCCTGTCGGACCCTGCTGTGTCACAAACTAGGCGATGGTATTCATAGCAGTGGCCATTATGGCTAAGATCTGTGCCGTACTCGGTTCCTGAACTGGGGGTGCATTACCTGCCAATCCGGCTTCTTGCCCATGAGCCTTTTTCGGTTCTCTATCGACATTCTGATTCTCAGTACGATGGCGGGACCCCATCTCGAATAGCTAGAATGCAAAGTGTTATGACAAGTATATATGTGTATAAATGCAATTCATAAGTAAACACATAAAGAAAAGTTCAAATAGATTCACATAAAATCAAGTATATAGAAGTTCCTATAAATATTCTACATTCTTGAAGTACACATAAGTCACTAGATCATACTTGACATTCTAGACTCTTGATATTCTATTTCCATGCTAGCATGTTCATTCCTAATTCAAATTTCACTTAGGCAAATCAAAACCACAGATTCATACAATCACAAGGTCGCATAACAAGTCTCTACCCACAGATCGAGAAATTTAACCCGGCTTCATGCAATCTATAGCTCTGATACCACTTAAATGTCACACCCCTACCCAACCCCCAAGTTAAAGGTTAAGTCCGGACTCGACACACGGACAGAGTCTCCCCTGTAACGTGGACATTTTAAAAACCTGTAAACTCTCAAATAAGGTAACTACAAGGTAAGCAAACTTTTCATGGCTATATATTTAAATATTCAAGGCCATCCGAGCCTTGAAGCAAACAACAGTTCTAAAACTACACAAGCATGCAAGTAACTTGTTTACAATATAGTCTAATAGCCATGCCATTCTAGGATAACATTAAAACATACTTAGAAGATACAACATTCTACATTAAGCCATTCAATCCCAAGCATGCAAAGTGAATAAAAGCATAAACATAAGTTATTACAAGACATAGGTTCCCAATTCTACACTACAACCAACTATCCTTCAACTTCTTACAACAATCAACATAAATATAGCCCTTAGGCCACAAAATAGATACACAAATACCAAATAGAAACAAGAAAGCACAGCCACCTCAGAACAATACACAACAACTAGGGTAAAGTCTCTATCTACACCTCTTCCTCCTCCACTACTACCTCAACAAGCTGGGGATCACCCTCAGCGTCTCCTAAAACATATATCGAGGTATGAGCAACCACTGTTGCCCAGTGAGGGATATAGTCCCGGGGCGTGCAATGCAACATGTAATATAGTTAAATAACAATAACAATTAGACAATTAAAGAAACAATGATAGCTTAAATAACCACACATTTGAAAGGATACATTTCACAAAACCACTATACACCAATCTTCACTGAGTCTTCATTCACGATCCACGAACCACGATCACGATCACGATAAGCCAGCATAACCCCAAACACTCCAGTAGGTGTACTCCGGATGTACCCCGATAATCCTACGACCCAACATCCACTAGCAATCTTCGGACCAGGCGAATGAGTGACTAGGGCATGGAGTTTGAATATCCACCGGCAAGCCCGCTACCGCCTAACCGATATTCAACACATCCGCCCCTGACACTATGGTTGCGCAACCACTATGCAATGCACTTTACAATGGCAAGTTAATATCAATAATATAAGCAATAACACATAGGAGGATCAACAAAGTAGGTTGACCTCGATGCAATTAGAATAGAAACAATTATATAAGCAAATAAGCAATTTTACAAAGGGACATATACAAAATAAGCATAGAATCATACCAAAAGCTCCAAATCAACTTGAAACCACATATAAACACCCAAGAAGTCATGCCATGGGCTTAGAAGCGTGAGTCAACCGAAATTGCACCTAAACCCCTTTGTTTTTCAAACTATTTCTCTTCCAAACCAAAGTTAATGATTCAATTTTCAAGGAAAACTCTCCCAACCTTCTAACTAACCCTCAAGGAACCCTTCCAACCCTCTAACTCATTCAAACACCCGCAATTACCCAGGAAGCCCCAAATTCCCTCTTGTGGCTTTAAACTACACATACCTCATACGGGCTTCGAACAAGGGTTATCAAAGTTTCTATAGCACCTAGGTAGCCTAAGAATACTAGAAGTGAAGCCCGAATCCACCCGGATTCGCATTAACCCCGAAATACCTTTGTTAAAGTCGACTATTTCACGTTTTATGCGATTCTAGAGCAATTCAAGTGCACAGGGCTATTAGACTACCTTCATTAGCACCTAAGGCATCTATTAGGAGTGTTGAATCAAGCTAATACGTGCAATTACACAAAACCCTAGAAAAACGTCACTATTCACCTCATAAATTAAACTAACGATTTTAACTGTTTAAAAAGCGAAACGATGGCTCAAATATGTTCTCTAGCATTCATACACATGGTATAATAGCATAGATAATTAATACAATAGAATTTGATCACATTTTCAACAAATCAAGAAAATGGCAACTATTTAGAAATGCGAAAATAAGCCGTGAAATCTCTCACAAATGCATGTAGGAGCACCTAGGAAGCTTGCACACACCCTAATCTACTTGCTCTAGGCTTGGAGTGGCTTGAATCGAAGAGTTGATGAGCAAAAAATCACTTTTTCCTCTTCTCTTTGGCTCTCGGCCCAGCTACAGTAAAATCTACACAATTGTTTTTCTTTTGTTTTGTGTTTTGATGCTTATGTGTTTATATGGTGAAGTTAAGTTGAGGTGGGGTCTTGGTGGGGGCTTAAGTGGACTCCTAAAATGCGCGTAGATGGCTTAGAAACGAGACTAAAGTGTAAAACATAGGCTAGCTAATTAAATCTCTAAGTTAGTTACGTAATACTATTCATTCAACTACAAAAATCATTTTCTAAACGAGCTCTCTTATCGCCTCTAGCTCAATTGCACATTTTTCCCACTACTTTAACAATTAATATGATTTAATAAAAATGTTAATTCACTAATAGAATACAGTTTGAAAATGGAGTGAATAGTAGCTAAAGAAGGCAATTAATAAAGCACAAAAGGAAATGCACAAACAAGGGATGCAACAGTAATTGAATGCATGGCTAAATCTTGGGTGTCACAATAATTGCTTCAAAGTAGGCTAGGTCGCCTTTTTCCGGGTATGAAATAAACACTTTAGACAAGGGAACAACAGTTTCAACTAGGCCAGTAGTTCCTAGGCCGGTTTTAGCGAATTGGCTGGTTGGTAGAGAAGGAAGGCTAGCTGTTGGATTCAGTACGGAGTTGAAGCAATAGTTACTGTAACGCCCCGACCCTTCATGAGATCGAGAATTCTATTAAACATGCTGTACTCAAGACCAAATCCAGACCCAGGCACCAAAATTTAGGGAAAAATAGATGGAGTTTCCTCTGTACTGTGGACTATTTGGATACCTGTAAACAACAAAAAAAATCACCACCACAATCACTAATTGTAATACCACCACTACCCAGCTTTAAGGCTCCGAGCCTTAAGCAAAAGAAGACATTATAACCACATACAAGCATGCAATTAATTATCCTTGAATCTCGTCTTTTATCTGCTTATCATACCACTCTATATTATAAATTAGACTTTCTTATAAACTAAAGCCAAACAACTACTAACTTTCATTAACACACAAGCAAGTAGTATGAAGGAAAGTAAAGATAAGCTATTACAATCCACTACCATTCAACCCATACATTAACCTAGCTATTACAATTCTTCAACAACTCCAAATATATACAAGCCCATAGGCACAAAATAGCACATAACATAATACAAGCATGATCTTCACATAATCTACAAACATCATCCCAACCTCAAGCAATAGCACACAACAATCAAGGCAACTCCTCCTCCAACTGTACCTCTTGAAACATGTTAGGGAGGTATGAGCAACCACAATTGCCCAGTAAGGGATATAGTCTACTAGGGCTTGCAATGCAACAATTTATACAAATAAATCATTTAACAACCAAAGAACAATTGAAACAACAAGTTACCACACATTAAAAGGATGCGATTCACTTTAGCCCTAACACTCCATAATTCACTTGACCTTCAATCACGAACCACAAACCTTGATCAAAGTGTCAGCATAAACCCAAAACACTCCAATGGGTGTACTCCGGATGTACCCCAAGAATCCTACGACCCAATACCCCTTGGCAATCTCCGGACCAAGCGAGAGAAGGACTAGAGAACGGAGATCAAATATCCACTGGCAAGCCCGATGCCGCCCAGCCGATATCTAATACATCCGCCCCTGACACTATGGTTGCGCAACCACTATGCAATGCACTTAAATCCAATGTCAATATAACAATAATATAAAGCTATAACACATAGGTGGGACAACAAAATAGGTTGCCCTCGAAAATAATTAAGATATAAGTGTTAGCATGAAGTAAACTATATGAGCATAAAGGGGTCAATGACATATTTCTCACAAAACATTACTAAAAGCTTACAAAAGAATATTCTCTAATCATATTAGAATGTATTAGAAGCATTTATAGGCAATTATAAAGCAATACATAACATTTACAAAATTTAAAGTAGAACCCTAGACCTTAAAATGCATAAAATATGAAACTCCCCTACCTTGGAAAGCCAAACCTGTAAGAATTTAGTTAAGAACCCCTTCCATATTCTCCGAATGCACCAACTCTTTCTATTCCACTACATAATACAATCAACTATCTATATAAGAAGTTATACATTTATTCTCAACTAAAGCTAGTTTATAATTCCATTAACTTATTCATTTCCATTTGATCCCATTGACCTATTTTAACTATCAAATACAATTCTTTATTTAGCATGCATTACATCCACTATTTTAAGCAACACGTTAAACATGCTCTTATTAAACCCACAATTCGATAGACATATAAACATTAGCAATTAGAACAACTATAAAGCATATTCAATTCACACAACACATAAGAATACACAAGTGTACTTAAACTAGTCAAATAGATCCAAAATAACCACTAAAATCTTAATTAAGCAATTAAGTAGTTGACGTTAAATTACACAATTATGCACAAAGCTTACTAAAGGTAAAAAACCATTAAAAGACTTCCAAACACTAACTTTATAACAACTTAACTTCAATTTAATTAAACTATGTCAATCATTAACCATCCAACTATCTCATGCACAACGCATTAAACTACCACATTTCTTAACTAAGTAACTAAAATTTCACTAACTTTGCATTTCATGTAATCATGGCATTAATTCTTTTAGAACTCTGCTTAACTAAGATATTATATAGTTTAACTATTAGATCATACTAAACCATACAAAGCTCAAGCAAACATGAAGTAAAAGACTAGTACCAAAAGAAGACCACTTTGCCGAAAATGCACTTACACATACAACACTTGAAATTTCTCTTGTATTCTTGTTCATAAGTTACATAAAGCATATTAAAAGCATAGTTGCACATTCTATACTTCATACAAGCTTTTCACAAACACTTGATATACAACTTGAACTGAAAGTTAGCTTAACATCATATTTTCTTTAAATCTACCATTAAACTTGCAAATCATTATAAAAGAAAGCTATTCTACAATTAATAACTCTGAAACGTTAGCTAGCAACATTACAACATATAGCAAGTAGAACATCACGAAAACATGCCCACTTATAAATCTTCAAACAAAACCCTAAATTAATCAAATTTATTACCTATTTTATTGACCTCTAAAATTTCTAGTTTTTACATATAAATGTATCCCTTCAAGTGTAGATGATTTTAGCATCAAACGGTGCTCAATTCTAAGTTAAATTCCAAAAGTTATAACCCTTACCGCGCAACTACGTGTAGATGGGCAGAACCAGCGATTTTTGAGCTACATTTCAGAAATTATGTGATCAGAGGCCTAAAACGTTAGAATTAGCCTTAGTCCTAGAAATCAACATTTACTCTAAACTGCATAATCTAGCTGTTATAAAACTTTCGTTAATTTATGAGCTCGTTTACTATGTCAAAAAGCCTCCTAAAAATAGGGGCAGTGCATTGTCTAAAATTCACATTTTGCATGCTTGAATTCTCTTGATGTTTTCTTGCATTTGAGCTATCTTTGGCGTTTTTTTTAGCATGTAACACATCCCTATACTTCACTTAGAACATTAAACAAACACCTTGTCTACATTTATATGCATATCTAGCAAAGCATCAACTACAACTAAAATCGACTCTACACAAGCTATAAAACAAGAAATATTTTTTTTCTAGCATCTAAATAACAAGTATTAAGCATAGATTTAGCAATATCTAACATAAATAATGACTTTTGAAAAATGGGTTAGAAAAAGCACTCACATTTTTCTGCAAAAATAAAGCTAAAATCTCCGATATAAAGATGCTAGAAGTCGCCATGACCTCAAAAATGTTGGAATTGCATCTTCGGTCCACTCCAAACTTAAGATATTAGCTAAAATGTGAAAGGTTTACTATTCATGTGAGGAAATGGCTCTTGGCTGATGGAGAAGATGAGAAACAAGGTTTTCGGCTTTGGTTGGATGAAAATAACATAAATAGAAGGTCAAAAGGTCAAAGGTTCGGTCAAACCCGCGTAGGTAAAACAGCTCTGCGACACCTTACGAAAACGGCTATAACTTCTTCTCGAAAACTCCAATTCACGAACGGTTTGAAGCCCTAGAAACTAGACTCGTAGAGCTTTCCAACCATATATAATTTTCCACCTAAATATTCCTCAATGGGTTAAGATTTAATCCCAAATTTGACCCAAAATTTGACTAACTTAACTTTGCATTTTTGTTTCTAATCCCAAGTTTGCCCTTCATTAAACATTTAAAAAATTCTCACCTTGTCCTAGTTGGTTAATGAACGTGAAAAGTCAACAAGATGCAATTTAAATGAACTTTAAATATAATTTAAAATTTTAGAACACTAAATAAGTCATGTAAATGCACATATTATTTTTCAAATAATGATTAAAATAAATGAATGCACATGTAATGAACGTTCGGGTCCTCACAGCTAGCATTTAAGATAACACGTAATTAAATACAATTAAATACTATTAAATACGTGACGGGTTTGGGGTATCACAATTACCGCCACCGCCCTTGTTTTAGACCAAACAATTGATGGAGCCAGCAAAGCAAATAGAAAGTTATTGGCTCATTGATCTTTGATTCGAGAGCCTTCCCGGCTGGCCTATATAGTTTAACCCCTGAGCGCTAATCCATCAACATCGTAGCTAAGAGAGAAGCTCCCCATCTATCCACTTATTGTAGTAATCAAGCTTGGTCGGACTGAGGCTGAGGGACTGCTGACCCGATGGTTTGCGAGTTGTGTGCCTTCCTATGGACCTATGCCCTTATACGTAAAACTATTCCTGATTCAAGGAGAGGTTCAAATAGATTCTTCATTTCAACAGTTGATCCCTGTAACTAGAAATTTCATAAGAGAAGAAAACGTAGCCGTAGAAAAGAATTTGATTTAAGGCTTTTTTTCCTTACCTTCCTCACTAACTGGAGCCCAACAATGAGAGAGCGTATGTTCACGTCAGGGTGAAGGAGGCGTGTACTTTCATCGAGATTGGCTTGGTGTGAAGTGTACCGCATCGAACAAGCAAGGGGCGCGAAGGCCGTTGCATTAATGCGCATCCACTGGATACAAGATCGAAAAGAATGCATTGCATTCTAAGCCCAAAAGGACCAAGGAGGATGAAGGGGGGTTGAGGAATTGGTCAACTCATCAAGCTCATGACCTGAAGACTTCACGTTCGAATCCTATCCCCGCCTAATCAATGGTATTCTCACGGCTCGAAGTGCAAAGCCCGGCAGCCTATTCTTTCTGGTAAGTATTCTACAATATTACTAAACTGGTTTGGCAGCTGTGATTTTGAGACCCTTTATGATGGTTTCCGTTTAGCGTTTGAGTCCTTGGAATCAAGCTCAAGCTGGATCGAAGACTTTTTTGGCATCAACCTTCTCCTAGAACTGGAACTTTGATCCGCGGCTGAAGTAGTATTATCAAACTTTTGTGCACAAAACGCAGCCATAGAAGCCGAGCACAGGGTCTTGAAGCTTTGGTAGTTTACCATTGCAAAAGTACACCACTATATTTGTCCCTACTCTGCTCTTAGAAAGAAAGTCAACCAATGCAAGAAAGGGAACTGAATCCGTAGTAGCACTAACTCTTGCTGCTCTTTCATTACTGACCAGTGGTGGAGGAAGTGAATCAGAATACACTTTTGGGATCTTATCCGTTTATCATAGAGAGTAGGTAAATGTTCAATTAACCGGTCTTCTTCTTTGGTGAACCCCAATGACTTTCCTTCAAGACATGGTAATTGCTTTCAATGGCTAGAAGGGCTTATAGGGCCTTAAGGGCTAGAACTTTCAAGCAAAAAGGGTGGTTTGACATTAGAAAGAAAAAAAGGCAATGTTTAGAATCCTCCATTCTCGACGGGGTGTGAAACCCCAGATTTCGTCTTTGCCTATATTTGCATGATTTGACCTGTTTATATGTTATATGAGTTAGAATGTGCTAATTCTATGATTTATATTCCTATTACATACTAAGTGTGCATCCATGAAATTTTCATCAAAATCGGCATCATAAATTTTATCGACGATTTTTGTGAATAGTATTTTGAACACACGTCCACTAAAATTTTTACACGGGTGTTTTAAATGTTTTAAACCTAGTCGTCGAATATTAATAGACCCGTGTCTGATTAAAATGGATTTTGAATCGGATTAGGAATTTTAAAGATTTTTACACTTTCTTTTGCAAAAATCGCGTTTTTAACCGAGTCGGGTGAGAGTCTTTGCATGTGAAAATTTTTGTCACCTAAAATAAACTACCTAAAAATATTCTAAGTGTTGAATACTTGTTTTGAGAAAAAATAGTCAAGAAATAGAATTAAAAGACTAGAAAACAATTAAAAGACTAAAATACTAACTTTGACCTTAGAATTTTTTTATTTGACTTGGCTTTTAAATACATAATATGCATAATACTTCACAAAACAAAGCTCAAAACGCCACAAACACACACACATGGCCGAAACTCCCAAGGCCATTTTTTGCTTAGTTTTTGATCAATTTTTCTCATAGAAATTGGAATACAAAGCCAAACTTCTTCATCCAAAGTTTTATTGCACTTGTTGGGCATCCATTCTACATCTTTCTTATATCATATAACATCAAAGGTGAGAGAAAAATTCTAGATCTCAAAATGCTATTTTTATGTTAATTCATATAATTGAATTTTTAGCCGTTGACATGTTGAATTGATGTTATATTAATGATCAGTGGATGCTAAGGATCATTTGTTTATGTTTATATAAGTTTTGAATGGTTGTAGCATGTATTTCTATTTTTTGAGTATTAAATTTGAGTTATTGGCTTGTTGTTGATTTAATGGAGTTGTGGTGGTTGGAATTGATTGATATTAACTTCTAAAAGTTTGTTAAATAAGTGGTAGTAATGTTGTAATGCCGAAATTTTGATTGTTATGTCGTAGTGAAAGTCAGGAAATTTCAGCCATGGTGCATTGAGGTTTTAGGGTTGTTGGGCTTGTTTTGGATGGATTGTGGTTGGTTTCCGAGGGGGCTAATGTAGTTTCTTGAGTGGGTGAGTGATAGAAACTAGTTTGGAGGTTATTAGATTAGTAGATTGTAAGTTATGCCTTTTAGAAGTTTGAGTAGTCCTTCTTTAAATGTTGAAATAATGTGTTTAATGTTTGGGTGGTATTTGAGTGGTTGAACCACATGTTGTTATTGGTTAGATTTGGGTTTGGTTGAGTAGATTAATGCATGTTAAGTTGGATGGCCTACTTTGTCATCTAACTTAGTTGTTAATTGTTTATTTGATTCATTGATGTTATGCTGTTGATATGATCTTAATTGAATGATTATTGATGAAGCCGGGAGACAGGCAACCTACTTTTGTTGTCCTCCTCTGATATGAATGATTATTATCATTGTCATGAGTCTTGGTATATGTGTGTCACATCTCGGGCAGCGTTGGGCTATCAGGTTGATAACGGCATGACTATCATAGACTCCTCCAGCTTGCATGGGCAGAGATGCCATGGAGGGAGGGGCTAATGAGGTACCTCGGGTGCGTGAGTAATGAGGAGTTATAAGAAGATGGTTGAGATCGTGATGGCGTTTGGAGCTACACCAACTAGAGTATCCTTATTGATTGGTTATTATTATTGTTGTGCTTATATTGTTACTGATGTTTATTGTGTGTTTACTGCTCAAATGATGATTTCCAAGGAGTATAATAAATACTTTTAAAAGATCTATCGAATCCTCACTGGACTTGTTTTATATAAGCTCACTCTCATTCGTTATATGCATACAGGTGTTATTGAACAGGAATACAGGTACGTGCCTCAAGAGACTGAGAATGTGACATTTGTTGAAGAGTCTTATGTGCCAGAGTCATATCCTGATGCTTAGCTAGAGTGTTTATGCTATTTTGTAGTATGAGTTATGTCGTAGGGTTTCAAACTTTTAAAGGTTGTATTGTATAAACTGATCTAAAGATAGTAAAAGTGTTATGCTAGTTTAGCTGTCTTACTTTTGGTTTTAAATAAGTTGCTAAGCTAGTACAATATGTTATGTATGTATATGGTTTTACTTAGTGATGTTGTTGTTGAAACAGAGGCATCTAATCTATGGTTGGGTTGTTGAATGATTGTTTAATATATGGGTATGGTTGCGTTGTTTATTGTTGAATTGGTTGTGGAATTGTTGTTGATTTTGATGTTGGTTTAGAGCCTCGGTATCCAAGTTACTGTTATTATACTGCCGAAATTCTATTGCTTACTGATTGATTATAGGTGGGGTCGAGTTGGGGAATTACATTAAGTGGTATCGGAGCGCATGTTTAGTTGTCAGTCGGGGTATTCTCGGAATGTGGTAATGGTCTTAGCATGAAAGTATGTATGAAGTGAAAGAAAAGTGAAATATATGTTAATATGATTAAGTGATTATGTAATTTAGTGACTATGTGATTATGTGATCAATTTGTTTATGTGATTGATACTTAAGTGATTTATGTGCTTTATGTGAGTTTCTTATGTGCTAATAATTGTCTATAGCCTGCCTGTGTGCTATAACATGTGCTAACTCTTTGATAGTAGAATGTCGGGTCAACCGAGAACAAGAGGTAAGTCAGAGGCAGATAATGAGGCACTGGGTAATGTGGCACTAGGTCGAGATCGGGGTGATGACCGTATTGCTGCAGCTATAAATAGAATGACAGAAATCATGGCAGGACAGACACAGTTATTAGCAGGGCAAGCTGGCCAAGCACATGCTGTGCAGGAAAAGGCTATTCAGGCAGAGAAGATGAATGCACAGGGTGGTTACCACAGGTGAAATACGTTGAAAGAATTCTTGGGTTGTTATCCACCGAGATTCCACGGCAAGCCAGATGATAGGAAGGTGGACGAATAGGTCAACAAGATTGAGAATATTTTTTATCCTTTGGATTACATTGACGAGATGAAAGTCACTTTTGCAGTTTATTTGTTTGATGATGAGGCCGAAGCGTGGTAGTGTACCGTGAAAGCCAATTGGGAGGCACGAGGTACTCCTTTTGTTTGGGATACCTTTCTTAGAGCGTTCCAGGCCAAGTACGTTCCGAGGATTGCGCGGGAACAAAGAGAGTCGGAGTTCCTGCCTTTAGTTCAAGGTGATGCTACAGTGGCTCAGTATGAGGCCAATTTTACCAGGTTGTCCCGGTATGCACCGGAATTTGTAGCAGATGAGGAGCATAAGACTCATAGGTTTATGTTGGGTTTGAGGTCAAAGAATCAGGATGCAATGGCCCTGAATCAATATGATGTGTTTTCTGAGGCTTTTGAGGTGCCATCTAGGTTGGAAAAGAGGAAAGATGAGCAGATTGGACCTAGTCAGCCTAGTAAGAGGCTATTTCAGCCGAAAGGTCAGTAGGGTGTGTATAGGCCTCCAGTGCAGTAGGTTGTGTACAGGCCATCAGTACAACAGAGCTCTTTCAAACCACAGGGTCAACAGGGTTTCTATAGGCCTCAGTTTCAGCAGGGTTCCTATCAGGCTTAGTCACAGTACAGGCCGATCCAGTCTCAGGGTCAATATAGGCTTAGCATTGTGAGACCTCAGCAGCAGGCTGGTACATGTACTTTTTTAGCTTCTGGGTCTTCGAGGGGCAGCGTTAGTGCTTCGTCACCGCAGTGTACTTACTGCAAACATCAGGGCCATTTGAAGACCAACTGTAGGATAAAGGTAGGAACATGTTTGGGTTGCGGCAGCAATCAGCACAGGGCGAGGGATTGCCCTAGATTTCAAAGGTCTGAGGGTCGGATAGCGACCCAGGGTTTCCAAGGTCGACCTACCGGTGGTGCACCTCAGCACCAGCGGGTTCAGGCTCTGGCCTACGCAGTGGATTTGGAGGAGGTACCTGAGGCAGCGGCAGTTGTAGAAGGTAACTTCCTTATACTCAATCAACTTGTTAAAGTGTTGATTGATTCTGGTGCTACGCATTCTTTCATTACGCCTACTTGTGTCCAACGTGTTAACATGCAACCTAAGAGGTTGCCTTATGTGGTTGAGATTAATACTTCTTTGATAGATAAATATGTGACTGGCTTAGTATGTAAAGATTGTAAAATATATGTTAAGGGTCAGGATTTTCCTTCGGACCTTATCTTATTTCTTATCCGGGGTTATGATGTTATCTTGGTTATGGATTGGCTTTCTAAGTACGATGCTAGTTAAACTGTAGAACAAAGGTGGTACAGTTTCGTTTGCCAGATCAGCCAATGGTTGAAGTAGCGGGGAACCAGGATGCTAAGACGAGTTTTATTATCTCATCAACTAAAGCTGTTAAGCTGTTGAGTAAAGGGTGTTTAGGTTATCTAGCTTATTTGATCAACAAACCATCTGATAAGCTAAAGCTGGAGGAATATCCTATTATTCGGGAATATTCCAATGTATTTCCCGAGGAGTTGCCAGGATTGCCACCAGAGAGAGATGTTGAGTTTGAAATTAATTTGATTCCCGGTACACAACCTATTTCTAAATCAGCGTACTAGATGGCACCAGCTAAGCTAAGGGAGTTGAAAACTCAGTTGCAGGAGTTATTAGAGAACGGTTTTATTCAGCGGAGTTCTTCACCATGAGGAGCACATGTCTTATTTGTGAAGAAGAAGGATGGTACCTTGAGATTGTGTATCGACTATCATGGTTTGAATCAGGTGACCATTAAGAACAAGTATCATTTGCCATTGATTGACGAGTTGTTTGATCAACATCAAGGAGCCAAAGTCTACTATAAATTTGACTTGAGGAAGTGATATTATCAGCTTTGGATTCGTACGGAGGATGTTTCAAAGTCTGCTTTCAGGACTCGGTATGGGCATTATGAATTTGTAGTTATGCCCTTTGGATTGACTAATGCACCGGCAGCATTCATGGATCTTATGCATCGAGTCTTTTAGCTGTACTTGGACCAATTCGTGGTAATCTTTATTGATGATATCTTTGTTTACTCTAAGACTGAATCGAAGCACGAGCAACATCTACGGCTTGTCTTACAGAAATTGCAAGAGCATCAATTGTTTGAGAAATTCAGCAAATATGAATTCTGACTGCAACAAATATCTTTTCTTGGCCATGTGATTACACAGAGTGGTATTTCAGTAGATCCCACTAAGATTGAAGTGGTGATGTCTTGGAAAACGCCGGAGAATGTTTCGGAGGTTCGTAGTTTCCTTGGCTTGGCGGGTTATTACCGTAGGTTTGTGAAGGACTTTTCTAATATTGCAGGGCCACTTTCTAAGTTAACTCAGAAACAAACCAGCTTTACTTGGTATGGGAAATGTGAGAGTGGGTTTTAGGAGTCGAAAAAGAGGTTGACTACCGCTCCAGTACTTGCTCTACCAGAGGGAACCGATAATATGGTTACCTATAGCGATGCATCCAAGGAGGACTTGGGTTGTGTACTTATGCAGAATGGTTGAGTTCTTGCCTATACTTCTAGAAAGTTGAAGCCGTATGAGGTAAATTATCCAACTCATGATCTCGAGTAGGTAGCCTTTGTATTCACACTGAAAAAGTGGCGTCATTATTTGTAGGGCGGTAAGTTCAAGATTTGAACTAATCATAAGAGTCTGAAGTATTTGTTCTCACATAAGGAGTTGAATATACGTCAACAGAGATGGAAGGAACTTCTCGGAGATTATAATTGTTCTATCAGTTATCTGCCTGGGAAGGCAAATGTTATGGCAGATGCTCTTAGCCGTAAGGCGAGTATTTCTTGCTTGGCTGTTAAAAAGTGGGAGATTCTTGAGGAATTCAGTTATTGGAGACCAGAATTGACTCAAGTTGGGGCGTTACAAATAGCACCTTATGCCAATTAATTACCCGAATAACTTTCAGTTACTGGATACCGGAATTGACTCAAGTTGGGGTGATGTGTTCACATCTCTGTATTCAACCTTTATTGCTGTCTCAAATCAGAGAAGCTCAACAACTTGATTTAAAACTTCAGAAGATCAAGGATTAGATTACGGATGATCAGTCTGACTTCAAACTATATGAGGATGGTATTCTTCAGTTTCAAAACAGGGTATGTGTTCTCGATGAACCGGGTTTGAGGAGAGGGATTCTAGATGAGGCTCATAATTCTAAGTACACCATTCATCCCAGTGGAAACACGATGTATCAGGATTTGAAACAACATTATTGGTGGAATAACATGAAAAGGAAGGTTGCTCAGTTTGTATCCAGATGTTTGACTTGTCAGCGAGTGAAGGCCGAACATCAACGACCTACAGGGTTACTTTAGCCGTTGGCAATACCAGAGTGGAAGTGGAAGCATATTACAATGGACTTCAGCTCTAGTTTGCCTTGAACACTGAGAGGTAACGATGCAGTTTGGGTTGTTGTGGACCGTTTGACGAAAACAGCTCATTTTATTTCGATGAGGTTGAGAGATGAGGTTGCAAAGTTGGCGGATCTTTATATGGATCAAATTGTTAGACTTCACGAGATTCCATCTAGTATTGTCTCAAATCGAGATCCTCGATTTACTTATCGATTGTAGGAGAAACTTCCAGAGACTTTGGGTACTCAGTTAAACTTCAGCACAGCGTATCATCCACAGACCGACAGTCAGTTTGAGACGACTATTCAGATTCTGGAGGATATGCTTAGGGCTTGTATTCTGGACTTCGGGAAGAACTGGGAGAAATACCTACGACTTGCCGAGTTTGCCTATAACAATAGTTATCAAGCGACTATTGGGATGGCACCTTTTGCAACTCTTTACGGCCGTAAGTGCTGATCACCTCTGTATTGGGATGAAGTAGAGGAGATGAAGACTACTGATTTGACTATCATGCCAGAGTTTCTAGAGAAAATTGAGAATGTTCAGTTGATCAGGCAGAGGATGCTTATAGCGTAGAGTAGATACAAGAGTTATGCTGATAAACGTTGTCAAGATTTGGAGTTTGCAATCGGGGATTAGGTTTTCTTGAAATTGTCTCCTCAAAAGGGGTTTGTTCGCTATGGTAAAGGTGGTAAGCTGAGTCTGAGGTTTGTAGGGTCGTTTGAGATTATCGGCAGGGTTGACAAGTTAGCATATCGGTTGGCTTTACTAGAGAATTTCTCTAATGTTCACGATGTCTTTCACGTGTCTAATTTGCGAAAATATAATCTGGATCCTTCTCATATTCTAGAGCCAAAGCTGTTACAGCTTCGTGACAATCTGACTTAGGATGAGCGGCCGATTCGCATTCTTGATCAGATGGAAAAAGAGTTGACATCGAAGAATATTCCGATGGTCAAAGTGTTGTGGAAACATCATGGGATTGATGAAGCTACTTAGGAAAGGAGAGATCAGATATAGCAGTAGTACCCAGATCTGTTCCGTACAGCAAGTAAGAATTTCGATGATGAAATTTCTTTAAGGGGGGGAGAATGTGAGACCCCAGATTTTGTCTTTGCCTAGATTTGCGTAATTTGACCTGTTTATGTGTTATATGAGTTAGAATGTGCTAATTCTGTGATTTATATTCCTATTACATGCTAAGTGTGCATCCATGAAATTTTTATCAAAATCGGCATCATAAATTTTATCGACGGTTTTTGTGAATAGTTTTTTGAACACACGTCTGCTAAAATTTTTACATGGGTGTTTTAAACATTTTAAAACCTAGTCCTCGGATATTAATTGACCCTTGTCTGATTAAAATGGATTTTGAATCGGATTATGAATTTTAAAGGTTTTTACACTTTCTTCTGTAAAAATCGCATTTTTAATCGAGTCGGGTGAGAGTCTTTGCATATGAAAATTTTTGTCACCTAAAATAAACTATTTAAAAATAGTCTAAGTGTTGAATACTTGTTTTGAGGAAAAATAGTCAAGAAATAGAATTAAAAGACTAGAAAACAATTAAAAGACTAAAATACTAACTTTGACCTTAGCATTTTTTTATTTGACTTGGCTTTTAAATACATAATATGCATAATACTTCACAAAACAAAGCTCAAAACACCACAAACACACACACACACATGGCCTAAACTCCCAAGGCCATTTTTGCTTAGTTTTTGATCATTTTTTCTCACATAAATTGCAATACAAAGCCAAACTTCTTCATCCAAAGTTTTATTGCACTTGTTGGGTATACATTCTACACCTTTCTTGCATCATATAACATCAAAGTTGAGAGAAAAATTCTAGATCTCAAAATGCTATTTTTATGTTAATTCATATAATTGAATTTTTAGCGGTTGAAATGTTGAATTGATTTTATATTATTGCTCAGTGGATGCTAAGGATCAGTTGTATATGTTTATATAAGTTTTTAACGGTTGTAGCATGTATTTCTATTTTTCGGATATTAAAATTGAGTTATTGGCTTCTTGTTGATTTAATGGAGTTGTGGTGGTTGGAATGATTGTTGTTAGCTTCTAAAAGTTTGTTAAATAAGTGCTAGTAATGTTGTAATGCCGAAATTTTGATTGTGATGTCATAGTAAAAGTCTGGAAATTTTAGTCATGGTGCATTGAGGTTTTAGGTTTGTCAGGCTTGTTTTGGATGGATTGTGGTTGGTTTCCAAGGGGACTAATGTAGTTGCTTGAGTGGGTGAGTGATAGAAACTGGTTTGGAGGTTAGGATTAGTAGATTGTAAGTTATGACTTTTAGAAGTTTGAGTAGTCTTTCTTTAGATGTTGAATTAATCTCTTTCGTTTTTTGGGTGGTGGTTGAGTGGTTGAACCATGGGTTGTTATTGGTTAGATTCGGATTTGATTGAGTGGATTAATGCATATTAAGTTGGATGGCCTACTTTGTTATCAAATTTAGTTGTTAGTTGTTTATTTGATTAATTGATGTTATGCTGTTGAAATGATGTTAATTGAATGATTATTGATGAAGTCGAGAGACAGGCAACCTATTTTTGTTGTCCTCTTGTGATATGAATGATTATTATTATTGTCATGAGTCTTGGTATGTGTGTGTTACCTCTCGGGCAATGTTGGGCTGTTGGGTTGATAACGGCATGACTGTCATAGACTATCCCTAGCTTGCATGGGCGGAGGTGCCATGGAGGGAGGGGCTAATGAGGTACCTCAGGTGCATGAGTAATGGAGAGTTATAAGAAGATGGTTGAGATCATGATGGCGTTTAGAGCTACACCAACAAGAGTATCCTTATTGATTGGTTATTATTATTGTTGTGCTTATATTGTTAATGATGTTTATTGTGTGTTTACTGCTTAAATGATGATTTTCAAGGAGTATTGTGAGATCCCGTACCGAACCAGTACAGAGCCCATATGCATTTTATAACATTTCATACTTTTTTGCATCATTGAAAATGTATTTATATCAACTAATATGAATTTACATCGTTTTACGTGCCTATACCTCATTTAGCGTGTATTTAAATTCAATTACGTGTCCTTGAGAAATTTAGGTAACCCATATCATAATTAAATTATTTTATATGCATTTGACATGTTTTACATGCTGTTAAATAGGTTTATGTATGTTTACCTCGATTTACGTGCATATCATCGTTTAATGTGCACATGAGTAATTATATCATGTAGCTAGTAGTTGGAACCAACTAAGTTCAATAACTAACTAGGGTAACTAAACTAAAACCAAGATAGTTAGAATTAACACTAGAATGACAAACTAGTAATACGCAAGTAAGTTCAAGGGCACTCTTGTCCTTAGGCAAAAATCTGAAAAATATCATACACTATTTGGTCTCATCCAAGTCAAAACACACAAACACACACTAATACACATTACACCATATACATACACAAAACATATACATTATACACACACACAAATCTGAAAACACATTACACACACCACACACACACTTACACGACACCAACACATACACATACATTTCCTCACAAATACAACACACACGATACATACACTACACACACCACACTTAGATTTTCATCCATGGAGGAGGGAAAAAAGAAAGAAAATAAGATGAAAATAGGAAAATGAAGAGAAGAAGAAAGACTAAGCTAGTTCTAACATTTTTCAGGCTTTTTTTCAGGTGTTCTTGTTCCATTTCATCTAGACTACAAGAGCAAAGGTGAGGAATTTTCATAAATGGTTTTTAAAGAATTCATTCAAGATTATTAATGTTCATTTGGTGTTAAACTTGCTATAGCTTTCATACAAAAGCTTAGATGATGAGAAGATTGAGTATTTTGTGTTATAGATCTGAGAATTGTAAACTTATGTTGGGTGTTGATTGTTGATGTGGGATGTGTTTTCGTTGCGTTTTGAACTCCTATATGATGCCAAATAGTCACTTTGAGCATGATTAACTGTTGGTAGAGGGTGGTATGGTTGTAAGCTTGTTGTTGAAAAATGGTGTTTTCCAGTAAACAGCACGACCGGACAACCCCCCCTCCACCGGTTGACCTATGCAGGACCCGTCGTCCACTAGTGAAGCTTCTGTTTAGGTCAAAATGTGATAAACTTATTTTAGTGATTTCGGGAGCTACGGATGTCGGATTGAGGCATGGTTGAAAGCGTTAGAACCGTATCAAAACCTAGTTTATCATAGTAGAATTTAATTATGGATTTGTGCCATAGTTTGTGTTCTATGTAGTTGCTAACTTGTATATATTGCTTAAGAGGCTATTGAGCGTAGGCAATATTGATGTCTTTTTACTATCTTATGATACTTGGCAATATTTGGAGCACCCTAAATTTTATATATGCATGATTATTATATGGTTGCTTGATATTGTAACACCCCGATCCCTCTCGAGACTGGGAGTTCTATCAATCGATCTAATCACAACCCAAACCAAACCCGGGCATAAATTTTCAGGGAAAACGGACGGAGTCTCCCCTGTTTCTAGGTGAAATGTAAAACCTGGAATAGCATATAAATGGACCAACACCATGTCCAACATTCAACCACCTCAAGGCCATCCGAGCCTTGGTTCTCAGCAACTAAACACATCATATAAATATACATTTCCAGTTTAAAAACTAACCTATCTCTTTACATCTTTTACAAGATCATTCAAACTTGACGTTTAATTCATACTAATCTACTGGATAAAATATACTATCATACCATTCTCACTATTTTCTTTTAGACAAATACAAACATGCATCGAGGTTAACTATACTACTGAATACATAACTAGCTTATCAATCTACCTCAACTACTTAGCTAGATTAAATTACATTTCTTTTAACAATAATTACATACAAAATATGAAAGCACATATCTTTGCAACTTCGACACTTAAGCCACATTGGCACACAAGACAACTCCTCAGGCACGAACTTCCAGCTAATATGACATTTCCTGAAATGTGGTGGTGAGGAGTGAGTATACACAACACGTATACTCAGTGAGGGCGAGACATATATCGAGTTGGAGAGAAAGAAAGTCGTGCAATGCAAATAAGACAGTTAAGCAACATAATTGATAAATAAGCAATCAAGACAAACAATCAATACAATAAGCAATTACTGAAAGCATTAACATAACCATTCAAAGCTATATCACACTCTGAAGGCTATGGTTCACTCTTACGAGCAATATACCATTTCACGAGCGATACATCAATCTCGAGCTTGATGTTTGACAATGATGACAATAAGCGCGCAACCACCTTATAACACCAGTTTGGAATACCCCGGAAGTATCCATCAATCTACGACACAAATCTCCCTGGGAGGCAACCCAAGCGAGAAAAGGGAATAGCAGCGGAGCTAGAGCAACCAACACTGGCAACCCGAGGCTACCCAGAGAGGCCCATCACTCACGTGCGAGACATTATGCAATGCAAGACTCGATACAAGGCAATAAACGAGCGATAGCACAACAATACAAACAAGTGACAACAAACGAGATAACAAGCAATAATAATCAACAATAACACCAATTAACCAAGTATATCAAGCAATCCTAAGCATTCTATAGGCATAATATCAAGATAACCAACAAAATCACAAATCGGCCCTAACTATCAAAACACTACCATTTCCAAACGAGCCATGAGTTCTGGAAACCGACTTTGCCAATCCTCCTAGGTCACCATAAGGCACGTCTAAAGACCCCGAAACCCTACCTAACCCTAGAATTCATGCAAAGTCTCGATTTCCCCCTTTGCTCGTTTGAACTACAACTATATCAACCAAACACCCAACCAACGCCATAATCACACCAAAAGTGCTTCCATGGCCTCCCGAAACAATGCCAACACGCAAAATGAGAAAATGCCAAACTCAACCTAAACGACCCCGACTTTCACCAAGGCTTAATTCCCCTTTTTTTCCATTACGCAACCCAAACAAACCATGCATTTAGGCATTCTAGCATATCTAGCATCTTCCTACATCAACAAAATGCGTAACGGAGCAACTTCATCGAAACGGGGGTTTACTATACACTAATTACTATTTATTAATCAATTTAAATTGCAATCTCAACATTTAACCGCAGAAAATGTCAAAAAGCTATAAATACACGTTCTACAATTGCCAAGGAACATTCTAGAAGCATCAAAACGCTTCAAACAACAATCTATAGATAAATTCTAAAAATCAAAGTTTAGATACAAATATTTCAAATGCGCAAATAACGATGAAACTGTAACGCCCCGGTCCCTCACGAGACCGGAGGCTCTAATAACCATGCTATTCTCAACCCAATACCAAACCCGGTCACAAAATTTTTGGAAAAAAACGGACAGAGTTTCCTCTGTACCGCGGACATTTTTCAAACTTGTAAATGCTCAAAATAGCCACAATATACTAAAACAAGCTTTTATAATTAAAATTCAAAGGTTCAAGGTCATCCAAGCCAAGAGACAAACAACAGCTCCAAATCACACATGCATGCACCCAACTTAACTTTTCATTAAACCTTTTTAACATGTCATCCTATGATAACATTAGAGCAATTTCAGAAGTTGAAATCAACACCTCTAAACATACACCCCCAAGCATGCAAGAACTAAAAGGAGAATTAAAAGTTATTACAAACCATAATATCTCAAAGCTAACATTACAACCAACAGCTTTCAACTTGCAACTACAAGAATATACATAGCCTTAAGGTCACAAAATAGATCATGCTATAGCAATACAAATACACCATGTAACAACAAGAAGGCAAATCCGCCTTAGACAACAAACACATAACAACTAGGGCAAAGGCTCAGCCTGAACTTCTTCCTCTTCCACTAGCACCTCAACTAGTTGGGGTTCACCCTCAGCACTTCCTGAAACATGTTTAGTGAGGTATGAGCAATCACAATTGCTCAGTGAGGGATAAGGTCTACTGGGGACGTGCAATGCAGCAGTTAGTACAAATAAAGTATTTTACAACCAAAGAACAATTAAAACAACAAGTTACTACACATTAAAAATGATACGATACACTTTGACTTCTGTAACGTCCCGGCTAAGCGAATACCCCGAAGGGCAGAGGCACACCAGCAACGCCACGAACTGAAATCTCGATGTAATAATGACACTGATATCGATAAGCCGGCATCCCCTTATAACTCCAAACGGGTGTACTCCGGATGTACCCCGAAATCCTACGACCCAACTCTCCCTAGGCGGCATCCCAAGCGAGAGAGGGACTGGGCAACCATGGTAGCCGAGGTGGACCGGCAAGCCCGATGCCGCCCTGTTTCCCCGACACTACCATGCCCGAATGGTTGCGCAACCACGATGCAATGCACTCAAAATGATAACAATAGTATAAATCAATAAACACATGGTTGATGGACAACAAAGTAGGTTGCCCTCACACACAATATATAGACAATAAGTGCACATAATCTAAGTACAAGTAAATAAATTATTATGCACATAAGGATGAAGTCTCCTTCACCTCTACCGAGCTCCAAGATGTAAGTTTGAATCACATCATTTCCAGTCACCTTGAACCTATGAGCAAACATTACTTCAATTACTCTTTAACTACAACATTCATTCTAAGTTAGCTAACTTATAACTTCCCTTATTTAGCATATATACAATATCTATTAGAATTCTATTTTTAACAAAATACCACTTTTATATACTTTAACTTAACATATATTCCATATTTTTAATAGTCTACAAGTTAATTAAGAAGATAGTTCAAAAACTTAAATGAGAATGATTCAACCAGCATGCTATAACTAGATATAAATCGAGCTAGAATTTAGTTTAACTAAAATCAACACATGAGCCTGCAGTTACTCATACTATTTCTCATTTAACTTTAGTTAATAACTTGTACAAGAAATTATTTCACTCCACATAACAATAAACTAGCCATTAACTCAACTCAAAGAATTTCTCCAAAGGATATATAGATAATAAATGTTAGGTTACTTTAAAGTTCAAATGACACATTCATTCACAATGACACTACCCAGTCTTTTACTACTTTAATGAACTTCTAATTCATATTCTACTTTACTTACAATAGTTAGTAATATCTCTATGAAGATAGCCCAACATTAGCACATAGGGAAAGAAATGCATTTATCAACTAATAGAAAAGTTAACTATCAACCATTTAATAACTAACATACTATTTTAGTAAAATAACTATACTTCAAGCTAGGATTCTAACATATCACTAGTAGTATTAACTTAAGTTAATTACATTTAACATATAATAGACAACTATCAACTTACAATTAACCTTACATGTAGTTTCAAAAAGCATTAAACACATTCTTCCACATAGTTTACTTGACCTTTCTAAGTGTTCACTAGTTGCACATTGATAACAACAACTAATTCTAACAGTTGAATTGTTTAGCATATATAGAAACATTACCTATGTCTAAAGGTGGTGACCATCACAACTCTACTAGCATTTCTCATTCACAGTCGAATAGAATAGCTTTCAATTTAAATTAACTTTACTAGCAATTAGATTTCAATTACAATTCATGAAAACAACATAACTATAAGAGCCCCATTACGTTATTAATCATCCAAGGACACTACACAATAAGGTCTTGATCGAATACATCCAATTAGAACTGAATTATATCATTACTATAGCAAAATAACAACAAAATTCAGATTCTCGCGTAACAGGGCATTTCTGACACATCTCACCAAAATGATCATAACTTGCTCTAGACAACTCCGATTAATGCACCGTAAAAAGCTGTAGAAACTAGACTCGTAAGGCTTTCTAATGGTATATAATTCAACCCCTAATCCTTCTCCAATTAATACAGTTTTAAGATCGAAGTTTCCTCAATGCAGTTAAAATAGAAGCAGTTTATACAAGCAAATAAGCAATTTTACAAAAGGGCATATACAAGATATAATTAGAATTACATCAAAAGTTCCACACCAACTTGAAACTACATTTAAACATTCAAGAAGTCATGCCAAGGTCTTAGAAGTGCAAGACAACCGAAATTGCACCTAAACCCCTTTGTTATTCAAGCTATTTCTCCTCCAAACCAAAGTTAATGATTCAAATTTAAAGGGAAACTCTACCAACCTTCTAACTAACCCTCAAGGAACCCTTTCAACCCTCTAACTCATTCAAACGCCCGCAATAACCTCGAAAGCCCCAAATTCCCTCTTATAGCTTTACACTACACCTACCTCATCCGGGCTTCATACAAAGATTAGCAAAGCTTCTATAGCACCTAGGTAGCCTAAGGATACCAAAAGTAGAGCCCGAATCTACCCGGATTCGTCTTAACCCCGAAACCTCTTTATTAAAGTCGACTATTTTAGGTTTTATGCGATTTTAGAGCAATTCAAGTGCACGGGGCTATTAGTCTACCTTCATTAGCACCTAAGGCATCTATTAGGAGTGTTGAATCAAGCTAATTCGAGCAATTACACAAAACCCTAGAAAAATGTCACTATTCACCTCATGAATTAAACTAACGATTCCAACCGTTTAAAAAGCGAAACAATGGTTCAAATATGTTCTCTAGCACTCATATACAAGGTATAATAGCATAGATAATCAATACAATAGCATTTGAACACATTTTCAACAAATCAAGAAAATAGCAACTATTTTAAAATGCGAAAATAAGCCGTGAAATCCCTTACCAATGCGCGTAGGAGCTCCTAGGAGGCTAGTAGACACCCTAAACCACTTGCACCTAGCTTGGCTTGGCTTGGAATGAGGATTTGTTGAGCAAAAAAACTCTATTTCTTCTCCTATGCAATTCTCGGATTTGCTACAGTATTTTCAGCATGCTCTCTTTTTTTTTTTTTTTTTTTTTTGGTAAGTTATGAGCGAATGTGTGTGTTGTGTGAGTTATATATTAAATAGGGCTAAGTTGCTTGCTTAAATGGTTCACTAAATGCGCTTAGTTAGCTTAAAACGAGCCTAGATAGTAAAATGAATGCTAGCTAATTCATTCCCTAAGTGATGTTACGTAACTCTATTCATACAACTACAAAAATCATTTTCTAAACGAGCTCTCCTATCGCCTCTAGCTCAAATGCACATTTTTCCCACTACTCTAACAATTAATATGATTTAATAAAAATGCTAATTCGCTAATAGCATGAAGTTAAAAACGGAGTGAATAGTAATTTAAGAAGACAGTTAATAATGCACAGAAGGAAATGCGCAAACAAGGGATGCAACAGTAATTGAATGCATGGCTAAAACTCGGGCGTCACATCCTCTCCCCCTTAAACTAATTGCGTCCACGCAATTCTTCTTCACAAGAGAACTCCTCATCAACTGAAAACCAACTCCGATTATTCGTCATCAGTTGCTAAGCAAGAATACCATATACGAATTCTCGTGGGAGCTCATTAAGAAATCCCAGTTGTATTGTCTGCGAACCTCACTTAATAAGGCCAAATAAAGGCTCCAATAAATATGCTACTTCGAAATCCAAATGAGAATCCCGCTGGCATGAATACCATAGAAGAATGGAATCCCAACTAAGAGCGGCGAGAAAATACCAATAAAAGTTCCGAGCAGGAGTATTGTAAATAATACCAGATAATAAGGCTGAAAAGAATCCATATACCAATTTTTTTCCGAGAGATGTCGACAAAAGAATACCAAAAGAATACCTGATAAAAAAAATACCAAGAATATGCTCCAGAGAACTGTCATATAGAAACCCCAAAAGAAGCTACTCATTTATGACCGCTAAGCACTGAAGAAGGCCTTAGAAGAATCCCAATAACTGAGCTCTGCCTACAACACCAATTCTCAAATAAAAGAGTTGATCAACCGCTTCACGTTCCTACTAATCCACATAACTTGAAAGGCCAGCCACTAATCACCTCTCTTCAGGGGAGGAAGAAGTTTTTCTTACCATTCGACGGACTATGTATGAATGCCAAACTATTGCATATGTATAAACATTTTTTAAACTATTATGCAAGCATGATTATAAAAGAGCATATAAAGCAATGTAAGCAACAAAATCATTCAAGTGCGAATCATAACAAAACCAATTCAATTCACAACAAAACTTAATTCAAAATGCTCAAGTACATACGGTACAATCAATAATTCAAGCAGATAACGATTCACGAGGTCAATTCGATGCAACTTCACATCACTCAGCACACATTTAAGACATAACACATAACTATATCACATAGGTGCACACAATCAATTCAAGACACATAATCACACATTCAAGCACACACTTTCAAGACACACTTAACAAGCACACACATAAGGATTACTACCCGACAGGCCGAGGACCCTATCCCGGCTGAGAGCTAACTAAACTCTGATACCACCTGTAACGCCCCAGTCCCTCACGAGACCGGAGGCTCTAATAACCATGCTATTCTCAACCCAATACCAAACCCGGTCACAAAATTTTTGGAAAAAAACGGACAGAGTTTCATCTGTACCGCGGACATTTTTCAAACCTGTAAATGCTCAAAATAGCCACAATATACTAAAACAAGCTTTTATAATTAAAATTCAAAGGTTCAAGGTCATCCAAGCCAGGAGACAAACAACAGCTCCAAATCACACATGCATGCACCCAACTTAACTTTTCATTAAACCTTTTTAACATGTCATCCTATGATAACATTAGAGCAATTTTAGAAGTTGAAATCAACACCTCTAAACATACACCCCCAAGCATGCAAGAACTAAAAGGAGAATTAAAAGTTATTACAAACCATAATATCTCAAAGCTAACATTACAACCAACAGCTTTCAACTTGCAACTACAAGAATATACATAGCCTTAAGGTCACAAAATAGATCATGCTATAGCAATACAAATACACCATGTAACAACAAGAAGGCAAATCCGCCTTAGACAACAAACACATAACAACTAGGGCAAAGGCTCAGCCTGAACTTCTTCCTCTTCCACTAGCACCTCAACTAGTTGGGGTTCACCCTCAGCACTTCCTGAAACATGTTTAGCGAGGTATGAGCAATCACAATTGCTCAGTGAGGGATAAGGACTACTGGGGACGTGCAATGCAGCAGTTAGTACAAATAAAGTATTTTACAACCAAAGAACAATTAAAACAACAAGTTACTACACATTAAAAATGATACCATACACTTTGACTTCTGTAACGTCCCGGCTAAGCGAATACCCCGAAGGGCAGAGGCACACCAGCGACGCCACGAACTGAAATATCGATGTAATAATGACACTAATATCGATAAGCCGGCATCCCCTTATAACTCCAAACGGGTGTACTCCGGATGTACCCCAAAATCCTACGACCCAACTATCCCTAGGTGGCATCCCAAGCGAGAGAGGGACTGGGCAACCATGGTAGCCGAGGTGGACCAGCAAGCCCGATGCCGCCCGGTTTCCCCGACACTACCATGCCCGAATGGTTGCGCAACCACGATGCAATGCACTCAAAATGATAACAATAGTATAAATCAATAAACACATGGTTGAGGGACAACAAAGTAGGTTGCCCTCACACACAATATATAGACAATAAGTGCACATAATCTAAGTACAAGTAAATAAACTATTATGCACATAAGGATGAAGTCTCCCTCACCTCTACCGAGCTCCAAGATGTAAGTTTGAATCACATCATTTCCAGTCACCTTGAACCTATGAGCAAACATTACTTCAATTACTCTTTAACTACAACATTCATTCTAAGTTAGCTAACTTATAACTTCGCTTATTTAGCATATATACAATATCTATTAGAATTCTATTTTTAACAAAATACCACTTTTATATACTTTAACTTAACATATATTCCATATTTTTAATAGTCTACAAGTTAATTAAGAAGATAGTTCAAAAACTTAAATGAGAATGATTCAACCAGCATGCTATAACTAGATATAAATCGAGCTAGAATTTAGTTTAACTAAAATCAACACATGAGCCTGCAGTTACTCATACTATTTCTCATTGAACTTTAGTTAATAACTTGTACAAGAAATTAATTCACTCCACATAACAATAAACTAGCCATTAACTCAACTCAAATAATTTCTCCAAAGGATATATAGATAATAAATGTTAGGTTACTTTAATGTTCAAATGACACATTCATTCACAATGACACTACCCAGTCTTTTACTACTTTAATGAACTTCTAATTCATATTCTACTTTACTTACAATAGTTAGTAATATCTCTATGAAGATAGCCCAACATTAGCACATAGGGAAAGAAATGCATTTATCAACTAATAGAAAAGTTAACTATCAACCATTTAATAACTAACATACTATTTTAGTAAAATAACTATACTTCAAGCTAGGATTCTAACATATCACTAGTAGTATTAACTTAAGTTAATTACATTTAACATATAATAGACAACTATCAACTTACAATTAACCTTACATGTAGTTTCCAAAAGCATTAAACACATTCTTCCACATAGTTTACTTGACCTTTCTAAGTGTTCACTAGTTGCACATTGATAACAACAACTAATTCTAACAGTTGAATTGTTTAGCATATATAGAAACATTACCTATGTCTAAAGGTGGTGACCATCACAACTCTACTAGCATTTCTCATTCACAGTCAAATAGAATAGCTTTCAATTTAAATTAACTTTACTAGCAATTAGATTTCAATTACAATTCATGAAAACAACATAACTATAAGAGCCCCATTACGTTATTAATCATCCAAGGACACTACACAATAAGGTCTTGATCGAATACATCCAATTAGAACTGAATTATATCATTACTATAGCAAAATAACAACAAAATTCAGATTCTCGCGTAACAGGGCATTTCTGACACATCTCACCAAAATGATCATAACTTGCTCTAGACAACTCCGATTAATGCACCGTAAAAAGCTGTAGAAACTAGACTCGTAAGGCTTTCTAATGGTATATAATTCAACCCCTAATCCTTCTCCAATTAATACAGTTTTAAGCTCGAAGTTTTCTCAATGCAGTTAAAATAGAAGCAGTTTATACAAGCAAATAAGCAGTTTTACAAAAGGGCATATACAAGATATAATTAGAATTACATCAAAAGTTCCACACCAACTTGAAACTACATTTAAACATTCAAGAAGTCATGCCAAGGTCTTAGAAGCGCGAGACAACCGAAATTGCACCTAAACCCCTTTGTTATTCAAGCTATTTCTCCTCCAAACCAAAGTTAATGATTCAAATTTAAAGGAAAACTCTACCAACCTTCTAACTAACCCTCAAGGAACCCTTTCAACCCTCTAACTCATTCAAACGCCCGCAATAACCTCGAAAGCCCGAAATTCCCTCTTATAGCTTTACACTACACCTACCTCATCCGGGCTTCAAACAAGGATTAGCAAAGCTTCTATAGCACCTAGGTAGCCTAAGGATACCAAAAGTAGAGCCCGAATCTACCCGGATTCGTCTTAACCCCGAAACCCCTTTATTAAAGTCGACTATTTTACGTTTTATGCGATTTTAGAGCAATTCAAGTGCACGGGGCTATTAGACTACCTTCATTAGCACCTAAGGCATCTATTAGGAGTGTTGAATCAAGCTAATTCGAGCAATTACACAAAACCCTAGAAAAACATCACTATTCACCTCATGAATTAAACTAACGATTCCAATCGTTTAAAAAGCGAAACAATGGTTCAAATATGTTCTCTAGCACTCATATACAAGGTATAATAGCATAGATAATCAATACAATAGCATTTGAACACATTTTCAACAAATCAAGAAAATAGCAACTATTTTAAAATGCGAAAATAAGCCGTGAAATCCCTTACCAATGCGCGTAGGAGCTCCTAGGAGGCTAGTAGACACCCTAAACCACTTGCACCTAACTTAGCTTGGCTTGGAATGAGGATTTGTTGAGCAAAAAAACTCTATTTCTTCTCCTATGCAATTCTCGGATTTGCTACAGTGTTTTCAGCATGCTCTCTTTTTTTTTTTTTGCTAAGTTATGAGCTAATGTGTGTGTTGTGTGAGTTATATATTAAATAGGGCTAAGTTGCTTGCTTAAATGGTTCACTAAATGCGCTTAGTTAGCTTAAAACGAGCCTAGATAGTAAAATGAATGCTAGCTAATTCATTCCCTAAGTTATGTTACGTAACACTATTCATACAACTACAAAAATCATTTTCTAAACGAGCTCTCCTATCGCCTCTAGCTCAAATGCACATTTTTTCCACTACTCTAACAATTAATATGATTTAATAAAAATGCTAATTCGCTAATAGCATGAAGTTAAAAACGGAGTGAATAGTAATTTAAGAAGACAGTTAATAATGCACAGAAGGAAATACGCAAACAAGGGATGCAACAGTAATTGAATGCATGGCTAAAACTCGGGCGTCACATCCTCTCCCCCTTAAACTAATTGCGTCCACGCAATTCTTCTTCACAAGAGAACTCCTCATCAACTGAAAATCAACTCCGATTATTCGTCATCAGTTGCTAAGCAAGAATACCATATATGAATTCTCGTGGGAGCTCATTAAGAAATCCCAGTAGTATTGTCTGCGAACCTCACTTAATAAGGCCAAATAAAGGCTCCAATAAAGATGCTACTTCAAAATCCAAATAAGAATCCCGCTGGCATGAATACCATAGAAGAATGGAATCCCAACTAAGAGCGGCGAGAAAATACCAATAAAAGTTCCGAGCAGGAGTATTGTAAATAATACCAGATAATAAGGCTGAAAAGAATCCATATACCAATTTTTTTCCGAGAGATGTCGACAAAAGAATACAAAAAAGAATACCTGATAAAAAAAATACCAAGAATATGCTCCAGAGAACTGTCATATAGAAACTCCAAAAGAAGCTACTCATTTATGACCGCTAAGTACTGAAGAAGGCCTTAGAAGAATCCCAATAACTGAGCTCTACCTACAACACCAATTCTCAAATAAAAGAGTTGATCAACCACTTCACGTTCCTACTAATCCACATAACTTGAAAGGCCAGCCACTAATCACCTCTCTTCAGGGGAGGAAGAAGTTTTTCTTACCATTCGACGGACTATGTATGAATGCCAAACTATTGCATATGTATAAACATTCTTTAAACTATTATGCAAGCATGATTATAAAAGAGCATATAAAGCAATGTAAGCAACAAAATCATTCAAGTGCGAATCATAACAAAACCAATTCAATTCACAACAAAACTTAATTCAAAATGCTCAAGTACATACGGTACAATCAATAATTCAAGCAGATAACGATTCACGAGGTCAATTCGATGCAACTTCACTTCACTCAGCACACATTTAAGACATAACACATAACTATATCACATAGGTGCACACAATCAATTCAAGACACATAATCACACATTCAAGCACACACTTTCAAGACACACTTAACAAGCACACACACAAGGATTACTACCCGACAGGCCGAGGACCCTATCCCGACTGAGAGCTAACTAAGCTCTGATACCACCTGTAACGCCCCGGTCCCTCACGAGACCGGAGGCTCTAATAACCATGCTATTCTCAACCCAATACCAAACCCGGTCACAAAATTTTTGGAAAAAAACGGACAGAGTTTCATCTGTACCGCGGACATTTTTCAAACCTGTAAATGCTCAAAATAGCCACAATATACTAAAACAAGCTTTTATAATTAAAATTCAAAGGTTCAAGGTCATCCAAGCCAGGAGACAAACAACAGCTCCAAATCACACATGCATGCACCCAACTTAACTTTTCATTAAACCTTTTTAACATGTCATCCTATGATAACATTAGAGCAATTTTAGAAGTTGAAATCAACACCTCTAAACATACACCCCCGAGCATGCAAGAACTAAAAGGAGAATTAAAAGTTATTACAAACCATAATATCTCAAAGCTAACATTACAACCAACAGCTTTCAACTTGCAACTACAAGAATATACATAGCCTTAAGGTCACAAAATAGATCATGCTATAGCAATACAAATACACCATGTAACAACAAGAAGGCAAATCCGCCTTAGACAACAAACACATAACAACTAGGGCAAAGGCTCAGCCTGAACTTCTTCCTCTTCCACTAGCACGTCAACTAGTTAGGGTTCACCCTCAGCACTTCCTGAAACATGTTTAGCGAGGTATGAGCAATCACAATTGCTCAGTGAGGGATAAGGTCTACTGGGGACGTGCAATGCAGCAGTTAGTACAAATAAAGTATTTTACAACCAAAGAACAATTAAAACAACAAGTTACTACACATTAAAAATGATACGATACACTTTGACTTCTGTAACGTCCCGGCTAAGCGAATACCCCGAAGGGCAGAGGCACACCAGCGACGCCACGAACTGAAATCTCGATGTAATAATGACACTAATATCGATAAGCCGGCATCCCCTTATAACTCCAAACGGGTGTACTCCGGATGTACCCCGAAATCCTACGACCCAACTCTCCCTAGGCGGCATCCCAAGCGAGAGAGGGACTGGGCAACCATGGTAGCCGAGGTGGACCGGCAAGCCCGATGCCGCCCGGTTTCCCCGACACTACCATGCCCGAATGGTTGCGCAACCACGATGCAATGCACTCAAAATGATAACAATAGTATAAATCAATAAACACATGGTTGAGGGACAACAAAGTAGGTTGCCCTCACACACAATATATAGACAATAAGTGCACATAATCTAAGTACAAGTAAATAAACTATTATGCACATAAGGATGAAGTCTCCCTCACCTCTACCGAGCTCCAAGATGTAAGTTTGAATCACATCATTTCCAGTCACCTTGAACCTATGAGCAAACATTACTTCAATTACTCTTTAACTACAACATTCATTCTAAGTTAGCTAACTTATAACTTCGCTTATTTAGCATATATACAATATCTATTAGAATTCTATTTTTAACAAAATACCACTTTTATATACTTTAACTTAACATATATTCCATATTTTTAATAGTCTACAAGTTAATTAAGAAGATAGTTCAAAAACTTAAATGAGAATGATTCAACCAGCATGCTATAACTAGATATAAATCGAGCTAGAATTTAGTTTAACTAAAATCAACACATGAGCCTGCAGTTACTCGTACTATTTCTCATTTAACTTTAGTTAATAACTTGTACAAGAAATTAATTCACTCCACATAACAATAAACTAGCCATTAACTCAACTCAAATAATTTCTCCAAAGGATATATAGATAATAAATGTTAGGTTACTTTAATGTTCAAATGACACATTCATTCACAATGACACTACCCAGTCTTTTACTACTTTAATGAACTTCTAATTCATATTCTACTTTACTTACAATAGTTAGTAATATCTCTATGAAGATAGCCCAACATTAGCACATAGGGAAAGAAATGCATTTATCAACTAATAGAAAAGTTAACTATCAACCATTTAATAACTAACATACTATTTTAGTAAAATAACTATACTTCAAGCTAGGATTCTAACATATCACTAGTAGTATTAACTTAAGTTAATTACATTTAACATATAATAGACAACTATCAACTTACAATTAACCTTACATGTAGTTTCAAAAAGCATTAAACACATTCTTCCACATAGTTTACTTGACCTTTCTAAGTGTTCACTAGTTGCACATTGATAACAACAACTAATTCTAACAGTTGAATTGTTTAGCATATATAGAAACATTACCTATGTCTAAAGGTGGTGACCATCACAACTCTACTAGCATTTCTCATTCACAGTCGAATAGAATAGCTTTCAATTTAAATTAACTTTACTAGCAATTAGATTTCAATTACAATTCATGAAAACAACATAACTATAAGAGCCCCATTACGTTATTAATCATCCAAGGACACTACACAATAAGGTCTTGATCGAATACATCCAATTAGAACTGAATTATATCATTACTATAGCAAAATAACAACAAAATTCAGATTCTCGCGTAACAGGGCATTTCTGACACATCTCACCAAAATGATCATAACTTGCTCTAGACAACTCCGATTAATGCACCGTAAAAAGCTGTAGAAACTAGACTCGTAAGGCTTTCTAATGGTATATAATTCAACCCCTAATCCTTCTCCAATTAATACAGTTTTAAGCTCGAAGTTTCCTCAATGCAGTTAAAATAGAAGCAGTTTATACAAGCAAATAAGCAGTTTTACAAAAGGGCATATACAAGATTTAATTAGAATTACATCAAAAGTTCCACACCAACTTGAAACTACATTTAAACATTCAAGAAGTCATGCCAAGGTCTTAGAAGCGCGAGACAACCGAAATTGCACCTAAACCCCTTTGTTATTCAAGCTATTTCTCCTCCAAACCAAAGTTAATGATTCAAATTTAAAGGGAAACTCTACCAACCTTCTAACTAACCCTCAAGGAACCCTTTCAACCCTCTAACTCATTCAAACGCCCGTAATAACCTCGAAAGCCCCAAATTCCCTCTTATAGCTTTACATTACACCTACCTCATCCGGGCTTCAAACAAGGATTAGCAAAGCTTCTATAGCACCTAGGTAGCCTAAGGATACCAAAAGTAGAGCCCGAATCTACCCGGATTCGTCTTAACCCCGAAACCCCTTTATTAAAGTCGACTATTTTACGTTTTATGCGATTTTAGAGCAATTCAAGTGCACGGGGCTATTAGACTACCTTCATTAGCACCTAAGGCATCTATTAGGAGTGTTGAATCAAGCTAATTCGAGCAATTACACAAAACCCTAGAAAAATGTCACTATTCACCTCATGAATTAAACTAACGATTCCAACCGTTTAAAAAGTGAAACAATGGTTCAAATATGTTCTCTAGCACTCATATACAAGGTATAATAGCATAGATAATCAATACAATAGCATTTGAACACATTTTCAACAAATCAAGAAAATAGCAACTATTTTAAAATGCGAAAATAAGCCGTGAAATCCCTCACCAATGCGCGTAGGAGCTCCTAGGAGGCTAGTAGACACCCTAAACCACTTGCACCTAGCTTGGCTTGGCTTGGAATGAGGATTTGTTGAGCAAAAAAACTCTATTTCTTCTCCTATGCAATTCTCGGATTTGCTACAGTGTTTTCAGCATGCTCTCTTTTTTTTGTTTTTGTTTTTGCTAAGTTATGAGCTAATGTGTGTGTTGTGTGAGTTATATATTAAATAGGGCTAAGTTGCTTGCTTAAATGGTTCACTAAATGCACTTAGTTAGCTTAAAACGAGCCTAGATAGTAAAATGAATGCTAGCTAATTCATTCCCTAAGTTATGTTACGTAACACTATTCATACAACTACAAAAATCATTTTCTAAATGAGCTCTCCTATCGCCTCTAGCTCAAATGCACATTTTTCCCACTACTCTAACAATTAATATGATTTAATAAAAATGCTAATTCGCTAATAGCATGAAGTTAAAAACGGAGTGAATAGTAATTTAAGAAGACAGTTAATAATGCACAGAAGGAAATGCGCAAACAAGGGATGCAATAGTAATTGAATGCATGGCTAAAACTCGGGCGTCACAGAAACCCTCACCTTAGACGCTCCTAGACGCTAGGAAAACCTCGTAGGATGCCTTGGAAACCGCCTCGTGGAAGCCCTCGCGAAGAATCGAAGATTTTGGCTTGAAACCTTTTTTTTTTTTTTCTTTCCTCATATTTTCGGCCCTGCTATGCTGCTGTTCAGTTCTGTTTTTTTTTTTTTTTGCTATTTTAGGCTATTTAAAATGGCACAAGGTCAAAATGGTCAATCCCCTTGGTCAAAGCTCACTTAAGTTGGTCAAACTAGCTTATTTTATGCATTTTTAGGCTAAAACAACTAAGGAAATGTTAATTCTAGCTAACAACAATTAAATTATAAAATTTAAGTCATCTAAATACTAGTTTCACTATTTGCTGAGGACTCGAATTCATTTCCTAACTATCTCTCTCGATATGCTATGCACTTTGCGTCAACCAAGAAGTGACAATTAAACCTCAAAGAATCTAAGAAATATATCATTTTTGGAAAGCATCATAGTTTAAAATTTACTCCGGCTCGGAGTTATTTTTCATTTAATTGAAATCCGAGCATTTAAGTGCAAAAAAACTAAAATCAATTGACATAAATATGAAATGTAGGTGATATTCCGTTAAAATAATTAACTCAAGTATTATTTTAATTACTTCCAAAAGAAATATGAAAATAAAGCTACAATTAAATGTTTAACCAAAGATAAACACATAATTCAATGCTAACATTTAAGATAACACTTAATTAAATGCAATTAAATGTCATTAAATGCATGCCGGGTTCGAGTTATCACAGATATGCCATGGATTAATCATTTATTATCGCAAGAGGTTTATATGCTTAATCACTATATCTTGTTATTACTGTTGTGACGGAAGCAACTTACATTATTGCTATCCTAGTCCCTCTCTCGCTCGGTGTCTTTCCTTGGAGAGTTGGGTATTATTTATATATATATAATTGTCAAGGTTTTTCATGCTTACTCGCTACATCTTGTTATTACTATTGTGACGGAAGCAACCTACTTTGTTGCTATCCTAGTCCCTCTCTCGCGCGGTGTCTTTCCTTGGAGAGTTGGGTATTATTTATATATATATAATTATCAAGGTTTTTCATGCTTACTCGTTACATCTTGTTATTACTGTTGTGACAGTAGCAACCTACTTTGTTGTTATCCTAGTCCCTCTCTCACTCGGTGTCTTTCCTTGGAGAGTTGGGTATTATTTATACATATATAATCATCAAGGTTCCAACCTTCTAAAGGCCTGAGTGCGATCGAAGACCCCCAGGCAGCATCGGGCTTGCTGGTTTAGCCACGACCACCAAAAGACATATTCTTTATCTTTGAGGACTTGATCCTCGGTTGTGGATGAAGTTGGTGTGGGGTTATCATTATTTGATGCAAGTCAGAATATGTCAACATCAGCAATCATTGTATCCTTTTACTATGTGGTTCCTACCTCGTTTAGACTCTCAAGGTCCATGGTGGGTAGGGTTACTTGCTTATTGATCATTCTTTAATTTTGAATCTTGTTAGCTATTCACCCGTTGCTTATCTATATGTGCATTCTTATGTGCATGGCATGTTTTATCAAATCGTTTATGAAAAGATAAAACCTTTGTGAAAACCTTCCTATTTTATTCTCACTGAGCTATACGCAGGATTAGCTCATCCCTCTTTTGACAATTCCAGGTGAAGATTAGCCCGAGCAAGTTTCTATGTGGTTGCAAGCCTCATTGATGTGATGAGTTGGATTCCTACTTATGTGATCTACATGCTTGCCTGTGAAGATGTACTCCTTGTTGTAATAAGCATGACCTTGTATATTTGAACTATTTAATCTATTGTAATATTCTTTTGGGTTAACTAGATACCTAGCTAAGTTGATTACTCTACTTAGTAGACCTAGGCTTGGAATGTTGACAGGTGGACTCAGGTATTGTAACAGGTAACAAGGTGTTGTAACCCTTTAAGGTCGAGGTTTTGGGAGAATGTTGAAAGTCTTTTCAAACTACTTGTGATATTCTTTTAATGGATGTTCAGGTTGTTAATCTATAAATCACTGGTTTTAAATCTATTAAGTTGTTAACCTCAAGAATAAGAGTTACGAATGTCATGTTTCGGCCTTAGCTTAGGGATAGGTCGGGGTCGGGACGTGACACCTAAAACGTGGCATCAGAGCTTAGCTCATTAGCTAGGCGTAGGCTGGGTTTAGAACCCCTGGTCAGTGGGTAGTAATCCATAAGTGGTATGTGTTTTGGTTGATTATGGTTGTTCAATGTGTTTATGTGTTATGTGAAAACTTGTTCAATGTGCTTTTTTACTTATTTTGGTTATTGTAAAGGGTTACCAGGATGACCTTGATGTTATGTAGGTTGTAAACCCCGATCTTAGAGTGCCTATAATGACTAATAATGGTTGATACACATTGGGAGTTATTGTTCATATATGTCAATATCCACCTCTTCATAATACGTATCGTTAATTATATGGTAGCATAAATTAATGATTCCGACTTAAACGTCGATGAGGTCAAAAGAGATCACGATGGCTACAAGAAAGAAGTTCGGGAATTTGGAATTACCAAAGATGAAGTCGGGATGATACAATGCTAAAGTTAGCCAATTTCACTAAAGGAAACTTCCTAGAAGCTAACTTGGATGCTAGCCACCCATGTGGTCAATTGTAGCCACCCATGTGACAAATATGGGTGGTTAATACTTTGAACATGGTTGGTAAAGCCAACCAAGATTGAAATGTTTGATAGGAAAGTCTCCTATGGCGGGCTAGCTGAATTCTATAAATAGGCATACATTAGTTCATCATATTCATCCACAATATAACTCCAAACACAATCCTAAGTTAGTCTTTCTTTCTTGTATTCTTCTTGTAAGTCCAGAAGCCATTGAAGCTCTAATCTAGAGAGCGCACGTTGGGACAATTATCTTGTAAGTATTATATTGAATTGTTATAAAGAGTAATGTTGTCTTTCTACTTGATTGTTATTAAGACGTTTCCGGGAAATTGATTATACTCTTACATGGTATCAAGAGCTTAACGGGCTCTTAACAACAATCTTGTCTAGTAAAGCTCAACAACTATGGCTACTCAAGGTGCTAGTTCTTCTTCTGCCAGTTCTAGTTCCGGTTTAGTACCGACAATTCGTATCTGTCCCCCTACCTTCACATATGGAAAGCTTGATGGTACGAACTATCTTTTGTGGAAGTTCAAAATCACTACAGTTCTGGACTCCTACGAGCTCCTTGATACAGTGTTAGGCACAGATCCAGAACCAGTTGCAGTCCGTGCTGAAGATGACACAAAAAAGGTCACACCTCCAGATCCTCAGCTTGTCAAAGAATGGAGGAGACGAAATGCTGATGCACTTTGTGCAATTGTCACAAGTGTTCAGGATTCCGTCCTCACTCTTATTCAACACACAACCAAGGCATCTGAAGCTTGGAACATATTGAAAAATCAGTATGAAACAAGGAACCAGACTCGCATTCAAAACTTGGAGAATCAGTTAGCTACTGAGAGATTAAGTGAAGATGAAGCAGCTGAGTCATTTATCAGTAGAATGAAAAACCTACGTGATCAAATGGCTACAGTTGGTATTGCCAAATAAACCGAGGAACTAAGGTGCATTAGAGTGTTGCCTCCAAAATTTGATGGCCTTGTGACAGCACTCAATACACAAGTTTGTATTCCACCTTTGATGTTTGACGAATTCACTGCCATGTTGATGGAGGAGGAGGTGAGGCTGAGGAGCAGAGAAAATCAACTCGACTCTGCCTTTATAGCCAAGGCGAGGAATAGCCAAGATGAAAAGAAGAAAGGAAAGAAGAAGACGTTCTCTGGATCGTGCTACTAGTGCAATAAGAAAGGCCATGCTGTCAAAGATTGCAGGAAACGAATTCATGACGAGAAGAACGGAACTCTAAAGCCAAATTGGAGAAATAAAGAATCTGCCAATACGGTTGAAACGGAAGTGCATCTGTTTACTGTAACAGATGTATCGGAGGAAACGTGTACTAGCGCACATGTACATCAAACAAGTGCATGGGTGTTAGATAGTGGAGCTTCCCGACACATGACCAGCAAGAAGGAGTTATATGACTCCATAAAACCTCTACAAGATAAGACAAGCTTTTCATAATTAAACGACAAAGGTTCAAGGCCATCCGAGCCTTGAAGCATAAAATAGTCCCAAAACACACAAGCATGCTAGTGGTTAGAGTTAGAACATTCACTTCTAAGCATGCAAGGTAATTAAAGCAAATACATAAGTTATTACAAGACATAGACTTCCAAATCTATACCACAACCAACTATCCTTCAACTTTGTACAACAAGCATATACATAACCCTTAGGCTACAAAATAGAACATAAGATAAACAAATGAGTCTTCTACATAGCAGCAAGAACAAAAACCACCTCAAGCTATCAGGCACAGCAACTAAGGTAAAGGATCAGTCTGAACTTCCTCCTCTTCTACTATCACCTCAACTGGCTGGGGATCACCCTCAGCACATCCTTAAACATATATTGAGGTATGAGCAACCACTGTTGCCCAGTGAGGGATAAAGTCTCCCGGGGCGTGCAATGCAACAAGTAAAGCAATTGGACAATAAAGTAGTTAATCATTCAGAAATAACAAGCTCTAGTAACCACATAGTAAAAGGACACATTTTACTTAACCCCATACTCCATATATTCACTTGATCTTCAATCACGATCCACGAACCACGATCACTGAGCCGGCATAACCCCAATCACTCCAGCGGGTGTACTCCGGATGTATCCCGATAATCCTACGACCCAACACCCCTTGGCAATCTCTGGACCAGGCGAGCGAGGGAATAGGGTCCGGAGTTTGAATATCCACCGGCAAGCCCTCTGCTGCCCAGCCGATATTCAACACAACCGCCCCTAACACTATGGTTGCGGAACCACTATGCAATGCACTTTACAATGGTAAGATAATATCAATAATATAAGCAATATCACATATGAGGATCAACAAAGTAGGTTGACCTCAATGCAGTTAAAATTGAAGCAATTATACAAGCAAATAAGCAGTTTTACAAAGGGGCATATCCAAGTTACATTTAGAATTACACCAAAAGTACCAAATCAACTTGAAATCACATTTAAACCCACAAGAAGTCATGCCAAGGTCTTAGAAGCATGGAACAACCGAAATTGCACTTAAACCCCTTTGTTTTTCAAACTATTTCTCTTCCAAACCAAAGTTAATGATTCAATTTCAAAGGGAAACTCTCCTAACCTTCTAACTAACCCTCAAGGAACCCTTTCAACCCTCAAACACATTCAAATGCCTGCAATAACCCCGAAAGCCCCAAATTCCCTCTTATAGCTTTTTACCACACATATCTCATACGGGCTTCAAACCAGGGCTAGCAAAGCTTCTATAGCACCTAGGTAGCCTAGGAATACTAAAAGTGAAGCCTGAATCCACCCAGATTCACATTAACCCCGAAACCCCTTTGTTAAAGTTGACTATTTCACGTTTTATGCGATTTTAGAGCATTTCAAATGTACGGGGCTATTAGACTATCTTCATTAGCACCTATAGCATCTATTAGCAGTGTTGAATCAAGCTAATACGTGCAATTACACAAAACCCTAGAAAAATGTCACTATTCATCTCATAAATCAAACTAACGATTCTAACCGTTTAAAAGGTAAAACAATGGCTCAAATATGTTCTCTAGCACTCATATGCAAGGTATAATAGCATAGATAATCAATACAATAACATTTGGTCACATTTTCAACAAATCAAGAAATTGACAACTATTTTAAAATGCAAAAATAAGCCGTGAAATCCCTCACCAATGCGCGTAGGAGCAACTAGGAAGCTTGCACCTACCCTAAACTACTAGCTCTAGTCTTGGATTGGCTTGAATTAGAGAGTTGAAGAGCAAAAATCATTTTTTTCCCTCTCCTTGAAGCTCTCGGCCCTGCTACAGTGTTTCTGCACAATCTTTTCTTTTGTTTCGTGTTTTTGGAGCTTAGGTGAGTTATATAGTATGGTTAAGTTGAGGTGGGGTCAAGTGGTTGCTTAAGTGGGCAACTAAAATGCGCGTTGTTAACTTTAAAATGAGTCTGAGGTGTAAAACATAGGCTAGCTAATAAAACACTAAGTTTTGTTAGTAATACTATTCACTTATCTACTCAAAACATTTTCTAAACGAGCTCTCCTATCGCCTCTAGCTCAATTGCACATTTTTTCCCATTCCTCTAACAATTAATATGATTTAGTAAAAATGCTAGTTCACTAATATAATGCAGTTTGAAAATGGAGTGAATAGTAGCTAAGAAAGTCAATAAATAAAGCATAGAATTAAATGCGCAAATAAAGGGTGCAACAGTAAGTTAATGCAAGGCAAAAAGTTCGGGCGTCACATCTTCTTCCCCTTAAACTAATTGCGTCCACGCAATTCTTACATGAATCGGCAAATAACTCTGGATATTTCTCCAGCATCTGATCCTCTCTCTCCCAGGTAGCATCCTCTAACCCATGATGATCCCAGAGAACTTTAACCAATGAATGCTTTTAGTCCTCAGCTCCTAAACTTTCTGATCAACAATTCGAAGAGGTTTCTCTGTGTAGGTCAATGTTTCACTGATCTCTAGTGGTTCGGGCTTAAGAACATGAGAAGGATCTGGCTGATACTTCCGAAGCTTAGAAACATGGAAGACATCATGAATTCTGCCCAGGCTAGGAGGCAAAGCTAGTCGATAAGCCAAATCACCAATGGTTTCAGTTATCTCAAATGGTCCCACATAACGAGGACTGAGTTTACCTCATTTACCATGCCAAATCAAACATTTGTGAGGAGAAATTTTCAGAAATACACGATCCCCAACGGCAAATTTCAGATCACGACGGCGTCTATCTGCATAACTCTTTTGCCGACTCTGTGCTGTAAACATTCTTTTGCTGATAAGCTGAACATTATCAATCATTCTGTTCATCTTTGGTAATAAAGTAGGATCAATAGATTTCGACTCTCCAACTTCATCCCAATATAAAGGAGATCTGCATTTCCGCCCATACAAAGCCTCATACGGTGCCATACCGATAGTAGCTTGATAACTGTTGTTATAAGCAAATTCTACAAGAGGTAAGTATTTCTCCCAACTCTTACCGAAGTCCAAAATGCACGCTCGGAGCATATCCTCAAGTATTAAGATAGTTCTTTCAGATTGTCCGTCAGTTTGAGGATGATGAGAAGTATTGAAGTTCAATGCGGTGCCCAAAGCCTTTTGAATCTTCTGCCAAAACTGAGATGTGAATCTGGGATCTCTATCCGACACAATACTCTTAGGAATTCCATGAAGTCTAACAATATTCTCAACATAAATTTCAGCCAACCGATCCAGAGATTCAGTCTTCTTAGTAGCAATAAAATGAGAGGTTTTGGTCAATCTATCCACAACAACCTAGACTGAATCATGACCCCTTGAAGACTGCGGTAAATCTAACACGAAATCCATGGTAATGTGATCCCATTTCCAAACAGGAATAGCCAGAGGCTGCAACAACGCTGCTGGTCTCTGATGTTCAGCTTTAACTTTCTGACATGTAAGACATTTAGCAACATAGTTAGCAATCTCTCTCTTCATGTTGTTTCACCAGTAGTTCTGTTTCAGATCTCTGTACATCTTGGTACTGCCTGGATGGATAGTATACTTAGAATTATGAGCCTCTACAAGAATTTCTTTCTTTAAAGCTGGCTTAGAAGGAATGCAAATTCTACCTTTGAACTTAAGAAGTCCATCATCATGTAATTTGAAATCCGACTCTCCCCCTTTCGACTTTTCTGAGATTTCCATCAATTGCAGATCAGCTTGCTGAGCCTCTCTAATCCTGGATAATAAAAGAGACTAAATATGCAAACTTGCAAATTGAACACCAGAATCTGAAATGTTGGGCCTCCATAAACATAATTCCTCCATGAACTCTCAATTTTTGATGATTAGACTAGCAACTGTAGCATTTCGGCTTAAGGCATCAGCAACAATATTAGCCTTACCTGGCAGATAATTGATAGTACAATTATGATCCTCAAGCAACTCCAACCAACGTCTCTGCCTCATATTCAACTCTTTCTGAGAAAAGAGATATTTCAGACTCTTGTGATTAGTAAAGATTTTAAATTTATTACCCCAAACATAATGACGCCATTTCTTTAACGCAAAGATGATAGCTGCAAGCTCGAGATCATGCGTCGGGTAATTAAGTTCATAAGGTTTTAGTTTTCTGGAAGCATAAGCAATAACTCTTCCATTCTGCATCAATACATAGCCCAAACCTTCCTTAGAAGCTTCACTATAGATTACCAGATTATCGGTACCCTCAGGTAAAGCAAGAATATGAGCTGTGGTTAATCTCTTCTTTAATTCCTGGAAGCTAGCCTCACATTTCTCATTCCAGTCAAATATAGTCTTCTTCCGAGTGAGTTGAGTCAAAGGTCCAGCAATTTTAGAAAAATCCTTGACAAACCTCCTGTAATAACCTACTAAACCCAGAAAACTGCGAATTTCTGTAACAGTCTCCGGCCATTTCCATGCCATGACAACCTCAATCTTTGTTGGATCTACAGAAATTCCATCCTGAGAAATAATGTGGCACAGAAAAGTGACTTGTCTTAACCAGAACTCACATTTGCTAAACTTCACAAATAACTGATGTTCCTGAAGAGTCTGCAACACAATTCTAAGATGCCGTTCATGTTCCGCCTTAGATTTAGAATAGACAAGAATATCATCAATGAAAATAACCACAAACTGATCCAGATAGAGGCGGAATACTCTCTGCATCAGATCCATAAATGCGGCAGGAGCGTTAGTTAACCCAAACGACAGAACAACAAACTCATAATGACCATACCGAGTTCTGAAAGCAGTTTTGGGAATATCATTAGACTTAATCCTTAAATGATAATAGCCCTGCCTCATATCGAATTTAGAAAATACCCTGGCACCTTGTAGCTGATCAAATAATTCCTCAATCAAAGGCAATGGATATTTGTTTTTGATAGTTATCTGATTAAGACCCTGATAATCAATGCATAGTCGAAGAGATCCATCTTTCTTTTTAACAAATAAGATCGGTGCACCCCAAGGTGAAGAACTCGACTGAATGAATCCCTTCTCCAGTAAACCCTGCAACAGAATTTTCAATTCCTGCAACTCGGGTGGAGCCATTCTGTACGGAGTTATAGAGATAGGAGTAACCCTTGGTAATAAGTCGATAACAAACTCTATCTCTCTATCAGGTAGTAAACCAGGTAACTCCTCATGAAACACCCCTGGAAACTCTCTCACGATAGGTACATCATTCAGTTACAATTGATCACCAGGTTGATTAATCAAATAAGCAAGGTAAGCCTCGCAACCCTTACCTAACATTTTTGATGCTTTAATAGAAGATATGATAGGAGTTCCCGTAGAGTTTTTACTACCAACTATTTTAAGTACAGGCTGGTCGGGCATTTCTAGTTTCACAATCTTCTTTCTACAATCAAGCTGGGCATAATATTTACCCAACCAGTCCATCCCCACTATAATTTCAAAGTCGCGGAAAGGTAGAATAATTAAATCGGTAGGAAAAACACAACCCTAAATATAAATATTATATGCCTTGCAGATAGCTTTGGTGACAAACTTCGGCCCCATAGGAGTGTAAACCATAATATCATGCAACAGTTTATCATGTTTCAACTTAGCATTTTGTGCACAAATAGGTGTAATAAATGAATGTGAAGCCCCGGAATCTATTAAAACCTTAACTGATTGGTCATTAAGAAGAAAAGTACCTTCTACTACAGCAGTCGTATCCGGAAGCTCCTCAGCATCTAATGCAAATACTCGGGCCTGACCCCGCAGTACTGGAGCTGCAACTGAACCCCTGGTCTGATTGCCCTTACCAGATGTCTGACCCCTGGTATTCTTGAATTTCTGGCAGTCTCTAACCCTGTGTTGATCACTGCCGCATCCGGTACATCGGCCCAATCTCTTCCAACAATTCTCCTTAGTATGACCCTGGCATTGACAGAAGCTGCACTGTTGGTGATGTCTTGCAGCAGTGCCTCCCAAAGGAGCTCTGTAAGTAGTGGTAGCTGAACTACCCTGCTGAGAACAAACTACTGCTGGTCGGGTCAGCCCTTGACTCTGACTCTGACTCTGGACTGGTCGCGACTGAATCTGAACAAGCCTTGTATAACTCTGTGTCTGCCTCAGTTGTGGACTCTGCCCAATTGGAATAGTTTGCCTCTGGTACCCCTGACTCTGAGACTGAAACTGCCGCTTACTCGATTGACTAGACTCTTCCAACACGTCTGCCTTGCGTTTTTCATACCTCGAGGCGGCTTTGACCACTACAGCATAGTTAAGGTAATCATTCGCAGACAGACTAAGCATAATATCCTTCCTCAATCCCATAATGAACCTCTGCATCCTCATATCCTCCAGTTGTACCAAGGCCGGCACATAGCGGGAAAGCCTAGTAAAAGCAGCCTCATATTGATCCACTGACATACTCCCCTATTTCAAAGCTATGAACTCTGCCTGACGCCTCTCACGGGCAACCACGGATATATACTTATCTCGGAATTCTCGAACGAAATTAGCCCACGAATGTTGAACCGTCTCAACTTCCCATTTCTCATTAATAGTACACCACCACTCCTTGGCGTCACCCTCCAGCAGAAATGTAGCATAAATAATCTTTATCTCATCACTGCACTCTAGAATTGCAGCCACCCTTTCAAATTTCCTCAACCATAATTCGGCCTTCATATCATCAGGTTCTCCAAAGAAGTTGTAGGCCCCGTGATGTAAAAATTGGTCATACAAATTAGCTCCAACAGCACTACTACCCTCGGCTTTGGCAGCCTGATTACCCCTAGGAGCCCCTGTCTGACCTTGCTGAGTTACAAACTGTGCAATAGTATTCATTGTAGTAGCCATAGTAGCCAGAATCTGTGCAGTGCTGGGTTCTAGTCCCTGCAGTGGTGCATTCTCTGCTACTCCTTCACCCTCTGCCGGTACACCCTGCCTAGGAGCTTCTTCCGGCTCTCTCCCCGGTCTGCCCCTTCTCCTCATCTCAACAGCTAGAATGCAAAGTATTATGACAGGCATTTACATAAATTATAGGTAAAGCACATAGGAAGAAGTTCAAATAAATTCACATAAGTCACATATTACATTAGAAGAATATTCACATACAAGAGATTCATAGTCACTTAATCATGCTTGACATTATAGACTTTTCACTTTCAAACATTAACTCTTAGAGACCTTTCGCATTCCATTATCATGCTAGCATGTTCCTTTCTAATTCAAATTCCACTTAGGCAAATCAAAGGACCACAAATTCATACAATCACAAGGTCACATAACAGATCTCTACCCACAGATCTAGAAATTTAACCCGGCTTCATGCAATCTATCGCTCTAATACCACCTAAATGTCACGCCCCGACCCAACCCCCAAGCTAAAGGTTAAGTCTGAACCCGACACACGGACAGAGTCTCTCCTGTACTGTGGACATTCTGAAAACCTGTAAACACTCAAATAAAGCCTCAACAAGATAAAGACAAGCTTTTCATAATTAAACGACAAAGGTTCAAGGCCATCCGAGCCTTGAAGGATACAATAGTCCCAAAACACACAAGCGTGCTAGTGGTTAGAGTTAGAACATTCACTTCCAAGCATGCAAGGTAATTAAAGTAGAAACATAAGTTATTACAAGATATAGGCTTCCAAATCTACACCACAACCAACTATCCTTCAACTTTGGACAACAAGCATATACATAACCCTTAGGCTACAAAATAGAACATAAGATAAACAAATGAGTCTTCCACATAGCAGCAAGAACAAAAACCACCTCAAGCTATCAGGCACAGCAACTAAGGTAAAGGATTAGTCTGAACTTCCTCCTCTTCTACTATCACCTCAACTTGCTGGGGATCACCCTCAGCACATCCTGAAACATATATCGAGGTATGAGCAACCACTGTTGCCCAATGAGGGATAAAGTCTCCCGGGGCGTGCAATGCAACAAGTAAAGCAATTGGACAATAAAGCAGTTAATCATTCAGAAATAACAAGCTCTAGTAACCACATAGTAAAAGGATACATTTTACTTAACCCCATACTCCATATCTTCACTTGATCTTCAATCACGATCCACGAATCACGATCACTGAGCCGGCATAACCCCAATCACTCCAGTGGGTGTACTCCGGATGTACCCCGATAATCCTACGACCTAACACCCCTTGGCAATCTCCGGACCAGGCGAGCGAGGGAATAGGGTCCGGAGTTTGAATATCCACGGGCAAGCCCTCTGCCGTCCAACCGATATTCAATACAACCGCCCCTGACACTATTGTTGTGCAACTACTATGCAATGCACTTTACAATGGCAAGATAATATCAATAATATAAGCAATATCATGTATGAGGATCAACAAAGTAGGTTGAGCTCAATGCTATTAGAATTGAAGTAATTATACAAGCAAATAAGTAGTTTTACAAAGGGGCATATCCAAGTTACATTTAGAATTACACCAAAAGTTCCAAATCAACTTGAAATCACATTTAAACCCACGAGAAGTCAAGCCAAGGTCTTAGAAGCATGGAACAATGGAAATTGCACTTAAACCCCTTTGTTTTTCAAACTATTTCTCTTCCAAACCAAAGTTTGATTCAATTTCAAAGGGAAACTCTCCCAACCTTCTAACTAACCCTCAAGGAACCCTTTCAACCCTCTAACACATTCAAATACCCGCAATAACCCCGAAAGCCCCTAATTCCCTCTTATAGCTTTATACCACACATACCTCATCCGGGCTTTAAACCAGGGCTAGCAAAGCTTCTATAGCACCTAGGTAGCCTAATAATACTAAAATTGAAGCCCGAATCCACCCGGATTCGCATTAACCCTGAAACCCCTTTGTTAAAGTCCACTATTTCACATTTTATGCGATTTTAGAGCAATTCAAGTGTACGGGGCTATTATACTATCTTCATTAGCACCTATATCATCTATTAGCAGTGTTGAATCAAGCTAATACGTGCAATTACACAAAACCCTAGAAAAATGTCACTGTTCACTTCATAAATCAAACTAACGATTCAAACCGTTTAAAAGGCAAAACAATGGCTCAAATATGTTCTCTAGCACTCATATGCAAGGTATAATAGCATAGATAATCAATGCAATAACATTTGGTCACATTTTCAACAAATCAAGAAATTGACAACTATTTTAAAATGCGAAAATAAGAAATCCCTTACCAATGCGCGTAGGAGCAACTAGGAAGCTTGCACATACCCTAAAATACTAGCTTTAGGCTTGGATTGGCTTGAATTGGAGAGTTGAAGAGCAAAAAACATTTTTTCCCTCTCCTTGAAGCTCTCGACCCTGCTACAATGTTTCTGCAGAATTTTTTTCTTTTGTTTTGTGTTTTTGGAGCTTAGGTGAGTTATATAGTGTGGTTAAGTTGAGGTGTGGTCAAGTGGTTGCTTAAGTGGACTTCTAAAATACACGTTGTTAACTTTAAAATGAGTCTAAGGTGTAAAACATAGGCTAGCTAATAAAACACTAAGTTTTGTTACGTAATACTATTCACTTAACAAATATAAACATTTTCTAAACGAGCTCTCCTATCACCTCTAGCTCAATTGTACATTTTTTTCCCACTCCTCTAACAATTAATATGATTTAATAAAAATGCTAGTTCACTAATATAATGCAGTTTAAAAATAGAGTGAATAGTAGCTAAGAAAGTCAATAAATAAAGCATAGAATTAAATGCGCAAATAAATGGTGCAACAGTAAGTTAATGCAAGGCAAAAAGTTCAGGCGTCACAGTCATAACCGATCAAAGGCTCCTCTAGAGTTGGTACATGCTGACCTCTGCGGAAAAATGACTACGACGGCGTTGGGATGATCTTCCTACTTTATGTTGTTAGTCAACGATTATAGTAGGAAGATGTGGGTGTACTTCCTTCGGGACAAGGCTGATGCTCTTGAGAAGTTTAAAGTGTGGCACAAACTTACGAAAAATGAGAACACAACTCAGTTGAAGAAACTTCATACCGATCGTGGGAGGGAATTCTATTCTACAGAGTTCACCAACTACTACAACAAGCTTGGGATTAAGCGCCAATTGACTGCTCCATACACACCACAACAAAATGGAGTTGTGGAATGAAGAAATTGAACAATTGTAGAAATGGCTCGATGCATGTTGAAATGTGCTGGCCTACCTGAGACTTTCTGGGCTGAAGCAGTCAACACAGCGGTATACATCCTCAATCGGTGCTCAACCAGGGCACTCAATGATAAGAATTCTAATGAGGCTTATTATGATACGAAACCTTCTGTGTCTCATTTAAGAAAATTTGGATGTGAGTGTTTTGTACACGTCCCAAATGAAAATAGAAAGAAATTGGATGACAAGAGCAAGAAGGGCATTTTCTTGGGATATAGTGAAGAGTCTAAAGCATACAGACTCTATGATGTAGAGGCCAAGAAGGTGATCATAAGTCGAGATGTGGTGTTTAATGAAAGACAACACTCAATGGAGGATAGCGGTCCTGCCATTTCGTCATCAACCGATGAAGTAATCCACCAAGTGCCTGAACAACGACCGTTGAACAATGAAGAAGTCTCTAATGATGAGGAGACTGAAGACCAACCTGTTGTACCTATAAGGAAGCCACAACCGAAGTGGTTCAAACAGCTCTTTAATAGAAGAAATCCAGGAATTACTGATGATAGTCCACGTCCTGATGGACTAAGACGATCAAAGAGAATAGAGGAGCAGAACAAATTAGGACAACAGCTAGTAAACATGGCTTTGATTACCCAAATCATCAAGACGGTAAAAGAACTGGTAACTGTGGAGGAAGCATGTCAGATCCAAATTGGAGAGTATCTATGCAAGTCAAGTATGATAGTATCATGAAAAATGATACTTGGGAGATCGTTGAAAAGCCACCGAACAGAAAAATTATCGGCACTAAATGGATCTGGAAAGTGAAGTACAAGGCAGATAGAAGTCTTGAAAAATACAAGGCACGCCTTGTAGCACAAGGATTTTCGCAAGTCGAAGGTTTTGATGTATATGAAACCTTTGCTCCAACAGCAAAAATGTCAACAATCAGGCTAGTTGTTGCAGCTGCCGCGCATTATGAATGGATTGTACATCAAATGGATGTCAAGTCAGCTTTTCTTAATGGGCAACTTGAAGAAGAAATCTACGTTGCACAAACCCCTTGGCTTCCAAATTCCAGGTGAAGAAGAAAAAGTCTGCAAATTGAAAAAGGCTTTATATGGGTTAAAGCAAGCACCACGAGCTTGGTACAAACGTATAGACTCTTTCTTCTTGCAGCATGGTTTTTGTAGAAGCAAATCAGAGGCCAACTTGTATGTTCTAAGTGAACAAGGAAAAAAGGTAATTGTAGTCTTATATGTGGATGATCTTGTAATCACTGGTGACCATAAAGATAATATTCGAAAGACGCAAGAATGGTTGAGCCAAGAATTTGAAATGACAAATCTTGGTCTTCTTCATTATTGCTTGGGAATCGAGGTATGGCAAAAACCTCATACTATCTTCATCTCGCAGCAAAGATATGTTCGTGAGCTTCTAACTGCATTTGGTATGTCCAAGTGCAAACCAGTTGTCACCCCGATGGAAGTGAATACAAAGTTATCAATTGACGATCCTTCAGAACAAGTTAATAACAAGCTCTGCAAAAGGTTGGTGGGAAGTTTAATCTTCCTTTGTAACACAAGACCTGATATTAGTTATGCTGTGGGAGTTCTCAGTCGGTTTTCAAATAAACCGAAACAAAGTCACTAGCAAGCAGGGATGTGGATCCTCAAATATCTCAAAGGCACGTTGGAGTATGGGATATCATACAAGTCTGGAGATACTTTATCTGGGTACTATGACTCAGACTGGGCTGGTGATATTGACTCAAGAAAATCTGTTACAGGTTACGTATTCACATTCGGTGGTGGAGTCATCTCATGGGCTAGCAAGAAGCAACCCACAGTTGCATTTTCATCAACGGAGGCAGAATACAAGGCTGCTTGTGTAGTATCCTGTGAAGCTGTTTGGCTACGACGCATCATGACTGATATTGGCATTCCAATAGAGGAAGCAACAATGTTGAAATGTGACAGTCAGAGTTGTATAGCCATGTCAAAGAATCCGGTATTTCATGCTATAACAAAACACATAGAGATTTAGTATCACTATGTGAGGGAACTGATCGAGGAAGGTGAAATCTACGTGGAGTACTGCCCTACAGAAGATAATTTTGCAGATATCTTCACTAAAGCGTTAGGGAGCGTCCAATTTAGCAAACATCTTCAAACATTGGGTGTTGGCCCAATGGCTTAGTCAACATGAGGTGAACATTGAGGGGGGGTGTTGATATATGTCAATATCCACATCTTCATAATAAGTATCGTTAATTATATGGTAGCATAAATTAATGATTCCAACTTAAACGTCGATGAGATCAAAAGAGATCGCGATGGCTACAAGAAAGAAGTTCAGGAATTTGGAATTACCTAAGATGACGTTGGGATGATGCAATGCTAAAGTTAGCCAATTTGACTAAAGGAAACTTCCTAGAAGCTAACTTGGATGCTAGTCACCCATGTGGTCAATTGTAGCCACCCATGTGATAAATATGAGTGGTTAATACTTTGAACATGGTTGGTAAAGCCAACCAAGATTGAAATGTTTGATAAGAAAGTCTCCTATGGCGGGCTAGCTGAATTCTATAAATAGGCATGCATTAGTTCATCATATTCATCCACAATACAACTCTAAACACAATCCTAAGTTAGTCTTTCTTTCTTGTATTCTTCTTGTAAGTCCAGAAGCCATTGAAGCTCTAATCTAGAGAGTGCACGGTGGAACAATTATCTTGTAAGTGTTATATTGAATTGTTATAAAGAGTAATGTTGTCTTTCTACTTGATTGTTGTTAAGATGTTTCTGGGAAATTGATTATATTCTTACAGTTATTCTATCCTTAGAGGTTACTTATAGATCTATCTATGGATTATCAGGTTTGGATTAGACTAAGTTATTTTAAAAATAGTGGACCCTTGAGAGATTAATAGAATGTTGGTAAGATTAATCTTAACCCTTAGAGTTAACATCACTTGTGAACAAGTTGATGACTTTATGGTTATATAGAAATATGATTGGAACTTTAATTTTGTAATGGTTGTATGTGGAGGATTGTGAATGTGATCTAGGGCTCTGATAGATTTAATACCATGGGAAGTTGAAGTTTGGATAGTTCATAAGCTGAGATAGGATTCTTGGACTCTCAGGTAGTAATTTTGATGTGAACTTGTCTTGGGAGATGTATGCAATGTATGCTTTAAGTGTTTGATTATGTTACAATTTCTTTATGTATGCTAGGTTGCACATTAGTGATAATGTTGCATCATATAGTAATTACGTATTAATTTATAGTTTCTTTTATGTCATATAATTGTATAGGTACATACTTGCTTCTTATATGACATAATTGCATATATGCATATCATATCTTGGGGTGCCTCTTTGTGGGTGAAGTAAGAATGGCTAGAAGAGTTCTCGGTACTAAGAAAAGACTTCGAAGAAATGAGTTCGTGACTTTGAGCAAGGAGTTTGACGGTTGCACAATATGAATCTCGCCTTAATCGACTATCACGCTATGCTCTGGGGATGGTGCATACTGATGGGATTCTTATCTAGTACTATTATTTAGAGGTCATTAATTTGGGATTCTTATCCAGTGGTTGATATTCAGTATTTGGGAATTCTATATGACCTTCTTATTTGATCTCCTTATTGGACAGTCATATTGGGCACTCTACTCCAGAATTCTTGATTCAGTTTTCTTATTGAGTATTTTCTTGGTATTTTATTCGGAGCCTTTATTTGGTCTCCTTTCTCGGGATTTCTTACATGATATTTTCTCGGAATTCTTATTGGGCTTTCTCATGGGAACTCATATTTGATATTCAGTTTTCGGCATTCGATACCACTATCTGCAATTCTTATTCAATATACTTATGTGATAATCATGTTCGGGATTCTTATAGGGTATAATCCGTAGTTCTTATTTAGGGTTATTAAATTGTATTCTCCCTTAACGATCATTGGAATTCTTATAAGAAGTGATGCATTCATGGTTGCCTGGCCATTTTCATGGAACCAAGATTCTTATCTATTTGGTTAGGGTTCCTAGCTTGCTTCCAGCATTCGAGATATCTCAAGAATGAAGAAGGAATTGCGAGGGTGCAATTCTGTTACGGAGGGGAGAATGTGAGACCCCGTACCGAACCAATACAAAGCCCATATGCATTTTATAATATTTCATACATTTTTGCATCATTTAATATGTATTTATATCAACTAATATGAATTTACACTGTTTTACGTGCCTATACCTCGTTTAGCGTGCATTTAAATTCAATTACGTGTCCTTGAGTGATTTAGGTAACATAGATAATAATTAAATCATTTTATATGCATTTGACGTGTTTTATTTGCTGTTAAATAGGTTTATGTATGTTTACCTCGATTTACATGCATATCATCGTTTAACGTGCACGTGGGTAAATTATATCATGTAGCTAGTAGTTAGAACCAACTAAGTTCAATAACTAACTAGAGTAACTAAAGTATAACTAAGATAGTAAGAATTAACACTAGAATGGCAAACTAGTAATACGCAAGTAAGTTCAAGGGCACTCTTGTCTTTTGGCAAAAATCAGAAACATATCTTACACAATTTGGTCTCATCCAAGTTAAAACACACAAACACACACCAATACACACTCACCAACTCAACACACATGACACCATATACACACACAAAACACATACATTATACACACACACAAATCTGAAAACACAATACACACACTACTCACACACTTACACGACACCAACTGTCACGGCCCAACTCGACCCCTCCTACGATTAGTCAGGACGCAACGGAATTTTGGCAGTATAACGACAGTAACACGGACATCAGGGTTCTAAACTAACCCTTTAGAATATCATACAACCAACTCCACAAACTACCAATCAACTCCACAATCAAGTTAACAACATACATAGCAACCATATTATACATTAAACATTCTTTCAACAATCTAGTCATAGTTATACGCCTCCGTTCCAACATCAATCTATAGGCTACATCATATATTTCCAAAATAGTTTATAAGCCAGTCTAACAACCTAATCATGTTCAAAAGAATGGCTACTAAATTAGCAATAAACATGAGTCTTATAATTAAGTAAGTTATACAACAACTAAGACAAACTCATGGCAACGACTCTGGCACACAAGACTCGTCCACATAAAGCACATTCTCAACTTCCTAAGGCACGTAACCGTAATCTTGTTCAATATCACCTGTATGCATGCAATAATTGAGAGTGAGCTTATATAAAACAAGCCCAGTGAGAATTCGATAGATCTCTAATAGTATTTACTATACTCCTTGGAAATCATCCTTTGAGCAGTAAACACGCAATAATCATCAATAACAATATAAGCACATTAACTATAATGACAAATCAATAAAGGATACTCTAGTTGGTATAGCTCCAAACGCCATCACGATCTCAACCGTTCTTCTTGTAACTCCCCATTACTCACGCACCTAAGGTACCTCTCTAGCCCCTCCCTCTATGACACCTCCATCATGCGAGCTGGGGGTAGCCTATGGTAGTCATACCGGTTTCAACCCGACAGCTTGATGCTGCCCGAGAGGTGAAACACACATTCCAAGATTCATCAATACTAATAAACATTAAATCACAGGATGACACCCTTTCACATTGACTATCTCCCAGTTCATCAATAATCAATTATCACAGGAGGACAACAAAGTAGGTTGCCTATCTCCCGGTTCAACAATAATCAATCAATAATCATCATTTCAACAACATATCAACAACTAATCAAATAAACAACAAACAACTAAGTTAGATGACAAAGTAGGCCACCCAACTTAACATGCATTAGACACACAACCTAACCCTAGTTTAACCATCAACAACTCACAATTCAATCACTCAAACACCACCCAAACATCCAAAGGCATAATTCAACATTTTAAAGAAAGACAACCCAAACTTATAAAAGTCATAACTTACATTCTACTAATCCAATAACCTCCAAACCAGTTTCTAACACTTACCCACTCAATCAACAACATTCACCCCCACGGAAACCAACCATGAACCATCCACATCAAGCCCAACAACCCTAAAACCTCAATTCACCTAGGCTGAAATTTTCGAACTTTCACACCAACAGCACAATCAAAATTTCGGCATTACAACATTACTACCACGTATTTAACAAACTTTTACAAGCTAACAGCAATCGATTCCAACCACCACAACTCCAATTATTCAACAAATAGCCAACAACTCAATTATAATACCCGAAAAATAAAAATTCATGCTACATCGGTTGAAATCTTATATAAACACATATAAACGATCTTTAGAATGCACTGAGCAATAATATAACATAATTTTAACATTCTAACGGTTTAAATGTCATATTATTTTTTTTCAAATGTTTTTTGAATGCACAATTAATCTAAAATCATTTAATACCACATATAAATACATTTATATTAATATATACTAGGTCAACGAAAGTCAATGCAAGAATCAAGTTTAGAAGAAATTACTATTTGGCTCAAAAATGCAACTTTTTGCCCGAAAAGCCTTTTTAAATTACTATTCCGTTTTAGAAGCCCGAAAAGCCTATTTAAATTACTATTTCGTTTTAGAATCAATTTTTATCAAACATGGGTCTATTAATAATAGAGGACTAGGTTTTAAGACGTTTAAAACACCCGTGTAAAAATTTTAGTGAACAGGTGTTCAAAATACTATTCACAAAAATCATCGATAAAATTTCTGATACCGATTTTGATGAAAATTTCATGAATGCACACATAGCATGTATTAGGAATATAAATCACATATTTAGCACATTCTAACTCATATAACACATAAACAGGTCAAATTACGTAAATCGAGACAAAGGCATGCAAATCAAGATAAAGACGAAAATTGGGGTTTTATATTCTCCCGCCCCTTAAAGAAATTACGTCTGCACAATTCTCAAACTGACAGACAATTAAATCCTCAATCGTTACACTTAACAATACTTCTATTTGTTCCCATTTATCTCTTAGGATGACACCTAAACAAAGACTTCAATTGAAATAAACTTCGTTGACTGCAAGTTGATGGTCATAATTCCAAGACAATCTTCAATTCATAATACTCTTCCACCTAACATCATATTGCATATGAAAGAAATTGCAACTACAAGGTCTTAGCATGACACCACTACTTATCAATCATCCCCTACTACACAAAAGAGCTCTATGAACACCCCCAGGGTTTAAAAACTCATTCACGATAACATGAATGATTATTGATCAAGGAAATATCTCAAAAGTGACATTGGTCAGAATATGGCTCCTATGAAATTTTCAAGGAAATAAGGATATGGAAAGTCATATCGCCAACAATCAAGGGAACAACATGTCAAACAAGTTAGAGAATCAAGAGGCTAATAGTTTAGTAAGAAAGCATGATAACTAAGATAAGGAATGTCTCATCACCTATCAGTTAAAAAAGTACGAACAAAGGATAATGACGGATTAAAACAGTGTTGAGTATGTTGAACAAACATTCCTGAACATGTAAACATTTCAATTCTCGATGATTTTTCAAGGAACCAACAAGTAAGTTGTACTTGAGGCGAAATGAAATAAAGAAATAAGAGATGATTAATTCAATAGAAATCATGAGTGGCAAGAGTATCTCAGCACGCAATACCAAAGAAGTACGAATAAGAAATGATAACAAGAGGATATTGCCGAGTACTTTGAGTGAGCAATTACAAGCAAAGTAATGGCTCAGCATTTTGTCACGCCCCAACTCGACCCCTCCTATAATCAGTCAGGACGCAACGGAATTTTCTCAGTATAACGACAGTAAATAGGATACCGAGGCTCTAAACCAACCTCATTAGAACATCATACATCAACACTATAAACCATACAACAAACAACTCCTCAATCAAATAACAACATACACCATAACCATATTATACAATAATCATTCTTCATTATAGGCTTCCGTTCCAACATAATACATAAACGTTAATATACATTGCAAAATATATTGATACCAACCTAGCAACCTATACATAGACAAAATAAAGACTACTAAGATAGCATCAACTAATTCATTATCTTTTCAACATCTTTTACATTATGAACTACAAAGCATATAAAAGTCAACTAGATAATATACAAGATAGTAAACAATACAACATCAAGGATAAGATTCCGGAACATAAGACTCATCCACGTAAGACACATTTTCCTCTTCAGGAGGCACGTACCCGTAGTCCTACTCTACAACACCTCTAAGCATGCAATAATAGAGAGTGAGCTTATATAAAATAAGCCTAGTGAGGATTCGATAGATCTCTAACAGTATTCACTATGCTCCTTGGAAATGATCCTTTGAGCAAGTAAACACACAATAACATCAATAATACTATCATCACATAAACTATAATGACCATTCAATAAAGGATACACTAGTTGGTGTAGCTCCAAACGCCATCACGATCATAACAGCCTTCTTATGACTTCCATAATCTCACGCACCCGAAGTACCCCAATAACTGCTCCCTCTATGACACCTCCGTCATGCGAGCTGGATGCAGTCTCTGGTATTCATGCCGTTATCAACCGAACAGCCCGATGCTGCCCGAGAAGTGGCACACACATACCAAAGACTCAGCAATAATAATAAACATCAATCTTTCACAGGAGGACAGTCTAGCAGAACTGCCTATCTCCCGGCATCAATCATCAATCAATAATCATATTATCATCATAATAACATCAATAATCAATTTAACAACAAATAACTCAGTTAGATAACAAAGTAGGCCATCTAACCGAACATGCATTAAACACACAATCAAACACTAGTTTACCCATTATCAACTCACAATTCAATCACTCATACAACACCCAATAAACTAAAGGCATAATTTAACATTTTAAAGAAAGACAACCTAAACTTCAAATATTCATATCTTACATTCTACTAATCCAAACAACTCCAAATTAGTTGCTATCACTCACCCTTTCAATCAACTACATTAGCCCCCTCAGAAACCAACCAAAACACATCCAAATCATGCCCAATAACCTTAAAACCCTAGTGTGTCATGGCTGAAATTTCTGAATTTTAGCACCGACCTCGCAATCAAAAATTTGGCATTATAACGACGCTACCACGTAATTAACAAATTTTTAGAAATCGACGGCAATCGGTTCCAATCAACACAACTCAAAATAATTAACATTTAGCAGATTAATCAACTTTAAATACCCGAAAATAAATAATTATGCTACAACAGTTCAAATCTTACAAGAATACATATAAATGATCCCTAACATGAATGGAGCAATAATCTAACTTCAAATTATCATTTTAATGGTTCAATAATTATTTATATGCATAAACACAAAATATGAGTTTCGAGATCTAGAATTTTCTCTTACCTTTAATGCAATATAAGCCTAGAAATGCGTTCCCAACAAGAGAAATCCAACTTGATACGAAGTTCTACAGACAAAAACTAGGTTTCTCTTTGAAAATTTGCTTTGAAAACTTTGAAGAAACGCTTGGTTATTCTCCCATGAAACTCTCGGCCATCGAGGTGTGTTTGAGGGTGTTTTTGTGCTTTGATTGTGTGTGTTGGTGATATATGCATAATAGTCAACATTTTAAATGAAAGTCAAAGTTGAAACTTTAGTATTTTTAGTGTTTTCTTGACTTTAAATTCATTTTCTTGATCACCAATGTTCAAAACAATTATTCAACACCCAAGATAGCTCAAGTAGGTTATTTTTAGGTGATAAGAAGTTTTACAATCAAACAATTTCACCTGAGTCGGCTTAAAACTCGATTTTCGCAAAAGTCGGTGTAAAAATCATAATAAATTCCTCAGCCGATTTAAAAATTGATTTTATCAAACACAGGTCTATTAAAGTCCGAGGACTAGGTCTAGAAGGGTTAAAAAGACCAGTTTCAAAATTTTAGCAGACGTGTTTCAAAAATACTATTCACTAAAAGTCGATGATAAAATTTATGATTCCGTTTTTTATCAAAATTTCATGAATGCACATTTAGCTTGTTCTAGGAGTATTAATATCAAAATTATCACATTCTAAGTCATATAGCACATAAACAGGTCAATTCACGCCAAACGAGAATAAACACGCAAAAACGAGAATAAACATGCAAAACGAGACGGGATAGAAAAGTGGGGTTTCACACATTTAATAATAAAACAATATGATTAACAAGGATCAACAAGAATGACAATGATGTATTTAGATAGGGAGTACATCAAGAAAGTGAAATTCGAACAAGTAAAATGGTATACCAAAGGAAAAATTACTTTCAAATAAATAGTAATAGGATGAAAATATAGAATGAAATATAGAAGTCTCAAACCTTAACTCTAATAAGCGGCATTGCTATAAGAAGCAAATATGAATGTTAAGAATAAAAATAATGTCAAATGAGTATAGGATCCATTAATCCAATAAGAAAAACTTTCAAGAAACAATTGACATGCTAGAAAAGTGTAAGTCTCTCTCAAATAAGTGAGAATAGAGTAGAAAAGAATAATAAGACCAATAGAATAGGAAGTACAAAAGGGGTGTCCCACCTACACATTTAAACACCAATAAGTCAAATCCTACAATCTATCTCTCTTCAAAACATGACACTAAGGAGATCTAGAGAACCTGAGGAGTCATACAATCACCAAACAAGATAAATCACCTCAAAATTTTACATTCTGTACCAGACCAATCACCAAACAAGATAAATCACTCCAAAATTTTACATTCCGTACCAGACCAATCACCAAACAAGATAAATCACCGATTACCCAACAAGATTAACTAATGAAGACTCCAAAATCTGATAACACAATATAGATTCATACTAACCCAGTATAACACAAGAGAATCCCTAATCAACAATTTAGAAAGTCATACTACCTAGAACTCAAAAGCTTGATGTAGGCAAGTAAATGTTCAGTCACCAAAATGCATTCTTATTTCCTCAAATAATTCTATCTCCTAACAATTACATCTTCGAATAAAGTAACATTAGTCAGGAATCACTCAAATTGTCTCCAATGTTTAAATAGCAAAACTCCAAAATATCCATTAACAATATAGCAATCCTAAATAGTATAAATATTCACATGTTATACCACACTTCATTCCATTCACAAATATACATCACTAATTCCTCAAATAAATTCATTCTAAAATAACCTCAACGAAGTATAATCTGAGTTGAAACTCCAAAAGTGTCTAATCACAACCTCATGGAAACCTCAGCTTATGATCCATCTCCAAGTAATAACAAGTTAAACATGGCAACAAAAGTAATTATAATTATCGAGATACATTGCTATTTCCTCGAACAACTTCATTCTCGTTTAAGGAACATCAAGAACAGATCCATTAAACTGAGACTAAAATCCATAAACATAATAATCAAGATCTCAATGGTAAACTACCAGAAAATAATAATTCAAAATCACTGCCTACCTCTAGTTCCAAAAGCTCTTACAACAACCCTTGACATTAAAAGGTCACTCACAAGTTAAAACATATATGCAAGTATATCATATGAAAGACAAGTACAACGTAATGCGCAATTATCATACAATGCAACATTATCACATAACACACAATTCAGCACATCTGAAGCCAATATAACATAAACATGTTATATCACGAAAGTAAGTTATAAACAATTAAAGTCACATAAGCAACAAACTTCACATAAGACAAGTTGATCACACAAGTCACATTGGTCACTTAAAGTTCATTGAGCACCTAAAGCACACTGTTTCACATAAACTAGTTAAAACAAAAGCACATAAATAACTAACATCACACAAAAAACTTTGATCACATAAAACACAGTTGTCACATAATACACATTAATCATATAATGCACATTAATTACAACACATTGAGTACGTAAGGCATGTTATCATATAAAACATATTGACCACTTTAGCTCACGTAACACATAAGCATATTGATCACATAGAAAGTTAGACATATAAGTAAATTAATCACATAAACATATTAACATATGTTTCACTTTTCGTTTACTTAATACATACTTGCATGCTTAGACCACTACCCACATTTCGAGGATACCCCGGCTGACAGCTAACTTGCGCTCTGATACCACTTAATTGTTAGAGATATGCCCTAATGCTACATATTTGGATAACATATATTGGGGCATTTTGACATTTACTTATGGCATTGGTGTTTATATGTTCATTTACATATTGACATAATTAGGACATTCATATTCTCCTTCTTTACGTGTATGAATGAGTCCCTAGTATTTTCATTAGATGAATGTATTCTAAAAGCGTTTAGAATATGTTAGTGTATTTCCTTAATATCATAAATACTTAAAGTGTTCACAGTCCTTAGATTATTTAATCGGGACTTTAATAATCAATTACGGACTATCACATGTGTTGTTACCTTTGATTAACATAGAGATGTTAATGATAAAGGATGGTGAGCCACGTGCCATAACAGCATAGCGATGCGACTAACAAACATGTGGATGACTATTAGTTGAATAGATCATTGAATGTGATGTGAATAACAAATTACATGACCTTGGATTAATAATTTCTTAATCGTTGCGATTGTGCATGTAATTCTTTTATTGAGACATTACAATTGTCATATGTATTGGGGTTTGATTCTAGCGTTTGAACAATGATTGTTTCAACAAATGAGATAAGATACGTCCTCTCGCAGTTTCATTCATCTGGTATAGTGATTGACAAGTAGTGGTCAAGAGAAGATCCGTTAACCTCCAACGTGAGGCGATGCCCTATGTGATCTAAGATTGGTTGTTTAATGAGGAAATCCTTAGCCAAGGTATGAATGATAGAGAAAGGGTTTTCCATGTGTCATCTCTCATTACACCAATTAGATCTATGCATGGTATCGAGTTTATGAACTTAATCGAATCATGGTTCTTGCTCAATGGGACAATTAATGGAAGGATTGGATTGCACGATAATCGACGACCATAAATAGATTCACTTGAATAAGACTTCATTGCTTTATAAACTGTCTTGATACGTTGGTAGCTAGAACGTCACTCAAGAACTCTGAGGGTGTTTTGAGAATGACGGGAGACATTCTCTAAACAAATCGAATAGCTCGATTAACATTGAAAGTGTTCAACGTTTTTTCAGTGTTATATAGTAGTGAATCTAGAAAGTCACACACAATAGAGCATGGTGAATGTTTTTCCTATTGAGCTTGATTTAGTTTCTCTTAAATTGTTAAAGTGTTAACAATTGCGTTTAGTTTCTCTTGAATTATTAAAGTGTTAATAATTGCATTTAGTTTCTCTTGAATTGTTAAAGTGCTAACAATTATATTTTGTTTCTCTTATATTGTTAAGGAGTTAACAATTGTATAATTGTTAAGGAGTTAATAATTGTGTAATTGTTAAGGAGTTAACAATTGTGTAATTGACCTTTTAAAAGTTATTGAGGTCAATATGCAATTATTATTAAGTGTTGGGGCTAATGTGCAAAATATGAAAAGGTTGTTTTCATAATTTCAACTAATTGTGATTAAGTTGAATATTTAAATACATTAGTGGAAAAATACTACAATAAAAGAAAGAAAATATGACAAAGTTGTCATCTTTTCTTTTCTAACAAAGAGACAACACAACCAATAATTGAGAAAGGTTGTCTTCTCTTTTGTTTAAAAGTTGGGACAACAATGAGGAAAGTAAGGAAAAAAGATGACAAGGCTTGTCATCTTTCTCTTCTCTCCACACGTTGGAGAAAGAAAAAAGATGAAGAAAAAAATTGTCTTCTTCTTGAACATAGAATAGAGTTGTCATCATCTCTCTCTCTCTCCCATTGCTGAAAAATTAGAGGAAAAACGCAGCAAGAAAATGAGAAGAAAAAGTCTTATCTTCTTCATCATCTTCATCATACATGGCTAAAAAATGAAGCAAAAGAGATTAAGTAGTATTCTCTTCTTCTTCACAAAAACGTAGCCATGAACAAGGAAGAAGAAGGAAATGGTTTTGCTCTCTTCTTCACCAACAAGCTCATAAATCTTCCATGGTAGATCTAACACAAAAAAACCACGGAAATGGAGAAGTCATTCTTTGCTTGTGTGGACGGACTAGAGCTCTTGTGTTTTCAAGAGGAGGTGTGTGCGAAAATTCAGATCTATGGCTTCCATGATTTGTCTACAAGAGGTATACTCTTCTACTATCTCTTGTCAATATATATACTTGCTATATATATGTTTTGGATATGTTAATCACATGATGCCAAGATTAGAGTTTTATATGAATATCATGATTTGAATTTCAGAAATTTTTGAATGTCATTTTTCGCTTCCGCTCGATTCTTAGCTAGATGATGTTCATAGCTCTAAATATATGAGATCGTTCAAGTGGTATCAGAGCAAGGACTTGATGTTCATGTGATTACTTATGTGTTTGCTTAAAGTTTCTAAAGTCTTGAGCACAAAAGAACAAGGAAAGAGTTTCAACATTTCTGAAAATGTTTCTGTCCACTATTTTTACGTGACTGTTTTGGCATAGTAAATATTGTTAGATTTATCTGATTTTTGGCTATGTTATGCTATAGAGATAGTAGAACATTTCATCCTCTAATATGCATCTCCTAATTTCATGGCTAAGGGTTTCAAAAAAAATCAAAATCAGTAAGTTCACTTATTCTCGCGTAAAGCTGGACAGTTTGTACAGTTGTGTTCCGAAGGGAATAACTCAGTCAATTTAACTCCTAATTGAGTTCCGTTTGATTCTAAAACTATCTACACTCGAAGAGGTACGTCTCTGAAAAATTTCATATTTTTTGGAGAAATGTAGGTAGGCTAAACGAGTCAAAACATTTGGTATATATGCAGCAGATTTATGATGGGTCATAAATTAAAAGCCATGACTAATTGGTTTGACTTTGGTTAAGTCCAATGGGCTTAAAAATCAGTGGGCTTTAGTCTAATAAGATTAGATGAGATTGTTTTTCTTAGTGAAGATTAATATGAGCCTTGGAACTCAAATTAGGGCATAAAATTAACAAAGGATTTGCATTGGGCCTTATTGAACAAATATGGACTTAAAATTGATTTTATCTAGTTCTTTTGTGTTGTTTAACATGAGATGCTAAAATCTCAAGATATGAAACTTATTGCAAACATGCCTTTTATTTATTTAATGTATTGGATACATTAGTTTGTGTTAGCTTGCTTGTTTAGCTTTATTATTTATGTATATGATGCATATTCTATGTTTTATGAGTTATATCTTACATTGTGATGTTGGATGATAAATGGTGAATTTGATCATGGACTTGGTTAATGAATGGATAATTAGTTGTAATTTCATTAGATGGCGTTGTAACTAATTATATCATTCATTAGTATGTAATTGAGACATAAGTCTCATTTTATTTTCTTGCAATTGAGAGAAATTTATAGTGAGACATAATGTATGTAATTTCTACAAGAAGTTTGCAAGAAGACCATTGGAGACTTTCAAGAAGTTGGAGGTGCTTTGGATCTTTAAAGAATTCAAGAAGACAAGACTAAAGAAGACATGTTGATGTGTTTGTTTAGGTTTTATTTTTGTCTTGATTTAATTCATAGTCCAAGTCCATGATCCACCATAATGTATGATTTTGCATGTATGTTTATTTATTTGCTTATATGTGATGTATGCTTGTAAATTAACTAATGTGCAAAGTGAGACCTAATTAAATTCAAAATCTTCCTACGTGCAAACATATTAGATTGTAAAGCAGTAAAAGTGTTTATCGTTGCCCTCCACTATCCTAGGTTATATTTGCTCGATTGGGTATGTCTTGGCTAACCCAAAGGTAGGAAGACATATTACATGAAAGTATTATGTTTACCTAGCAAGCATAGTGATGTTGTGTTGTTCCAATATCACGAGGCCAATAATGCACTAAAGCTGAGGTCTGAGATTCAAATTGTCACAACGTTGTGATAGTGGGTGTAATCTAACTAGATCACGTTTCCAATAATGCACCAAAGCTGAGGTTACGGTGATTTAGGGGCAAAATGGCCATATCCTATATAGTGATATAGCTAGTAATCGTTGCTAACTCTTTGTATATATATTCCAATAATGCACCAAAGCTGAGGGGTATTCATATTAAAGAGAATCATGGTCACCTACTAATGAGTCTTTAATAAGATTCACGATCTCATTTAGGAAGTGTGAGATTCGATAAAATTAGTGGGATGTATCATTTAATTAAAGGCCAAATTAAATATTTTAACAAGTTTATGTCAACTAACGATCTTATTTTCTGCATATGTTTATGGCTATAACAATGAACCCGTCGTTTTTAATTAACTAGACTTTATATCGCGCAACTAGACGAAACTTTTTGATTAACGTTATCATCTAAGAATGGTTCTTAGAAACTTAATAAAGTCTTAGAGTTATATGCTCCGTTATTTTTATCTTGATAAAGTATCAAAATAAAAGGTTGTAGTACTTATGGTTGATAAGTAAAACAAATTAAATATGCTAAAGATTTGTATTCTTTCATAGTTTACAATAAGGGTATGCATGATGTAAATAATATAATTCTAAACTAGCAAATGGTTTTGTAGTAAGCATATTTAATGCATGATATTAGATATAAATGGAATTCATTCTCATATTCGTATTTCCTCTTTGGTTAGTGGTAATGCAAAGAAGAAAGACAAATATAGATGATTTCTATTAGCCTGTGGGAGCATTCTAAGAAGAATATTAAGGATTGAATAGGCATGTGTAAATGATGTTTTCATAGCCTTAAAACCGGATATTAAAAGAGGTTTTAATCCAAAGTATCTTTATAGCTTGAATGTCAAGGTTGTAAAGCTACTATGAATTATAAATCTTCTTTCATTATGATTGGTACTACTTTATGGATTCTAGTGAAACATTAGTAAATGTGTTCGAGGATAGAATCTTAATCTCAGTAGTGCGCTTTTGGAAGTGTGGAATGTTTTAAGTGTTAGCAAATGAAACAAAGGTTGTTGCGTTAGCTAAAGACAATTTGTTTGGATGCCTTCTGGACATATTTTGTATTTTAAGGTTTATACCTAAATGATATTAGGAATAAAATGTATATTCCTAAAGCTTGAAAAAGCGCATTATGGTGTAGTCTTTATTATCTTGATATGGATGAAAGAATGTATTGCAAACATATTTTCAACCGTTATAACCATCCACCAAATTTTAAGATTACTCAAATAATTTAAATTAATTGTAGTTTCTACATGATTAGGTTTTTCTAAAAATAAGATGATGATTAAGTTAGTTTGATCAACTTATACATCTTATTTATTGGAAAGGTAACCAAGTCATCATTTGTTTGATAATGGATTAAAACTACTAGCTTATTTGGATTAGTACATGTTGATGTATTTAGAGCTATTTGAGAATAGGCTCGTATAGAAAAATGTATTAGTGCCTTATGATTAGATCATGAAGGCAAAATACTTTAAGTACTGTTTTATTTGAGTATCCTAAAATTTTGATATAATATTGAAATTAATAATGCCCGGTGTACCACAAATAAATAGGGTTTTCTTAGTGAAGAAACTGTGCTTTGTTGGACGTAGTAAAGTTGTTGATTAGTTTGACTAATCATTCTATTTATTTGTGGGTCATGGTTTCCTTAATTTAATATTATATTGAATAGTAACTGCCTACTATTGCTAGAACTTTAAATTTATATAAGTTGGATGTCAACCAAGTATTAAATGTGTTAATTTTGGTTTGTCCTACTTTTATTGAAAAGTTTTTTAAAGGACTAGTGGGAGTTTTGGTTAAAGGTAATTTTATAGTAGATCCTAGTTTTGTAGGATATAATTTCTATTTAGTGATCAATGTCTATTGATCTATTATATTGTAATCTTTATTGAAGAAAAAGTTTTTATTCAAAAAGATGTTACTCTATAATAAAATAGAAATTGAGGATGTATCCTTTAAAGCTATAAAATCACCTAGACCAAAGTAATAAATCTATTCAATAAGGTTCGAGATGAGTCATCACACAAGATCTTTGAAAAACTAGTAGTGTATCTCATTCTTTAAAAGAATATAGGGATATCTTTTTAGAAGCACAAACGTTGTTTGTGTATTTGAGATAATTATCAATTAGTTGATCTTACGATCTACAAAGAAACGATATATTTGATATCGATTCCAAGAAACTATATGATGCAAAGCATAATAATGAGACTTCATATACTTTAGCTTAATTTGGATATTGATCTCCGAGATAAAGGTTGAAGTTAATAGAAAAGGGTAATGACCTTTTATAGCTATATTGGTTTCTAAAAGATATCATCAAAGCCAAAGTGTTAGCTATGATGAAATCCTTTTACCAATTATTGTGCTTTAGTCTCGTTGTATTATGCTAGTCATTGTAGCACATTGTATTACTATATTGATGATTCTGATCTATCGATATGAGTAATATGTGCATACTTGATAAATCCACTTGTGGATTTTTAAGTGAATTCCTTGGAAATGTTTCACCCATTTCAAATGAGATTAAAGAGCTAGATTTCATTTAAAATGAAGATGAACCTTGTGATTGGAAAAGAATAGTGGGAGCGCATCCACTTTTCTATGATTGCAATAATGATGACTTCAATATCATAGTTTTTTTTTTTGTCGGAACTTCAATATCATAGTTGATGATATGTGTGTTGTGATATTAATTATAGTCTAGTCATATTAAATGCTCTCCATTTAGAACTTGTCGTTCGTATCTTGTGAATTTGTCACTATAATGATAGTACAAATAGATTACTCGACATATTCCTTGGATTGTACAGAAGAGTGGTTTTGAAGGTGTTCAAGAAACTCTAGTTGCATAACAAATTTGTATTCAAAGTTATAGTAACTTCATATTTGCTATATTATGTACAAGACTTGATATTGCGTAAACTGTAAAGTGTTACGAGTAAATATTAGTCCAATCCAAGTTTGGGAATAGTTGATAGAATTGAAGTATATTCTTAAGTACTTGGGAAGCACAAAAGATATATTTTAGTTCATGGAGGAAGTAAATTCCGTAGTGATGGATTTACTAGTTCAGATTCTTAATCTGAATCTTATAATAAAATGTCTATGTTAGGGTTCACGTTTATCTTTAGTGGGAGCTCAATAAGTTAGAATGGTTCTAAGAAAACTGTAGATTCCATTACATAACTTATGTCTTTTGTGATATGTAATATTACGAAAGAAGTTGTTTGGATCGAGGAAATCATACGAGTTGGTTATGGTTCCTATCGTTAAGTTGTGATGCTTTTATTGTTACGACTATACGGAGCTACTGCACAAGCTTATGGAACCAAGGTCTCACTGTATGTCCAAACATTTGGAAATGTGTTTCTATCTTCATGTGTTGTATCTGTAGCCAATAATCATATTGAGATATGTCTTTCCAGAAAACGGCCACATCTTTTGATGTAGCTGACCCACTTACCGTAGCTATGAATCAGTCACAACTAGGTCCTCGTTTTGAGAAGATGAGTATATGATATCATTGTTTGTTGTACTAATACTATGTTTCATAGCATTAGTGCAAGTGGGAGATTGTTAGAGATATGTCCTAATGCTACATATTTGGATGACATATATTTGGGCATTTTGACATTTACTTATGGTGTAACGCCCCGGTCCCTCACGAGACCGGAGGCTCTAATAACCATACTATTCTCAACCCAATACCAAACCCGGTCACAAAATTTTAGGGAAAAACGGACAGAGTTTCCCCTGTACTATGGACATTCTGAAAACCTGTAAATTCTCAAATAAGGTAACTACAAGGTAAACAAACTTTTCATGGCTAAATATTTAAAGATTCAAGGCCATCCGAGCCTTGAAGCAAACAACAATTCCAAAACCACACAAGCATGCAAGTAACTTGTTTATAATATAGTCTAATAACCATGCCATTCTAGGATAACATTAAAACATACTTAGAGATAAAACATTCTACACTAAGCCATTCACTCCCAAGCATGCAAAGCAACTAGAAATAGAAATATAAATTATTACAAGCCATAGAATTACCACTGCTACTACATTATCAAACTTCCAGCTTTCGTATTACTCAAATACATACATGAGCTTTAAGGCCCCAAAATAGATTATACATAGAACAACAAATTCTTCACATAGCAACTAGAAAGGACATCCGCCTCAGACAAATATCACACAGCAGCTAAGGCAACTCCACCAACTATGCCACCTGAAACATGTTAGCGAGGTATGAGCAACCACTGTTGCCCAGTGAGGGATATAGTCCCGGGGCATGCAATGCAACAAATAATACAGTTATACAACAATATCACTTAGACAATTTAAGAAGCAATGATAACATAAGTAACCACACATTTAAAAGGATACATTTCACACAATCCCCTATACACCAATCTTCACTGGTCTTCATTCACGATCCACGAACCACGAGCACGATCACGATAAGCCGGCATAACCCCAAACACTCCAGTGGGTGTACTCCGGATGTACCCCGATAATCCTACGACCCAACATTCCCTGGCAATCTCTGGACCAGGTGAATGAGGGACTAGGGCACGGAGTTTGAATATCCACTGGCAAGCCCTCTGCCGCCCAGCCGATATTCAACACATCCGCCCCTGACACTATGGTTGTGCAACCACTATGCAATGCACTTATCAATGGCAAGTTAATAGCAATAATATAAGCATTAACACATAGGAGGATCAACAAAGTTGGTTGACCTTGATGCAATTAGAATAGAAGCAATTATATAAGCTAATAAGCAGTTTACAAAGGGACATTTACAAAATAAGCATAGAATCATACCAAAAACTCCAAATCAATTTAAAATCACATATAAACACTCAAGAAGTCATGCCATGGGTTTAGAAGTGTGAGACAACCGAAATTGCACCTAAACCCCTTTGTTTTTCAAACTATTTCTCTTCCAAACCAAGGTTAATGATTCCATTTTCAAAGGAAACTCTCCCAACCTTCTAACTAACCCTCAAGGTACCCTCTCAACCCTCTAACTCATTCAAATGCCCGCGATTACCCCGAAAGCCCCAAATTCCCTCTTATGGCTTTAAACTACACATACATTGTCTGGGCTTCAAACAAAGGATATCAAGGCTTCTATAGCACCTAGGTAGCCTAAGAATACTAGAATTGAAGTCCGAATTCACTCGGATTCGCATTAACCCCGAAAGCCCCAAATTAAAGTCGACTATTTTACATTTTTAGCGATTTAAGGACAATGCAAGTGCACGGGGCTATTAGAATACCTTCACTAGCACCTAAAGCATCTATTAGAAGCATGGAATCAAGCTAATTCGAGCAATTACGCAAAACCCTAGAAAAACGTCACTATTCACCGTAGAAATCAAACTAACGATTCTAACCGTTTAAATTGCGAAACGATGGCTCAAATATGTTCTCTAGCATTCATATGCATGGTATAATAGCATAGATAACTAATACAATGGCATTTGATCACATTTTCAACAAATCAATAAATGAGCAACTATTTAGAAATGCAAAAACAAGCCATGAAATCCCTCACCAATGCGCGTAGGAGCACCTAGGAACCTTACAAACACCCTACACTAGTTTCTCAAGGATTGGCTTGGCTTGGATTGATGATTTGATGAAGCAAAATCTCCAAATGCACAAGGGAAGGGCTGTAGGGTTTGGGCACTGTTCACAGCTGAAATTGTTTTGTTTTTGTGCTCAAATGTGCTTGTGTTATGTTTTAATAAGTAGGTCTTGAGGTGGGATCAAGTTTGGGTGCTTAAGATGGCTTTTAAAATGCGCGTAGTAAGCTTAAAACGAGCCTAAGGTGATACATGTGTGCTAGATAATTAAATCTCTAAGTTAGTTACGTAACACTATTCATTCAACTACAAAAATCATTTTCTAAACGAGCTCTCCTATCGCCTCTAGCTCAATTGCACATTTTTCACACTCCTCTAACAATTAATATGATTTAATAAAAATGCTAATTCACTAATAGAATGTAGTTTAAAAACAGAGTGAATAGTAATTTAAGAAGACAGTTAATAATGCACAGAAGGAAATGCGCAAACAAGTGATGCAACAGTAATTGAATGCACGGCTAAAATCTCGGGCGTCACATATGGCATTAGTGTTTATATGTTCATTTACATATTGACATAATTAGGACATTCATATTCTCCTTCTTTACGTGTATGAATGAGTCCCTAGTATTTTCATTAGAGGAATGTATTCTAAAAGCGTTAGAATATGTTGGCGTATTTCCTTAATTTGATAAATACTTAAAGTGTTCATAGTCCTTAGATTATTTAATCGGGACTTTAATAATCAATTACGGACTATCACATGTGTTGTTACCTTTGATTAACATTGAGATGTTAATGATAAAGGATGGTGAGCCACGTGCCATAACAGCATAGCGATGCGACTAACAAACATGTGGATGACTATTAGTTGAATAAATCATTGAATGTGACGTGAATAACAAATTACATGACTTTGGATTAATAATTTCTTAATCGTTGCGATTGTGCATGTAATTCTTTTATTGAGACATTACAATTGTCATATGTATTGGGGTTTGATTCTAGCGTTTGAACAATGATTGTTTCAACAAACGAGATAAGATACGTCCTCTCGCAGTTTCATTCATCTGGTATAGTGATTGACAAGTAGTGGTCAAGAGAAGATCAGTTAACCTCCGGCGTGAGGCGATGTCCTATGAAATCTAAGATTGGTTGTTTAATGAGGAAATCCTTGGCCAAGGTATGAATGATGGAGAAAGGGTTTTCTATGTGTCATATCTCATTACACCAATTAGATCTATGCATGGTATCGAGTTTATGAACTTAATCGAATCATGGTTCTTGCTCGACGGGACAATTAATGGAAGGATTAGATTGCACGATAATCGGCGACCATAAATAGATTCACTTGAATAAGACTTCATTGCATTATAAACTATCTTGATACGTTGGTAGCTAGAACGTCACTCAAGAACTCTGAGTGTGTTTTGAGAATGACGGGAGACATTCTCTAAACAAATCGAATAGCTCGATTAACATTGAAAGTGTTCAACGTTTCTTCAGTGCTATATAGTAGTGAATCTACAAAGTCACACACAATAGAGCATGGTGAATGTTTTTCCTATTGAGCTTTATTTTGTTTCTCTTAAATTGTTAAAGTGTTAACAATTGCGTTTAGTTTCTCTTGAATTATTAAAGTATTAATAATTGCATTTAGTTTCTCTTGAATTGTTAAAGTGTTAACAATTATATTTTGTTTCTCTTATATTGTTAAGGAGTTAACAATTGTATAATTGTTAAGGAGTTAACAATTGTGTAATTGTTAAGGAGTTAACAATTGTGTAATTGTTAAGGAGTTAACAATTGTGTAATTGTTAAGGAGTTAACAATTGTGTAATGGACCTTTTAAAAGTTATTGAGGTCAATATGCAATTATTATTGAGTGTTGGGGCTAATCTGAAAATATAAAAAGGTTGTTTTCATAATTTCAACTAATTGTGATTAAGTTGAATATTTAAATATATTAGTGAAAAAATACTACAATAAAAGAAAGAAAATATGACAAAGTTGTCATCTTTTCTTTTCTAACAAAGAGACAACACAACCAAGAATTGAGAAATGTTGTCTTCTCTTTTGTTTAAAAGTTGGGACAACAATGAGGAAAATAAGGAGAAAAGATGACAAGGCTTGTCATCTTTCTCTTCTCTCCACACGTTGGAGAAAGAAAAAAGATGAAGAAAAAAATTGTCTTCTTCTTGAACATAGAATAGAGTTGTCATCATATCTCTCTCTCTCCCATGGCTGAAAATTAGAGGAAAAACGCAGCAAGAAAATGAGAAGAAAAAGTCTTATCTTCTTCATCATGTTCATCATACATGGCTGAAAAATGAAGCAAAAGAGATTAAGTAGTATTCTCTTCTTCTTCACAAAAACGTAGCCATGAACAAGGAAGAAGAAGGAAATGGTTTTGCTCTCTTCTTCACCAACAAGCTCATAAATCTTCCATGGTAGATCTAACACAAAGCAACCACAAAAATGGAGAAGTCATTCTTTGCTCGTGTGGACGGACTAGAGCTCTTGTGTTTTCAAGAGGAGGTGTCTTCCATCAAGTGTGCGAAAATTCAGATCTATGGCTTACATGAGTTGTCTACAAGAGGTATACTCTTCTACTATCTCTTGTCAATATATATACTTTCTATATATATGTTTTGGATATGTTAATCACATGATGTCAAGATTAGAGTTTTATATGAATATCATGCTTTGAATTCCAGAAAATTTTCAATGTCATGTTTCACTTCCGCTCGATTCTTAGCTAGATGATGTTCATAGCTCTAAATATATGAGATCCTTCATTAATGTCACACCCCAACTCGACCCCCCCTACGGAATTTGGCAGTATAACGATAGTAACACAGACATTAGGGCTCTAAACCAACCCTTTAGAACATCATACAACCAACTCCACAAACAACCAATCAACTCCATAATCAAGTTAACAACATACATAGCAACCATATTATACATTAAACATTCTTTCAACAATCCTGTCATAGTTATACGCCTTCGTTCCAATATCAATCCATAGGCTACATCACACATTTCCAAAATAGTTTATAAGCCAGTCTAACAACCTAATCATGTTCAAAAGAATGGCTACTAAATTAGCAATATACATGAGTCTTATAATTGAAAAAGTTATACAACAACTAAGACAAACTCATGGCAACGACTCCGGCACACAAGACTAGTCCACATAATGCACATTCTCAGCTTCCTGAGGCACGTACCCGTAATCTTGTTCAATATCACCTGTATGCATGCAATAATTGAGAGTGAGCTTATATAAAACAAGCCCATTGAGGATTTGATAGATCTTTAACAGTATTTACTATACTCCTTGGAAATCATCATTTGAGTAGTAAACACACTATAATCATCAATAACAATATAAACACATTAACTATAATGATCAATCAATAAAGGATACTCTAGTTGGTGTAGCTCCAAACGTCATCACGATCTCAACCGTTCTTCTTGTAACTCCCCATTACTCACGCACCCAAGCAACCTCTCTAGCCCCTCCCTCCATGATACATCCGACATGAGAGCTGGGGGTAGCCTATGGTAGTCATGCCGCTTTTAACCCGACATCCCGATGCTGCCCGAGAGGTGGAACACACATACCAAGACTCAGCAATAATAATAAACATTCAATCACAAGAGGACAACCTTTTACGTTGACTATCTCCCAGTTCATCAATAATCAATTATCACATGAGGACAACAAAGTAGGTTGCCTATCTCCCAGTTCAACAATAATCAATCAATAATCATCATTTCAACAACATATCAACAACTAATCAAATAAACAACAAATAACTAAGTTAGATGACAAAGTAGGCTACCCAACTTAACATTCATTAGACACACAACCTAACCTTAATCTAACCATCAACAACTCACAATTCAATCACTCAAACACCACCCAAACATCCAAACACATAATTCAACATTTTAAAGAAAGACAACCCAAACTTCTAAAAGTCATAACTTACATTCTACTAATCCAATAACCTCCAAACCAGTTTCTAACAGTCACCCACTCAATCAACAACTTTCACCCCTATGGAAACCAACCATAAACCATCTACATCAAGCTCAACAACCCTAAAACCTCAATGCACCTAGGCTGAAATTTTTGAACATTCACACCAACAACACAATCAGAATTTCAGCATTACAACATTACTACCACATATTTAACAAACTTTTACAAGCTAACAACAATCGATTCCAACCACCACAACTCCAATTATTCAACAAATAGCCAACAACTCAATTTTAATACCCAGAAAATAAAAATTCATGTTACAATGGTTCAAATCTTATATAAACACATATAAACAATCCTTAGCATGCACTGAGCAATAATATAACATCCATTCAACATTCTAACTATTCAAAATTCAATTATATGCAAATACATAAAAATGACATTTTAAGATCTAGAATTTTTCTCTTATGTTTGATGTGTTTTGATGCAATAAAGATGTATAATGGATGCCCAACAAGTGAAGTCAAGCTTTGAATGAAGTGATTTGGACTTGAATTACAAAATCTATGTGAAAAATGCTTTGAAAAACTTTGAAAATGCCTTATTTCTTCTCCCTAATTGATTTTCGGTAATGTGTGTGTTTTGTAAGTTTGTTTGCTTTGTTTTTAATGTGTGTTGAGGTTATAATATAACCTCAAGGTGAACAAAATTTGCAAAGTCAAAGTTAGTATTTTTAGTCTTTTAACTAGTATTTTTAGTCGTTTAATTGTTTTTAGACTATTTTTGCTCACCCAAATGCAATTAACACTTAGATTATTTTTAAGTAGTGTATTTTTAGTTGACAACAAGTTTCACATGCATAGACTTACACCCGACTCGGTAAAAAACTTGATTTTTGCAAAAGAAGGTAAAAAAAAGTCATATTATTTATTTTCAAATGTCTTTTGAATGCACAATTAATCTAAAATCATTTAATACCACATATAAATATATTTATATTAATATATACTAGGTCAACGAAAGTCAATACAAGAATCGGGTTTAGAAGAAATCACTATTTGGCTCAAAAATGCTATTTTTCGCCCGAAAAGCCTATTTAAATTATTATTCTGTTTCAGAATCAATTTTTATCAAACCTAGGTCTATTAATAATAGAGGACTAGGTTTTAAGACGTTTAAAACACCAGTGTAATAATTTAAGCGGACTGGTGTTCAAAATACTATTTACAAAAATCGTCGATAAAATTTCTGATACCAATTTTGATGAAATTTTATGAATGCACACATAGCATATATTAGGAATATAAATCACATATTTAGCACATTCTAATTCAAATAACACATAAACAGGTCAAATCACACAAATCAAGACAAAGACACGCAAATCGAGGTAAAGACAAAAATTTGAATTTCACACCAACACACACACATACATCTATTCACACATACAATGTGAAACCCCAATTTTTATCTTTATCTCAATTTACGTGTCTTTGCCTCGATTTGCGTGATTTTACCTGTTTATGTGTTATATGAGTTAGAATGTGCTAAATATGTGATTTATATTCTAATACATGCTATGTGTGCATTCATGAAATTTTCATAAAAAACGGAATCAGAAATTTTATCACCGATTTTAGTGAATAGTATTTTCAATACCTGTCTGCTAAAATTTTTACAAGGGTGTTTTAAATGTTTTAAAACCTAGTCCTCGGGAATTAATAGGCCCGTGTTTGATTAAAACGGATTTGGAATCGGTTTTGGAATTTTAAAGGTTTTTACACTTTCTTTTGCAAGAAATTGAGTTTTAAGCCGACTTGGGTGAAAATGTTTAAATGTAAAACTCTTTGTCACCTAAAATATATTGTCTAGAATTAATTTAAGTGTCAATTTAATAGTTGAGCAAGAAATAGACTAAAATATAATTAAAAGACAAGAAAATAGTAAAATTAACTAAGTGTCAACTTTGACTTTCACGTGTTTTGTTGACCTTTGAGCTTATAAGCATAAACACACACTAAAATAGCACAATTTCATACTCAAAAACACTCACATTGCCGTAAGCCATAGGAGAGAAGAGAGTTTTGTTCAACATTTTTCAAGGCAAAATTTCATAAAAAACCCTAGTTTTTGTCCATAACTTTTCAAACCGAGTTGGATTCCGCTTGTTGGGCACACATTGCACATATATCTAGACTTGTTTCGGATCAAAGGTGTGTGAAAAATTATAGATCTCAAAATGTCATTTTTTATGTTTTTGAGTATAATTGCATTTTGAACCAGTAGAAAGCTGAATTGATGTTATATTATTGTTCAGTGCATGCTAAGGATCGTTTATATTCGTTTATAAAATATTTGAATCGTTGTAGCATGAATTTTTATTTTTCGGGTATTAAAATTGAGTTACTAGCTATTTGGTGATTATTTTGAGTTGTAGAGGTTGGAATCGATTGTAGTCGATTTGTAAAAGTTTTTTAAATACGAGGTAGTGCCGTTGTAATGCCGAAATTTTGATTGTGATGTCGATGTGAAAGTCCGAAAATTTCAGCCTTGGTGCATTGAGGTTTTAGGGTTGTTGGGCTTGATTTTGATGTATTTTGGTTGGTTTCCGAGGGGGCTATTGTAGATAATTGAGTGAGTGAATGATAGGAACTGGTTTGAAGTTGTTTGGATTAGTAGAATGTCAGTTATGATTATTAGAAGTTTAAGTTGTCTTTCTTTAAAATGTTGATATATGCCTTTAGATGATCGAGGTGGTGTTTGAGTGATTGAATTGTGAGTTGTTGATGGTTAGATTAGGGTTTGGTGGTGTGTCTAATGCATGTTAAGTTAGGTGGCCTACTTTGTCATCTAACTTAGTTGTTTAGTTGTTAATTGATAAATTGATGTTGTGTTGTTGTAATAATTAATTGATTATTGATTATTGATTATTGATTATTGATGAACTGGGAGATAGGCAATTCTTCTAGATTGTCCTCCTCTAAATGATTGATTATTGTTATTGATTGAGTCTTGATATGCGTGTGCCACCTCTCGGGCGGTATCGGGCTGTCGGGTTGAAAACGACATGGCTATCAGAGGCTACCCTCATCTCGCATGGGCAGAGATGCCATGGAGGGCAGGGCTAGTGAGGTACCTCGGGTGTGTGTGTCATGGGGGTGATAAGAAGTTGGTTGAGATCGTGATGGCATTTGGAGCTACACCAACTAGAGTATCCTTTATTAAATGCTCATTAAAGTTTATGTGTTTATATTGTTATTGATGTTTATTGTGTGTTTACTACTCAAAGGATCATTTTCAAGGAGTATAGTAAATACTGTTAGAGATCTATCGGATCCTCACTGGGCTTGTTTTATATAAGCTCACTCTCAATTATTGCATGCATGCAGGTGTTACTGAGCCTGACTACGGGTACGTGCCTCTTGAAGAGGGAAATGCGCCATATGTAGATGAGTCTTATGTGTAGGAGTCATTGTCATGAGATTATCTTAGTTGTTGTAAAACAATGTATTGTATAACCTATCTTAATATAAAGACATATCTATGTTGATTTAGTAGTCTTTATTTTGATCATGACTACATTACTAAATTGGTTATAATCTATTTTGAATTGTATGTATAGTCTATGTATTAAGTTGAAACGGAGGCATATAACCATGAATGGGTTGTTGAAGGAATGATTATTGTATAATATGGTTATGTTGTATGTTGTTAATTTAATCCAGGAATTGATTGTTGAATGGTTTGTGGAGAAGGTTGTATGATATTCTGATGATGTTGGTTTAGAGCCTCGGTGTCCTAATTAATGTCGTTATACTGCCGAAATTCCATTGCATCCTGACTGATCGTAGGAGGGATTGAGTTGGGGCATGACATACAACACATATGATACATACACTACACACACCACACTCAGATTTTCGTCCATGGAGGAAGGAGAGAAGAGAGAAAATAAGATGAAAAGAGGAAAAAGAAGAGAAGAAGAAAGATTAAGATTTCATCTAGACTTCAAGAGCAAAGGTGAGGGATTTTTCAAAAATGGTTTTTAAAGAATTCATTCAAGATTATTAATGTTCATTTGGTGTTAAACTAGCTATAGCTTTCATACAAAAGCTTGGATGATGAGAAGATTGAGTATTTTGTGTTATAGATCTAAGAATTATAAACCTATGTTGGGTGTTGATTGTTGATGTGGGATGTGTTTTGGTTGCGTTTTGAACTCCTATATGATGCCTAGTAGTCACTTTGAGCTTCCTTAATTGTTGGTAGAGGGTGGTATGGTTGTAAGCTTGATTGTTGAGAAAATGGTGTTTTCCCGTAAACAGCACGACCGAACCACCCCTCCTCCACCGGTCGACCTATGGAGGACCCCTCGTTCGCTGGTGAAGTTTTTGTTTTGGCCAAAATGCGATAAACTTATTTTAGTGATTTCAGGAGCTACGGATGTCGGATTGAGACACGGTCGGAAGCGTTAGAACCATATCGAACCCTAGTTTATCATAGTAGAATTTAATTATGGATTTATTACATAGTTTGGGTGCTATATAGTTGCTAACTTGTATATATTGGTTAAGAGGCTATTGAACGTCGGCAATATTGATGTCTTTTCACTATATTATGATACTTGGCAATATTTGGAGCACCCTAAATGTTGTATATGCATGATTATTATATGCTTGCTTGATATGCCATGGATTAATCATTTATTATCACAAGAGGTTTATATGCTTAATCACTATATCTTGTTATTAATGTTGTGACGGAAGCAACCTATGTCACGCCCCAACTCGACCCACCTACAATCAGTCAGGACGCAACAGAATTTCGGCAGTATAACGACAATAATTAGGACACCGAGGCTCTAAACCAACCTCTTAGAACATCATACATCAAACTCCATAAACAATCCTAACAATCAACTCCTCCATTAAGTTAACAACATACAACACATCCAGATTATACAATAATCATTCTTTCAACATTCCAATCACAGTTGTATGCCTCCATTCCAACATAATACATTCACTGAACATACATTTCAAAAGAGATTATAATCTAACTTAGCAACCCGATGATAGTCAAAAGAGAGACTACTAAGTTAGCAACAACTAGTTCATTATCTTTACTACAACATGTACACATAAACTATGAAGTAAATAAAAGAGAACAAGAATAATATACAAGACTATAAGGTATACAAAATCTCTAACATCAAGGACAAGACTCTGGCACATAGGACTCGTCCACATATGGCACATTCTCAGCTTCCTGAGGCACGTACCCGTAATCTTGCTCAATAACACCTGTATGCATGCAATAATAGAGAGTGAGCTTATATAAAACAAGCTCAGTGAGGATCCGATAGATCTCAAACAGTATTTACTATACTCCTTGGAAATGATTCTTTGAGCGATAAACACACAATAAAACATCAATAACAATATAAACACATAACTATAATGACCAATCAATAAAGGATACTCTAGTTGGTGTAGCTCCAAACGCCATCACGATCTCAACCGTTCTTCTTGTAACTCCCCATTACTCACGCACCCGAGGTACCTCACTAGCCTCGCCCTCCATGACACCTCCGTCATGCGAGCTGGAGGTAGTCTCTGGTAGTCATGCCATTATCAACCTGACAGCCCGATGTTGCTCGAGAGGTGGCACACATATACCAAGACTCAGCAATAATAATAAACATCATTCACAGGAGGACAATCTAGAAGAATTGCCTATCTCCCGGTTCATCAATCATCAATCAATAATCATCAATAATCGTCAATTATCATCAACATAACATCAAGTAATCAATTAAACAACAAACAACAAAGTTAGATGACAAAGTCGGCCATCCAACTTAACATGCATTAAACACGTAATCTAAGCCTAGTCTAACCATCAACAACTCACAATTCAATCACTCAAATACCACCCAATCAACTAAAGGCTCAATTCAACAATTTAAAGGACAACCTAAACTTCAAATAATCATATCTTACATTCTACTAATCCAAACAACTCCAAATCAGTTTCTAACACTCACCCATTCAATCAACTACATTAGGCCTCTTAGAAACAAACCAAGACACATCAAAATCAAGTCCAACACCCTAAAACCTCAATGCACCTAGGCTGAAATTTTTGAATTTTCACACAAACATCGCAATTGAAAATTTGGCATTATAACGGCGCTACCACGTAATTAACAAACTTTTAGAAATTGACGGCAATCGATTCCAACCACAACAACTCAAGATATTCATCAAATAGCTAGTTAATCAACTTTTAATACCCGAAAATAAATAATTTCGCTACAATGGTTCAAATCTCATAATAATACACATAAATGATCCATAACATGCACTGAGCAATAATATAACTTCAAATTAACATTCTAATGGTACAAAATGCAATTATAAGCAAAAACAAAAAAAAATGACTTTTGAGATCTAGAATTTTTCTCTCACATTTGATGCGAAATAAGCCTAGATATGCGTGCAATGCATGCCCAACAAGCAGAATCCAACTTGGCACGAAAAACTACGGACAAAAACTAGGTTTTTCTATGAAAATTTGCTTTGAAAACCTTTGAAATTTCTTTCACATTTCTCTCTTGAAGCTCTCGGCTATGTGTATGTTTTTGAGGGTGTGTTTGTGCTTTGCAAGTGTGTGTTGATGATATAACATGCAATGGTCAACAATTAAAAATAGCCAAAGTTAATTTTTTTAGTCTTTTAATTCATTTCTTAGTCTTTTAATTCATTTATTGGCTATTTCTTGCTCAACTAACAAATTAACACCTAAATTAATTCTAGACATTATATTTTAGGTGACAAAGAGTTTTACATTAAAATAGTTTCACCCGAGTCAGCTTAAAACTCGTTTTCTTACAAAAGAAAGTGTAAAAATCTTTAAAATTCCAAAACCGATTCCAAATCCGTTTTAATCAAACACGGGTCTATTAATACCCGAGGACTAGGTTTTAAAACGTTTAAAACACCCTTGTAAAAATTTTAGCGGACAGGTGTTCAAAAATACTATTCACCAAAACCGATGATAAAATTTTTTATTCCGTTTTTTATGAAAATTTCATGAATGCACACTTAGCACGAATTAGGAGTATTAATCACATATTTAACCTATTCTAAGTCATATAGCACATAAACAGGTCAATTCACGCAAAACGAGGTAAAACACTCAAATCGAGATAAAGCAAAAATATGGGGTCTCACATTCTCCCCCCCTTAAAGAAATTTTGTCCCCGAAATTTTTACTTGCTGAACGGAAAAGATCTAGGTACTGCTGCTACATTTGATCTTGCCTCTCCCAAGTAGCTTCCTCGATACCGTGATGCTTCTACAACACCTTGACCATCGGAATCTTCTTCGATCTCAACTCTCATTCCATCTGATCAAGAATACGAATTGGCTGTTCGTCATAAGTCAGATTCTCACGAAGCTGTAACGGCTCTAGCTCAAGAATATGAGAAGGATCCAGATTATATTTTTGCAAATTAGACACGTGAAATACATCGTGGACATTAGAGAAATTCTCTGGTAAAGCTAAACGATATGCTAACTTACCAACTCTACTAGTAATCTCAAATGGCCCCACAAACCTCGGACTCAGCTTACCACCTTTACCATAACGAGCAAACCCCTTTCGAGGAGGCAATCTCAAAAAAACTCTATCTCCGACTGTAAACTCCAAGTCCCAATGACGCTTATTAGCATAACTCTTGAATCTGCTCTATGCTGTAAGCATTCTCTGCCTGATCAACTGAGCACTCTCAATCTTCTCTAGAAGCTCTGGCATAATAGTCGAATCAATAGTCTTCATCTCCCCTACTTCATCCCAATACAAAGGTGAATGACACTTACGACCGTAAAGAGCTGGAAAAGGTGCCATCCCAATAATAGCTTGATAACTATTGTTATAGGCAAACTCGCCAAGTGGTAGATGTTTATCCCAGTTCTTCCCGAAGTCCAGAACACAAGCCCTGAGCATATCTTCCAGAATCTGAATAGTCCTCTCAGACTGACCATCGGTCTGTGGATGATATGCTGTACTGAAATTCAGCTGAGTACCTAAAGTCTCCTGAAGTTTCTCCCACAAATGAGAAGTAAATCGAGGATCTCGATCTGAGACAATACTAGATGGAATCTCGTGAAGTAGAACAATCTAATCCAAATAAAGATCCATCAACTTTGCAACCTCATCTCCCATCCGCATTGAAATAAAGTGAGCTGTCTTCGTCAAACGATCCACGACAACCCAAACTGCATCGTTACCTCTCGGTGTTCTAGGCAAACCAGTGACGAAGTCCATCATAATATGCTCTCATTTCCACTGTGGTATAGCTAACAACTGAAGCAAACCTGTCGGTCGTTGATGCTCGGCTTTCACTCGCTGACAAGTCAAACATCTAGATACAAATTGAGCAACTTCTCTCTTCATATTATTCCACCAGTAATGTTGCTTCATGTCCCAATACATCTTGGTTCCACCAGGATCTATTGTATACTTAGAATTATGAGCCTCTTCCAGAATACCTCACCTCAAGCCCGATTCATCGGGAACACAAACCCTGTTCTGAAACCGAAGAATACCATCCTCGTGCACTTTGAAGTCAGTCTAATCATCCGTGATCTGATCCTTGATCTTCTGAAGTTTAACATCAAGTTGCTGAGCTTCTCTGATCTGAGACAACAATAAAGGTTGAATACGGAGATGTGAACACATCACCCCAACCCGAGCCAACTCCGATCTCCAATAAGTGAATTCCTCAAGAACTTCCTATTTCTTGACAGCCAAACAAGAAACACTCGCCTTATGGCTAAGAGCGTCTGCCACCACATTTGCCTTCCCAGGCAGATAAATGACAGAACAATTATAATCTCCAAGAAGTTTCATGCACCTCCACTGACGCATATTCAACTCCTTCTATGAGAATAAATAATTAAGACTCTTATGATTAGTGAAAATCTCGAACTTACTGCCCCACAGATAATGACGCACTTTTTCATTGAGAAAACAATAGCTGCCAACTCAAGATCATGAGTCGGATAATTCACCTCATAAGGCTTCAACTTTCTAGAAGCATAGGCAATAACCCGGCCATTCTGCATAAGAACACATCCCAAGCCCTCCTTGGATGCATCGCTGTAAATGACCATATTATCGGTCACCTCTGGTAGAGCAAGTACTGGAGCAGTAGTTAATCTCTTTTTCAATTCCTGAAACCCACTCTCACATTTCTCATCCCAAACAAAACTAGTCTTTTTCTGAGTTAACTTAGAAAATGGCCTTGCAATCTTAGAAAAAGTCCTTGACAAACCTACGGTAATAACCCGCCAAGCCAAGAAAGCTACGAACCTCAGAAACATTCTCTGGACGTTTCCAAGACATCACCGATTCAATCTTAGTGGGATCTACAGATATATCGCTCTGTGTGATAACATGGCCAAGAAAAGATATGCATTGCAGCCAAAATTCACATTTGCTGAATTTCTCAAACAACTAATGTGATACTCCGAACCTGGCATATATTTAATAGCATTTAAATTGCATTTTATTGACCTTTCACCTTCTTTGACCAAACTAGTTGACTTTTCATCTACAATGACCAACTAGGACAAGGTGAAAATTTTTGAAATGTTTAATAAAGGGCAAACTTGGGATTAGAAATAAAAAAATGTAATGTTAAGTTAGTAAAATTTTGGGTCAACTTTGGAATTAAATCTGAACCAATTGGGAAAGATTTAGGTAGCAAATTATATATGGTTGGAAAGCTCTACGAGTCTACTTTCTGAGGCTTCAAACCGTTTGTGAATTGGAGTTTTCTAGAAGAAGTTATGGCCGTTTTCGTAAGGTCGCGCATAGCTGTTTTGGTTTAGCGGGTTGACTGAAGCTTTGACCATTTGTCATCTTTTATTTAAGTACGAAATACGAAACAAAAGAGCAAAATCAGGAAATAAAGAAGGCCATGGATGAAACCATGGAGGAAAAAAAAAACAAAAAACATTTCAACTTCAAACTTCAATTTCTTCGAGAGAGCTTGTGTGGGGTGGTTTCCGAGGCACCCAACATGGTTTTCCTAGCGTCTAGGAGCGTCTAAGGTGAGGGTTTTATCGTTATTTGCGCATTTGAAAATATTGAACATAAACTTTAATTTTTGTGATTTAACTGTAGGTTGTTATTTTGTCCATTTCATTGCTTAAATAATGTTCTCTAGCAATTGTAGAATGTGTATTTATAGCTTTTTAACATTTTTTGCGGTTGAATATTGAATTTGAAATATAAATTGTGTAATGAATAGTAAATAGTGAATAGTAAACCCCCGTTTCGATGAAGTTGCACTGTTATGCTTTCTGTTGATGTGAAAAGGTGCTAGGTATGCTAGAATGTCTAAATGCATGGTTTGTTTAGGTTGCGTAATGGAAAAAATGAGAAAAACGCCTTGGTGAAAGTCGGGCTCGTTTAGGTCGATTTTAGCATTTTCTCGTTTTGCGTGATGGCATTGTTTTGGGAGGCCATGGAAGCATTTTTGGTGCGATTATGGCATTGGTTGGGTGTTTGGTTAGTATAGTTGTAGTTCAAACGAGCAAAGGGAGAAATCGGGACTTTGCGTGAATTCTAGGGTAAAGTAGATTTTCGGGGTCTTTAGACGTGCCTTATGGTGACCTTGGAGGATTGGTGAAGTCGGTTTCCAAAGCTTGTGGCTCGTTTGAAAGTAGTAGCGTTTGAAAGTTAGGGTCATTTTTGGGATTTTGTGTGTTTTCATAGTATATTGCCTATAGAATGCTTATAATGCCTATAGAATACTTGTTATTGCTTGATAATGTTAGTTGGTATTGTTCTTGTTGCTTGTTTGATTGTAAATGCTTGTTAATGCTTATTACGCTTGTTATAGTTGATTATTGATTGAAATGTTTAACAATTGTTGAATAATGCTTGATATCTTGGTTATCTCCTCTATCTGTGTTGTTGTGCTATCGCTCGTTTATCGCCTTGTATCGAGTCTTGCATTGCGTAGTGTCCAGTGCGTGAGTGATGGGCCTCTCTGGGTAGCCTCAGGTTGCTATTGTTGGTTGCTCTAGCTCCGTGGCTATTCCATTTTCTCGCTTGGGTTGCCTCCCAGGGAGATTTGGGTCGTAGAATTGATGGTTACTCCCGGGGTATTCCAAATTGGTGTTATAAGGTGGTTGCGCACTTATTGTCATTGTTGTCAACATCAAGCTCGAGATTGATGTATCGCTCATGAAATGGTATATTGCTCGTAAGAGTGAACCATAGCCTTCAGAGTGTGGTATAGCTTTGAATGGTTGTGCTAATGCTTTCTTGAATGTTTAATATATTGTCGTTTGTATTGAATGCTTTCTTATTGATTTTATTGCTTAGCTGTGTCTATTTGCATTGCACGACTTTCTTTCTCTCCAACTCGATATCTGTCTCGCCCTCACTGAGTATACGTGTTGTGTATACTTACTCCTCACCACCACATTTCAGGAAATGTCATGTTAGCTGGAAAGTTTGTGATTTCGTGAAAGTTCGTGCCTGAAGAGTTGTCTTGCGTGCCTATATGGCTTGAGTGTCAAAGTTGTAAAGATATATGCTTTCATATGTTGTATGTATTTATTGTTAAGAGAAATGTAATCTAAATTAGCTAAATAGTTGAGGTAAATCGATAAGCTAGTTATGTAATCAGTTAGCATAGCTTAACTTCAATGCATGTTTGTAATGTGCCAAGGAAAAGAATAAGAATGGCATGATAGTTTATTTTATGCAGTAGCTTAGTATGGTTTAATTGTCTAGTTTGAATGTACTTGTCAAAAATGAAAAGAGATAGGTTAGCTTTTAAATTGGAAATGTATGTATACTTGCTGAGTTTAATTGTTGAGAACCAAGGCTCGGATGGCCTTGAGGTAGTTTGTATGGTTGGACACGATGTTGGTCCACTTATATACTGTCGCAGGTTTTACATTTAGCCTAGAAACAGGGGAGACTCCGTCCGTTTTCCCTGAAAATTATGCCGGGGTTTGGTTTGGGTTGTGATTAGATCGATTGATAGAACCTCTAGTCTCGAGAGGGATCGGGGTGTTACAACGAATGCTCCTGTAACTTCTGTAAGACAAGCCGTAGATGTTGCTCGTGCTCCAATTCAAACTTAGAATAAACCAAGATATCATCAATAAAGATCACCACGAACTAGTCTAAGTACGGTTGAAAAACCCGATGCATAAGATCCATAAATGCTGCCGGTGCATTAGTTAATCCAAAGTGCATAACTATAAACTCATAATGCCCGTACCGAGTCCTAAAGGCAGACTTCAAAACATCCTTTGTGCGAATCCGAAGCTGATAATACCCTTGCCTCAAGTCAAACTTAGAGTAGACTTTGGCTCCCTGAAGTTGATCAAACAACTCATCAATCAATGCCAAAGGATACTTGTTCTTGATGGTCACTTGATTCAAACCATGATAGTCAATACATAATCTCAAGGTACCATCCTTCTTCTTCACAAATAAAACAGGTGCTCCCTAGGGTGAAGAACTCTGCTGAATTAAACCCTTCTGTAATAACTCCTGCAATTGAGTTTTCAACAGCTTCAACTCAACTGGTGCCATCCGGTACGCTGATTTAGAAATAGGTTGAGTACCGGGAACAAGATTGATCACAAACTCCACATCTCTCTCTTGCGGTAACCTTCGCAACTCCTTGGGAAATACACTGGGAGATTCCAGAATAATAGGTACTTCCTCCAGTTGTAGCTTATCAGATGGCTTGTTGATCAAATAAGCTAGATAACCCGAACACCCCTTACTCACCAACTTAACGGCTTTAGTTGCTGAGATAACAAAACTCGTCTTTGTACCCCGGTTCCCTACTACCTCAATTACTGGCTGATCTGGCAAAAGAAACTATACTACCTTTGTTCTACAGTTTAACTGGGCATTATACTTAGATAGCCAATCCATATCCAAGATAACATCGTACCCCCGGATAGGAAATAAGATAAGCTCCGAAGGAAAATTATACCCCTTAACATGTATTATACAATCCTTACATACTAGGCTAATAATATACTTATCAATCAAAGAGGTACTAATCTCAACCACATAAGGCAGTCTTTCAGGTTGCACATTAACACGTTGCACACAAGCAGGAGTAATGAAAGAATGCGTAGCACCAGAATCAATCAATACTTTAACAAGTTGATCAAGTATAAGGAAGTTACATTCCATAACTGCAGTCTCCTTAGGCATCTCCTCCAAGTCAACTGCGTAGGCCCGAGCCTGAACCCGCTGCTGCTGAGGTGCACCACCCGCAGGCCGACCTTGATAACCCTAAGTCGCTGCCCGACCCTCAGTCCTTTGATATCTAGGGCAAACCCTCACCCTATGCTGATTGCTGCCGCAACCCAAACAAGCCCCTGACTTCACTCTGCAGTCGTCATCCACATGGCCCTGGCGCTTGCAGTAAGTACACTATGGTGATGAAGAACTGACACTTCCCCTAGAAGAACCAGAAGCTGAGAAAGCAGCTGTGCCAGCCTGCTATTGAGGTCTAACAACACTAGGCCTGTATTGACCCTGAGACTGGGCTGGCCTGTGGTACCCGAAACCCGGCATGCATTTAATAGCATTTGACTGCATTGAATTAAGTGTTTAATTAGTTAATCATCCATTTTTGCACTATTTTGATATTTCTTTTAAAAGCATTCAAATAATTTTTATATTGATTAATTTAAAAGATTATTACCTATTTTTATTATTTATAGAAATTGGATTTACTTTCTTGTATTTAATTAAATGTCATCTTAAATGTTAGTATTTGATTGCATTTGATTACGTGTTTATATTAATTTGTTCATTTGTATCTTAGCATTAATTTCATAATTCTTTAAAATATTCTAGTAATAGTCAAATTATTTATTTTTAAATGAATATTGATTATTTTGATTATTTTAGTAATCGATTTTATTTTCTTGCATTTAATTACTCGGTTTGTAATTAAATGAGAAAAGTAACTCCGAGTCGGAGTGAATTTTAAACTAAATTACTTTTCAAAAATTATATTTTTAAGAAATTGTTTATCATTCTAATAGTGATTGTTTATTGACCGTTTGATTGTATCACATTGAAAATGAAAGTTAGAGAAATATTTCTCGGATTTAGTGAATAGTGTTTCTAGCTTAATTTAGTTAGTTTTAGTTGTTTTTCATCTAATTGCATTGTTTTAACTAGGAATAGAATAAATGGCATCAAAATAAGCTAGATTGACCATTTTAACTTGACTTTTGACCTTGGTAAAAGACCATTTTGCCCTTAGTTGAATTGTCATCTTTTAAATAGTCATAGCTAAGCAAAATTATCATAAAAAAACAAATGCACAATTTCCCTCTATGTCCCTCCCCCATGGCCGAGAGGTACAAGAAGGAAAAAGAAAACATTTTTTCTTCAATTTTCTCCTACAATTATGCTTGGATTTGATCTTGGAGCTTGGCTAGGGTTTTAGCAAGCCTTCCTCTTCAATCACAGTGAGGGTTTTCACGCTTTTGTGCATTTTTATTTGAATTTGATTTTTTATTCAATTTCTTAGATTTGATATTTAATGCATTATAATGCCTGAAATTGCTTGGAATTGTCTCTTTATGGATCATAGAGCATTGCTTGTTAGTTATTTAGCAATTTTTACAGCTAGAAACGCAAATTGAAATTGGAGAAGAACAATTAATAGTGTTTTTGAATAGTAAAACCCTAGATTTTCAAATTTTTTATCCGAATCACATTTTTTTGATTTGGTTAGGTGCCATTAATGCTAGAAAGATAAAATGTACAATAAAAACGGACTGGCATTTGTTAAAACTAAAAATTAGACAAAGAAACGTAAAAGAGCCGTTTGACCAAGTGTTGACCGTGCTCGAATTGAGTTGGGGGTTTTGCTATTGAGGGCATAGAAGCACTTTTGGTGCTGTTGTGGCGTTAATTGAGCGACCGGTTAGCATAGTTGTAGTTCAAACGCAGTAGGTGGACTTTCGAGCTTCGAGTGAGAAAATGAAGTTTCATGATATAGAAACGTGCCTTGTAGAACCTAAGTGAATGTAGTGAAATTGGTTTCTTAATTCTGTAGCTTGTTTGCTCGTAATTGCCTTTGGAAGTTAGAGATTGAATAGTGATATTTGTCATTTTCATGTTTTGAATTGCTATTACTTGTTTAATTGGTGTTCTTGTTGCTATTAATGATAATCATGCTTGAAATATCAATTGATTGCTACTATTGGTTTTAAGTGCTTGATTTATTGAGTATTGATATAAATTTGCACTTAGGTGCTATCGCTTGTTTATTGCTTGTATCTCGTATTGCCATGCATAGTGTCAGGCGCGTGAGTGATGGGCCTCTCTGGGTAGTCTTGGGCTGCTAGGGTTGGTTTGCTCTAGCTCCGTGTCCTATTCCCATTCTCGCTAGGGGTGCCGCCCTGGGAGATTTGGGTCGTAGATGTATCGGGGTACATCCGGAGTACACCCAGTGGAAGTTATAAGGTGGTTGCGCGCTTATTGTCATCGTTGTCAACATCAAGCTCGAGATTGATGTATTGCTCATGAAATAGTACATTGCTCGTATGAGTGAACCATAGCCTTCAAAGTGTGGTATAGCTTTGAATGGTTGTGTTAATGCTTTTATTAATTGTTTATTGTATTGTTGTTTATATTGATTGCTTTACTTGTCAGTTATATTGCTTAACTGTCTTATTTGCATTGCACGATCTTCTTTCTCTCCACTTTGATATCTGTTCCGCCCTCACTGAGTATACGTGTTGTGTATACTCACTCCTCACCACCACATTTCAAGAAATACCATGTTAGTTCAAAAGTTCGTGGTTATATGATAGATCGTGCTTGAAGAGTTGCCTTGTGTGCTATGTGGCTTGAGTTTTCAAAGATGTAAAGATTTTAATTTCATGAGATATATATAATCAATGTGTAAAGAAGAGTCATTTAAGTTTTATGTATAGATTAATAAGATCTGGATTCAATGCATGTTTGTAATGTCTAAAGGAAAGAGTTAGAATAGTCTGGGTACTTAGAAATGTATATATACTTGTTGTGTTTAATTGTTAAGAACCGAGCCTCGGATGGCCTTGAGGAATTGTGAAAGGTTGGACACGGTACTGGTCCACTTATATGCTGTCGCAGGTTTCCATTTTTGCCTAGAAATATGGGAGACTCCGTCTGTTTTTTCCTAAATTTTATGCCCGGGTTTGGAATTGGGTTGCAATTAGATTGATTAATAGAACCTCCGGTCTCGAGAGAGATCGGGGTATTACATGGCCTATACTGGAACTGAGTATGATAAGACCCCCGTTGAAACTGCAGTCAATAATAACTTTGCTGACCCTGCGGTCTGTATGAGCTCTGCTGTGCTGGCGGCCTGTACACAACCTGCTATGCTGAAGGCCTATACATACCCTGCTGGCCTTGTGGCTGAAATGGCCTCTTGCTAGGCTGGCTAGATACAATCTGTTCTCCCTTTCTCTTGTCCGGTCTAGAAGCTGCATCAAAGGCCTCAGTAAGTATATCATACCGATTCAGGGCCATCGCATCCTAAATCTCGGGTCTCAACCCCAACATGAACCTACGAGTCTTACGTTCCTCGTCAACCACATACTCTGGTGCATACCGGGACAACCTAGTGAAAGTGGCCTCATACTGAGCCATTAAAGCATCTCCCTGCACTAAGGCTAGAAACTCTGCCACTCTCTGCTCCCTCGCGATCCTCGGGACATACTTCGCCCGGAAAGCTAACAGAAAGGTATCCCAAACATACGGAATACCCTGAGTCTCCCGGCTAGTTTTCACCGTGCGCTACTATTCTTCTGCCTCATCATCCAGCAAGTACACGACAAAGGTGACCTTCCGCTCATCGGTATAATCAAGAGGGTCAAAGATCTTCTCCACCTTACTAATCCGTGCCTCAACTTTCCGATTGTCCGGCTCCCCCTGAAACCGCGTTGGATAATACCCTAAAAACTCTTTCAGTGTACCACGACCGTGGTACCCACCTTGTGCATTCAATAACTGATTCTGCAATGCCTGAGTTTGGGAATCCTGCCCTGCCAGAAACTAGGCCTGACCGGCCATGATCTCGTTCATCCTATCAAAAGCTGCACTTATACGATCATCACTCCTAACTTGGCCTGGTGCCACATTTCTTGGAACCTCATCAGTTACGATCATCACCCCTAACTTGGCCTGGTGCCACATTTCTTGGAACCTCATCAGTTACCTCAGGCCTACCTCTGGTCCTCGGTCTTCCAGTCATTCTACTAATTAAAGAGTTAGCACAGGTTATTGCATGTAAACAGGCTATAGACTATTTTAGAAAATAAGCAACAATTCACATAAACACATAAATCACTTAAGTATCAATCACATAAACAAATTGATCACATAATCACATAAGCACTGAATCACATAATCACTTAACCACTTAACCATATTAACATATAGTTCACTTTTCTTTCACTTCATACATACCTTCATGCTAAGACCATTACCCACATTCTGAGAATACCCCGGCTGACAGCTAACATGCGCTCTAATACCACTTAAATGTCATGCCCCAACTCGACCCTACCTAGAATCAGTCATGACGCAATGGAATTTCGGCAGTATAACGATAGTAATTAGGACAACGAGGCTCTAAACCAACCTCTTAGAACATCATACATCAAACTCTATAAACAATCCCAACAATCAACTCCTCCATTAAGTTAACAACATACAACACATCCATATTATACAATAATCATTCTTCCAACATTCCAATCACAGTTATATGCCTTCGTTCGAACATAATACATTAACTGAACATACATTTCAAAATAGATTATAATCTAACTTCGCAACCCGATCATAGTCAAAAGAGAGACTACTAAGTTAGCAACAACTAGTTCATTATCTTTACTACAACTTGTTCATCATAAACTATGAAGTAAATAAAAGACAAGTAGAATAATATACAAGACTATAAGGTATACAACATCTCTAACATCAAGGACAAGACTCTAGCACATAGGACTCGTCCACATATGGCACATTCTCAGCTTCCTGAGGCACGTACCCGTAATCTTGCTCAATAACACCTGTATGCATGCAATAATAGAGAGTGAGCTTATATAAAACAAGCTCAGTGAGGATCTGATAGATCTCAAATAGTATTTACTATACTCCTTGAAAATGATCCTTTGAGCAGTAAACACACAATAAAACATCAATAACAATATAAACACATAACTATAATGACGAATCAATAAAGGATACTCTAGTTGATGTAGCTCCAAATGCCATCACGATCTCAACCGTTTTTTTTGTAACTCCCCATTACTCACGCACCTGAGGTACCTCACTAGTCTCGCCCTCTATGACACCTCCATCATGCGAGCTGGAGGTAGTCTCTGGTAGTCATGTCATTATCAACCCGACAGCCCGATGCTGCCCGAGAGGTGGCACACACATACCAAGACTCAACTATAATAATAAACATCATTCATAGGAGGACAATCTAGAAGAATTGCCTATCTCCCGGTTCATCAATCATCAATCAATAATCATCAATAATCATCAATTATCATCAATATAACATCAAGTAATCAATTAAACAACAAACAACTAAGTTAGATGACAAAGTAGGCCGTCCAACTTAACATGCATTAAACACGTAATCTAACCCTAGTCTAACCATCGACAACTCACAATTCAATCACTCAAAAACCACCCAATCAACTAAAGGCTCAATTCAACAATTTAAAGAAGGACAACCTAAACTTCAAATAATCATATCTTACATTCTACTAATCCAAACAACTCCAAATCAGTTTCTAACACTCACCCACTCAATCAACTACATTAGCCTCTCGGAAAGCAACCAAGACACATCAAAATCAAGCCCAACAACCCTAAAACCTCAATGCACCTAGGCTGAAATTTCTGAATTTTCACACAAACATCGCAATTGAAAATTCGGCATTATAACGACACTACCACGTAATTAACAAACTTTTGGAAATCGACAACAATCGATTCCAACTACAACAACTCAAGATATTCATCAAATAGCTAGTTAATCAACTTTTAATACTCGAAAATAAATAATTTCGCTACAATGGTTCAAATCTCGTAGTAATACACATAAATGATCCCTAGCATGCACTGAGCAATAATATAACTTCATATTAACATTCTAACAGTTCAAAATGCAATTATAAGCAAAAACATAAAAAATGACTTTTGAGATCTAGAATTTTTCTCTCGACTTTGATGCGAAATAAGCCTAGATATGCGTGCAATGCGTGCCCAACAAGCGGAATCCAACTCGGCACAAAAAACTACGGACAAAAACTAGGTTTTTCTATAAAAATTTGCTTTGAAAACCTTTGAAATTTCTTTCTCTTTTCTCTCTTGAAGCTCTTGGCTATGTGTATGTTTTTGAGGGTGTGTTTATGCTTTGCAAGTGTGTGTTGATGATATAACATGCAATGGTCAACAATTAAAAATAGTTCATTTCTTAGTCTTTTAATTCATTTCTTGGCTATTTCTTGCTCAACTAACAAATTAACACCTAAATTAATTCTAGACATTATATTTTAGGTGACAAAGAGTTTTACATTAAAATAGTTTCACCCGAGTCGGCTTAAAACTCTTTTTCTTGCAAAAGAAAGTGTAAAAATCTTTAAAATTCCAAAATCGATTACAAATCCGTTTTAATCAAACACGGGTCTATTAATACTCGAGGACTAGGTTTTAAAACATTTAAAACACCCCTGTAAAAATTTTAGCGGACAGGTGTTCAAAAATACTATTCACCAAAACTGACGATAAAATTTCTGATTCCGTTTTTTTTTAAAATTTCATGAATGCACACTTAGCACGTATTAGGAGTATTAATCACATATTTAACACATTCTAAGTCATATAGCACATAAACAGGTCAATTCACGCAAAATGATGTAAAGCACGCAAATCAAGATAAAGCAAAAATATGGGGTCTCACAACCTACTTTGTTGCTATTCTAGTCCCTCTCTCGCTTAGTGTCTTTCCTTGGAGAGTTGGGTATTATTTATATATATATAATTATCAAGCTTTTTCATGCTTACTCGCTAGATCTTGTTATTACTATTGTGACAGAAGCAACCTACTTTGTTGCTATCCTAGTCCCTCTCTCACTCGGTGTCTTTCCTTAGAGAGTTGGGTATTATATATATATATATATATATATATATATATATATATATATAATTATCAAGGTTTTTCATGCTTACTTGCTACATCTTGGTATTACTGTTGTGGCGAAAGCAACCTACTTTGTTTCTATCCTAGTCCTTCTCTTGCTCGATGTCTTTCCTTGGAGAGTTGGGTATTATTTATATATATATAATCATCAAGGTTCCAACCTTCTAAAAACCTGAGTGCAATCGATGGCCCCTAGGTAGCATCAGGCTTGCCGATTTAGCCACGACCACCAAAGGACCTATTCTTTATCTTTGAGGACTTGATCCTCGGTTGTGGATGGAGTTGGTGTAGGGTTATCTTTGAGGACTTGATCCTCGGTTGTGGTGTGAGGTTATCATTATTTGATTCAAGTCAGAAGCTGTCAACATCAGCAATCATTGTATCCTTTTACTATTTGGTTCCTACCCCGTTTAGACTCTCAAAGTCCACGGTGGGTAGGGTTACTTGCTTATTGATCATGTTTAATCTTGAATCTTGTTACTTGTTCACCCGTTGCTTATTTTTATGTACATTCTTATTTGCATGGCATGTTTTATCAAATCGTTTATGAAAAGATAAAACATTTGTGAAAACCTTCTTATTCTATCCTCACTGAGCTATATGCAGGATTAGCTCACCTCTCTTTTGACAATTTTAGGTGAAGATTAGCCCGACCAAGCTTCCATGTGGTTGCAAGCCTCATTGATGTGATGAGTTGGATTCCTGCTTATGTGATCTACATGTTTTCCTGTGAAGATGTACTCCTTGTTGTAATAAGCATGACCTTGTATATTTGACCTATTTAATCTATTATAATATTCTTTTAGGTTAACTAGATACCTTGCTAAGTTGATTACTCTACTTCGTAGACCTAGGCTTGGAATGTTGACAGGTGGACTTAAGTATTGTAACAGGTAACAAGGTGTTGTAACCCTTTAAGGCCGATGTTTTGGGAGAATATTGAAAGTGTTTTCAAACTAATTGTGATATTCTTTTAATGGATGTTCAGGTTGTTAATCTATAAATCATAGGTTTTGAAGCTATTAAGTTGTTAACCTCAAGAATAAGAATTACGAATGTCATGTTTCGGCCTTAGATTAGCGATAGGTCGAGGTCGGGGCGTGACAAGTATAGTAAATACTTTTAAAAGATCTATCGAATCCTTACTATGCTTATTTTATATAAGTTCACTCTCATTCGTTATATGCATATAGGTGTTACTGAATAGGAATACAGGTACATTCCTTAAGAGACTGAGAATGTGACATTTGTTGAAGAGTCTTATGTGCCAGAGTCATATCCTGATGCTTAGCTAGAATGTTTATGTTATTTTGTAGTATGACTTATGTTGTAGGGTTTTAAACTTTTAAAGGCTATATTTTATAAACTGATCTAAAGATAGTAAAAATGTTATGCTAGTTTAGTTGTCTTACTTTTGGTTTTAAATAAGTTGCTAAGCTAGTACAATATGTTATGTATGTATATGGTTTTACTTAGTGATGTTGTTAATGAAATGGAGGCATATAATCTATGGTTGGGTTGTTGAATGATTGTTTAATATATGGGTGTGGTTGTGTTGTTTATTATTGAATTGGTTGTGGAGTTGTTGTTGATTTTGATGTTGGTTGTATGAGTTACAAAGAGGTTGGTTTAGGGCCTCGATATCCAAGTTATTGTTGTTATACTGCCGAAATTCCGTTGCGTCCTGACTGATTATAGGTAGGGTCGAGTTGGGGCGTTACACGGGGGGACCAAGGGAGACTAGTTAATTGAATGCCTTGTTAGAATTGAATCATAAGCATCGAAAGAATAATTCTCTTAGCAGACAAGAATGAAATTCAATTAGTCCCATCGCGAAATAGCAATATAGATCTACTTCTCATTTGCAAGATCCAGTGTTCACAGAATCGAGTTCAGATATACTTCCATATTCTTTTATACAAAATTCTCTCTATTACCAAATCAAAGATAGATTCAACAAGGAAATATAAGATTAAGCATTCACTTCAGGAAGCCAAGAAGTCAGTCAGCATGAAACTGTGGAATTGAACTTCAACTCCAAGTTGAAGGTAGGAAAGAAAAAATGAACTATTTTTGAGAGAGTGTTTTAGGGCCTACGTCTAGCTGTAGTCTTTTCTTGCTCGGTGCGTGCCAAGCTTCCCCACACCATGGGCACGGTGATTTAAAGAAAAAGATTGAATTCACTATTCCCCTATTTTAGAAAGTAATCCAAGGCTCGAGGAAGTTCCTTTTCCAAGTCTTATTACAGCGGATGAAGTAAGGCTAACAGCTATTTGACATATGAAGTACAATAAAGCATTTCTAAAAAGTCTATATAGAATAAAAAGCAGACCTTTGGGGTGAAGAAAGAAGGAAACGACTGAGTCTGCTCCTCATTCTAGCAAAAGTTCTTCAAGGATAGGAGAACTTCCCCTGTATGAAGGAAGGCGGGAAACTTATCCTACGAAAGGGAAAGGAAGACTATGTGAGGCCCGACCTCGATTTGCGTGCGATACCTCATTTTGTGTGCCCTAATCTAGAATTGCATGCCTTGACCTAGGTTTAAGAATTGTATTTGTTTTGTGTGCCATGCATTGAATTACGTGCATTCATTTAGGGTTGCGTGCATTTACTTGAAAAACATGCGTTCGTCACGTAGTTCGTGTCCTACCTCGTAGTACGTGCCCTAGACCTAGGAAAGCGTGCCCTCACGCTAAACAGGAAAGCATCTTATACGAAGCACTAGGTCATTAATTAATCCTACAAAATCCACTAACTATTATTAAATTACTAATTCAACTCACTAGAAGATAAAATTTCACTAAACACTAAGCATTTCTCATTCTTTATTCCTTATTCTTTTTGCACTTCCAACACCCAATAAAATAATACTCCAATAGATGACAAAAATTCAGCATTTTCACATGCCTTGGCCGACCATATCATGCATTTGACAAGCATTGCATAAATTAAAAACATTCCTAGACAAACTATGACAAAAACACTTAACACAATGCATAAAAAATTGCTCAAACCTCCTCAAAAACTCCACCTTGCTCAACCAAACCCTCTTTGCCATACTAGGAATTTCAAATATGCTCTTGAAGACACAAAAAAGCTAAATTATCAAGCCCTAGGCCGACCACTTGCTTCAAGATTTGCAAAGCCATCATTTTTGTCATTTCTTGTCATTTTCCTTCTTTCTTCCTCACACTTCTCTCTCTCTCGGCCTTGGCTGAATCTCTTCACCTCCTAGCTCATCTTCATCATCCTATGGTTAATCAAGGCAAGCCACAAGCAAAGGAACTCAACCAAGCTAGCTAGGTTGCAAGAAAACTCACATGCAAGCTCTTGAGTCACCATTTTCGGCCTAGGTAAGTTTCTAAGCTTCCATTTCTTTTCTTCTTGTTCTAACTACATGCATGTACTAAGAGCTTGGTCACTAAGCTAGGAAAAATAGAGAAAACCAAGTTGGAATCTCGGCTAGGCAAAGAAGAAGAAGAAATTTGTGCTTCAACAAGTTTTGTGCATCTTCTTGTTGATTTGCTAAGGTGAGGGCTAAAACCTTTTGCAAATCCTTCAAAAATCCACATGCATGCTCTTAAATGTATGTCTTTGCTTCTGTACTTGAGTTATATGTGTGTTCATAAGCTTCTTCAACCATGCATGGCAAGGTTTTAGCTTGAAAATGATGATAGGTGAAATCGGATTGTGTGACAGCTCTCTGACTTGTTGTTTCGAGTTGAGTTTGGCTAGGCAAATGATATTGAAAATGCATGAAAATTGGTAGGTGACTAGTTTTTCCAGTTTGGAACATATTTCAAAGAAATAGGCCAAAGCTAATTTCGATTCTAAAGTCCTCAAAATGGAAAATCATTAAAATGTGTCCAAATCTGGAAATCTGGAAAAATGAAGCAGGTTTTGGCAGATGCACTGACCTTGTAGAACGAACCAGATTTTACTTAGTAAATGACGTCCAAATATAATGAAATTTGGTGTGCTTCTAGCTTCGTCAGTTCTGGACAGTTTTGTCAGAAATGGACTAAGGCTAAATCTGACCCTAAGGACCTCAAAAACGTCAATTATTGAAATGTGTGCAAATCTGGACAGTTTTGTGCTATCCCACTGTTTCGGCTATAACTATTGATCCCGAACTACAAATGATGCAAGGTTTGTTTCGGATTTTAGTTCACTTCTTAAGCTTTAACTTGACATCTTATTCACTGGAATTGGATATTGTTTTCTTATCTTAATGATTGTGAGAAGACAGCCTATTGCAGTGAGTGTTTCACTCGGTTATATGCTTAGAAAATTTGTTGTAACTTCTCTTGTGGTATTAAATGCTTGGGATTGTGGCATTGAGATGTTGTGTGGACTGTTTTAAGTACTTGGGGATGTTTGAATTATTTGATGCATGGCTTGAGATTGATTTGAGTTGACTTAGGGTTAAATCGCACGAGTAAGCACGAAATGGAAACCTTAATGACTAGGTAGGCTTGCTAAGTATTGATCATTTGGATATTGTGTGGAATTGTAAGCTTAGTAGGCTGCCTGTAGTTGCCCTTATAACCCTAAATGTGATTTTGGTCATTGCATGTTGACAAATAGGCTTTTCTTGCATCCGAACCCATGTAGATGTTGTTGCATGTTGAATAATCTTATCACTTGATTACGTGGACTTCGAAATGAGTTATATGGCTTGATTTACATATGTTACATGGCTGCCCGTTTAATGGTTAAGTACTTCCTGAATGGTTAAATCTTCATGAATGGTTAAGTACGAGACGTGACTTGAATGGTTAGCTCACACCCTAGTCTAACCTTTATAGGCTGGGTTGGGGCGTGACACCTTATACCAGCATGGAATCAGAGCTTAGATTGCTTAAGCTGGGTTTAACTCTCGGATCGTGGGCAGAGCCCCTAAGATAATTAGGATGACTTGTTTATATGTTATTGAGTGATAGTGTTAAATGTGCCTTCTATGTTTTATGTGTTTAAGTTATTAACATGCCTTAATTGTTTCTAGAATTGTATCTATATTATGTTGCATATCTTATGCATTAAATTCTTAATTGTCATATTTCAATAAATTGCGCATCGTAATCTGTGCCTATAGATGGCTGGCCCTTGTACCCGCACTACTAATAGGTGCGGTGTACCCCAAGAGACCGGAGATGCTTATCAAACTAATCCCGGTATAGCTATGTTTAATATGATGGCGAATGCCATGGATCGTGTATCACGAGTGATGGAGCGTCAAGATGCACGTGAGGCCAACAACAACAACAACAGGAATGAGGGTAACCACGGGAGACATAGCAGAATGAGGGAGTTCCTTGACTTTCGCCCGTCTAAATTCCACGGGGAAGCTGATGATGAGAAAGTAGAGGCTTGGCTGTCCGAGATCGAGAAGATTTTCAGGCCACTTGATTATACTGATGAAGAAAAGGTGGAGTTTGTTGTGTTTCTGTTGCACGGGGATGCCGAGCATTGGTGGCACACTGTAGAGGCACTGTGGGAAACTGATCAGACACCTCGCTTGTGGGGTAATTTCGTTAAGGTATTCAAGGAGAAATATGTACCTGCAGTTTCCAGGTAGAGGCGGATTGAGGAGTTCATGCACTTGACCCAGGGTAACATGACGGTGGCCCAGTACGAGGCTCGTTTTGACCGACTGTCCCGTTATGCTCAATATATGGTTAGTACTCCAGAGGCGAAGATGTGAAAATTTACTACTGGACTGAGGCCAGAGATTCAGGAGCAGTTGGCTTCTCATGACTTCGATACCTTTTCTGCTCTCTTTGCTGCTGCCTCTCGAGTTGAGAAGAGAAAACTAGATGAGCCGGTTCGAGTCAGCCGAACAAGAAACCATACTAGCCTCCAGGTCAGCAAAGGAAATTTCAGAGTCAGAGTCGTAGTCAGGGCCAGAGCCAGAACAGACCAGTGAATAACCGTGGCCCGACGAAAGCGCCATCAGCCTCTTCTACCCGCGGATCTACAGGTAGTTCACCTGCTACTCAGTCCGTCAGCTGTTCTTATTGTGACAAGAAGGAACATACCGAGGCCTAGTGTTGGAGGAAGTCAGGATGATGTATGAGATGTGGCAGTGATCAGTATCAGATCAAGGATTGCCCTAAACGGCAGGCAGGACAGAATCAAGGTAAACCATCTGCTAGAGGCAAGACTCCACTTCCTAGAGTTCAGGCTCGAGCTTATGCTATTGAGTGCGAGGAGATTCTAGATGAGACCGCTATTGTTGAAGGTACATTCTTCATACTGAATCAACCTGTTAGGGTGTTAATTGATCCGGGTGCTACTCATTCATTTATTACTCCCTTATGTGTGGAACGTGTGAAATTGAAAGTTGTATGTTTGCCATACGAAGTAGAAGTTGGTACTCCAATGGGTTCTAAACTTGTTACTAGCTCAACTTGTAAAGCATGTAAAATCCAAATTAAGGATAGGGAATTCTCAGCCAATCTTATTGTATTACCTTTTCGAGATTATGAGGTCATTTTAGGGTTGGACAGGATGGCAAAACATCATGTCCAACTAGATTGCCGGGCGAAGATTATAACGTTTCGGGTACCTTGTCAACCAATACTGAAGGTAATGGGTCGAAGAGATTTCACCGGGAGTTCCATCATTTCATCTACGAAAGTAGTAAAGTCCTTGAGAAAAGGGTGTAGCGGATACTTAGCTTACCTTATCAACAAGCCGTCGGACAAAGCTAAGTTAGAGGAGATGCCAGTGATCAAAGATTATGCGGATGTGTTTCTAAAAAAATTGCCCAGTTTACCCCCAAATCGGGAAATTGAGTTTGTTATAGAGTTACTGCTTGGCGCCCAGCCGATATCTAAAGCTCCCTATTGTATGGCACCGGCCGAGCTACAAGAATTGAAGGACCAATTGCAAGGATTGCTGAAGAAGGGGTTTGTTCAACCAAGTTCTTCACCGTGGGGTGCACAAGTTCTATTTGTAAAGAAGAAAGACGGAACGTTGAGGCTATGCATCGACTATCGAGGATTGAACCAAGTGACTGTCAAGAATAAATACCCACTTCCACTGATTGACGAGTTATTTGATCAACTACAAGGAGCCAAAGTGTATTCGAAACTCGACTTGAGGCAAGGGTATAATCAATTGTGGATAAAAAAGGAAGATGTGCCTAAAACGGCTTTCAGGACGAGATATGGGCATTATGAATATGTGGTGATGCCTTTTGGACTAACCAATGCCCTTGCAGCTTTTATGGATTTGATGCACAAGGTGTTTCAACCCTACTTGGACCAATTTGTGGTGATCTTCATTGATGATATTTTGGTATACACGAAATCTGAGCATGAGCAACATCTGTGGTTGGTACTGCAGAAACTTCGAGAGCATCAATTGTATGCAAAGTTTAGCAAGTGCAAATTTTGGTTGCAGCAGATTGCATTTTTGGGGATATCATATCCCAAGAGGGAATAGCGGTGGATCCAGCAAAGATAGATGCAGTGATGTCTTGGAAGAAGCCGGAGAATATTACAGAGGTTCGGAGTTTCCTTGGTCTAGCAGGCTATTATCGGAGATTTGTGAAGGATTTTTCTAAGATTGCAGGACCACTTACAACGCTCACTCAAAAGAAAACAAAGTTCGTGTGGGATGACAAGTGTGAGAACAGCTTTCAAGAGTTGAAGAAAAGATTGACTACCGCACCTGTTCTTGCATTGCCTGAAGGAAGTCAAGGTTTTGTAATCTATAGCGATGCTTCAAAAGAAGGATTGGGTTGTGTGTTGATGCAAAATGGAAGAGTGATTGCGTATGCTTCTAGGAAACCAAAGTCGTATGAATTGAATTACCTGACGCATGATTTGGAATTAGCGGCTATTGTGTTCGCACTCAAGAAATGTAGGCATTATCTGTGGGGTAACAAGTTTGAGGTATTTACTGATCACAAGAGCTTGAAATACTTGTTCTCACAAAAAGAGTTGACTATGAGGCAAAGGCGGTGGATGGAGCTTTTGGATGATTATAACTGCACAATCAATTATGTGCCCGGTAAAGCAAATGTAGTTGCAGATGCCTTAAGTAGAAAAACAAGCATGGCGAAACTGGAAGTCAAGGTACAGGAGTTGTTGGAGAAAGCATTTTTGTGGAAACCACAATTGACTCGGAAAGGGTTACTTTTTGCCATTACTCAGGTTCAATCGACCTTGTTGTCTGAATTACGAGAGGCTCAACAGAAGGACCAACAATTTCAGAAGATTAAAGAAAGCAACACGGATTTCAAGTTTCATGGTGATGGTGTTTGGAGGTTTAGGAACTGGATTTGTGTTCCCAATGAGCCAGAGCTGAAAAAGAAGATTCTTGAAGAAGCCCATAATTCTAGATATACTATTCACCCCAGCGGAACAAAGATGTACCGGGATTTGAAGCAATACTATTGGTGGAATAACATGAAAAGAGAAATTGCGGAGTTTGTGGCATGGTGCTTGACTTGCCAAAGAGTCAAAGCGGAATATCAACGACCCGCAGGTTTACTTCAGCCGTTGGAGATCCCTCAATGGAAATGGGAACATATAACTATGGACTTTGTTATGGACCTGCCCAGATCATAAAAGGGTCATGACGCCGTTTGGGTCATAGTGGATAGATTGACTAAGTCGGTACACTTTTTACCAATGAACAAGGAGGATAGTCCAGAGAAATTGGGAGATATATATGTGGCGGAGATTGTAAAATTGCACGGGATGCCTGTGAGTATTGTATCGGATAGGGATCCTTGTTTTACTTCCCCATTTTGGAAGAGATTGCAAGAAGCTTTGGGAACGAAGTTGAGTTTCAGCACGGCTTATCACCCTCAGACTGACGGACAATCGGAGAGAACTATTCAGATTTTGGAGGATATGCTGAGGGCGTGTGTTTTAGACTTCGGGAAAGGTTGGGAGAAATATCTATCTCTAGCGGAGTTCGCTTATAATAATAGTTATCAGGCCACTATCGGGATGGCCCCATTTGAGGCGTTGTATGGACATAAATGTCGATCCCCAATTTACTGGGATGAATGAGACAAAGACTTTTGACCCGATCCTTTTACCTGAACTTATGAAGACTGTTGATAATATCCACCTCATCCAGAAACGGATGCTTACAGCCCAGAGTAGACAGAAGAGTTATGTAGACCGCCGAAGACGGAGCCTAGAGTTTGAGGTCGGCGACAAGGTGTTCCTGAAGATATCACCTCGGAGGGGACTGATTAAACATGGCAAGGGTGGAAAGTTGAGCCCGAGGTTTGTAGGACCATTTGAGATAATTGAGAAGGTTCGCAAATTGGCGTATCGCCTAATATTACCCCAGAACCTCTCCAATATTCATGACGTCTTTCATGTTTCAATGCTGTGGTAGTATCATCCTGATCCGTCGCATATCTTGGAGCCAGAGCCGTTGCAGCTTCGGGAAAACTTGTCTTACGAGGAGAAGCCCATTCGGATCCTAGACCAGCAAGATCGGGAGTTGCGCAACAAAACTATACCAATGGTGAAAGTGCTGTGGGATTATCATGGAGTTGAAGAAGCAACGTAGGAAAGGCGAGACCAGATGGAGCAGCAATATCCAGCTTTATTTCAAAGGTAATATTGAATTTCGGGATGAAATTCTTTTAAGGAGGGGAGAATGTGAGGCCCGGCCTCGATTTGCGTGTGATACCTCGTTTCGTGTGCCCTAATCTAGAATTACGTGCCTTGACCTAGGTTTAAGAATTATGTTCGTTTTGTGTGCCATGCATTGAATTACGTGCATTCATTTAGGATTACGTGCATTTACTTGGAAAACGTGCGTTTGTCTCGTAGTTCATGTCCTACCTCGTAGTGCGTGCCCTAGACCTAGGAAAGTGTGCCCTCACGCTAAACAATAAAGCATCTTATACGAAGCACTAGGTCATTAATTAATCCTACAAAATCCACTAACTATTATTAAATTACTAATTCAACTCACTAGAAGACAAAATTTCACTAAACACTAAGCATTTCTCATTCTTTATTCCTTATTCTTTTTGCACTTCCAACACCCAATAAAATAATACTCCAATAGATGACAAAAATTCAGAATTTTCACATGCCTTGGCTGACCATATCATCCATTTGACAAGCATTGCATAAATTAAAAACATTCCTAGACAAACTATGACAAAAACACTTTACACAAAGCATAAAAAATTGCTCAAACCTCCTCAAAAGCTCCACCTTGCTCGGCCAAACCCTCTTTGCCCAAACTAGGAATTTCAAATATGCTCTTGAAGACACAAAAAAGCTGAATTATCAAGCCCTAGGCTGACCACTTGCTTCAAGATTTGCAAAGCCATCATTTTTGTCATTTCTTGTCATTTTCCTTCTTTCTTCCTCACACTTCTCTCTCTCTCCCTCTCATTCTTCTCTCTCTCTCGGCCTTGGCTGAATCTATTCACCTCCTAGCTCATCTTCATCATCCTATGGTTAATCAAGGCAAGCCACAAGCAAAGGAACTCAACCAAGCTAGCTAGGTTGCAAGAAAACTCACATGCAAGCTCTTGAGTCACCATTTTCGGCCTAGGTAAGTTTCTAAGCTTCCATTTATTTTCTTCTTGTTCTAACCACATGCATGTACTAAGAGCTTGGTCACTAAGCTTGGAAAAATATAGAAAACCAAGTTGGAATCTAGGCTAGGCAAAGAAGAAGAAGAAATTTGTGCTTCAACAAGTTTTGTGCATCTTCTTGTTGATTTGCTAAGGTGAGGGCTAAAACCTTTTGAAAATCCTTCAAAAATCCACATGCATGCTCTTAAATGTATGTCTTTGCTTCTGTACTTGAGTTATATGTGTGTTCATAAGCTTCTTCAACCATGCATGGCAAGGTTTTAGCTTGAAAATGATGATAGGTGAAATCGGATTGTTTGACAACTATCTGACTTGTTGTTTCGAGGTGCATTTGGCTAGGCAAATGTTGTTGAAAATGCATGAAAATTGGTAGGTGACTAGTTTTGCCAGTTTTGAACATATTTTGAAGAAATAGGCCAAAGTAATTTCGACTCTAAGGTCCTCAAAATGGCAAATCATTAAAATGTGTCAAAATCTGGAAATCAGGAAAAATGAAGAAGGTTTTGGCAGATGCACTGACCTTATAGAACGAACCAGATTTTACTTAGTAAATGATGTCCAAAATGCATGAAATTTGGTGTGCTGCTAGGTCTTTCCGTTCTGGACAGTTTTGTCAGAAATGGACTAAGGCTAAATCTGACCCTAACAACCTCAAAAACGTCAATTATTGAAATGTGTGTAAATCTGGACAGTTTTGTGTTATCCCACTGTTTCGGCTATAACTATTGATCCCGAATACAAATGATGCAAGGTTTGTTTCGGATTTTAGTTCACTTCTTAAGCTTTAATTTGACATCTTATTCACTGGAATTGGATATTGTTTTCTTATCTTAATGATTGTGAGAAAACAGCCTATTGCAGTGAGTGTTTCACTTGGTTATATGCTTAGAAAATTTGTTGTAACTTCTCTTGTGGTATTAAATGCTTGGGATTGTGGCATTGAGATGTTTTGTGGACTGTTTTGAGTACTTGGGGATGTTTGAATTATTTGATGCATGGCTTGAGATTGATTTGAGTTGACTTAGGGTTTAATCGCACGGGTAAGCACGAAATGGAAACCTTAATGACTAGGTAGGCTTGCTAAGTATTGATCATTTGGATATTGTGTGGAATTATACGCTTAGTAGGCTTCCCGTAGTTGCCCTTATAACCCTAAATGTGATTTTGATCATTGCATGTTGACAAATAGGCCTTTCTTGCATCCGAACCCACGTAGATGTTGTTGCATGTTGAATAATCTTATCACTTGATTACGTGGACTTCGAAATGAGTTATATGGATTAAGTTACATGTGTTACATGGCTGCCCGTTTAATGTTCATATAACTCTATATGCCTTTCAAGTGAAATTACTTGTCTTATCGTGCCTTGCTTGTTTACTTGCCAATGTGCAATCTTATGACTATCCGGAGGCAACCTACTTTGTTGTCCTCCTAATGTGATATATTAAATGTCATAAATGTGCATTGCATACAAGGTTGCAACCTTTCATTTCGGCATGGTAGCGTTCACGCACACCGGGCGGCATCTGCTTGCCGGTGAACCAGTGACTGCCATGGTCCCATTCCCTCTCTCGCTTGGGGCCTAGACTTACTCAAAGAGTTGGGTCGTAGGATTTCGGGGTACATCCGGAGTTAACCCACTTGGCGTGTTAAGGGGATGAATTGAAGTCGGCCGCAACAACTGAGAGCAGAAGCTCACCGTATCCTTTTCTATATGTATAAGTACTCTCGCTTGGTTCCTAGAGAACCTCGGAGAGGAAAGACTGGTGTTTCTGTTCCTTTACTTTATATTATTATTATGTACTTAATTGTGTTATATTCATGCTTGCAAAAGGATTTTCATAAGTTGAACCGAAAAATGAGTCTCAAAACCTATTTCTCGTTCCCCCCTCGCTGAGTTCATAAGGACTCACCATCTTTTATCATATCAAGTGAAGAAGATCAAGAACAGGTACCTGAAGACGATGTGCCTAACGACGATTCTTTGGAGTGATTGCCTGTTCATATGTGCTCTGCTTGATTTATGGCCATTTGTGAAAACTATGCGACTTGAAGACTGTTTCTTTCATGTTGTTTAATGTTGTGATGTAAAAGACCCCCGTTGTAATTTGGGGTCTAATTTTGGTTTGTACTGATATTAACTAGACAAACGCTAGACACTACTTTGATCATTTTGCTATTATTACTGCTAGTATCTATAATAGGATTATGAAGCATTAGGTAAAGGCTAAGTAAAACGAACCAACCAAATCTTAAGCAAGTACACGTTATTAAGCTAAGATCAACAGGTAATTTTGTAACGAGAATTAACAAACGAACGAGACATAGTATCATGCTAGGTTATTAATCAAAGGAGACATCAAGACAACCAGTAGGCGTTTCAATTGATGATAAAATAGTAATCTTAGTTGGAAATGAATTTGAGATGGTAAATTTTGAGGCGTTTAAAGAATTAGGTCAAACCAAAGGGCCCAATTACAGCCGTTATGCTGCCGGTTTACCGAAAATTTTTAGAGTTTAGGCCAAAACGTTAAGGGTTAAATCTTCATGAACGGTTAAGTACGAGACATGACTTGAATGGTTAGCTCACACCCTAGTCTAACCTTTATAGGCCGAGTTGGGGCGTGACAGACTAGGCATTGAATGAACTGCGTTTATAACTACACAAATCAAAAATCAAACTCGGAGCAAGAATCAACATCCTTACTTAGGGCTAGGCTAGGTCACTTGGCTGCTTCTTATGCGGCTTCTCCCACTTGGCTGCTTTTCGCGATTAAAGAAGGCAAACAGGGGCAGTGCTAGAGGGAAGGAAGTAGATGGAATCTAGCCGAACAAGCACTGGCTTTCGGCAGACTAGCTCGCTGCTCTAGATAACTAATACAAAGAAATAAGGATAAGAATGAATGTCACGTACGACACTGCCGAAGGAGCTCTTGAAAGAGCCTATCTTGGATACTAAAGAAATGAGTGGCTAGACAGGCAACCAAAGGATGAGGAGCCAGGCAGGTAAAAGAAAAAAAAAGTCACATTTGCCCTTCAACCGAGCTAACAGTCCTTGTTTTGCTTGTCCAGCAGCTTCTTTATATGAGTCTTTTACCTTCGTTTTTAAATTCACTCAAGTCAAGTAAGTGTTACATCATTTCCTTCCTTTCCGGGCTTACTGTAGGTCTTGTTGTTCCAGAATAATTGACTTTCAACTCAAAGCATTCATGCAAGAAATGGTGCCAAAAGGATAGATGAAGAATTCGTGGAATTTCTTGTCAACAAGAACACGGAACATAGAGTAGTCCCTCTTTTGGTAAGGTGAAAAAAGCCTTCCATAGGATGGTCCGTTCTGGAGTTGACGATGAGAAACTTTCCTAGTCCTCATTCTTCTTTTCCCAACGACCTTATTCGTTAATTTATACTCTCTCAGGATAGACTGGTTCAGTTCCTACTGTAATCCATAAGGTAGAATCCACGGACTACTCTTTTGCGGGCGTTTACACATGTTAATTTGTATGATTAAGCATCTTCGTCAGATGCTTATCCAACTAGCCCTAGCTTTTTTTCTTTTGTTTCGGAAACAACCTTTGGTTCATCTGCTTCATCTCGTGCTAAGGAACGAACAGAACCTTGCCTAGTCCGTTAAAACAGTTTAATTGAGTGGAAGTGAAACAAAGACAAAGGGCACTGAGGAAGGTAAGTGCGAAAAGTAAGCGAGCCCTTACTATAAAGGGGCTTCCCGCATAGTGGGAACTCATAAATGTATAAGATCTTTCTGCTACTTTTGAAAGAGCTACTTATATACTATAAATGATTTAACAAGTACTACTTTCAATCAAAGAACTTCCCATTAGGGGATGAATTGGAAGGAAATGGGGTTGTATAAAAAGTCAGGAAAAGAAGGCTATCTTCTACTACTATTGATTAACTTGTTCTATAGATGCCAGATGCTTAAGCCTATTCTTGCAAGAGACGTGGCATAATTTCTAAATTAGTTCTTTCCCTATCTCACAACCTAGTCTACTCATGGTCATGGAAAGCCCATCTTTTTGGCTGACGAAGCTCATTCTGTAAGTCAATCAGTTCTTTTTACTCATATTCATGTGCTACGGATTCTTGAACAAGAATAGCAGATTCAATAGCAACGGAGTCGCAAAAAGTCAGTCTTTCTTTCTGGAAGCTATCTTGTGAAAGAGTAGTAGGAAGTTCGAAAGCCCACAGAAAAGGTATAATTTATTTTCTTGTTCACAATCCCTTTCAGGTTTGAGGGAAGAAGACAGTGCTATAGAATTAGAATCCCATCTATTTCGATAAGGTAAAGGCGTAGGTGAGTTTCCTTATTTCCTGTAATGAATATTGAATATTTCCGCATATTTGATTGAAAGTGCTATTCCCTTGCCTTGTTTCTAGTACTTGAAAGTATATCCTGAGCTAGCTTTCTTTAGGCCATCCTGTGAGAAAGACAGTCTTATTCTATCTCTTGGAAGTTCCCTGCCATCCATTGATAGAAAGCTTAATTCATTGAGTGGAAGATGGCTTAATGGAAGTTGTAGTGTCTGGGACTTCTGGTCCACCTTTAGGAGATACAAGTTTGCAGGTGAATAAATGATTTCCTTATTTCTTCTTTCCTAGCGGTTTGAGATCGAGTAGAAGTGGGAGTGCCACCTGTGATAAATCCAATTATAGATGTATTGTATAAAGGATAGTTATCAAACTAAAGCTATAATATACTTATACTTGATCGACCGAAAGTACCTCTTTGCGAGATATGTTATCAAGCTTAGGTGCTTTACATAGCAAACTAGGATAAGTTTAGTTTTCAAGCTTTGACATTTTTTTTATTTACACAAAAGCAAGTGGCAGGAATAGAAAATGTAGCCCCTATCTCTGAAAAAGAAGAGGATAGATAGGTCAACGAGCTAAGACAGAGAAGTTTTGAATAATCTAGTAGGAGTTTACCCATGAGAGTAATAGGCAGTATCAGCACCGAAGAAAGCAGGGATAGGTGCAGTCGCATTTGATCGAGAGTCTGATACCCTTTAAAAAGAAAGGGAACTACTGAATAATACTTTGGTCCTCCTACTGGTTTGATTTTTCCTTCTTCTGAGTCCTCTGGGGTATCTTAGAGGATTGGATGATCCGGGTATGAGTCATGTCTCTCTTATTGATTGCTTTCAAGCTCATTGCGAAGCTGAGACATTACATTAGCGGGCGCACCCAGAGCAGCTTAAACATCCTACTTTCGGGAACCTTTTTTTCTTAAAGAAGGAATAGCTCCACTCTCTATAGATTGAGACTCTCGGTGAATAGATGAAATCGCAGTATAGTATACCTTCTCCATCATAGAAAGCATCTTCCGAACAGGGGCCGGGTATCTATAGAAAGCATAAAGTATTAATTCCAGCCACTGTACTATAAGTGCTACATTATTCGTCGATTGATCACTAGGCTCACAAAGCTCACAGCTGGCTTGGGATACAACAGAGTATACCGATAGCTCTCAAGGAGCACCCCTCTCTTAAAGAGAGACTGTTGAAACCCAATCTTGTGAGTTAACTTCCTTTCATCCCTAATACCTCGAATTTAGAATAGGAACTACAACTAGTCTAAAGCGTATGCTTTTGCTTTGACTTCCACTCTTTGCCCCACTGACTATGCTTGAACTGCTGGAACCTAAACAAGTTAGTGCTTTGCCGGATCCAGGAAAAGTGGATTTCTATTTAGGTGCTTTAGCACAAGAGATAATGTAATGCAAGTCTGACACTCATATTGGAAATGACTGAACTTTGAAACAACTTAGGAGTAGGGGCTTATGGTCCACGCATTAAAGCATTTATTTTTGGTTTGAAAAAGTGACTTTTTGTTTATCTTTTATGCTATCAAACTTAAATACCTCAATCGTAGGGCTCAGAGATGATCGAACTTTGTTCTTCCCCATCCATCAATAAAGCAAATAGCATGGAGTAGTCCCTATGAGGGACCCACGCCGCAAAGGATAGAGCTAAGGAACTAGGGTTTTCATTGACCAACGATGAGAAAGCGGTCAAAGTCAGGTCAGACCGAGTGGGTTGAGCAGCAAGAAGAGAATCGGTCTAATCTCAGGTAAACCACAATCAGAGTCATAAGAAAAATACCAGTTGGACAGGAAGCACCCACCAGTCAAGCCATTGGCTAACGCCCTTCTTCTTGCTTTAATAATATCCTGAAAGTCAGTAAAAGTCTTTGGTGACCATGCTTCATCGGAAAAAGAGAAAGAATTGGCTGAGCAGGCTTGTCTCGGATGAGCATAGTTCAAATAGTTCGTCATAAGGGTAAAGCACACTTCCTTAAAGCACTTCCAATAAACTAAGGAATACTCGCTTGGACCCTCATAATCGTCGCAGGGTTCCTTTCGTTCCACTAGCCTTGATTGGCAAGCGGAATCTCACTCGGTCTCACCCGTTTTGTTGGATGATCTCGAAGATTTTTCTTTAGGAAATTTCCTTATCTCTACCTTTCTATGAATATTAAACCCCATCTAATTCTATCTCGAGAGTCTGTGATACTCGTCGAGTGCTTGAGAAGAGAGAAAGATTACCTGGCTTGGTCCTACAAATAGATGACCGGGTTGCCAACTACCGTGGCCGTTCATTGCTTGAACGTTAGGGATCAGACACCCATAAAGTAGCCCCTGAGGAAGTACCACCCGATGGTTATAGACACAATTGTACGAGAAGTGGACAAGTTGATCAACGTGGACTTGCAAAGTTATAGTACACTACCTGGCTGGCCAATCTCGTTCTAGTCAAAAATCAAAATGGCAAGAGAAAGATTTGCGTCAACTACTGAGACCTCAACAAGGCCTGCCCAAAGGATGACTTCTCTCTGTCGAACATAAATATTCTTACTCATCGATAAGGGTTCAAAAATTTCTCATTTATAGATAGCTATAGTGGGTATAACTAGAGTTGGATGGCTCCTGAGGATGCCAAGAAGACTGCCTTTCGAACGCCCAAGGGGAACTTCTATAACAAAGTGACGCCATTCTGGTTAAAGAATACGAAGACATGATGCACAAAGAGATCGAGGACTACCTCGACAATATAGTGGTGAAGTCAGGCAAATGGGAGAATCACATTGCAGTATTGGATCGGGTCTTCGAGAGGTGTCGAAAAAATAAGATGAAGATGAATCCATTGAAATGTGCCTTCGGTGTCTCAGCTGGTATATTTTTGGGATTTGTTGTCCATTGAAACGGAATAGAGCCTTCGAAGATCAAGGCAATACTCAAGATGCCACCTCCGACTACTCTGAAAGAACTGAAAAGTCTCATGGGCAATATATCCTACATTTGCTGATTTATTCCAAACCTCTCGAAGAAAGTCAAGCTAGTTCAGTTATCGATTGATGGATCAGAGAATACATCTCCAGTTCTGGTAGTCGTTCCAGCAGCTTAGCTTAGATAAAACTCCTTATGTTTCGGGCCTTTAGCGAGCTTAGAGAATCAAGAAATCTGTCTCTTTTGGGATAGTGGTACGACTATTTTAGGTTAGAAGAAAAGAAGGTCGAAGAGAGAATTGATTTCCGGGCTAGTCGGGTAAGCAAGTACTGTGATACCCCGAACCTAGCATGTATTCAATAGCATTTAAAGTTCATTTAAATTGCATTTTATTGACCTTTCACCTTCTTTGACCAAACTAGTTGACTTTTCATCTACATTGACCAACTAGGACAAGGTGGGAATTTTTGAAATGTTTAATAAAAGGCAAACTTGGGATTAGAAATAAAAAAATGCAATGTTAAGTTAGTCAAATTTTGGGTCAACTTTGGAATTAAATCTGAACCAATTGGGGAAGAGTTAGGTAGCAAATTATATATGGTTGGAAAGCTCTATGAGTCTAGTTTCTGAGGCTTCAAACCATTCGTGAATTGGAGTTTTCTAGAAGAAGTTATGGCCGTTTTCGTAAGGTCGCGCATAACTGTTTTGGTTTAGCGGGTTGACCGAATTTTGACCTTTGACTTCTTGTCATTTTTTTTTTAAATAAGCAGAATGCACACGAAAAAAATAGAGAAAAAAAAGGCTTGAAACCATGAGGAAAAGAAGGAGAAAAAAAAAGAAAATCTCAACTTCAAATCTTCGATTCTTCGTGTGGGCTTGTGCGGGGTAGTTTCCGAGGCACTCTACGAGGTTTTCCTAGCATCTAGGAGCGTCTAAGGTGAGGGTTTCATCGTTATTTGCGCATTTGAAATATTTGTATCTAAACTTTGATTTTTGGATTTTATGCGTAGATTGTTGTTTTAATCGTTTTGTTGCTTAAAGAATGTTCCTTGTTGATTGTAGAACATGTATTTATAGCTTTTTAACATTTTTTGCGGTTAAATATTGGAATTGAAATATAAATTGTGTGATGAATAGTAAATTATGAATAGTAAACCCCCATTTCGATGAAGTTGCTCCGTTACGCGTTCTGTTGATGTAGGAAGATGTTAGATATGCTAGAATGCCTAAATGTGTGGTTTAATTAGAATGTATAATAGAAAAACGGAGAAAAATAGCTTAGTGAAAGTCGGGGTCGTTTAGGTCGAGTTTGGCATTTTCTCGTTTTACGTGTTGGCATTGTTTCGGGAGGCCATGGAAGCACTTTTGGTGCAATTATGGCATTGGTTAGGTGTTTGGTTGGTATAGTTGTAGTTCAAACGAGCAAAGGGGAAAAATTAGGACTTTGCGTAAATTCTAGGGTTAAGTAGGGTTTCGGAGTCTCTAGACGTGCTTTATAGTGACCTAGGAAGATTGGCGAAGTCGGTTTCCGAAACTCGTTGCTCGTTTGGAGGTGGTAGTGTTTTGATAGTTGGGGCCGATTTGTGACTTTGTGTGTTTTCTTGATGTTATGCCTATAGAATGCTTGTTAATGCTTATTATTGCTTGTTATGCTTGCTAATGCTTATTCCGCTTGTTAGAGTTAGTTGTTGATTGAAATGTTTATCCATTGTTGAGAATGCTTGATATCTTGTTTATCGCTCGTTTATTGCCTTGTATCGAGTCTTGCATTTCATAGTGTCTCGCGCGTGAGTGATGGGCCTCCCTGGGTAGCCTCGGTTTGCCAGTGTTGGTTGCTCTAGCTCGGCTGCTATTCCCTTTTCTCGCTTGGGTTGCCTCCAAGGGAGATTTGGGTCGTAGATTTGATTGGATACTTCCGGAGTATTCCAAACTGGTGTTATAAGGTGGATGCGCGCTTATTGTCATCGTTGTCAACATCAAGCTCGAGATTGATGTATCGCTTGTGAAATGATACATTGCTCGTATGAGTGAACCATAGCCTTCAAAGTGTGGTATAGCTTTGAATGGTTGTGTTAATGCTTTCAGTAATTGCTTATTGTATTGATTATTTGTTTTGATTGCTTATTTATCAGTTATATTGTTTAACTGTCTTATTTGCATTGCACGACTTTCTTTCTCTCCAATTCGATATATGTCTCGCCCTCACTGAGTATACGTGTTGTGTATACTCACTCCTCACCACCACATTTCAGGAAATGTCATGTTAGCTGGAAAGTTCGTGATTTCGTGAAAGTTCGTGCTTGAAGAGTTCTCTTGCGTGCTATGTGGCTTGAGATGTCAAAGATGCAAGATGTATGCTTTTATGTATTGTATGTATTTATTGTTAAAGGAAATGTAATCTAAATTAGCTAAATAGTTGAGGTAAATTGATAAGCTAGTTATGTAATCAGTTAGCATAGCTTAACTTCAATGCATGTTTGTAATGTCCCAAGGAAAAGAATTAGAATGGCATGATAGTTTATTTTATGCAGTAGCTTAGTGTGGTTTAATTGTCTAGTTTGAATGTACTTGTCAAAAATGTAAAGAGATAGGTTAGCTTTTAAATTGGAAATGTATGTATATTTGCTTGTGGTTGCTTGTTGAGAACAAGGCTCGGTTGGCCTTGAAGTGGTTGAATGTTTGGACATGGTATTGGTCCACTTATATGCTGTCGCAGGTTTGCTTTTTGCCTAGAAATAGGGGAGACTCCGTCCGTTTTCCCTAAAAATTTTGCCCGGGTTTGGATTTGGGTTGTGATTAGATTGATAGATAGAACTACCGGTCTCGAGAGGGATCGGGGTGTTACAAGTACGGGTGGCTGTGGTCAAAGAGAATGTCTTGTTTCGGTTAGTGGTTTCGGCTCTCCGGTACCGAAATAAACTCTTTGTATTGCCCTGACAGCTATCGGTTTCATTCTGTTCTCTATCTCTACTTCTTCTTTTTGACCTTTCTTCAAAATCTTTTATGCCCGGCCATACCAACATGGTAATGTAAATTCCCTCCCTTTGAAGTGCATTTATCAGATCAACTCCCCGAGTCACTAGAAAGAGGGTGAAAGGCCCACTACTTCTTCATTCATGGCCTATTTATAGATCTCTATTTCATATTCATTTGACTTGAGAAAAAAAGAGAAGTCATACAAAGAAAGGTTCTTTCATGCAATGCATAATGGACGGGCCTCCTATGGATTCCTCCAACTCAATGAATGAAGGGAGGAGTCTGAGGAAGCCGACTTTCTATATGAAGATTCAAACAAAATGGAAAAAGGAACCATATCTTACTGAATAATCTAACTGAATGAGGAACAGCTCTTTATGTGGTCTCACTTTACCTGTAACACCCTGATCCCTCTCGAGACCGGAAGTTCTATCAATCAATCTAATCACAACCCAAAACCAAACCCGGGCATAATTTTCAGGGAAAACGGACGGAGTCTCCCCTGTTTCTAGGCAAAATGTAAAACCCTATAACAGCATATAAGTGGACCAATACCATGTCCAAACATTCAACCACCTCAAGGCCATCCGAGCCTTGGTTCTCAACAACTAAACACAGCATATAAATATAGATTTCCAGTTTAAAGCTAACCTATCTCTTTACATCTTTTACAAGAACATTCAAGCTTGACATTTAATCCATACTAATCTACTGCACAAAATATACTATCATACCATTCTTACTCTTTTCTTTTAGATAATTACAAACATGCATCGGGTTAACTATACTACTGAATACATAACTAACTTATCAATCTACCTCAACTACTTAGCTAGATTAAATTACATTTCTTTTAACAATAAATACATACAACATATGAATATACATCTTTACATCTTTGACAGCTCAAGCCACAAAGCACGCAAGACAACTCTTCAGGCACGAACTAACACATATCCACGAACTTTTCAGCTAACAAGGCATTTCCTGAAATGTGGTGGTGAGGAGTGAGTATACACAACACGTATACTCAGTGAGGGCGAGACAGATATCGAGTTGGAGAGAAAGAAGATCGTGCAATGCAAATAATCACAGTTAAGCAATAAAGACAACAAGGAAACATTCAATACAAACAACAATACTATAAGCAATCAAGAAAGCATTAACACAGCCCTTTAAAGCTATACCACACTCTGAAGGCTGTGGTTCACTCATACGAGCAATATACCATTTCACGAGCGATACATCAATCTCGAGCTTGATGTTTGACAACGATGACAATAAGCGCGCATCCACCTTATAACACCAGTTTGGAATACCCCGGAAGTATCCATCAATTCTACGACCCAAATCTCCCTGGGAGGCAACCCAAGCGAGAAAGGGAATAGCAGCGGAGCTAGAGCAACCAACACTGGCAAGCCGAGGCTACCCAGAGAGGCCCATCACTCACGCGTGAGACACTATGCAATGCAAGACTCGATACAAGGCAATAAACGAGCGATAGCACAACAATACAAACTAGTGACAACAAACGAGATAACAAGCAATCACAATCAATACTAGTATTCAACTAACTTTTCAAGCATAACAAGCAATAATAAGCAACATTAACAACATTTAAACAAGTAACGACAGTTCAAACACGAAAACAACAAATATCACTATTCAACCCCAACTTCCAAGGACAATTACGAGCAAACGAGCTATGGGATTAGGAAACCGATTTCACTACATTCACTCAGGCATTACAAGGCACGTTTCTATGTCTCTAAACTTCACTTTCTCACCCGAGACCCGAAAGTCCACCTACTGCGTTTGAACTACAGCTATGCTAACCGGTCATTCAATCAACGCCACAACAGCGCCAAAAGTGCTTCCATGCCCTCAATTACGAAACCCCCAACTCAATTCGAGCATGGTCAACTTTTGGTCAAACGGCCCCTTTACGTTTCTTCGTCTAATTCCCAATTTTAACAAAGGCCGATCCGTTTTTATTTCACATTTTACCTTTCTATCACTAATGGCACCTATCCAAATCAATCAATCGCAATTTGGATCGAAATCCGACATTCTAGGGTTTACTATTTATAATTCACTATTCATGTTCTTCCCCAATTTCAAATATGCCGTTTCAACCGTAAAAATTGCTAAATAACTAACAAGCAATGCTCTACGAACCCTAAGCAAGCTATTTCAAGCAATAACAGGCATTATAACGCGATAAATATCAAATCTGAAAATTTGACTCAAAAATAAAATTCATATTAAAATGCACAAAAGCGTGAAAACCCTCACAGAGATTGAAGACCAAGACCCGCAAGGACTCGAACCACGACCCCCGAGCAATTCCACGCGCAATTGTAGAAGAAAATGCAAGAAAATCTTTTTCTTTTTCTCCCCTTGAAGCTTCGGCCATGGCTGGGACAAAATGGTCATTTGGCATTTTGTTTTGTTTGATTTTTGCATTGTTTTATTATTTATTAGGTGACAAGGGGCATTTTGGTCATTTGCAAAATCAAACTTAAGTTAAAATTGGTCAATTAAGCTTATTTTGATGCTATTTAATCCAATTCAAGTTAGAGCAATGCAATTTTAATGAAAACCGACTAAAACTAGCTAATTTAAACTAGAAACATTATTTTCGAAATCCGAGGAATATTCTTCCAACTTTCATTTTCGAAATGCTACTATCGAACGGTCCATAATCGATCGCTAATAAAGTGATAAGCAATAATATAAAACTTTAATTCTTTGAAAAGTAGAATGGTAGAATAGTTTAAAATTCACTCCAGCTCGAAGTTACTTTCCTCATTTATTTGAAACCCCAGTGATTTTAATGCAAGACAATTAAAACCGATTACTAAAATAATCAAAACATTCAAAATAATCAATATTTATTTAAAAATAATTAATTTAACTATTTCTAGAATATTTTCCATGAATTATGAAACTTGTGTGAAGATACAAGAGAATTAGTTAACATAAACACGTAGTCCGATGCAACTAAATGCTAATATCTAAAATGGCACTTAATCGAACACAAGTAAATAAATCTAAATACTATAAACAATAAAAATAAGTGATAATCTTTAGTTAATCAATATAAAAATTATTGAATGTTTTTTTTATAGAAGAAATCTTGAAATAGTGCAAAAATAGATGTTTAACTAATTAAACACTCAACTAAATGCGGTTAGATGCCATTAAATGTATGCCAGGTTCGGGTTATCACATCCTTCCCCCCTTAAAACAATTGCGTCCTTGCAATTCTTCTTCCAATAGGACTCTACATCATCTAAAATCCAACTCTGATAAATCTTCATCGGTTGCTGAGCAGGATAATATATAAGAATGCTCGTAGGAAATCCCGAATAGAAATTCCAATCAAGAATGCCGAGGAAATACCAACTAAAGACTGAAGCAAAGATACTGTAGATATTATCAATACCACATACTAATGGCAGGAAGAGTACTGAAGGAATACCCTATTTAAGAATCTTCAATAGAAGTCTAACAAGTACCCAATAAGAAAGTTAAGAGATAGCCAAAGTAGATGCACCTCATGCAGTACTGACTACCGTAAATAGACCCAGCTGAAAATTCTGTAAAGGAATATAGAGAAGAATACCCAAGGCCAACCTCTAAATGAAATCTTCCAATCACTGTGTTCTTACCGCAACATCTTAGTCAAACAGCAAGTATAGATTTCCCCTGAGTGGAAAGGCCGAAGGAGAAGCCGCAAACAGTACAAGATAATATGTCCAAACAGATTTCCAAGTGTAGGATCTTCCAATAAATGCCAATAAGGAAAAATACTAGTAGAATGCCCGATAAGAATTCCAAAGAATACCGTAAGTAATATGAGATAATGAGTCTAATAGGGATTCCAGTTACCAAACCAACTGAGGGATGCCAAAGAAAATACCCAAACAATGCTCCAGTAAGAAGGTACCAAGAATTGCCCAATAAGTAAATGCTAAATAAATGGCCACTAACGATCCTAGAGAATGCCATTGAAGAATTTCCAATAAGGAATACCAGTAACACTCCAATAAAGACCGAGACACATATGTCATAGATAATATTGTGCAGTAAGGCCGATTAAAATCCCAATAGCCAAATCCACCAAAAAATGCCAACAGAAGTCTCCAAAGAATACCCATTAAGAAACCAAAGAATGCTCCAAAGAATAACCAAATAAAACCCCAAGAGAAAGCTACCCTTTCACAACTGTTAAGCACAGAGAAGGACCATAGAGATTTGCCAATAACCGAGCTCCAAAAGCAAACACCAATTCCCAAATAAAGGCTAGTCAAATGCCATTCATTTCCTGCCAATCCATACACCTTGAAAAACCAGCGGTGAACCACTTTCTTCAGGGGAGGAAGATGACTTACTTACCATTTCCATAGGACATGTATGAATGCCAATATATCACAGTTATACACATGCCTTAAACTATTATGCAAGCAAGTTTACAAAATAGTTTTTTTTCAACAAAGTCACTGAAGCACGGCAATCAAGTCAAGCACAACATAATCAATTCAAATCACGGCATAGCTAATTCAAGACATTCTATACACACATTACAAGTACTACTTCAATCAAATAACAATTCACGAGGTCGATTCGATTCATGGTGGTAATTCAATGGGTCAATTTAATGCACAACTAGACACTTCACTTTACTTAGCACACAATTAACACATAACTTTATCACATAAGTGCATACATTCAAGTCAAGACACACAATCTCACATACAAGCATACACTTTCAAGACACACTTAACAAGCACACATTCAAGGGTCACTACCCACCAAACCGAGGACCCTGTCCCGGCTTATGAGCTAGACAAGCTCTGATACCACCTGTAACACCCCGATCCCTCTTGAGACCGGAAGTTCTATCAATCAATCTAATCACAACGCAAAACCAAACCCGGGCATAATTTTCGGGGTAAACGGACGGAGTCTCCCCTGTTTCTAGGAAAAATGTAAAACCCTATAACAGCATATAACTGGGCTAATACCATGTCCAAACATTCAACCACCTCAAGGCCATCCGAGCCTTGGTTCTCAACAACTAAACACAGCATATAAATATACATTTCCAATTTAAAGCTAACCTATCTCTTTACATCTTTTACAAGAACATTCAAGCTTGACATTTAATCCATACTAATCTACTGCACAAAATATACTATCATACCATTCTCACTCTTTTCTTTTAGATAATTACAAACATGCATCGGGTTAACTATACTACTGAATACATAACTAACTTATCAATCTACCTCAACTACTTAGCTAGATTAAATTACATTTCTTCTAACAATAAATACATACAACAAATGAACATACATCTTTACATCTTTGACGGCTCAAGCCACAAAGCACGCAAGACAACTCTTCAGGCACGAACTAACACATATCCACGAACTTTTCAGCTAACAAGGCATTTCCTGAAATGTGGTGGTGAGGAGTGAGTACACACAACACGTATACTTAGTGAGGGCGAGACAGATATCGAGTTGGAGAGAAAGAAGATCGTGCAATGCAAATAATCACAGTTAAGCAATAAAGACAATAGGGAAACATTCAATACAAACAACAATACTATAAGCAATCAAGAAAGCATTAACACAGCCCTTTAAAGCTATACCACACTCTGAAGGCTGTGGTTCACTCATACAAGCAATATACCATTTCACGAGCGATACATCAATCTCGAGCTTGATGTTTGACAACGATGACAATAAGCGCGCATCCACCTTATAACACCAGTTTGGAATACCCCGGAAGTATCCATCAATTCTACGACCCAAATCTCCCTGGGAGGCAACCCAAGTGAGAAAGGGAATAGCAGCGGAGCTAGAGCAACCAACACTAGCAACACGAGGCTACCAAGAGAGGCCCATCACTCACGCATGAGACACTATGCAATGCAAGACTCGATACAAGGCAATAAACGAGCGATAGCACAACAATACAAACTAGTGACAACAAACGAGATAACAAGCAATCACAATCAATACTAGCATTCAACTAACTTTTCAAGCATAACAAGCAATAATAAGCAACAATAACAACATTTAAACAAGTAACGACAGTTCAAACACGAAAACAACAAATATCACTATTCAACCCCAACTTCCAAGGACAATTACGAGCAAACGAGCTACGGGATTAGGAAACCGATTTTACTACATTCAATCAGGCACTACAAGGCACGTTTCTATGTCTCTAAACTTCACTTTCTCACCCGAGACCCGAAAGTCCACCTACTGCGTTTGAACTACAGCTATGCTAACCGGTCATTCAATCAACGCCACAACAGCGCCAAAAGTGCTTCCATGCCCTCAATTACGAAACCCCCAACTCAATTCGAGCACGGTCAACTTTTGGTCAAACGGCCCCTTTACGTTTCTTCGTCTAATTCCCAATTTTAACAAAGGCCGATCCGTTTTTATTTCACATTTTATCTTTCTATCACTAATGGCACCTATCCAAATCAATCAATCGCAATTTGGATCGAAATCCGATATTCTAGGATTTACTATTCATAATTCACTATTCATGTTCTTCCCCAATTTCAAATACGTCGTTTCAACCGTAAAAATTGCTAAATAACTAACAAGCAATGCTCTACGAACCCTAAGCAAGCTATTTCAAGCAATAACAGGCATTATAACGCGATAAATATCAAATCTGAAAAATTGACTCAAAAATAAAATTCATATTAAAATGCACAAAAGCGTGAAAACCCTACAGAGATTGAAGACCAAGACTCGCAAGGACCCGAACCACGACCCCTGAGCAATTCCATGCGCAATTGTAGAAGAAAATGCAAGAAAATCTTTTTCTTTTTCTCCCCTTGAAGCTTCGGCCATGGCTAGGACAAAATGGTCATTTGGCATTTTGTTTTGTTTGATTTTTGCATTGTTTTATTATTTATTAGGTGACAAGGGGCATTTTGGTCATTTGCAAAATCAAACTTAAGTTAAAATTGGTCAATTAAGCTTATTTTGATGCTATTTAATCCAATTCAAGTTAGAGCAATGCAATTTTAATGAAAACCGACTAAAACTAGCTAATTTAAACTAGAAATATTATTTTCGAAATCCGAGGAATATTCTTCCAACTTTCATTTTTGAAATGCTACGATCGAACGGTCCATAATCGATCGCTAATAAAGTGATAAGCAATAATATAAAACTTTAATTCTTTGAAAAGTAGAATGGTAGAATAGTTTAAAATTCACTCCGGCTCGAAGTTACTTTCCTCATTTATTTGAAACCCGAGTGATTTTAATGCAAGACAATTAAAACTGATTACTAAAATAATCAAAATATTCAAAATAATCAATATTTATTTAAAAATAATTAATTTAACTATTTCTAGAATATTTTCCATGAATTATGAAACTAGTGTGAAGATACAAGAGAATTAGTTAACATAAACACGTAGTCAGATGCAACTAAATGCTAATATCTAAAATGGCACTTAATCGAACACAAGTAAATAAATCTAATTACTATAAACAATAAAAATAAGTGATAATCTTTAGTTAATCAATATAAAAATTATTGAATGTTTTTTTTTTTTTTAGAAGAAATCTCGAAATAGTGCAAAAATAGATGTTTAACTAATTAAACACTCAACTAAATGCGGTTAGATGCCATTAAATACATGCCAGGTTTGGGTTATCACATTACCACCATCTGAAATGCACGAAACTTCGATTGGTGGAAGCCAATCCATGAAGATTCTCCATTTTCTTATGTGTTATTCCCCTCTTTCTGTAAGCATCCAGTATCTCAACAAATGAACATTTCTCTAAGCTTATCTTGTAGCTTATACGTTGTTTGAAAGCTGCTTCAAGGATCCAACGAATAACTAAGGTTTGTTGACGATCCCTGGCTACAATCCCAGGTACATAATAAATAGTACCTACTATTCCTACTTTTTCTACTTTGCATATGGGCTTTATATTCTCTAGGGCGTCAACATAAGTTTGATTACATCGTGTTCAGTTCGAGTTGGGCGATGAAAAGTTTGATAAACAATAGCACGAACTCTTGTTTTTTTACCCTCTTTCATGCGAAAGTTGACCAACTTCTTGATCAATGGTTTTTGTTCATGATTCAAGCCCCCCATATAGCTTATAATTTCTGAACAATTGGAAGCTGCTTTTGATGACGAGGCTGAAATATTTATATTACGCAATCGTTACTATCCATCTTTATCAGCCAACTCCCCTGTTTCCATTTTTTCTTTCATAGTTTACCACTAGACTTAATATGTACAGAAGACTACACTATCATCACCATTTTAAAAAAAAAGCCCCAACCATATTATGAATGAACAACTTCCCTAAGAATCAAAGAAGTCTTGGGCCAGTAAGCGGGTCTCTTCCAAGTTCTCGTCGCTAATTTCTTTGCCCACCATTAGCTGACGCTGGATGTTATTTATTGAATCTCCCCCTATTACTTAATCCTCGTGAGGAAGGTACTGAGCTTGGCTGGACTCAACCAATTCAAGTTGTCCAGGTTCCTGCCTTAGCGTCCCTAAGGCCGCCATTGGTATTGGTGGATTATTATGCATTATAGAGCTAACTGCCTTGCCTGGTTCTAGTGAAGGAACACGAAAAGAGTCACAAAGACGTCTTAAATAGCTCCAGTAACTCGGACAAAGTTCAGGAATGCTATCTTGCTTGAGAAATCCCTTCCTTCTTATTGGTTTATTCAACAAACGGTATAACACTTCTCTCATCCCGCTACCGCACTATCCATGTCCTATTCTTAGACTATTATACCTGCTCTGAAATGATAGATCAGATGAAAACAAGAGAGAATGAGCTATTGAATCCGGTCTTAGATGGTTGGAAGACAAAAGCAATAGCCTTCGATTAGTCGGTGGGATTAGTAGGAACCTTTTCCATCCTTGGCTTTGGCCAGACATCAGATATCCTTATGGTGATTAGCTAATAGATAGGTCTCATCCCAAAAAGGTAGAAGAGATATAGAATGAGTCAATGCGCATTGCCAGTTGAGATTCAATGTGGGACTAGTCCTTACTTTCCAGAAAGCTTAGTAAGGCAAGGAACTTAATAGTATCCATGAGAAGAGGTGCGTCTATCGTTAACTCTAAAGCTAGTTAAGAGGTCATTCTTCGAATACGAAGCAAGAATGAACAAAAGTTAACTATCGTCTTCAACCTGGTAAAGGCCTCCCATTAAGATTGAATACTAGAAAGCCTTACCTTAGGTTAAGAATACGAATCACATTTCCTTTATGTCAATAGATCCTAAATCTATTAAACAACCATTTTCTTTCTCGATGCGAAGAATAACATAGTCTCATAGCCAACAAGCAAGGGATGAGACTTTCTTTCTGATCGTAGACTGCCCTTGCTTGTTTGTGACAGAGGTGAATTTCGGATTGTAGTACAGTATGTACCTCAGAGCATAGAAGAAAGCTTTCACTGGCTTTGTTTTACTAGAAAAAGAAATTCCCATTGAGTTAGCTATTGGAGTAAAGGCATGCCTTAAGGTAGCGAGTGACTTTTAGGTGAGATAATTCAATAGTTGATTAGATAAAATCTGTTGCTACCTCCCTTGAGGGGAGAAAACTCAATAATAGCATAAAATAAGGAAATGGCTATTCTTTTTCATGAGATGCTATTTCAAGGAATAGGAATAAGTTGTTTGACAGGTAACTTTTTATTTCGTAAGAGCAGAAAGCCGAACCTCTGATCGGGCTAGACACATAAAAAAGTCTTGGCATCGAGAGAGATATGAGATTCCGTACAGTGCAGTGCAAACCATTCTCCGGGTGACTGGATCGCCGGTGGAAGTCAGTAATCCTATTGGCTAATCGAGTTTTAATCCCATCTGTCACGCCCCAACCTGCCTATAAAGGTTAGATTAGGGTGTGATCTAACATTCAAGTCATATCACATACTTAAACGTCTATGAAGATTTAACACTTAATGTTTTAGCCTAAACTCTAAAATTTTTTGAAAAACTGGCAGCATAACGACTGTAATTGGGCTCTTGGTTTGACCTAATTCTCTAAACGCCTCAAATTCTCCAATCTCAATTTCATTTCCAACTAGGATTACTATTTATCATCAATTGAAATGCCTACTAGTTATCTCGTTGTCTATTTTGATTAATAACCTAGCTTGATACTATGTCTCGTTTGTTTGTTTATCCTCGTTACAAAAGTATCTGTTGATCTTAGCTTAATAGCGAGTACCTGCTTAAGATTTGGTTGGTTCATTTTACTTAGCCTTTACCTAATACTTCATAATCCTATTATAGATACTAGCAGTAATAATAGCAAAATGACCATAGTAGTGTCTAGTGTCTGTCTAGTTAATATCAGTACAAACCTAAATTAGACCCCAAATTACAACGGGGGTCTTTTACATTACAAATATCAAGCAACATGAAAAGAAATAATCTTCAAGTAGCATAGTGTTCACAATAGCCATAATCACGCAAAGCACATAGGATAGGCAATCACTCCAAGGAATCATTGTTAGGAACGTCGTCCTCGGGTACCTGTTCTTGATCTTCTTCACCTGAGATGATAAAAGAGGGTGAGTCCTTATGAACTCAGCGAGTGGGAACGAGAAATAGGTTTTGAAACTCATTTTCCGGTTCAACTTATGAAAATCTTTTTGCAAACATGAATATAACACAATTAAGTACATAACAATAAAATAAAAGTAAAGGAACACAATTACCCGTCTTTCCTCCCCGAGGTCCTCTAGAAACCAAGCGAGAGTACTTATACACATAGTAAAAAGGATACGGTGAGCTTTTGCTCTCAGTTCATTTCCAGTGTCAATTGTTGCGACCGACTTCAAATCATCCCCTTATCACGCCAAGTGGGTGTACTCCGGATGTACTCCGAAATCCTACGACCCAACTCTCTGAGGAAGTCTAGCCCCTAAGCGAGAGATGGAATTGGGCAATGGTAGTAGCGGTTGCACCGGCAAGCCCGATGCCGCCCGGTGTGCGTGAACGCTACCACGCCAGAATGAAAGGTTGCAACCATGTATGCAATGCACATTTAAGATATTTAATAAATCACATTAGGAGGACAACAAAGTAGGTTGCCCCCAGACAGTCATAAGATTGCACATTGACAAGTAATTTCACTTGAAAAGCATATGGAGTTATATGAACATTAAACGGGCAGCCATGTAATGCACGTACATCAAGTCATATAACTCAATTCAAAGTCCAAGTAATCAAATGATAAGATTATTCAACATGCAACAACATCTACGTGGGCTCGGATGCAAGAAAGGCCTATTTGTCAACATGCAATGATCAAAATCACATTAGGGCTATAAGGGAAACTACGGGCAGCCTACTAAGCATATAATTACACACAATATCCAAAGGATCAACACTTAGCAAGTTACCTAGTCACTAGGGTTTCCATTTCGTGTTTACCCGTGCGATTAAGCCCCAAGTCAACTCAAAATCAATCTCAAGCCATGCATCAATTAATTCAAGCATCCCCAAGTACTCAAAACAGTCCACACAAAATCCCAATGACACAATCCCAAGCAATTAATACCACAAGAGAAGTTACAAAAAATTTTCTAAGCATATAACTAAATGAAACCCTCTCTGCAATAGGCTGTTTTCTCACAATCATTAAGACAAGCAAAAAATCTCCAATTCCAGTGAATAAGATGTCAAATTAAATCTTAAGAAGTTAACTAAAATTATAAACAAACCTTGCATCATTTGGAGTTCGGGTCCAATAGTTATAGCCAAAACAGTGGGATTGTACAAAACTGTCCAGATTTGCACACATTTCAATACTTGTCGTTTGTTAGGTCCTTAGGGTCAGATGTAGCCTTAGTTCATTTCTGACAAAAATGTCCATAACTGAAAAATCTAGCAGCACACCAAATTTCATGAATTTTGGACATCATTTACTAAGTCAAAACTGGTTCGTTCTACAAGGTTAGTGCATCTGGCAAAACCTGCTTCATTTTTCCCAGACTTCCAGATTTGGACACATTTTAATGATTTGCCATTTTGATGACTATAGATTCAAAATTTTCTTTGGCCTATTTCTGTAAAAAATGTTCAAAACCAGAAAATGTAGTTACCTACCAATTTTCATGCATTTTCAACATCATTTGCCTAGCCAAACGCACCTCTCAACAACAAGACAAAGAGCTGTCACCAAACCCGATTTCATCTATAACTCAAGTACAGAAGCCAAAATCTTGCCATGCATGGTTGTAAAAACTTATGAACACACATATAACTCAAGTACAGAAGCAAATACATACATTTAAGAACATGCATGTGTATTTTTAAAAGATGTTCAAGAAGTTTTAGTCCTCACATTAGCAAATCAACAAGAAGATGCGCAAAACTTTGATGAAGCACAAATTTCTTCTTCTTCCTTGCTTAGCCAAGACACCACCCGATTTCTCTCTATTTTTCCTAGCTTAGTGACCAAGTTCTTAGTAGGTGCATGTGGTTAGAACAAGAAGAAAAGAAATGGAAGCTAGCAAACTCACCAAGGCCGAAATGGTTGTTCAAAGGGCTTGCATCTGTGATTCTTGCATCCTAGCTAGCTTGGTCGAGTTTCTTTGCTTGTTGTTTGTCTTGATGCACCATGGAATGATGAAGATGAGCAAAGGTAAGATGAAACTCAGCCAAGGCCGAGAGAGAGAGAGAAGAATGAGAGGAAGAGAGAGAAATGTGAGGAGAATGAGAGAAATGAAAGAAAAATGATGGCTTTGCAAAAGATGAAGCATATTCGGCCTTGGGCATAGAAAAAATCAGATTTGTGTCTTCAAGAAGCATCATTTGAAGTGTTTAGCATGGGCAAGGAGTATTTGGTCGAGAATGGTGGAGTTTTGAGGAGGTCTTTGAGCAATTTTTTATGCATTTGTGTCATAGAATTGTCATAAGTTGTCTAGAATTAATTTTGAATTGAGCAAGCAAGCATAAAAGCCCACATGGTGGTCGGTCAAGGCATCAAAACATCTGATTTTTTGTCATCTTTTGAGCATTATTTAATTGTGTGTTGAAAGTGCAAAAAGAATAAGGAATAAAGAATAAGGAATGTCTAGCTTTTTGTGAGATTTTGACTTCTAGTGGGTTGAATTAGTAATTTAATATTAGTTAGTGGAATTTGTAGGATTAATTAATGACCTAATGCTTCGTGTAAGATGCTTTCTTGATTAGCGTGAGGGCACACTTTACTAGGTCTAGGGCACGCACTACGAGGTAGGGCACGCACTACAAGACGAACGCACATTTTTCAAGTAAATGCATGCAACCCTAAATGAATGCACGTAATTCAATGCATGGCACACAAAACGAAACACAATTCTTAAACCTAGGTCAAGGCACGTAAATCTAGGTTAGGGCACACGAAACGAGGTATCGCACGTAAATCAAGGTCGGGCCTCACATCCTCCCCTCCTTAAAAGAATTTCATCCCGAAATTCAATATTACCTTTGAAATAAAGCTGGATATTGCTGCTCCATCTGGTCTCGCCTTTTCCACGTTGCTTCTTCAACTCCATGATGATCCCACAGCACTTTCACCATTGGTATAGTTTTGTTGCGCAACTCCCGATCTTGCTGGTCTAGGATCCGAATGGGCTTCTTCTCATAAGACAAGTTCTCCCGAAGCTGCAACGGCTTTGGCTCCAAGATGTGCGATGGATCAGGATGATACTTTCGCAGCATTGAAACATGAAAGACATCGTGAATATTGGAAAGGTTTTGGGGTAGTGCCAGGCAATACGCCAATTTGCCAACCTTCTCAATTATCTCAAATAGTCCCACAAATCTATGGCTCAATTTTCCACCCTTGACGTGCTTAATCAGTCCCCTCCGAGGTGATATCTTCAAGAACACCTTGTCGCTGACCTCAAACTCTAGACTCCGTCTCCGTCGGTCTGCATAACTCTTCTGCCTGCTTTGGGCGGTAAGCATCCGTTTTCGGATGAGATGGATATTATCAACAGTCTTCATAAGTTCAGGTAGAAGGGTCGGGTCAAAAGTCTTCGTCTCACCTACTTCATCCCAGTAAATTAGGGATCGACACTTACGTCCATACAATGCCTCAAATGGGGCCATCCCGATAGTGGCCTGATAACTATTATTATAAGCGAACTCCGCTAGAGACAGATATTTCTCCCAACCTTTCCTGAAGTCTAAAATGCACGCCTTCAGCATATCCTCCAGAATCTGAATAGTTCTCTCCGATTGTCCATCAGTTTGAGAATGATAAGCCGTACTGAAACTCAACTTCGTTCCCAAAGCTTCTTGCAATCTCTTCCAAAATTGGGAAGTAAAACGAGGATCCCTATCCGACACAATACTCATAGGCATCCCGTGCAATCTTACAATCTCCGCTACATGCATATCTCCCAATTTCTCAAGACTATCATCCTTGTTCATCGGTAAAAAGTGTGCCGACTTAGTCAATTTATCCACTATGACCCAAACGGCGTCATGACCCTTTTGTGACCTGGGCAGGTCCATAACAAAGTCCATAGTTATATGTTCCCATTTCCATTGAGGAATCTCCAACGGCTGAAGTAAACCTGCGGGTCGTTAATGTTCCTCTTTGACTCTCTGGCAAGTCAAACACCGTGCCACAAACTCCGCAATCTCTCTCTTCATGTTATTCCACCAATAGTGTTGCTTCAAATCCCGGTACATCTTTGGTCCGTCGAGGTGAATAGTGTATCTTGAATTATAGGCTTCTTCAAGGATCTTCTTTTTCAGCTCTGGTTCATTAGGAACACAAATCCGATTCCTAAACCTCCAAACACCATCATCATGAAACTTGAAATCTGTGTTGCTTTCTTTAATCTTCTGAAATTGTTGGTCCTTCTGTTGAGCCTCTCGTAACTCATACAACAAGGTCGATTGAATTTGTGTAGTGGCGAAAAATAACCCTTTCCGAGTCAATTGTGGTTTCCACGGAAATGCTTCCTCCAACAACTCCTGCACCTTGACTTCCAATTTTGCCATGCTCGCTTTCCTACTTAAGGCATCTGCAACTACATTCGCTTTACCGGGCACATAATTGATTGTGCAGTTATAATCGTCCAAAAGCTCCATCCACTGGCTTTGCCTCATATTCGCTGAGAATTCCCTATCCATAATTTGGATTTTACATGCTTTACAAGCTGAGCTAGTAACAAGTTTAGAACCCATCGGAGTACCAATTTCTACTTCGTATGGTAAACATACAACTTTCAATTCCACACGTTGCACACACAAGGGAGTAATAAATGAATGAGTAGCACCCAGATCAATTAGCACCCTAATAGGTTGATTCAGTATGAAGAATGTACTTTCAACAACAGCGGTCTCATCTGGAAGCTCCTCGCACTCAATAGCATAAGCTCGAGCCTGAACTCTAGGAACTAGAGTCTTGCCTCTACCAGTTGGTTTACCCTGATTCTATCATGCCTGCCATTTAGGGCAATCCTTGATCTGATGCTGATCACTACCACATCTCACACATCGTCCTGACTTTTTCCAGCACTGGGCCTCGGTATGACCCTTCTTGTCATAGTAAGAACAGTTGACAGACTGAGTAGCAGGTGAACTACCTGTGGATCCGCGGGTGGAAGAAGCTGATGGTGCTTTAGTCGGGCCACGGTTATTCACTGGTCTGATCTAGCTCTGGCCCTGATTACGACTCTGACTCTGGAATTTCCTCTGCTGACCTGGAGACTGGTATGGTTTCTTGTTCGGCTGACTCGAACCGGCTCTATCAAGTTTCCTCTTCTCAACTCGAGAACCAGCAGCAAAGAGAGCAGAATAGATATCGAAGTTATGAGAAGCCAACTGGTCCTTAATTTTTGGCCTCAATCCAGTCATAAATTTCCACATCTTCGCCTCCGGAGTACTAACCATATATTGAGCATAACGGGATAGTCCGTCAAAACGAGCCTCGTACTGGGCCACCATCATGTTACCCTGGGTCAAGTGCATGAACTCCTCAATCTGCCTTTGCCTGGAAACTGCAGGTGCATATTTCTCCTTGAATGCCTTAACGAAATTACCCCACAAGCGAGGTGTCTAATCAGTTTCCCACAGTGCCTCCACAGTGTGCCACCAATGTTCAGCATCCCCGTGCAACAGAAACACGACAAACTCCACCTTCTCTTCATCAGTATAATCAAGTGGCCTGAAAATTCTCTCGATCTCGAATAGCCAAGCCTCTGCTTTCTCATCATCAGCCTCCCCGTGGAACTTGGACGGGCGAAAGTCAAGAAACTCCCTCATTCTGCTATGTCTCCCATGGTTGCCATCATTCCTGTTGTTGTTGTTATTGGCCTCACGTGCATCTTGGCGCTCCATCACTCGTGATAAACGATCCATGGCATTTGCCATCATGTTAAACATAGTCATGCCGAGATTAGTTTGATAGGCATCTCCGGTCTCTTGGGGTTCACCGCTCCTATTAGTAGTGCGGGTACTAAGGCCAGTCATCTATAGGCACAGATTACGATGCACAATTTATTGGAATACGACAAATAAGAATTTAATGCATAAGTTATGCAACATAATATAGATATATAACTCTAGAAATAATTAAGACATGTTAAACACTTAAGCACATAGAACATAGAAGGCACAATTAATACTACCACACAATAACATATAGACAATTCATCCTAATTATCTTAGGGCTCTACCCATGGTCCGAGAGTTAAACCCGGCTTAAGCAATCTAAGCTCTGATACCATTCTTTCTCTTATAAGATGTCATGCCCCAACCCGGCCTATAAAGGTTAGACTATGGTGTGATCTAACATTCAAGTCATATCATATACTTAACCGTTTATGAAGATTTAACACTTAATGTTTTAGCCTAAACTCTAAAATTTTTCAAAAAACCAGCAGCATAACAGCTGTAATTGGGCTCTTGGTTTGACCTAATTCTCTAAACGCCTCAAATTCTCCAATTTCAATTTCATTTCCAACTAGGATTACTATTTACCATCAAATGAAATGCCTACTGGTTATCTCGATGTCTCGTTTGATTAATAACCTAGCATGATACTATGTCTCATATGTTTGTTTATCCTCGTTACAAAAGTACCTGTTGATCTTAGCTTAATAGCGAGTACCTGCTTAAGATTTGGTTGGTTCATTTTACTTAGCCTTTACCTAATACTTCATAATCCTATTATAGATACTAGCAGTAATAATAGCAAAATAACCATAGTAGTGTCTAGTGTCTATCTAGTTAATATCAGTACAAACCAAAATTAGACCCCAAATTACAACGGGGGTCTTTTACATTACAAATATCAAGCAACATGAAAAGAAATAGTCTTCAAGTAGCATAGTATTCACAATAGCCATAATCACGCAAAGCACATAGGACAGGCAATCACTCCAAGGAATCATCGTTAGGCACGTCGTCCTCGTGTACATGTTCTTTATCTTCTTCACCTGAGTTGATAAAAGATGGTGAGTCCTTATGAACTCAACGAGGGGGAACGAGAAATAGGTTTTGAAACTCATATTCCGGTTCAACTTATGAAAATCTTTTTGCAAACATGAATATAACACAATTAAGTACATAACAATAAAATAAAAGTAAAGGAACACAATTACCCATCTTTCCTCCCCAAAGTCCTCTAGGAACCAAGCGAGAGTACTTATACACATAGTAAAAAGGATACGGTGAGCTTTTGCTCTCAGTTCATTTCCAGTGTCAGTTGTTGCGGTCGACTTCAAATCATCCCCTTATCACGCCAAGTGGGTGTACTCTGGATGTACCCCGAAATCCTACGACCCAACTCTCCGAGGAAGTCTAGCCCCCAAGCGAGAGAGGGAATTGGACAATGGTAGTCACGGTTGCACCGGCAAGCCCGATGCCGCCCGGTGTGCGTGAACGCTACCACGCCAGAATGAAAGGTTGCAACCTTGTATGCAATGCACATTTATGATATTTAATATATCACATTAGGAGGAGAACAAAGTAGGTTACCTCCGGATAGTCATAAGATTGCACATTGACAAGTAATTTCACTTGAAAAGCATATGGAGTTATATGAACATTAAACGAGCAGCCATGTAACGCACGTAAATCAAGTCATATAACTCAATTCAAAGTCCACGTAATCAAATAATGAGATTATTCAACATGCAACAACATCTACGTGGGCTCAGTTGCAAGAAAGGCCTATTTGTCAACATGCAACGATCAAAATCACCTTAGGGCTATAAGGGCAACTACGGGCAGCCTACTAAGCATATAATTACACACAATATCCAAAGGATCAACACTTAGCAAGTTACCTAGTCACTAGGGTTTCCATTTCGTGCTTACCCATGCGATTAAGCCCCAAGTCAACTCAAAATCAATCTCAAGCCATGCATAAATTAATTCAAGCATCCACAAGTACTCAAAACAGTCCACACAACATCCCAATGCCATAATCCCAAGCAATTAATACCACAAGAGAAGTTACAACAAATTTTCTAAGCATATAACTAAGTGAAACCCTCACTGCAATAGGCTGTTTTCTCACAATCATTAAGCCAAGCAAACAATCTCCAATTATAGTGAATAAGATGTCAAATTAAATCTTAAGAAGTTAACTAAAATCAGAAACAAACCTTGCATCATTTGGAGTTCGGATCCAATAGTTATAGCCAAAACAGTGGGATTGCACAAAACTGTCCAGATTTGCACAGATTTCAATACTTGTCGTTTTTGAGGTCCTTAGGTTCAGATTTAGCCTTAGTCCATTTCTGACAAAAATGTCCATAACTGAAAAATCTAGCAGCACACCAAATTTCATGCATTTGGGACATCATTTACTAAGTCAAAACTGGTTCGTTCTACAAGGTCAGTGCATCTACCAAAACCTGCTTCATTTTTCCCAGACTTCCAGATTTGGACACATTTTAATGATTTGCCATTTTGAGGACCTTAGAGTCAAAATTAGCTTTGGCCTATTTCTGGGTAAAATGTTCAAAACTGGCATGTTCGGCCTTGGGCTGTCACCAAACCCGATTTCATCTATCATCACCTTCAAGCCAAAATCTTGCCATGCATGGTTGTAAAAGCTTATGAACACACATATAACTCAAGTATAGAAGCAAATACATACATTTAAGAGCATGCATGTGGATTTTTAAGAGATTTTCAAGAAGTTTTAGTCCTCACCTTAGCAAATCAACAAGAAGATGCACAAAACTTTGATGAAGCACAAATTTCTTCTTCTTCCTTGCTTAGCCGAGACACCACCCGATTTCTCTCTATTTTTCCTAGCTTAGTGACCAAGTTCTTAGTAGGTGCATGTGGTTAGAACAAGAAGAAAAGAAATGGAAGCTAGCAAACTCACCAAGGCTGAAATGGTTGTTCAAAGGGCTTGCATGTGTAATTCTTGCATCCTAGCTAGCTTGGTCGAGTTTCTTTGCTTGTTGCTTGTCTTGATGCACCATGGAATGATGAAGATGAGCAAAGGTAAGATGAAACTCAGCCAAGGCCAAGAGAGAGAGAGAAGAATGAGAGGGAGAGAGAGAAATGTGAGGAGAATGAGAGAAATGAAAGAAAAATGATGGCTTTGCAAAAGATGAAGCATGTTCAGCCTTGGGCATAGCAAAAATCAGATTTGTGTCTTCAAGAAGCATCATTTGAAGTGTTTAGCATGGGCAAGGAGTATTTGGTCGAGAATGGTGGAGTTTTGAGGAGGTCTTTGAGCAATTTGTTTTGCATTTGTGTCATAGAATTGTCATAAGTTGTCTAGAACTAATTTTGAATTGAGCAAGCAAGCATAAAATCCCACATGGTGGTCAGCCAAGGCATAAAAAAATCTGATTTTTTGTCATCTTTTGAGCATTATTTAATTGTGTGTTGAAAGTGCAAAAAGAATAAGGAATAAAGAATAAGGAATGTCTAGCTTTTTGTGAGATTTTGACTTCTAGTGGGTTGAATTAGTAATTTAATATTAGTTAGTGGAATTTATAGGATTAATTAATGACCTAGTGCTTTGTATAAGATGCTTTCTTGATTAGCGTGAGGGCACACTTTCCTAGGTCTAGGGCACGTACTACGAGGTATGCACAAACTACGAGACGAACGCACGTTTTCCAAGTAAATGCACGCAACCCTAAATGAATGCACATAATTCAATGCATAGCACACAAAACGAAACACAATTCTTAAACCTAGGTTAAGGCACACAAATCTAGGTAAGGGCACACAAAACGAGGTATCGCATATAAATCGAGGTCGGGACTCACACCATCTCCTTCCCGATTGGACTGCCTAGACTGAGCTAGCAATCTCTTCTCTTTTGCTATCTCCTAGTTGAATTAGCAAACGATTTGCCAACATGAACTCTAAAACTCTGATTGTAGTGTGAAAGGGTTGACATAGATTGCTATGCTAATCCTTTCTATGATCAATCCCATCGAAAAGTGATTGGGATCAGTCTGTCAATAGCATCAACGAGAGAAGAAAGGACACTCTCAATCATGCAATGAGAAATGAGAGATGTACTGAAAGCATGATCTCTCTGGCTTCTCCAATAGAGAAGCATAACCAAATCCTTCCCACATAATCACATAGCAGATCCGAATGCTGTTATTCGAAGAATCTTTCCATTGTACTCTCGTTGGTGCACACTCTGGACTTGTCGATCGTTATTCTATATGATAAGTGATTGAATTGCTAGTCTGTCTATGAGAGAAGTGAGAAGTTGTGATTTTGAAAGTCCCACCCAAAGAGCTTAGCCAAGAGTGGACCAGGCCATATGGTGGTCCATCAAAGTCGGTCACCGGGAGCTAAGATCCTTCTAAATTGTTTCACTGTGGATAGCATCCAAAACTCATAAATGTAACAAAAGTGAGATACATAACACATGAAAGAAAAGATTGCACTAGTCATAGAGAGAAGTCATCCAATCTAGTCAGATAGAGTTGGGAATTCTGCTAATTGAATTTGGAGGACTTGCTGGTCTAAGAGAAATTGGACTCATGCTTCTGAGAATCTCAATAGTCTTCCTGGAATGCCTGTTCACTGCCCTATTGAGCGTCATGCCTGAACTCTTGTCCGAAGAGTGCCTGTCGGATCACTTATGCCTATGCAAGAAGAGAGCACCACTAAGGGAAATTTCAATCAAATGGAAGAATCATTGGGAAGGTCAGACACAAGAAACCCAAACTTCCTGAAACGTAACTAGATTGTTGTCTTATTTCCTCAATCAGTGACAAGCCTTACTATTTACTTGATTTGGTTTACCGGGCAGCTAGATCGGACTGGTAGCATCCTGAGAGTCTTGTGAGGAAGGTGTTCCAAGAGAATGGCTGTGCCGATTCGAGATGTGATAGCGGGTCAGTCAAGAAAGCTACTACACCTATTGTACGAGCTGCTTCCAAAGGTGGGAAAGCTAGTTTCTCTAAGCTAGGATCACATGTCAGGGACACAATCCGAGGTCTATGACGCCGAACCGACATCCCTCTTTCGAACAGGCCGTTTTTTCTCCCCACCATTAAGGCTCATAACCCTAGTATTTCTTTCTACATCTATCTTCTTGTACTACTTCCATTCATCTCCCTATCGGTCGAGTATCTTCAAACCTCACTTGTGAGACCCCATATTTTGTCTTTATCTCGATTTGCGTATTTTGCCTCGCTTTGCGTGATTTGACATGTTTGTCTAATATGAATTAGAATGTGCTAAATATGTGATTTATATTCCTAATACATGCTATATGTGCTTTCATTAAATTTTTATCAAAATCGGCACCATAAGTTTTATAGCTGGTTTTAGTGAATAGTATTTTGAACACCTGTCCGCTAAAATTTTTACAAGGGTATTTTAAATATTTTAAAACCAAGTCCTCGGGTATTAATAGACCCGTGTTTGATTAAAACAGATTTGGAATCGGTTTTGGAATTTTAAAAGTTTTTACACTTTTTTTTTTGCAAGAAATCAAGTTTTAAGCCGACTTGGGTGGAAATGTTTGAATGTAAAACTCTTTGTCACCTAAAATAAAATATCTAGAATTAGTTTAAGTGTCAATTTAATGTTTGAGCAAGAAATAGTCAATAAATGAATTAAAAGACTCAAAATGGAATTAAAAGACTAAGGAAACTAACGTTGACTTTTTTTTATTTGTTTGACCTTTACATATAATGCATCAACACATATTAGCAAAGCACAAAAACACACTCACACATACACACATGGCCGAGAGCCATTAGAGAGAAAAACAAAGAGTTTTCTTCAAGTTTTCAAAGATATTTTTCATCAGAAATTGCATTTGAAGGCCAAACTTCATCATCCAAAGCTTGATTCTACTAGGCATTCATTGAGCATCTTTCTAGCTTCATAACACATCAAAGGTTAGAGAAAATTTCTAGATCTCAAAATGTCATTTTTATGTTTTTGCATATAATTGAATTTTGAACCCTTAGAAAGTTGAATTGATGTTATATTACTGCTCAGTGCATGCCAATGATCATTTATATGCGTTTATATAAGTTTTGAACCGTTGTAGCATGAATTTTATTTTTCAGGTATTAAAAGTTGAGTTGTTGGCTATTTGTTGAATATCTGGAGTTGTGGTGGTTGGAATCGATTATTGTTAGCTTGTAAAAGTTTGTTAAATACATGGTAGTAATGTTGTAATGCCAAAATTTTGATTGTGATGTTGGTGCGAAAGTCCGGAAATTTCAGCCTAGGTGCATTGAGGTTTTAGGGTTGTTGGGCTTGATTTGGATGATTTATGGTTGGTTTCCGAGGGGAATAATGTTGTTGATTGAGTGGGTGAGTGATAGAAATTGGTTTGGAGGTTATTGGATTAGTAGAATGTAAGTTATGACTTTTAGAAGTTTGGGTTGTCTTTCTTTAAAATCTTGAATTATGCCTTTGGATGATCGGGTGGTGTTTGAGTGATTGAATTATGAGTTGTTGGTGGTTAGACTAGGATTTGGTTGTGTGTTTAATGCATGTTAAATTGGGTGGCCTACTTTGTTATCTAACTTAGTTGTTTGTAGTTTAATTGAATAGTTGTTGCTATGTTGTTGAATTGATGATTATTGATTGATTATTGTTGAACCGGGAGATAGGAAACCTACTTTGTTGTCCTCCTATGATAATTAATTATTGATGAACTGGGAGATAGTCAACGGAAAAGGTTGTCCTCCTATGATTGAATGTTTATTATTATTGCTGAGTCTTGGTATGTGTGTACCACCTCTCAGGTAGCATCGGGCTGTCGGGTTAAAACCGACATGACTACAATAGACTACACCCAGCTCGCATGATAGAGGTGTCATGGAGGGAGGGGCTAGAGAGATACCTCAAGTGCATGAGTAATGGGGAGTTACAAGAAGAACGGTTGAGATCGTGATGGCGTTTGGAGCTACACCAACTAGAGTATTCTTTATTGATTGGTCATTATAGTTAATGTGCTTATATTGTTATTGATGATTGTTGTGTGTTACTGCTCAAAGGATGATTTCCAAGGAGTATAGTAAATACTGTTAGAGATCTATTGAATCCTCACTGGGCTTGTTTTATATAAGCTCACTCTCAATTATTGGATGCATACAAGTGTTACCGATCCAGATTACGGGTACATGCCTCCAAAAGAGGATAATGTGCCATATGTGGACGAGTCTTATATGCCAGAGCCTTGTCCTAGATGTTTGATGTTGTACCTTTTGTTATATTGTATATTAAAACTAGTTGGTTTGTATCTATTTAGAAGTTTATGATATATGAGATGTTGTAAGGATAATAGATTAAAAGTTACTAGTTTAGTGGCCTCGTTTTTGGAATATGATTAGGCTACTAAATTGGTTATAATCTATTTTGGGATTGTATGTTATATAGTAAAAGTATGATGTTGGAACAGAGGTGTATAACCTATGGATGCAATGGTAAATAATGTTTATTGTATGCTATGGTTGCGTTGTATGTTGTTAATTTGATTGTGGAGTTGGTTGGTGATTTGTGGAGTTTGATGTATGTTGTTCTTAAGGGTTGGTTTAGAGCGTTGATGCTCATGTTACTGTCGTTATGCTGCCGAAATTCCGTTGCGTCCTGACTGATCGTAGGAGGGGTTGAGTTGGGGTGTTACATTAAGTGGTATCAGAGCGCAAGTTTAGTTGTTGGCCGGAGTATCCTTGGAATGTGGGTAATGGTCTCAGCATGAAAGTATGTATGAAGTGAAAGAAAAGTGAAATATGTACTAATATGATTAAGTGATTGAATGATTATGTGATTTAGTGACTATGTGATTATGTGATCAATTTGTTTATGTGATTGATACTTAAGTGATTTACGTGTTTTATGTGAGTTGTTGTTTATTTGATAATAATTATCTATAGCCTGTCTATGTGTTATAACATGTGCTAACTCTTTGATTAGTAGAATGACTGGTAGACCAAGAACCAGAGGTAGGCCTGAGGTAGTTGACGAGGCACCGGATAATGTGGCACCGGGCCAAGATAGGGGTGATGACCGTTTTGGTGCTATGATAACCCGAACCCGGCATGCATTTAATGGTATTTAATTGCATTTAATTAAGTGTCATCTTAAATGTTAGCATTGAATTCCGTGTTTATTTTTAGTTAAACATTCATTTCTAGCATTATTTCCTTATTTCTTTTAGAAGTAATTAAATAATACTTGAGTTAATTATTTTAACGGAGTATCAACTACTTTTCATATTTATGTTACCTGGTTTTGTTTTCTTGCACCTTAATGCTCGGTTTTCAATTAAATGAAAAGTAGCTCCGAGTCGGAGTAAATTTTGAACTATGTTGCTTTTCAAAAATAATATTTTTCTTATATTCCATAATATTTAGGTGTTATTCGTTCTTCGTCATTTTGTGCACAGCATACAAGAGCAATAGTTAGGAATTGATTTCTAGTCCTCAGCAAATAGTGAAAACTAGTATTTAGTGTTTTAATTTTAGTATTTTAGTTGTTGTTAACTAGAATTAAATTTGTATTCGTTGTTTTAGCCTTATAATGCATGAAATATGCCTAGTTGGCCAACTTAAGTTAGCTTGACCAAGGCCTTGACCATTTGACTTCAACTTGTCATCTTATATATGCATAATACATTGCAAAAACAAAGCTCAAAGCTGAAAAAAAGGGGCAAGGGCCGAAAATACAAGGGAGAAGAAAAAAAAAAGATTTCAACTTCAAATCTTCAAATCATCGTGAGAGCTTGCATGGGATTGTTTCCGAGGCTTCCAACGTGGTTTTCCTAGCGTCTAGTAGCGTCTCAGGTGAGGTTTTCATCGTTATTTGCGCATTTGAAAATGTTGTATATAAACTTTAATTTTTGGATTTTAGCCGTAGATTGTTATTTTATTCGTTTTGATGCTTAAAGAATGTTCCTTGACAATTGTAGAACATGTATTTGTAGACTTTTAGCATTTTCTACGGTTGAATACAGCAAGTGCAATTTTAAATGCTAATGGAATAGTAAAATATGAATAGTATACCCTCGTTTCGTTAAAGTTGCTTCATTTTGCATTCTGCTGATGTAAGAAGGTGCTAGATATGCTAGAATGCCTAAATGTATGGTTAAATTGGATTGTGTAATGAAAAAACGGAGAAAAATGACTTAGTGCATGTTGGGGTCGTTTCGGTCGAGTTTGGCATTTCCTTATTTTGTGTGAAGGCATTGTCGTAGTATGCCATAGAAGCACTTTTGGTGCAGTTATGACATTGGTTGGGTGATCAGTTGAGGTAGCAGTAGTTCAAACGAGCAAAGGGGAAAATCAGGGCTTTGCGGGAATTCTAGGGTAAAGTAGGATTTCATGGTCTTTAGACGTGCCTTATAGTGTCCTAGGAGGAGCGGTGAAGTCGGTTTCCAAAACTTGTAACTCGTTTGGAAGTAGTAGCATTGAGAAAGTTGGGGTCATTTAGTGTTTTAGTTTATTTTTATAATACTTACTTATATAATGCTTAATGTGGATTATTATGCTCGTTATACTTGATTATGATTGAATTGTATATCAATTGTTGATAATGCATGTTAGTGTTGTTCTTGTTATTTTATTGATTGTAAATGTTATTGTATCGCATGTTGTTACTAACCTGCACTTCAGTGCCTTGCTCGATTATCGTTATATTCTCCATATTGCATTGCATTGTGTCAGGCGCGTGAGTGACGGGCCTCTCTGGGTAGTCTCGGGCTGCCAGGGTTGGTTGTTCTAGCTCCGTGTCCTATTCCCGTTCTCGCTTGGGTTGCCGCCCAGGGAGTTTTGGGTCGTAGAATTGACAGAGTATGTTCGGAATACTCTAAACGGAAGGTATAAGGTGGGTGAGCTGGCGCGTCATCGTTAAAGTCATCGAAACCATGATCGGTACATTACTTATTTGAGTGAACCATAGCCTTCAGAGTGTGGTATAGCTTTGAATGGTTGTGTTAATGCTTTTATTAATTGGTTATCGTATTGATTGTATATATTGAGTGCTTACTTGACAGTTATATTGCTTATCTATTTGCATTGCATGACTTTTTTTCTCTCCACCTCGATATCTGTCTCGCCCTCACTGAGTATACGTGTTAAGTATACTCACTCCTCACCACCACATTTCAGGGAAATGTCATGTTAGCTGAAAAGTTCGTGGTTACGTGAAAGATCATGCTTGAAGAGTTGTCTTGCGTGCTATGTGGCTTGAGTTGTCAAAGATGCAAAGGTGTTTGTTTCATGTGTTTTATGTATTTAGTGTTAAAAAGGAATGTAATTTAAGTTTTACTAGATTATTGAAGTGGTATGATAAGCTAGTTTGTGTATTCAGATAGTATAGCTTAACTTCAATGCATGTTTGTAATGTTCAAAGGAAAAGAGTTAGAATGGTATGATAGTCTATTTTATGCAATAGGTTAGTATGGTTTAATTGTCAAGCTTGGATGTACTTGTGAAAGATGAGAAGAGATAGGCTAGCTTTTAAACTGGAAATGTATATATACTTGTTGTGTTTATTTGTTGAGAAACAAGGCTCGGATGGCCTTGAGGTGTTTGTATGGTTGGACACGGTGCTGGTCCACTTATATGCTATTGTAGGTTTTGCATTTTGCCTAGGAACAGGGGAGACTTCGTCTGTCATTTCGTAAAATTTTGCCCGGGTTTATAATTGTGTTGTGATTAGATTGATTGATAGAACTCCCGATCTCGAGAGGGATCGGGGTATTACAGGTGGTATCAAAGCATGTTTAGCTCATAAGCCAGGGTAGTGTCCTCGGTCTGGTGGGTTATGATCCTTGAATGTGTGCTTGTTAGGTATGTTTTGAAAGTGTGTGCTTGTATGTGAGATTGTGTGTCTTGACTTGAATGTATGCACCTATGTGATATAGTTATGTGTTATGTGTTAAATGTTTCTCAAGTAAAGTGAAGTGTCTAGTTGTGCATTGAATTGACCTATTGAATTGATATCGCGAATCGAATCGACCTTGTGAATTGTTATTTACTTGAAGTATTGTTTGTAATGTGTGTAATGGAATGTCTTGAATTGGTTATACCGTGATCTGAATTGATTATGTTGTGCTTTACTTGATTGTTGTGCTTGAATGACTTTGTTGAATAAACTGTTTTATAAACTGCTTTACAAACATGCTTGCATAATAGATTAAGACATATATGTATAAATGTGATATCTTGGCATTCATACATGTCCTGTTGAAATGGTAAGAAAGACTTCTTCCTCCCCTGAAGAGAAGTGGTTAGCAGCTGGCCCTCCAAGTTATGTGGATTGACGGGAATGAGCAGTATTTGACTAGCCTTTATTTGGTAGTTGGTGTTTGTCTTTGGAGCTCGGTTATTGGCGAATCTCTAAGGTTCTCCTCTGTGCTTAACAGTTGTGAAAGAGTAGCTTTCTTTTGAGGTTCTATTTGGTTGTTCTCTGGAGCATTCTTTGGTTTTCTTATTGGGTATTCTTTGGAACTTCTATTGGCACTTCTTGGTAGACTTGGCTATTGGGGTTCCTCTAAGGTTATCTCCTATGCTTAGTATAAATGACTTTCTTTGGAGTTCTACCTGATTATTCTTTGGAGCAATTTCTTAATATTTCCTTGTTGGGCATTCATCGGGTATTTCTGTATTGGCATTTCGTGGGAGACTTAGTTGGGATTTTAATCAACCTTTGGTGTTCTTTCTACATTCTTATAGGGAACTTTGATTTGAGTCTATTTACAATTATCAGTTTTGCGTGAGGCGTACTATTTTGGTATTCTTTGTAAACATTTCTCAGTGGATTTGGCAATCGGAATTTGTGTCGGACTTTCTGCATAATATTATCTACAATATCTCTGCTCTAGTCTTTCTTGATATTTTATCGGCAATCGTGATTGGAATTCTTCAATAGTATATGGTGCACCTCACGATATTCCCTCTGGTATTTTACCCAATATTCGGTAGCAATATTATTTTGGGAATCTACTTGGTTATGCAACTTGGTGTTCATTCATGGACTTTTGATAAGTATATATATGTTGGCGTACATTTTGGATTCCCTATTTAGATGCTTCTTGAGCTATATTTTGGAGAACTTCCTTAAAACTTCTGTAATATGATTGACTGGATTTCTTGTCTGGAGTCTTCCTGAGCAGTACTTGGGTTCTCGTTTAGACTCTACTTCAGACTGTTTATTGGTATGTTCTCAGTACTTTTAGTTGGGATTCTATTATGGTATTCATGTTTTGTAACATTTTTATTTGAAGTTCTATTTGGTATTCTCTAGAGCCTTTATTTGGCCTTATTATTTTGGAATTTTCGGGCAGTACTACACGGCTTTCTTAGATTGGTTTTCTTCGGATGTCCTTATGTACTGTCTTGCTCAGCAACCGATGAAGATTAGTCAAATTTGGATGTCAGATGATGTAGAGTCCTATTGGAAGAAGAATTGCGTGGACGCAATTGTTTTAAGAGGGGAAGGAAGTGATAACCCGAACCCGGTATGCATTTAATTGCATTTAATTAAGTGTCATCTTAAATGTTAGCATTGAATTCCGTGTTTATTTTTAGTTAAACATTCATTTCTAGCATTATTTTCATATTTCTTTTAGAAGTAATTAAATAATACTTGAGTTAATTATTTTAACGAAGTATCAACTACTTTTCATATTTATGTTACCTGGTTTTATTTTCTTGCACCTTAATACTCGGTTTTCTATTAAATGAAAAGTAGCTCTGAGTCGGAGTAAATTTTGAACTATGTTGCTTTTCAAAAATTATATTTTTCTTATATTCCATAATATTTAGGTGTTATTCGTTCTTCGTCGTTTTATGCATAGCATATCGAGAGCGATAGTTAGGAATCGATTTCTAGTCCTCAGTAAATAGTGAAAACTAGTATTTAGTGTTTTAATTTTAGTATTTTAGTTGTTGTTACCTAGAATTAAATTTGTATTCGTTGTTTTAGCCTTATAATGCATGAAATAAGCCTAGTTGACCAACTTAAGTTAACTTGACCAAGGCCTTGACCATTTGACTTCAACTTGTCATCTTACATATGCATAATACATTGCAAAAACAAAGCTCAAACCTGAAAAAAAAAAAAAAAAAAAAAGGGCAAGGGCCAAAAATACAAGGGAGAAGAAAAAAAAATTTCAACTTCAAATCTTCAAATCTTCGCGAGAGCTTGCACGGGATTGTTTCCGAGGCTTCTAACAAGGTTTTCCTAGCGTCTAGTAGCGTCTCATGTGAGGGTTTCATCATTATTTGCGCATTTGAAAATGTTATATATAAACTTTAATTTTTGGGTTTTAGCCGTAGATTGTTATTTTATTTGTTTTGATGCTTAAAGAATGTTTCTTGACAATTGTAGAACATGTATTTGTAGATTTTCAGCATTTTCTACAGTTGAATATAGCAATTGCAATTTTAAATGCTAATGGAATAGTAAATCCTCATTTCGTTAAAGTTTCTTCGTTTTGCATTCTGCTGATGTAGGAAGGTGCTAGATATGCTAGAATCCCTAAATGTATGGTTAAATTGGATTGTGTAATGGAAAAATGGAAAAAAATGGCTTAGTGCCTATTGGGGTCATTTCGGTCGAGTTTGGCATTTTCTCATTTTGCGTGAAGGCATTGTCGTAGTATGCCATAGAATCACTTTTGGTACAGTTATGACATTGGTTGGGTGATCGGTTGAGGTAGCTGTAGTTAAAACGAGCAAAGGGGGAAATCAGGGCATTGCGGGAATTCGAGGGTAAAGTAGGGTTTCGTGGTCTTTAGATGTCCCTTATGGTGTCATAGGAAGAGTGGTGAAGTCGGTTTCCAAAACTCGTAGCTCGTTTGGAAGTAGTAGCATTGAGAAAGTTGGGGTCATTTAGTGTTTTAGTTGATTTTTATAATGCTTGCTTATATAATGCTTAATGTGGATTATTATGCTCGTTATACTTGATTATGATTGAATTGTATATCAATTGTTGGTAATGCTTGTTAGTGTTGTTCTTATTATTTTATTGATTGTAAATGTTATTGTATCGCATGTTGTTACTAACCTGCACTTCAGTGCCTTGCTCGATTATCGTTATATTCTCCGTATTGCATTGCATTGTGTCAGGCGCGTGAGTGACGAGCCTTTGTGGGTAGTCTCGGGCTGCCAGGGTTGATTGCTCTAGCTCCGTGTCCTATTCCTGTTCTCGCTTGGGTTGCCGCCTAGGGAGTTTTGGGTTGTAGAATTGACAGAGTATGTCCGAAGTACTCTAAACGGAAGGTATAAGGTGGGTGAGCCGGCGCGTCATCGTTAAAGTCATCGAAACCATGATCGGTACATTACTCGTTTGAGTGAACCATAGCCTTCAGAGTATGGTATAGCTTTGAATGGTTGTGTTAATGCTTTTATTAATTGGTTATCGTATTGATTGTATATATTGAGTGCTTACTTGACAGTTATATTGCTTATCTGCCCTATTTGCATTGCACGACTTTCTTTCTCTCCACCTCGATATCTGTCTTGCCCTCACTGAGTATACGTGTTGAGTATACTCACTCCTCACCACCACATTTCAGTGAAACGCCATGTAATACCCCGATCCCTCTCGAGACCGGGAGTTCTATCAATCGATCTAAACACAACCCAAACCAAACCCGGGCATAAATTTTTAGGGAAAACGGACGGAGTCTCCCCTGTTCCTAGGCGAAAAGTAAAACCTGCGACAGCATATAAGTGGACCAATACCATGTCCAAACATTCAACCACCTCAAGGCCATCCGAGCCTTGGTTCACAACAAGCAAAACACAAGTAAATATACATTCAAGCTTAGCAATTAAACTACACCAACCTATATCATAAGCTAGACTATCATACCTTTCTATCTCTTTTCCTTTATCATTACAAATATACATTGAAGTTAAGCTACATTAACTAAATACATAATCTAGTGAAACTTAAATTACATCCCCTTTAACATTAAATACATATAATACATAAAAACATACAACTTTGACAACTCAAGTCACATAGGCACGCAGGACAACTCTTCAAGCACGGACTTTCACGAAATCGCGAACTTTCCAGCTAACATGGCATTTCCTGAAATGTGGTGGTGAGGAGTAAGTATACACATCACGTATACTCAGTGAGGGCGAGACAGATATCGACTTGGAGAGAAAGAAAGTCGTGCAATGCAAATAAGACAGTTAAGCAATATAACTGATAAATAAGCAATCAAAACAAATAATCAATACAATAAGCAATTACTGAAAGCATTAACACAACCATTCAAAGCTATACCACACTCTGAAGGCTATGGTTCACTCATATGAGCAAAGTACCATTTCACGAGCGATACATCAATCTCGAGCTTGATGTTGACAACGATGACAATAAGTGCGCATCCACCTTATAACACCAGTTTGGAATACCCCGGAAGTATCCATCAATCTACGACCCAAATCTCCCTGGGAGGCAGCCCAAGCGAGAAGAGGGAATAGCTACGGAGCTAGAGCAACCAACACTGGCAACCCGAGGCTACCCAGAGAGGCCCATCACTCACGTGCTGACACTATGCAATGCAAGACTCGATACAAGGCAATAAACGAGCGATAGCACAACAATACAAACTAGTGACAACAAACGAGATAACAAGCAATCACAATCAATACTAGCATTCAACTAACTTTTCAAGCATAACAAGCAATAATAAGCAACAATAACACCAATTAAACAAGTATATCAAGCAACCCTAAGCATTCTATAGGCATAATATCAAGATAACAAGCAAAATCACAAATCGGCCCTAACTATCAAAACACTACCATTTCCAAACGAGCCACGAGTTCTGGAAACTGACTTCGCCAATCCTCCTAGGTCACCATAAGGCACGTCCAAGGACCCCGAAACCCTACTTTACCCTAGAATTCGGGCAAAGCCCCGATTTCCCCCTTTGCTCGTTTGAACTACAACTATACCAACCAAACACCCAACCAATGCCATAATCGCACCAAAAGTGCTTCCATGGCCTCCCGAAACAATGCCAACACGCAAAACGACCAAACTCGACCTAAACGACCCCGACTTTCACTAAGCCGTTTTTCTCCGTTTTTCCATTACACATTCAAATTAAACCACACATTTAGGCATTCTAGCATATCTAGCATCTTCCTACATCAACAGAACGCGTAACGAAGCAACTTCATCGAAACGGGGGTTTACTATTCACAATTTACTATTCATCACACAATTTATATTTCAATTCCAATATTTAACCGCAGAAAATGTTAAAAAGCTATAAATACATGTTCTACAATCAACAAGGAACATTCTTTAAGCAACAAAACGATTAAAACAACAATCTACGCATAAAATCCAAAAATCAAAGTTTAGATAGAAATATTTCAAATGCGCAAATAACGATGAAACCCTCACCTTAGACGCTCCTAGACGCTAGGAAAACCTCGTAGAGTGCCTCGGAAACCACCCCGCACAAGCCCACGCGAAGAATCGAAGATTTGAAGTTGAGATTTTCTTCTTTTTTTTCTCCTTCTTTTCCTCATGGTTTCAAGTTTTTTTCTTTGTTTTTTTTTCGTGCACATTCTGCTTATTTAAAAAAAAAAAATGACAAGAAGTCAAAGGTCAAAATTCGGTCAACCCGCTAAACCAAAACAGCTATGCGCGACCTTACGAAAACGGCCATAACTTCTTCTAGAAATCTCCAATTCACGAACGGTTTGAAACCTCAAAAACTAGACTCATAGACCTTTCCAACCATATATAATTTGCTACCTAACTCTTCCCCAATTGGTTCAGATTTAATTTCAAAGTTGACCCAAAATTTGACTAACTTAACATTGCATTTTTTTATTTCTAATCCCAAGTTTGCCCTTTATTAAACATTTCATAATTCCCACCTTGTCCTAGTTGGTCAATGTAGATGAAAAGTCAACTAGTTTGTTCAAAGAAGGTGAAAGGTCAATAAAATACAATTTAAATGAACTTTAAATGCTATTGAATACATGCCAGGTTCGGGTATCACATGCCATGTTAGCTGGAAAGTTCATGGTTACGTGAAAGATCATGCTTGAAGAGTTGTCTTGCGTGCTATGTGTGTGACACCCCGATCCCTCTCGAGACCGGGATTTCTATCAATCGATCTAATCACAACCCAAACCAAACCCGGGCATAATTTTCAGGGAAAACGGACGGAGTCTCCCCTGTTTCTAGGCGAAATGTAAAACCTGCGATAGCATATAAGTGGACCAATACCATGTCCAAACATTCAAAACCACCTCAAGGCCATTCGAGCCTCGGTTCTCAACAATTTAAACTCAGCAAGTATACATACATTTCCAATTTAAAAGCTAACCTATCTCTTTTCATTTTTGACAAGTACATTCGAACTAGACGGTTAAACCATACTAAGCTACTGCATAAAATAAACTATCATGCCATTCTAACTCTTTTCCTTTGGACATTACAGACATGCATTGAAGTTAAGCTATGCTAACTGATTACATAAACTAGCTTATCAATTCACCTCAACTACTTAGCTAAATTTAAATTACATTTCTTTTGACAATAAATACAAACAACATATGAACATACATCTTTACAAACTTCGACACTCAAGCCACATAGGCACGCAAGACAACTCTTCAGGCAACGAACTTTCACGAAATCATGAACTTTCCAGCTAACATGACATTTCCTGAAATGTGGTGGTGAGGAGTGAGTATACACAACACGTATACTCAGTGAGGACGAGACAGATATCGAATTGGAGAGAAAGAAAGTCGTGCAATGCAAATAAGACTGTTAAGCAATATAACTGATAAATAAGCAATCAAGATAAACAATCAATACAATAAGCAATTATTGAAAGCATTAACACAACCATTCAAAGCTATACCACACTCTAAAGGCTATGGTTCACTCATACGAGCAATATACCATTTCACGAGCGATACATCAATCTCGAGCTTGATGTTGACAACGATGACAATAAGCGCGCAACCACCTTATAACACCAGTTTGGAATACCCCAGAAGTATCCATCAATCTACGACCTAAATCTCCCTGGGAGGCAAGCCAAGCTAGAAGATGGAATAGCTACGGAGCTAGAGCAACCAACACTAGCAACCCGAGGCTACCCAGAGAGGCCCATCACTCACGCGCTGACACTATGCAATGCAAGACTCGATACACGGCGATAAACGAGTGATAGCACAACAATACAGAATAGAGGAGATAAACAAGATATCAAGCATTATCAACAATTGTTAAACATTTCAATCAATAATCAACTCTAACAAGCGTAATAAGCATTAACAAGCATTTACAATCAAACAAGTAACAAGAACAACACCAACTAACATTATCAAGCAATAACAAGTATTCTATAGGCATTATAAGCATTCTATAGGCAACATAAGCATTCTATAAGCAATATAAGCATTCTATAAGCAATATTCGATGAAAACACACAAAATCATGAAAATGACCCCAAGTTACCAAACTCTACTACTTTCAAATGAGCCACGAGTTTTGGAAACCGACTTCACCAATCCTCCTAGGTCACTATAAGGCACATCTAAAGACCCCGAAACCCCACTTAACCCTGGAATTCACGCAAAGTCCCGATTTCCCCATTTGCTTGTTTGAACTACAACTATACTAACGAAATACCCAACCAACGCCATAATCGCACCGAAAGTGATTCCATTTCCTCCCGAAACAATGCCATCACGCGAAACGAGAAAATGCTAAACTCAACCTAAACGACCCCGACTTTTACCAAGGCGTTTTTCTCATTTTTTCCATTACGCAACGTAAACAATTCATGCATTTAGGTATTCTAGTATACCTAGCACCTTTTCACATCAACAGACAGCATAACAACGCAACTTTATCGTTTCAAGGGTTTACTATTCACAAAATACTATTCAAATAACAATTTATATTTCAATTTCAATATTCAACCGCATAAAATGTTAAAAAGCTATAAATACGTGTTCTACGATTGCTAGGGAACATACTTTAAGCAATGAAACAGACAAAATAACAACCTACGGTTAAATCAAAAAAATTAAAGTTTATGTTCAACATTTTCAAATGCGCAAATAACAATGAAACCCTCACCTTAGATGCTCCTAGACGCTAGGGAAACCTCGTAGGATGCCTCGGAAACCACCCCGTGCAAGCTCACGCGAAGATTTGATGATTTGTTTTGAAATTTTTTTTTCTTTCTTTTTCTCTTTCTTTTCCTCATGGCTTCAAGCCTTTCTTCTCTGTTTTTTCGTTTGCATTCTGGTTATTTAGGGAAAAAAAAATGACAAGAAGTCAAAGGTCAAAGATTTGATCAACCCGCTAAACCAAAACAGCTATGCGCGACCTTACGAAAACGGCCATAACTTCTTCTAGAAAACTTCAATTCACGAACGGTTTAAAGCCTCAGAAACTAGACTCATAGAGATTTCCAACCATATATAATTTGCTACCTAACTCTTCCCCAATTGGTTCAGATTTAATTCCAAAGTTGACCCAAAATTTGACTAACTTAACATTGCATTTTTTATTTCTAATCCCAAGTTTGCCTTTTATTAAACATTTCAAAAATTCCCACCTTGTCCTAGTTGGTCAATGTAGATGAAAAGTCAACTAGTTTGGTCAAAGAAGGTGAAAGGTCAATAAAATGCAATTTAAATGAACTTTAAATGCTATTGAATACATGCCAGGTTCGGGGTATCACATCCTTCCCCCCTTAAAACAATTGCGTCCTCACAATTCTTATTCGAATAGAACTCAGCATCATCTGAAATCCAATTCTGACTAATCTTCATCGGTTGAAGAATCCCGTTGACACGAATACCGAAGAAGAATAAAATTTCAACCAAAAGCGCCGAGATAATACCAATAAAGACCTAAGCAAAGATACTGTAGATAAAATCACATCACATATTAATGATAAGAAGAATACCCCACGCATGAATCTCTAATAGAAGTCTAACTATTACTGCCTGAGAATTCCCAAACAAGAAGCCAAATAAAGGCTCAAACAAAGGTTCCATCTAGAGGTCCAAATAAGTACCTCACTGGTCATAAATTTCATAGAAGAATTCCCTGATAAGAGTGCTGAAAAAAATACTAAGAAACCCAATCAAATATACTTCAAAAGTTCCAAATAAGCCTTCCAAATAATAACCCCATAGGACAACCCATTAGATTCCGAGTATCGCTATCAAATGATGAGAAGAATGTCTAAGGAAATACTAGAGAAAATATAAAGCGCCCAATAAGACAACCAAGTTGAATAACAAACATAGTTTCCCACCAAAACCAAACTCTGAGGCCTCTTCACTATTTTCCAAATGAGAACTTCATACAATCTTGCCAATAAGGAAAATACCAGTAGAACGCCCAATAAGAATTTCAAAGAATACCATAAGTAGTATTATACAATATGTCTGATAGGAACTCCAAATACCAAACCTACTGAGGAACACTGAAGAAGATATTCGAAACAATGCTCCAATAAGAAAGTAGCTAAGTTTGCCTAATAACAATGCTCCATTTGAGAAACAAGGCTCAGATGGCCTTGAGGTGTTTCTATGGTTGGACACGGTGCTGGTCCACTTATACGCTATTGCAGGTTTTGCATTTTGCCTAGGAACAGGGGAGACTCCGTCCTTCTTTCCCTAAAATTTTGCCCGGGTTAGGAATTGGGCTGTGATTAGATTGATTGATAGAACTCCTGGTCTCCAGAGGGATCGGGGTGTTACAGGTGGTATCAGAGCTTGTTTAGCTCATAAGTTAAGACAGGGTTCTCGGTCTGGTGGATAGTGACCCTTGAATGTGTGCTTGTTAGGTGTGTTTTGAAAGTGTGTGCTTGTATGTGAGATTGTGTGTCTTGACTTGAATGTATGCACCTATGTGATATAGTTATGTGTTATGTGTTAAATGTTTCTCAAGTAAAGTGAAGTGTCTAGTTGTGCATTGAATTGACCTATTGAATTGATATCGTGAATCGAATTGACCTTGTGAATTGTTATTTACTTGAAGTATTGTTTGTAATGTGTGTAATGGAATGTCTTGAATTGGTTATACCGTGATCTGAATTGATTATGTTATGCTTTACTTGATTGTCGTGCTTGAATGACTTTGTTGAATAAACTATTTTACAAACATGCTTGCATAATAGATTAAGGCATATATGTATAAATGTGATATCTTGGCATTCATACATGTCCTGTTGAAATGGTAAGAAAGACTTCTTCCTCCCCTGAAGAGAAGTGGTTAGTAGCAGGCCCTCCAAGTTATGTGGATTGACGGGAATGAGCAGTATTTGACTAGCCTTTATTTGGTAGTTGGTGTTTGTCTTTGGAGCTCGGTTATTGGCGAATCTCTAAGGTTCTCCTCTGTGCTTAATAGTTGTGAAAGAGTAGCTTTCTTTTGAGGTTCTATTTGGTTCTTCTCTGGAGCATTCTTTGTTTTTCTTATTGGGTATTCTTTGGAACTTCTGTTGGCACTTCTTGGTAGACTTGGCTATTGGGGTTCCTCTAAGGTTATCTCATATGCTTAGTATAAATGACTTTCTTTGGAGTTCTACCTGATTATTCTTTGGAGCATTTTCTTAATATTTCCTTGTTGTGCATTCATCGGGTATTTCTGTATTAGCATTTCTTGGGAGACTTAGTTGGGATTTTAATCAACCTTTGGTGTTCTTTCTGCATTCTTATGGGAAACTTTGATTTGAGTCTATTTACAATTATCAGTTTTGCGTGAGGCATACTATTTTGGTATTCTTTGTGGACATTTCTCAGTGGATTTGGCAATCGGAATTTGTATCAGACTTACTGCATAATATTATCTATAATATCTCTGCTCTAGTCTTTCTTGATATTTTATCGGCAATCGTGATTGGAATTCTTCAATAGTATATGGTGCACCTGCACGATATTCCCTATGGTATTTTACCCAATATTCGGTAGCAATATTATTTTGGGAATCTACTTGGTTATTCAACTTGGTGTTCATTCATGGACTTTTGATAAGTATATATATGTTGGCGTACATTTTGGATTCCCTATTCAGATGCTTCTTGAGCTATATTTTGGAGAACTTCCTTGAAACTTCTATAATATGATTGGCTGGATTTCTTGTCTAAAGTCTTCCTGAGCAGTACTTGGGTTCTCGTTTAGACTCTACTTCAGACTATTTATTGGTATGTTCTCGGTACTTTTAGTTGGGATTCTATTATGGCATTCATGTTTTGTAACATTTTTATTTGAAGTTATATTTGGTATTCTCTAGAGTCTTTATTTGGCCTTATTATTTTGGAATTTTCGGGCAGTACTACACGGATTTCTTAGATTGGTTTTCTTCGGATGTCCTTATGTAGTGTCTTGCTCAGCAACCGATGAAGATTAGTCAAATTTGGATGTCAGATGATGCAGAGTCCTATTGGAAGAAGAATTGCGAGGACGCAATTGTTTTAAGGGGGAAAGGATGTGATAACCCGAATTCGGCATGCATTTAATGGCATTTAATAGCATTTAATTAAGTGTCATCTTAAATGTTAGCATTGAATTCCGTGTTTATTTTTAGTTAAACATTCATTTCTATCATTATTTTCATATTTCTTTTAGAAGTAATTAAATAATACATGAGTTAATTATTTTAACGGAGTATCAATTACTTTTCATATTTATGTTACCTGGTTTTATTTTCTTGCACCTTAATACTCGGTTTTCAATTAAATGAAAAATAGCTCCGAGTCGGAGTAAATTTTGAACTGTGTTGCTTTTCAAAAATTTTATTTTTCTTATATTACATTCTATTTAGGTGTTATTCGTTCTTCGTCGTTTTGTGCACAACATATCGAGAGCGATAGTTAGGAATTGATTTGTAGTCCTCAGCAAATATTGAAAACTAGTATTTAGTGTTTTAATTTTAGTATTTTAGTTGTTGTTAACTAGAATTAAATTTGTATTCGTTGTTTTAGCCTTATAATGCATGAAATAAGCCTAGTTGACCAACTTAAGTTAGCTTGACCAAGGCCTTGACCATTTGACTTCAACTTGTCATCTTATATATGCATAATACATTGCAAAAACACAGTTCAAAGCTGAAAAAAGGGGGCAAGGGCCAAAAATACAAAGGAGAAGAAAAAAAAAGATTTCAACTTCAAATCTTCAAATCTTCGCGAGAGCTTGCACGGGATTGTTTCCGAGGCTTCCAACGTGGTTTTCCTAGCGTCTAGTAGCGTCTCATGTGAGGGTTTTATCGTTATTTGCGCATTTGAAAATGTTGTATATAAACTTTAATTTTTGGGTTTTAGCAGTAGATTGTTATTTTATTCGTTTTGATGCTTAAAGAATGTTCCTTGACAATTGTAGAACATGTATTTGTAGACTTTTAGCATTTTCTACGGTTGATTATAGCAATTGCAATTTTAAATGCTAATGGATTAGTAAAATATGAATAGTAAACCCTCGTTTCGTTAAAGTTACTTCATTTTGCGTTCTGCTGATGTAGGAAGGTGCTAGATATGCTAGAATGCATAAATGTATGGTTAAATTGGAATTTGTAATGGAAAAACGGAGAAAAATGGCTTAGTGCATGTTGGGGTCGTTTCGGTCGAGTTTGGCATTTCTTCATTTTGCATGAAGGCATTGTCGTAGTATGCCATGGAAGCACTTTTGGTAAAGTTATGACATTGGTTGGGTAATCGGTTGAGGTAGTTGTAGTTCAAACGAGCAAAGGCAAAAATCAGGGCTTTGTGGGAATTCTAGGATAAAGTAGGGTTTCGTGGTCTTTAGACGTTCCTTATGGTGTCCTAGGGGGAGTGGTGAAGTCTGTTTCCAAAACTCGCAGCTCGTTTGGAAGTAGTAGCATTGAGAAAGTTAGGGTCATTTAGTGTTTTAGTTGATTTTTATAATGCTTGCTTATATAATGCTTAATGTGGATTATTATGCTCGTTATACTTGATTATGATTGAATTGTATATCAATTGTTGATAATGCTTGTTAGTGTTGTTCTTGTTATTTTATTGATTGCAAATGTTTATTGTATCGCATGTTGTTACTAACCTGCACTTCAGTGCCTTGCTCGATTATCGTTATATTCTCCGTATTGCATTGCATTGTGTCAGGCACGTAAGTGACGGGCCTCTCTGTGTAGTCTCGGGCTGCCAGGGTTGGTTGCTCTAGCTCCGTGTCTTATTCCCGTTCTCTCTTGGGTTGCCGCCCAGGGAGTTTTGGGTCGTAGAATTGACAGAGTATGTCCGGAGTACTCTAAACGGAAGGTATAAGGTGGGAGAGCCAGCGTGTCATCGTTAAAGTCATCGAAACCATGATCGGTACATTACTCGTTTGAGTGAACCATAGCCTTCAGAGTGTGGTATAGCTTTGAATGGTTGTGTTAATGCTTTTATTAATTGGTTATCGTATTGATTGTATATATTGAGTGCTTACTTGTCAGTTATATTGCTTATCTACCCTATTTGCATTGCACGACTTTCTTTCTCTCCACCTCGATATCTGTCTTGCCCGCACTGAGTATACGTGTTAAGTATACTCACTCCTCACCACCACATTTAAGGGAAATGCCATGTTAGCTGGAAAGTTCGTGGTTACGTGAAAGATCATGCTTGAAGAGTTGTCTTGCGTGCTATGTGGCTTGAGTTGTCAAAGATGCAAAGGTGTATGTTTCATGTGTTGTATGTATTTAGTGTTAAAAAGGAATGTAATTTATTACTACATTATTGAAGTGGTATGATAAGCTAGTTTGTGTATGTCACGCCCCAACTCGACCCCTCTTACAATCAGTCAGGATGCAACAGAATTTCGGCAGCATAATGACAGTAACATGAACATCAAGGCTCTAAACCAACCCTTAATAACAACATACATCAAACTCCACAAATCACCAACCAACTCCACAATCAAATTAACAACATACAACGCAACCATTTCATACATTAAACATTCTTTCATCAACTCATTCATAGTTATGCGCCTCCGTTCCAACATAATACATTAACCCTTAATATACAATACAAAAACATATTGAGCCAATCTAGCAACCTAATCATAAACAAAAGAGAAGCTACCAAGACAACATCAACTAATTCATTAACTTATCAACATCTTATACATTATAAACTATAAAGCAGATAAAAGTCTACTAAGTTAATTTACAAGATAATAAAACATGTACGACATCATGGATAAGACTCTGGAACATAGGACTCATCCACGTAAGACACGTTTTCCACATTCTCCTCTTCAGGAGGCACGTACCCGTAATCCTGTAAAAGTACACCTGTATGCATGCAATAATAGAGAGTGAGCTTATATAAATAAGCCCAGTGAGGATCCGATAGATCTCGAGCAAGGTCTACTAAACTCCTTGTAATAATCCTTTGAGTCAGTAAACACACAATAACATCAATAATACTATCATCACATAACTATATGACCATTCAATAAAGGATACTCTCTCTAGTTGGTGTAGCTCCAAACGCCATCACGATCTCAACCATTCTTCTTGTAACTCCCCATTACTCACGCACCCAGGGTACCCTCAATAACCTCTCCCTCCATGACACCTCCGTCATGCGAGCTGGAGGCAGTCTCTGATAGTCATGCCGTTATCAACCCGACAGCCCGATGCTGCCCGAGAGGTGGCACACACATACCAGAGACTCAGCAATAAATATAAACATCAATCATCAATATTCCGAGAGATCAGCAACGAAAGTGCCCGATTCTCGTACTCAATAATCAATCAATATTCTGAGAGATCAGCAACGAAAGTGCCTGATTCCCATACTCAATAATCAATCAATAATCATCAATCATCATATTATCATCATCAATAATCATATCAATAATCAATTTAACAACAATTAACTAAGTTAGATGACAAAGTAGGCCATCCAACCGGACATGCATTAAACACACAATCAAACCCTAGTTTACCCATCAACAACTCACAATTCAATCACTCAAACCACACCCGATCAACTAAGGCTCAATTCAATAATTTAAAGAAAGATAACCTAAACTTCAAATAATCATATCTTACATTCTACTAATCCAAACAACCCCAAATCAGTTTCAAACACTCACCCATTCAACCAACTACATTAGCCCTCTTGGAAATCCACCATAACACCTCCAAATCATGCCCGATAACCCTAAAACTCTAGGATGTCTTGGCTGGATTTTTTGGATTTTCACACGAACAATGTAATCGAAAATTCGGCATTGCAACAGCGCTAACACGTAATTATCAAGTATTTAGAAATCGACGGCAATCGATTTCGATCAACACAACTCATTTAATTCAACTTTGAACATTTTAATCAAAATTAAATACCCGGAAAAACATAAAAATGTCATTTTGAGATCTAGAATTTTTCTCTCACCTTTGATGTGTTTTGATGCAAGAAATGTGTAAAATGGATGCCAAACAATCAATTTCAAGCTTTGAATCACTCAATTCGGCTTTGAAATGCAAAATCTGTGAGAAAAATGCTTTGAAAATGCCTTTATCTTTCTCCTCCAAGGAGCCACGGTTTTGTGTGTTTTTTTGGTGGTGTTTTGCTTTGTTTTTAATGTGTATTGATCATATATTAAGCAAAGGTCAAATAAATAAAAGAAAGTCAAAGTGGAAACTAATTATTTTTAGTATTTTCTTGACTTTAAATGCATTTTATTGATCACCAAAGTTCAAAACAATTATTCAACACCCAAGATAGCTCAAGTAGGTTATTTTTAGGTGACAAGAAGTTTTACAATCAAACAATTTCACCCGAGTCGGCTTAAAACTCGATTTTCGCAAAAGTCGGTGTAAAAACCCTAATAAATTCTTAAGCCGATTTTAAAACCGTTTTAATCAAACACAGGTCTATTAAAGTCCGTGGACTAGGTCTAGAAGGGTTAAAAAGACCAGTTTCAAAATTTTAGCGGACGTGTTTCGAAAACACTATTAACTGAAAATCGACAATAAAATTTCTGACTCTGTTTTTTATGAAAATTTCATGAATGCACATTTAGCACGTATTAGGAGTATTGACATCAAAATTATAACTTTCTAGGTCCTATAGCACATAAACAGATCATATGCACGCAAAACGAGGTATAGCACGTAAAACGGGATAAGCAGGAAAGTGGGGTTTCACATTCTCCCCTCCTTAAAACAATTGCGTCCGCGCAATTCTCGAACTGACAGACAGTTAAATCCTCAATCGTTACACTTAACAATACTTCTCTTAGTTCCCATTTATCTCTTAGGATGACAACTAACCAAAGACCTCAAAAGAACAATCGCTGTTGACTGCAAGTTGATGATCATAGTTCCAAGACAATCTTCAATTCATAATTCTCTCCTACCTCATATCATATTGCAGATGAAAGAAATTGCAACTCCAAGTCTTAGCATGACACCACTACTTATCAATCATCCCCTACTACACAAAAGAGTTCTATGAACACCCCGAGGGTTTAAAAACTCATTCACGATAACATGAATAATTATTGATCAATGAAATATTTCAAAAGTGACATTTGTCAGAATATGGCTCTTATGAAATTTACAAGGAAATACGAATATGAAAAATCATATTCGAGTCAACAATCAAGTGAACAGGAGGTCAAACAGGTTAGAGAATCAAGAGGTTAATAGTTTAATAAGGAAGCATGATAACTAAGATAAGAAATGTCTCAGCACCTATAAGTTAAATAACTACGAACAAAGGATGATGACGAGTCAAAACAGTGCTGAGTATGTTGAACAAAAATTCCTGAACAAGTAGATATTTCAATTCTCGATAATTGTTCAAGGAACCAACAAGTAAGTTGTACTTGAGGCGAAATGAAATTAAGAGATAAGAGATGATTAATTCAATAGAAAATATGAGTGTCAAGATAATGAGTATTTCAGCACGCAATAACCAAAGAAGTATAAATAAGAAAGGACAATGCTGAGTATATTAAATGAGCAATTACAAGCAAAGTAATGGCTCAGGATTTAATAATGAAACAATAGGATTAACAAGGATCAACAAGAATGACAATGATGTACTTAGGTAGGGAGTACATCAAGCAAGTGGAATTCGAACAAGTAAAATGGTATACCAAAGGAAAAATTACTTTCAAATGAATAGTAATATGATGAAATGAAATATTGAAATCAATGGCTGGATATATAGAATGAAATATAGAAGTCTCAAACCTTAACTCCAATAAGTGACATTGCTATAAGAAGCAAAAATGAATGTTAAGAATAGAAACAATGTCAAATGAGTATAGGATCCATTAATCCAATAAGAAAACTTTCAAGAAACAATTGATAGGCTAGAAAAGTGTAACCCTCTCTCAAATAAGTGAGAATAGAGTAGAAAAGAATAATAAGACCGATAGAATTATGAAGCACAAGAAGGGTGTCCCACCTACACACTTAAACACCAACAAGTCAAATCCTACAATTTATCTCCTACCAAGACAAGACACTAAGGAGATTTAGAGAACCTAAGGAGTCATAACAATCACCAAACAAGATAAATCACTCCAAAATTTTACATTCCGTACCAGACCAATCACTAAACACGATAAATCACCGATTACCCAACAAGGTTAACTAATGAAGATTCCAAAATCTGATAACACAATACAGATTCATACTAACTCATTATAACACAAGAGAATCCTCAATCAACAATTTAGAAAGTCATACTACCTAGAACTCAAAAGCTCGATGTAGGCAAGTAAATGTTCAGTCACCAAAATGCATTCTTATTTCCTCAAATAATTCTATCTCCCAACAATTACATCTTCGAATAAAGTAACTTTAGTCAGGAATCACTCCAATTGTCTCCAAGGTTTAAAGATCAAAACTCCAAAATATCCATTAATAATATAGCAATCCCAAATAGTAGACATATTCACATGTTATACCACAGTTCATTCCATTCACAAATATACATCACTAATTCCTCAAATAAATTCATTCTAAAATAACCTCAAGGCAGTATAGTCTGAGTTGAGACTCCAAAAGTGTCTAATGATAACCTCACAGAAACCTCAACTTATGATCCATCTCCAAGTAATAATAAGTTAAACATGGCAACAAAAGTAATTATAATCATCAAGATACATTGCTATTTCCTCGAACAACTTCATTCTCGCTAAAGGAACATCAAGATCAATCCACTAAGCCGAAACTAAAATCCATAAACATAACAATTAAAATCTAACTGATAAACTTCTAGAATAATAATAATTCAAAATCATGGCCTACTTCTATTTCCGAAAACTCTTGCAGTCATCCTTACTTCACCTAAAAAAAATCACCCACAGTTATAGAATATATACAATTACATCACATGAAAACAAGTACAACGTAATGCATGATTATCATATAATATAACATTATCACATAACACACAATTCAGCATATAAGAAGCCAACATCACATAAACAGGTTATATCACAGAAGTAAGTTATAAACAATTAAAGTCACATAAGCAACAAACGTCACATAAAGCACTTTGATCACATAAAACACAATTGTCACATAATACACATTAATCACATAATGCACATTAATCACATAATGCACATTAATTACAACACATTGAGTACGTATAGCAAGTTATCACATAAAACACATTGACCACATTAGTTCACTTAACACACAAGGCATATTGGTCACATAGAAAGTTAGACACCTAAGTAAATTAATCACATAAACATATTAACATATGTTTCACTTTTCTTTCACTTAATACATACTTGCATGCTTAGACCACTAACCACATTCCGAGGATACCCCGGCTGACAGCTAACATGCGCTCTGATACCACTTAAATGTCACGCCCCAACTCGACCCCTCTTACAATCAGTCAGGATGCAACGGAATTTCGGCAGCATAATGACAGTAACATGAACATCAAGGCTCTAAACCAACCCTTAATAACAACATACATCAAACTCCACAAATCACCAACCAACTCCACAATCAAATTAACAACATACAACGCAACCATTTCATACATTAAACATTCTTTCATCAACTCATTCATAGTTATGCGCCTCTGTTCCAACATAATACATTAACCCTTAATATACAATACAAAAACATATTGAGCCAATCTAGCAACCTAATCATAAACAAAAGAGAAGCTACTAAGACAACATCAACTAATTCATTAACTTATCAACATCTTATACATTATAAACTATAAAGCAGATAAAAGTCTACTAAGTTAATTTACAAGATAATAAAACATCTACGACATCATGGATAAGACTCTGGAACATAGGACTCATCCACGTAAGACACGTTTTCCACATTCTCCTCTTCAAGAGGCACGTACCCGTAATCCTGTAAAAGTACACCTGTATGCATGCAATAATAGAGAGTGAGCTTATATAAATAAGCCCAGTGAGGATCCGATAGATCTCGAGCAAGGTCTACTAAACTCCTTGGAATAATCCTTTGAGTCAGTAAACACACAATAACATCAATAATACTATCATCACATAACTATATGACCATTCAATAAAGGATACTCTCTCTAGTTGGTGTAGCTCCAAACGCCATCACGATCTCAACCATTCTTCTTGTAACTCCCCATTACTCATGCACCCAGGGTACCCTCAATAACCTCTCCCTCCATGACACCTCCGTCATGCGAGCTGGAGGCAGTCTCTGATAGTCATGCCGTTATCAACCCGACAGCCCGATGCTGCCCGAGAGGTGGCACACACATACCAGAGACTCAGCAATAAATATAAACATCAATCATCAATATTCCGAGAGATCAGTAACGAAAGTGCCCGATTCCCGTACTCAATAATCAATCAATATTCTGAGAGATCAGCAACGAAAGTGCCCGATTCCCATACTCAATAATCAATCAATAATCATCAATCATCATATTATCATCATCAATAATCATATCAATAATCAATTTAACAACAATTAACTAAGTTAGATGACAAAGTAGGCCATCCAACCGGACATGCATTAAACACACAATCAAACCCTAGTTTACCCATCAACAACTCACAATTCAATCACTCAAACCACACCCGATCAACTAAGGCTCAATTCAATAATTTAAAGAAAGATAACCTAAACTTCAAATAATCATATCTTACATTCTACTAATCCAAACAACCCCAAATCAGTTTCAAACACTCACCCATTCAACCAACTACATTAGCCCTCTTGGAAATCCACCATAACACCTCCAAATCATGCCCGATAACCCTAAAACTCTAGGATGTCTTGGCTGGATTTTTCGGATTTTCACACGAACAATGTAATCGAAAATTCGGCATTACAACAGCGCTAACACTTAATTATCAAGTATTTAGAAATCGACGGCAATCGATTTCGATCAACACAACTCATTTAATTCAACTTTGAACATTTTAATCAAAATTAAATACCCGGAAAATAAAAATTATGCTACATCCGACAGAAATTCATAGTATTAGTATATAACGATCCCTAGCATGCAAGGAGCAATAATCTATCATCAGATTTCAATTCTAACTGTTAAATTTTTATTTATGAGCAAAAACATAAAAATGACATTTTGAGATCTAGAATTTTTCTCTCACCTTTGATGTGTTTTGATGCAAGAAATGTGTAGAATGGATGCCAAACAATCAATTTCAAGCTTTGAATCACTCAATTCGGCTTTGAAATGCAAAATCTGTGAGAAAAATGCTTTGAAAATGCCTTTATCTTTCTCCTCCAAGGAGCCACGGTTTTGTGTGTTTTTTTGGTGGTGTTTTGCTTTGTTTTTAATGTGTATTGATCATATATTAAGCAAAGGTCAAATAAATAAAAGAAAGTCAAAGTGAAAACTAATTATTTTTAGTATTTTCTTGACTTTAAATGCATTTTATTGATCACCAAAGTTCAAAACAATTATTCAACACCCAAGATAGCTCAAGTAGGTTATTTTTAGGTGACAAGAAGTTTTACAATCAAACAATTTCACCCGAGTCGGCTTAAAACTCGATTTTCGCAAAAGTCGGTGTAAAAACCCTAATAAATTCTTAAGCCGATTTTAAAACCGTTTTAATCAAACACAGGTCTATTAAAGTCCGTGGACTAGGTCTAGAAGGGTTAAAAAGACCAGTTTCAAAATTTTAGCGGACGTATTTCGAAAACACTATTCATTGAAAATCGACAATAAAATTTCTGACTCTGTTTTTTATGAAAATTTCATGAATGCACATTTAGCACGTATTAGGAGTATTGACATCAAAATTATAACTTTCTAGGTCCTATAGCACATAAACAGATCATATGCACGCAAAACGAGGTATAGCACGTAAAACGAGATAAGCAGGAAAGTGGGGTTTCACAGTGTATTCAGATAGTATAGCTTAACTTCAATGCATGTTTGTAATGTTCAAAGGAAACGAGTTAGAATGGTATGATAGTCTATTTTATGCAATAGGTTAGTATGGTTTAATTGTCAAGCTTGGATGTACTTGTCAAAGATGAGAAGAGATAGGCTAGCTTTTAAATTGGAAATGTATATATACTTTTTGTGTTTATTTGTTGAGAAACAAGGCTCGGATGGCCTTGAGGTGTTTGTATGGTTGGACACGGTGTTGGTCCATTTATATGCTATTGCAGGTTTTGCATTTTGCCTAGTAACAGGGGAGACCCCGTCCGTCTTTCCCTAAAATTTTGCCCTGGTTTGGAATTGGGTTGTTAATAGATTGATTGATAGAACTCCCGGTCTCGAGAGGGATCGGGGTGTTACAGGTGCAGCCATGGATAGGATTGTAGACATTATGGCAGTGCAAGCACAGATACTAGCAGGGCAGGCTTCCCAAGCATAGACGTTGCAGACTCAGTTGTTGAATGTTGAGGGTGGTTACCATGGGCGTGGTACGCTGAATGAATTATTGGAGTATTATCCTCCGGGATTTCAGGGGGAGCTAGATGATAGGAAGGTGGAAGCATGGATTAATAAGATAGAGAAGATATTCGATCCTCTAGACTATACCGATGAGAGAAAAGTCACTTATGATGTTTACTTGTTTGACGATGAGGCAGAGGAATGGTGGTGCACAGTGAGAGTCGGTTGGGAGGCAAGAGATACTCCGTATGTCTGGGATACCTTTTTGAGAGCCTTTCGGGTGAAGTATGTCCTGGGGATTGCACAGGAGAGGAGAGAGGCATCGAACCCAACCCCACGCTATAGGTCAAGTCCAAATATGTCACTCGAACAGAGTCTCCTATGTACTGTGGACTAAACTGTTACCTGTAATTAACCATATACATTCCTTAACTCATAATAACCAACACATCCAATCTATTTTTCAAGGTAGTCATAGTCAACCAAAAATCACAAGGCCATCTAAGCCTTGGAACAACAAAATCTACTTATAGCACACAAGCATGCAAGACAAGATTAATTTTAACTATAAGTAGTTGGATATAACTATAACCAAGGTTTCCTATCAAGTTAGCAACACCGAAGCATGCAATAAGAAAAGTAAACTATAATTCATTATTACATGCCATCTAACTTAGCTATCCATCACATAAGATTACAAGTTACTACATTCACCAACTATACATATGACCATATGGTCTTGAAAGCACAACAACTAACAATATCTCCAAGCAAACTGCACATTAAAGACAACCTTATCACACAAGAAGTCACGGAACTTGCTCAACTTGCACTTCTTCATCTTCAACTACTGCAACTAATTGGGGATCTACCTCAACTTCTCCTAAAACATGTTAAATGAGGAGTGGGCAACAATGTTGCCCAGCGAGGGAGGTGATGCAACATACTGGGGCGTGAAATATGGTATGCAAACACAAGAAATCATATATGTATAACATAAACAACAAGATTAAATAGCAAGTAATTAACCACATTAAAAAGGATACGATTCCACTTCAAGTCTTCAACGAGCCACGAACTTCATGCTAGTGCCAGCAAACCCTTAATCCAACAAGTTGGGATACTCCGTGTGACGCCCGAGATTCTACCGTACACATTTTCAAATGTGGCATCCATTAATTGCGCATTAAATTATGTGCTTTACCTATTGTCTTTCTTGGTCACTATTCATTCCATTTTTAAACTGCATTATATTAGTGAATTAGCATTTTTATTAAATTATATTAATTGTTAAAGGAATGGGAAAAATGTGCAATTGAGCTAGGAGCGATAGGAGCACTCGTTTAGAAAATGTTTTAATGGTTCAATGAATAGTGTTACGTAACATAACTTAGTAATTTAATTAGCTAGCATATATTCTTCACCTTAGGCTCGTTTTAAGGTTATCAAAGTTCATTTTAGTGGACCACTAAGCACCTAACTTGATCCCATTTAATATATATGCTCATAAAACACCACCTAGCTCATAACTTAACAAAACACAAAAAAAAAAAAAAAAAAAGAGAAGATGCAGGAATTACTGTAGCAAATCCGAGAATAGTGTAGGAGGAGAATGAGAGGATTTTGCTCATCAAATCTTCAAGCCAAGCCAAGCCAAGCTAGGAGCAAGTAGTTTAGGGTGTTTGCTAGCCTCCCGAGAGTTCCTACGCGCAATTGGTGAGGGTTTTTATGACTTTTTATGCATATCTAAAATGTTACATTTTTCTTGATTTGTTGAAAATGTTATCTAATGCTATTGCAATGCTCAAATAAGCTTATATATGTTGTATACATGTAGTAGAGACCACATTTATGCTATTGTTTCATGTATTAAACGGTAGAAATCGATAGTTGATTCGTAGGGGTGAATAGTGACGGGATTTCTAGGGTTTGGTGTAATCGCGCGTTTTAGCTTGATTCAACACTCCTAATAGATGCCTTAGGTGCTAATGAAGGTAGTCTAATAGCCCCGTACACTTGAATTGCTCTAGAATCGCATAAAACATGAAATAGCCAACTTTAACAAAGGGCTTTCGGGGTTCATGCGAATCCGGGTGGATTCGGGCTTCACTTCTAGTATTCTTAGGCTACCTAGGTGCTATAGAAGCTTGGATATCCCTTGTTTGAAGCCCGGATAAGGTATGTGTAGTTTAAAGCCATAAGAGGGAATTTGGGGCTTTCGGGGTAATCGCGGGCATTTGAATGAGTTAGAGGGTTGAGAGGGTACCTTGAGGGTTAGTTAAAAGATTGGGAGAGTTTCCTTTGAAAATGAAATCATTAACCTCGGTTTGGAAGAGAAATAGTTTGAAAAACAAAGGGGTTTAGGTGCAATTTCGATTGACTCACACTTCTAAAACAATGGCATGACTCCTTAAGTGTTTATATGTGTTTTCAAGTTGATTTGGAGCTTTTGGTATGATTCTATGCTTATTTTGTATATGTTCCTTTGTAAACTGCTTATTAGCTTATATAATTGCTTCTATTCTAATTGCATCGAGGTCAACCTACTTTGTTGATCCTCTTATGTGTTAATGCTTATATTATTGCTATTAACTTGCCATTGTTAAGTGCATTGCATAGTGGTTGCGCAACCATAGTGTCAGGGGCGGATGTGTTGAATATCGGCTGGGCGGCAGAGGGCTTGCCGGTGGATATTCAAACTCCGTACCCTAATCCCTCATTCGCCTGGTCCGGAGATTGCCAGGGGATGTTGGGTCGTAGGATTATCGGGGTACATCCGGAGTACACCCACTGGAGTGTTTGGGGTTATGTCGGCTTATCGTGATCGTGCTCGTGGTTCGTGGATCGTGAATGAAGACCAGTGAAGATTGGTGTATAGGGGATTGTGTGAAATGTATCCTTTAAATGTGTGGTTATTTAAGTTTCATTGTTTCTTTAATTGTCTAAGTGTTATTGTTGTATAATTGTATTATCTGTTGCATTGCACGCCCCGGGACTATATCCCTCACTGGGCAACAGTGGTTGCTCATACCTCGCTAACATGTTTGAGGTGGCGCAGTTGGAGGAGTTGCCCTAGTTGCTTTGTGTTATTCTGAAGTAGCTGTGCCTTCTTGTTTCTATTTGGTATTTGTGTATCTATTTTGTGGCCTAAGGGCTTTGTTTATATTGGTTGCTGTAAGAAGTTGAAGGATAGTTGGTTGTAGTGTAGATTTGGGAACCTATATCTTGTAATAACTTATGTTTCTGCTCTCAATTACCTTGCATGCTTGGTAGTGAATGTTCTAACTCTAGCCACTAGCATGCTTGTGTGTTTTTGGAACTATAGTATGCTTCAAGGCTCGGATGGCCTTAATCCTTTGATCTTTAGTTATGAAAAGTTTGTCTTATCTTGTTGTGGCTTTATTGAGTGTTTACAGGTTTTCAGAATGTCCATAGTACAGGGGAAACTCTGTCCGTTTTTCCCTAAAATTTTGAGACTGGGTTGGAATTGGGTTGAGAATAGCTTGGTTACTAGAGCCTCCGGTCTCGTGAGGGATCGGGGCGTTACAGGTGGTATCAGAGCTTAGTTAGCTCTAAGCCGGGACAGGGTCCTCGGCCTGTCGGGTAGTAACCCTTGCGTGTGTGCTTGATTAAGTGTGTGTCTTAAAAGTGTATGCCTACATGTTTGATTGTGTGTCTTGTATTGAATGTGTGCACCTATGTGATATAATTATGTGTTACATGCTAAATGTGTGCTAAGTGAAGTAAAGTGGCTAGTTATGCATCAAATTGACTTCGTGAATTATTAATTGCTTGAACTGTTGCTTGTAATGTCTGTATTTGAATGTCTTTGATTGAGTTGTGTTATGCTTGACTTGATTATCGTGCTTGAATGACTTTGATGATTACACTGTTTCATAAACTCTTATATAAACATGTTTGCATAATAGTTTAAAACATATATGTGTAAATGTGATATCTTGGCATTCATACATGTCCCGTTGAAATGGTAAGAAAGACTTCTTCCTCCCCCTGAAGATAAGTGATTAGCAACAAGCCCTCCAAGTTGTGTGGATTAGCGGGAATGAGAATGTTGTAAGCGGAGCTCAGTTATTGGGATTTCTTCCAAGGCATTCTTCTACGCTCAGTAGTCAGAAATGAATGGCTTCCTTTGGGATTTCTATATGACCGTTCTCTCGGTTTTCTTATTGAGTATTCTTCTAGTATTTTCTTGCTGGTATTACTCGGAAGACTTAGTTTGGGATTCTAATCATCCTTATTATATGGAATTATCTTCGGTATTTGTACTCTAAATTCTTATTGGTATTTTCTCGCCACTGTTAGTTGGGATTCTATTCTTCTATGGTATTCGTGCCAGCGGGATTCTTATTTGGATTTCGAAGTAGCATCTCTATTGGAGCCTTTATTTGGCCTTATTACGTGAGGTTCGCAGGCAATACTACTGGGATTTCTTAATGAGCTCCCACGAGAGTTCGTATATGGTATTCTTGCTTAGCAACTGATGACGAGTAATCGGAGTTGGTTTTCATTTGTTGTGAAGTTCCCTTGTGAAGAAGAATTGCGTGGACGCAATTTGTTTAAGGGGGAGAGGATGTGACGCCCGAGATTCTACCGTACACATTTTCAAATGTGGCATCCATTAATTGCGCATTAAATTATGTGCTTTACCTATTGTCTTTCTTGGTCACTATTCATTCCATTTTTAAACTGCATTATATTAGTGAATTAGCATTTTTATTAAATTATATTAATTGTTAAAGGAATGGGAAAAATGTGCAATTGAGCTAGGAGCGATAGGAGCACTCGTTTAGAAAATGTTTTAATGGTTCAATGAATAGTGTTACGTAACATAACTTAGTAATTTAATTAGCTAGCATATATTCTTCACCTTAGGCTCGTTTTAAGGTTATCAACGTTCATTTTAGTGGACCACTAAGCACCTAACTTGATCCCATTTAATATATATGCTCATAAAACACCACCTAGCTCATAACTTAACAAAACACAAAAAAAAAAAAAAAAGAGAAGATGCAGGAATTACTGTAGCAAATCCGAGAATAGTGTAGGAGGAGAATGAGAGGATTTTGCTCATCAAATCTTCAAGCCAAGCCAAGCCAAGCTAGGAGCAAGTAGTTTAGGGTGTTTGCTAGCCTCCCGAGAGTTCCTACGCGCAATTGGTGAGGGTTTTCATGACTTTTTATGCATATCTAAAATGTTACATTTTTCTTGATTTGTTGAAAATGTTATCTAATGCTATTGCAATGCTCAAATAAGCTTATATATGTTGTATACATGTAGTAGAGACCACATTTATGCTATTGTTTCATGTATTAAACGGTAGAAATCGATAGTTGATTCGTAGGGGTGAATAGTGATGGGATTTCTAGGGTTTGGTGTAATCGCGCGTTTTAGCTTGATTCAACACTCCTAATAGATGCCTTAGGTGCTAATGAAGGTAGTCTAATAGCCCCGTACACTTGAATTGCTCTAGAATCGCATAAAACATGAAATAGCCGACTTTAACAAAGGGCTTTCGGGGTTCATGCGAATCCGGGTGGATTCGGGCTTCACTTCTAGTATTCTTAGGCTACCTAGGTGCTATAGAAGCTTGGATAACCCTTGTTTGAAGCCCGGATAAGGTATGTGTAGTTTAAAGCCATAAGAGGGAATTTGGGGCTTTCGGGGTAATCGCGGGCATTTGAATGAGTTAGAGGGTTGAGAGGGTACCTTGAGGGTTAGTTAAAAGATTGGGAGAGTTTCCTTTGAAAATGAAATCATTAACATCGGTTTGGAAGAGAAATAGTTTGAAAAACAAAGGGGTTTAGGTGCAATTTCGATTGACTCACACTTCTAAAACAATGGCATGACTCCTTAAGTGTTTATATGTGTTTTCAAGTTGATTTGGAGCTTTTGGTATGATTCTATGCTTATTTTGTATATGTTCCTTTGTAAACTGCTTATTAGCTTATATAATTGCTTCTATTCTAATTGCATCGAGGTCAACCTACTTTGTTGATCCTCTTATGTGTTAATGCTTATATTATTGCTATTAACTTGCCATTGTTAAGTGCATTGCATAGTGGTTGCGCAACCATAGTGTCAGGGGCGGATGTGTTGAATATCGGTTGGGCGGCAGAGGGCTTGCCGGTGGATATTCAAACTCCGTACCCTAATCCCTCATTCGCCTGGTCCGGAGATTGCCAGGGGATGTTGGGTCGTAGGATTATCGGGGTACATCCGGAGTACACCCACTGGAGTGTTTGGGGTTATGCCGGCTTATCGTGATCGTGCTCGTGGTTCGTGGATCGTGAATGAAGACCAGTGAAGATTGGTGTATAGGGGATTGTGTGAAATGTATCCTTTAAATGTGTGGTTATTTAAGTTTCATTGTTTCTTTAATTGTCTAAGTGTTATTGTTGTATAATTGTATTATCTGTTGCATTGCACGCCCCGGGACTATATCCCTCACTGGGCAACAGTGGTTGCTCATACCTCGCTAACATGTTTCAGGTGGCGCAGTTGGAGGAGTTGCCCTAGTTGCTTTGTGTTATTCTGAAGTAGCTGTGCCTTCTTGTTTCTATTTGGTATTTGTGTATCTATTTTGTGGCCTAAGGGCTTTGTTTATATTGGTTGCTGTAAGAAGTTGAAGGATAGTTGGTTGTAGTGTAGATTTGGGAACCTATATCTTGTAATAACTTATGTTTCTGCTCTCAATTACCTTGCATGCTTGGTAGTGAATGTTCTAACTCTAGCCACTAGCATGCTTGTGTGTTTTTGGAACTATAGTATGCTTCAAGGCTCGGATGGCCTTAATCCTTTGATCTTTAGTTATGAAAAGTTTGTCTTATCTTGTTGTGGCTTTATTGAGTGTTTACAGGTTTTCAGAATGTCCATAGTACAGGGGAAACTCTGTCCGTTTTTCCCTAAAATTTTGAGACTGGGTTGGAATTGGGTTGAGAATAGCTTGGTTACTAGAGCCTCCGGTCTCGTGAGGGATCGGGGCGTTACACTCCGGATGTATCCCGATCCAACAACCCTTTCTCCTGAGGCAGCTCCATAAGCCCAGCAGGTGAACCACGCCTCTGGGGTAGTGGAGTATACTCAGCGAGAAAGGGAATAGGCGTCATTGTAGTCGATGGAGCACTGCAAGCCCGATGCCGCCCGTGTTTCTCGACACTACCATGTTCGAAAATGTTGCGCAACCCCAAGACAAGTCCATAAGAATCAAGATAACCAATAACACGTAAGAGGGATAACGAAGTAGGCCACCCTCGCAATTTTCCATAAATAAGCCAAGAATCCACAATATAGCAACAAAGCTACAAAGAGACAAATATCATAATCTTCACAAAACTACATGGATAATCTAAGAAAACCCATGTATCAAGCATTTAAACATCTAGCAAGTATTCACAAGTTCATATGAGCAAAAAGTCAACCAAAACATATTTTCCTCTTTGTTATCTTTTTGATTTCTTCTCCCACGCAAGGTTCAAGGTTTCAAGTCATCAAGCCAACCATCCTACATCTCTAGGTAGGTCAAAAGGCACCTATCTAAGCTTTGAAAACCCAGTTTGGAAACGAAAACTCGGGAAGGCCCCGAGCTGGTTTGAACTATAACTACTCTATCCAAATCCTAAATTCATATAACGAAAGCACCAATAGTGCTTCCGTACCCCAAGGATAACTAATCCTAAGCCCAAACGTGCCCAGATTGTATTTCGAAAAAAATCCCCTTTTAAAAGATTACAAATTTTGTATTTTTTCATGTTTTCGAGCAATTCAACCCCACGTGAGCTTATGACTAGATCCATTAATCTCTAGAGCACCTAATTGAAGCCTTAAACCCATCCAATTAACAAGTTTTCTCAAAACCCTAATTCCAAATACTATTTATCATCTTCTTCATTCAATCTCAACAATCAACCATAGAATTTGATAACAAGCTATACAAAAGAATTCTATAGGCTCCAAGGATCATATATCAATCATTTATAACAAGTAATATAACAATAATTGACAAATCAAGAATTTCAACATATGAGCAACAAATTTTAAATGCAAATAATAATGCACTCCCTCACTTGTATGAAGATTAGAAGGCTTGCAAGTTCTTAGAACTTCATGAAATTGGTTGATGAGTGGTTGAGCAAGACCAATTCACCAAGATTGAAAGCAAAGTTATCTCCTTTCTCTTGCTTAGGGTCGTCGGGTAGGGGAGGGGTATTTTTGAAATTTGGCTTTTGTTTTCTTGAGTAATATGTGCATATGTGTATTAAAATGTACATATGTATGTGTATATGCTACTATATGAGGTCAAATGTCATTAAATCCTAGTCAAACTAAGTCAAAAACTCATTCAATTACTAACTAGTTGAAATTAAAGGTTGTTACATACGTAACACTATTCAAATAATACGGAAAAATTTTTCTAATTGTATGCTCCCGAGCTCAAAAGTCTAAAATGACAAGTTCCCGATTCCTATTATGTGTCATATGACCTAGGAAAAATATTAAATCGCACTTTTAAGACGGTCGAAAATCTTATGAATACTAGCCTTAACATAAAGCAATTAAGCAAGAAAAATGATGCACGTAAGAATGCTCAAGAAAGTATGCAATAGTTATAAAGAAATTGTGATGAAATTCCCAGGTGTCACGCCCTCTCTCCCTTAAACTAATTGTGTCCTCGCAATTCTTACATGGTTAGACAAAAAACTCAGGGTATTTTTTTCTGATCTGATCTTCCCATTCCCAAGTGGCATCCTTTACACTGTGATGATCCCAAAGAACTTTCACTATAGGGATACTCTTGGTTCGAAGTTCCTAAATCTTTCTGTCAACCACTCGAAGAGGTTTCTCAACATATACCAAAGGCTCATCAATTTCTAACGGTTCTGGCTCAGTAACAAGAGACGGATTAGGATTATACTTCCTCAACAAAGACACATGGAATACATCATGAATCCTGCCCAAACTCGGAGGTAATGTCAATCTATAAGCCAAATCACCAACCTTTTCAATGATTTCAAATAGTCCCACGTATCTAGGACTGAGTTTACCTCCCTTTTTGTGCCGAATCAAACCCTTACGCAGAGAGACTTTCAAGAATACACGATCACCCACTGAAAATACTAAGTCTGTTCGGCGTCTATCAACGTAATTCTTCTGTCGACTCTGTGCCATAAACATTCTCTTCTTTATAAGCTTCGCATTATCCACCATTTTGATTATCTTAGGTAGAATAGCTGGATCAACAGTTTTCATTTCACCTAGCTCATCCCAATACAACGAAGACCTACATTTCCGCCCGTAAAGTGCCTCGTAGGATATCATACCAATAGTAGCCTGGTAACTATTATTATAAGCAAACTCCGCTAGAGGTAGATACTTCTCCCAACTCTTACTGAAATCTAGAACGCAAACTTGCAACATATCTTCCAGTATCCTAATAGTCCTCTCTAACTGACCATCCATCTGCGGGTGATATGTAGTACTAAAACTTAGACTAGTCCCTAAAGCCTTTTGTAGTTTCTGCCAGAACTGTGATGTAAACCTGGGATCTCTGTTCGACACTATCTGAGATGGAATCCATGCAATCTCACAATATTTTCAACATAAATGTCGGCTAATTTATCAAGGGAATCTGTTTTCTTTGTAGCAATAAAATGAGAACTCTTTGTCAGCCTATCAACCACAACCCATACGGAATCATTCCCTCGTGGTGATCTCGGCAAATCAGATACAAGGTCCATAGTAACTTGATCCCATTTCCATACCTTGTTGGTCTCTGATGCTCAGCCTTAACCTTTTGACAAGTCAAACACTTAGTCATATAATCAGCTATATCCCTTTTCATATTGTTCTACCAGAAACTCTGCTTTAAATCCCTGTACATCTTAGTGCTACCAGGATGAATTGTGTATTTAGAACCATGAGCCTCAGCAAGAATCTCATCTTTCACAGTTGAAACACTAGGAATGCAGATTCTATTTCTGTACCTGAGTAATCCATCATCATGCAACTTGAAGTCGACCTTTCCCCTTTTTGACTTCTCTAGAAGCTTCAATAACTGAGGATCTGACTGTTGCGCCTCTCTGATTCTAGATAGCAATAGAGATTGGATTTATAAACTAGCAAATTGGATACCTGCTCTAGAAGACTTCAGTTTCCACAAGCACATTCCTCCACATACTCCCAATCATTGATTATCAAACTAGCTACAACAGCTTTTCGGCAAAATGCATCTACAACCGTGTTAGCTTTTCCTGGCAAGTAGCTAATAGTGCAATTATAATCATTCAACAACTCTAGCCAACACCTTTGCCTCATATTCAAATCCTTTTGAGAAAAGAGATACTTTAAACTCTTATGATTAGTAAATATTTCAAATTTACTACCCCACAAGTAATGATGCCATTTCTTCAAAGCAAAGACAACAATATCAAGCTCAAGATCATGTGTAGGATAATTGAGTTCATATGGTTTCAATTTCCTAGAGGCATAAGCTATCACTTTACCATTTTACATAAGAACGCAACCCAAGCCTTCCTTCAAAGCATCACTGTAAATCACCAAATTATCAGTTCCCTCAAGCAAAACAAGAATAGGAGCAGTAGTAAGTCACTTCTTCAACTCCTGGAAACTGGCTTCACACTTATCATCCTAGTTAAATACAATTTTCTTTTGGGTTAAAGAAGTCAATGGTCCTACAATTTTTGAGAAGTCTTTAACAAACCGCCTATAATAGCCCGCCAAACACAATAAACTACGAACTTCCATGACAGTCTCGGGTCTTTTCCAAGTCATCACCACCTCAATTTTCGCAAGATCTACATATATTCCCTCTTGGGAAATGATAGGCCTTAAAAGGCAACCTGTTTCAACCAGAATTCGTATTTGCTAAATTTGGCAAACAATTTATGTTCTTGCAGTATTCGAAGCACAATTCTCAAGTGTTCTTCATGCTCTACCTTAGACTTAGAATAGACCAGTATATCATCAATAACGATTACAAAAACTGATCCAGGTATGGTCTAAACACTCTTTGCATCAAATCCATAAAGGCGGTTGGAGCATTTGTCAACCCAAATGGTAATACAATAAACTCTTTGTAGCCGTACCTGGTTCTAAATGCAGTCTTCAGTACATCTTCTCTACGGATTCACAACTGATAATAACTCTACTTCAAATCAAATTTAGAGAATAAAACAGCACCCTGCAGCTGATCAAACAACTCCTCAATTAAGGGGAAAATATATTTATTTTTCACCATCACCTGATTAAGACCTCGATAATCAATACACAATCGCAGAGTCCCGTCTTTCTTCTTTACAAATAACATAGGAGCACCCCAAGGTGATGAACTAGGCTGAATAAAACCCTTTTCAAGTAGGCCCTGAAGCTGAATTTTCAATTCCTGCAACTCAGGGGGAGCCATTCTATATGGGGTTCTAGAAATAGGATTAGTCCCTAGCAATAAATCAATCACAAACTCTATTTCTCGGTCAGGTTGTAACCCCGGCAACTCCTCAGGAAAAACCCCCGAAAAATCTTTTACAATAGGTACCTCATTCATTTTCAATTTATCTCCAAGCTGATTAATTAGATAAGCTAAATATGCATCAGAACCTTTACCCAATATTTTAGTAGCATTAATAGAAGATATGATATGAGTCCCAATAGATTTTTGACTCCCAATGACTTTTATAACAGGTTGATCAGGTACTTCTAAAGTTAAAAATTTCTTTCTACAATCCAAACATGCATAATATATCCCCAACCAATTCATCCCCAAGATAACTTCAGAGTCCCGAAATGGCATAATAATCAAATCAATAGGATACATGCGACCCTCAACACAAATATCACAATTTCTACACACAGACTCCGTAACACATTTAATACTCATAGGACTACCTACTTCAATCACAAACGACAATTTATCAACTTTTAAAGTAGTAGATTGTGCACATGTAGGAGTAATGAATCAATGTGTAACTGGTGTCAACCAAAACTACTATCGGCTGACTATTAATAAGAAAAGTACATTCTACTACCACCGTCGTGTCTAGAAGCTCCGCCTGATCGAGAGCAAACACCCGTGCCTGCCCTCGTGGTATAATAGCTGCTCCTAAAGCTTTAGTCTGTGCACCCTGGCCAGAAGTCTGTCCCTGACCCTATTTCAATTTGGGGCAATCTTTAGATCTATGCTAATCACTGCCATAATCCACGTATTGACCCAATTTCCTTCAACACTCTGCCTCTATGTGGCCCTTGCGATTGCAATGAGTACACTATAAGTTCTTCTTGGCAGCAACACCTCCTGGAGGAGTCTTGTAAGTAGATGTAGTAGAACTACCCTGCTGAGATCTAGCAATCACTTGTCGGGTTTGGGACTGTCCCTATGGCTGGCTCTGAGCTGGTCTCGGCTGTGACTGTGCCTGAACTACTCCTGGATAGCTCTGGGTCTGCCTAGGCTGCTAAGTCTGAACAGGCTGCTGATATTGCCTCTGGTAGCCCTGATTCTAGGGCTGATACTGACGTTTACTTGATTTACTAGACTGAGCCAACACATCTGCCTTGCATTTCTTGAACATCGATGCGGCCCTAACTACTGCAGCATAGCTTGGATAATCCTGCGAAGATAAATTAAGCATAATATCACTCCTCAAACCTGTGATAAACCTCTGAATCTTCATGTCCTCCGGCTAAACTAAAGTTGGCACGTATAGACAAAATCTAGTGAAAGTAGCCTCATACTAATCTATAGTCATGTTTCCTTATGTCAAAGCTCTAAATTCCTGCACTATTAATTATCTTCCAGGAAAGGCCAATATTGTTGCTGATGCTTTGAGCCGAAAGGCTACTGTGGCTAGTTTGATTATCAAGAATTGGGAGTTCATGTAAGAATTATGCTCATGGAAGCCTAAGACTTCAAATTCTGGTATTCAATTTGCAAGTTTACATATTCAATCTTTATTGCTACCCAGGATTCAAGAAACTCGGCAGACTGATCCTCATTTGTAGGAAATCTTAGAAAAGTCTAAAGGGGGAGAGTCGGATTTCAAACTGCATGATGATGGCATTCCCAAATTCAAAGGTAGAATATGTGTTCCAAGTGAGCCAGCTTTGAAGAAGGATATTCTTGTTGAGGCACACAGCTCTAAATATACTATCCATCCAGGTAGTACAAAGATGTATAAAGATTTGAAACAGAACTTCTGGTGGAACAACATGAAGAGAGATATTGTCGACTATGTTGCTAGATGTCTTACATGTCAGAAAGTTAAAGTAGAGCATCAGAGACCCGTAGGGTTATTACAGCCTTTAGCTATTCCTGAATGGAAGTGGGATCATATTACTATGGATTTCGTCTCAGATTTTCTGAGGTCTTCAAAGGGTAATGACTCAGTTTGGGTTGTCGTTGATAGATTGACCAAGACTTCTCACTTTATTGCTAAAAAGAAGATTGATTCTCTTGATAAATTAGTGGAGTTATAAGTTGAGAATATTATCAGACTTCATGGGATTCCAAAGAGTATTGTGGCAGGCAGAGATCCCAGGTTCACATCTCAATTTTGGCAGAAGATTCAGAAAGCTTTAGGCATGACTATGAGCTTCAGTACTTCTTATCACCCTCAAACGGATGGTCAATTTGAGAAAACTATCTTGATCCTCAAGGATGTATAGCGAGCTTGTATTTTGGACTTCGGTAAAAGTTGGGAGAAATATTTTCCCCTAGCAGAGTTCGCCTATAACAATAGGTATCAAGCTACTATTGGGAAGGCACCGTATGAGGCACTTTATGGGCGTAAATGCAGGTCTCCTCTCTATTGGGATAAGGTTGATGAGATGAAGATGGTCGATCTTACTCTTTTCCCTGAGATGACCAAAATGATTGATCATGTGCAGATTATCAAAAAGAGGATGCTTACAACTCAGAGTCAGCAGAAGAGTTATGCAGATAGGCGTCATCGAGATTTAAAGTTTGCCTTGGGTGATCGGGTATTTATGAAAATCTCTCCTCGAAAGGGTTTGATTCGGTATGGCAAATGGGGTAAACTTAGTCCGAGATATGTTGGATCGTTTGAAATCACTGAGAGAGTTGGTGCATTGGCTTACAGACTAGCTTTACCTCCTAGTTTGGGCGAAATCCATGATGTCTTCCATGTGTCTATGCTTCGGAAGTATCAGCCAGATCCTTCTCATATTCTTGAGCCAGAGCCTCTAGAGATTAGTGAGACTTTGACTTATACAGAGAAACCTCTTCAGATTGTAGATCAAAAAGTTAAGGAGCTGAGAACTAAAAGCATTCCGATGGTTAAGGTTCTGTAGGATCATCATGGGCTAGAGGATGCCACATGGGAGAGAGAGGATCATATATGGGATCGCTATCCTGAGTTGTTTGCCGAATCATGCAGGAATTGCATGGATGCAATTAGTTTAAGGGGGAGAGGGTGTGACGCCCGAGATCTCAACCGTACATTTATCTACTGTTGCATCCACTATTTGCGCATTTCTTCTATGCCTTACTTGTTGTCTTCTTTGGTTACTATCCATTCCATTTTTCAATTATAGCTGTACCTTGAATTAGTATTTTTCTTAAATCATACTAATTTTTTTAGGAATGAGAAAAATGTGGGTTTGAACTAAATGGATTAGGAGTGCCTGTTAAGAAAATGTTTTACCAATCTAGTGAATAGTATTATGTATGAAACATTATGTTTTAGTTAGCTAACTTAATTTATGCGCAATAGACTCATTTTTAAACTAACTAGGCTCATTTTTATAGAACATTTATGTACCCAATGTGAAACCCCACTTTCATGCTTATCTCGTTTTACGTGCTATACCTCGTTTTGCGTGCATATGATCTGTTTATGTGCTATAGGACCTAGAAAGTTATAATTTTGATGTCAATACTCCTAATACGTGCTAAATGTGCATTCATGAAACTTTCATCAAAAACGGAGTCAGAAATTTTATCGTCGATTTTCAGTGAATAGTATTTTCGAAACACGTCCGCTAAAATTTTGAAACTGGTCTTTTTAACCCTTCTAGACCTAGTCCACAGACTTTAATAGACCTGTGTTTGATGAAAACGGTTTTAAAATCGGCTTAAGAATTTATTAGGGTTTTTACACCGACTTTTGCGAAAATCGAGTTTTAAGCCGACTCGGGTGAAATTGTTTGATTGTAAAACTTCTTGTCACCTAAAAATAATCCACTTGAGATATCTTGGGGGTTGCATAATTATTTTGAGCTTGGTGAGCAATAAAATGAGTTTAAAGTCATTAAAACACAAAAAAAATACTAACTTAAACTACTTTGACTTAGCATTTTTTAATTGACTAAGCTTTTAATTATATATTGTCATCAACACACACTCAACACAACACAAAACACCACCACAAACACACACAAGGCCGAGATAAAGAAAACAGAAAAAGAAAGAGAAAAACTCAAGCTTTTCAATCAATTTTTCAAAGAAAAACTTAGTTTTTGTCCGTAGAACTTCGCACCGACTTGGATTCTGCTTGTTGGGCACGCATAGCATGTATTCCTAGGCTTATATCGCATCAAAGGTAAGAGAAAAATTCTAGATCTCAAAATGTCATTTTTATACTTTTGCTCATAAATGAAAATTTAACCGTTAGAATTGAAATCTGATGATAGATTATTGCTCCTTGCATGCTAGGGATCGTTATATACTAATACTACGAATTTCTGTCGCATGTAGCATAATTTTTATTTTTCGGGTATTTAATTTTGATTAAAATGTTCAAAGTTGAATTAAATGAGTTGTGTTGATCGAAATTGATTGTCGTCGATTTCTAAATACTTGATAATTACGTGTTAGCGCTGTTGTAATGCCGAATTTTCGATTACATTGTTCGTGTGAAAATCCGGAAAATCCAGCCATGACATCCTAGGGTTTTAGGGTTATCGGGCATGATTTGGAGGTGTTATGGTGGATTTCCGAGAGGGCTAATGTAGTAGGTTGAATGGGTGAGTGATAGAAACTGATTTGGTAATGTTTGGATTAGTAGTTTGTAAGTTATGAATTTTAGAAGTTTAGGTTGTCATTCTTTAATTTCTTGAGCGATGCCTTTAGATGGTTGGGTGGTGTATGAGTGTTGAATGGTGAGTTGTTGATGAATAATTTAGGGTTTAATTGTGTATATTATGCATGTCCAGTTAGATGGCCTACTTTGTCATCTAACTTCGTTGTTTGTTGTTTAATTTAATATTTATGTTATATTGATGTTATTGATTGATTATTATTGAGTTCGGGAATCGGGCACTTTCGTTGCTGATCTCCCAATTGATTGATTGATGATTGATTGATGATTGATGATTATAGAGTCTTGGTATGTGTGTGCCACCTCTCGGGCAGCGTTGGGCTGTCGGGTTGATAACGGCATGACTGCCATAGGCTACCCCCAGCTCGCATGACGGAGGTGTCATGGAGGGAGGGGCTAGTGAGGTACCTCGGGTGTGTGAGTAATGGGGAGTTATAAGAAGAACGGTTGAGATCGTGATGGCGTTTGGAGCTACACCAAATAGAGTATCCTTTATTGATTGGTTATATAGTTATGTGATGATAATGTTATTATTGTTGTTGTGTGTTTACTTGCTCAAATGACTAAATCCAAGGAGCATAGTGAATACTGTCGAGATCTATCGGATCCTCACTGGGCTTATGTATATAAGCTCACTATCTATTATTGCATGCTTACAGGTGTTGCAGAGCCGGATTACGGGTACGTGCCTCCTGAGGAGGAAAATGTGCCTTACGTGGATGAGTCATATGTTCCTGAGTCTAATCCATGATTATATGTTGTTTAATGTCATGTATATTAGCTTAATAGACTTTTATATGCTTTATGGATCTTATTGTAATAGATGTTGAAAGATGATGATCCAAATGATGTTAACTTAGTGGCTTTCTTTTGTCTATGGTTAAGTTGTAGATGTGTCTCAACTTATTTTTGAAATGTATGATAAGGTTGAGGTATTGTATGTTATGTTGGAACGGAGGTAGATAACGAAGACTGATTATTGTATATTACGGTTATGTTGTGTTTTGTTATGCTGTTGAGGAGTTGTTGTTTGTATGGTTATAGAATTGGATGTTTAATGTTATTAATGAGGTTGGTTTAGAACCTCGAAAATCTATTTACTGTCGTTACGCTGCCGAAATTCCGTTGCGTCCTGACTGATTGTAGGTGGGGTCGAGTTGAGGCGTAACACCCAACTTGACCCCACCCTTAGCCTATTCAACATAAATAACATTAAGCTCATAACATAGCAAAAAAAAAAAAAAAAAAAACCTGAAATCACTGTAGCAGGGCCAAACAGCCCTTAGCAGCCAAGAGGGAGATGTTTTGCTCTTCAATTCTTCAATCCAAGCCAAGGAAAGCTAGGTACAAGTAGTTTAGGGTGTCTACTAGCCTTTGCTGAGCTCCTACGCGCTTTAGGTGAAGGATTTCATACCTATTTTTGCATTTGAAAAATGTGACAACTTTCTTGAATTCTTAGATTTGCTATCAAATGCTTATGTAATGCTTTAATATGCTTATGTATATTGTATATAAGTAGTAGAGACCTTATTTATGCTATTGTTTCATAGTTTAAACGGTTGAAATTGCTCGTTAGTTATAGGGCATAAATAGTGACAGAAAAACTAGGGTTTTGCAAAGTCGGATCTTATAGCTTGAATTAATGGTTCTAATAGGTGCCTTAGATGTTAATGAACGTAGTGTAAAGACCCCGTAGGGTTTAATTGCTCGTAACCTAGCAAAATCATGAAATAGCCAACTTTTAGAAAGGGGTTTTGGGGTTAACGCAAATCCGGGTAAGATTCGCCATCACTTTTGGTATTCCTAGGCTATGTAGACTCTAATTATGCTTTGTTAGCTTCCGTTTGAGTCGTGGGTAAGGTACGTGTAGTACAAAGCCAAAAGAGGAGAATTAGGGATTTTGTGCTAAATGTGGGTAAATGGTTGACTTCGAGAGTCTTAAGGGTGCCTAATGGGTTAACTAGGAGCATAGAAAGGACCACTCACGAAACTAGAACAATGACATGAGTTTGGAAGGAAAACGGATTGAATTACAAAGGGGTTTAAGTACAAATTTGATTGTCTCACACTTCTAAGACCTTGACATGACCCCTTGTGTGTTTAAATGTGGTTTCAAGATATTTTGGAGCTTTTGGTATAGTTCTATGTGAATCTTGATTATGCCCTTTGTAATTTGCTTAGTTGCTTATATGAAATTGCTACTTTTCTAACTGTTTTTTAGGACAACCTACTTTGTTGTTCCTCCCATGTCTTATTGCATCAATTGTTATTGTTATATTGCCATTGATAAGTGCATTGCATAGTGATTGCGCAACCATAGTGTCAAGGGCAGCTGTATTGAATATCGGCTGGGCGGCGGCGTGTCACGCCTCAACCCGACCTATGGAGGCTAGACTAGGGAATGACCTAATTCTTTTGCGCTATTTGTACGACTTGGTCATTTCTTACGATTAATACTTAACATTGATTTAGAACTCCAAAAGATTTTTCGAAAATCCGGCAGTATGACGGCTATATTGAAGACCTTTTAGTTTGACCTAATTTCTAAACACCTCAATTATTCCAATCATTAATCCAATTCCATTAAGGACTCCTATTTTGTCTCATCAACCGATATGCCTAGTAGTCTATCTTGAATGTCTCGTTTGGTTAATAAGCCTGGCATGATAACTATGTCCCGTTTATTTATCAATTTCCTATCATGCAAGTACCTATTATTCTTTAGTTTACAAATAAGCACCTAAGTGGAATTAGATAGAATTGACTTAGTTGATTTTTTTTTCCACCTAGTGGTTTAATTGCCTATGATAGCTACTATTCAAGATAATGAAAGCAAATAACCAAATAAGAAGTTCGTCCGGTTATAGATAGTACAATCCCAAAATTAGACCCAAATTACAACGGGGTCATTTACATCAATAAAATGAATAGTTGCAATCAAACACAACATCCATATAGCAACCACTTTCAGGCAAGGCACAAAAGCACGTAGTCACTCCAAGGAATCATCAACAAGCACATTTACTTCGGGTACTTGTTCCAAATCTGCTGCACCTGTGACAAAAAAGAGGGTGAGTCCTTATGAACTCAGCGAGGGGGAACGAGAAATAGGTTTTGAAACTCATTTTCAGGTTCAACTTATGAAAATCCTTTTGTAAGCATGAATATAACACAATTAAGTACAGAACAATAATACAAAAGTAAAGGAACACAATTACCCGTCTTTCTTCCCCGAGGTCCCTAGTGAGAGTACTTATACACATAGTAAAAGGATACGGTGAGCTTTTGCTCTCAGTTGTTGCGGTCGACTTCAAATCATCCCCTTAACACGCCAAGTGGGTGTACTCCGGATGTACCCCGAAATCCTACGACCCAACTCTCCAAGGAAGTCTAGCCCCCAAGCGAGAGAGGGAATTGGACCATGGTAGTCACGATTGCACCGGCAAGCCTGATGCCGCCCGGTGTGCGTGAACGCTACTACGCCAGAATGAAAGGTTGCAACCTTGTATGCAATGCACATTTATGATATTTAATATATCACATTAGGAGGACAACAAAGTAAGTTGCCTCCGGATAGTCATAAGATTGCACATTGATAAGTAAACAAGTGAGGCACGAATAGACAAGTAATTTCACTTGAAAAGTATATGGAGTTATATGAACATTAAACGGGCAGCCATGTAACGCACGTAAATCAAGTCATATAACTCATTTCAACATCCACGTAATCAAATAATAAGGTTATTCAACATGCGACAACAATCTACGAGGTTCGGATGCAAGAAAGGCCTATTTGTCAACATGCAACGAATCAAAATCACATTTAGGGCTATAAGGCAACTACGGGCAGCCTACTAAACATGTAATTACACTCAATATTCAAAGGATCAACACTTAGCAAGTTTGCCTAGTCACTAGGGTTTCCATTTCGTGCTTACCCGTGCAATTAAGCCCCAAGTCAACTCAAAATCAATCTCAAGCCATGCATCAATTAATTCGACATCCCCAAGTACTCAAAACAGTCCACACAACATCTCAATGCCACAATCCCAAGCAATTAATACCACAAGAGAAGTTACAACAAATTTTCTAAGCATATAACTAAGTGAAACCCTCACTGCAATAGGCTGTTTTCTCACAATCCTTAAGACAAGAAAACAATCTCCAATTCCAATGAATAAGATGTCAAATTAAAGCTTAAGAAGTGAAATAAAATCAGAAACAAACCATGCATCATTTGAAGTTCGAGATCAATAGTTATAGCCAAAACAGTGGGATTGCACAAAACTGTCCAGATTTGCACACATTTCGATAATTGTCCTTTTGGAGGTCCTTATGGTCAGATTTAGCCTTAGTCCATTTCTGACAAAATTTCCAGAACCGAAAAACCTAGTAGCCCACCAAATTTCATGCATTTTGGACATAATTTACTAAGTCAAAACGGGTTCGTTCCACAAGGTCAGTGCATCTGCCAAAACCTGCTTCATTTTTCCAGACTTCCAGATTTTGATACATTTTAATGATTTGCCATTTTGAGGACCTTAGAATTAAAATTAGCTTTGGCCTATTTCTGTGAAAAATGTTTCAAACTGGCCAAAATATTCACCTACCAATTTTCATACATTTTCAACATCATTTTCCTAGCCAAACGCACCTCGCCACAACAAGTCAGAGAGCTATCAACAAACCCGATTTCATCTATCATCAACTTCAAGCCAAAATCTTGCCATGCATGGTTGTAAAAGCTTATGAACACACATATAACTCCAGTACAGAAGCAAAGACATACATTTAAGAGCATGCATGTGGATTTTTGAAGGATTGTCAAAAGGTTTTAGCCCTCACCTTAGCAAATCAACAAGAAGATGAACAAAACTTGATGAAGCACAAATTTCTTCTTCTTCCTTGCTTAGCCAAGACACCACCCGATTTCTCTCTATTTTTCCTAGCTTAGTGGCCAAGTTCTTAGTACATGCATGTGGTTAGAACAAGAAGAAAAGAAATGGAAGCTACCAAACTCACCAAGGCCGAAATGGTGACTCAAAGAGTATGCATGTGTGATTCTTGCATCCTAGCTAGCTTGGTCAAGTTTCTTTGCTTGTTGTTTGTCTTGATGCACCATGGATTGATGAAGATGAGCAAAGGCAAGATAAAACTCAGCCAAAACTGAGATTGAGAGAGAAGAATGAGAGGGAGAGAGAGAAATGTGAGGAGAGTGAGAGAAATGAGAGAAAATAGAAGCTTTTGCAATTGTGGATTCCAATGTTGGCCTTGGGCATGCAAAAATCATATTTGTGTCTCCAAGAAGCACAATTTGAATCATCCTAGCATAGGCATATGCATGTGTCGAGATTTTGGGTGCATTGGGTAGGGTTTTGGGTTAATTTTTATGCATTTGTGTCATAGAATTGTCATAGGAATGTTGGGAATTTAGGGAATCTAGGTAGAATAAAATATAGGAATGTTTGTTGATGAGTTGAATTATGAATAGAATAATAGATAGTGGGAAATGTAGGAATAGTTTAGTATTATTTTATTGTTAGTGGAGTTTGTAGAGAATTTGAATTAGGAATATAATATTGGTTAGTGGATTGTGTAGGATTCTTTCTTGATTAGCGTGTAGGCACACGGTTTGAGGTTTAGGATACGCACTACGAGGCACGCACCGAAATCAATACAGGGCACGAATCATGAGATAGACACGAACCACAAGACAAATGCACATTTTCTAAGTAAATGCACGCAACCCTAAATGAATGCACGTAATTCAATGCAAGGCACACAAAATGAATACAATTCTTAAACCTAGGTCAAGCCAAGCAAATCTAGGTCAAGGCACATGAAACGAGGTATCGCACACAAATCGAGGTCTCGCAAGTAATTCAAGGTCAGGACACGTATATCTAGGTATACAGTACATCGAGGATTAGGGCACACAATTCTAAGTCAAGGCACATATGACGAAGCATGCACGAAAACCAAGATAGGGCATGCAATCCAAGATCAATCATATAATTCTAGGTCTAAGGCACGTAAATCGAGGTAACACACGTTATTCAGGGTCGAGCCTCACACGGCGTGCTTGCCAGTGGATATTCTATCTCCGTGCCCTATTCCCTGACTTCCCTGGTCCGGAGTTTGCCAGGGGGTGTTGGGTCGTAGGATTATCGGGGTACATCCGGAGTACACCCACTGGAGTGATTGGGGGATTTACCGGCACATTGATCGTGGTTCGTGGTTTGTGGATCGTGGTACGTGATCAAGACAAGAGAATTCTGGAGTGTTGGATTAATTTTATCGTATCCTTTGATATGTGTGGTTATTTATTGTTTCAAAAGTACTTCACTTGTCTTACTTGCTTAACTGTTATCATTGTTGCATTGCACGTCCCGGATAGTCTTTATCCTTCACTGGGCAATAGTGGTTGCTCATACCTCGCTAACATGTTTTAGGAGACGCCGTGGTTGAACCGCAGCTAGATTTGATTGAGGGTGAAGAATAGAAGGTCCAAGCGGATCAGTTACCTTAGTTGTTGTGTTCCTTGTTCTTGAGGTGGATGTGTTTCTGCTATTACGTGGAGTATCTGCTAGTTGTTCATGTTCTATTTTGGTGCCTTGGGCTCATGTATGTATTGTTTAGCTGAAAGTTTGGATTTAATGGATGATAGATATCCGTGGCATGTAATAACTTTTATTTTTGTTTTTAGCTCCTTTGCATGCTTGGGAATGAATGACTAGTTGTTTTCCATTTCTAAGAATGTTTAAAATCTATCATGGGGTGGCATGATAAGCGGTTTTGTAAAGAAGTTAAGTTATGAACGCATGTTTGTCTGTATCTAAACTAGTTGTATGTCTAAAGGCTCGGATGACCTTAAAGTTGGATCTTTAATTAGGAATGGAATATCTTGTTGTCTATGGTTTATTTGAATGCTTACAAGTTTTTCAGAATGTCCGCAGTACAAAGGAGACTCTGTTCATTTGTCGGGTTCGGACTTAACCTTTTACATGGGATTGGGTTGGGGCATGACAAATGGATGGAAGAACTTCCGAAAATGGTAACACGGGGGACTTTCTCGCGTAAAGGGTGTCGCGAGAAAGAGTTGATTCACTAGCTGCCATTCAGCTTATGAATGCAAAAATAAGAGTTGATTCTTGCACAAAAAAACCTTGCGTGGATATCTTATACTATTGATCAGACTCTAGAGCATGTGATTCATTCTTCCGTCGCAACTTTTTCTTGCTACCAACGGATTCGATGCCATCTTATGCATACCTCCCCCTCCGAGTTAGGATAGAATGAGCAAATATTCCCCTAATTGGGGATTCTATGCATCATTCATGTGCAGCGCCTTCTGTTTCACTTGTAAAACCTATTGCATTTTTTATCTATTTGTCCAAGGCAAGGAAAGTGGGAAAGGCAATCCGGTAATGCAGTTAAGTAGTTACGATAGTGGAAATTCTCCCTCTATAGGCCGACAACAGGAAATCCTTGTACGAAATCTCACTCTTGGCAAAATGGCCCCCAGCTAGGTAAAGCACTTGACTTGCTAATAGCCAAAGAAGGGCATTCGATTCTTAGAATATGTCACTTGCCGATACTAGTTCCAGAGCAATAAAGTAAGCTCCTTGCTATGATGCTAAAAAGATGCCCCTGAGAATCATATCTCTTAATTGCAGACTTTTCGGGGCATATTCCTTTCTACTATAGCATAGGAATAATATCACACCCCGAACCCAGCACGTCATTAATTGCAATCATTAAATGGTTAACTTAGGTGTAACTTAGCTAATTATTTTATTTTTTCATATTTCCATAAATTCAACTGTTTCTTTTCATGCATTTTATATTTTTATAAAATACTACATATTTTTAGAAAACTATAGCCCCTGACTGTGCATGCATTGCTTAATGGGATCAATGAGAAAAAAATTGCGAAATGTCTGATGAATAGTACTAGCGGGATTTTCCAGATTTTTCAGATTTTTGGCATTTTATTTTGCTGAAATTTAATCACCCAAGTGACCCATTTACCCCTACTAAAATGCCCTAATTGCTTGACCCACCCTTTGACCATCTCATGAGAATATTATAAGCCAAGAAATAAAAGAAAAGGGTCCAAAAAATGGCCAAAAAAGAGTTACGGGAATAGTAACTTCTCCAAAAAAAAATTTGTTCCTTGCTTAGTTCTTGCTTCTATTGCTTCCCAAATTGGTTGTACTTCATCCTTAGGACCTTAAGACCATTCTTTGATTTTCAAAAGAGGTGAGGGTGCATTCCATTCTTGTATTAAATTCAATTAAAGTTTGTGATATTATTTTTGTGATCTAATATTGTAGTAGTTTAATGCTTGTTCCGTTGCTTCTTCTATGCTCTAATGACTTCAGAGAATATATTTGATGGTTCAAAATACTTGTTGAATGCTTGAAAATGAAAATGGCACTTGGGGAAGATGATTGAATAGTACTTTTTCCATGAAAATGACTTAGAAAATATTTTTGTCTTGGATTTTGAATTTCTTACTCTTGTAAGTCCTTGGCATGTTAGATTGACATAATGTGGAATAAAATTGAGGTGCTCTTTGAGAAAATCATGAAACAGACCTAATTTAAGTATGGGCCAAAAAAATGGAGTTGTTCGTTTTCTCATTTTTATTTAGGGCTTTGTCTTAATAGGTCATGGAGGCACATTCCGTGCATTTATGGCGTCGGTTAGGGTTTCGGGTGATATAGCTCCTTTGTAGACCGTAAGAGAGAAATCGGGGTTTTCGGGTAAACGTGGGCGGAACTGGGGTTTCGTTGCTTTTAAGTGGGTCATAGATGTCCTTGAATGGGTTGTGAAGTTGGTTTTGAGTTTGGTTATCGTATGAGTTCATAGGCGCATAATTTCTATTGACTTTAAGTATAATAGTTGAAATTGAGAATTAGACTTGTGTTAGCTCGAAATATTGCACCATATGCCTCCTATATTGATTGTCATTGCATTTGATGACTATATTGTTTAGTTGAATGATATATAGACCGAATATTGTTAAATGCTCATATGATGTGAACTTGGTTATATCGGTTATAAATGTTAACTATGTGAATCCTCGTGATAAATATATATTCTATTGCATGATAGGGTTGATCCATTGAGCTGTTTCTCGTATCTTGGAGCTCGGTAAAGGTGAGGGATCATTTCTATGTGCATTCTAAGTGTCTTATCTTGGTATATGTTAAATGTTCGATACTAAGTGATTTAAGTGTTTTAATTGGATTAGTTTAGCAATTATAGACCAATGAATGCATCATATTTCATCGTACGACGTGATTGATGATGTGTGTGCATGATCTTCCTTGTTTGTATATACGCTTATTTTGTTATATTGTTATTATTATTATTGCTTCCTGTGTTATCGAGTCATTGGTTGCACAACCTTATCGTTGGGGCAGATGCGATGGGCCTTTCTAGTGGCAGTGGGCTTGCCAGGGTTGGTTGCTCTAGCTCCGTACCCTATTCCTTCACTCGCCTGGTCTGGAGATTGTCAAGGGGTGTTAGGTCGTAGGATTGGGTACATCCGGAGTACCCTTTGGTGTTTGGGATGCCGGCATATCGTGATTGAGTCGTGGTTCATGGATCGAGAATTGAAGACTTGGAGTGATAAGGGTTATCAATCGTATTCTTTTCAAAGTGTAATATTAGAGTTGTTATCCATTGTTTATTTATTGTATTAAATGGGTTAAGTTGCTGCATTGTACGAACCCTGGTATACTGTTCCCGTTTCCCCTTCCTCACTAAGTATACATGTTGTATACTCACTCTCGTTTCAAACACTTTCAGGTTTAATAGGAAGCAATTGATGTGCCTACAAGCTGTTTGGATTTCTGTGCATTGAAGGGTTACTTGTCGTGGTAGTATAATTTGGAAAGTGGAGGTCTTGTATGTATTTGTAACTCATCGTGGAAGATTGTATTAAAGTCTAAAGAACCACTGGCTTGTAATACTTTAACGATTTACCTTACTGCTTGAGTGTCCTGCATGCTTGTGTATGGTAGCAGGGGTTGAAATGGTTGTCTTTAATCTCTAAATATGTTTAAATGTTATCATGGAGTGGTATGATAAGCGGTTTCTGTAAAGAAGTTTATATTGGGAAATGCATGCTGGTATGTATTTATATTATCTTGTGTTGTTTAAGGCTCGGATGACCTTGAAGTTGGGACTTCAATTAGCAATGTTGTTCTTTTGCTTTGTGGTTTTATTGGAATGCTTACAGGTTTTCAGAATGTCCACGGTACAGGGGAGACTCTGTCCGTTTTTCCTAAAAATCTGTGCCCGGGTTTGGAATTGGGTTGAATTTAGTTGATTAATAGAGTTCTTGATCTCATGAGGGGTCGGGGCGCTACAAGTGGTATCAGAGCTTAGATGATCTCAGTTGGGATAGGGTCCTCAAACTACTGGGTAGTGAACCTCGAGTGCGTGCTTGTGAAATGTGTCTTGATTAGTTGTGTGCTTGGTGTGCCTTGAAATTGTGAGTGTCTTTTGTGCAATCTTGTGTCCTTAACTTAATATGTGATCTATGTGATAGTGATGTGTACTGTGTGTTAAATACTTGTCAAGTGTAGTGATATAGCTAATCATTAATCGAATTGATCTCATGAATCGCTACTTGCTTGAAATATTCATTGTAACGTGTATACTTGAGTATCTCGGCATAGTTGTGTTGTGAATTGTATTCATTGTGTATGACTCGTATTTGAACTATCTTGTTGATAAACTTTGTGTTATAAAACTTATGGTTATATTATAGCTTGTGTGATATATGTCATAATCTCCTGATATATGAACATTACATCAATTACATTAGGTGATATCTTGGCATTCATGCATTGTCCTCATAAATCGGTAAGTAAGCATTCTCCCCTGAAAGAGATGGCCATTGACGCTGACTGGTGAGAGAATAATGGTTCAGCCGGCTATTGGGATCAGTGAAGGGATTTGATGCCCCGAGGTTAAATCCAGACTCTCTTGGCACTTCTTAAACGGTACTTCTTTGCTGGAACTCCTATTTGGGCATCTCAGATAGATCTTCTAGTTGGCGTCATATATGGAGGTCTTATTTGATACTCTTATTCGAAAGAATTCTTGTTTATGAGTATTGGTCAATATTCCTTGCGCACACTCCCACTTGGATTTCTTGTTCGGGATTTTACATATAGTACCACCTTGATATTCCTATTGGGTATTTTCTTCGGTATTTTCGTCTGGTATTCTTTCCTAGAGATTATTTCGGATTTCCTTTGGACTACTGGTATAACGAGAATATTGGGGATTCTTATATGGTGATTCATAATTAGAGAGATTCTTATTCGAACTTTTGGATTCGTATACTTATTCAGAGCCTTTATTTGGCAACTTTAATCAGATTTATTGGTGGTATTTTCTCGGAGTCCCAAGCTGGACTTCTAATTAGGCATTTATTTGGCAATCTTGAGCCTTTATTTGATAGTTAGAGTTGGGATTCACCGGACTTCCTTCTTGGGAATTTCTTGATATTATTTGGGCGTTTTGGATATTAGCTGCATACTCTTCTTATGAGATTTCTTTTGGTGCTTTCTCAGCATTTGTGAATGGTCTCCTCGTGTGACATTCTTACCAGACTCTTATTGGGTATTTTCATAGGAGCCTTTATTTAGCTACCCCACTCGGGCTTCCTTCAGTGATGTTTACTCTTCTTAGTCTCTTTTGGCATTACACTTCTTGACTTCAAGTCCGACGAAAACTGTTGCAGTTCTTGGAAGTCATTTCAGCTCAAAAAATTGCGAGGACACAATTTTTGTAATGAGGGGAGGATGTGACACCCCGAACCAAGCACTTCATTAATTGCATTCATTAAATGGTTAATTGAGGTGTAACTTAGCTAATTACTTCATTTTTTCATATTTCCATAAATTCAACTATTTCTTTTCATGCATTTTATATTTTTATAAAATACTACATATTTTTAGGGGACTATAGCCCCAGACCGTGCATACATTGCATACAGAGATGAACGGAAAAAAATTTGCGAAATGTCTGATGAATAGTGTCACGCCCCAACTCGACCCCACCTACAATCAGTCAGGATGCAACGGAATTTCGGCAGCGTAACGACAGTAAATAGATTTCCGAGGTTCTAAACCAACCTCATTAATAACATTAAACATCCAATTCTATAACCATACAAACAACAACTCCTCAACAGCATAACAAAACACAACATAACTGTAATATACAATAATCAGTCTTCGTTATCTGCCTCCGTTCCAACATAACATACAATACCTCAACCTTATCATACATTTCAAAAATAAGTTGAGACCCATCTAACAACTTAATCATAGACAAAAGAAAGCCACTAAGTTAACATCATTTAGATCATCATCTTTCAACATCTATTACAATAAGAACCATAAAGCATATAAAAGTCTATTAAACTAATATACATGATATTAAACAACATAGAATCATGGATAAGACTCAGGAACATATGACTCGTCCACGTAAGGCACATTTTCCTCCTCAGGAGGCACGTACCCGTAATCCGGCTCTGCAACACCTGTAAGCATGCAGTAATAGAGAGTGAGCTTATATACATAAGCCCAGTGAGGATCCGATAGATCTCGACAGTATTCACTATCGAGATCTAGTCCTTGGATTTAGTCCTTTGACCAAGTAAACACACAACAACAATAATAACATTATCATCACATAACTATATAACCACTCAATAAATGATACTCTATTTGGTGTAGCTCCAAATGCCATCACGATCTCAACCGTTCTTCTTATAACTCCCCATTACTCATGCACCTGAGGTACCTCACTAGCCCCTCCCTCCATGACACCTCCGTCATGCGAGCTGGGGGTAGCCTATGGCAGTCATGCCGTTATCAACCCGATAGCCCAACGTTGCCCGAGAGGTGGCACACACATACCAATACTCCATAATCATCATCAATCGTCAATCAATCATCAATCAATCAATTGGGAGATCAGCAATGAAAGTGCCCGATTCCCGAACTCAATAATAATCAATCAATAACATCAATATAACATCAATATTTAATTAAACAACAAACAACGAAGTTAGATGACAAAGTAGGCCATCTAACCGGACATGCATAATATACACAATTAAACCCTAAATTATTCATCAACAACTCACCATTCAACACTCAAACACCACCCAACCATCTAAAGGCATCGTTCAAGAAATTAAAGAATGACAACCGAAACTTCTAAAATTCATAACTTACAATCTACTAATCCAAACATTGCCAAATCAGTTTCTATCACTCACCCATTCAACCTACTACATTAGCCCTTTCGGAAATCCACCATAACACCTCCAAATCATGCCCGATAACCCTAAAACCCTAGGATGTCTTGGATGGATTTTCCAGATTTTCACACGAACAATGTAATCGAAAATTCGGCATTACAACAACGCTAACACGTAATTATCAAGTATTTAGAAATCGACGGCAATCGATTTCGATCAACACAACTCATTTAATTCAACTTTGAACATTTTAATCAAAATTAAATACCCGAAAAATAAAAATTATGCTACATCCGACAGAAATTCATAGTATTGCATCAAAATGATCCCTAGCATGCAAGGAGCAATAATCTATCATCAGATTTCAATTCTAACGGTTAAATTTTCATTTATGAGCAAAAGTATAAAATTGACATTTTGAGATCTAGAATTTTTCTCTCACCTTTGATGCGATATAAGCCTAGGAATGCGTGCTATGTGTGCCCAACAAGCAGAATCCAAGTCAGTGCGAAGTTCTACAGACAAAAACTTGGTTTTTCTTTGAAAAAAATGATTGAAAAGCTTGAGTTTTTCTCTTTCTTTTTCTCCCTCAACCTCTCGGCCCTTTGTGTGTGTGTGGAGTGTGTTTTGTGTTGTGTTGAGTGTGTGTTGATGACAATATATAATTAAAAGCTTAGTCAATTAAAAAAAAATGCAAAGTCAAAGTAGTTTAAGTTAGTATTTTTGTGTTTTAATGACTTTAAATGCATTTTCTTGATTACCAAAGTTCAAAACAATTATTTAACATCCAATCTAGCTCAAGTAAATTATTTTTAGGTGACAAGAAGTTTTACAATCAAACAATTTCACCCGAGTCGGCTTAAAACTCGATTTTCGCAAAAGTCGGTGTAAAAACCCTAATAAATTCTTAAGTCGATTTTAAAACCGTTTTCATCAAACGCAGGTCTATTAAAGTCCGTTGACTAGGTCTAGAAGGGTTAAAAAGACCAGTTTCAAAATTTTAGCGGACGTGTTTCAAAAACACTATTCACCAAAAATCGACGATAAAATTTCTGACTCCGTTTTTTATGAAAATTTCATGAATGCACATTTAGCACGTATTAGGAGTATTGACATCAAAATTATAACTTTCTAGGTCCTATAGCACATAAACAGATCATATGCACGCAAAACGAGGTATAGCACGTAAAACGAGATAAGCAGGAAAGTGGGGTTTCACATTCTCCCCCCCTTATAGAAATTTCATCCTCGAAATTCTTACTTGATGTACGGAATAGATCTGGGTATTGGTGCTGCATCTGATCTCGTCTCTCCCACGTAGCTTCCTCAATGTCGTGATGCTTCCACAACACCTTAACCATCGGAATCCTCTTCGACCTCAACTCTCGGTCCATTTGATCTAGAATATGAATCGGACGCTCGTCATAAGTCAAATTCTCTCGAAGTTGTAACGGCTCTGGCTCAAGAATATGAGAAGGATCCGGATTATATTTCTACAAATTAGACACGTGAAATACATCGTGGACATTAGAGAAGTTCTCCGGTGAAGCCAACCGATATGCCAACTTACCAACCCTGCCAGTAATCTCAAACGGCCCAACAAATCTCGGACTCAGCTTTCCACCTTTACCATAATGAGCAAACCCCTTTCGAGGAGACAATCTCAATAAAACCCGATCTCCAACTACAAACTCTAAGTCTCGACGACGCTTATCAGCATAACTCTTGAATCTACTCTGTGCCGTAAGCATTCTCTGCCTGATCAACTGAACATTCTCAATCTTTTCTAGAAGCTCTGGCATGATAGTCGGATCAACAGTCTTCATATCTCCTACCTCGTCCCAATATAAAGGTGAACGGCACTTACGACCGTAAAGAGCTGCGAAAGGCGCCATCCCAATAGTAGCTTGATAACTATTGTTATAGGCAAACTTGGCAAGTGGTAGATGTTTCTCCCAGTTCTTCCCGAAGTCCAGAACACAAGCCCTAAGCATATCTTCCAGAATCTGAATAGTCCGCTCAGACTGACCGTCGGTCTGTGGATGATACGCAGTACTGAAGTTCAACTGAGTACCTAAGGTCTCCTGAAGTTTCTCCCACAAACGAGAAGTAAATCGAGGATCTCGATCAGAGACAATACTAGATGGAATACCGTGAAGTCTAACAATCTGATCCAGATAGAGGTCCGTCAACTTTGTAACCTCATCTCCCATCCTCATTGCAATAAAATGAGCTGTCTTCGTCAACCGATCCACGACAACCAAACTGCATCATTACCCCTCAGTGATCTAGGCAACCCTGTGACGAAGTCCATCGTAATATGCTCCCATTTCCACTCTGGTATAGCCAACGGCTGAAGCAATCCTGTAGGTCGTTGATGCTCGGCTTTCACTCTCTGACAAATCAAACATCTAGACACAAACTGAGCAACCTCCCTCTTCATGTTGTTCCACCAGTAATGTTGCTTCAAATCCCGATACATCTTGGTTCCACCGGGATAAATAGTATATTTAGAATTATGAGCTTCCTCCAGAATACCTCGCCTCAAGCCCGGTTCATCGGGAACACAAACCCTGTTCCGAAATCGAAGAATACCGTCCTCATGCAGTTTGAAGTCAGACTGATCACCCGAAATCTGATCCTTGATCTTCTGAAGTTTAACATCAAGTTGCTGAGCTTCCCTGATCTGAGACAATAATAAAGGCTGAATACGAAGATGTGAACACATCACTCCAACCTGAGTCAACTCTGGTCTCCAATAACTAAACTCCTCAAGAACCTCCCACTTCTTGACAGCCAAGCAAGAAATACTAGCCTTCCGGCTGAGAGCATCTGCCACAACATTTGCCTTTCCAGGCAGATAATTGATAGAACAATTATAATCTCCAAGAAGCTCCATCCACCTCCGCTGGCGCATATTCAACTCCTTCTGTGAGAACAAGTACTTCAGACTCTTATGATCAGTGAAAATTTCAAACTTACTTCCCCACAGATAATGACGCCACTTCTTGAGTGCAAAGACAACTGCTGCCAACTCAAGATCATGAGTCGGATAATTTTCTTCATAAGGTTTCAACTTTCGAGAAGCATAGACAATAACTCGGCCATCCTGCATAAGAACACATCCCAAGCCTTCCTTGGATGCATCGCCGTAAATGACCATATTATCGGTCCCCTCTGGTAGAGCAAGTACTGTAGCGGTAGTTAACCTCTTTTTCAACTCCTGAAACCCACTCTCACACTTCTCATCCCAATTAAAGATAGTCCGTTTCTGAGTCAACTTAGATAGTGGCCCCGCAATCTTCGAGAAGTCCTTGACAAACCTACGGTAATAACCCGCCAAGCCAAGAAAGCTACGGACATCAGAAACATTCTCTGGCCACTTCCAAGACATCACCGATTCAATCTTAGTGGGATCTACAGAAATACCGCTCTGTGTGATAACATGGCCAAGAAAAGAAATCCGTTGCAGCAAAAATTCACATTTGCTGAACTTGGCAAACAACTGTTGCTCCTGCAACTTCTCTAATACAAGTCGTAGATGTTGCTCGTGCTCCGATTCAGATTTAGAATAGACCAAGATATCATCAATAAAAATCACCACGAACTGGTCCAAGTACGACTGAAAGACTCGATGCATCAAATCCATGAATGCTGCCGGTGCATTAGTCAAACCAAAGGGCATAACAACAAACTCATAATGCCCGTACAGAGTCCTGAAGGCAGACTTCGGAACATCCTCCGTGCGAATCTGAAGCTGATAATACCCCTGCCTCAAATCAAATTTAGAATAGACTTTGGCTCCCTGAAGTTGATCAAACAACTCATCAATCAGTGGCAAAGGATATTTATTCTTGATGGTCACCTGATTCAAACCACGGTAATCAATACACAATCTCAAGGTACCATCCTTCTTCTTCACAAATAAAACAGGAGCTCCCTAAGGTGAAGTGTGAAACCCAACTTTCCTACTTATATCGTTTTACGTGCTATACCTCGTTTTGCGTGCTATACCTCGTTTTGCGTGCATATGATCTGTTTATATGCTATAGGACCTAGAAAGTTATAATTTTGATGTCAATACTCCTAATACGTGCTAAATGTGCATTCATGAAATTTTCATCAAATATGGAGTCAGAAATTTTATCGTCGATTTTTAGTGAATAGTATTTTCGAAACACGTCTGCTAAAATTTTGAAACTGGTCTTTTTAACCCTTCTAGACCTAGTCTACGGACTTTAATAGACCTGTGTTTGATGAAAACGGTTTTAAAATCGGCTTAAGAATTTATTAGGATTTTTACACCGACTTTTGCGAAAATCGAGTTTTAAGCCAACTCGGGTGAAATTGTTGGATTGTAAAACTTCTTGTCACCTAAAAATAATTTACTTGAGCTAGCTTGGGTGTTGAATAAATGTTTTGAACTTTGGTGATCAAGAAAATGCATTTAAAGTCAAGAAAACACAAAAATACTAACTTAAACTACTTTGACTTTGCATTTTTTTTAATTGACTAAGCTTTTAATTATATATTGTCATCAACACACACTCAACACAACACAAAACATACTCAAAAAACACATAGGAGGCCGAGAGGGAGAAGAGAGAAAAAGAAAGAGAAAAACTCAAGCTTTTCAACCAATTTTTCAAAGAAAAACCTAGTTTTTTATCCGTAGAACTTCGCACCGACTTGGATTCTGCTTGTTGGGCACGCATAGCACGCATTATTAGGCTTATATCGCATCAAAGGTGAGAGAAAAATTCTAGATCTCAAAATGTCATTTTTATACTTTTGCTCATAAATGAAAATTTAACCGTTAGAATTGAAATCTGATGATAGATTATTCCTCCGTGCATGCTAGGGATCATTTTGATTTAATACTACGAATTTCTGTCGGATGTAGCATAATTTTTATTTTTCGGGTATTTAATTTTGATTAAAATGTTCAAAGTTGAATTAAATGAGTTGTGTTGATCGAAATCGATTGCCGTCGATTTCTAAATACTTGATAATTACGTGTTAGCGCTATTGTAATGCCTAATTTTTTGATTACATTGTTCGTGTGAAAATCCGGAAAATCCAGCCAAGACATCCTAGGGTTTTAGGGTTATCGGGCATGATTTGGAGGTGTTATGGTGGATTTCTGAGAGGGCTAATGTAGTAGGTTGAATGGGTGAGTGATAGAAACTGATTTGGCAATGTTTGGATTAGTAGATTGTAAGTTATGAATTTTAGAAGTTTGGGTTATCATTCTTTAATTTCTTGAACGATGCCTTTAGATGGTTGGGTGGTGTTTGAGTGTTGAATGGTGAGTTGTTGATGAGTAATTTAGGGTTTAATTGTGTATATTATGCATGTCCGGTTAGATGGCCTACTTTGTCATCTAACTTCGTTGTTTGTTGTTTAATTAAATATTGATGTTATTGATTGATTATTATTGAGTTCGGGAATCGGGCACTTTCGTTGCTGATCTCCCAATTGATTGATTGATGATTGATTGATGATTGATGATGATTATGGAGTCTTGGTATGTGTGTGCCACCTCTCGGGCAGCGTTGGGCTGTCGAGTTGATAACAGCATGACTGCCATAGGCTACCCCCAGCTCGCATGACGGAGGTGTCATGGAGGGAGGGGCTAGTGAGGTACCTCAGGTGCGTGAGTAATGGGGAGTTATAAGAAGAACGGTTGAGATCGTGATGGCGTTTGGAGCTACACCAAATAGAGTATCCTTTATTGATTGGTTATATAGTTATGTGATGATAATGTTATTATTGTTGTTGTGTGTTTACTTGCTCAAAGGACTAAATCCAAGGAGCATAGTGAATACTGTCGAGATCTATCGGATCCTTACTGGGCTTATGTATATAAGCTCACTCTCTATTATTGCATGCTTACAGGTGTTGCAGAGCCGGATTATGGGTACGTGCCTCCTGAGGAGGAAAATGTGCCTTACGTGGACGAGTCATATGTTCTTGAGTCTTATCCATGATTCTATGTTGTTTAATGTCATGTATATTAGCTTAATAGACTTTTATATGCTTTATGGTTCTTATTGTAATAGATGTTGAAAGATGATGATCCAAATGATGTTAACTTAGTGGATTTCTTTTGTCTATGGTTAAGTTGTTAGATGGGTCTCAACTTATTTTTGAAATGTATGATAAGGTTGAGGTATTGTATGTTATGTTGGAACGGAGGCAGATAACGAAGACTGATTATTGTATATTACGGTTATGTTGTGTTTTGTTATGCTGTTGAGGAGTTGTTGTTTGTATGGTTATAGAATTGGATGCTTAATGTTATTAATGAGGTTGGTTTAGAACCTCGGAAATCTATTTACTGTGGTTACGCTGCCGAAATTTCGTTGCATCCTGACTGATTGTAGGTGGGGTCGAGTTGGGGCGTGACATTTAAGTGGTATTAGAGCGCATGTTAGTTGTCAGCCGGGGTATTCTCGGAATGTGGGTAATGGTCTTAGCATGAAATATGTATGAAAAGAAAGAAGAGTGAATTATGTATTGATATGACTAAATGATTAAGTGATTATGTGATTTAAGTGCTTATGTGATTATGTGATCAATTTGCTTTTGTGATTGAAACTTATGTGATCTATGTGCTTTATATGAGTTTGTTGTTTATGTGTTAAAAGTTGTATATAATCTGTTTATGTGCTATAACCTGTGCTAACTCTTTGATTAGTACAATGGCCGGTAGATCGAGGACTCGTGGTAGGCCCGAGATTGTAGATGAGGTCCCTGGTAATGTGGCACAGGGCAGTGATGGGGGTGATGGCAGGTTAGGGGCAGCAATGGATCGGATTGCAGATTTGATGGCTGGGCAGGCCCAGTTGTTAGCAGGTCAGGCTGTTCAGACTCAGGCGTTGCAGGCTCAGATACAGAGTGTACAGGGAGGTAATCACGGTCGAGGTACTATGAAGGAGTTTCTGGGGTACTATCCTCCTAGATTTCAGGGAGAGCCTGATGATAGGAAGGCCGAGTCGTGGATTAGTAAGTTAGAGAAAATTTTTGATTCTCTCGGGTACACTGATGAGAGGAAGGTGACTTGTGCTGTCTATTTGCTTGATGATGAGGCAGAGGAATGGTGGCGCACTGTTAGAGCCAGTTGGGAGACCTGGGGTGTTCCGTATGTTTGGGATACCTTTCTGACTGCTTTTAGGGATAAGTATGTCCCGAGGGTTGCACGAGAGAGGAGAGAGGCTGAGTTCTTGTCTTTGGTACAGGGGGATTCTACTGTGGCTCAGTATGAGGCTACATTCACTAGGTTTTCCCGGTATGCACCGGAGTTTGTAGCTGTGGAGGAGAGGAAGACCCGTAGATTTATGTTGGGATTGAGGCCCGAGATTCAGGATGCAATGGCTCTGAATCGCTATGATATCTTCACTAAGGCTTTTGATGCAGCTTCTAGGTTAGAGAAGAAGAAAGGGAATCAGATTGTCTCCAGTCAGCCTAGTAAGAGGCCGTATCAGCCACAGGGCCAGCAGGTTATATATAGGCCTCTAGTACAGCAGGTTGTCTACAGGCCACCAGCCCAGCAGGGTTCTTATAGGCCACAGGGTCAGCAGAGTTACTATCGGCCTCAGTTTCAGCAGAGGCCATATCAGGTTCAGACTCAGTATAGGCCAACCCAGTCTTAGGGTCAGTACAGGCCTAGTGTGGTGAGACCTCAGCAGCAGGCTGTATCAGCTGTTTCATTAGCTTCTGGTTCTTCTAGAGGCAGTGTTAGTGCCACATCATCGCAGTGTAATTACTGCAAGCGCCCAGGGCATGTGGAGTTCGACTGCAGGGTAAAGGCAAGGACATGTTTAGGTTGTGGTAGCATCGAGCATAGGGCGAAGGATTGCCCTAGATATGCGAGGACTGAGGGTCGGGCAGCGACTCAGGGTTACCAGGGTAGGCCTATAGGCAGTGTACCACAGTAGCAGCGGGTTCAGGCTCGGGCTTATGCAGTTGATATGGAGGAGATGCCTGAGGAGACTGCAGTTGTGGAAGGTAACTTCCTTATACTTGATCAACTTGTTAAAGTGTTGATTGATTCTGGTGCTACACATTCTTTTATTACTCCTGCTTGTGTGCAACGTGTTAAATTGCAACCTGAAAGATTGCCTTATGTGGTTGAGATTAGTACCTCTTTGACTGATAAGTATTTTACTGGCTTAGTATGTAAGGATTGTATAATACATGTTAAGGGGCATAATTTTCCTTCGGACCTTATTTTATTTCCTATCCGGGGGTATGATATTATTCTGGGTATGGATTGGCTTTCTAAGTATGATGCTCAGTTGAACTGTTGAACCAAGGTAGTACAGTTTCGCTTGCCGGATCAGCCAGTAGTAGAGGTAGCGGGTAACCGGGGTGGTAAGACGAGTTTTGTTATCTCAGCAACTAAAGCCGTTAAGTTGGTGAGTAAGGGGTGTTCGGGTTATCTAGCTTATTTGATCAACAAGCCATCTGATAAGCTACAGCTTGAGCAAGTCCCTATTATCCGGGAATATCCTAATGTATTTCCCGAGGAGTTGCCAGGGTTGCCGCCAGAGAGGGATATAGAGTTTGTGATTAATCTTGTTCCCGGTACTCAACCTATTTCTAAATCGGCGTACCGGATGGCACCAGCTGAGTTGAAGGAGTTGAAGACTCAGTTACAGGAGTTATTGAAGAAAGGATTCATTCAGCAGAGTTCTTCACCTTGGGGAGCTCCTGTTTTATTTGTGAAGAAGAAGGATGGTACTTTGAGATTGTGTATTGATTACCGTGGTTTGAATCAGGTGACCATCAAGAATAAATATCCTTTGCCACTGATTGATGAGTTGTTTGATCAACTTCAGGGGGCTAAAGTCTATTCTAAATTTGATTTGAGGCAGGGGTATTATCAGCTTCGGATTCGCACGGAGGATGTTCCGAAGTCTGCCTTCAGGACTCGGTACAGGCATTATGAGTTTGTTGTTATGCCCTTTGGTTTGACTAATGCACCGGCAGCATTCATGGATTTGATACATCGAGTCTTTCAGCCGTACTTGGACCAGTTCGTGGTGATTTTTATTGATGATATCTTGGTCTATTCTAAATCTGAATCGGAGCACGAGCAACATCTACGACTTGTATTAGAGAAGTTGCAGGAGCATCAGTTGTTTGCCAAGTTCAGCAAATGTGAATTTTGGCTGCAACGGATTTCTTTTCTTGGCCATGTTATTACACAGAGTAGTATTTCTGTAGATCCTACTAAGATTGAATCGGTGATGTCTTGGAAGCGGCCAGAGAGTGTTACTGATGTCCGTAGCTTTCTTGGCTTGGCGGGTTATTACCGTAGGTTTGTCAAGGACTTCTCGAATATTGCGGGGCCACTATCTAAGTTGACTCAGAAACGGACTATCTTTAATTGGGACGAGAAGTGTGAGAGTGGGTTTCAAGAGTTGAAAAAGAGGTTGACTACCGCTCCAGTACTTGCTCTACCAGAGGGGACCGATAATATGGTCATTTACAGCGATGCATCCAAGGAGGGCTTGGGATGTGTTCTTATGCAGGATGGCTGAGTTATTGCCTATGCTTCTCGAAAGTTGAAACCTTATGAAGAAAATTATCCGACTCATGATCTTGAGTTGGCAGCAGTTGTCTTTGCACTCAAGAAGTGGCGTCATTATCTGTGGGGAAGTAAGTTTGAAATTTTCACTGATCATAAAAGTCTGAAGTACTTGTTCTCATAGAAGGAGTTGAATATGCACCAGAGGAGGTGGATGGAGCTTCTTGGAGATTATAATTGTTCTATCAATTATCTGCCTGGAAAGGCAAATGTTGTAGCAGATGCTCTCAGCCGGAAGGCTAGTATTTCTTGTTTGGCTGTCAAGAAGTGGGAGGTTCTTGAGGAGTTTAGTTATTGGAGACCAGAGTTGACTCAGGTTGGAGTGATGTGTTCACATCTCCGTATTCAACCTTTATTATTGTCTCAGATCAGGGAAGCTCAGCAATTTGATGTTAAACTTCAGAAAATCAAGGATCAGATCACTGATGATCAGTTTGACTTCAAACTGCATGAGGACGGTATTCTTCGGTTTTGGAATAGGGTTTGTGTTCCCGATGAGCCGAGTTTGAGGCGAGGTATTCTGGAGGAAGCTCATAATTCTAAATATACTATTCATCCTGGTGGAACCAAGATGTATCGGGATTTGAAGCAACATTACTGGTGGAACAACATGAAGAGAGAGGTTGCTCAGTTTGTGTCTAGATGTTTGACTTGTCAGAGAGTGAAAGCCGAGCATCAACGACCTGCAGGTTTGCTTCAGCCATTGGCTATACCCGAGTGGAAATGGGAGCATATTACGATGGACTTCGTCACAGGGTTGCCTAGATCACCGAGGGGTAATGATGCAGTTTGGGTTGTCGTGGATCGGTTGACGAAGACAGCTCATTTTATTGCCATGAGGATGGGAGATGAGGTTACAAAGTTGACAGACCTCTATCTGGATCAGATTGTTAGACTTCACAGTATTCCATCTAGTATTGTCTCTGATCGAGATCCTCGATTTACTTGTCGTTTGTGGGAGAAACTTCAGGAGACCTTAGGTACTCAGTTGAACTTCAGTACCGCGTATCATCCACAGACCGACGGTTAGTCTGAGCGGACTATTCAGATTCTGGAAGATATGCTTTAGGGCTTGTGTTATGGACTTCGGGAAGAATTGGGAGAAACATCTACCACTTGCCGAGTTTGCCTATAACAATAGTTATCAAGCTACTATTGGGATGGCGCCTTTCGCAGCTCTTTACGGTCGTAAGTGCCGTTCACCTTTATATTGGGACGAGGTAAGAGAGATAAAGACTGTTGATCCGACTATCATGCCAGAGCTTCTAGAAAAGATTGACAATGTTGAGTTGATCAGGCAGAGAATGCTTACGGCGCAGAGTAGATTCAAGAGTTATGCTGATAAGCGTCGTCGAGACTTAGAGTTTGTAGTTGGAGATCAGGTTTTCTTGAGATTGTCTCCTCGAAAGGGGTTTGCTCGTTATGGTAAAGGTGGAAAGCTGAGTCCGAGATTTGTTGGGCCGTTTGAGATTACTGGCAGGGTTGGTAAGTTGGCATATCGGTTGGCTTTACCGGAGAACTTCTCTAATGTCCATGATGTATTTCACGTGTCTAATTTGCGGAAATATAATCCGGATCCTTCTCATATTCTTGAGCCAGAGCCGTTACAGCTTCGAGAGAATTTGACTTATGACGAGCGTCCGATTCGTATTCTAGATCAGATGGACCGAGAGTTGAGGTCGAAGAGGATTCCGATGGTTAAGGTGTTGTGGAAGTATCACGGCATTGAGGAAGCTACGTGGGAGAGACGAGATCAGATGCAGCATCAATACCCAGATCTATTCCGTACATCAAGTAAGAATTTCGAGGACGAAATTTCTATAAGGGGGGGGAGAATGTGAAACCCCACTTTCCTGCTTATATCGTTTTACGTGCTATACCTCGTTTTGCGTGCATATGATCTGTTTATGTGCTATAGGACCTAGAAAGTTATAATTTTGATGTCAATACTCCTAATACGTGCTAAATGTGCATTCATGAAATTTTCATCAAAAACGGAGTCAAAAATTTTATCGTCGATTTTCAGTGAATAGTATTTTTGAAACACGTCCGCTAAAATTTTGAAAATGGTCTTTTTAACCCTTCTAGACCTAGTCCACGGACTTTAATAGACCTGTGTTTGATGAAAACGGTTTTAAAATCGGCTTAAGAATTTATTAGGATTTTTACACCGACTTTTGCGAAAATCGAGTTTTAAGCCGACTCGGGTGAAATTGTTGGATTGTAAAACTTCTTGTCACCTAAAAATAATTTACTTGAGCTAGCTTGGGTGTTGAATAAATGTTTTGAACTTTGGTGATCAAGAAAATGCATTTAAAGTCAAGAAAACACAAAAATACTAACTTAAACTACTTTGACTTTGCATTTTTTTTAATTGACTAAGCTTTTAATTATATATTGTCATCAACACACACTCAACACAACACAAAACACACTCAAAAAACACATAGGAGGCCGAGAGGGAGAAGAGAGAAAAAGAAAGAGAAAAACTCAAGCTTTTCAACCAATTTTTCAAAGAAAAACCTAGTTTTTTGTCCGTAGAACTTCACACCGACTTGGATTCTGCTTGTTGGGCATGCATAGCACGCATTCCTAGGCTTATATCGCATCAAAGGTGAGAGAAAAATTCTAGATCTCAAAATGTCATTTTTATACTTTTGCTCATAAATGAAAATTTAACCGTTAGAATTGAAATCTGATGATAGATTATTACTCCTTGCATGCTAGGGATCATTTTGATTTAATACTATGAATTTCTGTCGGATGTAGCATAATTTTTATTTTCCGGGTATTTAATTTTGATTAAAATGTTCAAAGTTGAATTAAATGAGTTGTGTTGATCGAAATCGATTGCCATCAATTTCTAAATACTTGATAATTACGTGTTAGCGCTGTTGTAATGCCGAATTTTCGATTACATTGTTCGTGTGAAAATTCGGAAAATCCAGCCAAGACATCCTAGGGTTTTAGGGTTATCGGGCATGATTTGGAGGTGTTATGGTGGATTTCCGAGAGGGCTAATGTAGTAGGTTGAATGGGTGAGTGATAGAAACTGATTTGGCAATGTTTGGATTAGTAGATTGTAAGTTATGAATTTTAGAAGTTTGGGTTGTCATTCTTTAATTTCTTGAACGATGCCTTTAGATGGTTGGGTGGTGTTTGAGTGTTGAATGGTGAGTTGTTGATGAGTAATTTAGGGTTTAATTGTGTATATTATGCATGTCCGGTTAGATGGCCTACTTTGTCATCTAACTTCATTGTTTGTTGTTTAATTAAATATTGATGTTATATTGATGCTATTGATTGATTATTATTGAGTTCGGGAATCGGGCACTTTCGTTGCTGATCTCCCAATTGATTGATTGATGATTGATGATGATTATGGAGTCTTGGTATGTGTGTGCCACCTCTCGGGCAGCGTTGGGCTGTCGGGTTGATAACGGCATGACTGCCATAGGCTACCCCCAGCTCGCATGACGGAGGTGTCATGGAGGGAGGGGCTAGTGAGGTACCTCGGGTGCGTGAGTAATGGGGAGTTATAAGAAGAACGGTTGAGATCGTGATGGCGTTTGGAGCTACACCAAATAGAGTATCCTTTATTGATTGGTTATATAGTTATGTGATGATAATGTTATTATTGTTGTTGTGTGCTTACTTGCTCAAAGGACTAAATCCAAGGAGCATAGTGAATACTGTCGAGATCTATCGGATCCTTACTGGGCTTATGTATATAAGCTCACTCTCTATTATTGCATGCTTACAGGTGTTGCAGAGCCGGATTACGGGTACGTGCCTCATGAGGAGGAAAATGTGCCTTACGTGGACGAGTCATATGTTCCTGAGTCTTATCCATGATTCTATGTTGTTTAATGTCATGTATATTAGCTTAATAGACTTTTATATGCTTTATGGTTCTTATTGTAATAGATGTTGAAAGATGATGATCCAAATGATGTTAACTTAGTGGCTTTCTTTTGTCTATGGTTAAGTTGTTAGATGGGTCTCAACTTATTTTTGAAATGTATGATAAGGTTCAGGTATTGTATGTTATGTTGGAACGGAGGCAGATAACGAAGACTGATTATTGTATATTACGGTTATGTTGTGTTTTGTTATGCTGTTGAGGAGTTGTTGTTTGTATGGTTATAGAATTGGATGTTTAATGTTATTAATGAGGTTGGTTTAGAACCTCGGAAATCTATTTACTGTTGTTACGCTGCCGAAATTCCATTGCGTCCTGACTGATTGTAGGTGGGGTCGAGTTGGGGCGTGACATGAAGAACTCTGCTGAATGAATCCTTTCTTCAATAACTCCTGTAACTGAGTCTTAACTCATGAGGAGTGGTACAGACGTAGACCATATCATCACGGCCTCTCTTTTCATACTGCTAGGGATGCTTAACGCCACTTCGCCAACTGGCATTACGTACGCTTTCGTGTCTCTTAGTGTGGTCAACACTGGGTGTTTTCGAGTAGTGAGGCTTACACCCATTTGCATTAGTTCATCCAAAGTTCCTTACCTTTCTGCACGAATTATTGAATAAGCCATCTTCCTATCAAGGTTAAGGAGTCAACTCAATATCTCAGCGGCGGGATTGAATACTCGGATTGAATCAGAATTCACGCCACCCACCCTGAACAAATAGGAGGCGTGGGCTACAAATCACACATAAGCTGCCTGGTCGCACGATAGAAGAACACCCAACATAAAGATGCATACTCCTCCATGTGAAATATTCATCTTCATTGGAGCTTTTTGGTAGTAGTCGTGACCAATAGCTATCAGTTATCGGCTCGTTGGTAAGGTGAGACCTTCAAGCCTGATTTCTGGTAGCGCACCCTGTAACGCCCTATCCCTCACGAGACCGAAGTCTCTAATAACCTTGCTATTCTCAACCCAATTCCAACCCAGTCATAAAATTTTAGGACAAACAGACGGAGCCTCCCCTGTACCATGGACATTCTGAAAACCTGTAAGCATTAAAATAAAACCACAAGGAAAAAAGAACAACATTTCTAATTGAAATCCCAACTTCAAGGCCATCTGAGACTTAACCAACATAAGACAATATAAATACATACAAGCATGCAACAATAGTCTTAAAATCTTTGTCTTCATTCGCTTATCATACCATTCTATGTTAGCAATTAAACATTCTTAGAAATTAAAGCCAACTATGTCACGCCCCAACTCGACCCCTCCTACAATCAGTCAGGACGCAACGGAATTTCGGTAATATAACGACAGTAATTTGGACACTAAGGCTCTAAACCAACCTCTTCGAAACTCATACATCCAACTCCACAATAATTCAACAATTAACAACACAACCACAACATACAATAAACATTCTTTACTATTGTATCCATAGGTTATACACCTCCGTTCCAACATCATACATTTACTATATAACATACATTCCCAAAATAGATTATAACCAATCTAGCAACCTAATCATGTTCCAAAACAAGACTACTAAGCTAGCAACGTTTAATTCATTATCTTTACAACATCTTATACATCATAAACTTCTAAGTAAATACAAAAGATCTAGTTTTAATATACAAGATAACAAAAGAGAACTACATATCAAATATCAATGACAAGACTTTGGCACATAGGACTTGTCCACATAAAGCACATTCTCAACTTCCTAAGGCACGTGTCCATATTCCTGTTCTGTAACACCGGTATGCATGCAATAATAGAGAGTGAGCTTATATAAAACAAACTCAGTGAGGATCCGATAGATCTCTAACAGTATTTACTATACTCCTTAGAAATGATCCTTTGAGTAGTAAACACACAATAAAACATCAATAACAATATAAACACATAACTATATTGACCAATCAATAAAGGATACTCTAGTTGGTGTAGCTCCAAATACCATCACGATCTCAACCATTCTTCTTGTAACTCCCCATTACTCATGCACCCGAGGTACCTCACTAGCCCCTCCATCCATGACACCTCTGTCATGCGAGCTGGGGGTAGTCTCTGGTAGTCATGCCGTTATCAACCCGACAGCCCAAAGCTGCCCGAGAGGTAGCACACACATACCAAGACTCAGCAATAATAATAAACATCATTCACAGGAGGACAATCTAGCAGAATTGCCTATCTCCCGGTTCATCAATCATCAATCAATAATCATCAATAATCATCAATTATCATTAATTATCATCAATTATCATTAATATAACATCAATATAACATCAAGATAACATCAGGTAATTAATTAAACAACAAACAACTAAGTTAGATGACAAAGTAGGTCATCCAGCTTAACATGCATTAAACACGTAATCTAACCCTAGTCTAACCATCAACAACTCACAATTCAATCACTCAAACACCACCCAATCATCTAAAGGCTCAATTTGACAATTTAAGGAAAGACAACCTAAACTTCAAATAATCATATCTGACATTATACTAATACAAACTACTCCAAATCAGTTTCTAACACTCACCCATTCAATCAACTACATTAGCCCTCTCGGAAACCAACCAAGACACATCAAAATCAAGCCCAACAACCCTAAAACCTCAATGCACCTAGGCTGAAATTTCTGGATTTTCACCCAAACATCGCATTCGAAAATTTAGAATTATAACGGCGTTACCACGTAATTAATAAACTTTTAAAAATCGACTGCAATCGATTCCAACCACAACAACTCAAGATATTCATCAAATAGCCAATCTATCAACTTTAAATACCCAAAAATAAATAATTTCGCTACAATGGTTCAAATCTCATAGTAATATACATAAATGATCCTTGGCATGCACTGAGCAATAATATAACTTCAAATTAATATTCTAACGGTTCAAAATGCAATTATGTGCAAAAACAAAAAAAATTGACTTTTGAGATCTAGAATTTTTCTCTCACCTTTGATGTGTTTTGATGCAAGAAATGTGTAGAATGGATGCCCAACAAGTGAAATCAAGCTTTGAATGAAGTGATTTGGACTTGAATTGCAAAATCTATGTGAAAAATGCTTTGAAAAGCCTTGAAAATGCCTTCATCTTTCTCCTACAAAGAACCATCGTTTTGTGTCTGTTTTGGAGGTGTTTTGCTTTGTTTTTAATGTGTGTTGATGATATATTAAGCAAAGGTCAAATAAATAAAAGAAAGTCAAAGGTGGAAACTAATTATTTTTAGTGTTTTCTTGTCTTTTAATTCATTTTCTTGACTACTCTTGCTCAAATTAATTATGCAACACCTAAACTATCTCAAATAGTTTATTTTTAGGTGACAAGAAGTTTTACATTCAAACAATTTCAGCCGAGTCGGCTTAAAACGCGATTTTTGTAAAAGAAGGTGAAAAGTCATATTATTTATTTTCAAATGTCTTTTGAATGCACAATCAATCTAAAATAATTTAATATCACATATAAATATATTTATATTAATATATACTAGGTCAACAAAAGTCAATGCAAGAATCGGGTTTAGAAGAAATCACTATTTGACTCAAAAACGCTACTTTTCGCCTGAATAGTGTATTTAAATTACTATTCCGTCTCATAATCATTTTTTATCAAACATGGGTCTATTAGTAATAGAGGACTAGGTTTTAAGACGTTTAAAACACCATTGTAAAAATTTTAGCGGACAGCTGTTTAAAATACTATTCACAAAAATTGTCGATAAAATTTCTGATGCCGTTTTTGATGAAAATTTCATGAATACACACATAGCATGTATTAAGAATATAAATCACATATTTACCACATTCTAACTCATATAACACATAAACAGGTCAAATCACGCAAATCGAGGTAAAGACATGCAAATCGATGTAAAGACGAAAACTGGGGTTTCACATTCTCCCCACCTTAAAAAAATTGTGTCAGCGCCATTCTCGAACTGACAGACAATTAAATCTTCAATCGTTAAACGTAACAATACTTTTCTTAGTTCCCATTTATCTCTTAGGATGACACCTAAACAAAGACCTTAATTGAAATAAACTTCGTTGACTGCAAGATGATTATCATAATTACAAGACAATCTTCAATTCATAATTCTCTCCCACCTAATATCATATTGCATATGAAAGAAATCGCAATTCCAAAGTCTTAGCATGACACCACTACTTATCAATCATCTCCTACTACACAAAAGAGCTCTATGAACACCTCGAGGGTTTAAAAACTCATTCACGATAACATGAATGATTATTGATCAAGGAAATATCTCAAAAGTGACATTTGTTAGAATATGGCTCTTATGAAATTTACAAGGAAATACGAATATGAAAAATCATATTCGAGCCAGCAATCAAGTGAACAAGAGGTCAAATAGGTTAGAGAATCAAGAGGTTAATAGTTTAATAAGGAAGCATGATAACTAAGATAAGAAATGTCTCAGCATCGATCAATTAAATAAGTACGAACAAAGGATGATAACGAGTCAAAACAGTGCTGAGTATGTTGAACAAAATTCCTGAACAAGTAGATATTTCAATTCTCGATGATTGTTCAAGGAACCAACAAGTAAGTTGTACTTGAGGCGAAATGAAATTAAGAAATAAGAGATGATTAATTCAATAAAAAAATATGAGTGGTAAGAGTATCTCAGCATGCAATAACCAAAGATGTATAAATAAGAAGGACAATGTCGAGTATATTGAATGGGCAATTACAAGCAAAGTAATGGCTCATGATTTAATAATAAAACAATAGGATTAACAAGGATCAACAAGGATGACAATGATGTACTTAGGTAGGGAGCACATCAACCAAGTGAAATTCGAACAAGCAAAATGGTATACCAAAGGAAAAATTACTTTCAAATGAATAGTAATATGATGAAATGAAATATTTAAATCAATGGATGGAGATATAGAATGAAATATAGAAGTCTCAAACCTTAACTTCAATAAGTGACATTGCTATAAGAAGCAAATATGAATGTTAAGAATAGAAACAATGTCAAATGAGTATAGGATTCATTAATCCAATAAGCAAACTTTCAAGAAACAATTGATAGGCTACAAAAGTGTAACCCTGTAATACCCGAGCCCGGAATGTGAATTTTCTTTGTTTATTATATTGAAAATTATATTTCCTTAAATTCTTTGTGAATTAACTGTTACTTTCTCGCCGACGCAACGTGCATTGCATTTAAGGAGCGATAGCTAGATAACGAGTTCCAGTCCTCAGCAAATAGTGAAACTAGTATTTAGACGACTTAAATTTTATATTTTAATTGTTGCTAACTTTAATTAAACTTACCTTAACTGAAACGGCTTTAAAACGCGCGAAATAGGGCCATTTGACCAAGTTTTTAAGTAGTTTGACTTAGCCCTTTGACCCTTTGACCATTTGACCCTTAAATAAGTTAAAACTAAGCAAAATAAAATAAAAACAGTAGCAAAACCAGCAGCAGGTCGTGAGCTTCCTTAGAGAAAAAAAAAACCTTTCAACCTTCCAAACGATCAATCTTCGCGTGTGCTCGTGCGGGGTGATTTCCGCGGCAACCAACGTTGTTTTCCTAGCGACTAGGAGTACCTAAGGTGAGGGAAGCATGTTATTTGCGCATTTATACATTGTGTTTGTTAACTTTGTCAATTTTTAGATTTATCCGTAGATCGTTATTTAAAGCGATTTGATGCTTCTAGAATGTTCCTTAGCATTTGTAGAACATGTATTTATGGCTTTGTAACATTTTCTGCGGTTAAATTTTGTGATTGCAACTTGAATTGTGGAATAAATAGTGTTTTATGAATAGTAAAACCTTGAAACGTTGAAGTTGCGCTGTTATGCTTTCCGTTGATGTAGAAACGTGCTAGGTATGCTAGAATGCTAAAATGTGTAGTTTGTTTGGGTTGCGTAGTGGAAAAAATGAGAATTAAGCCTTTGGAAAAGTCGGGGTCGTTTAGGTCGACTTTGGCATTTTCTCGTTTTGCGTGTTGGCATTGCTTCGGGAATCCATGGAAGCACTTTTGGTGCGATTATGGCGTTGGTTGGGTGTTTGGTTGTTGTAGTTGTAGTTCAAACGAGAAAGGGGGAAATCGGGGCTTTGCGCGAGTTCTAGGGTAAAGTAAGGTTTTGAGGTCTTTAGACGTGCCTTATGGTGACTTAGGAGGGTTGGCGAAGTCGGTTTCCAGAACTCGTGGCTCGTTTGGAAATGGTAGCATTTTGACAGTTGGGGCCGATTTGTGTTTTTGTGTGTTTACTTGTCTTTATGCTTATAGAATGCTTAAAATTACTTGAATTACTTGTTTGAGTTGTTTTGGATTGAATTGCTTATCAAATTGCTGCTATTGCGTGCGAGAGTAACCTACTTTGTTATTCTCCCACGTGTGGCTTTATCGCTTGTTTATTGTCTTGTATCGAGTCTTGCATTGCATAGTGTCTCGCGCGTGGGTGATGGGCCTCTCTGGGTAGCCTTGGGTTGCCAGTGTTGGTTGCTCTAGCTCCGCTGCTATTCCCTTTCTCGCTTGGGTTGCCTCCCAGGGAGATTTGGGTCGTAGGATTGATGGATACTTCCGAGGTATTCCAAACTGGTGTTATAAGGTTGTTTGGGCCGACGCGTCGTCATCGAATTCGTGTTTGAAAGTTGCTCGTGAAAAGAGTATCGTATCCTTTAATTGAGTGTTTGCAGCTTTAAATACTTGCCTTGCTTTATTGTTGGCTTTGGAGGTAACTTATATGATTTGTATGTATTGTTTGGCTAATTGCATTGCGTACTCCTCTCATCTCCATCCTTGACACCAATTGCCCTCGCTGAGCAATAGTTTTTGCTCATTCCTTTCTATACCATGTTTTTACAGGAGTAGTTGAAGCAGACCCTCTCGAGGTAATAGAGGAGGAGGAGCAGGTGGAGGTGTTTCCATGATAGCACTTCCCTGCTTTGCTGGTGGTTGGTTACCAGTTTTGTGCAAACCTTGTTTGTGATGTATATTGCGTGAAGGACGCTTAATTTTGAGGTTTGTAGCCTTGTATATATTTTCTAGTTGAGACCTTTAATGGTCTTATGTTGTAATGGATTAAAGTTTGTAAATTGTAAACTTATACTCGGATAATTAGTGAAGAAATGCATACTAATAGCTAATGGTTTAGTGGCATGAATACCTGTGTAGTATGCATGGCATTTTGGCTTGGGAAGTTGGATAATAGGAAATGTATGTTTTATAGAAAGTTGGCTTGTTTTGGTTATTTTATGGCTTTCGCAAGTATTATATTGTTTTTAGGGTTTTCGGATCGTCCGCGGTACAGAGGAGACTCCGTCCGTGTGTCGGGTCCGGGCTTGGCCTTTTGCGGGGTCGGGTCGGGGCGTGACATCTTGAGGTGGTATCAGAGCATGATAGTCGTGCATGAGCCGGGATATGATTCTCGGTCTGTGGGGTAAAGGTCTAAAATGCTAAAGTGTTTATGAATGATTGCTAAGTGAAAAGAAAATGTTCTAGCATGACTTTGTGAACTTGGAATGTTTATGTGTTTAAGTGAAATAGTTTGGCAAGTTAAACTTGTCTTATGTGAATTGTGTGATAGAATGTTGGATTGTTATTAATTTGAGTGTTATATAATCTTATGTGTTATATTTCTGTCTATAAACTGCTTTTAAATGTTGCCAGCTATTGTGAGTTGCTACTATGCCGCCACGTCGTGGTACTCAAGGTATAGGATCAGATGAAGAGGCAGTAGAACAGGGTCAGCAGCCGTTGCCTGAGCAGTTTATGGCTACCATGACTACTGCAGTAGACCGGATCACACAGGTACTATATGAGCAGAGGCAGGACCGGATTAATCCCCAGGGTAATCAAGCTAATCCTGGTGGACAGGGGTACAGAGTTGAGAATAACCAGTTAGAGAAATTTCTGAGGCACGAGCCGGGAAAGTTCTTCGGAGAGCCTGATGATGAGGCTGCCGAGAGATGGATTAATCGTGTCGAGAAAATTTTCACCGCGTTGAGGTATACTGATGAGGCAAGAATAGATCATGCATCATTTTTATTTGAGGGTGATGCAGAGCAGTGGTGGAATACTGTTAGGCTGAGGTGGGATTGTGAGGATGTTCCACATTTATGGGATGATTTCGTAAGTGAGTTCCGGGACAAATATATTCCCGAGATGGCTATGGAGAGACGGGAAGATGAGTTTGTGGCCCTGAAGCAGGGAAATATGACTGTTGCACAATATGAGGCTAGATTTGTTAGCCTGTCGAGGTATATGCCCGAGTTGGTACGGCCAGCTAGGAGGATGATACATAGGTTTGTCCGTGGGTTGAGAATGGACATACAGTTGCATTTGACTGGACAGACCTACACTACTTTTCCCGAGGCATTTCAGGCAGCCTCGAAGTTTGAGAAACGGAAGGCTGAGATGTTAGCTGAGAGCAGTCAGCCGAGTAAGAAGCAGTTTTTGGGCCAGAGTAACCAGAGTCAGTATCAGGCTTCTGCACAGGGTCCTCAGCAGCGTCCGTATCAGCCACAGCAGCAGATTCAGGCAAGACCAGCTGTGACCAGACCTCAGCAGGGAGGTACAGTTCCTACCCCTGCCAGAGCCCCAGCACCTACAGGAAACACTGCGGTTAGGCAAAATCAGCAGTGTGATTATTGTAATCGACCAGGGCATATTGAGGCTAACTGCTAGAGGAAGAGTGGAAAATGTACGGGTTGTGGCAGTGATGAGCATAGGGTGAGGGATTTCCCTAAATATAATAATGTTCAGGGCCGTGGTGGAGGCCGAGGTGTTCAGAATAGGGCTGCAGGTGCACGACCAGCACAGAGAGTACAGGCTAGGGTCTTTGCACTGGATGCAGAGGAGCTGCCCGATAATACAGCTATAGTGGAAGGTACCTTTCTTCTCAATACTCAGCCAGTTAAAGTTTTGATTGATCCTGGAGCTACACATTCGTTTATAACTCCTGCATGTGCACGATATGTGAATGTTTGCATTGATAATTTGCCTCATGAAGTTGAAGTTAGTACTCATTTGGGTGCAAAATTTGTTGCTGAGTCTATTTGCAAATCTTGTGATATATGTATAGAGAACCGTAAATTTCCTGCTGATTTAATTATATTACCATTCCGTGACTTTGAAATCATTTTGGGAATGGACTGGTTGGGAAAGTATTATGCACAGTTGGATTGTAGAACAAATATCGTTTATCTTAAGGTTCCTGACCTACCGGTACTAGAGATTGTTGGGAACTGCAGGGCTGCCCGCATTCCACTTTTATCAGCGATCAAGACTTCTAAGTTGTTGAATAGGGGTTGTGAAGCTTACTTAGCCTATTTGATCAATCAGCCTGCTGATAAGTTGAGTCTGAATGAGGTTCCGATTGTTAGAGACTTCCCTGGTGTATTTCCCGAGGAATTACCGGGTTTACCACCGGATAGGGAGATTGAGTTCGTGATTGATCTTGTACCAGGCACTGCGCCAATTTCTAGGAGTCCTTATAGGATGGCATCGGCTGAACTTCAAGAGTTAAAAATTCAGCTTCAGAACTTGCTTGAGAAAGGGTTTATACAACCTAGTTCTTCACCGTGGGGTGCACCTGTGTTGTTTGTGAGAAAGAAAGATGGCACGCTACGGTTATGCATTGATTACAGGGGACTTAATCAAGTCACAATTAAGAACAAATACCCCTTGCCGTTGATTGAAGAATTGTTTGACCAGTTGCAGGGTGCGAGTGTTTACTCCAAATTTGACTTGAGGCAGGGTTACTATCAACTTAGAATTCGGAGTGACGATATACCAAAGACGGCATTCAGGACTAGATATGGCCACTATGAGTTTGTTGTTTTGCCGTTTGGTTTGACGAATGCACCAGCCGCATTCATGGACTTGATGCAGAGGGCTTTTCGGCCTTACCTTGATCAGTTTGTCGTGATCTTCATTGACGACATTTTAGTGTATTCGAAGAACGAGGCTGAACATGAGCAACACTTGAGGATTGTGCTTCAGACTTTGCAGGAAAACAAGTTTTTTGCTAAATTCAGCAAGTGTGAGTTCTGGTTGAACCAGATATCTTTTCTAGGCCATATCATTTCAGATCGAGGAATTTCAGTGGATCCAGCTAAGATTGAAGTTGTTTCAGCTTGGAAGAGACCTGAGACGGTGCCAGAGATTCGGAGTTTTCTTGGATTGGCTGGTTACTACCGGAGATTTGTTAAAGACTTTTCTAAAATTTCTGGACCTTTGAGCCAGTGGACTCAGAAGAAAGTTGCTTACAACTGGGATGCTAAATGTGAATCCAGTTTCCAAGAATTGAAGAAGAGACTAACTACAGCTCCTATACTAGCTTTACCTGAGGGAACAGAGAACTTTGTTGTCTACAGTGATGCATCTAAAGAAGGATTGGGCTGTGTTTTAATGCAGAATGGTAAGGTGATTGCCTATGCTTCTAGGAAATTGAAACCTTATGAAGTCAATTACCCTACACATGATCTTGAGTTAGCTGCAGTTGTGTTTGCTTTGAAGAAGTGGCGTCACTACTTGTGGGGTTGCAGATTTGAAATATTTACCGACCACAAGAGTCTCAAGTATTTGTTTTCACAGAAGGATCTAAATATGAGGCAGCGGAGATGGCTAGAGCTATTGGGTGGTTATAACTGTTCTATTAACTATGTGCCAGGTAAGGTAAATGTTGTTGCTGATGCTTTGAGCCGAAAGGCTACTGTTGCAAGCTTGATTATCAAGGACTGGGAGACTTTGGAAGAAATTTGTTCATGGAAACCAGAAGCTACTGAGGTAGGGATTCGGTTTGCTAGTTTACAGATTCAGTCAGGATTGCTAGCTCAGATCAAAGAGGCTCAGAAGACTAATCCTCACATCTTGAAGATCCAAGAGAAAGCTAAAGGGGGAGAGTCAGAGTTTAAATTACATGCAGATGGCATCTTCAGATTCAGGGACAGAGTATGTGTTCCTAGTGATCCGACTTTGAAGAATGAGATCCTGTCCGAGGCACATAATTCGAGGTATACGATTCACCCGGGCAGTACTAAGATGTATAGAGATTTGAAGCAACACTTCTGGTGGAACAATATGAAGAGAGAGATTGCTGGGTATGTATCCAGATGTTTGACTTGTCAGAGGGTTAAAGTTGAGCATCAGAGGCCAGCCGGACTTCTACAGCCATTGTCGATTCCGCAATGGAAGTGGGTACATATAACAATGGACCTTGTGACCGATCTTCCTAGATCTCCGAGAGGATGTGATTCTGTTTGGGTTGTTGTGGACCGCTTGACTAAAGTTACACATTTTATTCCCGTGAACAAACAGGATAGCCTTGATAAGCTAGCTGAATTGTATGTTGCTAATATTGTGAGATTGCATGGAGTACCACAGAGTATAGTGTCAGATAGGGATCCCAGATTCAGATCTCGTTTTTGGCAGAAGTTGCAAGAGGCCATGGGAACTAAGTTGAGCTTCAGTACTGCATATCATCCGCAAACTGATGGACAGTCTGAGAGAACCATTAGGATCTTGGAAGACATGCTTCGGGCATGTGTGCTTGACTTTGGGAAGAATTGGGAGAAGTTTTTGCCTTTAGCGGAGTTCGCTTACAACAATAGTTATCAATCTACTATAGGTATGGCTCCCTACGAGGCGTTGTATGGTCGGAAATGCAGATCCCCATTATATTGGGAAGAGGTTGGAGAGATGAGAACAGTTGATCCGACTGTGTTACATGAGATGATTAAGATGGTAGATAATGTTCACCTTATTCGCCAGCGTATGCTTACAGCTCAGAGTCGTCAGAAGAATTATGCAGATAAGCACCGTCGGGATCTTAAGTTTGATTTGGGAGATTGGGTGTTTCTTAAGATTTCTCCACGGAAGGGATTGATTTGGCACGGTAAGACGGGAAGCTTAATCCTAGGTATGTGGGTCCGTATGAGATCACCGAAAAGGTAGGTCATTTGGCTTATCGATTAGCTTTGCCTCCGAGCTTGTCGAGACTGCACGATGTGTTCCACGTGTCTATGTTGAAGAAGTATCATCCAGACCCTTCACATGTACTTGAACCAGAACCTTTGCAGATTGAAGAAAAGTTGTCCTACGAAGAGAAACCAATTAGAATTGTGGATCGGAAGATTCAGGAGCTTCGCAGGAAGAGTATTCCGTTAGTAAAGGTTCTGTGGAATCATCATGGGTTTGAGGAAGCGACTTGGGAAAGAGAGGACCAAGTTCGGGATCAGTATCCGGAGTTGTTTGTTGACCAGGTAAGAATTGCGTGGGCGCAATTATTTTAAGGGGGAGAGGGTGTAATACCCGAGCCCGGAATGTGAATTTTCTTTGTTTATTATTTTGAAAATTATATTTCCTTAAATTCTTTGTGAATTAACTGTTACTTTCTCGCCGACGCAACGTGCATTGCATTTAAGGAGCGATAGCTAGATAACGAGTTCCAGTCCTCAGTAAATAGTGAAACTAGTATTTAGACGACTTAAATTTTATATTTTAATTGTTGCTAACTTTAATTGAACTTACCTTAACTGAAACGGCTTTAAAACGCGCGAAATAGGGCCATTTGACCAAGTTTTTAAGTAGTTTGACTTAGCCCTTTGACCCTTTGACCATTTGACCCTTAAATAAGTTAAAACTAAGCAAAATAAATAAAAACAGCAGCAAAACCAGCAGCAGGTCGTGAGCTTCCTTAGAGAAAAAAAAAAAAACCTTTCAACCTTCCAAACGATCAATCTTCGCGTGTGCTCGTGCAGGGTGATTTCCGAGGCAACCAACGTTGTTTTCCTAGCGACTAAGAGTACCTAAGGTGAGGGAAGCATGTTATTTGCGCATTTATACGTTGTGTTTGTTAACTTTGTCAATTTTTAGATTTATCCGTAGATCGTTATTTAAAGCGATTTGATGCTTCTAGAATGTTCCTTAGCATTTGTAGAACATGTATTTATGGCTTTGTAACATTTTCTGCGGTTAAATGTTGTGATTGCAACTTGAATTGTGGAATGAATAGTGTTTTATGAATAGTAAAACCTTGAAACGTTGAAGTTGCGCTTTTATGCTTTCCGTTGATGTAGAAACGTGCTAGGTATGCTAGAATGCTAAAATGTGTAGTTTGTTTGGGTTGCGTAGTGGAAAAAATGAGAATTAAGCCTTTGGAAAAGTCGGGGTCGTTTAGGTCGACTTTGGCGTTTTCTCATTTTGCGTGTTGGCATTGCTTCGGGAAGCCATGGAAGCACTTTTGGTGCGATTATAGCGTTGGTTGGGTGTTTGGTTGTTGTAGTTGTAGTTCAAACGAGAAAGGGGGAAATCGGGGCTTTGCGCGAGTTCTAGGGTAAAGTAAGGTTTTGAGGTCTTTAGACGTCCCTTATGGTGACTTAGGAGGGTTGGCGAAGTCGGTTTTAAGAACTCGTGGCTCGTTTGGAAATGGTAGCATTTTGACAGTTGGGGCCGATTTGTGTTTTTGTGTGTTTACTTGTCTTTATGCTTCTAGAATGCTTAGAATTACTTGAATTACTTGTTTGAGTTGTTTTGGATTGAATTGCTTATCAAATTGCTACTATTGCGTGCGAGAGTAACCTACTTTGTTATTCTCCCACGTGTGGCTTTATCGCTTGTTTATCGCTTGTTTATTGTCTTGTATCGAGTCTTGCATTGCATAGTGTCTCGCGCGTGGGTGATGGGCCTCTCTGGGTAGCCTTGGGTTGCCAATGTTGGTTGCTCTAGCTCCGCTGCTATTCCTTTTCTCGCTTGGGTTGCCTCCTAGGGAGATTTGGGTCGTAGGATTGATGGATACTTCCGGGGTATTCCAAACTGGTGTTATAAGGTTGTTTGGGCCGGCGCGTCGACATCGAATTCGTGTTTGAAAGTTGCTTGTGAAAAGAGTATTGTATCCTTTAATTGAGTGTTTACAGCTTTAAATACTTGCCTTGCTTTATTGTTGGCTTTGGAGGTAACTTATATGATTTGTATGTATTGTTTGGCTAATTGCATTGCATACTCCTCTCATCTCCATCCTTGACACCAATTGCCCTCGCTGAGCAATAGTTTTTGCTCATTCCTTTCTATACCATGTTTTTACAGGAGTAGTTGAAGCAGACCCTCTCGAGGTAATAGAGGAGGAGGAGCAGGTGGAGGTGTTTCCGTGATAGCACTTCCCTGCTTTGCTGGTGGTTGGTTACCAGTTTTGTGCAAACCTTGTTTGTTATGTATATTGCGTGAAGGACGCTTAATTTTGAGGCTTGTAGCCTTGTATATATTTTCTAGTTGAGACCTTTAATGGTCTTATGTTGTAATGGATTAAAGTTTGTAAATTGTAAACTTATACTCGGATGATTAGTGAAGAAATGCATACTAATAGCTAATGGTTTAGTGGCATGAATACCTGTGTAGTATGCATGGCATTTTGGCTTGGGAAGTTGGATAATAGGAAATGTATGTTTTATAGAAAGTTGGCTTGTTTTGGTTATTTTATGGCTTTCGCAAGTATTATATTGTTTTTAGGGTTTTCGGATCGTCCGCGGTACAGAGGAGACTCCGTCCGTGTGTCAGGTCCGGGCTTGGCCTTTTGCGGGGTCGGGTCGGGGCGTGACAAACCCTCTCTCAAATAAGTGAGAATAGAGTAGAAAAGAATAATAAGACCGATAGAATTATGAAGCACAAGAAGGGTGTCCCACCTACATACTTAAACACCAACAAGTCAAATCCTACAATCTATCTTTCTTCAAAACAAGACACTAACGAGATCTAGAGAACCTGAGGAGTCATACAAGCACTCCAAAATTTATATTCTGCACCAGACAAATCACTAAACAAGATAAATCACCGATTACCCAACAAGATTCATTGATGAAGACTCCAAAATCTGATAACACAATACAGATTCATACTAACTCATTATAACACAAGAGAATCCTCAATCAACAATTTAGAAACTCATACCACCTGGAACTCAAAAGCTTGATGTAGGCAAGTAAATGTTCAGTCACCAAAATGCATTCTTAGTTCCTCAAATAACTCTATATTCCAACAATTACATATTCGAATAAAGTAACTTTAGTCAGAAATCACTCTAATTGTCTCAAAGGGTTAAAGATCAAAACTTCAAAATATCCATTAATAATATAGCAATCCCAAATAGTATAAATATATACATGTTATACTACACTTCATTCCATTCACAAATATACATCACTAATTCCTCAAATAAATTCATTCTAAAATAACCTCAAGAAAGTATAGTCTGAGTTGAGACCCTAAAAGTGTCTAATCACAACGTCACCGAAACCTCAACTTATGATCCATCTCCAAGTAATAACAAGTTAAATATGGCAACAAAAGTAATTATAATCATCAACATACATTTCTATTTCTTTGGACAACTTCATTCTCGCTAAAGGAATATCAAGAATAGATCCATTAAACTGAGACTAAAATCCATAAACATAACAATTAAAATCTCACTGATAAACTACTAGAATAATAATAATTCAAAATCACGGCCTACCTCTATTTCCAGAAACTCTTGCAGTCATCCTTACTTCACCCAAAAGAATCACCCACAGTTATAGCATATATACAATTATATCTCATGAAAACAAGTACCAACATATTACATAATTATCATATATTACAACATTATCACATAACACACAATTCAACACATAGAAAGCCAATATCACCTAAACATGTTATATTATGGAAGTAAGTTATAAACCATTAAAGTCACATAAGCAACAAACTTCACATAAGACAAGTTGATCACGTAACTCACATTGGTCACTTAAAGTACATTGAGCATCAAAAACACGTTGTTTCACATAAGCTAGTTATAAACAATTAAAGCCACATAAAAAACTAACTTCAGACAGACACTTCAGTCACATAAAACACATTTGTCACCTAATAGAAATTAATCACAAAATGCATATTAACTACAACACATTGAGTATGTAAGACACGTTATCAAATAAAACATATTCACCACATTAGTTTGCTTAACACGTAAAGCATATTGATCACATAGAAAGTTAGACACATAAGTAAATTAATCACATAAACATATTAACATATGTTTCACTTTTCTTTCACTTAATACATATTTGCATGCTTAGACCACTACCCACATTCCGAGGATACCCCGGCTGACAGCTAACATACGCTTTGATACCACTTAAATGTCACGCCCCAACTCGACCCCTCTTATAATTAGTCAGGACGCAACGGAATTTCGGCAGTATAACGATAGTAATTTGAACACTGAGGCTCTAAACCAACCTCTTCGAAACTCATACATCCAACTCCACAATAATTCAACAATTAGCAACACAACCACAACATACAATAAACATTCTTTACCATTGTATCCATAGGTTATACGCCTCCGTTCCAACATCATACATTTACCATATAACATACATTCCCAAAATAGATTATAACCAATCTAGCAACCTAATCATGTTCCAAAACAAGACTACTAAGCTAGCAACATTTAATTCATTATCTTTACAACATCTTATACATCATAAACTTCTAAGTAAATACAAAAGATCTAGTTTTAATATATAAGATAACAAAAGAGAACTACATCTCAGATATTAATTACAAGACTTTGGCACATAGGACTTGTCCACATAAAGCACATTCTCAGCTTCCTATGGCACGTTTCCATATTCCTGTTCTGTAACACCTGTATGCATGCAATAATAGAGAGTGAGCTTATATAAAACAAACTTAGTGAGGATTCGATAGATCTCTAACATTATTTACTGTACTCCTTGGAAATGATCCTTTGAGTAGTAAACACACAATAAAACATTAATAACAATATAAACACATAACTATATTGACCAATCAATAAAGGATACTCTAGTTGGTGTAGCTTCAAACGCCATCACGATCTCAATCATTCTTTTTGTAACTCCTCATTACTCACGCACCCGAGGTACCTCATTAGCGCCTCCCTCCATGTCACCTCCGTCATGCGAACTGGGGTAGTCTCTGGTAGTCATGCCGTTATTAACCCAACAGTCCGATGCTGCCCGAGAGGCGACACACACATACCAAGACTCGGCAATAATAATAAATATCATTCACAGGAGGACAATCTAGCAGAATTGTGTATCTCCCGGTTCATCAATCATCAATCAATAATCATCAATAATTATCAATTATCATCAATTATCATCAATTATCATCAATATAACATCAAGATAACATCAAGTAATTAATTAAACAACAAACAACTAAGTTAGATGACAAAGTAGGCCATCCAACTTAACATGCATCAAACACGTAATTTAACCCTAGTCTAACCATCAACAACTCACAATTCAATCACTCAAACACCACCCAATCATCTAAAGGTTCAATTTGACAATTTAATGAAAGACAACCCAAACTTCAAATAATCATATCTGACATTCTACTAATCTAAACTACTTCAAATCAGTTTCTAACACTCACCCATTCAATCAACTACATTAGTCCTCTCGGAAACCAACCAAGACACATCAAAATCAAGCCCAACAACCCTAAAACCTCAATGCTCTAGGCTGAAATTTCCGAATTTTCACCCAAACATCGCATTCAAAAATTCGGCATTATAACGGCATTACCACGTAATTAATAAACTTTTAGAAATCGACGACAATCGATTCCAATCACAACAACTCAAGATATTCATCAAATACCCAATCTATTTACTTTAAATACCCAAAAATAAATAATTTAGCTACAATGGTTCAAATCTCGTAATAATATACATAAATGATCCTTCGCATGCACTGAGCAATAATATGACTTTAAATTAATATTCTAACGGTTCAAAATGCAATTATGAGCAAAAACATAAAAAATGACTTTTGAGATCTAGAATTCTTCTCTCACCTTTGATGTGTTTTGATGCAAGAAATGTGTAGAATGGATGCCCAACAAGTGAAATCAAGCTTTGAATGAAGTGATTTGGACTTGAATTGCAAAATCTATGTGAAAAATGCTTTGAAAAGCCTTGAAAATGCCTTCATCTTTCTCCTACAAAGAACCACGGTTTTGTGTGTTTTTTTGGAGGTGTTTTGCTTTGTTTTTAATGTGTGTTGATGATATATTAAGCAAAGGTCAAATAAATAAAAGAAAGTCAAAGGTGGAAACAAATTATTTTTAGTGTTTTATTGTCTTTTAATTCATTTTCTTGACTACTCTTGCTCAAATTAATTATGCAACACCTAAACTATCTCAAGTAGTTTATTTTTAGGTGACAATAAGTTTTACATTCAAACAATTTCACTCGAGTCGGCTTCAAACGTGATTTTTGCAAAAGAAGGTGAAAAGTCATATTATTTATTTTCAAATGTCTTTTGAATGCACAATTAATCTAAAATCATTTAATACCACATATAAATACATTTATATTAATATATACTAGGTCAAAAAAAGTCAATGCAAGAATCGGGTTTAGAAGAAATCACTATTTAACTCAAAAACGCTACTTTTCGTCCGAAAAGTCTATTTAAATTACTATTCCGTTTCATAATCAATTTTTATCACACATGGCTCTATTAATAATAGAGGACTAGGTTTTAAGACGTTTAAAACACCATTGTAAAATTTTAGCAGACAGGTGTTAAAAATACTATTCACAAAAATCGTCGATAAAATTTCTAATGCTGTTTTTTATGAAAATTTCATGAATGCACACATAGCATGTATTAAGAATATAAATCACATATTTACCACATTCTAACTCATATAGCACATAAACAAGTCAAATCATGCAAATCGAGGTAAAGACGCACAAATCGTTGTAAAGACGAAAACTGGGGTTTCACATTCTCCCCTCCTTAAAACAATTGTGTCCGCGCAATTCTCGAACTGACAGACAATTAAATTCTCAATCGTTACACTTAACAATACTTCTCTTAGTTCCCATTTATCTCTTAGGATGACACCTAAACAAATGCCTCAATTGAAATAAACTTCGTTGACTACAAGATGATTATCATAATTCCAAGACAATGTTCAATTCATAATTCTATCCCACCTAATATCATATTGCATATGAAAGAAATCGCAACTCCAAAGTTTTAGCATGACACCACTACTTATCAATCATCTCCTACTATACAAAAGAGCTCTATGAACACCCCGAGGATTTAAAAACTCATTCACGATAACATGAATGATTATTGATCAAGGAAATATCTCAAAAGTGACATTTGTCAGAATATGACTCTTATGAAATTTACAAGGAAATGCGAATATGAAAAATCATATTCGAGCCAACAATCAAGTGAACAAGAGGTCAAACAGGTTAGAGAATCAAGAGGTTAATAGTTTAATAAGGAAGCACGATAACTAAGATAAGAAATGTCTCAGCACCTATCAATTAAATAAGTACGAACAAAGGATGATAACGAGTCAAAACAATGCTGAGTATGTTGAACAAAATTCCTGAACAAGTAGATATTTCAATTCTCGATGATTGTTCAAGGAACCAACAAGTAAGTTGTACTTGAGGCGAAATGAAATTAAGAAATAAGAGATGATTAATTCAATAGAAAATATGAGTGGCAAGAGTATCTCAGCATGCAATAAACAAATATGTATAAATAAGAAGGACAATGTCGAGTATATTGAATGAGCAATTACAAGCAAAGTAATGGCTCATGATTTAATAATAAAATAATAGGATTAACAAGGATCAACAAGAATGACAATGATGTACTTAGGTAGGGAGTACATCAACCAAGTGAAATTCGAACAAGCAAAATGGTATACCAAAGGAAAAATTACTTTGAAATGAATAGTAATATGATGAAATGAAATATTTAAATCAATGGTTGGAGATATAGAATGAAATATAGAAGTCTCAAACCTTAACTTCAATAAGTGACATTGCTATAAGAAGCAAATATGAATGTTCAGAATAGAAACAAAGTCAAATGAGTATAGGATCCATTAATCCAATAAGCAAACTTTCAAGAAACAATTGATAGGCTACAAAAGTGTAACCCTCTCTCAAATAAGTGAGAACAGAGTAGAAAAGAATAATAAGACCGATAGAATTATGAAGCACAAGAAGGGTGTCCCACCTACATACTTAAACACCAACAAGTCAAATCCTACAATCTATCTTTCTTCAAAACAAGACACTAACAAGATCTAGAGAACCTAAGGAGTCATACAAGCACTCCAAAATTTATATTCCGCACCAGACAAATCACTAAACAAGATAAATCACCGATTACCCAACAAGATTCATTGATGAAGACTCCAAAATCTGATAACACAATACAGATTCATACTAACTCATTATAACACAAGAGAATCCTCAATCAACAATTTAGAAACTCATACCACCTAGAACTCAAAAGCTCGATGTAGGCAAGTAAATGTTCAGTCACCAAAATGCATTCTTAGTTCCTCAAATAACTCTATATTCCAACAATTACATATTCGAATAAAGTAACTTTAGTCAGGAATCACTCTAATTGTCTCCAAGGTTTAAAGATCAAAACTCCAAAATATCTATTAATAATATAGAAATCCCAAATAGTAGAAATATATACATGTTATACTACACTTCATTCCATTCACAAATATACATCACTAATTTCTCAAATAAATTCATTCTAAAATAACCTCAAGAAAGTATAGTCTGAGTTGAGACCCCAAAAGTGTCTAATCACAACGTCACCGAAACCTCAACTTATGATCCATCTCCAAGTAATAACAAGTTAAATATGGCAACAAAAGTAATTATAATCGTCAACATACATTGCTATTTCTTCGAACAACTTCATTCTCGCTAAAGGAACATCAAGAACAGATCCATTAAACTGAGACTAAAATCCATAAACATAACAATTAAAATCTCACTGATAAACTACTAGAATAATAATAATTCAAAATCATGGCCTACCTCTATTTCAGAAAACTCTTCCAGTCATCCTTACTTCACCCAAAAGAATCACCCACAGTTATAGCATATATACAATGATATCTCACGAAAACAAGTACCAACATATTACATGATTATCATATATTACGACATTATCACATAACACCCAATTCAACACGTAGAAAGCCAATATCACCTAAACATGTTATATTACGGAAGTAAGTTATAAACAATTAAAGTCACATAAGCAACAAACTTCACATAAGACAAGTTGATCACGTAACTCACATTGGTCACTTAAAGTACATTGAGCACCTAAAGCACGTTGTTTCACATAAGCTAGTTATAAACAATTAAAACCACATAAACAACTAACTTCACACAGACACTTCAGTCACATAAAATACATTTGTCACATAATACAAATTTATCACAAAATGCATATTAACTACAACACATTGAGTATGTAAGACACGTTATCAAATAAAACATATTGACCACATTAGTTCGCTTAACACATAAAGCATATTGATCACATAGAAAGTTAGACACATAAGTAAATTAATCACATAAACATATTAACATATGTTTCACTTTTCTTTCACTTAATACATACTTGCATGCTTAGACCACTACCCACATTCCAAGGATACCCCGGCTGACAGCTAACATGTGATAACCCGAACCCGGCATGCATTTAATAGCTCTTGACTGCATTTGATTAATTGTTTAATTAGTTAAATCAACCAACTTGCACTATTTTAATATTCCTCTTGGAAGCATTTAGGAGTTGTAAATTGAATAATTAAAAGTTTATTACCTATTCCTAATAATTATAGTAATTGAAATTCTTTTATTGTGATTAATTAAGTGTCATCTTAAATGTTAGTGTTTAATTGTATTTGACTAAGTGATTATATTAACTTTCATTTGTAGCTTAATATTAACTTTATAATTCTTAAAATATTCTAGAAATGGTTAAATTAATTAATTTAGATGAATATTGATTACCTTGATTGCTCTGATTATTTTAATAATCGGTTTTGGTTGTCTTGCAATATAATCACTCGGTTTTCAAATAAAAGAGGAAAGTAGCTCCGAGCCGGAGTAAATTTTAAACTATAATGCTTTTCAAAAATGATATATTTCTTAGATTCTTTAAGATTTAATTGTCACTTCTTGGTTGACGCAAAGTGCATAGCATATCGAGAGCGATAGGTAGAGATCGATTTCTAGTCCTCAGCAAATAGTGAAACTAGTATTTAGATGACTTAAATTTTATATTTTAATTGTTGCTAGCTAGAATTAATATTTCCATAGTTGTTTTAGCTTAAAAATGCATGAAAATAGGCTAGTTTGACCAAGTTTAAGTGGTTTGACCAAGGGGCTTTGACCCTTTGACCTTTTGTCACCTTATTTGCATAATAAAAGCACAAAACAAAAAAAAAATAGCTGAAAAACAGAACATAGCAGGGCCAAAAATTTGAGAGGAGAAAAAAAAAAGATTTCAAGCCAAATCTTCAATTCTTCGCGAGGGCTTCCACGGGGTGGTTTCCGAGGCATCCTACGAGCTTTTCCTAGCGTCTAGGAGCGTCTAAGGTGAGGGTTTCATCGTTATTTTCTCATTTATATGTTGTGTATGTTAACTTTGTCAATTTTTAGATTTATCCGTATATCGTTATATAAAGAGATTTGATGCTTCAAGAATGTTCCTTGGCATTTGTAGAACATGTATTTATAGCTTTGTAACATTTTCTGCGGTTAAATGTTGTGATTGCAAATTAAATTGTGAAATGAAAAGTGTTTTATGAATAGTAAAACCTTGAAACGTTGAAATTGCGCTGTTATGCTTTCCGTTGATGTAGAAATGTGCTAGGTATGCTAGAATGCTAAAATGTGTGGTTTGTTTGGGTTGCGTAGTGGAAAAAATGAGAATTATGCCTTTGGGAAAGTTGGGGTCGTTTAGGTCGACTTTTGCATTTTCTCATTTTGCGTGTAGGCATTGCTTCGGGAAGCCGTGGAAGCACTTTTGGTGTGATTATGGCGTTGGTTGGGTGTTTGGTTGTTATAGTTGTAGTTCAAACGAGAAAGGGGGAAATCGGGGCTTTACGCAAGTTCTAGGGTAAAGTAAGGTTTCGGTGTCTTTAGACGTGCCTTATGGTGACCTAGGAGGGTTGGCGAAGTCGGTTTCCAGAACTCGTGGCTCGTTTGGAAATGGTAGCGTTTTGATAGTTGGGGCCGATTTGTGTTTTGTGTGTTTTCTTGTCTTTATGCCTATAGAATGCTTAGAATTACTTGGAATACTTGTTTGAGTTGTTTTGGATTGAATTGCCTATCAAATTGCTGCTATTGCGTCCGAGAGTAACCTACTTTGTTATTCTCCCACGTGTGGCTTTATCGCTTGTTTATCGCCTTGTATCAAGTCTTGCATTGGATAGTGTCTCGTGCGTGAGTGATGGGCCTCTCTGGGTAGCCTTGGGTTGCCAGTGTTGGTTGCTCTAGCTCCGCTGCTATTCCCTTTCTCGCTTGGGTTATCTCCCAGGGAGATTTGGGTCATAGATTGATGGATACTTTCGGGGTATTCCAAACTGGTGTTATAAGGTGGTTTGGGTCGGCGCGTCATCGTTAAAGTCATCGGAATCGTGATCGGTACATTACTCGCTCGAGTGAACCATAGCCTTCAAAGTGTGGTATAGTTTTGATTGGTTGTGTTAATGCTTTCTTTAGTTGTTTAATTGTATTGTTGTTTATATTGTATGCCTTTTATTGATTGTATTGCTTAACTGTACCTTTTTGCATTGCACAATCTTCTTTCTCTCCAATTCGATATCTGTCTCGCCCTCACTGAGTATACGTGTTGTGTATACTCACTCCTCACCACCACATTTCAGGAAATGTCATGTTAGCTGGAAGTTCGTGATTTCGTGGAAGTTGTTGCCTGAAGAGTTGTCTTGCGTGCCTATGTGGCTTGAGTGTCGAAGTTGTGAAGATATATGCTTTCATATGTTGTATGTATTTAATGCTAAAAGTATGTAATTTAAGTTTCGTTAGATTGTTGAAGTAGTTTGATAAGTTAGATTATGTATCTAGTTATTATAACTTAACTTCAAATGCATGTTTGTAATGTCCAAAAGAAAAGAACTAGAATGGCATGATAGTCTATTTTATGTAGTAGCTTAGTATGGTTTAATTTTCAAGTTTGAATGTACTTGTCAAAATGAAAAGAGATAGGTTAACTTTTAAATTTGAAATGTATATATACGTGCTGAGTTTAAATTGTTGAGAATCGAGGCTCGGATGGCCTTGAGGAAGTTTTGTATGGTTGGACACGGTGTTGGTCCATTTAAATGCTATTACATGTTTTACATTTTGCCTAGAAACAGGGGAGACTCCGTCTGTTTTCCCTGAAAATTTATGCCCGGGTTTGGTTTGGGTTGTGATTAGATCGATTGATAGAACCTCCGGTCTCGAGAGGGATCGGGGTGTTACAGGTGGTATCAGAGCTTGTCTAGCTCATAAGCCGGGACAGGGTCCTCGGTCTGGTGGGTAGTGACCCTTGAATGTATGCTTGTTAAGTGTTTCTTGAAAGTGTATGCTTGTATGTGAGATTGTGTGTCTTGACTTGAATGTGTGCTCCTATGTGATATAGTTATGTGTTATGTGTTAATTGTGTGCTAAGTAAGGTGAAATGTCTAGTTGTCTATCGAATTGACTTATTGAATTGGCATCGTGAATTGAATCGACCTCGTGAATTGTTATTTGCTTAAAGTATTACTTATAATGTGTGTATAGATTGTCTTGAATTAGCTATGCCGTGATTTGAATTGATTATGTTGTGCTTGACTTGATTGCCGTGCTTGAGTGACTTTGTTGAATAAATTGTTTTGTAAACTTGCTTGCATAATAGTTTAAGGCATGTGTATAACTGTGATATATTAGCATTCATACATGTCCTATGGAAATGGTAAGTAAGTCCTCTTCCTCCCTAAAGAAAGTGGTTCACCGCTGGCTTTTCAAGGTGTATGGATTGGCAGGAAATGAATGGCATTTGACTAGCCTTATTTGGGAGTTGGTGTTTGTTTATGGAGATCAGTTGTTGGCACACTTCTAAGACTCTTGTTGGTGAATTGCAATCATGGAAAGATATCTTTCTTTGGGGTTTCTGTATGATGGCTCTTGGTAGCATTCTTGGGTTTCTTACTGGGTATTCTTTGGAGACTTCTATTGGCATTTCTTGGTAGACTTGGCTATTGGGTTTTCAGTTGGACTTACTGCATGGTATTATCTATAGCATATGTGTCTCGATCTTTATTGGAGTGTTACTGGTATTCCTTATTGGAAATTCTTCAATGGCATTCTCTAGGATTCTCAGTGGCCAATTATTTAGTATTACTTATTGGGCAATTCTTGGTACTTTCTTACTGGAGCATTGTTCAGGTATTTTCTTTGGCATCCCTCAGTTGGTTTGGCAACTGGAATCCCTATCAGACTCATTATCTCATGTTACGTATGGTATTCTTTGGAATTCTTATTGGGCATTCTACTAGTATTTTCCTCATTAGCATTTCTTGGAAGATCTTACACTTGAAATTATGCTTGGACTTATTATCTTGTATTGTTTATGGCTTCCCCATTGGCTTTTCTACTCAGGGGAACCTATACTTGCTGTTTGACTAAGATGTTGCGGTAGGAACACAGTGATTGGAAGATTTCATTTAGAGACTTTTATTGGAGATTTGTGTGTAGGGTATTCTTCCTGCCATTAGTATGTGGTATTGATAACATCTACAGTATCTTTGCTTTAGTCTTTGTTGGTATTATCTCGGCGCTCTTGGTTGGAATTTATTCTTCTTCGATATTCGAGTCAACGGGATTCTTGTGCAGTATCTGCATTTGGGCTTCTATTTGGCGTTATTACGTGGCATTTCTACTTGAATTTCCTATTGGACATCTTGATGAAATAATTGTTTAGAAGCTAATGAAGATTAGTCAGAATTGGATTTCAGATGATGCTGAGTTCTATTGGGAGAAGAATTGCGAGGACGCAATTGTTTTAAGGGGGGAATGATGTGATAACCCGAACCCGGCATGCATTTAATAGCACTTGACTGCATTTGATTAATTGTTTAATTAGTTAAATCAACCAACTTGCACTATTTTAATATTCCTCTTGGAAGCATTTAGGAGTTGTAAATTGAATAATTAAAAGTTTATTACCTATTCCTAATAATTATAGTAATTGAAATTCTTTTATTGTGATTAATTAAGTGTCATCTTAAATGTTAGTGTTTAATTGTATTTGACTAAGTGTTTATATTAACTTTCATTTGTAGCTTAATATTAACTTTATAATTCTTAAAATGTTCTAGAAATGGTTAAATTAATTAATTTAGATGAATATTGATTACCTTGATTGCTCTGATTATTTTAATAATCGGTTTTGGTTGTCTTGCAATATAATCACTCGGTTTTCAAATAAAAGAGGAAAGTAGCTCCGAGCCGGAGTAAATTTTAAACTATAATGCTTTTCAAAAATGATATATTTCTTAGATTCTTTAAGATTTAATTGTCACTTCTTGGTTGACGCAAAGTGCATAGCATATCGAGAGCGATAGGTAGAGATCGATTTCTAGTCCTCAGCAAATAGTGAAACTAGTATTTAGATGACTTAAATTTTATATTTTAATTGTTGCTAGCTAGAATTAATATTTCCATAGTTGTTTTAGCTTAAAAATGCATGAAAATAGGCTAGTTTGACCAAGTTTAAGTGCTTTGACCAAGTGGCTTTGACCCTTTGACCTTTTGTCACCTTATTTGCATAATAAAAGCACAAAACAAAAAAAAAAAAATAGCTGAAAAACAGAACATAGCAAGGCCAAAAATTTGAGAGGAGAAAAAAAAAAAGATTTCAAGCCAAATCTTCAATTCTTCGCGAGGGCTTCCACGAGGTGGTTTCCGAGGCATCCTACGAGGTTTTCCTAGCGTCTAGGAGTGTCTAAGGTGAGTGTTTCATCGTTATTTGTGCATTTATACGTTGTGTATGTTAACTTTGTCAATTTTTAGATTTATCCGTATATCGTTATATAAAGAGATTTGATGCTTCTAGAATGTTCCTTGGCATTTGTAAAACATGTATTTATAGCTTTGTAACATTTTCTGCGGTTAAATGTTGTGATTGCAAATTAAATTGTGAAATGAATAGTGTTTTATGAATAGTAAAACCTTGAAACGTTGAAATTGCGCTGTTATGCTTTCCGTTGATGTAGAAACGTGCTAGGTATGCTAGAATGCTAAAATGTGTGGTTTATTTGGGTTGCGTAGTGGAAAAAATAAGAATTATGCCTTTGGGAAAGTTGGGGTCGTTTAGGTCGACTTTTGCGTTTTCTCGTTTTGCGTGTTGGCATTGCTTCGGGAAGCCATGGAAGCACTTTTGGTGCGATTATGGCGTTGGTTGGGTGTTTGGTTGTTATAGTTGTAGTTCAAACGAGAAAGAGGGAAATCGGGGCTTTGCGTGAGTTCTAGGGTAAAGTAAGGTTTCGGGGTCTTTAGACGTGCCTTATGGTGACCTAGGAGGGTTGGCGAAGTCGGTTTCCAAAACTCGTGGCTCGTTTGGAAATGGTAGCATTTTGATAGTTGGGGCCGATTTGTGTTTTTGTGTGTTTTCTTTTCTTTATGCCTATAAAATGCTTAGAATTACTTGGAATACTTGTTTGAGTTGTTTTGGATTGAATTTCTTATCAGATTGCTGCTATTGCGTGCGAGAGTAACCTACTTTGTTATTCTCCCACGTATGGCTTTATCGCTTGTTTATCGCCTTGTATCGAGTCTTGCATTGCATAGTGTCTCGCGCGTGAGTGATGGGCCTCTCTGAGTAGCCTTGGGTTACCAGTGTTGGTTGCTCTAGCTCCGCTGCTATTCCCTTTCTCGCTTGGGTTGTCTCCCAGGGAGATTTGGGTCGTAGATTGATGGATACTTCCGGGGTATTCCAAACTGGTATTATAAGGTGGTTTGGGCCGATGCGTCATCGTTAAAGTCATCGGAATCGTGATCGGTACATTACTCGCTCGAGTGAACCATAGCCTTCAAAGTGTGGTATAGCTTTGATTGGCTGTGTTAATGCTTTCTTTAGTTGTTTATTTGTATTGTTGTTTATATTGTATGCCTTTTATTGATTGTATTGCTTAACTGTACCTTTTTGCATTGCACAATCTTCTTTCTCTCCAATTCGATATCTGTCTCGCCCTCACTGAGTATACGTGTTGTGTATACTCACTCCTCACCACCACATTTCAGGAAATGTCATGTTAGCTGGAAATTCGTGATTTCGTGGAAGTTGTTGCCTGAAGAGTTGTCTTGCGTGCCTATGTGGCTTGAGTGTCGAAGTTGTGAAGATATATGCTTTCATATGTTGTATGTATTTAATGCTAAAAGTATGTAATTTAAGTTTCGTTAGATTGTTGAAGTAGTTTGATAAGTTAGATTATGTATCTAGTTATTATAACTTAACTTCAAATGCATGTTTGTAATGTCCAAAAGAAAAGAACTAGAATGGCATGATAGTCTATTTTATGTAGTCGCTTAGTATGGTTTAATTTTCAAATTTGAATGTACTTGTCAAAATGAAAAGAGATAGGTTAGCTTTTAAATTTGAAATGTATATATACGTGCTGAGTTTAAATTGTTGAGAACCGAGGCTCGGATGGCCTTGAGGAAGTTTTGTATGGTTGGACATGGTGTTGGTCCATTTAAATGCTATTACAGGTTTTATATTTTGCCTAGAAACAGGGGAGACTCCGTCCGTTTTCCCTGAAAATTTATGCCCGGGTTTGGTTTGGGTTGTGATTAGATCGATTGATAGAACCTCCGGTCTCGAGAGGGATCGGGGTGTTACATAACATGCGCTCTGATACCACTTAAATGTCACACCCCAACTCGACCCCTCCTACAATCAGTTATGACGCAACAGAATTTCGGCAGTATAACGACAGTAATTTGGACACTGAGGCTCTAAACCAACCTCTTCGAAACTCATACATCCAACTCCACAATAATTCAACAATTAGCAACACAACCACAACATACAATAAACATTCTTTACCATTGTATCCATAGGTTATACGCCTCCGTTCCAACATCATACATTTACAATATAACATACATTCCCAAAATAGATTATAACCAATCTAGCAACCTAATCATGTTCCAAAACAAGACTACTAAGCTAGCAACATTTCATTCATTATCTTTATAACATCTTATACATCATAAATTATAATATCTTATACATCATAAACTTCTAAGTAAATACAAAAGATCTAGTTTTAATATACAAGATAACAAAAGAGAACTACATCTCAAATATCAATGACAAGACTTTGGCACATAGGACTTGTCCACATAAAGCACATTCTCAGCTTCCTAAGGCACGTATCCATATTCCTGTTCTGTAACACCTGTATGCATGTAATAATAGAGAGTGAACTTATATAAAACAAGCTTAGTGAGGATCCGATAGATCTCTAACAGTATTTACTATACTCCTTGGAAATGATCCTTTGAGTAGTAAACACACAATAAAACATCAATAACAATATAAACACATAACTATATTGACCAATCAATAAAGGATACTCTAGTTGGTGTAGCTCCAAATGCCATAACGATCTCAACCATTCTTCTTGTAACTGCCCATTACTCACGCACCCGGAGTACCTCACTAGCCCCTCCCTCTATGTCACCTCCGTCATGCGAGCTGGGGGTAGTCTCTGGTAGTCATGCCATTATCAACCCAACAGCCCGATGCTGCCCGAGAGGTGGCACACACATACCAAGACTCAACAATAATAATAAACGTCATTCACAGGAGGACAATCTAGTAGAATTTCCTATCTCCCGGTTCATCTATCATCAATCAATAATCATCAATAATAATCAATTATCATCAATTATCATCAATATAACATCAATATAACATCAAGATAACATAAAGTAATTAATTAAACAACAAACAACTAAGTTAGATGACAAAGTAGGCCATCCAACTTAACATGCATTAAACACGTAATTTAACCCTCGTCTAACCATCAACAACTCACAATTCAATCACTCAAAAGGCTCAATTTGACAATTTAAAGAAAGACAACCTAAACTTCAAATAATCATATCTGACATTCTACTAATCCAAACAACTCCAAATCAGTTTCTTACACTTACCCATTCAATCAACTACATTAGCTCTCTCGGAAACCAACCAAGACACATCAAAATCAAGCCCAACAACCCTAAAACCTCAATGCACCTAGGCTGAAATTTCTGGATTTTCACCCAAACATCGCATTCGAAATTTCAGCATTATAACGGCGTTACCACGTAATTAATAAACTTTTAAAAATTGACGGCAATCGATTCCAATCACAATAACTCAAGATATTCATCAAATAGCCAATCTATCAACTTTAAATACCCAAAATAAAATAATTTCGCTACAATGGTTCAAATCTCATAATAATATACATAAATGATCCTTCGCATGCACTGATCAATAATATAACTTCAAATTAATATTATAACTGTTCAAAATGCAATTATGTGCAAAAACATAAAAAATGACTTTTGAGATATAGAATTTTTCTCTCACTTTTGATGTGTTTTGATGCAAGAGATGTGTAGAATGGATGCCCAACAAGTGAAATCAAGCTTTGAATGAAGTGATTTGGACTTGAATTGCAAAATCTATGTGAAAAATGCTTTGAAAAGCCTTGAAAATGCCTTCATCTTTCTCCTACAAAGAACCACGGTTTTGTGTGTGTTTTTGGAGGTGTTTTGCTTTGTTTTTAATGTGTGTTGATGATATATTAAGCAAAGGTCAAATAAATAAAAGAAAGTCAAAGGTGGAAACTAATTATTTTTAGTGTTTTCTTGTCTTTTAATTCATTTTCTTGACTACTCTTGCTCAAATTAATTATGCAACACCTAAAATATCTCAAGTAGTTTATTTTTAGGTGACAAGAAGTTTTACATTCAAACAATTTCACTCGAGTCGGCTTAAATCGCGATTTTTGTAAAGGAATGTGAAAAGTCATATTATTTATTTTCAAATGTCTTTTGAATGCACAATTAATCTAAAATCATTTAACACCACATATAAATACATTTATATCGATATATACTAGGTCAACAAAAGTCAATGCAAGAATTGGGTTTAGAAGAAATCACTATTTGACTCAAAAACGCTACTTTTCGCCCGCAAAGCCTATTTAAATTACTATTCCATTTCAGAATCAATTTTTATCAAACATGGGTCTATTAATAATAGAGGACTAGGTTTTAAGACGTTTAACACACCCTTGTAAAATTTTAGCGGACAGGTGTTAAAAATACTATTCATAAAAATCGTCGATAAAATTTCTGATGCCGTTTTTGATGAAAATTTCATGAATGCACACATAGCATGTATTAAGAATATAAATCACATATTTACCACATTCTAACTCATATAACACATAAACATGTCAAATTACGCAAATCGAGGTAAAGACACGCAAATCGATGTAAAGACGAAAAATGGGGTTTCACAAACCATACATCTGTTCATTCACACCCAAGCATGCAACATAGCTAGAAGCAGAATCATAAGTCATTACATGCCAAAATTCCATAACACTTACTACAACCACTTAGCTTTCAAACTTGCAACTACCCAAATATATACATAAGCCCTTAGACTCCAAAATAGAACAAAAAATAGAACAAGCAAGGTCTTCCACAGTTAATAGCACATAGCAATCAAGGCAACTCCTCCAACTGTACCACCTGAAACATGTTTAGCAAGGTATGTGCAATCGCAATTGCCCAGTGAGGGATAAGGTCTACCAGGGACGTGCAATGTAGCAGTTAGTATAAATAAAGCATTTTACAACCAAAGAACAATTGAAACAACAAGTTACCACATATTAAAAAGGATACGATTCACTTTGTTCTTCAATCAGGAACCACGAGTCACGAACTGAAATCCCGATGTAATAATGACACTGATATAGATTAGCCGGTATCCCCTTATAATTCCAAAATGGGTGTACTCTGGATGTACCCCGAAATCCTACAACCCAACTCTCCCTGGGCGGCATCCCAAGTGAGAGAGGGATTGGGCAACCATGGTAGCCGAGGTAGACCGGCAAGCCCGATGTCGCCCGGTTTCCACGTCACTACCAAGCCCAAATGGTTGTACAACTACGATGCAATGCACTCAAAATGATAACAATATAATAAATCAATAAATACATGATTGAGGAACAACAAAGTAGGTTGCCCTTACACACAATATATAGACAATAAGTGCACATAATCTAAGTACAAGTAAATAAACTATTATGCACATAAGGATGAAGTCTCCCTCACGTCTACCAGGCTCCAAGATGCCAGAAAGTAGTTTAAATTTACTCCAAAACCTCCTTTGGCTCGAATATGCAAATCCCTATTATATTCATATAAGTACAACACCTTAGCAATTGACTATGTTATTTCCACATTAGTACGTAGTACCAAATAACGACATATTACTCATGAAGTGAACCCATGAAAACTAGCAGCAGTAGTTAACTTAGCTATTAGCTATATCAATTCCAACTTAACTATTTCTTAACTCCATCCACAATGATAACAGTTATATATAATCACTCATGTATATCATATTGCCACATAGCTTAAAAGTCATACAAATATCTCTGAAACATTTCTTTAATTTTACGAAGGACACTACTATATCAACATTTAACAAGTTAAACTTCATACCCAATTTAACTTCATTTATCTTGCAAAGGAATATCCAATTATATATTCAATCAAGTTGACTACAGTTAGCACTTAACATAATTCAACTATAATATGATCTAAAAATCATTATCATGCTTATTCACCCAATTACAATATATAATTCAAATAATAACCAAATAGAACAATTATAGCAATATAAACAACTACTAATGCAACTAGTTCAAGTAACATGATTTAAGACTTAGTTAATCAAGTTCATGAACATGTCTTGGATTATTTGCTTAGGCTAAAATGAGCATGTATGACATTAACTATATTAGCATTTAACAAGTTAACTTCATAACTAGCTCAACTTCAACTAGATCACAAAGAAACATCAAGTTAAGCATTTAACAACTATCTACTCAGTAACTAAACATATAACCTCAAGCAATCTATTCATATAAACAATAAATGTTCATATTTAACTTCTAAATAGATGACCAAACAATGAAACTATATCAAGCTATCATACTTAATAACTAAACACTCCAATTTATCCAACTAGTTAACTAATTAATTAAACATACTTTAAGTATGGATTAACTTAAATCAGCTCAAGCATTTACCAAACCAATAACCAAGTACTCAAGCAATTCAACCAACTTTAACACATACATTAAGCTAAGCTCATGAACATGATTGAAAACATACTTTACTTCCCAGAGCTTGCAAACACTGTTTGACAACTAACACTAGCATGTACATGACTTTAATTACTCTTGATTATCTAAATAGCAAATCACTATATATAATTCATCACATTTAATTTTCACTCAAAGCTCAAATTATTTAAACATTCAATGCATATAGTTCACGTTAGTTACATATTAAACATTTAGCATTCAATGCAACTAATATTCATTTAACCCTCATTCCACTTAAACACTCTCTCCAAACATGTAATTGTTACTCTCAAGCCTTCAACTCCCTATAATCCACCATTATTCAACTCAAATTAACCTTTAGTGCAACATTAATCACTTAGCTATATAAACTAAAATTTTTAACTGCATTTTCTTAAATTTACTTGTTCAGTTAGCAGCCTTATTGTCACGCCCCGACCCAACCCCCAAGCTAAAGGTTAAGTCCGGACCCGACACACGGACAGAGTCTCCCCTGTACCGTGGACATTCTAAAAACTTGTAAACACTCAAACAAGCCCCAACAATACAATACAAGCTTTTCTTAAACAAACAACAAAGTTCTAAGGCCATCCGAGCCTTATAGTACACAATAGTTCCAAAGCACACAAGCATGCGAGAACTTATTATCAACATAGTTTTATAATCATGACATCCTAGGAAATCAATTAAACATAATTGAAAGATCAAACATTTCTACTTTAAGTCATTCACTCCCAAGCAAGCAAAGCGAATAGAAGTAGATCATAAGTTATTACAGTTCATAGGCTTTCAAAGCTACAACACAACCAACTAGTCTTCAATTTATATAACAAGCATATACATAGACCTTGGGCTACAAAATAGTACATAAAGTAATAAGATGAATCTTCCACATAGCAGCAAATTCATTAACCACCTCAAGCTATCAGGCACAGCAACTAAGGTAAAGGCTCAATCTAAACTTCTTCTTCCTCAATTAACTCAACAAGCTGGGGATCACCCTCAGCGTCTCCTGAAACAGATATCGAGGTATGAGCAACCACTGTTGCCCAGTGAGGGATATAGTCCCGGGGCGTGCAATGCGACAGATAATACAATTATACAATAATAGCACTTAAACAATTAAAGAAACAATGATAACTTAAATAACCACACATTTAAAAGGATACATTTCACACAATCCCCTATACACCAATCTTCACAGGTCTTCAATCACGATCCACGAACCACGAGCACGATCACGATAAGCCGGCATAACCCCAAACACACTAGTGGGTGTACTCCGGATGTACCCCGATAATCCTATGACCCAACATCCCCTGGCAATCTCCGGACCAGGCGAATGAGCGAATAGGGCACGGAGTTTGAATATCCACCTGCAAGCCCTCTGCCGCCCAGCCGATATTCAACACATCCGCCCCTGACACTATGGTTGCGCAACCACGATGCAATGCACTTAACGATGGCAAGTTAATAGCAATAATATAAGCATTAACACATATGAGGATCAACAAAGTAGGTTGACCTCAATGCAATTAGAATAGAACAATTACATAAGCAAATATGCAGTTTTACAAAGAGACATTAGCAAGATAAGTTTAGAATCATACCAAAAGCTCCAAATCAACTTAAAATCACTTATAAACACTCAAGAAGTCATGTCATGGGTTTAGAAGTGTGAGACAACCTAAATTGCACCTAAACCCCTTTGTTTTTCGAACTATTTCTCTTCCAAACCAAGGTTAATGTTTCCATTTTCAAAGGAAACTCTCCCAACCTTCTAACTAACCCTCAAGGTACCCTCTTAACCCTCTAACTCATTCAAATGCCCGCGATTACCCCGAAAGCCCCAAATTCCCTCTTATGGCTTTAAACTACACGTACAATGTCCAGGGTTCAACCAAGGGATATCAAGGCTTCTATAGTACCTAGGTAGCCTAAGGATACTAGAATTGAAGCCCGAATACACCCGGATTCGCATTAACCCCGAAAGCCCCAAGTTAAAGTCGGCTATTTTCCATTTTAAGCGATTTTAAAGATAATGCAAGTGCACGGGGCTATTAGGTTACCTTCACTAGCACCTAAGGAGTCTATTAGAAGCATTGAATCAAGCTAATTTGAGCAATTACGCAAAACCCTAGAAAAACGTCACTATTCACCCAAAATTTCAAATTAACGATTCTAACCGTTTAAAAAGCGAAACAATGGCTCAAATGTGTTCTCTAGCATTCATATAGATGGTATATTAGCATAGATAACTCATACAATAGCATTTGATCACATTTTCAACAAATCAAGAAATTGACAACTATTTAGAAATGCAAAAACAAGCCGTGAAATCCCTCACCAAAGCGTGTAGGAGCACCTAGGAACCTTGCACACACCCTACACTAGTTGCTCAAGGCTTGGATTGGCTTGAATTGAAGAGTTGAAGATGAAAAATTCCTCCCAAGTGCAAAGAGGGGCTGTCGGGTTTGGGCTCCTGTTTTCAGCTTTTAATTTTTTTTTTCTTTTGCATTTTGTGAGCTTAGGTGATATATAAAAGGGGCTAAGTTGAGGTGGGGTCATTTGGGTGCTTAAGTGATCTATTATAATGCGCGTTGCTAGCTCCAAAATGATGCTAATGTATAAAACTTAGGCTAGCTAATTAAATCTATAAAGTTATTACGTAATCTATTCACTTGACTACTAAAATCATTTTCAAAATGAGCTCTCCTATCGCCTCTAGCTCAAATGCACATTTTTTCCACTACTTTTACAATTAATATGATTTAATAAAAATGCTAATTAACTAATAGAAGACAGTTTAAAAATGGCGTGAATAGTAGTCACAAAAGTCAGTTAGTAAGGCACAGAAGTAAATGCGCAAACAAGGGATGCAACAGTAATTAAATGCATGGCTAAAACTCGGGCGTCACATCCTCTCCCCGTTAAACTAATTGCGTCTATGCAATTCTTACATGATTCGGCGAATAACTCTGGATACCGTTCCCGCATCTGATCTTCTTTTTCCCATGTCGCATCCTCTACTCCGTGATGATCCCACAGAACTTTAACCATCGGAATGCTTTTAGTCCTCAGCTCCTAAACTTTCTGATCAACAATTCGAAGAGGTTTCTCTGTGTAGGTCAAAGTTTCACTGATCTCTAGCGGTTTTGGCTCAAGTATGTGAGAGGGATCTGGCTGATACTTCCGAAGCATGGAAACATGGAATACGTCATGAATTCTACCCAGACTGGGAGGTAAAGCTAGACGGTAAGCCAAATCACCAACAGTTTCAGTTATCTCAAATGGTCCCACATATCGAGGACTGAGTTTACCTCCTTTACCATGCCGAATCAAACCCTTGCGAGGAGAAATTTTCAGAAATACTCGATCCCCCACAGCAAATTTCAGATCACGACGTCGTCTATCTGCATAACTCTTTTGCCGGCTCTGTGCTGTAAGCATTCTTTTTCTGATAAGCTGCACATGATCAATCATTTTGTTCATCTCAGGTAAGAGAGTAGGGTCGATAGTATTCATTTCACCAACATCATCCCAGTAGAGAGGAGACTGAAATTTACGCCCATACAGTGCCTCATATGGTGCCATACCAATAGTAGCTTGATAACTATTGTTATAGGCAAACTCTGCGAGTGGTAAATACTTCTCCCAACTCTTACCGAAGTCCAGAATACAAGCCCGCAACATATCCTCAAGGATTAAGATAGTTCTCTCGGATTGACCATCTGTCTGAGGATGATAAGCTGTACTGAAATTCAAATTCGTGCCCAAAGCTTTCTGAATCTTCTGCCATAACTGAAATGTGAATCTGGGATCTCTATCTAACACGATACTCTTTGGAATCCCATGAAGTCGGACAACATTCTCAATATACAACTCTACCAGTTTATCAAGAGAATCAGACTTCTTTTTAGCAATAAAGTGAGAAGTTTTGGTCAGTCTATCCACAATAACCCAAACTGAGTCATTACCCTTCGAAGACCTCGGTAAATCAGAGACGAAGTCCATAGTAATATGATCCCATTTCCAAACAGGAATAGCCAAAGGCTGCAATAACCCTGCAGGTCTCTGATGTTCTGCTTTAACTTTCTGACAAGTAAGACATCGAGCAACATAGTCAGCAATTTCTCTCTTCATATTATTCCACCAGAAATTCTGCTTCAAATCTCTATACATTTTAGTACTGCCTGTGTGACGCCCGAGATTTTAGCCGTGCATTCAATTACTGTTGCATCCCTTGTTTGCACATTTCCTTCTGTGTAGTATTAACTGTCTTCTTAAATTACTATTCACTATATTTTTAACTTCATGCTATTAGCGAATTTGCATTTTTATTAAATCATATTAATTGTTAGAGTAGTGGAAAAAATGTGCATTTGAGCTAGAGGCAATAGGAGAGCTCGTTTAGAAAATGATTTTTGTAGTTGTATGAATAGTGTTACGTAACATAACTTAGGGAATGAATTAGCTAGCATTCATTTTACTATCTAGGCTTGTTTTAAGCTAACTAAGCGCATTTAGTGAACCATTTAAGCAAGCAACTTAGCCCCATTTAATATATAACTCACACAACACACACATTAGCTCATAACTTAGCAAAAAAAAAAAAAAGAGAGCATGCTGAAAACACTGTAGCAAATCCGAGAATTGCATAGGAGAAGGAAAAGAGGAGATTTTGCTTCAACAACCTTGCATCTTGAGCTCCTAGCTTGATCTTGGGAGGGTTTTGAGCATCCTAGGGCCTTCAACAAGGTTCATTGTCTTCAAAAATTGTGAGAGAGTTTCATTTTCTTGATTTTAAAGTTTATGTGCATATGTTAATTTTCTTGAATTGTCAATTATAGCTATATAACTTGTTATGAATGCTTCCTATGAGTTATTTAATGTCTCTAGAGCTAACTTTTGGGGGTTGATAACAAAGTTAATGGTTGAATGTTGAATTTGATCAAAGAGATGATGAATAGTGCCTAGAACTAGGGTTGTGAGAAAATTTGTTAATTGGCTTGAATTGATGCATCAATTAGGTGCTCTAGACCCTAGGGAAGTTAGTTGAAAAGCCACGTTAGGTTGAATCACTCGAATTTGAACTTAATTGCATAATTAGCTTACTTTAAAAAGGGGGTTTTATACGTTAAGCAATCCAGGCAAGTTTGGGCATTGGTTTGGGTATCCTTGAGCTAAGGAAGCACCTTTGGTGCTTTCGTTTCACGAAAATGGGGTTCGGTTAGTATGGTTGTAGTTCAAACCCGTTCGGGGCCTTCCCAAACTTTTTCTTCAAAAATGAGTTTTAGTGACTTTAAAAGGTTCCTTTGGGCTTAATTAGGAATATAGCAAGACTAGGGTATGATTGGGAATCTCGAACCATGCTTAGGAGAAAGAAAGCTTGGTTAAAGAAAGGGGAAATGTAGTTTTTAGCCATTTTAGTTGCATTTGGAACTTGTTGTGTGTTAGTAATGCCTTGCATTGAATATTTAGGATGTATTTAAGTTATTTGAGTAGATTATTGGAATTAATTGTGTTGATTGCTTCTTTTGGCATTTATTAGTTAATAACGTGCTTATATGAACTTTTTTCGTGCATAAATGTGAGGGCGGCCTACTTTGTCGTCCCTCTTATGTGATATGTGTTATATTGATTGCCTGTGACTTGTTTTGGGTTGCGCAACCTCTTTCGGACATGGTAGCGTCAAGAAACACGGGCGGCGTCGGGCTTGCCGTGCTCCATCGACTACCATGGTGCCTATTCCCTTTCTCGTTGAGGCATACTCCATTACCCCAGAGGCGTGGTTCACCTGCTGGGCATAGACCTACCTCGGGAGAAAGGGTCGTAGGATCGGGATACATCCGGAGTATCCCAATTGTTGGTGTTTGGGGTTTACCGGCATGTTCGTGATGCTCGTAGTTCGTGGCTCGTGGATGAAGACTTGGAAGTGGAACCGTATCCTTTTTAAAAGTGGTTAATTGCTTGGTTTATTGTCTTGTTGGTTTATGTGGATTATATATGTTTTCTTGTGTTTGCATATCATATTGCACGTTGGCATGTTGCATCACCTCCCTCGCTGGGCAACATTGTTGCTCATTCCTCATTTAATATGTTTCAGGTGAAGCTGAGGTGAATCCTCAGCTGATAGAAGAAGAGGAAGAAGTGCTAGTTAAGCAATTTCGGTGACTTTTTGTGTGATAAGGTTGTCTAAAATGAGAAGCTTGCGTGGAGTTGTGTTGATTGCCTTTTTGTGACCTTGGGGTCTTGAGTATAAATGGTGAATGTAATGATTTGTAATATTGTATGTTGGATATAAAGTGGAATGACATGTAATAATCCATAGTAAACTTATTTTTTTGCATGCTTGTGGGATTAACAAACTTGAAAGTAGAACTTGGCTATTGTTGTATCTAACTACCTATAGTTAAAATTAGAAATGCTTTGCTTGCTTGTGTGTTATATGTAATTGTTGTTCCAAGACTCAGATGGCCTTGTGATTGCGGGTGGCCCATAAAAATCTTGGAGGATTGGTTATAAGAGTTGTTGTTTGTGGATCTAGCATCATGGTGTCTTTGTGCAGGTACCGGTTTAGTCCTATAAACAGGGGAAACTCCGTCCGTTTTCCCCTAAAATTTTGTGCCTGGGGTTTAGAATTGGGTGAGAATAGAATGATAGATAGGAGTCCCGGTCTCGTGAGGGATCGGGGCGTTACAGCCTGGATGGATAGTATATCTAGAACTGTGTGCCTCAGCAAGAATATCCTTATTTAGAGTTAGATCATTCGGAATACAGATTCTACCTTTGAATTTGAGAATACCATCGTCGTGTAGTTTGAAATCCGACTCTCCCCCTTTAGAATTCTCTAAGACTTTCAATAACTGAAGATCAGCCTGTTGAGCTTCCCGAATCCTGGACAATAACAGAGATTGAATCTGCAAACTTGCGAATTGAATACCATAATTTGAAGTACTAGGCTTCCATAAGCACAATTCTTCCATGGATTCCCAATTCTTGATAATCAAGCTAGCAACAGTAGCCTTTCGACTCAAAGCATCACCAACAATATTGGCCTTGCCCGGAAGATAGTTAATAGTGCAGTTATAGTCCTCAAGTAATTCCAGCCAACGCCTCTGCCTCATGTTCAACTCTTTCTGTGAAAACAGATATTTCAAGCTCTTATGATCTGTGAAGATTTCAAATTTGTTACCCCAGAGATAATGACGCCACTTCTTTAATGCAAGAATGATAGCTGCAAGCTCAATATCATGAGTCGGATAGTTGAGTTCATAAGGCTTCAGTTTCCTGGAAGCATAAGCAATAACCCTGCCATTCTGCATCAATACACAACCCAGACCCTCCTTCGAAGCATCACTATAGATCACCAGATTATCATAACCCTCAGGTAAAGCGAGAATAGGAGCTGTAGTCAATCTCTTTTTCAATTCCTGGAAGCTGGCCTCGCATTTATCATTCCAGTCAAAAATTGTTTTCTTCTGAGTAAGTTGAGTTAAAGGCCCTGCAATCTTAGAGAAATCCTTGACAAACCTCCGATAATACCCAGCTAAACCAAGGAAGCTACGAATCTCCGTGATAGTTTCAGGTCGTTTCCAAGATAACACAACTTCAATCTTCGCTGGATCAACAGAAATACCATCCTGCGAGATAATATGGCCAAGAAAAGCAACTTGCTTAAACCAGAATTCACATTTGCTAAACTTTGCAAATAACTGATGCTCCTGAAGAGTCTGCAACACAATTCTGAGATGTTGTTCATGTTCCGCCTCAGATTTAGAATAGACAAGGATATCATCAATAAATATGACCACAAATTGGTCCAGATAAGGACGGAATACCCTCTGCATTAAGTCCATGAATGCGGCGGGAGCATTAGTAAGACCAAACGGCAAGACAACAAACTCATAATGGCCATATCGAGTTCTGAAAGCAGTTTTAGGAACATCATCTTTCTTAATCCTCAGTTGATAATAGCCCTGCCTCAGATCAAATTTAGAGAATACCCTGGCGCCTTGCAACTGATCAAATAACTCTTCGATTAAAGGCAAAGGATATTTATTTTTGATGGTTACCTGATTAAGACCCCGGTAATCGATGCATAGGCGAAGAGATCCGTCTTTCTTTTTAACGAATAGAACTGGCGCACCCCACGGTGAAGAACTCGGCTGAATGAATCCCTTCTCAAGTAAGCCCTGCAATTGAACTTTCAATTCCTGCAATTTAGGTGGAGCCATTCTATACGGAGTCCTAGAGATAGGTGAAGTCCCCGGCAATAAATCAATCATGAACTCTATCTCTCTATCAGGCGGTAACCCAGGTAATTCCTCAGGAAAGACCCCCGGAAACTCTCTCACGATAGGTACATCATTCAATTTCAATTGATCCCCAGGTTGATTAATCAAATATGCAAGATAAGCCTCACAACCCTTGCTCAATAATTTAGATGCCCTAATAGAAGAAATAATAGGAGTTCCGGTAGATTTTCTACTACCAACTATTTTAAGTACAGGCTGGTCAGGCATTTCTAGATACACAATCTTCTTTCTACAATCAAGCTGGGCATAATATTTACTTAACCAGTCCATCCCCAATATAATTTCAAAGTCATTGAAGGGTAGGATAATCAAATCAGCAGGAAAAACACGACCCTCAATAAATATACTACATGCTCTGCAAATAGATCTAGTAACAAACTTCGGACCCATAGGAGTATAAACCACAATCTCATGCAATAGTTTATCATGTTTCAACTTAGCATTTTGTGCACAAGTAGGAGTAATAAAAGAATGCGAAGCCCCGGAATCAATTAAAACCTTAACTGATTGATCATTAAGAAGAAAAATACCTTCTACCACCGCGGTAGTATCCGGAAGCTCCTCAGCATCCAAAGCAAATACACAGGCCTGACCTCGTGGTGGTGGTGCTGCAGCTGGTGCCCTGGTCTGAGAGTTCTGAGCTGATGTCTGATCCCTAGGGTTCTTAAATTTCTGACAGTCTTTAACCCTGTGCTGATCACTGCCGCAACCTGTACACATGTTATGTTTCTTCCAACAAACATCCTCAGTGTGGCCCTGGCGCTGACAGAAGCTGCACTGTTGGTGACGTCTTGCAACAGTGCCTCCCGAAGGAGCTTTGTAAGTAGAGGTAGCTGAACTACCCTGCTGCGAACGGGAAACTGCTGGACGGAACTGACTCTGAGTCTGACTCTGGACTGGTCGTGCCTGAGTCTGAGTAGGCCCGATGTAACTCTGAGTCTGTCTCGGCTGTGAACTCTGCCCAACTGATACAGCCTGCCCCTGGTACCCTTGACTCTGAGACTGAAACCGTTTACTCGATTGACTGGTCTCGGCTAGCACATCGGCCTTGCGTTTCTCATATCTCGAGGCAGCTCGGACTACTGCAGCATAGTTAGGAAAATCATTTGAAGACAAGTTCAGCATAATATCCCTCCTCAAACCCAGGATGAACCTCTGGATCTTCATGTCCTCCGGCTGAATCAAAGCTGGTGCATAACGAGAAAGCCGGGTAAAAGTAGCCTCGTATTGATCTACCGTCATACTTCCCTGCTTCAAGTTTATGAACTCCGTTTGTCGCCTCTCGCGGGCAACTAGTGATATATACTTGTCTCGAAATTCTCGGACAAAGTCGGCCCACGAATGATGAACTCCCTCAGCTCCCCATTTCTCACTGATGGTATTCCACCAATCTTCAGCATCACCCTCGAGAAAGAAAGTAGCATAAGTAATCTTCCTGTCATCATGGCACTCCAGTATTGCTGCCACTCTCTCGAACTTCCTTAGCCACATCTCAGCTTTCATATCGTCCGGCTCCCCAAAGAAAGTATAGGCCCCATGATGTATAAACCGATCATACAGATTCCCTCCGGTAGGACCACTACCTCCGGCTCTCGCAGCCTGATTACCTCCAACGACCCCTGGCTGACCCTGTTTTGTAACAAACTGGGCGATAGTGTTCATAGCAGTGGCCATCGTGGCCAAGATCTGTGCAGTGCTCGGTTCTTGAACCTGCGGTGCATTTTCGGCCACCTCAGCTTCTTGCCCATGAACCCCCTCGTGTTCTCCACCAACATTCGGATTATCAGCACGACGGCAAGGCCCCATCTCGAATAGCTAGAATGCAAAGTGTTATGACAGGTATATATATGTATATATGCAGTTTATAAGTAAACACATAAAGAAAGTCCAATTAGATTCACATAAAGTCAAGTACATAGAAGTTCAAATAGATATTCCACATTCTTGAAGTACACATAAATCACTAGATCATACTTGACATTCTAGACTCTTGATATTCCATTTCCGTGCTAGCATATTCATTCCTTGTTCAAATTTCACTTAAGTCAATCAAAATCAAGGACTCATGTATTCAAAAAGTCACATAACAAATCTCTACCCACAGACCGAGAAATTTAACCCGGCTTCATGCAATCTATAGCTCTGATACCACTTAAATGTCACGCCCCGACCCAACCCCCAAGCTAAAGGTTAAGTCCGGACCCGACACACGGACAGAGTCTCCCCTGTACCGTGGACATTCTAAAAACTTGTAAACACTCAAACAAGCCCCAACAATACAATACAAGCTTTTCTTAAACAAACAACAAAGTTCTAAGGCCATCCGAGCCTTATAGTACACAATAGTTCCAAAGCACACAAGCATGCGAGAACTTATTATCAACATAGTTTTATAATCATGACATCCTAGGAAATCAATTAAACATAATTGAAAGATCAAACATTTCTACTTTAAGTCATTCACTCCCAAGCAAGCAAAGCGAATAGAAGTAGATCATAAGTTATTACAGTTCATAGGCTTTCAAAGCTACAACACAACCAACTAGTCTTCAATTTATATAACAAGCATATACATAGCCCTTGGGCTACAAAATAGTACATAAAGTAATAAGATGAATCTTCCACATAGCAGCAAATTCATTAACCACCTCAAGCTATCAGGCACAGCAACTAAGGTAAAGGCTCAATCTGAACTTCTTCTTCCTCAATTAACTCGACAAGCTGGGGATCACCCTCAGCGTCTCCTGAAACAGATATCGAGGTATGAGCAACCACTGTTGCCCAGTGAGGGATATAGTCCCGGAGCGTGCAATGCGACAGATAATACAATTATACAATAATAGCACTTAAACAATTAAAGAAACAATGATCACTTAAATAACCACACATTTAAAAGGATACATTTCACACAATCCCCTATACACCAATCTTCACAGGTCTTCAATCACGATCCACGAACCACGAGCACGATCACGATAAGCCGGCATAACCCCAAACACTCCAGTGGGTGTACTCCTGATGTACCCCGATAATCCTACGACCCAACATCCCCTGGCAATTTCCGGACCAGGCGAATGAGCGAATAGGGCACGGAGTTTGAATATCCACCTGCAAGCCCTCTGCCGCCCAGTCGATATTCAACACATCCGCCCCTGACACTATGGTTGCGCAACCACGATGCAATGCACTTAACGATGGCAAGTTAATAGCAATAATATAAGCATTAACACATATGAGGATCAACAAAGTAGGTTGACCTCAATGCAATTAGAATAGAACAATTACATAAGCAAATATGCAGTTTTACAAAGAGACATTAGCAAGATAAGTTTAGAATCATACCAAAAGCTCCAAATCAACTTAAAATCACTTATAAACACTCAAGAAGTCATGTCATGGGTTTAGAAGTGTGAGACAACCTAAATTGCACCTAAACCCCTTTGTTTTTCGAACTATTTCTCTTCCAAACCAAGGTTAATGTTTCCATTTTCAAAGGAAATTCTCCCAACCTTCTAACTAACCCTCAAGGTACCCTCTTAACCCTCTAACTCATTCAAATGCCCGCGATTACCCCGAAAGCCCCAAATTCCCTCTTATGGCTATAAACTACACGTACAATGTCCGGGCTTCAACCAAGGGATATCAAGGCTTCTATAGCACCTAGGTAGCCTAAGGATACTAGAATTGAAGCCCGAATACACCCGGATTCGCATTAACCCCGAAAGCCCCAAGTTAAAGTCGGCTATTTTCCATTTTAAGCGATTTTAAAGATAATGCAAGTGCACAGGGCTATTAGGTTACCTTCACTAGCACCTAAGGCGTCTATTAGAAGCATTGAATCAAGCTAATTCGAGCAATTATGCAAAACCCTAGAAAAACGTCACTATTCACCCAAAATTTCAAATTAATGATTCTAACCGTTTAAAAAGCGAAACAACGGCTCAAATGTGTTCTCTAGCATTCATATAGATGGTATATTAGCATAGATAACTCATACAATAGCATTTGATCACATTTTCAACAAATCAAGAAATTGACAACTATTTAGAAATGCAAAAACAAGCCGTGAAATCCCTCACCAAAGCGTGTAGGAGCACCTAGGAACCTTGCACACACCCTACACTAGTTGCTCAAGGCTTGGCTTGGCTTGAATTGAAGAGTGGAAGATGAAAATTTCCTCCCAAGTGCAAAGAGGGGCTGTCGGGTTTGGGCTCCTGTTTTCAGCTTTTAAATTTTTTTTTTCTTTTGCATTTTGTGAGCTTAGGTGATATATAAAAGGGGCTAAGTTGAGGTGGGGTCATTTGGGTGCTTAAGTGATCTATTATAATGCTCGTTGCTAGCTCCAAAATGAGGCTAATGTATAAAACTTAGGCTAGCTAATTAAATCTATAAAGTTATTACGTAACACTATTCACTTGACTACTAAAATCATTTTCAAAATGAGCTCTCCTATCGCCTCTAGCTCAAATGCACATTTTTCCCACTACTTTTACAATTAATATGATTTAATAAAAATGCTAATTAACTAATAGAAGGCAGTTTAAAAATGGCATGAATAGTAGTCACAAAAGTCAGTTAGTAAGGCACAGAAGTAAATGCGCAAACAAGGGATGCAACAGTAATTAAATGCATGGCTAAAACTCGGGCGTCACACTTATTATCCTCTAAAACTTCTAAAATTACCCATACATGTAGTTCATCAAGTGTAGATAGGTTTGGCCTCAAACGGTTCCTAATTCGGAGTTAAACTCATCAAGTTATGCCCTTTAGAAAATCATTGCGCAGCCAGCCCTGAATTACACAAGAATCAGTCACCCTACTGTTTTGGCTCCAAAACAACCCCTCAAAGATAGAATTCGATCTTTCACCCAAAAGATAAATTTTTCCTCAAGTTCTTAACTACAATTTAAAAAAAAATTCAATCGATTTTGACATTGTTTACTACCTCAAATCGTCTTTACAAATTCTTTGTGCAAACTGTCCTGCTTTCTCACTTTTGCACTAATGTCTATTTATCTTGTTTTCTAGCATTTCCACTTGGTTTGTTCTTGGTTTTAGCATATACTATATTCATACACTTCATTGAGGCCATTTATCAAGCACCTAAACCTCATTCAAGAGCATCAACTAACAAGGCAATAAAAGCTTACAAGTTGAAGTTATACAAGAGAACCGAAGTCAAAGATTACTTTACACTTCAATCTAATCAACAATTTATGCTTATACAACTCAAGTATTCGCAAGTTCTATTAAATCAATTAGAACACATTGTAATGAAACACCTAAAATGCAATAGAGAATGATTTCCCTCCCCTCGTATAGCTAGAAAGTGGAAGAAAATTGACTAGAAAAACCATTGATCTTGCTAAAATGGTTGAGATTTGAAGATGAAGCCAAACCCTAAGCCAAAGAAGTCTCACATTTTTTTTTTGTTTCTTTGCTTATGCTAGCTTATTCTTTTCTCTCTCTTTTGCTATGTTTTTATGCCTTTTTTGTTATGTTAAATATGGATATATATGTAGACTAAGTAAATAAATAGGCTAACATAAGGATTGGGCTAATATAAAATACAATTGGCCTAAATAAGTTAGCTAAAAACTATTGCAACTTCAATTGGCCCAAAATAATAAAATTGCTACTATTTACTCGGGGACACTAAACTTTTTCTTCTTCACGCTTGGGACTTGCAATGCACATTCTTTCAATGAACGAATACATTATATATGAGGTGTAATAGAGGAAAAATATCAAGTTCAGAAAATATAATAGTTTAAAATTTCACTCCGGGCTCGGAGCTACTTATTCACTAATTGAAATTTATGAAAGTTTAGCAATTAATTGTAGTGATATAATTTTAAATAAATATAATTAACTCATATTGATTAATTAAACACTTTTTGCAGATTTTCAAAAATATAAGAAACTATGTAAGTAAATATGTAATGCTAGTTAATTAAAATCATCTAATCATGCACTTTTATTTAAAATAAACACATAGACATTTACAATTAAATACTAATCACTACATGAAAGGTTCGGGCTGTTGCACACCTCCCACACAAGCACTGCCCAACGAAGGGGGGACGGGGAAAGCTACAAGCCCAAAACCTTCGACCCAATGGGGATGCCTGGGGTACCTCATCTTGTCATTTCATCATTGCTCATTCCAGTTAGGCCGAAGTCTTTGGCCTTTCCTTCTCCGCGCCCGCTCATGCTTCGCTGACATATCGCGTGGTAAAAAGAAGAAAGTACAAAAGAATAGTAAGCGGAGCACACCGTAGAATATGACAAAAGCCCCTTCGATTCAAGAAGAAGGAAATGAAGAACGGGAACGAAACGAAATAAGGCGTTTCTTGCTCTAGTTTCAGATGAGTTTCTCCCAATTATGTATGGTAAACGAATAGGGTAGTTTGCTGTGACCAAGACTCCACTTTTTACTCCGTCCGTGGAGCGTATGAATTTCCTGGAATATACATAGACCAAAAGAGGGAATGAAATGATAGGAATAGGAATTATAGTACTATTGGAAGAAGGGGCACCTGTAGGAGCATCTCTAATGATGAACCATTTCAATAGTATGGGTGTTGCCATGCCACGAGGCACAACCATTAAAGTAATGAAAAAGAAAAAGTTATGTAGTTGGACCATCTCTTCTATCCGTTCGAGTTTTGCTTCTTGTCAGAAGATGAGAGGCTAAAAATGAAAGTGCTCGCAACACATACTGAAAAGGTACTAATTAAGCCGACCATTAATGACTAGTTCGAAGACCAGGAGTGGTCTGATCCTTTATTTGATATGACCACTTTTAGAAACAAAAAACAAAAGCAAACTCTCATAGTTCGGAGCCTAGCTCCAACTACTTCTTCGTAAGTGAGATGAGGTACTTTTTTCGGTTTGAATAGTGGGTCGCCCTTTTTTGGTTGAAGTAGCCATGACTTTGGTCGTAGTCAGTTTAAACACATAAACCCAGTCCACTTGTAGCCATGTTGATCAAAATGACAAAGTTTAATGACTTTACCAATCACTCGCCCTTGTATTAGAAGATTCTCTTACCCTGTGGTTGACATTCCATTCCCCTTAGTCGTAGGTGCTCGTTCTATTTTGATTTGAATGGGTCGGGTCTCCAGAAGTACATATGGCCGGCCCTTTGGGTGTCTCGGTGATACAAACAAAGAAAAGGCAATTTTTTATCACATCCCTCTCACTTAAAGCCCATCCTTACCAAAGGAGGAAATAGAATCGAATAATCTACCTTTTTTTCCTTCTTGTTGATTCCCCTCGACAATCAAGCTGCACTTCCTTCTAACAAGTGGCTGAGAGTTAGCAAGCAACCTTGGCCTCTTGACAGAAGGTTCACTATCCCCCTCCTTTCCGGTTAGGCCGTGGTACGACACTTTCACTACAAGCTACGATCAGATCTGATTGGATCTGGTCCTATCTGACCCAACCCTAGAACATAGAACGACCGACCTCTTTGGACAGTAGAACGAGGAGAGGGGGAGTCATGCCCATTCTCTCTCCGGGCACAAGCAGGAACATCAAAAAAATTGCAGACCGAATACATGTACATGATGTAATGACATATTCAAAAATACGTGATCCGATTTGATAGGCTGCCCGCAGAAAGAGTTTACCGATCGTATAACAATTCATTCTTTTGTGTAGCGCGTGGGCCCATGTCTCCCGACGATCATAGTACATCCGTTCATCTAATATCAAATCAATGGGTAGATCTTACTTCCCTTCCCCTATACCATAGCCAGAAGGGATAGCGTATCCACAGAAGAGAGAGTACGGGCTCTTGCCCTTAATTTAGTTTAGACGCGACTCGAATGCTTTTATGCTATAAGCTGTCTTAAGCATGCTTCTTTGACAGAAAACAAACTATTTTCTATGACAACAGTCACGACTATAAAGGGCGGGGCGGTAAGCTCTCTATGACTCCTTGCTTGTATCGTTGACTTTGTCAATGCTACTGAGCACCGGGGCGAGCGAAATTCAGTAGAGGCTCGAAGAAGGGTTTACTAAGCAAAAGGCCGAAGGCGGCTTTGCTATCCATCCTACTATATCCTCGAATGGTGGTAGGAAAAGCTGCAAGGAGATAGTACAACTTTCTTTGTTCTCATGGTAGAGTGAGGGGCCCTATCCATCCGTGAATAGAGCCGGCTTTTAGGGAGGATCCGCTCATATGTTGCATGAGGGGGGCTAGGTCAAGCAGACGACGACTGACAGGGAAAGGTCTGACTAGTCTATGCTCCAGCAATTTAGGCAGAATTTTGCTTAGCCATAATGCAAGCAGGGTGAATTCTCGTCGAGGGCGCTCTCCTTGGCCTGAATACTTGTATGATACCTGTTTCTCTTTCTTCCTCTGATTGTCGTTCCTCTGCTACTGCGGTTCTTGTTGTTGCCGAGGGCGCCTTTCAATTCCACAAACGTGGGGACCATAATATTCACTTCATTATGCTGCTTATTTCCCTAATGATTGCCGCTTTACCACTGGACTTTGTGTCTTCCTTTGAAATTCTCTTATTTCCTGGAAGAGCAAAAAGTAGGACCTTTATTTTGCAATACTTAATATGGTCAAAATTTAGTGCAGAGGCAGAATACTAGGCTATGTCTACAGCCACTAGTGAACTGGTTTGGTTACGAAGGCTTCTATCTAATCTTGGGGTTCATCTCACCGCTGCAACGGCTCTTCATTGTGACAATAACGGTGCTATTTAGATTGTAACCAACCCTATCGTTAATGAGCGTACCAATAATAAACGAAGTGGCTTTACCTTTATATATATAATAAAAAAAGGCACTTCACTCGCGAGAAGTGTTTGAATTAAAAGACAGCCCTTTAATTCGCCTTAAATGAGTAAGGCCTTCAGATTGCAGATTTGTTCACCAAGTCTCACACTCGTGCTCTACATGAATTCTTGGTGGGCAAACGCTCACTTCTTGACCTTTCATTTGTTCGAGTTTAATGGGGAGTGTAATATCATGTATTATTATTAAGTTGTATGATGGCCCTTTCTGTCCTTTGCTTTCTTTTTGATTTGTATATGCCTGGAAAGTCAGATTTGATTTCATTGTCTTTAGTTTTACTTAGAGAGCTTAAGCCTCTCTTTTCTAGTCAATGAAGATTCTTATTCACCCAAAACCTATCTCTTAAAGCTATAGCTATCAAAGACGACATAGGATGGAGTGATGATGACGGAACATGAATCAGATCGGCGTGAATTTGACACTTCATGCATCCCTTGACGAATTTATTAGAATCATGATCTGTCATATTCTTTTTGAAAGATCTTTTTAGCGAGTATCTGGTTATTGACATGTCCTCTGCATACGCAGGAGTTCCTTGTAGCTTTCTTCGCTTCCTTTGATCAAAGATATTTTACTCTGATCCGGTCGAGGTGGTTTTCATTTACCAGCACGTAGGTGGTCTAAATTCTTATGACCGAGTCTTTTTGGCCCCTGTGAACAACTTTTCTTAATGTATTAAAGAGGGTCTCTCTAACTGTGAAAAGTGGTAGGTGTCCACTAACAGCCATTCCTGGCTCGGCTCTGATAAGGCAACTTCGGAAGGACTCGGTAGTTGGGCACTGGATCCCTTTGGACCTGGAGAATGTATGACGCTGGGTCGGGGTTTGGTGAACCAACTGGTCGCTCATCTAGTTGGAAGTATCGTGCCCCTTTTTCGTTGTCTACTTTATACCTTCGGAATACCCCAGAAGAGAATTTTCTCTACTTCCCCCAATCTTCACTTTACACCACACCGACTCCCCTTTCGTCATAAGGCGTGGAATTAGACCAAGGGGAATCTTCATAGGACCTAGTCCTTTAGATTTCGCACATAGGAGATCGAGACACAGCCCCAGGGCTATGGGGAAAGATGTAGATCGATCGCCCTAGACAGATAACTACATAGATGGTCTCTACAAGTCTATATATTCTTTGATTTCGTTCTCCCTGTAAGATCAATATCACAACCAATGAGATCTGCTACTTTCATATCTAAGTGATACCCGATCCGATAGTTTACGATATAGATAAATATATATTTAACACCAACATTCTAAAAATATATATTAATAGATACCAGTAGTTGTCCGGTCGTACCCAAACAATAATATTCTAGAGGGAAATGCACCTAAGATCAAATATTTCAAGCCGACTTTCGTGGAAAATTCAGACTTTCTTTTTTATACTGAGATCACATAAAAACATAAAATTTGAGGTTTAATAGCTAAATACATGGCAATTGAATCATAAGCCGAGATCATAAAAATCATACTGCGAGTAGGAAGTGGAATTAATACAATGAATTCAAAAGCATCAAACCTCTTTTTTTCGAAAGAATCGAAACACATTGAAATAGTACCAGCCGTACTTTATAATAGAAGGATTTGGCAGAAATATGTAAAATTGTCCATTCTAAAAAGATTATTCCAGAATAAATGGGAAATAGTTAGGAGAGGTGCGCCAGCGGCAGGCAGAGGCATGGTTATTAGATACCTTAGGAAAGCCCAGCCAGAACCATACATACAAGTTTCCCTGCATGTGGCTCGTATGTGATAACTTCTTCGGATTTGCGTGAACTAGCAGACTGACCACTAAGTGGGGATGCTCTCTACAGCAAGAGCGAACCCTTTCGGAACTGGTTAAGAATGGGCGCTACTACCCCAGCCCGGATCCTGCTAGGTTCTATTGATCATGTCCTATTCCTAATAGTTGTACCTTGTCTTGGGGTATCTTTGGCTTTATGAGAGAAAGCTTGCCGGAGAAAAAGCCAAGTGCCATAGGTAAGCTCTATTCGGTCCGGAGCATTGATTCCCTATAACGAATAGGCTAGCTCTATTTCTCAATTACCTATCCTGTACTTGAGAAGGTCCCTCAGTTCCTCAGCAACACCTCGAGGTGCATTTAGTTGTCTTACATGAGACTCGGGATATTCCCTACTCTATGGCATGACACCTTTCACTCATCCATTCCGCCCCCCTGTCCAGATGCGGTGCCCTTTCTCATTATCATCTACCTCCCTTTCTTTCCTTTCGGCTATTCATGCATGAAGATCGTCGTATGTATGCTCGACTTCGGTTGTCGGTGCTATAGGTAGGAGTACATTATGGTAGGATCAATTACCCGGGCAAACAAACCTCATCCAAGAAGAATTGTGCTTTGCCCCCCGATCCCTATAGAGCGAAAGAGCTGCCTGGTGATCCCTAGGTTGCAGCATGTCCGGTCATTAACTCCTCACGCCGCTGTCGCCATTTCTAGGACCGACTGATGCCTTACCTGCATAGGTACCTATATAGTGTAGTCTCGGTTGCACATTCAACATAGCGTTCAGACTCATGTGCCTTCCAGAACCAGGGGTCTTCGAGCCTTCTGCGTACGATTAGCCAACCTTGTGGTGACAAAAGAATTAGATGTCCCTCCATGCTACGGTTCCCTACGGTCCAAACCTGGTGCCGCATTAGGTTAGGGAGCTGGACGATAATAGATCATCCACATCCCAAAGTACGCTGCCCTTCTAGGCGCGCAACACTAAGTAATCCAAGCCAACCTACATTACTGATTAACAGTGGATAATCATATTTCTTAGAAGTACTAAATACAACTCCATGAATGAGCAAAATGAAGGTTGCATTAATGATAAAGATCTCTGGGGAAACCGCTAAAAAAAGATTGAACATGTGAGAGGATCCGAACGAATTTTGCTTTCATTTCCCCCGTATGGAGCACAGAGTTACTTATGTTACGGTCTTCAGCAGGTAGGCTGAACTCTAGGCGGCTAGGAAGGCTTGCTAGACTAGCAGCCAGACCAAGAATGAATGTGTAATGATGGTGATTCCACACTAGGGTCAATAAATAATTGAATGTAGAAAGGGGATCCTAAACAAAAAAGAAGTCCATGACCCCTTTTTAGAGCGTATAAGGGGTGGTTGAATTCCAAACCTTTTCTCTCGAGTATACCCATTACCAAAAAATGGACGTCACTTTGGGACACATTCGGATAGCCACCTCGCGTGGCTAAAAGTAAGCCATTTGTTATTTAAATCTCAAAGGTATAGGTGAAATTTTGAATAGTCATTTCAATATTGTTCTAAGAAAGAGAAATCCCGAAAAATCTGTCAATAAATGACGAACTCCATTATACAGATGATAGGACAGGGCTAAGGTAGTAATTTCAATGGAGATTAGGATGAGCTTTGATGAATAAAAGAAGAATTGGTAGAAATTCTCATAGGCGAAGCAAATCAAACCTATGTTCAGACAAAGAAGATAGAAAAACAAAACTATAGTTGTAACGACCCGACTCCCCACGTGGAGCCCACGCAGAGTCTCACTGAGCCGTCACTACCGAGGTATTGTCTGCTATTGAAAACCTGGCCCGCAGGCACAGGCCCCTCACGGGTTTGTCCCTTCGAGGATCTCTCCTCAAAAGGCGTCTCAGCTGATACAAGGGACCAAGCCCTTATATCCAGCTCTCTTACTTCCAAATCTTCCGATGTGGGATTGTGTTACCACAATAGTGGCTAAGAAAGCTCCAAAGATTCTATGGGAAATTAAAAACGTCGAAGTGAGCTGTGGCTTATAAATAGTAAGATGAGGAGATAACATGCGAAGGATATTTGTCTATTATTAATTAGATTACCACGTCTAATTAGATCATTACATAAGAAACCAGACAATGCATTTTGAAATTCTTTATTTTCTTCATTTTTAATTCTCTTATTTAGTTTTTTTTTATATTCAAAAATACATTTCTTATTTTTCGATTATCTAATTGTTGATTATTCTTAACCTGCAATTTCATTTGCTTTGCTTTCTTCTTTGACTGCTCTGCTCCTCAACAAAAATAAGGAAAGACTTGTTGGAAATTACCGGTTGGCTTGGTCCAACCAAGAAAGACATGGGTTTTTTGGGCTGGGCTTTAAAGTTGTTGTCTTCTACTATGAAATTTCTATTCTAGTTGGATGAAAACAGTGCTCCTACCAGTCTTCCTTTCCCTATCGGTCGAGCATCTTCTACCCTCTCCCTATAGGTCGAGCATCTACCTTCCTCTCCTTATCAGTCGAGCTAAATTCTATCCAGCCTCTCCTTACAATTCAAGAGTGAAATTTAAGAAAGGCTCTTATCTTATTCTTCCTAGAATATAGGAAGGAGATCTGACTTCTTAGAAGGAAATGAGCTACCTAGATCTGTGTATGTATAGGTCTTGGTAATTGAAGAGAGAATAAGGGATGGAGTCGCCACCTAAGATTGAGTATGGAAAAACCCTATGATTTGTTCTATAAAATGATTTTTTGTTTGAAAAGTGACTCCATAATAGGAATGAGTCCAACTAATCAGTTTTAACCAAAGAAAGGCTAGGTCCGGGGGTTCGGTTACGATACAGGGAAGGGCTTAGGCAGCCTTTGCGCCAAAGGCTTGGTACCACCTATTCCTAAAATGAATTGGCTATTAATTAGATTGAGTCCTATGCATGTACGGACACATAAAGCATACATCTTACATGCTACATGTAAAAAGTTAGATATTGAAAATCATGCAAACACATATTAGCATTCGCATACAGATAACACATGAGAGTTTAGAAAGAACACATATTAGAAAAGGCGTTTGATGGATAAATTGGTTTATATAGTGGATTATCTTTGGGAGAGAAAGCCCATCCATAACGATTATGTCCCTCTTAGCCGGCTGCGTGATAGGTCTCATCTTTCCCGGTTTGTTAGGTTTTGGAATAAACGATCTATACATAGAATCCAATTTCAAAGTCGAGTTTGAGACTACTTGACTTCTTGCAAATTACCTTCGGGAATTTTTTTCTTATAAACTGACTTCCTATCCTTACAGGGCGTTATCCTCTTTTAAAGGAAGAATCAAGGAGCACCCACTGGTAGTGGTGAATACTGAGAACATGAATTCCCTTAGCGCGTTGGATCATCGAAGAATGGATAAATTCCTATCTCTAGTAAGACTACCCATGAGGGTTCATCAACTCATTTCTCGGTCAGATATTGGTCACAAAAAGTACAATTTGAACTTGTCACTAGCCTCATCTGGCTTTTCAAGCTTCACAGCTGATCCCTCAACAAATGCTTAGTTAGATCCATTCTCATTGTGTCACGCCCCAACCCGACCTATAGAGGTTAGACTAGGGAGTGATCTAAACATTCAAGTCATTTCACGTACTTAATCATTCATGAAGGTTTAACACTTAATGTTTAGCCTAAACTCCACAAATTCTCCTAAAAACCGGCAGCATAACGATTGTAATTGGGCTCTTTAGTTTAACCTAATTCTCTAAACGCCTCAAAACTTTCAATCTCAAATTCATTTCCAACTAAGATTACTATTAATCACCAATCGGGGTACCTACTAGTTATCTCGAAGCCTCGTTTGACTAATAACCTAGCATGATACTATGTCTCGTTTATTTGTCAATCTAGTTACACCGGTACCTATTGATCTTAGCTTAACAATGAGTACCTGCTTAAGATTGGATAAATTCATTTTACTTAACTCTTATCTAGTACTTCATAAGTCTGTGATAGATACTAAGCCAAAGTAGTGATAGCAAAATGACCAGAAGAGTGTGTACCTAGTTATGATCAGTACAAGCCAAAATTAGACCCCAAATTACAACGTGGGTCATTTACAATACAACAAGCAACATAAGAAATAGTCTTCAAGCAACATATCGTTTACAAAATGGCCATAGTCAAATAAGGCACGTAGGGCAAGCAATCATTCCAAGGAGTCATCAATAGGCACATTGTCCTCGGGTACCTGTTCCCGATCTTCTTCACCTGAGATGATAAAAGAGGGTGAGTCCTTATGAATTCAGCGAGGGGGAACGAAAAATACGTTTTGAAACTCTTTTTTCGGTAAACTTATGAAAAATCCCTTTTTGAAAACATGTCACATATTACAAGTAATAAGGTACGCAAAGTATAAGAATCAAATTGAACAACAGATACAATTACCAATCATTTCAAGGATACGGTGAGCATTTGCTCTCAATATCAATTTCGATACGATTGTTGCGACCGACTTTAATAATCCACTTATCGTTCGCATTTGGTACTCCGGATGTACCTTGAAAATCTACGACCCAACTCTCCGAGGGTGGAATGCCAAGTGAGAGAAGGAATTGGACCATGGTAGTCACGGTAGCACCGGCAAGCCCGATGCCGCCCGGCGTGCGTGAAACGCTTCCATGCCACAATGAAAGGTTGCAACCTTATATGCAATGCACATTTATAACATTTAACATATCACATTAGGAGGACAACAAAGTAGGTTACCTCCGAGCAGTTATAAGATCGCACGTTGACAAGTAAACACACAAGGCATGCTATGACAGGTAATTTCACTTGTAAGGCACATGGAGTTACATGAATATTAAACAGACAGCCATGTAACACATGTGAATCAAGTCATATAACTCATTTCGGGGTTCACGCAATCGAATAATAAGGTTATACAACATGCAACAACAACTACGTAGGACCGGGTGCAAGAAAGGTCTACTTGTCAACATGTAATCATCGGAATCATATTTAGGGCTACAAGGACAACTACGGGCAGCCCATAATTACATAATTAGACATGATAAACATAGGATCAACACCTAGCTCGTTTTCATAGTCACTAGGGTTTCAATTCATGCTTACCCGTGCGATTAAGCCACAAGTTGTCACGTAATTAAACTCAAGCCATGCATCAATTAATTAAAACACTCTCAATCATCCAAAACAGTCCACACAACATCCAAGTGTCACAATCCCAAGCATTTAATACAACGAGAGAAGTTACAATAATTTTCAAATCATATCACTAAACAAAAATCTCACTGCAATGGTCTGTTTTCCCATAATCATTTAGACAATAAAAAAATCTCCAATTACAGTGAGAAAAATGTCAATTTAAAGCTTAAGGAGTGAACTAAATCCAGAAACAAACCTTGCATCATTTGGAGTTCGGATTCAATAGTTATAGCCAAAACCGTGAGACTACGCAAAACTGTCCAGATTGGTACACATTTCAATACTTGTCATTTTTGAGGACCTTAGGGTCAGATTTAGCCTTAGTCTATTTTAAAAAAAATGTCCAGAACTGAAAAATATAGCAAACTACCAACTTTCATGCATTTTAGGTATCAATTGCTAAGTCAAAACTCGTTCGTTCTACAAGGACAGTGAACTGCCACAAACCTGCTTCATTTTCCAGACTTTCCAGATTTTCCAGATTTAGAGACCTTTCGATGTTTTGCCATTTTGGAGACCTTAGGGTCAAAACTGGCCTTGGCCTATTTCTACTAAAAATTCTCAAAACTAGCAAAACTAGTTGGCTACCAATTTTCACACATTTTCAGCATCATTTACCAGGTAAAATTCGCTTCGCTCCAACAAGTTAGAAAACTGCCATTTACACGATTTCACCTATCTTCAAATTCTAGCCAAATATTTTGCCATGCATGGTTACAAAAGCTCATGTGCACACACATACCACAAGTACAGAGGTAAAAATAGACATATGAAAGCATGCATGTGGATTTCGAAAGCTTTTAAAAAGGATTAACCCTCACCTTAGCAACTTTATCAACAAAGGATGCTCAAAACTCTTGGAGATGCACAAATGGTGTTCTCTTCTTGTTTGGCCGAGGGATATTGCTTGATTTCCTTAATTCCTAGCTAAGTTACCATGTCCTTAGTATGTGCATGTGGTTAGAACAAAAAAGAAATGAAATAGAAGCTATCAACATACCTAAGGGCCGAATGAGTGTTCTATGAGCTTGCATGCATGTTTCTTTGCTTCTAGCTTGCTTGGTCGAGTTCCTTAGTGGCTTGAATGTCTCGAAGAACCTTAGGATGATGAGCTTAAGCTATGGAGACTAAAATTGCAGCCAAGGCCGAGAGAGAGAGAGGAAATGAGAGAGTGAGAGAATGAGAGAAAGAAATGAAAAGCTTAAGCATTTGGTCAGGTATAGGCCTTGCAAAAATCTGAAATTATGCCATCTTTTGAGTATTCTGAATTGTGAGGAATGGGCATGGTGTGAAGGCCGAGAATGGCATGCTTGGGTAGTGTTTTTAGGAGTTTTTTATGCTTTGTTTTATGTGTTGGTGTCAAAGAATGTCTAGGTGTGTTTTTAAATTATGCATGCTAGTTCAAATACAAGAAGTAGGGTTAAGTAGGGTTTCGGGGTTTGCGTGAATTCTAGGGTTAAGTAGGGTTTCGGGGTCTTTAAACGTGCCTTATGGTGACCTAGGAGGATTGGTGAAGTCGGTTTCCAAAACTCGTGGCTCGTTTGAAAGTAGTAGCGTTTTGAAACTTAGGGTCATTTTGTGATTTTGTGTGTTTTCATAGTATAATGCCTATAGAATGTTTAATAATGCTTGTTATGCTTGTTAAAGTTGATTATGATTGAATTTGTATATCAATTGTTGATAATGCTTGCTAGTGTTATTCTTGTTACTTAATTGATTGTAATTGCTTATTGTGTGCTTATTGTATTGCATGTTGTTACCGACTTGCACTTCAGTGCCTTGCTCGATTATCATTAAATAGCTTGTATTGCATTGCATAAGTGTCAGGCGTGTGAGTGATGGGCCTCTCTGGGTAGCGTCGAGTTGCTAGTATTGGTTGCTCTAGCTTGTGTCCTATTCCCTTTCTCGCTTGGGTTGTCGCCCAAGGAGTTTTGGGTCGTAGAATTGACAGAGTATGTCCAGAGTACTCTAACGGAAGTTATAAGGTGGGTGAGCCGGTGCGTCATCGTTAAAGTCATCGAAATCGTGATCGGTACATTTCTCGCTCGAGTGAACCATAGCCTTCAGAGTGTGGTATAGCTTTGAATGGTTGTGTTAATGCTTTTATTAATTGGTTATTGTTTTGATTGTTTATATTGAATGCTTGCTTGTCAATTATATTGCTTAGCTGTACCTATTTGCATTGCACGAACTTCTTTCTCTCCACCTCGATATCTGTCTCGCCCTCACTGAGTATACATGTTGTGTATACTCACTCCTCACCACCACATTTCAAGAAATGCCATGTTAGCTGGAAAGTTCGTGATTTCGTGAAAGTTCGTGCTTGAAGAGTTATCTTGCGTGCTATGTGGCTTGAGTTGTTAAAGATGCAAAGATGTATGTTCATGTGTTTTATGTATTTATTGTTAAAAGGAATGTAATTTAAATTCAAATAGGTAATTGAGCTAGAATGAAAAGCTAGTTTATGTATTCAGATAGAATAGTTTAACTTTAATGTATGTTTGTAATGCCCAAGGGAAAAGAGTTAGAATGGTATGATAGTCTATTTTATGTAATGGGTTAGTGTAGTTTAATTGCCTAGCATGAATATTCTTGTCAAAGATGAAAAGAGATAGGTTAGCTTTTAAATTGGAAATGTATATTTGGTTGTGTTCGCTTATTGAGAACCGAGGCTCGGATGGCCTTGAGGTGTTTGTATGTTTGGACATGGTATTGGTCCACTTATATGCTATTACAGGTTTTACATTTTGCCTAGAAACAGGGGAGACTCCATCCATCTTTCCCTAAAATTTTTGTCCGGGTTTGGAATTGGGTTATGATTAGATTGATTGATAGAACTCCCGGTCTCGAGAGGGATCGGGGTGTTACAGGTGGTATCAGAGCTTGTCTAGCTCATAAGCCGGGACAGGGTCCTCGGTCTGGTGGGTAGTGATCCTTGAATGTGTGCTTGTTAAGTGTGTTTTGAAAGTGTATGCTTGTATGTGAGATTGTGTGTCTTGATCTGAATGTGTGCTCCTATGTGATATAGTTATGTGTTATGTGTTAATTGTGTGCTAAGTGAAGTGAAGTGTCTAGTTGTGCATTGAATTGACCTATTGAATTGGCATTGTGAATTGAATCGACCTCGTGAATTGTTATTTGCTTGAAGTATTGCTTGTAATATGTGTATTGAAATGTCTTGAATTGGTTATGACGTGATTTGAATTGATTATGTTGTGCTTGACTTGATTGTCGTGCTTGAGTGACTTTGTTGAATAAACTGTTTTGTAAACTTGCTTGCATAATAGTTTAAGGCATGTGTATAAATGTGATATCTTGGCATTCATACATGTCCCGTGGAAATGGTAAGTAAGTCCTCTTTCTCCCCTGAAGAAAGTGGTTCACAGCTGGCCTTTCAAAGTGTATGGATTGGCAGGAAATGAATGGCATTTAACTAGCCTTGATTTGGGAGTTGGTGTTTCCCTTTGGAGCTCTGGTTATTGGCGAATTTCTAGGGTCCTCCTCTATGCTTAATAGTTGTGAAATAGTAGGTTTCTTTTGGGGTTCTATTTGGTTGTTCTCTGGAGCATTCTTTGGTTTCTTACTGGGTATTCTTTGGAGACTTCTGTTGGCACTTCTCGGTGGACTTGGCTATTTGGATCTCAATCGGACTTACTGTATGGTATTATCTATGGCATGTGAGTCTCGGTCTTTATTGGTGTGTTACTGGCATTCATTATTGAAAATCCTTCAATGGTATTCTATAGAATTCTTGGTGGTCATTTATTTGGTACTTACCTATTGGGCAATCCTTGGTATTTTCTCACTGGAGCATTGTTTCGGGAATTTTCTTTAGTGTTCCTCAGTAGGTTTGGTATTTGGAATTTCTATCATACTTATTGTATAGTACTACTTGCGGTACTCTTTGGAATTCTTATTGGGCATTCTATTTGTATTTTCCTTATTGGCAAGGTTGTATAAAGTTTTCCTTAGGGTTTTCGTCTATCTGGGAAACTATATTTGTTATTCAACTTGATTGTCTTATTGGGCACATTATATTTTCTCAGCTATTTCCTTAGACCTTCTTCTCAGCATTTGATAGCGATACTCGGAATCTAATTGGTTGTCCTATGGGGTTATTGTTTGGAAGGCTTCTTTGGAAATTTTGAAGTATATTTGATTGGGTTTCTTAGTATTTTCTCCAGCACTCTTAACAGGAAATTCTTCTATGAAATTCATGACCAGCGGGGTACTTCTTTGGACCTCTGGATGGAACCTTTGTTTGAGCCTTTATTTGGCTTCTTGTTTGGGAATTCTCAGGCAGAAATAGTTGAACTTCTACTAGAGATTCGAGTATGGGGTATTCATTCAGTATTCTTCTTATCATTAATATGTGATGTGATTTTATCTACAGTATCTTTGCTTTAGTCTTTATTGGTATTATCTCGGCGCTCTTGGTTGGAATTTTATTCTTCTTCGGTATTCGTGTCAACGGGATTCTTGTGCGGTATCTATATTTGAGCCTTTATTCGGCATTACTACTTGGAATTTCTTCTTAAACTTCCCTATTGGTTATCTTGATTAATATACTTGCTCAGCAGCTGAAGAAGATTAGTCAGAGTTGGATTTCAGTGGATGCAAAGTTCTATTGGAAGAAGAATTGCAAGGACGCAATTGTTTTAAGGGGGGAATGATGTGATATCCCGAACCTGGCATGTATTTAATAGCATTTAAAGTTCATTTAAATTGCATTTTATTGACCTTTCACCTTCTTTGACCAAACTAGTTGACTTTTCATCTACAACGACCAACTAGGACAAGGTGAGAATTTTTGAAATGTTTAATAAAAGGAAACTTGGGATTAGAAATTAAAAAAAATGCAATGTTAATTTAGTCAAATTTTGGGTCAACTTTGGAATTAAGTCTGAACCAATTGGGGAAGAGTTAGGTAGCAAATTATATATGATTGGAAATCTCTATGATTCTAGTTTATGAGGCTTCAAAGCGTTCGTGAATTGGAGTTTTCTAGAAGAAGTTATGGCCATTTTCGCAAGGTCGCGTATAGCTGTTTTGGTTTAGCGGGTTGACCGAATCTTTGACCTTTGACTTCTTGTCATCTTTTCCTAAATAAGCAAAATACACACGAAAAAACAAAGAGAAGAAAGGCTTGAAGCCATGAGAAAAAGAAAGAAAAAAATTTCAAAACAAATCAACAAATCTTCACTTGAGCTTGCTTAGGATCATTTCCAGGCCATTCAACGTTGTCTTTCTAGCGTCTAGAAGTGGCTAAGGTGAGGGTTTCATCGTTATTTGCGCATTTGAAAAATTTATGTCTAAACTTTAATTTTTGGAAATTATGCGTAGATTGTTATTTTAACTGTTTTGTTGCTTAAAGAATGTTCCTTGTTGATTGTAGAACATGTATTTATAGTTTTTTAGCATTTTCTGCGGTTGAATATTGAAATTGCAATTTAAATTGTTAAATGAATAGTAAATTATGAATAGTAAACCCCCGTTTCGATCAAGTTGCTCCGTTATGCATTCTGTTGATGTGAAAAGATGCTAGATATGTTAGAATGGCTAAATGCATGGTTTGTTTGGGTTGCGTAATGGAAAAACAGAGAAAAATACATTGGTGAAAGTTGGGGTTGTTTAGGTCGAGATTAGCGTTTCCTCAATTTGCGTGATGGCATTGTCTCGGGAGGCCATGGAAGCACTTTTGGTGTGATTATGGCGTTGGTTGGGTGTTTGGTTAGGGTAGTGGTAGTTCAAATGAGCAAGGGGGAAATCGGGGCTTTGCGTGAATTCTACGGTTAAGTAGGGTTTCGGGGTCTTTAGACGTGCCTTATGGTGGCCTAGGAGGATTGGTAAAGTTGGTTTCCAAAACTCGTGGCTCGTTTGAAAGTAGTAGCATTTTGAAAGTTGGGGTCATTTTGTGATTTTGTGTCTTTTCATAGTATAATGCCTATAGAATGTTTAATAATGCTTGTTATGCTTGTTAAAGTTGATTATGATTGAATTTGTATATCAATTGTTGATAATGCTTGCTAGTGTTATTCTTGTTACTTAATTGATTGTAATTGCTTATTGTGTGCTTATTGTATTGCATGTTGTTACTGACTTGCACTTCAGTGCCTTGCTCGATTATCATTAAATAGCTTGTATTGCATTGCATAAGTGTCAGGCACGTGAGTGATGGGCCTCTCTGGGTAGCGTCGGGTTGCCAGTGTTGGTTGCTCTAGCTCCGTGTCCTATTCCCTTTCTCGCTTGGGTTGCCGCCCAGGGAGTTTTGGGTCGTAGAATTGACAGAGTATGTTCGGAGTACTCTAACGGAAGTTATAAGGTGGGTGAGCCGGCGCGTCATCGTTAAAGTCATCGAAATTGTGATCGGTACATTTCTCTCTCGAGTGAACCATAGCCTTCAGAGTGTGGTATAGCTTTGAATGGTTGTGTTAATGCTTTTATTAATTGGTTATTGTATTGATTGTTTATATTGAATGCTTGCTTGTCAATTATATTGCTTAGCTGTACCTATTTGCATTGCACGAACTTCTTTCTCTCCACCTCGATATTTGTCGCACCCTCACTGAGTATACGTGTTGTGTATACTCACTCCTCACCACCACATTTCAGGAAATGCCATGTTAGCTGGAAAGTTCGTGATTTCATGAAAGTTCGTGCTTGAAGAGTTATCTTGCGTACTATGTGGCTTGAGTTGTTAAAGATGCAAAGATGTATGTTCATGTGTTGTATGTATTTATTGTTAAAAGGAATGTAATTTAAATTCAAATAGGTAACTGAGCTAGAATGAAAAGCTAGTTTATGTATTCAGATAGAATAGTTTAACTTTAATGTATGTTTGTAATGCCCAAGGGAAAAGAGTTAGAATGGTATGATAGTCTATTTTATGTAATGGGTTAGTGTAGTTTAATTGCCTAGCATGAATGTTCTTGTCAAAGATGAAAAGAGATAGGTTAGCTTTTAAATTGGAAATGTATATTTGGTTGTGTTCGCTTTTTGAGAACCGAGGCTCGGATGGCCTTGAGGTGTTTGTATGTTTGGACATGGTATTGGTCCACTTATATGCTATTACAGGTTTTACATTTTGCCTAGAAACAGGGGAGACTCCGTCCGTCTTTCCCTAAAATTTTTGTCCGGGTTTGGAATTGGGTTGTGATTAGATTGATTGATAGAACTCCCGGTCTCGAGAGGGATCGGGGTGTTTCACAGGGATCTTGAAATAGTCCTAGATCAGGTGAGTTGTTTTCTCTACCAGTGTAGGCTTGCTTCGCATAGGCTACACAAGCCAGGGATGAGGTGAGTTGTTTTCTCTACCAGTGTGATCTATCCTTAGATCATAGATGCAGAGTTGGTTGTAATATTGCCATTGGTACTACAGTACAACTTTGTCACGTGTCCATTAAGGAATTGCGAGATCCCATATTTTACTTTATCTCGATTTACGTACTTCATCTCGTTTTGCGTGAATTGACCTGTTTATATGCTATATGACTTAGAATGTGTTAAATATGTGGTTAATACTCCTAATACATGCTAAGTGTGCATTCATGAAATTTTCGTCATAAACAGAATCGGAAATTTTATCGTCGGTTTTGGTGAATAGTATTTTGAACACCTATCCGCTAAAATTTTTACATGAGTGTTTTAAACGTTTTAAAACCTAGTCCTCGGGTAAAATAGACCCGTGTTTGATTAAAATAGATTTAGAATCGGTTTTGAAATTTTAAAGATTTTTACACTTTCTTTTGCAAGAAAATGAGTTTTAAGCCGACTCGGGTGAAACTATTTTAATGTAAAACTCTTTGTCACCTAAAATATAATGTCTAGAATTAATTTAGGTGTTAATTTATTAGTTGAGCAAGAAATAGTCAAGAAATGAATTAAAAGACTAAAAATAGAATTAAAAGACTAAAAGAACTAATTTGACTTTCTTTAAAATTGATTGACTTCTACTTATATGCATCAACACCAACTAACAAAGCACAAACTGTGAAACCCCTCTTTTCTATCTTGTCTCATTTTGCGTGTTTATTCTCGTTTTGCGTGAATTGACCTGTTTATGTGTTATATGACTTAGAATGTGATAATTTTGATATTAATACTCCTAGAACATGCTAAATGTGCATTCATGAAATTTTCATCAAAAGCGGAGTCAAAAATTTTATCGTCGACTTTTAGTGAATAGTATTTTCAAAACACGTCCGCTAAAATTTTGAAACTGGTCTTTTTAAGCCTTCTAGACCTAGTCCTCGTACTTTAATAGACCTGTGTTTGATGAAATCGGTTTTTAAATCGGCTTAGGAATTTATTGGGTTTTTACACCGACTTTTTGCGAAAATCGAGTTTTAAGCCGACTTGGCTGAAATTGTTTGATTGTAAAACTTCTTGTCACCTAAAAATAACCTACTTAAGCTATCGTAGGTGTTGCATATTTGTTTTGAGCAAAGAGATAGCTAAAATGCATTTAAAAGACAAGAAAACACAAAAATACTAAGTTAATTCAACTTTGACTTTATTTAAAATGTTGACCTTTATGCATATATCACCAACACACACTCACAAAGCATAAAAACACCTTCAATTTCACACACATTGCCAAGAGGAAGAAGGGAGAAAAGAGAAAGGTTTTCAACAAGTTTTCAATGTAATTTTTCAAAGAAAAACCTAGTTTTTGCCCGTAGAACTTCGTGCCGAGTTGGATTCCGCTTGTTGGGCACGCATTGCACGTATTTCTAGGCTTATATTACATCAAAGGTGAGAGAAAAATTCTAGATCTCAAAATTCATCTTTTATGTTTTTGCAAATAAATGATTATTGAACCGTTAGAATGTTAATTTGAAGTTAGATTATTGCTCCATGCATGCTAGGGATCATTTATATGTATTCTTGCGAGATTTGAACCGTTGTAGCATAATTATTTATTTTCGGGTATTTAAAGTTGAGTTATTTGCCATTTCTTGATTATCTTGAGTTGTATTGGTTGAAATCGATTACCGTCGATTTCTAAAAGTTTGATAATTGTGTGGTAGCGCTGTTATAATGCCGAATTTTCGATTGTGAGGTCGGTGCTAAAATCCCAAAATTTCAGCCAAGACACACTAGGGTTTTAGGGTTATTGGGCATGATTTGGATGTGTTTTGGTTGGTTTCCGAGAGGGCTAATGTAGTTGATTGGATGGGTGAGTGATAGAAATTGATTTGGACTTGTTTGGATTAGTAGAATGTAAGATATGAATATTTGAAGTTTAGGTTGTCTTTCTTTAAAATGTTAAATTATGCCTTTAGTTGGTTGGGTGTGGTTTGAGTGATTGAATGGTGAGTTGTTAATGGTTAAACTAGGGTTTGATTGGGTTTTTAATGTATGTTCGGTTGGATAGCCAACTTTGTCATCTAACTGAGTTATTTGTTGTTAAATTGATTATCGAAGTTATTATGATGATAATATGATTATTGATTGATTATTGATTGATGATTGATGCTGGGCGATAGGCAGTTCTGCTAGACTGTCCTCCTGTGAATGATGTTTATTATTATTGCTGAGTCTTTGGTATGTGTATGCCACCTCTTGGGCAGCATCGGGCTGTCGGGTTGATAACGACATGACTACCAGAGACTGTCTCCAGCTCGCATGACGGAGGTGTCATGGAGGGAAAGGTTATTGGGGTACCTCGGGTGCGTGAGTTTATGGGAGTCATAAGAAGGCTGTTATGATCGTGATGGCGTTTGGAGCTACACCAACTTGTGTATCATTTATTGAATGGTCATTATAGTTTATGTGATGATAGTATTATTGATGTTATTATGTATTTACTTGCTCAAAGGATCATTTCCAAGGAGTATAGTAAATATTGTTTGAGATCTATCGGATCCTCACTGGGCTTATTTTATAAAAGCTCATTCTCTATTATTGCATGCTTATAGGTATTGTTGAGCAGGACTACGGGTACGTGCCTCCTGAAGAGGAAAATGTGCCTTACGTGGATGAGTCTTATGTTTCGGAGTCTTATCCTTGATGTTGTATTGTTTTAATATCTTGTATATTAGCCTAGTTGACGTTTATATGCTTTGTAGTTTATAATGTATAAGATGTTAAAAAGATAATGAATTAGTTGATGCTATCTTGGTAGTCTTTCTTTTGTTTATGATTAGGTTGCTAGGTTGGTTCAATATATTTTGTAATGTATATTAAGGTTAATGTATTATGTTGGAACGGAGGCGTATAACAAAGAAAGATTATGGTGTAATATGGTTATGTTGTATGTTGTTATTTTATTGAGGGGTCGTTTGTTGTATGGTTTATGGAGTTGAGGTATGATGTTCTAATGAGGTTGGTTTAGAGCCTCGGTATCTTATTTACTGTCGTTATACTACCGAAATTCCGTTGCGTCCTGACTGATTGTAGGAGGGGTCGAGTTGGGGCATGACATTTAAGTGGTATCAGAGCGCATGTTTAGTTGTCAGCCAGGTATTCTCGGAATGTGGGTAATGGTCTTAGCATGAAAGTATGTATGAATTTAAAGAACAGTGAACTATGTATTAATATGATTAAATGATTAAGTGATTAAGTGATTATATGATTTAGTGCTTATGTGATTACGTGATCAATTTGTTTATGTGATTGATACTTATGTGATTTATGTGTTTTATATGAGTTTGTTGTTATGTGCTAATAGTTGTTTATAACCTGTTTACGTGCTATAAACCTGTGCTAACTCTTTGATTAGTAGAATGGCCGGTAGAACCAAGGTAGTACGGTTTCGTTTGCCAGGTCAGCCAGTAGTTGAGGTAGTAGGGAACTAGGGTGCAAAGACGAGCTTTGTTATCTCAGCAACTAAAGTTGTTAAGTTGGTGAGTAAGGGGTGTTTGGGTTATATAGCTTATTTGATCAACAAGCCATCTGATAAGTTACAGCTGGAGGAAGTCCCTATTATTCGGGAATATCCTAATGTATTTCCCGAGGAGTTGCCAGGGTTACCACCAGAGAGAGGTGTAGAGTTTATGATCAATCTTATTCCCGGTACTCAACCTATTTCTAAATCAGTGTACCGGATGGCACCAGCTGAGTTGAAGGAGTTGAAAACTCAGTTGCAGGAGTTGTGGAGAAGGGATTCATTCAGCAGAGTTCTTCACCATGGGGAGCTCCTGTTTTATTTGTGAAGAAGAAGGATGGTACTTTGAGATTGTGTATTGATTACCGTGGTTTGAATCAGGTGACCATCAAGAATAAGTATCCTTTGCCACTGATTGACGAGTTGTTTGATCAACTTCAGGGAACCAAAGTCTATTCTAAATTTGATTTGAGGCAGGGATATTATTAGCTTCGGATTCGTACGGAGGATATTCTGAAGTTTGCCTTCAAGACTCGGTACGGGCATTATGAGTTTGTTCTTATGCCCTTTGGATTAACTAATGCACCGGCAGATCTTATGCATCGGGTTTTTCAGCCGTATTTAGACTAGTTCGTGGTAATCTTTATTGATGATATCTTGGTCTATTCTAAATCTGAATCGGAGCACGAGCAACATCTACGGCTTGTTTTACAGAAGCTGCAGGAGCATCAGTTGTTTGCCAAGTTTAGCAAATGTGAATTTTGGCTGCAACGTATATCTTTTCTTGGCCATGTGATTTCACAGAGCGGTATATCTGTAGATCCCACTAAGATTGAAGTGGTGATGTCTTGGAAACGGCCAGAGAATGTTTCTGAGGTCCATAGCTTTCTTGGCTTGGCGGGTTATTACCGTAGGTTTGTAAAGGACTTCTCGAAGATTGTTGGGCCACTTTCTAAGTTGACTCAGAAACGAACTATCTTTACTTGGGATGAGAAGTATGAGAGTGGGTTTCAGGAGCTGAAAAAGAGGTTGACTACCGCTCCAGTACTTGCTCTATCAGAGGGAACCGATAATATGGTTATTTACAGCGATACATCCAAGGAGGGCTTGGGATATGTTCTTATGAAGAATGGCTGAGTTATTGCCTATGCTTCTAAGAAGTTGAAGCCTTATGAGGTGAATTATCCGACTCATGATCTTGAGTTAGCAGTAGTTGTCTTCGCACTGAAGAAGTGGCGTCATTATCTGTGGGGTAGTACGCTCGAGATTTTCACAAATCATAAGAGTCTTAAGTATTTATTCTCACAGAATGAGTTGAATATGCGTCAGCAGAGGTGGATGGAACTTCTTGGAGATTATAATTGTTCTATCAATTATCTGCCTGGGAAGGCAAATGTTGTAGCAGATGCTCTTAGCCGTATGGCGAGTGTTTCTTGTTTGGCTGTCAAGAAATGGGAGATTCTTGAGGAATTCACTTATTGGAGACCGGAGTTGACTCAGGTTGGGGTGATGTGTTCATATCTCCGTGTGCAGCCTTTATTATTGTCTCAGATCAGAGAAGCTCAGCAACTGGATGTTAAACTTCAGAAGATCAAGGATCAAATCATGGATGTTCAGTCTGACTTTAAACTGCATGAGGACGGTATTCTTCGGTTTTGGAACATGGTTTGTGTTCCCGATGAACCGGGCTTGAGGTGAGGTATTCTAGAGGAAGCTCATAATTCTAAATACACTATTCATCCCGGTCGAACCAAGATGTATCGGGATTTGAAGCAACATTACTGGTGGAATAACATGAAGAAAGAGGTTGCTCAGTTTGTATCTAGATGTTTGACTTGTCAGATGGTGAAAGCCGAGCATCAACGACCTGCAGGGTTACTTCAGCCGTTGGCTATACCAGAGTGGAAGTGGGAGCATATTACGATGGATTTCGTCACTGGTTTGCCTAGAACATCGAGGGGTAATGATGCAGTTTGGGTTGTCGTGGATCGTTTGACGAAGACAGCTCATTTTATTTCGATAAGGATGGGAGATGAGGTTACAAAGTTGACGGGTCTTTACTTGGATCAGATTGTTAGACTTCACGGGATTCCATCTAGTATTGTCTCAGATTGAGATCCTCGATTTACTTCTCGTTTGTGGGAGAAACTTTAGGAGACCTTGGGTACTCAGTTGAACTTCAGTACCGCGTATCATCCACAGACCGACGGTCAGTTTGAGCGGACTATTCAGATTCTGGAAGATATGATTAGGGCTTGTGTTCTGGGCTTCGGGAAGAACTGGGATAAACATCTATCACTTGCCGAGTTTGCCTATAACAATAGTTATCAAGCTACTATTGGGATGGCACCTTTCGCAGCTCTTTACGGTTGTAAGTGTCGTTCACCTTTATATTGGGACGAGGTAGGGGAGATGAAGACTATTGATCCGAGTATCATGCCAGAGCTTCTTGAGAAGATTGAGAATGTTCAGTTGATCAGGTAGAGAATGCTTATGGTGCAGAGTAGATTCAAGAGTTATGCTGATAAGCGTCGTCGGGACTTGGAGTTTGCAGTCGGAGATCAGGTTTTCTTGAGATTGTCTCCTCGTAAGGGGTTTGCTCGTTATGGTAAATGTGGTAAGCTGAATCTGAGATTTGTTGGGCCGTTTGAGATTACCGGCAGGGTTAGTAAGTTGGCATATCGGTTGGCTTTACCGGAGAACTTCTCTAATATCCACGATGTATTTCACGTGTCTAATTTGTGGAAATAAAATCTGGATCCTTCTCATGTTCTTGAGCCAGAGCCTTTACAACTTCGTGAGAATCTGACTTATGACGAGCGTCTGATTCGTATTCTTGATCAGATAGAACGAGAGTTGAGATCGAAGAAGATTCCGATGGTTAAGGTATTGTGGAAGCATCACGACATTGAGGAAGCTACTTGGGAGAGACGAGATCAGATGCAACAGCAATACCCAGATCTGTTCAGTACATCAAGTAAGAATTTCGGGGAAGAAATTTCTTTAAGGGGGGAGAATGTGAAACCCCACTTTTCTATTCTGTCTTGTTTTGCGTGTTTATTCTCGTTTTGTGTGAATTGACCTGTTTATGTGTTATATGACTTAGAATGTGATAATTTTTAAATTAATACTCCTAGAACATGCTAAATGTGCATTCATGAAAATTTTATAAAAAATGGAGTCAGAAATTTTATCGTCGACTTTTAGTGAATAGTATTTTTGAAACACGTCCGCTAAAATTTTGAAACTGGTCTTTTTAACCCTTCTAGACCTAGTCCTCGGACTTTAATAGACCTGTGTTTGATGAAATCGGTTTTTAAATTGGCTTAAGAATTTATTAGGATTTTTACACCGACTTTTTGCAAAAATCGAGTTTTAAGCCGACTCGGGTGAAATTGTTTGATTGTAAAACTTCTTGTCACCTAAAAATAACCTACTTAAGCTATCTTAGGTGTTGCATATTTGTTTTGAGCAAAGAGATAGCTAAAATGAATTTAAAAGACAAGAAAACACAAAAATACTAAGTTAATTCAACTTTGACTTTATTTAAAATGCTGACCTTTATGCATATATCACCAACACACACTCACAAAGCATAAAAACACCTTCAATTTCACACACATTGCCGAGAGGAAGAAGGGAGAAAAGAGAAAGGTTTTCAACAAGTTTTCAAAGTTATTTTTCAAAGAAAAACCTAGTTTTTGTCCGTAGAACTTCGTGCCGAGTTGGATTCCGCTTGTTGGGCATGCATTGCATGCATTTCTAGGCTTATATCGCATCAAAGGTGAGAGAAAAATTCTAGATCTCAAAACTCATCATTTATGTTTTTGCGAATAAATGATTATTGAACCGTTAGAATGTTAATTTGAAGTTAGATTATTACTCCATGCATGCTAGGGATCATTTATATGTATTATTGCGAGATTTGAACAGTTGTAGCATAATTATTTATTTTTGGGTATTTAAAGTTGAGTTATTTGCCATTTCTTGATTATCTTGAGTTGTATTGGTTGAAATCGATTGTCATTGATTTCTAAAAGTTTTATAATTGCGTGGTAGCACTGTTATAATGCCGAATTTTTTATTGTGAGGTCGGTGCTAAAATCCGGAAATTTCAGCCAAGACACACTAGGGTTATTGGGCATGATTTGGATGTGTTTTGGTTGGTTTCCGAGAGGGCTGATGTAGTTGATTGGATGGGTGAGTGATAGAAACTGATTTGGAGTTGTTTGGATTAGTAGAATGTAAGATATGAATATTTGAAGTTTACATTGTCTTTCTTTAAAATGTTAAATTTTGCCTTTAGTTGATTGGGTGTGGTTTAAGTGATTGAATGGTGAGTTGTTAATGGTTAAACTAGGGTTTGATTCGGTGTTCAATGTATGTTCGGTTGGATGGCCTACTTTGTCATCTAACTGAGTTATTTGTTGTTAAATTGATTATTGATGTTATTATAATGATAATATGATTATTGATTGATGATTGATGCCGGGAGATAGGCAGTTCTGCTAGACTATCCTCCTGTGAATGATTTTTATTATTATTGCTGAGTCTTTGGTATGTGTGTGCCACCTCTCGGGCAGCATCGGGTTGTCGGGTTGATAACGGCATGACTACCAGAGACTGCCTCTAGCTTGCATGACGGAGGTGTCATGGAGGGAGAGGTTATTAGGGTACCTCGGGTGCGTGAGTTTATGGGAGTCACTGTGATACCCAAACCTGTCATATATTTAATAGCATTTAAAGTTCATTTAAATTGCATTTTATTGACCTTTCGCCTTCTTTGACCAAACTAGTTGACTTTTCATCTACAATGACCAATTAGGACAAGGTGAAAATTTTTGAAATGTTTAATAAAGGGAAAACTTGGGATTAGAAATAAAAAAAATGCAATGTTAAGTTAGTCAAATTTTGGGTCAACTTTGGAATTAAATCTGAACCAATTGGGGAAGAGTTAGGTAGCAAATTATATATGGTTGGAAAGCTCTATGAGTCTAGTTTCTGAGGCTTCAAACCGTTCATGAATTGGAATTTTCTAGAAGAAGTTATGGCCGTTTTCGTAAGATCGCGCATAGCAGTTTTGGTTTAGCGGGTTGACTGAAGCTTTGACCATTTGTCATTTTTTATTTAAGTATGAAATACGAAACAAAAGAGCAAAATCAGGAAATAAAGAAGGCCATGGCTGAAACCATGGAGGAAAAAGAAAAAAAAAACATTTCAACTTCAAACTTCAATTTCTTCGCGAGAGCTTGTGCGGGGTGGTTTCCGAGCCGTCCAGCGTGGTTTTCCTAGCGTCAAGGAGCGTCTAAGGTGAGAGTTTCATCGTTATTTGCACATTTGAAAATGTTGAACATAAACTTTAATTTTTGTGATTTAACCGTTGGTTGTTATTTTGTCCGTTTCATTGCTTAAAGAATGTTCTCTAGCAATTGTAGAACGTGTATTTATAGCTTTTTAACATTTTCTACGGTTGAATATCGAATTTGAAATATAAATTGTGTAATGAATAGTAAATAGTGAATAGTAAACCCCCGTTTCGATAAAGTTGCGCTGTTATGCTTTCTATTGATGTGAAAAGGTACTAGGTATGCTAAAATGTCTAAATGCATGATTTGTTTAGGTTGCGTAATGGAAAAAATAAGAAAAACGCCTTGGTGAAAGTCGGGGTCGTTTAGGTCGAGTTTAGTGTTTTCTCATTTTGCGTGATGGCATTGTTTCGGGAGGCCATAGAAGCACTTTTGGTGCGATTATGGCATTGGTTGGGTGTTTGGTTAGTATAGTTGTAGTTCAAACGAGCAAAGGGAGAAATCGGGACTTTGCGTGAATTTTAGGGTAAAGTAGGGTTTCGGGGTCTTTAGACGTGCCTTATGGTGACCTAGGAGGATTGGTGAAGTCGGTTTCCAAAGCTCGTGGCTCGTTTGAAAGTAGTAGCATTTGAAAGTTGGGGTCATTTTTGGAATTTTGTGTGTTTTCATAGTATATTGTCTATAGAATGCTTATAATGCCTATAGAATACTTGTTATTGCTTGATAATGTTAGTTGGTGTTTTTTCTTGTTGCTTGTTTGATTGTAAATGCTTGTTAATGCATATTACGCTTGTTAGAGTTGATTATTGATTGAAATGTTTAACAATTGTTGAATAATGCTTGATATCTCGGTTATCTCCTCTATCTGTGTTGTTGTGCTATCGCTCGTTTATCGCCTTGTATCTAGTCTTGCATTGCATAGTGTCCAGCGCGTGAGTGATGGGCCTCTCTGGGTAGCCTCGGGTTGCCAGTGTTGGTTGCTCTAGCTCCGTGGCTATTCCCTTTTCTTGCTTGGGTTGTCTCCCAGGGAGATTTGGGTCGTAGAATTGATGGTTACTCCCAGGGTATTCCAAACTGGTGTTATAAGGTGGTTGCGCGCTTATTGTCATCATTGTCAACATCAAGCTCGAGACTGATGTATCGCTCATGAAATGGTATATTGCTCGTAAGAGTGAACCATAGCTTTCAGAGTGTGGTATAGCTTTGAATTGTTGTGTTAATGCTTTCTTGAATGTTTAATATATTGTCGTTTGTATTGAATGCTTTCTTATTGATTTTATTGCTTAGCTGTGTCTATTTGCATTGCACGACTTTCTTTCTCTCCAACTCGATATCTGTCTCGCCCTCACTGAGTATACGTGTTGTGTATACTCACTCCTTACCACCACATTTCAGGAAATGTCATGTTAGTTGGAAAGTTCGTGATTTCGTGAAAGTTCGTGCCTGAAGAGTTGTCTTGCGTGCCTATGTGGCTTGAGTGTCGAAGTTGTAAAGATATATGCTTTCATATGTTGTATGTATTTATTGTTAAAAGAAATGTAATCTAAATTAGCTAAATAGTTGAGGTAAATCGATAAGCTAGTTATGTAATAAGTTAGCATAGCTTAACTTCAATGCATGTTTGTAATGTCCCAAGGAAAAGAATTAGAATGACATGATAGTTTATTTTATGCAGTAGCTTAGTATGGTTTAATTGTCTAGTTTGAATGTACTTGTCAAAAATGAAAAGAGATAGGTTATCTTTTAAATTGGAAATGTATGTATACTTGCTGAGTTTAATTGTTGAGAACCGAGGCTCGGATGGCCTTGAGGTAGTTTGTATGGTTGGACACGGTGTTGGTCCACTTATATGCTGTCGCATGTTTTATATTTCGCCTAGAAACATGGGAGACTCCATCCGTTTTTCCTGAAAATTATGCTGGGGTTTGGTTTGGGTTGTGATTAGATCGATTGATAGAACCTCCGGTGTCGAGAGGGATCGGGGTGTTACAGGTGGTATCAAAGCTTATCTAGCTCATAAGCTGGGACAGGGTCCTCGGTCTGGTGGGTAGTGACCCTTGAATGTGTGCTTGTTAAGTGTGTCTTGAAAGTGTATGCTTGCATGTGAGATTGTGTGTCTTGACTTGAAAGTATGCACCTATGTGATATAGTTATGTGTTATGTGTAAAATGTTTCTCAAGTAAAGTGAAGTGTCTAGTTGTGCATTGAATTGACCTATCGAATCGACCTCGTGAATTGTTATTTTCTTGAAGTATTGCTTGTAATGTGTGTATTGAAAAGTCTTGAATTAGCTATGCCGTGATTTGAATTGATTATGTTGTGCTTGACTTGATTGTCGTGATTGAGAGACTTTGTTGAATAAACTATTTTGTAAACTTGCTGGCATAATAGCTTAAGGCATATGTATAACTGTGATATATTGGCATTCATACATATCCTATTGAAATGGTAAGTAAGTCCTCTTCCTCCCCTGAAGAAAGTGGTTCACTGCGGGCTTTTCAAGGTGTATGGATTGGCCGGAAATGAATGGCATTTGACTAGCCTTTATTTGGGAATTGGTGTTTGCTTTTGGAGCTCGGTTATTGGCAAATCTCTATGGTCCTCCTCTGTGCTTAACAATTGTGAAGAGTACCTTTCTCTTGGGGTTTTATTTGATTATTCTTTGGAGCATTCTTGGGCTTTCTTAATGGGATTTCAATCGGCCTTACTGCACAGTATTATCTATGGTATATGTGTCTCGGTATTTAATGGTGTGATACTGGCATCCCTGATTGGAAATTCTTCAATGGTATTTTATGGAATTCTCAGTGGCCAATTATTTAGTATTTACTTATTGGGCAAACTTGGCTACTTTCTTATTGGAGCATTGTTTTGGATATCTTTTTTCAGTGTTCCTCAGTAGGTTTGGTATTTGGAGTTCCTATCAGACTTATTGTATAATACTACTTATGGTATTCTTTGAAATTCTTATTGGGCGTTCTATTGGTATTTTCCTTATTAGCAAGGTTGTATGAAGTTCTCACTTGGCAAACAGTGAAAAGGCCTCAGAGTTTGGTTTCGGTATATTGTTCACCAGTTCGGTGTTTATCCTTAGAGTTTTCATCCATATGGGAAGCTATGTTTGTTATTCAACTTGATTGTCTTATTGGGCACATTATATTTTCTCTGCTATTCCTTAGACCTTCTTCTCAGCATTTGATAGCGATACTCGGAATCTAATTGGTTGTCCTAAGGGGTTATTGTTTGGAAGGCTTCTTTGGAACTTTTGAAGTATATTTGATTGGGTTTCTTAGTATTTTCTCCAGCACTCTTAACAAGGAATTCTTCTATGAAATTCATGACCAGCGGGGTAATTCTTTGGACCTCTAGATGGAACCTTTGATTGGGCCTTTATTTGGCTTTTTGCTTGGGGATTCTCGGGCAGTAAAAGTTAGACTTCTATTGGAGATTCGTGCGTGGGGTATTATTCTTGTCGTTATTGTGTGGTATTAATGACATCTACAGTATCTTTGCTTTAGTCTTTATTGGTATTATCTCGGCGCTTTTAGTTGGAATTTTATTCTTTTTCGGTATTCGTGTCAACGGGATTCTTGTGCGGTATCCACATTTGAGCCTTTATTCGGCATTACTACTTGGAATTTCTTCTTAAACTTCCCTATTGGTTATCTTGATTAATATACTTGCTCAGCAGCTGAAGAAGATTAGTTAGAGTTGGATTTCAGTGGATGCAGAGTTCTATTGGAAGAAGAATTGCGAGGACACAATTGTTTTAAGGGGGGAAGGATGTGATACCCCGAACCTGGCATATATTTAATAACATTTAAAGTTCATTTAAATTGCATTTTATTGACCTTTCGCCTTCTTTGACCAAACTAGTTGACTTTTCATCTACAATGACCAATTAGGACAAGGTGAAATTTTTTGAAATGTTTAATAAAGGGCAAACTTGGGATTAGAAATAAAAAAATGCAATGTTAAATTAGTCAAATTTTGGGTCAACTTTGGAATTAAATCTGAACCAATTGGGGAAGAGTTAGGTAGCAAATTATATATGGTTGGAAAGCTCTATTAGTCTAGTTTCTGAGGCTTCAAACCGTTCGTGAATTGGAGTTTTCTAGAAGAAGTTATGGCCGTTTTCGTAAGGTCGCGCATAGCAGTTTTGGTTTAGCGGGTTGACCGAAGCTTTGACCATTTCTCATTTTTTATTTAAGTATGAAATACGAAACAAAAGAGCAAAATCAGGAAATAAAGAAGGCCATGGCTGAAACCATGGAGGAAAAAGAAAAAAAAAAACATTTCAACTTCAAACTTCAATTTCTTCACGAGAGCTTGTGCGGGGTGGTTTCCGAGGTGTCCAGCGTGGTTTTCCTAGCGTCTAGGAGCATCTAAGGTGAGAGTTTCATCGTTATTTGCGCATTTGAAAATGTTGAACAAAAACTTTAATTTTTGTGATTTAACCGATGGTTGTTATTTTGTCCGTTTCATTGCTTAAAGAATGTTCTCTAGCAATTGTAGAGCTTGTATTTATAGCTTTTTAACATTTTCTACGGTTGAATATCGAATTTGAAATATAAATTGTGTAATGAATAGTAAATAGTTAATAGTAAACCCCCGTTTCGATAAAGTTACGCTGTTATGCTTTGTATTGATGTGAAAAGGTACTAGGTATGCTAAAATGTCTAAATGCATGATTTGTTTAGGTTGCGTAATGGAAAAAATAAGAAAAATGCCTTGGTGAAAGTCAGGGTCATTTAGGTCGAGTTTAGCGTTTTCTCGTTTTGCATGATGGCATTGTTTCGGGAGGCCATGGAAGCACTTTTGGTGCGATTTTGGCATTGGTTGGGTGTTTGGTTAGTATAGTTGTAGTTCAATCGAGCAAAGGGGGAAATCGGGACTTTGCGTGAATTTTAGGGTAAAGTAGGGTTTCGGGGTCTTTAGACGTGCCTTATGGTGACCTAGGAGGATTGGTGAAGTCAGTTTCCAAAGCTCGTGGCTCGTTTGAAAGTAGTAGCATTTGAAAGTTGGGGTCATTTTTGGAATTTTGTGTGTTTTCATAGTATATTGTCTATAGAATGCTTATAATGCCTATAGAATACTTGTTATTGCTTGATAATGTTAGTTGGTGTTTTTTCTTGTTGCTTGTTTGATTGTAAATGCTTGTTAATGCTTATTACGCTTGTTAGAGTTGATTATTGATTGAAATGTTTAACAATTGTTGAATAATGCTTGATATCTCGGTTATCTCCTCTATCTGTGTTGTTGTGCTATCGCTCGTTTATCGCCTTGTATTGAGTCTTGCATTGCATAGTGTCCAGCGCGTGAGTGATGGGCCTCTTTGGGTAGCCTCGGGTTGCCAGTGTTGGTTGCTCTAACTCCGTGGCTATTCCCTTTTCTTGCTTGGGTTGCCTCCCAGGGAGATTTGGGTCGTAGAATCGATGGTTACTCCCGGGGTATTCCAAACTGGTGTTATAAGGTGGTTGCGTGCTTATTGTCATCGTTGTCAACATCAAGCTCGAGATTGATATATCGCTCGTGAAATGGTATATTGTTCGTAAGGGTGAACCATAGCCTTAAGAGTGTGGTATAGCTTTGAATTGTTGTGTTAATGCTTTCTTGAATGTTTAATATATTGTTGTTTGTATTGAATGCTTTCTTATTGATTTTATTGCTTAGCTGTGTCTATTTGCATTGCATGACTTTCTTTCTTTCCAACTCGATATCTATCTCGCCCTCACTGAGTATACGTGTTGTGTATACTCACTCCTTACCACCACATTTCAGGAAATGTCATGTTAGTTGGAAAGTTCGTGATTTCGTGAAAGTTCGTGCCTGAAGAGTTGTCTTGCGTGCCTATGTGGCTTGAGTGTCGAAGTTGTAAAGATATATGCTTTCATATGTTGTATGTATTTATTGTTAAAAGAAATGTAATCTAAATTAGCTAAATAGTTGAGGTAAATTGATAAGCTAGTTATGTAATAAGTTAGCATAGCTTAACTTCAATGCATGTTTGTAATGTCCCAAGGAAAATAATTAGAATGGCATGATAGTTTATTTTATGCAGTAGCTTAGTATGGTTTAATTGTCTAGTTTGAATGTACTTGTCAAAAATGAAAAGAGATAGGTTAGCTTTTAAATTGCTAATGTATGTATACTTGCTGAGTTTAATTGTTGAGAACCGAGGCTCGGATGGCCTTGAGGTAGTTTGTATGGTTGGACACGGTGTTGGTCCACTTATATGCCGTCGCATGTTTTATATTTCGCCTAGAAACAGGGGAGACTCCGTCCGTTTTCCCTAAAAATTATGCCGGGGTTTGGTTTGGGTTGTGATTAAATCGATTGATAGAACCTCCGGTCTCGAGAGGGATCGGGGTGTTACAGTCACAAGAAGGTTGTTATGATCGTGATGGCGTTTGGAGCTACACCAACTAGTGTATCCTTTATTGAATGGTCATTATAGTTTATGTGATGATAGTATTATTGATATTATTGTATGTTTATTTGCTCAAAGGGTCATTTCCAAGGAGTATAGTAAATACTGTTCGAGGTCTATTGGATCCTCACTGGGCTTATTTTATATAAGCTCACTCTCTATTATTGCATGCTTACAGGTGTTGTAGAGCAGGACTATGGGTACGTGCCTCCTGAAGAGGAAAATGTGTCTTACGTGGATGAGTCTTATGTTCCGGAGTCTTATCCTTGATGTTGTATTGTTTTAATATCTTGTATATTAGCCTAGTTGACTTTTATATGCTTTGTAGTTTATTTATATAAGCTCACTCTCTATTATTGCATGCTTACAGGTGTCCTTGAGCAAGATTACGGGTACGTGCCTCCAGAAGAGGAAAATGTGCCTTACGTGGATGAGTCTTATGTGCAGGAGTCTTTGCCATGAGATTGTTTATAGTTATTGTAATATGATGTATTGTTAAACCTACCTTAGTATGAAGACATATGTATGTCAACTTAGTACTCTTTCTTTTGACTATGGTTGGGTTACTAAGTTAGTTTATAATCTATTTTGAAATGTATGTATAGTTAATGTATTATGTTGGAACGGAGGCGTATAACTATGATAGGATTGTTGAAGAATGATTATTGTAAAATATGGTTGTGTTGTGTGTTGTTAACTTAATTGAGGAGTTGATTGTTGAATGGCTGAGGAGTTTGATTATATGTTATTCTGAGAGGTTGGTTTAGAGCCTCGGTGTCTCAATTACTATCGTTATACCACCGAAATTCCATTGCATCTTGACTGATTGTAGGAGGGGTCGAGTTGGGGCGTGACATTTAAGTGGTATCAGAGCGCATGTTAGTTGTCAGCCGGGGTATTCTCGGAATGTGGGTAATGGTCTTAGCATGAAAGTATGTATGAAGTGAAAGAAAAGTGAACTATGTGTTAATATGGTTAGGTGATTAAGTGATTATGTGATTTAGTGCTTATGTGATTATGTGATCAATTTGTTTATGTGATTGATACTTAAGTGATTTATGTGTTTATGTGAATTGTTGCTTATTTGCTAATAATTGTCTATAGCCTGTTTATGTGCTATAACCTGTGCTAACTCTTTGATTAATAGAATGACTGGTAGATCGAGGACCAGAGGTAGGCCTGAGATAACTGATGAGGTTCCGAGAAATGTGGCACCAGGCCAAGTTAGGGGTGATGATCGTATAGGTGTAGCTTTTGATACGTTAACCGAGATCATGGCCAGTCAGGCACAGTTACTAGCAGGGCAGGCTGCCTAAACTCAGGCATTGCAGAATCAGTTACTCAATGCACAAGGTGGGTATCACGGTCGTGGTACACTGAAAGAGTTTTTAGGGTATTATCCACTGCGGTTTCAGGGGGAGCCGGATGATCGGAAAGCTGAGGCGTGGATTAGTAAGGTGGAGAAGATTTTTGACCCTCTTGATTATACCAATGAGCGGAAAGTCACCTTTGCCGTGTATTTGCTGGATGATAAGGCAAAGGAATGGTGGCGCATGGTAAAAACTAGCTGGGAGACTCAAGGTATTCCGTATGTTTGGGATACCTTTCTGTTAGCTTTCCGGGCGAAGTATGTCCCGAGGATCACGAGGGAGCGGAGAGAGGCAGAGTTTCTAGCCTTAGTGCAGGGAGATGCTTCAGTGGCTCAGTATGAGACCACATTCACTAGGTTGTCCCAGTATGCGCCAGAGTATGTGGTTGACGAGGAATGTAAGACTCGTAGGTTCATGTTGGGGTTGAGGCCCGAGATTCAGGATGCGATGGCCCTGAATCGGTATGATATACTTACTGAGGCTTTTGATGCAACTTCTAGACTAGAGAAGAGAAAGGGGGAACATATTGTATCTAGCTAGCCTAGCAGGAGGCCATTTCATCCTTAAGGCCAGCAGGGTATGTATAGGCCTTCAATACAGCAGGTTGTGTACAGGCCGCCAGCACAGCAGGGTTCTTTCATGCCACAAGGGTCAGTAGAGTTATTATCGGCCGCAGTTTCAGCAGGGGTCTTATCAGGCTCAGTCTCAGTTTAGGCTGGCCTAGTCTCAGGGTCTATATAGGCCTAGTGTTGTGAGACCTCAGCAGCAGGCTGGTACAGCTGCTTCTTCAACTTCTGGTTCTTCTAGGGGCAGTGTCAGTGCTTCATCACCGCAGTGTACTTACTGTAAGCGGTAGCGCCATGTAGAAGCCGACTGTAGGGTGAAGTCAGGCGCTTGTTTGGGTTGCGGCAGCAATCAGCATAGGGGGAGGGATTACCCTAGATATCAGAGGACTGAGGGTCAGGCAGCGACTCAGGGTTATCAGGGTCGGCTTACTGGTGGTGCACCTCAGCAGTAGCGGGTTCAGGCTCGGGCCCACGCAATTGACTTGGAGGAGATGCCTGAGGAAACTGCAGTTGTGGAAGGTAACTTCCTTATACTTGATCAACTTGTTAAAGTGTTGATTGATTCTGGTGCTCCGTATTCTTTCATTACTCCTGCTTGTGTGCAACATGTTAATGTGCAACCTGAAAGATTGCCTTATGTGGTTGAGATTAGTACCTCTTTCAATGATAAATATATTACTGGCTTAGTATGTAAGGATTGTATAATACATGTTAAGGGGCATAACTTTCCTTCAAACCTTATCTTATTTCTTATCCGGGGGTATGGTGTTATCTTGGGTATGGATTGACTTTCTAAGTATGATGCCCAGTTGAACTGTAGAACAAAGGTAGTACAGTTTCGTTTGCCAGATCAGCCAGTAGTTGAGGTAGTAGGGAACCGGGGTGCTAAGACGAGTTTTGTTATCTCAACAACTAAAGCCGTTAAGTTGGTAAGTAAGGGGTGTTCGGGTTATCTAGCTTATTTGATCAACAAGTGTGAAACTCCAGTTTTTGTCTTTACCTCGATTTGCGTGTCTTTACCTTGATTTACGTGATTTGACATGTTTATGTATTATATGAGTTAGAATGTGCTAAATATGTGATTTATATTCCTAATACATGCTATGTGTGCATTCATGAAATTTTTATCAAAATCGGCATCATAAATTTTATCGACAATTTTTATGAATAGTGTTTTAAACACCTGTCCGCTAAAATTTTTACAGAAGTGTTTTAAACGTCTTAAAACCTAGTCCTCTATTATTAATAGACCCATATTTGATAAAAATTGATTCTGAAATGGAATCGTAATTTAAATAGACTTTTTGGGCCAAAAGTAGCGTTTTTGAGCCAAATAGTGATTTCTTCTAAACCCGATTCTTGCATTGACTTTCATTGACCTAGTATATATTAATATAAATGTATTTATATGTGGTAATAAATGATTTTAGATTAATTGTGCATTCAAAAGACATTTGAAAACAAATAATATGACTTTTCACCTTCTTTTGCAGAAATCGAGTTTTAAGCTGACTCTGGTGAAATTGTTTGAATGTAAAACTTCTTGTCACCTAAAAATAAACTACTTGAGATAGTTTAGGTGTTGCATAATCAATTTAAGCAAGAGTAATCAAGAAAATGAATTAAAAACAAGAAAACACTAAAAATAATTAGTTTTCACCTTTGACTTTCTTTTATTTGTTTGACCTTTGCTTAATATATCATCAACACATATCAAAAGCTCACAAAACACACTCATTTTACACACACATTACCGAAATTCCAAATGGAGGCAAAAAGAAGGTATTTTTAAGGTTTTTCAAAGCATTTTTCACATAGATTTTGCAATTCATGTCCAAATCACTTCATTCAAAGCTTGATTTTACTTGTTGGGAATCCATTCTACCTATTTCTAGCCTTATTTTGCATCAAAGGTGAGAGAAAAGTTCTAGATCTCAAAAGTCATATTTTATGTTTTTGCTTATAATTGCATTTTTTAGAATGTTAATTTGAAGTTATATTATTGCTCAGTGCATGATAGGGATCGTTTATATGTATTCTTGTGAGATTTGAACCGTTGTAGCATAAATTTTTAATTTCGGGTATTTAAAGTTGATAGATTGGCCATTTGATGAATATCTTGAGTTGTTGTTTTTGAAATCGATTGCCGTCGATTTCTAAAAGTTTGTTAATTACGTGGTAGTGCGGTTATAATGCTGAATTTTCGATTGCGATGTTTGTGTGAAAATCCAGAAATTTCAGCCTATGTGCATTAAGGTTTTAGGGTTGTTGGGATTGATTTTGATTTGTCTTGGTTGATTTTCGAGAGGGCTAATATAGTTGATTAAATGGGTGAGTGTTAGAAACTGATTTGGAGTTGTTTGGATTAGTAGAATGATATGATTATTTGGAGTTTAGGTTGTCTTTCTTTAAATCGTTGAATTGAGCCTTTAGATGATTAGGTGGGGTTTAAGTGATTGAATTGTGATTTGTAAATGGTTAGACTAGGGTTAGATTACGTGTTTAATGCATGTTAAGTTGGATGACCTACTTTGTTATCTAACTTAGTTGTTTGTTGTTTAATTGATTACTTGATGTTATATTGATGACAATTGATGAAAATTGATGATTGATGAACCGAGAGATAGGCAATTCTTCTAGATTGTCCTCTTGTGAATGATATTTATTATTATTGCTGAGTCTTGGTATATGTGTGCCACATCTCGGACAGCGTCGGGCTGTCGGGTTGATAACGGCATGACTACCAGAGACTACCTCTAGCTCGCATGACAGAGGTGTCATGGAGGGCGAGGCTAGTGAGGTACCTCGGGTGCGTGAGTAATGGGGAGTTACAAGAAGAATGGTTGAGATCGTGATGGGGTTTGGAGCTACACCAACTAGAGTATCCTTTATTGATTGGTCATTATAGTTATGTGTTTATATTGTTATTGATGTTTTATTGTGTGTTTACTGCTCAAAGGATCATTTCCAAGGAATATAGTAAATACTGTTAGAGATCTATCGGATCCTCACTAAGCTTGTTTTATATAAGCTCACTCTCTATTATTGCATGCTTACAGGTGTTCTTGAGCAAGATTACAGGTATGTGCCTCCAGAAGGGGAAAATGTGACTTACGTGGATGAGTCTTATGTGCAGTAGTCTTTGCCATGAGATTGTTTATAGTTGTTGTAATATGATGTATTGTAAAACCTACCTTAGTATAAAGACTTATGTAAAATGGTTTAGTAGTCTTCTTTTGTAAGTTAAGGTGTTATATTGGATTATTAAGTTGGTTTGTAATCTATTTTGACATGTATGTTAAAGTTAAGGTGTTATGTTGGAACGGAGGCGTATAACTAAGAATGATTATTGTATAATATGGTTATGTTGTATGTTGTTAATGGTATTGAGGAATTGATTGTTGTTTGGTTGAGGAGTTTGATTGTATCAGTTTCGAAGAGGTTGGTTTAGAGCCTCAATGTCCAAATTACTGTCGTTATACTGCCGAAATTACGCTGCGTCCTGACTGATTGTAGGAGGGGTCGAGTTGGGGCGTGACATTTAAGTGGTATCAGAGCTTGATTAGTTGTCAGCCGGGGTATCCTCGGAATGTGGGTAGTGGTCTAAACATGCAAGTATGTATTAAGTGAAAGAAAAGTGAAACATTTGTTAATATGTTTATGTGATTAATTTACTTTTGTGTCTAACTTTCTATGTGATCAATATGCTTTATGTGTTAAGTGAACTAATGTGGTCAATATGTTTTATGTGATAACATGTCTTATGTACTCAATGTGTTGTAGTTAATATGTATTTTGTGATTAATGTGTATTATGTGACAAATGTGTTTTATGTGATTGAAGTGTCTGTGTGTAGTTAGTTGTTGATGTGGTTTTAATTGTTTATAACTAGCTTATGTGAAACACGTGCTTTAGGTGTTCAATGTACTTTAAGTGACCAATGTGAGTTACGTGATCAACTTGTCTTATGTGAAGTTTGTTGCTTATTTGACTTTAATTGTTTATAACTTACTTCTGTGATATAACCTGTTTATGTGATGTTAGCTTCTTATATGCTGAATTGTGTGTTATGTAATAATGTTGTAATATATGATAATCATATAATATGTTGGTACTTGTTTTCATGAGATATAATTGTATATATGCTATAACTGTGGGTGATTCTTTTGGGTGAAGTAAGGATGACTGCAAGAGTTTTCGGAAATAGAGGTAGGCCATGATTTTGAATTATTTTTATTCTAGTAGTTTATCAGTGAGATTTTAATTGTTGTGTTTATGGATTTTAGTCTCAGTTTAATGGATCTGTTCTTGATGTTCCTTTACCGAGAATGAAGTTGTTCAAGGAAATAGCAATGTATCTTAATGATTATAATTACTTTTGTTGCCATGTTTAACTTGTTATTACCTGGAGATGGATCATATGTTGAGGTTTCCGTGAGGTTGTGATTATTCACTTTTGGAGTCTCAACTCAGACTATACTTTCTTGATGATATTTTAGAATGAATTTATTTGAGGAATTAGTGATGTATATTTGTGAATGGAATAGATTGTGGTATAACATGTGAATATTTCTACTATTTGGGATTGCTATATTATTAATGGATATTTTGGAGTTTTAATCTCTAAACCTTGGAGACAATTGGAGTGATTCTTGACTAAAGTTACTTTATTCGAAGATGTAATTGCTCGGATATAGAATTATTTGAGGAAATAAGAATGCATTTTGGTGACTGAACATTTACTTTCCTACATCAAGCTTTAGAGTTCTAGGTGGTATGACTTTCTAAATTGTTGATTGGGGATTCTCTTGTGTTATAATGGGTTAGTATGAATCTGTATTGTGTTATCAGATTTTGGAGTCTTCATTAGTTAATCTTGTTGGGTAATCGGTGATTTATCTTGTTTAGTGATTGGTCTGGTACGGAATGTAAATTTTGGAGTGATTTATCTTGTTTGGTGATTGGTATGACTCCTTAGGTTCTCTAGATCTCCTTAGTGTCTTGTTTTGGAGGAAGATAGATTGTAGGATTTGACTTGTTGGTATTTAAATGTGTAGGTGGGACATTCCTTTGTGCTTCCTATTCTATTGGTCTTATTATTTTTTTCTACTCTATTCTCACTTATTTGAGAGAAAGTTATACTTTTCTAGCATATCAATTATTTCTTGAAAGTTTTGCTTATTGAATTAATGGATCCTACATAGCGGTATTTCTGTAGATCCTACTAAGATTGAGTCGGTGATGTCTTGGAAACATTTGGAGAATGTTTCTGAGGTTCGTAGTTTTCTTGGCTTGGCGGGTTATTACCATAGGTCTGTCAAGGACTTTTCTAAGATTGCCGGGCCACTTTCTAAGTTAACTCAGAAACATACTAGTTTTGTTTGGGATGAGAAATGTGAGAGTGGGTTTCAGGAGTCGAAAAAGAGATTGACTACTACTCCAGTACTTGCTCTACCCGAGGGGACTGATAATATAGTTATCTACAGTGATGCATCCAAGGAGGGTTTGGGATGTGTACTTATGCAGAATGGTCGGGTTATTGCCTATGCTTCTAGAAAGTTGAAACCATATGAGGTGAACTATCCAACTCATTATCTTGAGTTAGTAGCTCTGGTCTTCGCACTGAAAAAGTGGCGTCATTATTTGTGGGGCAGTAAGTTCGAGATTTTCACTGATCATAAGAGTCTTAAATATTTATTCTCACAGAAGGAGTTGAATATGCGTCAACGGAGGTGGATGGAACTTCTTGGGGATTATAATTGTTCTATCAGTTATCTGTCTGGGAAGGCAAATGTTGTGGCAGACGCTCTTAGCTGTAAGGCGAGTGTTTCTTGTTTGGTTGTCAAGAAGTAGGAGGTTCTTGAGGAATTCACTTATTGGAGACTGGAGTTGACACAAGTTGGGGTGATGTGTTCATATCTCCGTATGCAGCCTTTATTGTTGTCTCAGATCAGAGAGGCTCAACAATTTGATGTTAAACTTCAGAAGATCAAAGATCAGATCACGGATGATCAGACTGACTTCAAAGTGCACGAGGATGGTATTCTTCGGTTTCGGAATAGGGTTTGTGTTCTCGATGAACCGGGTTTGAGGCGAGGTATTCTGGAGGAGGCTCATAATTCTAAGTATACTATTCATCTCGGTGGAACCAAGATGTATTGGGACTTGAAGCAACATTACTGGTGGAATAATATGAAGAGAGAAGTTGCTCAGTTTGTATCTAGACATTTGACTTGTCAGCGAGTGAAAGCCGAGCATCAACGACCTGCAAGTTTGCTTCAACCGTTGGCTATACCACAGTGGAAATGGGAGCATAATACCATGGACTTCGTCACTGGGTTGCCTAGAACACCGAGAGGTAATGATGTAGTTTGGGTTGTCGTGGATTGTTTGACGAAGACAACTCACTTCATTTCGATGCGGATGGGAGATGAAGTTGCAAAGTTAACGGATCTTTATCTGGATAAGATTGTTAGACTTCACGGGATTCCATATAGTATTGTGTCAGATCGAGATCCTCAATTTACTTCTTGTTTGTGGGAGAAACTTCAGGAGACTTTGGGTACTCAGTTGAATTTCAGTACAACGTATCATCCACAGACCGATAGTCAGTCTAAGAGGACTATTCAGATTCTGGCAGATATGCTCAGGGCTTGTGTTCTGGACTTCGGGAAGAACTGGGAGAAACATCTACCACTTGCCGATTTTGCCTATAACAATAGTTATCAAGCTACTATTAGTATGACAACTTTTGCAGCTCTTTACGATCGTAAGTGCCGTTCACCTTTGTATTGGGATGAAGTAAGGGAGATGAAGACTATTGATCCGACTATTATGCCAGAGCTTCTAGAGAAGATCGAGAATGTTCAGTTGATCAGGTAGAGAATGCTTACGGCGCAGAGTAGATTTATGAGTTATGCTGATAAGCATCGTCGGGATTTGGAGTTTGCGGCCAGGGATCGGGTTTTCTTGAGACTGTCACCTCGTAAGGGGTTTGCTCGTTATGGTAAAGGTGGTAAGCTGAGTCCGAGGTTTGTAGGGCCATTTGAGATTACTGGTAGAGTTGGTAATTAGCATATCGGTTGGCTTTATCGAAGAATTTCTCTAATGTCCACGATGTATTTCATGTGTCTAATTTGCGGAAATATAATCCGGATCCTTCTCATATTCTTGAGCCAAAGCTGTTACAGCTTCGTGAGAATTTGACTTATGATGAGAGGCCGATTCGTATTCTTGATCAGATGGAACGAGAGTTGAGGTCGAAGAAGATTCCGATGGTTAAGGTATTGTGTAAGCATCACGGTATTGAGAAGGCTACTTGGGAGAGGCGAGATCAGATGCAATAGTAGTACCCAGATCTTTTCCGTTCAGCAAGTAAGAATTTCAGGGACAAAATTTCTTTAAGGGGGGGGGGGGGGAAGAATGTGAGACCCCATATTTTTCTTTATCTCGATTTGCGTGCTTTATCTCATTTTACGTGAATTGACCTATTTATGTGCTATATGACTTAGAATGTGTTAAATATGTGGTTAATACTCCTAATACATGCTAAGTGCGCATTCATGAAATTTTCATAAAAAACGGAATCATAAATTTTATCATCGGTTTTGGTGAATAGTATTTTGAATACCTATCCGCTAAAATTTTTATAGGGGTGTTTTAAACATTTTAAAACCTTGCCCTCGGGTATTAATAGACCCGTGTTTGATTAAAACAAATTTGGAATCAGTTTTAAAATTTTAAAGATTTTTACACTTTCTTTTGCAAGAAAACGAGTTTTAAGCCGACTCAGGTGAAACTATTTTAATGTAAAAATCTTTGTCACCTAAAATATAATCTCTAGAATTAATTTAGGTGTTAATTTATTAGTTGAGCAAGAAATAGTGAAGAAATGAATTAAAAGACTAAAAGAACTAATTTGACTTTCTTTAAAATTGATTGTGTCACGCCCCGACCCGACCCCGCAAAAGGCCAAGCCCGGACCCGACACACGGACAGAGTCTCCTCTGTACCGCGGACGATCCGAAAACCCTAAAAACAATATAATACTTGCGAAAGCCATAAAATAATCAAAACAAGCCAACTTTCTATTAAACATACATTTCTTATTATCCAACTTTCCAAACCAAAAATGATATGCATACTACACAAGTACTTATGCCACTAAACCATTAGCCATTAGCATGCATTCTTCACTAGTCATCCGAGTATAAGTTTACAATTTACAAACTTTAATCCATTTCAACATAAGACTAATAAAGGTCTCAACTAGAAAATATATATACAAGGCTACAAGCCTCAAAATTAAGCGTTCCTCACGCAATATACATAACAGCAAGGTTTGCACAAAACTGGTAACCAACCACCAGCAAAGCAGGTAAGTGCTATCACGGAAACACCTCCACCTGCTCCTCCTCCTCAATTACCTCGAGAGGGTCTGCCTCAACTACTCCTGTAAAAACATAGTATAGAGAGGAATGAGCAAAAACTATTGCTCAGCGAGGGCAATTGGTCTCAAGGACGGAGATGAGAGGAGTATGCAATGCAATTAGCCAAGCAATACATACAAATCATATAAAGATACAACCAAAGCCAACAATAGAGTAAGGCAAGTATTTAAAGCTGCAAACACTCATTCAAAGGATACGATACTCTTTTCATGAGCAATTTTCAAACACGAATTCGATGACGACGCGCCGGCCCAAACAACCTTATAACACCAGTTTGGAATACCCCGGAAGTATCCATCAATCCTACGACCCAAATCTCCCTGGGAGGCAACCCAAGCGAGAAAGGGAATAGCAGCGGAGCTAGAGCAACCAACACTGGCAACCCAAGGCTACCCAGAGAGGCCCATCACCCACGCGCGAGACACTATGCAATGCAAGACTCGATAAAAGACAATAAACAAGCGATAAACAAGCGATAAAGCCACACGTGGGAGAATAACAAAGTAGGTTACTCTCGCACGCAATAGCAGCAATTTGATAAGCAATTCAATCCAAAACAACTCAAACAAGTAATTCAAGTAATTCTAAGCATTCTATAAGCATAAAGACAAGTAAACACACAAAAACACAAATCGGCCCCAACTGTCAAAATGCTACCATTTCCAAACGAGCCACGAGTTCTGGAAACCGACTTCGCCAACCCTCCTAGGTCACCATAAGGCACGTCTAAAGACCTCAAAACCTTACTTTACCCTAGAACTCGCGCAAAGCCCCAATTTCTCCCTTTCTCGTTTGAACTACAACTACAACAACCAAACACCCAACCAATGCCATAATCGTACCAAAAGTGCTTCCATGGCTTCCTGAGGCAATGCCAACACGCAAAACGAGAAAACGCCAAAGTCGACCTAAACGACCCCGACTTTCCCAAAGGCTTAATTCTCATTTTTTCCACTACGCAACACAAACAAACCACACATTTTAGCATTCTAGCATACCTAGCACGTTTCTACATCAACGGAAAGCATAACAGCGCAACTTCAACGTTTCAAGGTTTTACTATTCACAAAACACTATTCATTCCACAATTCAAGTTGCAATCACAACATTTAACCGCAAAAAATGTTACAAAGCCATAAATACATGTTCTACAAATGCTAAGGAACATTCTAGAAACATCAAATCGCTTTAAATAACGATCTACGGATAAATCTAAAAATTGACAAAGTTAACAAACACAACGTATAAATGCGCAAATAACATGCTTCCCTCACCTTAGGTACTCCTAGTCGCTAGGAAAACAACGTTGGTTACCTCGGAAATCACCCCGCACGAGCACACGCGAAGATTGATCGTTTGGAAGGTTGAAAGGTTTTTTTTTTCTCTAAGGAAGCTCACGACCTGCTGCTGGTTTTGCTGCTGTTTTTATTTTATTTTTCTTAGTTTTAACTTATTTAAGGGTCAAATGGTCAAAGGGTCAAAGGGCTAAGTCAAACTACTTAAAAACTTGGTCAAAGGGCCCTATTTCGCGCGTTTTAAAGCCGTTTCAGCTAAGGTAAGTTCAATTAAAGCTAGCAACATTTAAAATATAAAATTTAAGTCATCTAAATACTAGTTTCACTATTTGCTGAGGACTGGAACTCGTTATCTAGCTATCGCTCCTTAAATGCAATGCACGTTGCGTCGGCGAGAAAGTAACAGTTAATTCACAAAGAATTTAAAGAAATATAATTTTCAAAATAATAAACAAAGAAAATTCACATTCCGGGCTCGGGTATTACAGATTGACTTCTACTTATATGCATCAACACCTACTAACAAAGCACAAACACACCCTCAAAAACACATACAAGGCCGAGAGGTTCAAGGGAGAAAAGAGAAAGAAATTTCAAAGGTTTTCAAAGCAAATTTTCATAGAAAAAGCTAGTTTTTGTCCGTAGTTTTTCGTGCCGAGTTGGATTACGTTTGTTGGGCACGCATTGCACACATATCTAGGCTTATTTCGCATCAAAGGTGAGAGAAAAATTCTAGATCTCAAAAGTCACTTTTTATGTTTTTGCTTATAATTGCATTTTGAACCGTTAGAATGTTAATTTGAAGTTATATTATTGCTCAGTGCATGCTAATGATTGATTATATGTATTCTTATAAGATTTGAACAGTTGTAGTATAAATTTTTATTTTTGGGTATTTAAAGTTGATAGATTGGCCATTTGTTGATTATTTTGAGTTGTAGGGGTTGGAATCTATTGTCGTCGATTTCTAAAAGTTTGTTAATTACGTGGTAGCACCGTTATAATGTCGAATTTTCAATTGCGCTATTTGTGTGAAAATCCAGAAATTTCAGCCTAGGTACATTGAGGTTTTAGGGTTGTTGGGCTTGATTTTGATGTGTCTTGGTTCGTTTCCAAGAGGGCTAATGTAGTTGATTGAATGAGTGAGTGTTAGAAACTGATTTGGAGTTGTTTGGATTAGTAGAATGTAAGATATGATTATTTGGTGTTTAGGTTGTCTTTATTCAAATTGTTGAATTGAGCCTTTAGATGATTAGGTGGTGTTTGAGTGATTGAATTGTGAGTTGTAAATGGTTAGACTAGGGTTAGATTACGTGTTTAATGCATGTTAAGTTGGATGACCTACTTTGTCATCTAACTTAGTTGTCTGTTGTTTAATTGATTACTTGATGTTATATTGATGACAATTGATGATTATTGATGATTATTGATTGATTATTGATGAACCGGGAGATAGTCAACGAAAAATGTTGTCCTCCTGTGATTGATGTTTATTATTATTGTTGAGTCTTGGTATGTGTGTGCCATCTCTCAAGCGGCGTGGGGCTGTCAGGTTGATAATGGCATGACTACCAGAGGCTACCCCCAGCTCACATGATGGAGGTTTCATGGAGGGAGGGGCTAGTGAGGTACCTTGGGTGCGTGAGTAATGGGGAGTTATAAGAAGAATGGTTGAGATCGTGATGACGTTTGGAGCTACACCAACTAGAGTATCCTTTATTGATTGGTCATTATAGTTGTATGTTTATATTGTTATTGATGCTTTATTGTGTATTTACTGCTCAAAGGATCATTTCCAAGGAGTATAGTAAATACTGTTAGAGATCTATCGGATCCTCACTGAGCTTGTTTTATATAAGCTCACTCTTTATTATTCCATGCTTACAGGTGTCCTTGAGCAAGATTACGGGTACGTGCCTCCAGAAGAGGAAAATGTGCCTTACGTGGATGAGTCTTAGGTGCAGGAGTCTTTGCCATGAGATTGTTTAAAGTTATTGTAATATGATGTAGTATAAAACCTACCTTAGTATGAAGACATATGTATGTTGACTTAGTAGTCTTTCTTTTGACTATGGTTGGGTTGCTAAGTTAGTTTATAATCTATTTGGGAATGTATGTATAGTTAATGTATTATGTTGGAACGGAGGCATATAACTATGATAGGATTGTTGAAGAATGATTATTGTAAAATATGGTTGTGTTGTGTGTTAACTTAATTGAGGAGTTGATTGTTGAATGGCTGAGGAGTTTGATTATATGTTATTCTGAGAGGTTGGTTTAGAGCCTCGGTATCTCAATTACTGTCGTTATACTGTCAAAATTCTGTTGCGTCCTGATTGATTATAGGTAGGGTCGAGTTGGGGCGTGACAAGAATTCTTCAAGGCCCCTGTCATCAATCAGAAATGGAAGATTGATCTCACGAATCCTTTGTTGGTTCGTTTCAGTCTTTTGTGGAAGGTTTATGACATGGTGGCAGTGAGGGGTCTTTATTTCATGGTACCTATCTTGGAATCAGGACCTAGACTAGGTAAGAAGAGTATAGGTTTTTATCCCTCTACCCTGGGTCAAGGACCTAATTCTATATAATAGGATTTTTTCCGTTGAAATAATCAGACGATTAAGAAACTCTCCGATTGGAGATGTACGCGTCGTCTGACGAATGACATAGTCTAACACTTGTTGATGATCACCTACTTCCATCAGGGGCTTTCACTCACGGTCATAAATAGGCATCTGTCTCAAAGTTGACTCCCACTTAAGTAATACTCCAACACTAGCTTCTGGAACACATCTACAACTATTTCCTAAATGCTACGCTTTCTGGGCTAAAGACTCGATAAAAGCAAAGATAAAATCAGAGATTGACATAACTAAAAGTGCACATGCATGAGCATGAGATTGATGCCCTGAAGGCTAGAAGATGAATTCTCCTTCATACCCCCGATCTGGCTAGTTCTATTTTCATGCTTCATGTTGTCGCCTTCAAAATCGATGCTTAAGTTGATCCACTTGCATTGGTGGTCTCTCTCTTCTCATCGCATGTGTTTCGCTTCGACTAGGGTAATTTTAAGCTGGCTTCTTTCTTTGATTGTCCGGTAGAGTAGATTCTTTCCCTCGATCTGGTCGTCTGTAACAATCAGATCTTTCACTTTCTTATATAAAGCTACTTTGGAGCAGGACAAAGAGGAGTGGAGAAGACTCATGCCTTAGCCACTTGGCTATGGTTCCGGCCTAGAAATAGTGAAATCTATTTTCATTGACCAAGCCTGAATAGGCTACTCCTGCTCTTGGTCCCCAAGGAAAATGGGGTGACAAAGAGATGCTGCTTCACTTGAGTTGGTTGGCTTGGTCCAAGCAAGAAAGGCATGGGAGTCTTTGGGCATTGCTTGAGCTAAGTCAAGCTTGGACCGACTTAAGTCAAGATTGGCTATCTCTCTCTTTCTCTCTTTATACGCAATATCTTTATTTAAGTCAAAGACTGACTACTGATTTCTGCTTGTAGTTCCTCTTTATTAGTGTAGTGATACAGATACTCCTCTATGCGAATGTTATGGCTTTCAAAAGACGAGTAAGAGGTGACCGATCTGTCTATTCTTATTCTACCGTTAAGTGAGATAAGAAGTCTTTATCGGGATCGGGAAGGTATTGTACGCATGGGATTCCACCTATTAGGAAGTCTCATCTTAGGGATTTTGCTTAGGAAAAAAATCATCTTACTCAATCACACACTACAAAAAACACGTTGTTCTGTGACGAAATTTTGTGACGAAAATAAAATCGTCGCAAAATGGGACGAAAATGCTACAAAATATTTTGATACTCAAATTATGTGGAATTCATGACGAATTTGTGACGTAAAGTAAAATTTGAAGCAAATTTGTCACAAGATGCGACAATTTTGCCACAACAAGCAATAGTTAACAAAAGTTGTCGCAAATTGGTCACAAGAGGCGACAATTTTGCCACGACAAACAATAGTTAACAAATATCGTCACAAATTTGTCACAATTTGTGAGAATTTTTCCACGAAAGAAATAGTTGACAAATATCGTCACAAATTTGTCACAATCTGTCACAATTTTGCCACGAAAAGCAATAGTTGACATACATCGTCGCAGAATCGTGGTAATAATGGTACGAAACTATTAGAGAATTATGACGTTGTTGCGATGATTTTCATAGAAAATTGAAAAAAAAAATTAAACTGGTGAAAAATTGGCCAATTAACCTAGCCCCCTTTTCACCCATATCTCATTTTCACCCGCCTTCACACCCAGACCCCACTACTACCATCGTAGCCACTTAGCACCACCACCACCATTGTGACCCACCAAGCACCGCCACCATCGAGTGCCACCTTGCACCACTACCATGCCACCATCGTGAGCTACCTTGCACCACCACCATCACCACAGCCACTTAGCAGCACCACCATAACCACTTAGCAGTACCACTACAGCCACTTAGTACCACCACCACTGCGAGTCACCAAGCACCGCCACCACCGCATTACACCTTGCACCACCACTACTTCCACTATCGTGCGCCACCTTGCACCACTACCACTACTACCATCGCGCGCCAATGTAAGTTTTCTTTTTTAAGTTTTCTTCTTTAGACCTAGGCATTCACCTTGCACCGCCACTACTACAGCCACTTAACACCACCATCATTACTTGTTTCTTCTATAAGTTTTATACCACCACCACTGCTACCATTGCACGCCACTATATCGGGATCAGTGAGAGCATCCCCAATGGCAATTAGAGCATTGGAGGTGGTATGAACATGGTGTAGATTCAGGAGTAGTAGGTTTCAGGAGAGCATCCCCACAGTGATCATAACACAACCAATTGTCCAAGGCAGATGTAGCAGTTGCGCTATCATCGGAGATGAAAGATTCAGGAGTAGTGGGTTTCAGGATAGAGCCATTGATGTAGCCCAGGAGTTTGTTAAAGGTCAGGTAATTGAGCATTTGAGTTTTCCATGTCAAGTAGTTGGAGTGATCAAGGAGGACAGTGACATAAGTTTTGACGTTAGCAGAGGGAAGTAAGAAAAGTGAAATGGAAGAAGCAAGGGGGGACGAAGCAGTGGTGGAAGAAGTTTCCAGTGTAGTGGAGGCCATGGTGAATCATCAAAGAGGGAAAAGAATAACGGGTAGAGAAACGAAGGAAAGATGGATTGTTGGCTATGTGGAAGACGTTAGTCTAAAATGACTGCTGATACCATGTAGAGATTTAGGCTGTAATTTGTTTTGTATTTCATAATAGAACAATGACGTACAGCATGTTGATATAGTGTACAGAAGATAAACTTGATAAGTACACTTGGTTAGGATAAGATAAACATAAGTGATTACAAAAGTATTCAATAACCAAATATTAAATGTTGTTATCACCGTCATTTGGTAGATGGTTTGTTGAAAGCATTAGGGAACGAAAGGCAGTCATTTTTTGCTGCCTAAAATCACTGCTCAAAGGCCATTATAGCATCATTTTCAAGTTGATGATCTATGGTGTGGCTTTTGATTACTGGAGGAGATAAAATTTTGTTGTCTTTCATGCCATATATATATAATATTTGCTGTTTTTTCATGGTAGAATTCAAAATCAAATAATTGGTGTATTTGGAACAACTCTTTGTTGAAGCACCTATATTAATATTTTGATTTCCAAAGATTGGTCTTTTGGTTAATTAATCAATTTTCTAATTTCATTGCCCAAAGTATTAGATCTGATCCTTCTTTTGTCTTTCTTTCTCTCTTGTAGAATATACGCACTGTGGAGCAAGATGGAAAGGAAATTAAACTTCATGTTGTAAACTTCTCTTTCTTAAATTTTCGATCTAAGTTATTGTCATAGTTACAGGAGTTAAGAAATTGTCTTATCTTTTGAAAAATCCATCTAATTGATAGTTTGCGTTACTTTCTTACAATTTTAAAAGGTTCAGCTTTTTTTTTACTTCAGTTGTTTTTCTTTCTGAACCCTTCTTTATTTTAATTTCATGTTGTAGACTATTACTTTGCTTATGGATGTACCTATGTTTTCATTGACGATTTTTGTAATTATTAGTTAGCGTTTCAATATTTTCCTAAGCAATTCTAGATCGCCTAGTTAATATGTTAATGATGGTCTATAAACCTCAAAAACTTCCCCTCATTTTTTTAAAAGTTAAATTTCACGAGTGGCTATTGGACTTGATTTACATCTTCATAGTTTTGGACTCATAATTCTTGTCAAGCATGAATAGATGCAGCATCAACTTTGTTGAGTCCATTTTGCCAAATTTGTTGAAAGTGTTATGTATTTTTTGTCAATGATTGCTATCTTATTTGAGAGAGATATTTAATGATGGCTGAATGAAGTACTAATTTGGTGATTTTTGTTCAGACTCTTGGAGTACTGAATGCTGTGAGTTGGGGGATTTTGTTTACCTTGGGGATCATCCTTGCTAGGTACTTGTGGACATTTTTATCGGCTGATCATTAGGGTTGTGGGCTGGGGAATTGGTTTTAAGCTTGAAGTGAGTCGAAAGGTGTTGAGTGTTCTACTCATCGCAATATTGGGATTTCTCTATTTGCTCTTGGTACCGTGCAGGTAATTTCTTTGGAGCATTTAAAAACTATACCTTTTATACTTGATCCGTATACATCATTGGGTTGCTACCGTGTTTATGACTGTGATTGATTCTGCCTTCATGATTTCGAGGATTGAATATTGATTATTATGAAATTGGATTGTGGTTTTCAAATGGACACGTTCAATCATGCAATGTTTTTAAATTGTGTTGGTTTGCTTACTTACTAATAGTGGCGAAACTAAGGAATTTTGAAGGCTGAATTGGATGACCATCTTGTTGCCGTAACTGGTTTCTTATTTTTTCTATTGTTGTTTCACGGTTCGTGCACTATTGGCTGCCTTACTTGTAGCTGGTAGTATTTTCTAGATAAGTTGTCTCATAGATCATTAAGCAATTCCAACGTTAGTCTAAGAGAACCAAAGGTATTTAATACTTACTCGATTCTAACCTTTTAGTTGTTTAAAGCTATCGAGAAGTATAATATCTTCTTTTGATTGCCTTAAATTGATTGAAAATAAACCTGATTACTTCCTTCAATGACAAAGGAAATATATGAGAGAAATCAAGTTAATTGTAAGGACATCGGGAGATCTTAGATTAAATAAGACAGAAAAGCTATAAGGTCTACATTATATCGAAACCTTGAACCTTTTAGCATCTGCTACTAGAAACTGAATGCAATGAGAAGAATTATTAAGTCAAAAACACAGAACATGATCAGTTAAAGACAATTTATAACCACCTCTGCATATGAGTTGTCAATCAAGACAAATTTTGAAGGCAGTTGTGAAGTAGAATCTCGTAGCTTTTACTAGTCAGCGTTGCTTTCAAGCCCTGCAAATAAGAAAGAGATCCAGTTCAAACATTTCAATTTCCAAATCACTACATGAAATAACATGGTCATGGAATATGGTCCCTTGAATGCATTTAGAAAGATGAGCTAACAATTTGTTAAGAAAACCATCTGTTAACTTGTATCAAGTTTCAACCAACAAACATTTCCTTTCCCTCATAGCTCAGTAGAAGATGATTCTCTCCTGGCATCATACTAAATTTAGTTTCCATTGGGACAAAGAGATTTGTTGTTTAATTATTCCATACATTACATCTGCTCACTTTTCTTTTCCAATTACGCATTCAACTCTTTGATTTTATGCAAAGTTTCTTCTTTCTCCCTCAAATAATTGGACAACCCAGGTTTTTTCCAAAGCATGATCATAATTCATAATGAACAAACCTTCAATTCTTCAACTAGTTGAATAACATTGTCAAGCGCTTTGCTTTGCTCCTTGGAGATTATTTGCAAGGCCATTTCCCTTGCATCATGCTAAAGGACAATAGATGTAGAAGCATCAAAACTTGATAAAATATTTCGATTAGCCTAAAAAAAAGAACATTTAGCTATAATATCAGTCTTCTACATGGTCATGAAATATACTCCCTTGAATGAAGTTAGAAAGGATGACCTAAGAGTTTGGTAACAAAATCATTCACTAACTTTGTGTCGGTTAATTTCATGAGTTAGAGATAATTAAAAGAGGCATTTTTAAAATCTTATTCAACCATTCTATTCATCATAGCAAATTATGATTTGTATTGACTTTATTCAATATCATATATCTTTTAAGTTACTCGTGATGATGTGCCCATATCTAAATGTTTTGGTTATTTCATTATAATGAGCTTGTTCATTTAGCAGTTGGTTTGGAGCTATCACCAATTTGATCAAATTTGTTGAAATTATATTGTGTAATGTTCTATCTATACTTAGTAGGTTGGCTAAAGATGATAATAGAAAACTGAAAAATGTAAATATCTCATGAATTTAGAAAGTTAACTATGTAGTTTGCAAAACAACTACTCTACCCTTGTTAAATATAAATGAGCATCACGTAAGACGGAGAAAAAGTGCATGCAGATATCCCTTTTCCATCTGTACACTTGTCTTTTTATGTTTGTTATTTTCTATTTCTTACCTCTTACTTGTTTTTCTATTCCTTTATTAGTTCAATCTATATATTTTCCTCTCATTTTCTTTCACTAGTTTCTTGCTTAGAGAAATGAGCTTGGTCATTTGGTAGTTGGTTTGGAGCTATCACCAACTTGATCAAATTTGTTGAAATTATATTGTGTAATGTTATATCTATACTTAGTAGGTTGGCTAAAGATGATAATAGAAAATTGAAAAATGTAAATATCTCATGAATTTAGAGAGTTAACTATGTAGTTTGCAAAACAACTACTCTACCATCGTTAAATATAAATGAGCATCACGTAAGATGTAGAAAAAGTGCATGCATATATCCCTTTTCCATCTGTACACTTGTCTTTTTCTTTTTGTTATTTTATATTTCTTACCTCTTACTTGTTTTTATATTCCTTTATTAGTTCATGATATATCTTTTCTTCTCATTTTCTTTCACTCGTTTCTTGCTTAGAGAAATGAGCTTGGTCATTTGGCAGTTGGTTAGATCAAATTTGTTGAAATTATATTGTGTGTAATGTTCTATCTATAGTTAGTAGGTTGGCTAAAGATAATAATAGAAAACTGAAAAATGTAAAGATCTCATGAATTTAGAGTGTTAACTATGTAGTTTTCAAAACAACTACTCTGCCCTCGTTAAATATAAATGAGCATCACGTATATGTACTAATGAAAAAGTGTTTATCTTACCTCTTACTATTTTTCTGTTCCTTTATCAGTTCATGTTAACTAGGTCGAATTTGGCCCAACAACTCTAATAGGGCCCAATACCTTTAGTTGGGACCTACAAATTAATTAGGTCCAACAACTGTAGTAGGGCCCATTAACAAATTGGGCCATGAGTTTAGGATTTATATTTATTACAATTGAGACCATTATTTTTTGTTTTTCAAAATTAGTGCAATTCATACTTTTAAGTATGCAATCCATATTATGAGTGTTTGCTACAATACAATACTTAACAAAATGGATATCGATCGTGAATGGATGAACCACCGTTTGGAACTCGATAGACAGCTTAGTAATACGTTCATTAGAGGTGTACGTGAATTTGTTGCATTTGCAAGTAGTTATCAATATTACATTGATGGTGATAAAATAAGATGTCCATGTGCAAAATGCAAAAGTCGCAAGTTCTTGGATCTTGACGATGTAAAGGTACATCTTTATCAGTAGGGTTTCATGCCGCATTATTACGAATAGACTTCACATGGGGAACAAATTCATAATTATGGTAATACATCTCAGGAGAACTTTACTCATAATTATAATTACCCTAGGTTTGATGAAAGAAATACCTATAGGACAATAGTATTTGACGTTGCTCGTCCGGAGTTTGTTATGGATCACGATCAACCACGTGAACCACCTAACGCAGAAACATCAAAATTTTTTAATCTCTTGAAGGCTGCTAACGAACCATTATGGGATGGTTGTGAAACTCTAACTCATTTTTCTGTTGTGTCTCGTTTCATGAATATCAAGTGTGAAGAAAATATGAGTGAACAATGTTTCAATAGAATGATCGAGACAGTGAGGGAAGCATTGCCAAAAACTCATAATTTACCTGAAAAATTTTACAACTTCAAACAAGAAATAAGGTCTTTAGGATTGGGATATGAAAAGATAGACGTCTGTAAAAATGGATGCACATTGTTTTACAAGAATAGAAGTGACATGGACTCTTGTCTCCATTGCTATGAGCCACGTTACAAGACATCAAGACGGGGTAAGCTCATTGCTTAGAAGAAGTTGCGATATTTTTTGCTAACTCCGAGGTTGCAAAGGCTATACATGTCAGAGGTTACAACTAAACATATGCATTGTTATAAGAAGCACCAAGTTGAAGATGGGAAGATATGTCACCCATCTGACGCTGAGGCATGGAAACACTTTGATAGAGTATATCATAGTTTTGCTACCGAGCCAAGAAATGTTCATCTTGGGCTGTGTTCAGATGGGTCTAATCCATACAACTCAAGTTCTAAACCTTATTCTTGTTGGCTGGTGATTATGACACCATACAATTTGCCACCATGGATGTGTATGAAGAACCCTATCATGTTCTTAACTTTTCTTATTCCTAGCCCAAAAATTCCCGGTAAGATCATTGATATATACTTAGTGCCCCTAATCAAAGAATTGAAAAATTTATGGGAAGTAGGGGAACGTTGTTATGATGTGTGAACAGAAGTAAATTTTCAATTGAGAGCAGCTCTATTGTGGACAATAAATGACTTTTCGGCATATGGTATGTTATCTGGTTGGAGTACACATTGCAAGTTGTCGTGTCCGTATTGCATGGAACATTCAAAGTCTTTCCAATTGACCGCTGGTAGAAAAAAAATTGATTCTTTGATTGTCATCGTCAGTTCTTACCACCAAGTAGTTCGTTACGACGAGACAAAAAGAATTTTGTTAAGGGTAGAGTTGAAACATATGATCATCCTCCCATATTAGATGGTGAACAAATTTGGGAACGTGTAAAAGACTTCCCTACAACAAGAAAATTGTCAACAAGCAAGATCGATGGCTTTGGGAATGAGCATAATTGGACGAAAAGAACTATTTTTTGGGATTTGCCCTACTGGTGTTCACATCTTGTGGGTCATAATTTAGATGTGATGCATATTGAGAAGAATGTATTTGATAGTATTTTGAACACTGTGATGAATGTCAAGGGTAAGACAAAAGATAACTTGAAAGCGAGAATGGATGTTTCTAACTTTTGTGACCGTCCTGAATTATGTGTTCAGAGCAAACTGGGTGGTGGTTATAAACTGAACATGGGTGTGTACACATTGCCTGTGGCCGATAGAAAAGTAATTCTAGATTGGGTTAAGGACTTGCGACTCCCCGATAGATATGCATCCAATTTAGAAAGATATGTTGACATGAAAGATCTGAAGTTATCGCATATAAAGAGTCATGATTGTTATGTCTTTATGGAGAGATTCCTCCCTATAGCTTTACGTGAGGTATTTCCTAAACATGTTTGGGAAGCTTTTACGAGACTAAGTTTGTTCTTCAAAGATATATGTTGTACATCTCTTCATAGTGAAGATCTAGCAAGGATGCAAGAAAATGTTGTCATGACTCTTTGCAACCTGGAAAAGATCTTACCCTCTGCCTTCTTTGATTCAATGGAGCATTTGCCAATGCACTTGGTGTATGAAACAATATGTTGTGGTCCTGTACAATATCGGTGGATGTATCATTTTGAAAGGTAATTATATATTTTTCCCAAATTTATATGCAAAAACTTGCATTAAACAACACTTAAATGTATATATCAATACTCATGCAGGTTCTTACATCGTTTGAAGAGAGGAGTAAAGAATAAAGCTAGGGTTGAGGGTTCTATATGTGAAGCGTATCTTTCCTTGGAAACATCAACCTTTTGTTCATATTACTTCAAACCTCATGTGAGAATTAATACAAGAAATATTGGTCGGAATGACCAATATAGCGATGTAGACTACCCTGATGGATGCATAGCTTTATTTACTTACTCGGGTTGTCTAATAAGGAAAGTAAAGTACTGAAAGCTAGATGATCAAGAGTTATATGCTGCACACATATATGTACTAATGAATTGCCAAGAGGTTCACCCTTATATCCGGTAAGGTGATGACTATTTGTACATTTTTTGTACACCAATACATCTTTAATATGAACCCCATATATTGCTCACAAGATGTTTGAGGAATATCTTTCCCGAAATTATCCACCATTAACAGTGACACAACTTCCGAATAAGATTGACAATCTTTTCCCAAAATGGTTATACAACCATGTAAGTACACATCTAATTAATGGTTATTTGCAGTGAAGTTAGCACTCAACTCTTTAACTTCTGGTAAATTCCTTGTTTTACAGTTCTCCTGCAGTAATGGTATTGATGATTGGGTAAAATGTCTTTCTATGTGGCCAAGTAAGAGAGTGCACACATGGTCAAGCTATTTGGTTAATGGATACCGATTTGACACCTTGGAATACGGGTTTTCCAAGTCCACAATAAATATTGGAGTGTCCGTCAAAGGGACATATGATGGTACTACCGAGTACGGTGACTACTATGGAATGTTGGAGGACATTGTTGAATTGGAGTACCATAATCCAACACAGCAACATACAAGAGTTGTTCTTTTTAAGTGCAAATAGCATGATATGTAAAAGGGCAGAGGTGTTAAGGAACATCCTAAGTATCGAATTGTCGAGGTCAATGTGAAGAGGGGATTTCCAAAATATGAACCGTTTACGTTAGCAAAACAAGCACATCAAGTCTATTATTGCAAATACCTTGGTGCTAAGAGAGATCGCACGGACTAGTGGGTTGTATGCAAAATCAAATCGAGGAATTACTATGATGTGCCCCAAAAGGAGTATGAAATTGAAGAGGAAATACCTTTTCAATCAGATGAAATGGATGTGCATGTAATACTACCAGATGATGAAGAGATGCCTCGACATTTTCATGAATCAGTTGAAAATATTGAGGTATTGCAAGAGGAATTGAATAAGTTACAATATCAACAACAACAAGTTGAAGGTGAAGGTTAAGATGAAGGTGAAGGTGAAAATGAAGATGAAGATGAAGGTGAAGATGAATACGACGAAGACAAAGATGAAGACGAAGACGAAGATAAAAATGAAAATAGAGATGACGATGAAGATAATGCTAATGATTAGTGTTAATTACATTTAATGGATTATTATTTCAATGTACTTATACTACTTATAAACATTTAATATGATTGTAATGCTTTAAAATTACATGTGTAGATCTACATTCTTTAATGATAGTTGGATTTTATTCAAAACAGACATGTCTTCAAATAGAAATAAAGGTAAAGGTATGGCTAGGAAATATGTGCCTCCTGGGATGTTGCAAAGCTCTATTGCACGTTCAGGTGGTGCACAAATATCCCACTCATCCTCCGATGCTGGGCGAACATATACTTCATCCACTGCAATACCATTGAGTACTCCAGGGTTGATCTCACAGATTGCCAGACCCACAGATGATCAATCTCCAGCAACTACTTCATCCACTTTACCCACTGATAATCAATCTCCGGCAACTACTTCATCTACGGGCTTGCCACAACACTTACATGGTTTGCACATTGACTCTGAAGACTCGCCTATGCCCCATTCCACACCAACTACTAACCAGCCTGAGTCTTTAGTTGCTTCCCAGCGACAGGCTGCTGGAGTACATTTAGAGGTTTGGCAAGAATATGGATTCCCATCTTTGGAGGCGTGCAGATTGATAGATGCACACACATGACAATATATTCAGGCATGTATAAGAATATTATGTACATTATTTTGTTTATTTTTTTCATTACAATTGTTAGTATACTTTTGTATCTTTTACTAATTGCAGATGGATATCGGTCGGGGTAGCACGAGAGGTCACCAATATATTAAATGCCGGGTTCAACAAGCCTTGGACGAGATGGGGTACGATTCCAGTTGATGTTAAAGATAGATGGTTCATCTCTTTTCAAGTACTAAAGTATATGAAATTAATTTCATATATATATATATATATATATATATATATATATATATATATATATATATATATATATTTTAGTTTCATATACCGTGTCAATATATAAGTTGTATTACTAATACTTAATATATGACTGTAGAGATTGTACAAGTGGTACCCCTTTGATGAACCAGTCATCCACCGGTTATTTTTAAAAAACGTGAATACTCGATTACGGGGCCTGTTCTATAGGGGTCGTGAAACAGAAAAAAGGGAAAAGATTAAGCCCAGTTGGTTGAGTGATAGTGTATGGGAGTGATTATGTCAGCACTGGAACACAGATGCATGGAGGAAGAGGTCAGAGACAAACAAAAAGAACATATTGAGTAAGCTGTCTCCACATTATGCTGGTTGTCTCCTATTTCACGAGGTCAAGAGAAGATTGCTAAGTGTTAAACTAATTATTTAACACGAGAGTCCGCGCACGACGTCTCGTCTATTCCTTATCAAATCACAGAGCAAGAAATGCAAGAAGCCGTCAATAGGGTAATATCAAATTTAAGGGTTGAATTGATTGCACAGCAAAATGATAAATTTAGAAAGTTTCAGCAACAGATCACTCAGTTGACCCAATTGTTGCCGCATCCAGCCCAACCGCATCCGGATTAATCTCAGTCTCCCTCAGAACAACAAGACGGTGATGCCCAATAGGATCTATAAGGTCATGGTATGATAGATGTACATTTAGTATTTCTTTTAGAATGTATGTTTGAAGAAGGTAACTTTGTTGAATGGTGGCTATTATGTATATTTAACTACTTTTGTGTAGATTTGTGTTCATTTGAATGGATGTGTAGGTTGTATAATTATTTAAGATTTAATTATGGGGTTGCCTTCAGAAATTAGTGAGGTTCAATTATGAATGTTATTTTATAATTTAGCAGGACAAACAAGCTGATATTATAAGTAATATAAGAATAGTGGATTTGAAAATTGCCACGAATTTGTGACGAAAACAATTTGATAATTGCAACGATTTTGTGACGAAAACAGTTTCAACATTGTCACAATTTGGTGACAAAAGAAATGAAATCTAGCCACGCTTTTGTGATGAACATATTTAACAATTTTTCCACGATTTTGTGACGAAAATAGTTTGGGACGCATTTGCGATAAAATATTTGAGACAACATCTGGCCACGATTTTACCACGAACATCTGGTGATGATTTTACCACGAAATGTTTGCCATGATTTAGGCACGAACATTTGGTGACGATTTTACCATGAAATGTTTGCCACGATTTAGTGACAATCATAGTTCATAGCAAATTAGTCGCATCGAGACGAATTTGCTACAAAAAGTTTCAGCTTTCTAAATCATCACAAATTTGTCACATTGCAACAAAAATGTGACGAAAATTGATTTTGCCATGCCATGTTTCGCGACAACTTAAATTTCATCACAGTTTCATCACAAATGTCTTTTTGTGACGAAAATGTGACGTTTACTCACTGTCACAAAATAACTTAATTTTTGTAGTGACATCTCATACCTAACTAAAAGAGCCATTCCTTATTTCCCTCTGTTCATTTACTCGGAACAAAACTTTTTTTATTGTAAAAAAAATCCTACTAAGAGAATGAACTCTTACATGGCCTACGGGGCCTAGAAGACCAGACAAGGAAAGATTCTATATGTGATACCCCGAACCTGGCATGTATTCAATAGCATTTAAAGTTCATTTAAATTGCATTTTATTGACCTTTCACCTTCTTTGACCAAACTAGTTGACTTTTCATCTACATTGACCAACTAGGACAAGGTGGGAATTTTTGAAATGTTTAATAAAAGGCAAACTTGGGATTAGAAATAAAAAAATGCAATGTTAAGTTAGTCAAATTTTGGGTCAACTTTGGAATTAAATCTGAACCAATTGGGGAAGAGTTAGGTAGCATATTATATATGGTTGGAAAGCTCTATGAGTCTAGTTTCTGAGGCTTCAAACCGTTCTTGAATTGGAGCTTCCTAGAAGAAGTTATGGCCGTTTTCATAAGGTCGCGCATAGCTATTTTGGTTTAGCGGGTTGACCGAATTTTGACCTTTGACTTCTTGTCATTTTTTTTAAATAAGCAGAATGTGCACGAAAAAAAAACAGAGAAAAAAAACTTGAAACCATGAGGAAAAGAAGGAGAAAAAAAAAAGAAAATCTCAACTTCAAATCTTCGATTCTTCGCGTGGGCTTGTGCAGGGTGGTTTCTGAGGCACTCTATGAGGTTTTCCTAGCGTCTAGAAGCATCTAAGGTGAGGGTTTCATTGTTATTTGCGCATTTGAAATATTTGTATCTAAACTTTGATTTTTGGATTTTATGCGTAGATTGTTGTTTTAATTATTTTGTTGCTTAAAGAATGTTCCTTGTTGATTGTAGAACATGTATTTATAGCTTTTTAACATTTTCTGCGGTTAAATATTGGAATTGAAATATAAATTGTGTGATGAATAGTAAATTATGAATAGTAAACCCCCGTTTTGATGAAGTTGCTCCGTTACGCGTTCTGTTGATGTAGGAAGATGCTAGATATGCTAGAATGCCTAAATGTGTGGTTTAATTGGAATGTGTAATGGAAAAATAGAGAAAAACGGCTTAGTGAAAGTCAGGGTCGTTTAGGTCGAGTTTGGCATTTTCTCGTTTTGCGTGTTGGCATTGTTTCGGGAGGCCATGGAAGCACTTTTGGTGTGATTATAGCATTGGTTGGGTGTTTGGTTGGTATAGTTGTAGTTCAAACGAGCAAAGGGAAAAATCGGGGCTTTGCGCAAATTCTAGGGTAAAGTAGGGTTTCGGGGTCCTTGGACGTGCCTTATGATGACCTAGGAGGATTGGCGAAGTCGGTTTCCAGAACTCGTGGCTCGTTTGGAAATGGTAGTGTTTTGATAGTTGGGGCCGATTTGTGATTTTGCTTGTTATCTTGATATTATGCCTATAGAATGCTTAGGGTTGCTTGATATACTTGTTTAATTGGTGCTATTGTTGCTTATTATTGCTTGTTATGCTTGAAAAGTTAGTTGAATGCTAGTATTGATTGTGATTGCTTGTTATCTCGTTTGTTGTCACTAGTTTGTATTGTTGTGCTATCGCTCGTTTATTGCCTTGTATCGAGTCTTGCATTGCATGGTGTCAGCACGTGAGTGATGGGCCTCTCTGGGTAGCCTCGGGTTGCCAGTGTTGGTTGCTCTAGCTCCGTAGCTATTCCCTCTTCTCGCTTGGGCTACCTCCCAGGGAGATTTGGGTCGTAGATTGATGGATACTTCCGGGGTATTCCAAACTGGTGTTATAAGGTGGATGCGCGCTTATTCTCATCGTTGTCAACATCAAGCTCGAGATTGATGTATCGCTCGTGAAATGGTACTTTGCTCGTATGAGTGAACCATAGCCTTCAGAGTGTGGTATAGCTTTGAATGGTTGTGTTAATGCTTTCAGTAATTGCTTATTGTATTGATTATTTGTTTTGATGGCTTATTTATCAGTTATATTGCTTAACTGTCTTATTTGCATTGCACGACTTTCTTTCTCTCCAATTCGATATCTGTCTCGCCCTCACTGAGTATACGTGTTGTGTATACTCACTCCTCACCACCACATTTCAGGAAATACGATGTTAGCTGGAAAGTTCGTGATTTCATGAAAGTCCGTGCTTGAAGAGTTGTCCTGCGTGCCTATGTGACTTGAGTTGTCAAAGTTGTAAAGTTGTATGCTTTTATGTATTATATGTATTTAATGTTAAAGGGGATGTAATTTAAGTTTCACTAGATTATGTATTTAGTTAATGTAGCTTAACTTCAATGTATATTTGTAATGATAAAGGAAAAGAGATAGAAAGGTATGATAGTCTAGCTTATGATATAGGTTGGTGTAGTTTAATTGCTAAGCTTGAATGTATATTTACTTGTGTTTTGCTTGTTGTGAACCAAGGCTCGGTTGGCCTTGAGGTGGTAGAATGTTTGGACATGGTATTGGTCTACTTATATGCTGTCGCAGGTTTTACTTTTCGCCTAGGAACAGGGGAGACTCCGTCTGTTTTCCCTAAAAATTTATGTCCGGGTTTGGGTTGGGTTGTGTTTAGATCGATTGATAGAACTCCCGGTCTCGAGAGGGATCGGGGTATTACAGGTGGTATCAGAGCTTTTTTAGCTCATAAGCCGGGACAGGGTCCTCGGTCTGGTGGGTAGTGGTCCTTGAATGTATGCTTGCTAAGTGTGTCTTGAAAGTGTATGCTTGTATGTGAGATTATGTGTCTTGACTTGAATGTGTGCTCCTATGTGATATAGTTATGTGTTATGTGTTAATTGTGTGCTAAGTGAAGTAAAATGTCTAGTTGTGCATTGAATTGACCTATCGAATCGACCTCGTGGATTGTTATTTGCTTGAAGTATTGCTTGTAATGTGTGTACTGAAATGTCTTGAATTAGCTATGCTGTGATTTGAATTGATTATGCTGTGCTTGACTTGATTGTTATGCTTGAGTGACCTTGTTGAATAAACTATTTTGTAAACTTGCTGGCATAATAGCTTAAGGCATATGTATAACTGTGATATATTGGCATTCATACATGTCCTATTGAAATGGTAAGTAAGTCATCTTCCTCCCCTGAAGATAGTGGTTCACCGCTGGCTTTTCAAGGTGTATGGATTGGCAGGAAATGAATGGCATTTGACTAGCCTTTATTTGGGAATTGGTGTTTGCTTTTGGAGCTCGGTTATTGGCGAATCTCTATGGTCTTCCTCTGTGCTTAACGGTTGTGAAAGAATAGCTTTCTCTTTGGGTTTATTTGGTTGGTCTTTGGAGCATTCTTTGGTTTTCTTAATGGGTATTCTTTGGAGACTTCTGTTGGCATTTCTCGGTGGATTTGGCTATTGGGATTTCAATCAGCCTTACTACACTGTATTATCTAGGGTATATGTGTCTCTGTCTTTATTGGTATAATACTGGCATCCCTGATTGGAAATTCTTCAATGGTAATTTCTGGAATTCTCAGTGGCCAATTATTTAGTATTTATTTATTAGGCAAACTTGGCTACTTTCTTATTGGAGCATTGTCTCGGATATCTTCTTCAGTGTTCCTCAGTAGGTTTAGTATTTGGAGTTCCTATCAGACTTATTGAATAATACTACTTATGGTATTCTTTGAAATTCTTATTAGGCGTTCTCTTGGTATTTTCCTTGTTGGCAAAGTTGTATGAAGTTCTCACTTGGCAAACAGTGAAGAGGCCTCAGAGTTTGGTCTCGGTATATTGTTCATCAGTTCGGTGTTTATCCTTGGAGTTTTCGTCCATCTGGCAAACTATGTTTGTTATTCAACTTGGTTGTCTTATTGGGCACATTATATTTTCTCTGTTATTTCCTTTGACATTCCTCTCAGCATTTGATAGCAAAACTCGGAATCTAATTGGTTGTTCCATGGGGTTATTATTTGGAAGGCTTCTTTGGAACTTTGGAAATATATTTGATTGGGTTCTTGGTATTTTCTTCAGCACTCTTAACAGGGAATTCTTCTATGAAATCCATGACCAGTGGGGTACTTCTTTGGACCTCTAGATAGAACCTTTGTTTGGGCTTTTATTTGGCTTCTTGCTTGGGAATTCTCGGGCAGTAACAGTTAGACTTCTATTGGAGATTCGTGCATGAGGTATTCTTCTTGTCGTTATTGTGTGGTATTAATGACATCTACAGTATCTTTGCTTTAGTCTTTATTGGTATTATCTCGGCGTTTCTGGTTGGAATTTATTCTTCTTCGGTATTCGTGTCAACGGGATTCTTGTACGGTATCTGCATTTGAGCTTCTATTTGGCGTTAATACTTGGCATTTCTACTTGAACTTTCCTATTGATCATCTTGATTAAATACTTTTTCAGTAGCTAATGAAGACTAGTCAGAGTTGGATTGTAGATGATGCAGAATCCTATTGGAAGAAGAATTGCGAGGACGCAATTGTTTTAAGGGGGGAAGGATGTGATACCCCAAACCTGGCATGTATTCAATAGCATTTAAAGTTCATTTAAATTGCATTTTATTGACCTTTCACCTTCTTTGACCAAACTAGTTGACTTTTCATCTACATTGACCAACTAGGACAAGGTGGGAATTTTTGAAATGTTTAATAAAAGGCAAACTTGGGATTAGAAATAAAAAAATGCAATGTTAAGTTAGTCAAATTTTGGGTCAAATTTGGAATTAAATCTGAACCAATTGGGGAAGAGTTAGGTAGCAAATTATATATGGTTGGAAAGCTCTATGAGTCTAGTTTCTGAGGCTTCAAACCGTTCGTGAATTGGATTTTCCTAAAAGAAGTTATGGCTGTTTTCGTAAGGTCGCGCATAGCTATTTTGGTTTAGTGGGTTGACCGAATTTTGACCTTTGACTTCTTGTAATTTTTTTTTTAAATAAGCAGAATGTGCACGAAAAAAAAAATAGAGAAAAAAAACTTGAAACCATGAGGAAAAGAAGGAGAAAAAAAAAAGAAAATCTCAACTTCAAATCTTCGATTCTTCGCGTGGGCTTGTGCGGGGTGGTTTCCGAGGCACTCTACGAGGTTTTCCTAGCGTCTAGAAGTGTCTAAGGTGAGGGTTTCATCGTTATTTGCGCATTTGAAATATTTGTATCTAAACTTTGATTTTTGGATTTTATGTGTAGATTGTTGTTTTAATTATTTTGTTGCTTAAAGAATGTTCCTTGTTGATTGTAGAACATGTATTTATAGCTTTTTAATATTTTCTGCGGTTAAATATTGGAATTGAAATATAAATTGTGTGATGAATTAAAATTGTGAATAGTAAACCCCCATTTCGATGAAGTTGCTACGTTACGCATTCTGTTGATGTAGGATGATGCTAGATATGCTAGAATGCCTAAATGTGTGGTTTAATTGGAATGTGTAATAGAAAAACGGAGAAAAACGGCTTAGTGAAAGTCGGGGTCGTTTAGGTCGAGTTTGGCATTTTCTCGTTTTGCGTGTTGGCATTGTTTCGGGAGGCCATGGAAGCACTTTTGGTGCGATTATGGCATTGGTTGGGTGTTTTGTTGGTATAATTGTAGTTCAAACGAGCAAAGGGGAAAATCGGGGCTTTGCGCGAATTCTAGGGTAAAGTAGGGTTTCGGGGTCCTTGGACGTGCCTTATGGTGACCTAGGAGGATTGGCGAAGTCGGTTTCCAAAACTCGTGGCTCGTTTGGAAATGGTAGTGTTTTGATAGTTGGGGCCGATTTGTGATTTTGCTTGTTATCTTGATATTATGCCTATAGAATGCTTAGGGTTGCTTGATATACTTGTTTAATTGGTGTTATTGTTGCTTATTATTGCTTGTTATGCTTGAAAAGTTAGTTGAATGCTAGTATTGATTGTGATTGCTTGTTATCTCGTTTGTTGTCACTAGTTTGTATTGTTGTGCTATCGCTCGTTTATTGCCTTGTATCGAGTCTTGCATTGCATGGTGTCAGCACGTGAGTGATGGGCCTCTCTGGGTAGCCTCGGGTTGCCAGTGTTGGTTGCTCTAGCTCCGTAGCTATTCCCTCTTCTCGCTTGGGCTGCCTCCCAGGGAGATTTGGGTCGTAGATTGATGGATACTTCCGGGGTATTCCAAACTAGTGTTATAAGGTGGATGCGCGCTTATTCTCATCATTGTCAACATCAAGCTCGAGATTGATGTATCGCTCGTGAAATAGTACTTTGCTCGTATGAGTGAACCATAGCCTTCAGAGTGTGGTATAGCTTTGAATGGTTGTGTTAATGCTTTCAGTAATTGCTTATTGTATTGATTATTTGTTTTGATTGCTTATTTATCAATTACATTGCTTAACCGTCTTATTTGCATTGCACGACTTTCTTTCTCTCCAATTCGATATCTGTCTCGCCCTCACTGAGTATACGTGTTGTGTATACTCACTCCTCACCACCACATTTTAGGAAATGCCATGTTAGCTGGAAAGTTCGTGATTTCGTGAAAGTCCGTGCTTGAAGAGTTGTCCTGCGTGCCTATGTGACTTGAGTTGTCAAAGTTGTAAAGTTGTATGCTTTTATGTATTATATGTATTTAATGTTAAAGGGGATGTAATTTAAGTTTCACTAGATTATGTATTTAGTTAATGTAGCTTAACTTCAATGTATATTTGTAATGATAAAGGAAAAGAGATAGAAAGGTATGATAGTCTAGCTTATGATATAGGTTGGTGTAGTTTAATTGCTAAGCTTGAATGTATATTTATTTGTGTTTTGCTTGTTGTGAACCAAGGCTCGGATGGCCTTGAGGTGGTTGAATGTTTGGACATGGTATTGGTCCACTTATATGCTGTCGCAGGTTTTACTTTTTGCCTAGGAACAGGGGAGACTCCGTCCGTTTTCCTTGAAAATTTATGCCCGGGTTTGGGTTGGGTTGTGTTTAAATCGATTGATAGAACTCCCGGTCTCGAGAGGGATCGGGGTATTACACTATATCCAATACCTCTCTTCAAACAATCATCCTAACAAACATACTACTGCAATGATTGGACCGATGGAATTGGAAAAGAAAGACAGGATTTATTTATATAGGATACCACTTGCACTGAATGGCTGTCTTGCCCAAAATTCAAAGAAGGAGATTGGACTATGCTACCAATCATGCTAAGAAACGTGCAATCAAGCATGACTTCATTTTCTTTCTTTAGGTTAGGTCTGTATAACAAAAACAATCTATTTAGCTTATTATTGCAATTAAAATTTTTGATTCTCGTAAAGATACGATTCGATAGCACAGGAAAGAGAGATTCTGGAATCTCTTGACTTCACCGCTATGCACATACTTTTCTTACTCCAAGAGTGAAAAGAACATCATATCATCAGTTATACTATACGAAAATATAGGAGTAGTAGTACTTGCTAAAGCTAAATGTTGTATCCTTCTCGACACGTGAAAGCTAAAAGCTGTCTACTAGATAAGCCAAGTAAAGTAGTGCCAGATACAGGTGAAAGACTTTAATCTCCTTTTGAGATAAGTCAATTCTTTATTCAATCCTCCCCCGAGGGGTACTTCTATTGAAGCTTTAGAGAATCCAGGTCCAACAGAAGACTAAGTAAGGTACGATATAAAATCCAATCAATCTCCTACAACAGACAACAGAGGGCTCTGACCTGACCACTATTAATTAGTCTATTGTTTTGGTTCTATAGAGTCTAACCCCGAAAAAAGAAGACTCCTCTTTGTTAGCCTGATCTAGGTATGGGATATCTTTCTCATCTAGTATAGTAGCCATGCCCTTCCGACAAGAGCAGTTACGTCTTTTCCTAAAGACCTTACTAAAACACCTGGAAGTAGTCTGGTTTGATATCACTTGGACTTTGCCTAGCTACCATGGAAAGCATAGTCAGAAGAGCTGACAAAATAGCCATGTTGCTCTCGAAACTTACCTTAATAAAGGAAGAACATAAGCCTTTATTAAAAAGAAAAAACCCTAAGATGAACTAACTTGGCTTGGTACAAGAAATGGAATTGCAGCAAGAAAGAAGGCTAGGAGAGATAGCATACTTTCTTTTCCTTTTTAGTCTTTCTACCCGTAGATGACTGAACTGCCTTTCCTTTCGAACTGAACCTCTTGCTAACTGCTTCGAATTATTTTAAAAAAATACTAGCTGAAAGAGTGGATTCCTTCCATAAACTAAAGAATTTACTTACCTTCAACCAGTATCATTTAGCTTGAGACATTTATTCTATTTTGATTATAAATATTACCGTTCAAGCGAAAGACTAATAAGGCTTTTTCTCGTTGAACGGTCGATTCTCTAAGAGATGATTTGTCATAGATGAGTCTGTCAAAAAGCTTGGGTTAGGTAAGCATTCAAAAGTAGTCTCCTTTCATGACCACTTTCTAGTAGAGGGATATTTTTTCTTATTATTCCCTTCCCGCCTTCTCTCTTCCATCCCGCGGTGAAGCTCTCGGCTTGGACCTTGCTTACCTTTCTCCCCCCGATGCTTGCTGATCTTGCTCCTGAGTCCTCTCATTGCCTTTAGTGGGAACTCTTATCAGACTGACGAGTTGGTTAATCAAGGATTCTTTTATTACTCTGGGAAGGTAATTAAAGTATAATAGATAGAAGACCTTCGATTTCTCTCCTTTAAAGCAAGTTTTTATAAGAACTGTAAGAGCTTAGTTTTTCTCCAATGCCTACTTCTAAGACTGCCTCCACAGGGATTCGTTAAGAGCTCAAATTGGTTGCGGTTTGACTATGTATCTTCCTCCCTCACTAAAAAGCTAAAGATCTTACACAACCATTCAACTATTAAAAACCACTTATTCTTAATCATTCATAGACTAAACTACATTCAACTAAGAGGTAAAGACTCCTCTAAAACTAAAAAGAAGAATTGAAGGGCAATAAGATAAATCATAGATGCCTATTTAGCCTACTGACTGCTTTACCTAATTAATGAATGGCAAAGAAAGAATCTATTCCATAGCTTCTACTTGTCCTCACTTGGAAGGCTATGAGATAGATTCACTGCAAGCACAACTCTTGCTTATACCCCATTGACTTGATATCTCTTCATGCTTGGCACACTAAGATAGGAAGGATTCAATTCAATAAAAAGAAAATAAAACTTTTTAGTAAGACTTATTGTGCCTAAGGTCATAGAAGGGGGAGAAAGATCTATCCCTAAGAGCTAAGAAAGGCAGACTATAAGGAGAATGCTATTACTCCGATTACCTATTATTCCCTTTATCCACGCTTTGACTTGCTTTAATGATTGGTCCCTCTAGACAGGTATTGCTTCAATGCCCTTTCTATCTTCAAAGGTAGAAAAAAGGTTAAGGAAGAGCAATGCTTACCTTACCATACAATTCAAAAAAAAAAAAAAGAGTAGATTGGTCCATTGGGACCTACTACTTTCCTCTTTGTTCAAATGCTCGAAAATCTGAAACTGGACTTGAACTTGAAAGAATAGGGAATTAAAGTAAAGCATGGCATGGGAAATCCCAGTATAAAATAGAGCGTGAAGCAATAAAAGGGGAATCCCAATAGTAAATGAAGTTCTCTTTCCTAGTTAAGTTTGTCATTACCATTAGTTGCGAATGAACTGGATTTAGTTGCTTGTACTGGGGATTGGCATAGCAGGAAGATTAATATTGGATATGATTTTAATCGAGGAAATATGTTCTTACTTTATAGTGAATAGCGAAGTGAAGATGGACTTATTAAGCGCCTAAGCGCAATGAAAAGATTGGGATTGACGGATTTGGCATGCCTAGCTTCATGGTCAATCGAATAGATAGAGAAGATACCGAATCTCATTCCTTATGAATTGCATGGTTCATTCCAATTCTAGTCTTTTGTTAGTCAAGGCATTCGGGAAGCAAGAGATCAATCCGCTCTTTGCAACATCCAAGGTCAGAGAAGCTTTGGGATCGAACTATGAGAAAAGAACGAAGGTAAGACATGAATTAAGCATGGGAACTTCCGTTATGTCTGAAGCAAGGTTTGTACTTGGAACGAACTCAAGGGTTTGGGGCATTTTGTCTACCTTGGGTGACCTCAGGAGAGAGAATGATCATCAATCAGTCTGAGCTATGGTTTCATTCCTTGTTGAAGTTAGCCTTACTTGAAAAGGCATAAGTGGGAAATTGAATATCTAAAGTAGATCCTATTCTCGATGGATTAGAAACCTTACCTTAGCGTGATTCCATGCCTGACTTTCTCGATAGCATAATCGATAGATGTTCCCACGGAGTGGTAACTATCGAAAATTAGACTTCATTTGAGCACGCAAGAAGCTGTTAAAGACTAATTACGGAGTGAAATAACCCGAGTAACTAGTTAAAAGAGAGATTGCCGATACTTCTTGATTGGTAAAGGGTGAATAGGAGAAAAAGTTCTTTTATCTCTACTAATATTTGTGGCAAAAGTCAAAGTACATAATAGAATCCTATTTATCCTTTTACAAAGGCTTTCTATCCCTAGTTGTACTAGACAAGCCAAAAAAAAGGACAAAAGGCTCATCAAGAGTGTATGCTATTCGCTCACCAACTTCATAAGATTTGTACACTTATTGACATTCCCTTTGGGTCTAATGCGTTTTGTTTTCCCAATTGATATTCCTGTGATTTCTACACCAACCCCTACATGTACTACCCGAAATAGACCTACTAAAGTTCCTGCACTAGGTAGGAATTCCTACTAAACCTATGACTACAACAACTAGTTTTGTATTCGATTGTACACTCGTTCTGTTGGTTAATGCAAAAAACTCTACTAAGCCTTGTTTTTAATCAATGATTGTGATATATGAATGGAGAATCCAACACCAATAAAAGTAGACCCTGCCTAAGTGGTTGATCCAGTTCATTGAGGAGCAGGAGGGGCAAAGCCGCTGTTCCTGGGTAAGCACTATCCAAGTCCATATCTCCACCTGTATCATCCTCATAATATGGTCTATAGGGGAATTGGGATAAGCTAGCTAACTACGTTCGTGCTTGTCTGCCCAAACTGTGATATTCCCCCACTTCTACTTCCTATTACAAAATCAAGAGAACTTGACGTTATCACTTTCTCTTCTTCGTTCGAAAGAATAAAATGTCAATTTGTTTTAGTCTTGGTTGATGAGTAAGGGAGAGGTAACCAGGAGCGTTGGTTGTTTGCTTGACCAGCTTAATTGACGGCCTTTGCTCCAGGGATTAGTGATCTTGAATGAACTCAACTTGGTAGCCCATGAGTGAGGGGAGGGGCTAAAACTAACTTAATCCACTATCCAAACCAAACAAAAGGCTTCGTCCCTACTGCCGCAATAGTCGATGGGAGGCGTATGGAGGATCCTTCAATCGACCCTTTGCTTTAATCGTCGTGTTTTTACGAAATGAGGTCTTCTAAGCTCTATTTTTCTACAAAGAATGGTCGAGCATCTTCAAACCTCACCCTCCTTCCAATCAAATATATTCTAAGGTGTTCGGAGGCAGGGAAAAAAATGAGGGATTGATCGACCAACTTGAACAGATCCATAACTTGCTTCCATATGTCCTGAATGAGGGAATTAAGGCAGGTATAGTCGAACTGAACTAGTTGATTCTAAGGTGGGTGATAAGCAGTTGTATCCGTATCAAGCCTACCATCTTTGTGGATGCTATATTATCCAAACTCCCAGCATCAATGATTATCTTTGCACTGGCCAATTCTGACATAGATTTGGAATACAGCCTTCCATTTCCTCATCCTTTCTGCTGACGTTGGCTCACGTTGCCACACAATCTAACGACAGGGAAATTGTCTTCTCTCCTATGCTTCAAAACCCCCACTATGTTTCCGACTTGAACTTACCTTTAGAGCTTCTCGGGCTCTAGGCTTCACAATGTTCACTTTTCCATCTTCAGCTGGTCTATTTTGTATTCCCCCAGCAGCATTCGTCCGTCTGAACATTGGAACAGTAATGAGCAAATGCCCCACTCCTCTACATTCATAACAGTTACTGGATCTCCTCTGCAGAAAGCTCTGCTGGCCTCGCGCTCCAAACTGATGGCATTTCGATGTTCTCCTTGAAGCTGTCCTGGCGCTCTCCCACTTTAAGAAGTTTGTAAAAAGGATTATGTTTTTTGGCTTCCTATAAACCCCTCTTAGGTTGTGGCAACTTTCTACTCCTCCTGAGTTGTCTTGTCGTATCTAAAATGGCTTCGAGCATCCGGCTTCACCACTGCTGCCTGCTCTCTCCTTCTTCGGTGCTTCCTAGTCCACAACAGACCTAATCTTCTCTTGATCCATCTGAATCACACCCTTGTTAATCCAATGGCCAAGAAATAGCACTTTCATCTGAGTACTCTTTCGCGTACAGCCTCTTTTCCTACTACACCTGGAAGACTGTACTCAGAGTTCCAAAGCCCTAGTGAATGACTATAAACGATTATGTCATCGAGGTTTTCCATTACAAACTGGTCAAGGTAAGGGTTTTAGTTATCCATTTAAGTGTGGAACAAGACCTGAATTAGGATGATATTCATAGATCGCTTACTCTTTGTGTACGTTATGGAGTCTCCCTTCTATGTTGAATGCTCTTTCAAATAGCATGAGCGTTGAAAGTCTTCAATTAGACTAGAGCCTTAGATTCTTTTTTTTTTCTAACTTCATTCAAAGGGGAATGAATAGGGGAAAAGTGGTTCACTAGAGTTTCTCTCTTGAAAATGGTTTTATTTATTCTCTTGAAGGTCTTTTTCTATCTTTTTTTTAATGGTATCAAAGCCAACAATAGAATTTGGGTGCTAGAACAATAACCCAAAACCTGCTTGTTTAGAGAATAAAACTGTTCCTGTTTGCTTTTTCTTTTTTGATTTTATGACCGATATAAATGGACACCTTTTTGTTATATGCCCTATACCCACCCAATTTCTTTGGTAGATCCTAACACAAATTATGTACACAATAAGGATCATAATTATTGATACAGTTTAGTTTGGATACCAAGCTATCTTATCAATATAATTATAAAAAAGCCTTTAACGTAGTGGTGAAATTGTGATACATAATCAATCCTATTTGTTTTGTTCATTACTAAAATGAATCGAATCCTATCAAATATTTATATTTATCTTTTGAATTACTCATATATATCCTATGAATTTTATTTCGCACCAAAAACTATTCAAGGATACGTACGAATCCGTTATGTTCGGATATTGATTGGTCTTGGTTTGACATGGTTTATGCGTTACTGGTTCCCGGAATTGACTCCATTAGCTAAACCATTTCTTACCCTACCTTTGGACTCGTATTTTGTTTGTACACAATCAACAGAGACCTTCCCAACATATGTTGAAACGTCTTCAATAGCATGCTCTTACTTCGTCTTTCCCTTAATAAGTCATCAAATTTGGTGCTTTTTGATCTCCAGTTGCTATGGGGAACAAAGGATGAAATACAATTGATTCTTCCATTTAAGTGGTTCTCGCTTCTCCTTGTTCCTGTTCCTAACTCCTCCTTGAGTAGTTCCTAATCTTTGGCACTTTCTGCACTTCATGGGTACAACTTCAATAAATTCGGTCATAATCAAGTTACAACCTAAGATTTATGACCATATAATGTTAACTATTCGTATTTCGTTCATTCCATCGGTATGCTCCCAGGTACCTGTAATTGTGATTCATTCGCCAGAACCAAGGGGTCTTTCTATAAAAACCTCTACGAACAATCGTCGTTTTTTATGGTTTTTCCGCTTCTCACAGTTGCTTTTTCCACACCTCCGAATATCTGGTGCCAAATTGTCGCCCGTTTTCTTATTTCTTTGATAATAGAGTTGGCTATCTTTGTGGCATCGATTGTACAAGTTTGTGAAGAGGGCTGGACAAGTGAAATGAGGAAGAGCGGCTCAATCGACAAAAAAGAAGAGTAGCCCCCCTAGAACCTGGCAAAGTCATTATCAATGAATTCATGAGCCCGTAAAGATTCTAACACACAGAATACTCCTTACCATAAGAGTGGGATGAGTGATACATCCGGCGAGCATTGGTGAAGAACGCAAGCAAAGCTGGAGCTCGGGTATTGATATATTCCATCAAGAGAAATGAGGAAGACTGGTAAGAAGGCCGACCACATAGGGGGAGCGAACCGAAAAACTCAGCTTTTCAGAGCAGACCAATCTTTCTTACCGCCCCCTTACTCTCTCTCTATAAAAAAAGCCAGTGGGAAGCGCGAATAGCTAGCTAAGCCACTAATCTCATGGTGAAGGTTATACCTCAGAAAGTCAGTGAAGCTAAGGTTTCGTATGTGTTATATCCTTTCGATTGAGTGACAACTTTTAAAAAAGTAAAAAAAGAGCGCTAGGGAAATGAAGAGAAAGAAAGTTGCAAAAGTGCTTCTAGATCTCATGGAATAAGGCAGAATTTATAACAACACTTTCCATCTCTTGCTTTCATAGAAAAAAACAATTTAGGAGATGAAATCCTGATTACATTACAACAGGCCAAAATTCTATTTGAAAGAACAGTCCATAGAAAAAAAAAAGTATTCTGAAGCCAAATGCTCTTGGACGGGTAGTTGAATAGGGAGATAAATCCCGTTTTCTCCTTAATATTGAATGTATCTATCACTTTGAGGTCATGAGAACCCTGTGATTTGATATAAATTATGGCATGCATCTTTGAGAAGAGTGGCAAGGCCAAACATCATCCCAGAAGCGAATGAACTTACCATTGCCGAAGTTCTGCCAAAAAGTCTCTTTGTATCAAATAATACCTTTCGTTATGCAGGATATTTAACAGGTGGGTTGGTCAATCCATTTTTCCCATTGGAAAGGTACTTAGCAGCCAAATATGAGCACCATGGGTTTTTCTTTTCCTTTGGAAATATCCATAGCCACCTCATAAGAAGGGCTGACTTGGTTGAAGTCCACCTCCTTCGTTAAAGTTTTTGAAAAAATCCAGAACATAAAATATTTTCTTTTTTGTATGGGATGTTAATAAAGATGAACATGACGAGGTCTTATTGCATTACTTCTTTTTTTTTGAATTGAAATTAAATATATCTTTCTCAATCTTGTGGCAATTTCCTCTTCAAATCACATCAAGATGAACTTTGAAGGAGTAGGGAAGGCTACTCTGGGAATTCGGATTATGGTGGGGTCACAAGAGATGGCAATGGTACTGTCATGTGGAATTGAACAGATCTCCCCTAGGAATCAAAGATGCAACCTTCGCAGAAGTAGAAACTCTCCTACATGGCCATAGTTTTGTCCAAACTATTGATTCTTTTCAAGTCATCATATCAAATTTCTTTTTTTTTTCTTTTGGCTAAGAAGCCCGTAGGTTGTATGCCAGCCATACGTAGCTTGAATTGTGATGGTCACAATGCTTAGGCCGATCCCCAAGATGCTTTTGGTTGAATGTTCACACCTGATCCACCGTTTGCATTTCCTACATTCACTCCCGGATATTGAAAAGGAAAATAGGAATTGTAACCTCCTGGTCTGCTGAAGTTAGCCTCATGTTGTGGCTGACCGGTGAGTCTGCTGTCTCCACGACTTTCCCTTTTTTGAGCTGCTCCTCAAGGCTTCGAGTGCCGAGCTTCGCTTGGGCCAACTCCGAGGCTCTACCCTAGCTTTTCATTGGTTTCTCCCAGGGGCCTTTATTGTATCACGTGCGCATCTTCAAGCAATCGGGAGAGGCGCCGAATACATAGACGAGGCGGTCACGGGTGAAAGTCCATTCCCTCGTACTCTGGAACTCCTTAACTTCGGTTGAACAAATAAGGTTCAATCTTGTGAAAGCGTAGCGTAGGCAAAACCTGGCAGCCTACCCAGAGTTTGACCTTCTCTGGTTCGGGAAGGAAGCCCTACTTTCCTTCCCCCAGCGGGCGACAACACAGGGAGGAAGACGATTAGGATCTCACGTATGGCAGCTCTTGGAACAAACTCTGAATCCAAGAGGTACCTACCTAGAAAAAAAGGCAAATCACCACTCACTGGTGAAAGAGGAGAGAGAAAGGACCAATTGAAGTCCCCGGTGACCAACCATGGTCCCTGGATGCGTTTAGACACTTTCTTTAGCTGTTCCTAAAGACATCTCCTCTAAGATATCAGGTTTGAGGCATTTTATCTCGTCCAAGGAAGAAAAAAATGTTTATCTGTCTCCGCAGCTAGAAGATAAAGCCTAATCAGATCTCTATATGTCGTTAATGTCATAGTTATATTCCAGATCAGCCAAATTCTGTCGTTCCTGGCTTCATTCTCCACAGTAATAGCTTTACTAAAAACGTTTCCCAAGCATCTGATAATTCTGGCCGCCTTTCCACTCCTCAATTTGGTTTCTACCAAGCCAATCAAATCTGCCTCTTGTGCTATTATATAATCTTTTGCTTCTCTCTGCTTCTCGACTTTACCGATCTTTCTGACATTCCATATAAGGACCTGAATGTGGAACTATTGTTGTTTTTACATTCCTCTCGCACCTTAGCGCTGCCTTTGGATTTTCATCTTGTGCAGCCCTTATTTCTTTTTTGTTCTTTGGCCTTGAATTTCCCCTTTCCCCCCTCTTTCTTAGAATTCAACGTCTCTAATATGTTTTGCATTTTGTTTGCCCACTCTTCATTCAGGGTGATTCGAACCAGGGGAGGATCTTCCACCTTAAGGTCATAGCACCAGTACCTGAACGCTTACTCTTATTGCTCTTCTCAGGTTCACCTTTTTTCTTAGGATTGGTTGCCCTGAGGTTCTTCTTTGAAGTCATCTATTTATCACATAACAAGTCCCCCTCAGTCACTGCCATAGTTGACCCAATATCAACCCTCTCTTCCAGATCCTCACTTCTATGGGCCAAATCACTCTCCTCGGGAGTTTTTTCCTTGACTACACCCTCCTCAGCTTTGTTACCCAGACACTTATCCTAAGCAATCTCTTCCAGTTTAGCAGTGTCCAGATCAAGCATCTTTGCCTCTTCTTGTTCAGGGTCCTCTAGAACCACAAAACGGTTCGGGCTGACCAGGTCCAATTGGGTCATTCCCCTAGCACAACTAGTGTCCAGCTCCCCCGCCCCTGTTGCCATTGTCACTACTGGTACCTAACCCCGTCGGCTTGACATTTTTGGAAACACCGAGCCTTAGTCAATAGGGCAATTCAAAGAGGAGAACGAGGACAGCTGACTACCGCTAAAAGTCAGACTACGAGTACACATTGTCTGATTGAAAATTGCCGCTGTATACTACCCGGTGCTTGCAGGTATAACTGGTGCCTTTTTTCCAACAACTGCTTCAATCAATGGTAAGTCTGACTACGAGGCTTCTTAGCCCGCAACTAACTACTTATTGTAAGACCGAACACGAAATGAAAAGTCGTACTACAAAAACCATAAACATTCCCTCCCCGCTCTGACTTTGATCGACTTGCCCGCACAACATCTTTTTTGAGAGAAGAGGTCAAGGGGCTAAGTGACACTCGAAAGTCGTCTTTTGTATTGTATCGCATCAAGAGAAATGATCATTGCTTAAAGAGTTTCATTGTCGAATTGATCTCAGAATTTGATCCCAATAGTAGTTGCTGCACAAAGGTGCTTTATGAAAGCCGGTCCACAGCAATGAAATTACGATGGATTCTATCGATCGAACAAAAATCACTTATTGCTTTTTTTTTTTGCCTCTCTGGCTTGACTACTCTGCTTGTTTAACACAAGTCTTATTTCACCTTCACGGACCACTTCACTACCCAGCAAGCTCCGGCTCTAAAGCAAGAAGCAAGGGGCACGAAAGTCGTTGTGCTAACGCGTATTCGCTCGTTTGCACTCTTTTTTGATTGATGGGCCTTTATGGTTTACTAATACTAATAAGATAGAAATGGCATTTCTCGCTTGTTTTAGGCCATATAAGGCTTTCTTCAATCGGCAAACAAGGGATGCATCGGAAGTTTGATAGGGCTTTAAGAGATACGGACTCCAGCAGTAAGAAGAAGTCACTCAGTGAGTCGGTGGATCACACACTTGGAGACAAGGACAGGGGGATGCCTGAGTCTTTAAAAAGTATACAAGTGTTGAAATAGTGAAGTCTGGGGACAACGATAAACATGAGGAATGGGACCTCCAAACAAACTGCCCTACTAAAGAAGTTTGCAAGCAAAGGACATGCCGAATACCTATATTTCCAACTACGTCCAGCGTGACTTTAATTGACGATGCATTCTGTTGTCAGCAACTGGTGGCCGACAAGGCCCGTTTTCCTAAATATCTTGGGAAGCGAAGTGGACAGGTTTGAAACTCATTTGGTAAGATTCTCCTGAAGGTAGGCATTTACCTAAGGCACTGATATTTTGAGTCTCTCAATTACACGTGTTTTAGGGAGTTGAACGTCTTATTCTTATAAGTGGCCTATGTGAATATAGGCCAGGAGCAAGGATTTCGGAAAGTCAAATCCAATTCGATATTACAAATGCAAGTTGACGTTCCTGATATGAAAGTGAAAGTGGAGTAAAAGTCAGCCCTAAGCAGGATCCAAAGACGTTTAAGTCCAGTTCCAATCTGAATATAAAAGTCAAGTTCAATCGTCAAAAGTGATCTCTCTTTTATTCTGGTCTTCTATTTTTTTTTGAGTCAGGTTCTTAAGACAAGAAATTGAGTTTTCTGAATATCTCTCTTCTGGCCTATTAAGTAAGTTAGTTCGAGATCGAAACTGGACCTGAAAGATACTAGTAAGAGTAGGTGCGCCTTCAGTTGAGGAGTGCTATTCACAAGCAGTGGTTATGAGCTCTTTCTTGTTCCAGTTCAGAAGAGGTAATTCCTTCAATTGCACTAGTGGATTGAATAACCTTTTTTTTAGTGCCAACAAAGTGCATGTGTTGTTGGTTAATAAAAACACTAGTTTCGATAGGCTGGAGGACTGATACTAGAAGAAGGACAAAGGTCTTAAAAGAGATATGAAAGGCATTTTTTTAGCATTTTTCCACTTATCCAAGGTATGAAGTAACTCGATTGATAAGGAGAGGAAGGTAGACGCTTGACCTATAGGGAGAGGGTAGAAGATGCTCGACCGATAGGGAGAGGAATGGTTTCTTGGCATTTGTATTTGAGATAGAGCTATGCTTAGGTCAGTTCCTTCAGTAAACTTTTTTGGTAAGCCAAAAGTGAACTTTAGGTAAGTAAGTAGTCCCATATGAAATTCATAAAACAATTCATATCTGGCACTTGAGGAGGTCAATCTTAAGTATTGGAAGCTACTGCTAAGAGATTTTCCCTCATCTATAAAGGATAGGCAATAGAAAGAGAATAAGGCGATAACTCAGTTTTGATTGAATATCCTTTTATGTGCTTGTCTTGTATTGAGGTATACTGAAGAAATGAGTAAAAGTAGTTAACAAAAGGGAAGGGATTGCTGTTTTTTATTAGTGAGGGCAAGCATCTTTCATTTTATTAAATCTAATGGTAGGGCTATAAAGATTAGGCGGTTCATATCTTTCTATGAACCCCAGAATAAGAAGTAGGAGGATAGGCAGAGCAAGAGCTCTTGAAGTCTACCCGGGCGCGCTTCTTTATTGATCCATTTAGGCCCGACTAGGAACACGTGGATCATCCAGGGAACCTAGCTCGGAAACAACTTCTTACTAGTATGAGCTAATCACAGTAAGAGAGTCCAATCTCTGAAATAGAGCTTAGCTCTCGATAGTAGTATACTAGTAGTTGGCTTAGGTTATGACTTGATCCAATACAATAGAGTCATAACACCTTTTTATCTAAAAGAAATGGTGCTCGATGAAATGATCCAGATTCCACACTATGCTGTGGGCTAGGGAAAGAGCTGCTCTGTGAAGTTGGGCGTTCAGTGTTCTTATATTGGAACCATACTAGAAAATAGAAAGGGCCTTCAAAAAAGAGCAAAGGAGTGATGGCAACCTTAGTCAATATGTTGCTCGTGAGCCGCCAAGTACCAGTCTTGAAACAATATTGGCGCAAAAGGATCGGTCATTCACTTGCTGATTGTTCGTGAGTCGAACTCGCTTTTTTGACAGGCTTTTCACTCACTCACTTATGTCAGACTCAATCACTCTTTTTGTTTAGGGGATCATTCGTTCTTCACTCTCTTGCTGTTACCCGTAGGGAGCGTATCAACTAAGGTGCATATTATCATATAGAAAGAGGCGAAGCGTAGAGATTTGTACTACCGGAAAAGTTTCGCTAACGGACAGGTAATAGAATCAGCCGATAGGCGCAAACAAGCGTAGCGAATCACATAAATAAGCCTCTACCTGCTAGCGTATGGATAGATAGGGCTTTTTGAAGGGGATGGATGTTTGAGCGGTTGAAAGAATCAGTCTTGAAACTAAAGTATTGATAGGAATACTGGGGGTTCGAATCCCTTTTCATTCGCGAGGTTATAAGTTCTCTCTTGCGTTATCTATAGATAAGAACGAATCAGATCGACTAGACTTATATGATAGATAAAATGGTAATTTGTGTTATGATTTAGTTAGGACCTTGTCTCCCTTTCGTTATCTTCCACTCTCCTTGTATAGGTTGGGAAAAAGGGTTGGGTGGATTACCTTTGGGAGCTAAGTCGAAGATCTCGGTGCTCTTGTGAATGGGAGTGTGTGTTGTGCCAGAAGGCAAGTAGGTGATTCAAATTATTGCATATAGAAAGAGAGAGTCGAAACTTTGGAGAGCTATCGATCTATATCGCTTTTCTGTACTGACCTGTGACGTGAGTGCTCAGATACAGCATGGGTTATGCCCCGGGATCCCCTACGGGAGTTAAGAAAAGGCCGACATCAAGAGCAACATATAATAAGAAAGAACTGGAGTTTCAGGCGGAGGAGATGCATTTCTAGTACTGGTAGTATTGGACAATCTCTCAGGAGATAATCGCTTTCTTATTTTTTCCTTTCTTTCCTATCATGACTAGGAACAAGTAAATCCAAAATTTCACTACGAATTTCGGACCTCAACATCTTGCTGCTCATGGTGTTTCACAATCAGTATTGGAAATTAACAGAGAACTGGTGGAACGTGCGGATCACTCCAGTGCGGCACGAAGCGGCTGATGCCGAGTCGGCTCCTATGCCGCTAGCTATGCCCTGCTTGGTCCCCCGGCACATTGGAGGTTCCGTAGCGCATCATGAGCATCAGGCTAAGGGGTGGTTGAGCAACTCAAGCAAACTGCCCAACCTTATTACAACATAGGGACAGAAGGGAGAAGGTTGTGAAGGTGTCCTCGTTATCCACACCTCTAGTCGGATGAATGGAAGATCGACCGACCAGGGTTTTCATTAGCGTTGGCAGGTTCTGGAGTGCTTGTCAAGGGCGCTAGCGCATACCCCAGGGTGATCATCACCACCTGCACCTCACATCTTGTCAAAGTGGAACGTGTAACCCGCTTGCTGTTCCATTCAACTATATTTGTTCCCGTAATCCATAGCCTAACAGAACACAGTAGCGAGGGACAACTCACCCATACAGCCAATAGGGAAGATGATACTACTGACAAAGACCGTCTACCGAAAATGTCGTAGGCGCAAAGCGTGGTAGGCCTGCGCCGAGAGAGCATAGCATAGGGAGACAAGGGAGCACAGATGGTGGAAGAGCCAGGGGCGGCCGGGTCATTTGATGGAAATGGAAGGATTTTCCCTATTAGAGAAGGGGCCCTATGGAGTAAAGGGAAGTGCATGAATTCTTAGGGAGCGTGCCTATATATAAAAAGAAATGCATGAAAACAAATTCAATGAATAGATAGAGTCAACGGTACGAGAGACAGTACTGCCTACACGCAAATTAGCTTCCGAGGTTGAGCAGTATCAATTTCTGTAATACTCGAGCCCGGAATGTAGAATTTTCTTGTTTATTATTCTGAAAATTATAATTTCTAAAACTCTTTGGAATCTAATTGTTACTTCTTTATTGTTACAAAGTGCATTGCATTTCGAGAGCAATAGTTAGGGAGTGTTTCCTAGTTCTCAGCAAATAGTGAAAACTAGTATTTAGTGTAGTAAATATAATATTTTAGTTGTTGTTAACTTGAGTTAATTTTGTGTTTGTTGTTATAGCTTTAAAAATGCATAAAATAGGCTAAATTGACCAACTTAAGTTAGTTGACCAAGGGCTTGACCATTTGACCAAGGCTTGTCATCTTTTATTAAGCAAATAACAAAGAAAAAAAATAAAACAAAGCTGAAAAATAGAATAGGGAAGGCCGAAACTTGGAGAGGAAAAAAAAAGATTTTCAACTTCCAAACTTCAAATCTTCCCGTGAGCTTGCACGGGGTGGTTTCCGAGGCATCCGGTGTGGTTTTCCTAGAGTCTAGGAGTGTCTAAGGTGAGGGAAGCACGTTATTTGCGCATTTGAAAGTTATATGTATCAACTTTAAATTTTTGGATTTTATCCGTAGTTTGTTATTTTAATCATTTTGATGCTTAAAGAATGTTCCTTGACAATTGTAGAACATGTATTTATAGCTTTTTAGCATTTTCTACGGTTGAATATCGAAATTGCAATTTAAATTGATAATTGAATATTAAATTATGAATAGTAAACCCCCGTTTCGATGAAGTTGCTCCGTTATGCATTCTATTGATGTGAAAAGATGCTAGATATGCTAGAATGCCTAAATGCATGATTTGTTTGGATTTTGTAATGGAAAAACGAGGAGAAATACCTTGGTGAAAGTTGGGGACGTTTCGGTCAAGTTTAGCGTTTCCTCAATTTGCGTGATGGCATTGTCTCGGGAGGCCATGGAAGCACTTTTGGTACAGTTATGGTGTTGGTTGGGTGTTTGGTTAGGGTAGCGGTAGTTCAAATGAGCAAAGGGGGAAATCAGGGCTTTGCATGAATTCTAGGGTAAAGTAGGGTTTCGGGGTCTTTAGAAGTGCCTTATGGTGACCTAGGAGGATTGGTGAAGTTGGTTTCCAAAACTCGTGGCTCGTTTGAAAGTAGTAGTGTTTTGAAAGTTGGGGCCGTTTTGTGATTTTGTTTTTTTTCTTAATGTTATGTCTATAGAATGCTTAATGTTACTTGATATGCTTGTTAGAATTGATTCTAATTGAAATGTTTATCAACTGTTGCTATTTCGTGCGAGAGTAACCTAATTTGTTATTCTCCCATGTGTGGCTCTATTGCTTGATTGCTCGATTATTGCATTGTATATTGTATTGCATTCATAAAGTCAGGGGCGGTGTGACAGGCCTCTCTAGGTAGCCTCGGGTTGCCAGTGTTGGTTGCTCTAGCTCCGTGTCCTATTCTCTTTCTCGCTTGGGTTGCCTCCCAGGGAGACTTTGGTCATAGAATTGATGGATACTTCCGGGGTATTCCAAACTGAAGTTATAAGGTGGTTTGGGCCGGCGCGTCGTCATCGAATTCGTGATTGATAATTGTTCGTGGAAAGTGAATCGTATCCTTTGAATGAGTGTTTATAGTTTTAATGCTTGTCTTGTTTTATTGTTGGCTTTGCGTGTATCTCTATATGATAATTGAATGAATTGCTTGATTATTTGCATTACATTCTCCTCTCATCTCCGTCCTTGAGACCAATAACCCTCGCTGAGCAATAGTTTTTGCTCATTCCTTTCTATACTATATTTTTACAGGAGTAGTTGCACCGGATCCTATTGAGGTAATTGAGGAGGAAGAGCAAGTGGAGGTGTTTCCTTGATAGCCCTTTCTTTGCTTAGCTGGTGGTTGGTTGCCATACTTTTGTGCGGGCCATGCTTGATGTGTGTAATGCTTGGTTAACTCTTCATTTTGAGGCTTATAGCCTTGTATGTAGTTCTATTTTGAGGCCTAAATGGTCTTATGCCGTAAAAGATTAAAGGTTATAAAGTTGTAAAGATATACTCAGGTGACTAGTAAGAAATGCATGCTAATAGTTAACTGTTTAGTGGCATAAATACTTGTGTAGTATGCATAACATTTTTGGTTCGAAAAGTTGTTAATGAAAAGATGTATGTTTTCTAAAAGAAAGTTGTCTTGTTTCAAATGTTTATTGTGGTTGTCACAAGTATTATATTGAATGTAGGGTTTTCATATCGTCCACGGTACAGAGGAGACTCCGTCCGTGTGTCGAGTCCGGGCTTGGCCTTTTGCAGGGTCGGTAGAATTGCATGAGCCGGGATATGTTTCTCGGTCTGTGGGGGTAAAGGTCTAAAATAATAAAGTGTTAATGTATGATGGTTAAGTGAAAAGTGTTATAGCATGACTATGTGAACTTGGAGTGCTTATGTGTTTAAGTGAATTAGTTTGACTTGTCAATCTTATGTTATGTGAATTGTGTGATAGGATATTTGATTGTTATTGACTTGAGTGTTATCTAATCTTATGTGTTATATATCTGTCTATAAACTGCTTTTATATGCTGCCAGCTATTGTGAGTTGTTACTATGCCGCCACGTCGTAGTACTCAAGGTCAAGGGGCAGATGAAAAGGCAGCAGAACATGGTCAGCAACCGTTGCCTGAACAGTTTATGGCTACTATAACCACTGTAGTTGACCGGATTACACAGGTACTGCATGAGCAGAGGCAGGACAGGAATAATAATCCCCAGGAAAATCAAGCTAATCCTGGTGGACAGGGGCTTAGGGCTGAGAATAATAAGTTGGAGAAATTCCTGAGGCATGAGCTGGGTAAGTTCTTCGGAGAGCCGGATGACGAGACTGACGAGAGATGGATTAACCGTGTTGAGAAAATTTTTGCTGCTTTGAGGTACACTAATGAGGCAAGAATAGCTTATGCAGCATTTCTGTTTGAGGGTGACGCAGAACAGTGGTGGAACACTGTTAGGATGAGGTGGGACTATGAGGATGTTTCGCATTTGTGGGGATGATTTCGTGAATGAGTTTCAGGACAAGTATATTCCCGAGATGGCTAGGGAAAGGCGGGAAGATGAATTTGTGGCCCTGAAGCAGGGAAACATGACTGTTGCACAGTATGAGGCTAGGTTTGTCAGCCTGTCGAGGTATATGCCTGAGTTGGTACGGCCAGCTAGGAGGATGATTCATAGGATTGTTCGTGGGCTGAGAATAGATATACAGCTGCATTTGGCTGGGTAGACTTACACTACTTTTCCCGAGGCATTCCAAGCAGCCTCGAAGTTTGAGAAACGGAAGGCAAAGATGATAGCTGAGAGTAGCCAACCGGGTAAGAAACAGTACTTGGGCCAGAGCAACCAGAGTCAGCCGAGGCAGTATCAGACTTTTGTTCAGGTTCCTCAGCAACGTCCGTATCAGCCTCAGTATCAGATTCAGGGGAAACCAGCTGTGACTAGACCCCAGCAAGGAGGTATAGTTCCTACCACTGCCAGAGCCCCCACACCTACGGGAAACACTGTTGTAAGACAAAATCAGCAGTGTAACTTTTGTAATCGATCGGGGCATATTGAGGCTAATTGCTGGAAGAAGAGTGGTAAATGCACTGGTTGTGGGAGTGATGAGCATAGGGTGAAAGATTTCCCTAAGAATAAGAATGTTCAGGGCCGTACTGGAGGCCAGGGTGTGCAGAATAGGGCTGCAGGTGCAGGTCCAACACAGAGGGTACATGCTAGGGTCTTTGCACTAGATACGGATGAGCTACCCGATACTACAACTATAGTGGAAGGTACCTTTCTTCTCAATACTCAGCCAATTAAAGTTTTGATTGATCCCAGAGCTACACATTCGTTTATAACTCCTGCATGTGTGTGAAACCCCACTTTTCTGCTTATCTCGTTTTACGTGCTATACCTCGTTTTGCGTGCATATGACCTATTTATATGCTATAGGACCTAGAAAGTTATAATTTTGATGTCAATACTCCTAATACGTGCTAAATGTGCATTCATGAAATTTTCATCAAAAACGGGATCAAAAATTTTATCGTCGATTTTTAGTGAATAGTATTTTGGACGCACGTCTGCTAAAATTTTGAAACTGGTCTTTTTAACCCTTCTAGACCTAGTCCATAGACTTTAATAGACCTGTGATTGATAAAAATAGATTTCAAATCGGCTTAGGAATTTATTAGGATTTTTACACCGACTTTTGCAAAAACCGAGTTTTAAGCCGACTCGGGTGGAATTCTTTGAATGTAAAACTTCTTGTCACCTAAAAATAGTCCACTTAAGATATCTTGGGGTTTGCATAATTATTTTGAGCCTTGGTGAGTAATAAAATGCCTTTAAAGTCAATAAAATACTAAAAATAATAAGTTTTACTAACTTAAACTATTTTATATATTAACTAATTTGCCTTACATTAGTTACACACACTCACATAACACAAAAACACACCCAATTGCACACACAAGGCCGAGAGAAAGAAGGAGAAAAAGAAAAGAGAATTTTCAAGGTTTTTCAATCAAATTTTCAAAGAACACACCCACTTCGCACCGACTTGGATTCTGCTTGTTGGGCACGCACTTCACGTATCCCTAGGCTTTTATCGCATCAAAGGTGAGATAAAAATTCTAGATCTCAAAATGTCTTTTTATGTTTTTGTGTATAAATGAAATTTGAACCGTTAGAATTATAATATGATGTTAGATTATTTCTCCTTGCATGCTAGGGATCGTTTAGTGGTAATACTATGAATTTCTGTCGGATGTAGCATAATTTTTATTTTTCGGGTATTAAATTTTGATTAAATTGTTCAATGTTGAATTAATTGAGTTGCGATGATCAAAATCGATTGCCGTCGATTTCTAAATACTTGATAATTACGTGTTAGCGCTGTTGTAATGCCGAATTTTTGATTACATTGTTCGTGTGAAAATCCAGAAAATTCAGCCTTGACACCTTAGGGTTTTAGGGTTATCGGGCACGATTTGGAGGTGTTATGGTGGATTTCCGAGAGGGCTAATGTATTAGGTTGAATGGGTGAGTGATAGAAACTGATTTGGCAATGTTTGGATTAGTAGATTGTAAGTTATGAATTTTAGAAGTTTAGGTTGTCATTCTTTAATTTCTTGAACGATGCCTTTAGATGATTGGGTGGTGTTTGAGTGTTGAATGGTGAGTTGTTGATGAGTAATTTAGGATTTAATTGTGTATATAATGCATGTCCGGTTAGATGTCCTACTTTGTCATCTAACTAAGTTATTGTTGTTTAAATGGTAATTGATGCTATCAATGATGAAAAAATGATGATTGATTGATGATTGATTGATGATTGATTGATGATTGATGATGATTATGGTGTCTTGGTATGTGTGTGCCATCTCTCGGGCAGCGTTGGGCTGTCGGGTTGATAATGGCATGACTGCCAGAGGCTACCCCCAGCTCGCATGATGGAGGTGTCATGGAGGGAGGGGCTAGTGAGGTACCTCGGGTGCGTGAGTAATGGGGAGATATAAGAAGAATGGTTGAGATCGTGATGGCGTTTGGAGCTACACCAAATAGAGTATCCTTTATTGATTGGTTATATAGTTATGTGATGATAGTATTATTTATGTTATTGTGTGTTTACTGACTCAAAGGATTATTCCAAGGAGTTTAGTAGACCTTGCTCGAGATCTATCGGATCCTCACTGGGCTTATTTATATAAGCTCACTCTCTATTATTGCATGATTACAGGTGTTGCAAAGCCGGATTACGGGTATGTGCCTCTTGAGGAGGAAAATGTGCCTTACGTGGACGAGTCATATGTTCCAGAGTCTTATCCGTGATTCTGTGCTGTTATTTATCATGTATATTAGTTTAGTAGCCTTTTCTATGTTTTATAGTCCTTGTTGTATAGGATGTTGAAAAGAATATGAATTAGTTGTTACTATTCTAGCAGCTTCTTTTGTCTATGGTTAAGTTGTTAGATGGGTCTCAACTTATTTTTGAAATGTATGTTAAGGTTGAGATATTGTATGTTATGTTGGAACGGAGGCAGATAACGAGGACTGATTATTGTAATTTACGGTTATGTTGTGTGTTGTTAAGCTGTTGAGGAGTTGTTGTTTGTATGGTTATGGAATTGGATGATTAATGTTATTAATGAGGTTGGTTTAGAACCTCGGTATTCTATTTACTGTCGTTATACTGCCGAAATTCCGTTGCATCCTGACTGATTGTAGGTGGGGTCGAGTTGGGGCGTGACATTTAAGTGGTATCAGAGCGCATGTTAGTTGTTAGCCGGGGTATTCTCGGAATGTGGGTAATGGTCTTAGCATAAAATATGTATGAAAAGAAAGAAAAGTGAATTATGTATTGATATGACTAAATGATTAAGTGATTATGTGATTTAAGTGCTTATGTGATTATGTGATCAATTTGCTTATGTGATTGAAGCTTATGTGATCTATGTGCTTTATATGAGTTTGTTGTTATGTGTTAAAAGTTGTATATAACCTGTTTACGTGCTATAACTTGTGCTAACTCTTTGATTAGTACGATGGCCGGTAGATCAAGGACTCGTGGTAGGCCCGAGATAGTAGATGAGGTTCCTGGTAATGTGGCACAAGGCCGTGATGGGGGTGATGACAGGTTAGGGGCAACAATGGATCGGATTGCAGATTTGATGGCTGGACAGGCCCAGTTGTTAGCGGGTCAGGCTGCTCAGACTCAGGTATTGCAGGCCCAGATACAGAGTGTACAGGGTGGTAATCACAGTCGAGGTACTATGAAGGAGTTTCTGGGGTACTATCCTCCTAGATTTCAGGGAGAGCCTGATGATAGGAAGGCTGAGTCATGGATTTGTAAGTTAGAGAAAATTTTTGATCCTCTCGGGTACACTGATGTGAGGAAGGTGACTTGTGTTGTCTATTTCCTTGATGATGAGGCAGAGGAGTGGTGGCGCACTCTAAGAGCCAGTTGGGAGACCCGGGGTGTTTCGTATGTTTGGGATGCCTTTTTGACTGCTTTTAGGGATAAATATGTCCCGAGGGTTGCACGGGAGAGGAGAGAGGCTGAGTTCCGATCTTTGGTACAGGGGGATTCTTCTGTGGCTCAGTATGAGGCTACATTCACTAGGTTGTCCCGGTATGCACCGGAGTTTGTAGCTGTGGAGGAGAGGAAGACCTGTAGATTTATGTTGGGATTGAGGCCCAAGATTCAGGATGCAATGGCTCTGAATCGCTATGATATCTTCACTGAGGCTTTTGATGCAGCTTCTAGGTTAGAGAAGAGGAAAGGGGATCAGATTGTCTCTAGTCAGCCTAGTAAGAGGCCGTATCAGCCACAGGGCCAGCAGGTTATATATAGGCCTCCAGTACAGCAGGTTGTCTATAGGCCACCAGCCCAGCAGGGTTCTTATAGGCCACAGGGTCAGCAGAGTTACTATCGGCCTCAGTTTCAGCAGGGGCCATATCAAGTTCAGACTCAGTATAGGCCAGCCCAGTCTCAGGGTCAGTACAAGCCTAGTGTGGTGAGACCTCAGCAGCAGGCTGTATTAGCTGCTTCATCAGCTTCTGGTTCTTCTAAGGGCAGTGTTAGTGCCACATCATCGCAGTGTAATTATTGCAAGCGCCCAGGGCATGTGGAGTCCGACTGCAGGGTAAAGGCAGGGACATGTTTGGGTTGTGGTAGCAGCGAGCATAGGGCGAAGGATTGCCCTAGATATGCGAGGACTGAGGGTCGGGCAGCGACTCAGGGTTACCAGGGTAGGCCTACGGGCAGTGTATCACAGCAGCAGTGGGTTCAGGCTCGGGCTTATGCAGTTGATATGGAGGAGATGCCTGAGGAGACTGCAGTGGTGGAAGGTAACTTCCTTATACTTGATCAACTTGTTAAAGTGTTGATTGATTCTGGTACTACGCATTCTTTCATTACTCCTGCTTGTGTGCAGCGTGTTAATTTGAAACCTGAAAGATTGCCTTATGTGGTTGAGATTAGTACATCTTTGACTAATAAGTATGTTACTGGCTTAGTATGTAAGAATTGTATAATACATGTTAAGGGGCATAATTTTCCTTCAGACCTTATCTTATTTCCTATCCGAGGGTATGATGTTATTCTAGGTATGGATTGGCTTTCTAAGTATGATGCCCAGTTAAACTGTAGAACCAAGGTATTACAGTTTCGATTGCCGGATCAGCCAGTAGTAGAGGTAGCGGGTAACCGGGGTGCTAAGACGAGTTTTGTTATCTCAGCAACTAAAGCCGTTAAGTTGGTGAGTAAGGGGTGTTCGGGTTATCTAGCTTATTTGATCAACAAGCCATTTGATAAGCTACAGCTAGAGGAAGTCCCTATTATTCAGGAATATCCTAATGTATTTCCTGAGGAGTTGCCAGGGTTGCCGCCAGAGAGGGATATAGAGTTTGTGATTAATCTTGTTCCCGGTACTCAACCTATTTCTAAATCAGCGTACCGGATGGCGCCAACTGAGTTGAAGGAGTTGAAGACTCAGTTGCAAGAGTTATTGGAGAAGGGATTCATTCAGCAGAGTTCTTCACCTTGGGGAGCTCCAGTCTTATTTGTGAAGAAGAAGGATGGTACCTTGAGGTTATGTATAGATTATCGTGGGTTGAATCAGGTGACTATCAAGAATAAATATCCTTTGCCACTAATTGACGAGTTGTTTGATCAAGTTCAGGGGGCTAAAGTCTATTCTAAATTTGATTTGAGGCAGGGGTATTATTAGCTTCGGATTCGTACGGAGGATGTTCCGAAGTCTGCCTTCAGGACTCGGTACGGGCATTATGAGTTTGTTGTTATGCCCTTTGGTTTGACTAATACACCGGCAGCATTTATGGATTTGATGCATCGAGTCTTTCAGCCGTACTTGGACCAGTTCGTGGTGATTTTTATTGATGATATCTTGGTCTATTCTAAATCTGAATCGGAGCACGAGCAACATCTACGACTTGTATTAGAGAAACTGCAGGAGCATCAGTTGTTTGCCAAGTTCAGCAAATGTGAATTTTGGCTGCAACGGATTTCTTTTCTTGGCCATGTTATTACACAGAGCAGTATTTATGTAGATCCCACTAAGATTGAATCGGTGATGTCTTGGAAACGGCCAGAGAGTATTTCTGATGTCCGTAGCTTTTTTGGCTTGGCGGGTTATTACCGTAGGTTTGTCAAGGACTTCTCAAAGATTGCGAGGCCACTATCTAAGTTGACTCAGAAACGAACTATCTTTAATTGGGGTGAGAAGTGTGAGAGTGGGTTTCAGGAGTTGAAAAAGAGGTTGACTACTGCTCCAGTACTTGCTCTACCAGAGGGGACTGATAATATGGTCATTTACAGTGATGCATCCAAGGAAGGCTTGGGATGTGTTCTTATGCAGGATGGCCGAGTTATTTCCTATGCTTCCCGAAAGTTGAAGCCTTATGAAGAAAACTATCCGACTCATGATCTTGAGTTGGCAGCAGTTGTCTTTGAACTCAAGAAGTGGCGTCATTATCTGTGGGGTAGTAAGTTTGAGATTTTCACTGATCATAAGAGTCTTAAGTACTTATTCTCACAGAAGGAGTTAAATATGCGCCAGAGGAGATGGATGGAGCTTCTTGGAGATTATAATTGTTCTATCAATTATCTGCCTGGAAAGGCAAATGTTGTAGCAGATGCTCTCAGCCGGAAGGCTAGTATTTCTTGTTTGGCTGTCAAGAAGTGGGAGGTTCTTGAGGAGTTTAGTTATTGGAGACCAGAGTTGACTCAGGTTGGGGTGATATGTTCACATCTCCGTATTCAGCCTTTATTATTGTCTTAGATCAGGGAAGCTCAGCAACTTGATGTTAAACTTCAGAAAATCAAGGATCAGATCACTGATGATCAGTCTGACTTCAAAGTACATGAGGACGGTATTCTTCGTTTTAGGAACAGGGTTTGTGTTCCTGATGAACTGGGCTTGAGGCGAGGTATTTTGGAGGAAGCTCATAATTCTAAATATACTATTCATCCCGATGGAACCAAGATGTATCGGGATTTGAAGCAACATTACTGGTGGAACAATATGAAGAGGGAGGTTGCTCAGTTTGTATCTAGATGTTTGACTTGTCAGAGGGTGAAAGTCGAGCATCAACGACCAGCAGGTTTGCTTTAGCCGTTGGCTATACCACAGTGGAAATGGGAGCATATTACGATGGACTTCGTCACTGGTTTACCTAGAACACCGAGGGGTAATGATGCAGTTTGGGTTGTTGTGGATCGTTTGACAAAAACAGCTCATTTTATTGCAATGAGGATGGGAGATGAGGTTACAAAGCTGACGGATCTCTATCTGGATCAGATTGTTAGACTTCACGGGATTCCGTCTAGTATTGTCTCTGATCGAGATCCTCGATTTACTTCTCGTTTGTGGGAGAAACTTCAGGAGACTTTGGGTACTCAGTTGAACTTCAGTACCGCGTATCATCCACAGACCGACGGTCAGTCTGAGCGGACTATTCAGATTCTGGAAGATATGTTTAGGGCTTGTGTTCTGGACTTCGGGAAGAACTGGGAGAAACATCTACCACTTGCCGAGTTTGCCTATAACAATAGTTATCAAGCTACTATTGGAATGGCACCTTTTGCAGCTCTTTACGGTTGTAAGTGCCGTTCACCTTTATATTGGGACGAGTTAGGAGAGATGAAGACTGTTGATCCGACTATTATGCCAAAACTTCTTGAGAAGATTGAAAATGTTCAGTTGATCAGGCAGAGAATGCTTACGGCGAAGAGTAGGTTCAAGAGTTATGCTGATAAGCGTCGTCGAGACTTAGAGTTTGCAGTCGGAGATCGGGTTTTCTTGAGATTGTCTCCTCGAAAGGGGTTTGCTCGTTATGGTAAAGGTAGTAAGCTGAGTCTGAGATTTGTTGGGCCATTTGAGATTACTGGCAGGGTTGGTAAGTTGGCATGTCGGTTGGCTTTACCAGAGAATTTCTCTAATGTCCACGATATATTTCACGTGTCTAATTTGCGGAAATATAATCCGGATCCTTCTCATATTCTTGATTCAGAGCCGTTACAGCTTCGAGAGAATTTGACTTATGATGAGCGTCCGATTCGTATTCTAGATCAGATGGACCGAGAGTTGCGGTCGAAGAGGATTCCGTTGGTAAAGGTGTTGTGGAAGCATCACGGCATTGAATAAGCTACGTGGGAGAGAAGAGATCAGATGCAGTAGCAATACCCAGATCTATTCCGTACATCAAGTAAGAAATTCAAGGATGAAATTTCTATAAGGGAGGAGAATGTGAAACCCCACTTTTCTGCTTATCTCGTTTTACGTGCTATACCTCATTTTGTGTGCATATGACCTGTTTATGTGCTATAGGACCTAGAAAGTTATAATTTTGATGTCAATACTCCTAATACGTGCTAAATGTGCATTCATGAAATTTTCATAAAAAACGGGATCAAAAATTTTATCGTCGATTTTTAGTGAATAGTATTTTGGACGCACGTCAGCTAAAATTTTGAAACTGGTCTTTTTAACCCTTCTAGACCTAGTCCATAGACTTTAATAGACCTGTGATTGATAAAAACAGATTTCAAATCGGCTTAGAAATTTACTAGGATTTTTACACCGACTTTTGCAAAAACCGAGTTTTAAGCCGACTCGGGTGGAATTGTTTGAATGTAAAACTTCTTGTCACCTAAAAATAATCCACTTAAGATATCTTGGGGTTTGCATAATTATTTTGAGCCTTGGTGAGTAATAAAATGCCTTTAAAGTCAATAAAATACTAAAAATAATAAGTTTTACTAACTTAAACTATTTTATATATTAACTAATTTGCCTCACATTAGTTACACATACTCACATAACAAAAAAAACATACCCAATTGCACACACAAGGCTGAGAGATAGAAGGAGAAAAAGAAAAGAGAATTTTCAAGGTTTTTCAATCAAATTTTCAAAGAAAAACTTGGTTTTTGTCCGTAAAACTTCGCACCGACTTGGATTCCGCTTGTTGGGTACGCACTTCACGCATCCCTAGGCTTTTATCGCATCAAAGGTGAGAGAAAAATTATAGATCTCAAAATGTCTTTTTATGTTTTTTCGTATAAATGAAATTTGAACCGTTAGAATTGTAATATGATGTTAGATTATTGCTCCTTGCATGCTAGGGATTGTTTAGTGGTAATACTACGAATTTCTGTCAGATGTAGCATAATTTTTATTTTTCGGGTATTAAATTTTGATTAAATTGTTCAATGTTGAATTAATTGAGTTGCGATGATCGAAATCGATTGCCGTCGATTTCTAAATACTTGATAATTATGTGTTAGCTCTGTTGTAATGCCGAATTTTCGATTACATTGTTCGTGTGAAAATCCAGAAAATTCAGCCTTGACACCTTAGGGTTTTAGGGTTATCGGGCATGATTTGGAGGTGTTATGGTGGATTTCCGAGAGGGCTAATGTAGTAGGTTGAATGGGTGGGTAATAGAAACCGATTTGGCAATGTTTGGATTAGTAGATTGTAAGTTATGAACTTTAGAAGTTTAGGTTGTCATCCTTTAATTTCTTGAACGATGCCTTTAGATGATTGGGTGGTGTTTGAGTGTTGAATGGTGAGTTGTTGATGAGTAATTTAGGGTTTAATTGTGTATATAATGCATGTCCGGTTAGATGGCCTACTTTGTCATCTAACTAAGTTATTGTTGTTTAAATGATAATTGATGCTATCAATGATGAATAAATGATGATTGATTGATGATTGATGATGATTATGGAGTCTTGGTATGTGTGTGCCACCTCTCGGGCAGCGTTGGGCTGTCGGGTTGATAATGGCATGACTGCCAGAGGCTACCCCCAGCTCGCATGATGGAGGTGTCATGGAGGGAGGGGCTAGTGAGGTACCTCGGGTGCGTGAGTAATGGGGAGATATAAGAAAAATGGTTGAGATCGTGATGACGTTTGGAGCTACACCAAATAGAGTATCCTTTATTGATTGGTTATATAGTTATGTGATGATAGTATTATTTATGTTATTGTGTGTTTACTGACTCAAAGGATTATTCCAAGGAGTTTAGTAGACCTTGCTCGAGATCTATTGGATCCTCACTGGGCTTATTTATATAAGCTCACTCTCTATTATTGTATGCTTACAGGTGTTGCAGAGCCGGATTATGGGTACGTGCCTCTTGAGGAGGAAAATGTGCCTTACGTGGACGAGTCATATGTTCCAGAGTCTTATCCGTGATTCTGTGCTGTTATTTATCATGTATATTAGTTTAGTAGCCTTTTCTATGTTTTATAGTCCTTGTTGTATAGGATGCTGAAAAGAATATGAATTAGTTGTTACTATTCTAGCAGCTTCTTTTGTCTATGGTTAAGTTGTTAGATGGGTCTCAACTTATTTTTGAAATGTATGTTAAGGTTGAGATATTGTATGTTATGTTGGAACGGAGGCAGATAACGAGGACTGATTATTGTAATTTACGGTTATGTTGTGTGTTGTTAAGCTGTTGAGGAGTTGTTGTTTGTATGGTTATGGAATTGGATGTTTAATGTTATTAATGAGGTTGGTTTAGAACCTTAGTATTCTATTTACTGTCGTTATACTGCCGAAATTCCGTTGCGTCCTGACTGATTGTAGGTGGGGTCGAGTTGGGGCGTGACAATGTGCACGATCTATGAATGTTTGCATTGATAAACTGCCACGTAAAGTTGAAGTTAGTACACCTTTGGGTGCGAAATTGGTTACTGAGTCTATTTGCAAATCTTGTGATATATGCATTGAGAACCGTAATTTTCCTGCTGATTTAATTATACTGCCCTTCCGTGACTTTGAAATCATTTTGGGAATAGACTTGTTGGGGAAGTACTATGGATTGTAGAACAAAAATTGTTTATCTTCAGATTCCTGACCTACTGGTACTAGAGATTGTTGGGAACTGCAGGGCTGCCCGAATACCTCTTTTATCATCAATCAAGGCTTCTAAGTTGTTGAATAAAGGTTGTGAAGCTTACCTAGCTTATCTGATCAATCAGCCTACTGATAAGTTGAATTTGAATGAGGTACCAATTGTTAAAGACTTCCCTGGTGTATTTCCTGAGGAATTACCGGGTTTACCACCGGATAGGGAGATTAAATTTGTGATTGATCTTGTGCCAGGCACTGCGCCAATTTCTAGAAGTCCTTATAGAATGGCATCGGCTGAACTTCAAGAATTGAAAATTCAGCTTCAGAACTTGCTTGAGAAAAGGTACAACCTAGTTCTTCGCCATGGGGTGCGCCTGTGTTGTTTGTGAGAAAGAAAGACGGCATGCTACGGTTATGTATTGATTACAGGGGACTTAATCAAGTCACAATTAAGAACAAATACCCTTTGCTGTTGATTGAAGAATTGTTTGACCAGTTGCAGGGTGCGAGTGTTTACTCTAAATTTGACTTGAGGCAGGGTTACTATCAACTCGGGATTCGGAGTGACGATATACCTAAGACGGCATTCAGGACTAGATATGGTGTGACACCCCGATCACTCTCGAGACCGGGAGTTCTATCAATCAAACTAATCACAACCCAAACCAAACCCGGGCAAAATTTTCAGGGAAAACGGACGGAGTCTCCCCTGTTTATAGGCGAAATGCAAAACCTGTAATAGCATATAAATGGACCACCACCGTGTCCAACCATACAAAACTTCCTCAAGGCCATCCGAGCCTCGGTTCTCAACAATTTAAACTCAGCAAGTATACATACATTTCCAATTTAAAAACTAACCTCTCTTTTCATTTTGACAAGTACATTCAATTTAGGCAATTAAACCATACAAAGCTACTGCATAAAATAAACTATCATGCCATTCTAATTCTTTTCCTTTGGACATTACAGCCATGCATTGAAGTTAAGCTACATTAACTATATACATAATCTAATTTATCAAACCATTCAAACTACATAGCTAGATTTATATTACATTTCTTTTAACAATAATTACATACAACATAAAAGCATACAACTTGACAACTTTGACAACTCAAGTTACATAGGCACTCAAGACAACTCTTCAAGCACGGACTTTCACGAAATCACGAACTTTCCAGCTAACAGGGCATTTCCTGAAATGTGGTGGTGAGGAGTGAGTATACACAACACGTATACTCAGTGAGGGCGAGACAGATATCGAATTGGAGAGAAAGAAGATCGTGCAATGCAAATAGGTACAGTTAAGCAATACAATCAATAAAAGGCATTCAATATAAACAACAATACAATTAAACAACTAAAGAAAGCATTAACACAACCAATCAAAGCTATACCACACTTTGAAGGCTATGGTTCACTCGAGCGAGTAATGTACCGATCACGATTCCGATGACTTTAACGATGACGCGCCGGCCCAAACCACCTTATAATACCAGTTTGGAATACCCTGGAAGTATCCATCAATCCTACGACCCAAATCTCCCTGGGAGGCAACCCAAGCGAGAAAGGGAATAGCAACAGAGCTAGAGCAACCAACACTGGCAACCCAAGGCTACCCAGAGAGGCCTATCACTCACGCGCGAGACACTATGCAATTCAAGACTCGATACAAGGCGATAAACAAGCGATAAAGCCACACGTGAAAGAATAACAAAGTAGGTTACTCTCGCACGCAATAGCAGCAATTTGATAAGTAATTCAATCCAAAACAACTCAAACAAGTATTCCAAGTAATTCTAAACATTCTATAAGCATAAAGACAAGAAAACACACAAAAACACAAATCGGCCCCAACTATCAAAATGCTACCATATCCAAACGAGCCAAGAGTTCTGGAAACCGACTTCGCCAACCCTCCTAGGTCACCATAAGGCACGTCTAATGACCCCGAAACCTTACTTTACCCTAGAACTCGCGCAAAGCCCCGATTTCCCCCTTTCTCGTTTGAACTACAACTATATCAACCAAACACCCAACCAACGCCATAATCGCACCAAAAGTGCTTCCATGGCCTCCCGAACCAATGCCAACACGCAAAACGAGAAAATGCAAAAGTCGACCAAAACGACCCCAACTTTCCCAAAGGCTTAATTCTCGTTTTTTCCACTATGCAACCCAAACAAACCACACATTTTAGCATTCTAGCATACCTAGCACGTTTCTACATCAACGAAAAGCATAACAGCGCAATTTCAACGTTTCAAGGTTTTACTATTTATAAAATACTATTCATTTCACAATTTAATTTGCAATCACAACATTTAACCGCAGAAAATGTTACAAAGCTATAAATACATGTTCTACAAATGCTAAGGAACATTCTAGAAGCATCAAATCGCTTTAAATAACGATCTACGGATAAATCTAAAAATTGACAAAGTTACCATATACAACGTATAAATGCGCAAATAACATGCTTCCCTCACCTTAGACGCTCCTAGATGCTAGGAAAACCTCGTAGAGTGCCTCGGAAACCACCCCGCACAAGCCCACGCGAAGAATCGAAGATTTGAAGTTGAGATTTTCTTTTTTTTTTCTCCTTCTTTTCCTCATGGTTTCAAGCCTTTTTCTCTCTGTTTTTTTCGTGCACATTCTGCTTATTTAAAAAAAAAAATGTCAAGAAGTCAAAGGTCAAAATTCGGTCAACCCGCTAAACCAAAACAGCTATGCGCGACCTCACGAAAACGGCCATAACTTCTTCTAGAAAACTCCAATTCACGAACGGTTTGAACCCTCATAAACTAGACTCATAGAGCTTTCCAACCATATATAATTTGCTACCTAACTCTTCCCTAATTGGTTCAGATTTAATTCCAAAGTTGACCCAAAATTTGACTAACTTAACATTGCATTTTTTTATTTCTAATCCCAAGTTTGCCTTTTATTAAACATTACAAAAATTCCCACCTTGTCCTAGTTGGTCAATGTAGATGAAAAGTCAACTAGTTTGGTCAAAGAAGGTGAAAGGTCAATAAAATGCAATTTAAATGAACTTAAAATGCTATTGAATACATGCCAGGTTCGGGGTATCACATCCTTCCCCCCTTAAAACAATTGCGTCCTCGCAATTCTTCTTCCAATAGAACTCAGCATCATCTGAAATCCAATTCTGACTAATCTTCATCGGTTGAAGAATCCCGTTGACACGAATACCGAAGAAGAATAAATTCCAACCAGAAATGCCGAGATAATACCAATATAGACTAAAGCAAAGATACTGTAGATGTCATTAATAACACACAATAACGACAAGAAGAATACCTCATGCACGAATCTCCAATAGAAGTCTAACTGTTACTGCCCGAGAATTCCCAAGCAAGAAGCCAAATAAAAGCTCAAACAAAGGTTCTATCTAGAGGTCCAAAGAAGTACCCCACTGGTCATGAATTTCATAGAAGAATACACAGTTAAGAGTGCTGAAGAAAATACTAAGAACCCAATCAAATATATTTCAAAGTTCTAAAGAAGCCATCCAAATAATAACCCCATGGGACGCCCAATTAGATTCCGAGTTTTGCTATCAAATTCTGAGAGGAATGTCAAAGGAAATAGCAGAGAAAATATAATGTGCCCAATAAAACAACCAAGTTGAATAACAAACATAGTTTCCCACCAAAGCCAAACTCTTAGGCCTCTTCACTATTTGCCAAGTGAAAACTTCATGCAACCTTGCCAATAAGGAAAATACCAATAGAACGCCCAAAAAGAATTTCAAAGAATACCCTAAGTAGTATTATACAATAAGTCTGATAAGAACTCCAAATACCAAACCTACTGAGGAACACTGAAGAAGATATCCGAAACAATGGTCCAATAAGAAAGTAGCCAAGTTTGCTTATTAAGTAAATATTAAATAATTGGCCACTGAGAATTCCAGAAAATACCATTGAAGAATTTCCAATCAGGGATGCCAGTATCACACCAATAAAGACCGAGACACATATACCATAGAATTTACTGTGCAGTAAGGCCGATTAAAATCCCAATAGCCAAATCCACCGAGAAATGCCAACAAAAGTCTCCAAAGAATACCCATTAAGAAAACCAAAGAATGCTCCAAAGAATAACCAAATAAAACCCCAAGAGAAAGCTACCCTTTCACAATTGTTAAGCACATAGGAGGACCATAGAGATTCGCCAATAACCGAGCTCCAAAAGCAAACACCAATTCCCAAATAAAGGCTAGTCAAATGCCATTCATTTCCTGCCAATACATACACCTTGAAAAGCCAGCGGTGAACCACTTTCTTCAGGGGAGGAAGAGGACTTACTTACCATTTCCATAGGACATGTATGAATGCCAATATATCACAGTTATACACATGCCTTAAACTATTATGCAAGCAAGTTTGTAAAACAGTTTATTCAACAAAGTCACTCAAGCACGGCAATCAAGTCAAGCACAACATAATCAATTCAAACCACGGCATAGCTAATTCAAGACATTCTATACACACATTACAAGTAATACTTCAAGCAACTAACAATTCACGAGGTCGATTCGATTCACGAGGTCAATTCAATAAGTCAATTCAATAGACAACTAGACATTTCACCTTTCTTGAGAAACATTTAACACATAACACATAACTATATCACATAAGTGCTTACATTCAAGTCAAGACATACAATCTCACATACAAGCATACACTTTCAAGACACACTTATCAAGCACACATTCAAGGACCACTACCCACCAGACCGAGGACCCTGTCCCGGCTTATGAGCTAAACCTGGCTCTGATACCACCTGTGACACCCCGATCTCTCTCGAGACCGGGAGTTCTATCAATCAAACTAATCACAACCTAAACCAAACCCGGGCAAAATTTTTAGGGAAAACGGACGGAGTCTCCCCTGTTTATAGGCGAAATGCAAAACCTGTAATAGCATATAAATGGACCACCACCGTGTCCAACCATACAAAACTTCCTCAAGGCCATCCGAGCCTCGGTTCCCAACAATTTAAACTCAGCAAGTATACATACATTTCCAATTTAAAAACTAACCTATCTTTTCATTTTGACAAGTGCATTCAATTTAGGCAATTAAACCATACAAAGCTACTGCATAAAATAAACTATCATGCCATTCTAATTCTTTTCCTTTGGACATTACAGCCATGCATTGAAGTTAAGCTACATTAACTATATACATAATCTAATTTATCAAACCATTCCAACAACATAGCTAGATTTATATTACATTTCTTTTAACAATAATTACATACAACATAAAAGCATACAACTTGACAACTTTGACAACTCAAGTTACATAGGCACTCAAGACAACTCTTCAAGCACGGACTTTCACGAAATCATGAACTTTCCAGCTAACAGGGCATTTCCTGAAATGTGGTGGTGAGGAGTGAGTATACACAACACATATACTCAGTGAGGGCGAGACAGATATCAATTTGGAGAGAAAGAAGATCGTGCAATGCAAATAGGTACAGTTTGGAATACGATTCCTATGACTTTAACGATAACGCGCCGGCCCAAACCACCTTATAACACCAGTTTGGAATACCCCGGAAGTATCCATCAATCCTACGACCCAAATCTCCCTGGGAGGCAACCCAAGCGAGAAAGGGAATAGCAGCGGAGCTAGAGCAACCAACACTGGCAACCCAAGGCTACCCAGAGAGGCCCATCACTCACGCGCGAGAAACTATGCAATGCAAGACTCGATACAAGGCGATAAACAAGCGATAAAGCCACACGTGAAAGAATAACAAAGTAGGTTACTCTCGCACGCAATAGCAGCAATTTGATAAGTAATTCAATCCAAAACAACTCAAACAAGTATTCCAAGTAATTCTAAACATTCTATAAGCATAAAGACAAGAAAACACACAAAAACACAAATCGGCCCCAACTATCAAAATGCTACCATTTCCAAACGAGCCAAGAGTTCTGAAAAACCGACTTCGCCAACCCACCTAGGTCACCATAAGGCACGTCTAAAGACCCCGAAACCTTACTTTACTCTAGAACTCGCGCAAAGCCCCGATTTTCCCCTTTCTCGTTTGAACTACAACTATATCAACCAAACACCCAACCAACGCCATAATCGCACCAAAAGTGCTTCCATGGCCTCCCGAAGCAATGCCAACATGCAAAACGAGAAAATGCAAAAGTCGACCAAAACGACCCCAACTTTTCCAAAGGCTTAATTCTCGTTTTTTCCACTACGCAACCCAAACAAACCACACATTTTAGCATTCTAGCATACCTAGCACGTTTCTACATCAATGGAAAGCATAACAGCGCAATTTCAACATTTCAAGGTTTTACTATTCATAAAACACTATTCATTTCACAATTTAATTTGCAATCACAACATTTAACCGTAGAAAATGTTACAAAGCTATAAATACATGTTCTACAAATGCTAAGGAACATTCTAGAAGCATCAAATCGCTTTAAATAACAATCTACGGATAAATCTAAAAATTGACAAAGTTAACATATACAACGTATAAATGCGCAAATAACATGCTTCCCTCACCTTAGATGCTCCTAGACACTAGGAAAACCTCGTAGAGTGCCTCGGAAACCACCCCGCACAAGCCCACGCGAAGAATCGAAGATTTGAAGTTGAGATTTTCTTTTTTTTTTTCTCCTTCTTTTCCTCATGGTTTCAAGCCTTTTTCTCTCTGTTTTTTTCGTGCACATTCTGCTTATTTAAAAAGAAAATTGTCAAGAAGTCAAAGGTCAAAATTCGGTCAACCTGCTAAACCAAAACAACTATGCACGACCTCACGAAAACGGCCATAACTTCTTCTAGAAAACTCCAATTCACGAACGGTTTGAACCCTCATAAACTAGACTCATAGAGCTTTCCAACCATATATAATTTGCTACCTAACTCTTCACTAATTGGTTCAGATTTAATTCCAAAGTTGACCCAAAATTTGACTAACTTAACATTGCATTTTTTTATTTCTAATCCCAAGTTTGCCTTTTATTAAACATTACAAAAATTCCCACCTTGTCCTAGTTGGTCAATGTAGATGAAAAGTCAACTAGTTTGGTCAAAGAAGGTGAAAGGTCAATAAAATGCAATTTAAATGAACTTAAAATGCTATTGAAAACATGCCAGGTTCGGGGTATCACATATGGCCACTTTGAATTTGTTGTGTTACCGTTTGGATTGACGAATGCACCAGCCACATTCATGGACTTAATGCAAAGGGTTTTTCGACCTTATCTTGATCAGTTTGTCGTAATCTTTATTGACGACATTTTAGTGTACTCTAAGAATAAGGCTGAACATGAACAACATTTGAAGATTGTGCTGCAGACTTTGCAAGAAAACAAGCTTTTTGCTAAATTCAGCAAGTGTGAATTCTGGTTGAATCAGATATCATTTCTGGGCCATATCATTTCACATCAAGGAATTTCAGTAGACCCAGCTAAGATTGAAGTTGTTTCGTCATGGAAGAGACCTGAAACGGTGTCAGAGATTCTGAGTTTTCTGGGGTTGGCAGGTTACTATCGGAGGTTTGTTAAAGACTTTTCCAAAATTTCTGGACCTTTAAGCCAGTTGACTCGAAAGAAAGTTACTTACAACTGGGATACTAAATGTGAATCCAGTTTCCAATAACTGAAGAAGAGACTAACTACAGCTCCTATACTAGCTTTACCTAAGGGTATAGAAAACGTTGTTGTCTACAGCGATGCATCTAAAGAAGGTTTGGGCTATGTTTTAATGCAGAATGGTAAGGTGATTGCCTATGCTTCTAGGAAGTTGAAACAATATGAAGTCAATTACCCTACGCATGATCTTGAGTTAGCTGTAGTTGTGTTTGCTTTGAAGACGTGGCGTCATTACTTGTGGGGTAGCAGATTTAAAATTTTTACTGACCACAAGAGTCTCAAATATTTATTTTCACAAAAGGATTCAAATATGAGGCAGCGTAGATGGCTAGAGATATTAAGTGGCTATAATTGTTCTATTAACTACGTGCCAGGTAAGGCAAATGTTGTTGCGGATGCTTTGAGCCGAAAGGCTACTGTTTCAAGTTTAATTATCAAGGATTGTGAGACTTTGGAGGAAATTTGTTCATGGAAGCCAGAAGCTACTGAGGTAGGGATTCGATTTGCTAGCTTACAAATTCAGTCGGGATTGCTAGCACAAATCAGAGAGGCTCGGAAGACTGATCCTCACATCTTGAAAATCCAAGAAAAAGCAAAAAGGGGAGAGTCAGAGTTTAAATTACATGTAGATGGTATCTTCAGATTCAGGGACAGAGTGTGTGTTCCTGGAGATCCAACTTTGAAGAATAAGATTCTGTCTGAGGCACATAATTCAAGATATACAATTAACCCAGGCAGTACTAAAATGTATAGAGATCTGAAATAACACTTCTGGTGGAACAATATGAAGAGGGAGATTGCTGGGTATGTATCCAGGTGTTTAACTTGTCAAAGGGTTAAGGTTGAGCATCAGACGCCAGCTGGGCTTCTACAACCGTTGTCGATTCCGCAATGGAAGTGGGTGCATATAACAATGGACCTTGTGACCGATCTTCCTAGATCTCCTAGAGGATGTGATTCTATTTGGGTTGTTGTAGACCAATTGACTAAGGTTTCACATTTTATTTCTGTGAACAAACAGGATAGCCTTGATAAACTAGCTGAGCTTTATGTTGCTAATATTGTGAGACTTCATGGTGTGCCATAGAGTATAGTATCGGATAGAGATCCCAGATTCAGATCTTGTTTTTGGCAAAAGTTGCAAGAGGCCATGGGAACTAAATTGAGTTTCAGTATTGTATACCATCCACAAACTGATGGCCAGTCTGAGAGAACTATTAGGATCTTGGAAGACATGCTTCGGGCATGTGTGTTAGACTTTGGGAAGAATTGGGAGAAGTTTTTTCCTTTAGCGGAGTTCGCCTACAATAATAGTTATCAATCTACTATAGGTATGGCTCCCTACGAGGCGTTGTATAGTCGTAAATGCAGATCCCCATTGTATTGGGAAGAGGTTGGAGAGATGAGAACAGTTGATCCGACTGTGTTACCTAAGATGATTAAGATGGTAGATAATGTTCACCTTATTCGTTAGTGTATGCTTACAGCTCAGAGTCGACAAAAGAGTTATGCGAATAAGCACCGCCGGGATCTTGAGTTTGATTTGGGAGATTGGGTGTTTCTTAAGATTTCTCCTTGAAAGGGATTGATTCGGCACGGTAAGAGCGGGAAACTTAGTCCCAAGTATGTGGGTCCGTATGAGATCACCGAAAAGGTGAGTCCTTTGGCTTATCGGTTAGCTTTCCCTCCGAGCTTGTCGAAACTGCATGATGTGTTCCACGTGTCAATGTTAAGAAAATACCATCTAGATCCTTCGCATGTATTTGAACCAGAGCCTTTGCAGATTGAGAAAAAGTTAACTTATGAGGAGAAACCGATTCGAATTGTGGATCGAAAAGTTCAGGAACTTCGCAGAAAGAGTATTCCGTTAGTAAAGGTTTTGTGGAATCATCATGGGTTTGAGGAAGTAACTTGGGAAAGAGAGGACCAGGTTCAGAATTAGTATCTGGAGTTGTTTGTCGACCAGGTAAGAATTACGTGGACGCAATTGTTTTAAGGGGGAAAGGGTGTAATACTTGAGCCTGGAATGTGGAATTTTCTTGTTTATTATTCTGAAAATTATAATTTCTAAAATTCCTTGGAATCTAATTGTTACTTCTTTATTGTTACAAAGTACATTGCATTTCGAGAGCGATAGCTAGAGAGTGTTTCCTAGTCCTCAGCAAATAGTGAAAACTAGTATTTAGTGTAGTAAATTTAATATTTTAGTTGTTGTTAACTTGAGTTAATTTTGTGTTAGTTGTTAAAGCTTTAAAAATGCATAAAATAGGCTAAATTGACCAAGTTAAGTTAGTTGACCAAGGGCTTGACCATTTGACCAAGGCTTGTCATCTTTTATTAAGCAAATAACAAAGAAAAAAAAATAAAACAAAGCTGAAAAATAGAATAGGGAAGGCCGAAACTTGGAGAGGAAAAAAAAAGATTTTCAACTTCCAAACTTCAAATCTTCACGTGAGCTTGCACGGGGTGGTTTCCGAGGCATCCGGCGTGGTTTTCCTAGCGTCTAGGAGTGTCTAAGGTGAGGGAAGCACGTTATTTGCGCATTTGAAAGTTATATGTATCAACTTTAAATTTTTGGATTTTATCCGTAGTTTGTTATTTTAATCGTTTTGATGCTTAAAGAATGTTCCTTGATAATTGTAGAAAATGTATTTATAGCTTTTTAGCATTTTCTGCGGTTGAATATCGAAATTGCAATTTAAATTGATAATTGAATAGTATATTGTGAATAGTAAACCCCCGTTTCGATGAAGTTGCTCTGTTATGCGTTCTGTTGATGTGAAAAGATGCTAGATATGCTAGAATGCCTAAATGCATGATTTTTTTGGATTGTGTAATGGAAAAACGAGGAGAAATGCCTTGGTGAAAGTTGGAGACGTTTTGGTCGAGTTTAGCATTTCCTCGATTTGCTTGATGGCATTGTCACGAGAGGCCGTGGAAGCACTTTTGGTGCGGTTATGGTATTGGTTGGGTGATTGGTTAGGGTAGCGGTAGTTCAAACGAGCAAAGGGGAAAATCGGGGCTTTGCGTGAATTCTAGGGTAAAGTAGTGTTTCGGGGTCTTTAGACGTGCCTTATGGTGACCTAGGAAGATTGGTGAAGTTGGTTTCCAAAACTCGTGGCTCGTTTGAAAGTAGTAGCGTTTTGAAAGTTAGGGCCGTTTTGTGATTTTGTTTGTTTTCTTAATGTTATGTCTATAGAATGCTTAATGTTGCTTGATATGCTTGTTAGAATTGATTCTAATTGAAATGTTTATCAACTGTTGCTATTGCGTGCGAAAGTAACCTACTTTGTTATTCTCCCACGTGTGGCTCTATTGATTGATTGCTCGATTGTTGCATTGTATATTATATTGTATTCATAGAGTCAGGGGCCGTGTGACGGGCCTCTTTGGGTAGCCTCGGGTTGCCAGTGCTGGTTGCTTTAGCTCCGTGTCCTATTCCCTTTCTCGCTTGGGTTGCCTCCCAGGGAGACTTGGGTCGTAGAATTGATGGATACTTCCGGGGTATTCCAAACCGAAGTTATGAGGTAGTTTGGGCCGGCGCGTCGTCATCGAATTCGTGATTGAAAGTTGTTCGTGGAAAGTGAATCGTATCCTTTGAATGAGTGTTTATCGTTTTAATGCTTGTCTTGTTTTATTGCTGGCTTTGCTTGTATCTCTATATGATAATTGTATGAATTGCTTGACTATTTGCATTGCATTCTCTTCTCATCTCCGTCCTTGAGACCAATAACCCTCGCTGAGCAATAGTTTTTGCTCATTCCTTTCTATACCAGATTTTTACGGGAGTAGTTGCACCGGATCCTATTAAGGTAATTGAGGAGGAAGAGCAAGTGGAGGTGTTTCCTTGACAGCACTTTCTTTGCTTAGCTGGTGGTTGGTTGCCAGACTTTTGTGCGGGCCATGCTTGATGTGTGTAATGCTTGGTTAACGCTTCATTTTGAGGCTTATAGCCTTGTATGTAGTTCTATTTTGAGGCCTAAATGGTCTTATGTTGTGAAGGATTAAAGGTTGTAAAGTTGTAATGATATACTCAGGTGACTAATAAGAAATGCATGCTAATAGTTAACTGTTTAGTGGCATAAATACTTGTGTAGTATGCATAACATTTTTGGTTGGAAAAGTTGTTAATGAAAAGATGTATGTTTTCTAAAAGATAGTTGGCTTGTTTCTAATGTTTATTGTGGTTGTCGCAAGTATTATATTGAATGTAGGGTTTTCGGATCATCCACGGTACAGAGGAGACTCCATCCGTGTATTGGGTCCGGGCTTGGCCTTTTGCAGGGTCGGGTCGGGGTGTGATAATTTCACTACAAGATTTACGAATGAATGCTGGGCTAGGCCACCTCGAATGGCGTAAGCCACATGCGGGGAGACCCGCATGTATGGTTTTTAGGGGGATTTGGTAGAAAGACCGGTCGGGGTCCACCCGACTAGAAGCACTGAGAAATTAATAGAGTACAAATTATATCTTCAAGCTTTACCTTATTCTGATCATTCAGAGAGCGATCGCGAGGTCATTGAATGAAGTCCTCCATTTCTTTTGGAGGTGTTGACCCACATCAAGGCAGAGATGACAAAGTGACATATGGAATATGGCGATGACAACAGCATGTCGTAGAAAAAGATAAATGGTGGAACTAACGACCCACTAAGACTAACCTATCTACATATACATCCCCGAGCGGTACTTAAACGGGGACGTGAATGCAAGATGCCAGCGGAATAATCGGCCGGACAGAGGCTAGGGCTGCTTCCATCCCACCGCGTCCTCCCCTGTGTATCGGAGATATAAAGCGAGTGCAATGGAAAAGAATGGGAACTAGGTCGATCTATTATATGGTGAAGCATCCAAAGCATAACTGCACACTCACACGATCTTTGCGGAGAGATAGGAGCATTCGGTGGAACTGGTGAACTACACTTGCTTCTGGATAGATGTGTGGGACAGAGGGCTCATGGTACCTATTGCCCACCCTTCCTCCTTTGCTTTGAGAACCGTATAAACGGAAGGTGGGCAAAAGAGAAGGAGGTCCTCATACGGAGTCAGACACTTACTTGAGCAGTGTGGTAAATTGGGGAATAGGTCGACTAAACTCCCCTGAGGCCAGAAAAATAACAGACGAAGCTTTACTTAGATAAGGCTTTGATTGGTATTTCTTTTTCTTAGTGATTAGAAAGGATGGCGCCTGGGTATATTATAGAAAGGGAAGGCGGAGGCATTGAATGGCGAAGAGAGGCAGCTCGGCAGGTAAGGAATGGGAAATCGTAAAGGATGACTTCTTTTTTGCCGAAATGAATGTCGCATTAGTGCCAGTGATTCTCTGAGCCGGTCTGGATTTCCAAGGCCTCGGGAAACTGGTCGAGATAGATGACATCATCTTTTTTCCCTCTTTTAACGCAGGAGGGAAATCTTCTCTTATGGCCTTCACCTTCCGCCCGGCCCAGAAATAGAGAACCAAGCCCCCTTCCGATCCATTTATTTCGGAAAGCAGGGAGGATCCAGAGCTAAGACCCCTCATATTCGAGGTCGGGTGGCCTCTCCCCACAAGTACCCACATTCCTTTTGTTCTTCCTTCGGGTTGCCTCCACGAACGCGCCACCTAGGAATCCTACTCTCCAACCAAAGGTGCTACTTCAATTCAAGCGGAAGCCCCCTTTCTATTGGATAGCCTAAAAAAGTTATAAACAAAGTACCAAAGGCGGAAACGATACTCTTTGGTTATTGGCGAACGCTTCCAAAGGTGACTAGCTTTCAACACTAGTAGTTACCTTATGCTGCCATTTTTCCAATATTATTGAATTGAATAGCATGGCCTGGAGCTAAGATAACTCAAGTGGGAGAGCCGTGTTATGGGTGACCTTATTGCACGGTTTAGAGAGCATTTGTGTATGTGATGTGTACGAAAAAGCTGTTGTAAAGTTTCATTGTTCGTTCCATCGTTGACCCTATCTATGTTTCTATGATGGCCAAGAATACGCTCATTCTTCAGCCGTAGAGAGACTTTTGAATTGCGAGGTACTATTACGAGCTCAATATATACAAGTGTTATTCCGTGAAATAACTCGAATTTCAAATCATTCATTTGCTTTAACTACTCATGCTATGGATGTGGGAGCATCAACTCCGTTCCTATGGGCTTTTGAAGAGCGGGAGAAATTGTTGGAATTCTATGAAAGAGTCTTGGGAGCCAGGATGCATGCCAGTTTCATACGACCAGGTAGAGTGGCATAATATCTGCCTCTTAGCTTATGTCGAGATATTGATTCCTTCACACAACAATTTGCTTCTCGTATCGATGAATTAGAAGAGATGTCAACCGGCAATCGTATCTGGAAACAATGATTAGTGGATATTGGTATTGTCATTGCACAGCAAGAAAAGGATTGGGGATTCAGTGGTGTAATGTTAAGAGGTCCAGGGCTTTGCTGGGATTTGCGAAGGGCAGCACCTTATGATGTTCATGACCAATCGGATCCTGACGTACTAGAGGAGATCGATATGATCGTTACTGTATTCATATCGAAGAGATGCAACAAAAGTGTTCGGATCATTGTGTAATGTCTTAATCAAATGCCTAGTGGCGTGATCAAAGCCGATGATTGCAAGCTATGTCCTCCATCACGAGGTCGAATGAAACTATCCATGGAATTGTGTGTCGTGTGCAATGTAGATCAACGCCGTTCCTAACTGAGACTCAGGTTAAGCTCCATCTCTAAACTTTGTGGGGGTTAGGAGTAAAGCATCCCGAGGTTGACGCATCTCATTGAGCGTAGAGAAGCATTGGGAACCCCAATTTCTTTCTTCAGAGCCCTTTCTTTTCCCATCCCCCCACCCCGGCATAGCATTTCGCTTCTGGTTCTTCGGAAGAATCAACTTACGTCTCCCTTCTTCGTTGATCTGGGGGAAAAGGAACCGTCTACCAATTGGGAAGCTAGACATCAAGTAAGTGGCTTGATGAGGATAACTAAGCTAACACGCCGGAGTTGGCTGCTGGCACAACAGGGTGGTACCTTACCTCACCGCAAGTGGGCACGCGGTAGTGTTCATGGTTGCGCTTTAGGATTCCAATGTACTACGTCCAAGATTAGAAGGAGCTTGCCGACGGACCACTGCCGTCCCATTCTTGAGTAAGCTGGAGCGTAGCCACCTTTTCCACTGAACTAGCTAGAAGCTATCACTGCGGGTCGAAGCACTAAAAGAAAAGGACTGGGAAACGCGACGGCATAGGAACCACGGGACCCCTACTAGTAAAGGGAAAACGGAAGTGCGCTCCTGTGCACCAGCTAAAAAAGCCAAGTCCTTTTTTAATAATAATAAGGTAAGCTTCATAGTTCCAACCTAGTAAAGGGGCTTTGATGCTCTTTGTATAGGTTGGGTTGCTGGATACAGGATCCTCGTAGTAGGTTGGACCAACATGCAGCCGAGAAATAACAGTTTGGGAAAACAAGAGAATGCTTTGCCTTTTCTTTTCTTCTTCCTGCCCTAGGAGTAAGAGTAGCAAGAGCCCTGAGAAAGCGATAATTTTTTAGGACTAACGGTAATTAAGCGTAGTATAATATGGAATAACGTATGAGCATAAGCTATAGAAGGGCAGCGAAGGAAAATTGGCCACTAGTTACAAAGCTCCAATAAGGTATCGAGAGGGCTATCACAGTCAGGTGCGAAGCAATTACCCCTATTCCTATTTAGGGAGTTGAGGCAAAAAATGGCTTGATGAACCGTTCCGTCCATTCCTCTCCCTATCGGTCGAGCATCTTCAAACCTCGTACCGGCCCCATTCACTTACTTCTCGTAGAGGCTGTAAGTACACTGTGCCCCACAACTATGAATAGTATAGTGGGGTTGAAAGACAAGATTGTAGGCCACTTTTTTCATAACGTAGTCCGAGATAACTGTAATCATGTATATACAGAAATATATCTTAGATGTTGTCATTTCGAAATGTCCACTTCAACCGCTGTTTCACCTCCCAAAGAGCAAAGTTGGCTTGATGAGCGAAGATAAGGAAGCAGGAGCAAGAAAACCAATAATATCTTTCTTGTCCTTCTACTTAAGGGGAAAAAATAAGCACTTTTGCTACGAAGAAAGCGAACAGTCAGCGCGAAGGTTTCAAGACTTAGTCGAGCATTAGCGAAGCTAGATTCTTATAGCGAGGCACTTTGAGTTAGCGAAGCGTTGTAGTAGCGCCGAAGCCCTATGTGCTATAATGTTGAGCCAAGGATGCTCCGCCTTATCTATAGAAGCAGTCAACTGAGTTTTGAAAGATTTAGCTCCTTGGTAATAGCTCAATCTATAGATAGAAAGCCCAATGATGGGAAACTACCACGTTAGGTTTGAAGAAAGATGGGACCGGTTATATAATCGGATAAGTAGATGAAAGCTTTTTCTTTAAATAGCTAGCCAAATGACTATAGGGTCATCTGTCTACTCTACCTCAATTCACCATTTCGAACCTTATACAGAAGGTTTTTCCGTACCAGCTCATTCGACCTATACCGCAGTTAAAGCACCTAAGGGAGAATTTGGGATCTTTCTAGTCAGTAATGGAACCAATCGTCCCTACCGTCGTAAAATAAGAGCACCTGGCTTTGCCCATTTACAAGGACTCGATTCTATGTCTAAACATCACATGCCAGCAGATATGGTTACTATCATAGGGGCTCAAGATATTGTGTCTGGAGAGGTGGATAGGTAGGACTACTAGTTGCTCAATCAGGACCCTAGCTTTATTGCGAGCCAAAAACCTTGATAGATTCCCCTTCCCCTTCTATCCTCAATACTAGAGATGAATGAATTCCATACGCCCAAAATTTATAACGAAGAATTTGATTTCTATTGTTGGTCTTGGAATTTCATGAATGCGGAGCCAACGAGTTCAGTTGAACAACCTATATAGTAAATAGAAGTGGAAGAGCCTTTCGTTTTGTTTAAAGTTGTTTAAAATGAAAGGAGCCACCACAGATGTATGCACAATGATTGGATTTTGGTGCACACAGCAGCGAATCGAAGTGTGTAAGCCCCTTTAGAGTAAAGATAGGGGTAGGCCATTGAATAAATCGAATCAAAGAATCCACAAAAAAGCAGAACAAAAGAAGCCCATAGAGAAGGACACAACCTACAATAAGCTACAATGGACTATCAAAAAAGGGTGAATTTTATTAAAAAAAACCTTTTGATGAAAAAAAGTCCACTGCTCAGTTACGCACTTCGCTCGCTACAAAAAATAAAACAAAAATGTAGCTGAAAACAACGAAGATAGAGCTCTGAAGGTGCCAGGTTCCTGCAGGAGAGGACTCTAACTTATGCCAATAGAAGCAGTTTCAAGGGATGAACATGCCCATCTGCCTTTCTGACCTTCCTGCATACTTGGTAAGATTGGATGTTAAAATGGACTAAGGCTTCATCTACTTATTATTCATATTTCTCTCCATCCGTCTTATTTCACTCACTGATTTCTAACGGTTGCTTATCATATTAAGGTACTTATGATCCTGTAGGTTAGGATTCTAGAAAAAGAGTGGAATCGCTTTTCTTTGATACTATTCTATTGTTGCAGCTTCAAGTTGTTCATGCTAAACTTTTCTAACACTCTGAGTAGCCCAATGGACAAAGCCTATTTATGAGTTCTTGTCTTGCTTTCGTCACCCCTTGGTGGTCAATATTGTCATTTCCTATGACAAAGCAGTATGGTACATGGAATATCCCGTATCTTACCTTATAGGTGCTAAAAAAACTATAAGCTTTGCAAAGAAGCTAGTATCCCTAAGAAGTATGAACAAGCAAGTTATCAAGTTTGAAAACTGTTCTGTCAAAGGCCACTCGAATCAACACTTTTCTTCACCTTATTGCGGCCTCTTTGAATCAAACCTAAACACGAATGGGCGAGCGAATCCTCTTTGTGATCGACTCTTTGGATCACATTAATGCGAATCAGTGAGAAGTTGACTTGGCGATTTGATGACCCAAAAAGAGATGTTCTTTACAAATGTACCCCACATACTTCGACTTTGATCAGGCAGGCGAACCTCGACGAATGAATCAACTAATGGGCGGATCGAAGACTGAGGCAACAACCATGCTGATCCGACCTGAAGACGTCAGATGGACACCGACTGTATCGACTTAGTCACTGGACTTAATAGTCATTTATCTGGTGACTCCTGAATCACCTATTGGCTGGTCGACAACAACGACTGTACAAGACCCAGAAGTCAGATCCGCCGAACTTAAGTTGCAACTCCACTTCACTTAAGGCAGGATACTGCTTTGAGAAATCCTCTGCCTCTATCGGTCAAACAGGATTTAGTAAAAAGATATTGTTCTTAAGACTTAGCCACCATACTCTGGGGTTTCAACTAACCATCAGTGATTAATGAAAAAAATGGAAAACCGGTGCATACAGAATCAAATTCTTTTTTTTTTAGACGAGGATTTTAGAATCAGTTAAGGAAGGACGACTCGAACCAAGTGGCACCACTATTTGTCCAACCAGGATCAAACCGCTGTTGAAATCTGCACTCCCTGGATCCACCACATGAGGTAGAGAATAGCTACCCTATTGTCCTTGTGAAAAAACTGAAGACCCGCCCTCAGCGAAGAAAGTGTAATCGTGTGTACCGAAGTCAAAGACCGCATCGCGGGCTCTCTTCACTTCCACAAACTGAATATGCTCGTGTCGCACCTCCCCTGTCTACCTCTCCTCATTATCTTCCTTAACAAGAAGCATTTTTGCTGTGAACTCTATCACGTAGTGCCCCATCTGCCCTCACCTAAGACACGTACCCCATTCCAGTTATTCTTATTCGAAGAGCTCCTTGATCCTTCTTTTGCCTTCGCCTTAAATTGAATTTGGATGTAGAAGTGAACAAAAGTATATCCCTAGGATTAGGATCTACACTTTGTCTACATAGGCTCAGCCACCTATACGTAAATTTCTTATCATGCACCTTTGCATTAAAAAAATAAGGAAGGGTTATGTTGATGCAGTAGCAAAGACTTATCCCATCAGATTTTGAAATTTATACCCTTCATGCTCTGACTAAGATTATCGGCATCATAGTTTTTCATACCAAGAGCCTCCAACTGATCACAAAGGTTCTTCACCTTAATACAGTAACAAGAATCAAACTACCCCGCTTCAGGCCATGTTGTTCATTCTCCAGGCACCGATGCTTACTTGCGGGCGCATGTTCATTAACTTCCTTCAAAGTATGCCATGACTTTCTTGGGTCTATAATGCCCCCATATAATATATATGGAGGCACATCTTATTAGCTACAAACACTATGATCGCATACATATAGCCCTACTAGACCAAAACAACATGAAAATGGCTTCTTACTCACCACATCCTCTGGTTTACCTTACGCACCATTAATAATTATTTGACATTCCTGGCCCATCAAGAAGCATTTTAGCTCTTCATGAACATTTACAAAATTTTTCCATGTTGGAGTGAGCAACACAAAATCGACAAGCCATACATTATTTCAAATGCAAAAAAAGAATTTGACGATATGATTCTAGAGGAGAATACATGTCCACAGAATTTTCTCAATATCTTATTTCCAAAGGCACTGTTCATTAGAGATCTTGTACGTATGAATAGCTAAAAGGAAAAAAAGATACTTATTGAAAACGATTAGAGCTATGATGTTTGGGATGAATGTACCTTCTTTGGGCAGAAGTTGTGTTGCCCGCAACTTGATCAATCGCATACCGTCTAAGTTCTTGCTAGAAGCATCACTGATTACTAGCATTTAAAATCTTTTGTTGCTGTTCATATTGTATTTTTTTTACTTTATTTAAAGAAAGGAAAGGAAACTAACGAAAGAAGCGAAGCGAGCAGCAATGAGAATATCGATAGTATAAGGTAACGAACTAACGACTCAAAGACAGATCAGAAGCAAAACTCAGCAAGGAGAAGGTCGAACCCAGGTGCTACACTAAAATAGGCATTACCTGGGGCCGCACAACTCAGGCAGACTCTTTACCTGTGCGTATGCCTATTTCGATTTAGGAGGTATTAGAGCAGAGTTTTGGCTAAATCCGTTTCGATTTCTGCTAATTCTCTTCTTGTTGTACCATGTCCAAAGCGTGACGGACATGCCATACTCTAATTAAGAATCTCAGTTCCTAGGCTATTAATGAAGAGGAGAAGCAAAACCAATCATAACAGCACTTCTAATAGTGCAATTATAATCAAGGGATGTGGAATCGACAGATTCTTTAACTCAGGCTTCAAGGGAAGGTCTAATTAGAGCTTAGTAGAAAGACTAATGGGCGAAGTGCTTAGTTGTTAGTTGAAAGAAAGTAGGCCTAACACCATAGAAGGAGGATTGCTTATATAATAACCCATACATAGACGAAAGTAGCATTCAGGCATCGGTGGAAGCGCTAAGTAAAAAAAGTGAAAAAGCTTTGAAGCCGATCGAACCCAACGAGAGTAGCGGATTAGCGGTTGATCTTCTACTTGATCTATCTACCATATTGATTTATTAGAGAGATCGAGTTCCTATGAGGGAAGAAAAGAGTCACCAGCTCTATCGATTATCAAATCCTTGTACCTTTCTGAAAGACATTGCATGGAATAGCTTACACAGAAAGGAGCTTGGTACAAGCTCAGATTCAAAATAGAAGTTCCTGAGCTAGAAAGAATGGGATCAGGGGTGGGTAATAGACTAACTGCCAAGGACCGGAGCAGCTCTACCAGAGGGAGAGGTTTGAAGATGCTCTAACAGATCTGAGTTCAGCTGTTGTACCAATAAGTGAAAGAAAAGAGCGGACTGCAACTAGACTTGAGAAAATAGCAGCTTTTAGGCATCCTCTCATTGAGGAGGTCTTAGATAGAAGATAAGCTGATAGTAGGATTCTCTTAGAGTGATGGAGTATAATAGTAGCAGCAGTTATGGCCCGATACCCATGAGCATTATTGTGAGCAGCTAAGCTAAGGTTGGAAAGGAAGAATGGGTGAGCTTACAGGCTACCTATTTCCTCAGCCGATAAGAGAATCTATCTTCAGCACAAATCGAGGCTTATCGAAGATAAGTATCAAGTCCTCTATCGCTGGACTAGACTAGATTTCGAAGATTGAGGAGTGGCAACTCTCAATGGAATTCCATAACCAATTCCCAAAAGAAAGGTAGTCAAAGACTACCTCTTTCTCTTGGCCTCGCTGGCTCTCCTACCTGGGATCCCAACTACCATCCATATCCATTTACCTTACCTGCTATCGACAATCCTTCCACCTGCTACTCACTCTCCATAGGGAGATGGATGGATTGTGCTTGTGCTATCAAGCTGAAAAATGACTGCTTTAAAGCGGTATTCACAGAAATGAAAAAGATTGAAGTAAACAGATTCGCTAGTTGGGTAAATTGGCACTCTTTCACTAGTGATTGTAAGTTAGGTGCCCTTAAATGATAGGAGGGGAAGAAGCTCTAATGGAAGTATCCAATCCACCAGGAATCCCACCTTTTAGATTCTACATCTGCTACTGCTGGAGTGGAGAATGAATCTACTACATGTGCCAACAAACAAACATATACTATAAATAAGAATAGGCTAGGTATCTATGCCACCAACCTACTCCTGAAAGAAAAACAAGAGCTTCCCCAGCAAACCACTAGAAGTTACCCATCGAGTCGAGAAATGATCCAACTAGAGAAGCAGAATGCTCTTTGTCACCCCGTTTTCCTTGGGACCAAGAACAAACTCCAAAGAAGAAGAAGGACTTATTGCAATCTCAGGTACAATGGCTAGTTGGAAAGTCTTTCAAGCCAATCTCTTGATTCATATTCATGTGAAACCATTGCAACCGATCCTGCATACCAATCATCCGCCGCTTACAGTAATGGCACTAAGCCAAGGTTTGTATGGATTCAGTCCAGTGGAAAAATACATATATTAGGGCAATTCAGTTAGTAGTGTCACTGGTCAATCCCTGGGACATACGCAAGTCCGTCCTTTAAAGCCCCAAAAATTGGGCCCATGAAGCCTTAGATACTCCAAGCCTCAATCTCTATTATCCTTGAACCTAGACCATGGAAGTATGGTTATAGTCCCATTCCATTAGTGGGATCCATAGCCTACGGGTCTTTCCCAAGCCAGTAAAAGAATATGGTTTTCGAGGACTACCCTAAGCCTACAAGTAGGCAGGACTTTTAGTTACAATGTGACAGTTGGGAAAGCCTTTCTAAAGCCAATCGATTATCGGATTTCACCAACCCAACTACCACTACCAGGGGATTCCTAGATCCATTCTCATATCGCATTAAGATTCCAGTCTTCAATCAAACAGAATGAAAGTAGGAGATTGATTAGCTATAGTAGCTGCAAACAAATCTCGTGACGGTGATCAAACATCATTGCTATTGAATAGGCAGCTAGAAGTGAATTCTTCCCTTGCTTTGAAAACTTTTTCGGAAGTCTCTACTAAGACGGGGATAGGTTTTGTTAATCCAGACCGTACTCTATTGACTCAAGAAAGTAGCTTTAGAAGGTGACACCTCCGCTAATTATCAAATTGCGTCTATTGGATAACTACTTTAATCAAAATTCTCAAGTTCCTCAATGCTGGAAAAAGAGCTTTGAGACTTCCCGCCCAAGGAGATAATGTGAATCAATAATGAATGCGATGATCAAAGAAGCGGCGTCACATATGTCAAAGGTACAACTACTACTACCAATATGATTTCCTTGCTTTACTAACGAGCTAACCTACGAACCGCTCCATCGGCTACACGAAGGGACGAGTTAAGGAACAAGAGTCAAAGATGACGTGGACATCATATTTTACAACACAAGCAAAGACAGGAGGCCATTTACATAAGGGCACGTCTTACGTGCCACTACCAACAGTCGCAAGCTTGCTAGCCCTTCTTTTTAAGCTGTAGAGCGTACCAACTTTGATTAACATCGAGTTGTATGTTTCGTTGCTGTCTAATGAGGCGCAGCATCAGTCTGTCCAAGGGATTGAATCCCAAGGCTCTTCTTAGGCTAACATGATTGTTGTAATCTCGGTGGGTTGCCTATTGGAGTTTGATGGAATTCAGTGACAATCCACTCCTTAGGTCATACCAAGGTGCCCTCTTCTACCTATAAGGTTCCCTGTAATGAGGGATCCCATATAGGGGAGATCGCCGTGTTGACATACTAGAATTAGTAGAGGATCGACTCTTTGTCTAGTGAGAAAATCACGGGATAGCAAGCCGGTCACCAACGTAAATCTAAAGATTGATAACAGATTTGTACTTGCTAGCTCTGTGGATCTTAATTATATTCTATTTTGATCTTTATCCTTGGTGGGCATTCCCCCATCTAACGTTAATGGGACAGGGGTACTAGCACGGAAGAAGGCGTTAAATAATCGATATGAATCGCTTTACAAAGCTCTTTCCTTCCCTAATTCGTGTGTCACCATTGAGATGGTAGTTGTTTGAAGACTTTTCGGTCCTAATGGGATTCTTAAAACGAATCTTATTAGTGGTTGCTGATAGTCTTACCAAGGAGTCGTGCATAGCCGTCTACTTGTATGCGAAGGAAGTCCAGCGGCTTATGCAAAAGTCTGGTGCTTTGCATGTTGCACTTTATCTAAAGCAATATGCTAGCTCTTTACAATTAGCATATGGATGAGATAAACGCCCTCCTGAGCTTCTGGTTGTTCCCGTCTCTCTAACCCTAAAGGGTTATTCTCATATCATCCCTCCGTTGATCCGTCAAAAAATGTACCAGAAATATAAGACTACAGATCTATTGGACAAGTGCTGGTTGTCTTTCTTCTGTCTATCAAGAATTATCTTGGTAGCGAATAAGATTGATAAGTCTTTATTTGAGCCAATGACCTCACCAGTCCTTGTTGCGGACCGAGCTGACATGATGGTCAATAAAAGCTACCTTCTTTTATAGATATCATGGTATGCCCCGTGGATAGATCCTATTCCTCTTTATCAAAGGATAACGTAGGAACCAACTTGGAACAAATCCTGCGCCCAATTGACCAAGAAATTGATCAAGAACGGCGTCAATCCTGTCTTAGCGAAAGCTAAGTCTTGCTTCACTATTTACCCATATGAAATGGGTGCCTTCACTTTCTTGGTGAAGTTTGTCCATGCATACGGCCAACAGTGGTCACAAGGGACCATTATACACGATATGCCTTAGACCCAGCTAATAAGCTGTTCTCAGGTTGGTCGTTTGATTGGTACCAAGCCTATGTAAGCCCAGTACTTCCCCATGGTGTTGGTTATGAACGGATCATCACGGGACGTTTGGGTTGCTTGCTAGAGGGAGTGGGAAAACGATGTGTATTTTCCATAGGGAACTATGTTGATCAGCGTTTTCTTAGACCTGTTCATGAGTGGCTTTGTGCTGTCTTACGAAGGTTGCCTACTGATGGCACCTTTTGGTAGACAAAGCAAAGCCTCTTGACCGGTTGACAGGCAGGCAGACATGTTACTCCTATGACTTGAAGTCAGCCACTTATCGGTGGTCATTGTACTTCTTGTTTAGGGTCATGTGCTTTCTTTTTGATCGATCTTTCGCATCTAGTGAATTCCACTCTAGCTATGAATAAGTTCGAGGTACCGTTTGTAAAGCGGTTTACCACTATCTCATTTGTTGCTGGTCAGCCCCTTGGCTATTCTGCTTCGTGGCCTCTCTTTGCCTTCTCCCACCAGATACTCGTGTGGTGGGCGGCAGAACAGCTATATTCGGGTCGACTCTTCTAGGATTATATTGTCCTGGGGGCAATGTTGTGATTACAGATGAGAAGGTGTCCTTGGTGTATAGCTCCGCTCTGGGGGATCTTGGGGTTGATATATCCTATCAAAAGTCCCTGATCTCCCATACGGGCTCTGCCGAGTTTGCTAAGAGAATCAAGGTTCGTGGTTTTACTGTGGATTTATCCTAGTATCCACTAAATCTTGTTTGAATGCTCACCATCTGGGGAGATGTCCGTTCATATGAAGTCTTCCAACACTCGCTTTTCGGCCTTGTGTCGTCTAGCTGGAGTAGGGTACCCGTCTTTTTCACGATTGGCACATTCCCGCAATCTAAAGATTGAAAGATTGTGGGCAATGTACACTAAGGCCTCACTTCCCCTTGACCTATGGTTAAGTCGGGGTCTACCACTAGATCCGTATGTTAAAGGGGCTATTAATGCCCTCCTCATATGTGAGCTTAAACTAAAATCATTAGTTCTCCCTCCGGATGAGGTCTTCCCTTGTTTAGGAGCCAACTCCATTCCTCTCCCTATTGGTCGAGCATTTTCCACCCTCTCCCTATAGGTCGAGCGTCTACCTTCCTCTCCTTATTAGTCGAGCTGAATTCCATCCAGCCTTTCCCTATCGGTCGAGTATCTTCAAACCTCACTAAGCCATTCCCTTACTTGCCCTAAAGCCAAAAGTGGCATCAGCAAGATCGACTGAGTACCAGTACTGCCTTGCCCAAAGCTATCAAAGCAGAACATAGTCTTGATGTAGGCTGCAGGAGTCTGACAAGAACCCCTTATTCTCGCGAGTAAACTACACTTGTTATTGCTACTCTGACTATGAGAGCTAGGAGTTTACTTTCACAGTATAACATAAATAATAAAAGAAAGCAATAGAAAGCTTTCGCATGTATTCGGGTACGGAGCCTACTTTGTAGGGGTAGGTACTAGAAACATATAACCTTCCAGCACACCATAAGAATCTATCCCATGCTCCCAACCTTGTCCAGTCTGAAATGCATGTGTTAAGCTTGTTCCTGATCTCTTTCTTCATTTTCGACAGTGAATTTGCTTTCTCGGGCTTAACTTAAGCTCGAAATCGGCATTGGGACTGTTTGAATAAGCAATAGCAGCACTCATCATTAGCTTCTTCTTTGTCTTTGACTGGAGTCATTGAGCTAGAGTTCGTTCAAAAGCGCAAAAGATGAGTTGAATAGCCTGAGCTAAGGCAATATAAATTACAATTCCGTCTTGACTCCGTCTTGACTATATGGCGGCCTAATTTCCTGATTTGAATCTCGAAAAAGATGTTATACTATGCCTTTTCATTCTCATTCTGGTTCTGGCTGTTCACCTTCAATAATGATTTTTTATCCTCTCCCAACCTTGCCAAGATCAATTCAAGTAGAAAAGGCAGGTAAAAACCTACCTCTAATGGTTTAACTGACCAAAAGTCCAATTTTGTTGTTGATGTGGAAGAATTGGTACTAGCCTACTCGATATCTTCTTTCCGTCAATGGCTGAACCTTCTTTTCATTTGTATGCCTGTGATGTTTGATGCTTCATGGTATTGAGAAAGGCCAGGTCATAGGAATCTTCAAATTCTAAGTCAACAACTGTAACTCGAGCACTTAGCCCTAGCTCTTGGCCTGAGCCCAGTCATTCCCCGCCACTCCCGCTTCGACGATGTACGGGCTGCCGACTCGCCCATAATCTCAAGTTCTTAGGTGGGGACAGGATTCGAACCTACATTCTTTAGGTCATGAGCCTGATGAGTTGACCAATTGTTTTACCCTGCTTCTTCCCCTTCACTTTCTTTCACTATTCCAACCTAGGTCCCTGGCTTTGGTTGCTTGGCCGGGATAGAACCAGCGCTTAGTAAGTGGCGGCGACAACCCTTTGTATAGGTTGGAACTATGAAGCTTACCTTATTATTAGAGAAAGGAGACTTGGCTTTTTCTTCTAACAACGGTTGGCAGCTAAATTCAGTCTTCGAAACCCCATAACAAAAAAAAGTCATAGAGTGCATAAGCCCCTTTAGAGATAAGGGCGACTTTTATGTGGTAGTAATTGCGAATGAGTAAGTAGGAGGCGGCAACTAAAAGAGGTAGCGAGACTGACCACAATTGCAGGAATAGGTTGAGTTTCTTTCATTTTGGTTATGGAAAGTGAAAGTCGTTTCGTTTAGTACGAGATCGCTTCACACCTCGCGGTGCTTACACCTCTCGCCTATCGAAGTTTTCTTCAAAAACCTTGTATGAGAACTTGTATAGAGAAGGATTTCCCGTGGCGCAATAGTCCTTCCATACCAACTTAGCTGCCCAACGCTACTATTGGCATAACAACCGGTACACCATAGGTTGGCCCAACCCAGTCCTCTCGTACTAGGGTTGGCTCCTAGCAGTTCTCCTTTTAACACTAACGGTAGATAGGAACCGAACTATCTCACGACGTTCTAAACCCAACTCACGTACCAATTGAATCAGCAAACAACTGAACCCCTGGGACCTTTTTCAACCCTAGGATGTGATGAGCCGACATTGAGGTATCAAACGACTTCGTTGATAAGAGCTCTTGGGAGTCATTAGCCTATTATCCCTGGCATACCTTTGATTCGTTGAGGAAGAGCCCTTCCACACGGGACTCTCGGATCACTATGGCCGAATTTCGTCTCTGTTCAACCAGTCGGTCTCACAGTCAGGCAGGCTTATACCATTACGCTCATGAGAAGAATCTTAGCTTGAGCCTACCTTCACACACCTCCGTTACTCTTTAGGAGGCATCCGCTCTAGATAAACTACCCACCTTGCAGTACCACGCAACTTTTCAGGATTGGTCGTTGTGTGTCACCACCTCCCACCTATCCTACACATTTGATCAAGGTTGTCACTGTAAAGCTATAGTTATAGTGCACGGGGTATTACCTTCTAGCCGTTGGTACTCCGCATCTTCATGGAGAATTCAATTTCATCGGGTCCATGTTGGAGACAGTGGGGCAATCGTTACACTATTCGTGTAGGTCGCTATTTATGCGGCAAGGAATTTCGCTACCTTAGGACAATTAGAGTTACTGCCGTCGTTTACCAGGGCTTCTATTCAAAGCTTATAACACTTCTCCTTCTGACCTTCCAGCACCGGACATGTGTCATACTTTATACATCGTGTTAGCACTTAGCAGTGTCCTGTGTTTTTAATAAACAGTCGCTACCCCCTAGTATGTGCCGTTTTCCTAATCAAAAGATAGGAGAGCACCCCCTTCTCCTGAAGTTATGGGGTCATTTTGCCTAGTTCTTTTGACATGGTTCTCTCAAGCGCCCTAGTATACTCTACTTGTTCACCTATGTCAGTTTGGGGTACGGTCAGTTCACCAGGAGGATTGCCCTCCCAATTCAAAGTTTTTTCCTAGAAGTTTTAACCTTGTTGACTATGACAACAGTCGTGAATATAAACAGACACGTGACTATGGCTGGGCGGTACACTCTACTCTCTCGCGACCCCTACTCTAATCAAAAGACTAAAGGCCCCTACTGAAGGTAGGTTGCCAAACTAAGATGAGAGTTTTGCCTTTTGAAGCTCGTGTAGGGCGACTAGCCAGGCCGAGTCAGAAAGGCTTTGATGACTCAAAGGCATTAAGCTTAGGGAAAGGAAAGTGAGAGGAAGATGAGGCAGCCCTCGACCCGATCATCCAATTCGCTCCAACAGATATGCATGGTTCTGTAGTCAAAGCAACTTCATCACTTTCGTGTACCCATCGGACGACAGCCCTTTTAGGGGTTCCTTAGGGACCGATTAACTCTGCATAGATTGACTGATCGTAGAAAACCTTCCACTGGCAGGTGATCGTGTTTTTTTACATGATTTCTTGTTACTTATGTTAGCATTCTCACTTCTGATATATCCAGGTCTTGTCACCAAAAACCTTCCCCGATTGACAGAACGTTCCACTATTGACACTTGAAAAAGTAGCTTTCAAGGTCTCGTCGCTTCGGTGAATCACTTGAGCCCTGATACATTTTCGGTGCCATGAAGCTAGACTAGTGAACTATTACGCTTTCTTCAAAGGATGGTTGCTTCCAAGCCCACCTCCTGGTTGTCATCGCTCGATCACCTCCTTCTTCACAAAGTGATTGTTTAGGGACTTTAGTGTACAATCTGGGTTGTTTCCTTCTCGACTTTGGATCTAGCACCCAAAAAGTCTATTTGTACAAACGATGACGGCCTGTATTCGGAGTTTCCCTGGGTTCGGTATGACGAAATGGGGCCACCCTAGCCCATTGAGTACTCTACTGAAATAGATTTTGCAAAAAATCAGCTATATCCGATCTTGGTTGGCCTTTCACCCTTAGCCACAAGTCATCCCCATATTGTGCCACATATGTGCGTTCGGTCCTCTAAGGCCTGTTAGAGCTCTCTTCAACCTGCTCATGGCTAGATAAATCGGTTTCAGGTCAAATAGGAAAAACTAGAGGAATCTACCTCGGGAAAGGGCCTATACTTAATGGTTTAAGCCGCTCTTCCCATTTCCTGGCTGACCCATCATGCAAAAGGTATGCCGTTAGAGTGAGTGCACTTTACTAAAAAGTCAAGCTCTAAGCTCTACTCCTTTGACTGATTGTTCGCATCGGATCTCAGGTTCTCTATTGCACTCCCTAAATAGGGTTCTTTTCACCTTTCCCTCACGGTAGTTGTACACTATCAGTCATTGAGGAATACTTAGGCTTAGAGGGTGGTCCCCCTTTCTCGCGTAAAAGCGATCAGAATTCAAACACGCTGCGTTTTACTAGGAAGGATCGAACCATGGGAACGAATCGATAGGACTATCATGTGATAACCCGAACCTGGCATGCATTTAATGGCATTTAACTGCATTTAATTAAATGCTTAATTAGTTAAATCAACCAATTTGCACTATTTTGATATTTCTCTAAAAAGCATTCAATAATATTTATATTGATTAATTAAAAGATTATTACCTATTCCTATTGTTTATAGTAATTAGATTTATTTTCTTGTGTTTAATTAAGTGTCATCCTAAATGTTAGTGTTTAATTGCATTTGATTACGTGTTTATATCAACTTGTTTATTTGTATCTTGGCATTAACTTCATAATTCTTTAAAATATTCCAGAAATAGTTAAATTAATTATTTTTAACTGAATATTGATTACTTTGACTGTTTTGATTATTTTAATAATCGATTTTAATTTTGTTGCATTAAATTACTCGGTTTTCAATTAAATGAGAAAAGTAGCTCTGAGATGGAGTAAATTTTGAACTATGTTGCTTTTCAAAAATTATATTTTTCTTATATTCCATAATATTTAGGTGTTATTCATTCTTCATCGTTTTGTGCATAGCATATCGAGAGTGGTAGTTAGAGAGTGTTTTCTAGTCCTTAGCAAATAGTGAAAACTAGTATTTAGTGTTTTAATTTTAGTATTTTAGTTGATTGTTGATTAGAATTAAAATTGTGTTAGTGGTTTTAAGCTTAAAATGCACAAAATGAACTACCTTGACCAAGTTTAGTTAGCATTGACCAAGGCTTTGACCAATTGACTAGCTTGTCATCTTTATAAGCTTAAAATAGCAAAAGAAATAAAACATAAAAGCTGAAAAAAAGAAGGTCATGGCCGAAAATACAAGAGGAAAAGAAAAAAAAAGATTTCAACTTTCAAATCTTCAAATCTTCACGTGAGCTTGCACGGGGTTGTTTCTGAGGCATCCAACGAGGTTTTCCTAGAGTCTAGGAGCGTCTAAGGTGAGGGTTTCATTGTTATTTGCGCATTTGAAAATGTTGTATATAAACTTTAATTTTTGGGTTTTAGCCGTAGATTATTAGTTTAACTATTTTGATGCTTAAAGAATGTTCCTTGACAATTGTAGAACACATATTTGTAGACTTTTAGCATTTTCTACGGTTGAAAATAGCAATTGAAATTTTAAATGTGAATGAGATAGTAAAATGTAAATAGTAAACCCTCGTTACGTTAAAGTTGCTTCGTTTTGCGTTCTGTTGATGTAGGAAGGTGCTAGATATGCTAGAATTCCTAAATGTATGGTTTAATTGGATTGTGTAATGGAAAAATGGAGAAAAATGGCTTGGTACATGTTGGGGTCATTTCGGTCGAGTTTGGAAATTTCTCGATTTGCGTGAAGGCATTGTCGAGGTACGTCATGGAAGCACTTTTGGTGCAGTTATGAGATTGGTTGGGTGATCGGTTGAGGTAGTTGTAGTTCAAACGAGCAAAGGGGGAAATCAGGGCTTTGCGATAATTCTAGGGTAAAGTAGGGTTTCGTGGTCTTTAGACGTGTCTTATGGTGTCCTAGGAAGAGTGGTGAAGTCGGTTTCCAAAACTTGTAGCTCGTTTGAAAGTAGTAGCGTTTTAAAAGTTGGGGTCGTTTTGTGTTTTTGTTGGTTTTCATAGTGTTATGCTTGTAGAATGCTTATTATTGCTTGTTATGCTTGTTAAAGTTGGTTATGATTGAATTGTATATCAATTGTTGATAATGCTTGTTAGTGTTGTTCTTGTTACTTTATTGATTGTAATTGCTTATTGTATCGCATGTTGTTACTAACCTGCACTTCAGTGCCTTGCTCGATTATCGTTATATATCTCGTATTGCATTGCATAAGTGTCAGGCGTGTGAGTGATGGGCCTCTCTGGGTAGCCTCGGGTTGCCAGTGTTGGTTGCTCTAGCTCCGTGTCCTATTCCCGTTCTCGCTTGGGTTGCTGCCTAGGGAGTTTGGGTCGTAGAATTGACAGAGTATGTCCGGACTACTCTAAACATAAGTTATAAGGTGGGTGAGCCGGCGCGTCATCATTAAAGTCATCGAAATTGTGATCGAAACATTGCTCGTATGAGTGAACCATAGCCTTCAGAGTGTGGTATAGCTTTGAATGGTTGTGTTAATGCTTTTATTAATTGCTTATTGTATTGATTGTTTGTATTGAATGCTTACTTGTCAGTTATATTTCTTAACTGTCTTATTTGCATTGCACGACTTTCTTTCTCTCCACCTCGATATCTGTCTCGCCCTCACTGAGTATACGTGTTGAGTATACTCACTCCTCACCACCATATTTCAGGAAATTGCCATGTTAGCTGGAAAGTTCATGGTTTCGTGAAAGTTCGTGCTTGAAGAGTTGTCTTGCGTGCTATGTGGCTTGAGTTGTCAAAGATGCAAAGATGTATGTTCATGTGTTGTATGTATTTATTGATAAAAAGAATGTAATTTAAATTTAACTAGGTAATTGTGGTAGAATGATAAGCTAGTTTATGTATTTAGTTAGTATAGTTTAACTTCAATGCATGTTTGTAATGTCCAAAGGAAAAGAGTTAGAATAGAATGATAGTCTATCTTATGCAATAGGTTAGTATAGTTTAATTGTCAAGCTTGAATATACTTGTCAAAGATGAGAAGAGATAGGTTAGCTTTTAAACTGGAAATGTATCTATACTTGTTGTGTTTATTTGTTGAGAACCAAGGCTCGGATGGCCTTGACATGTTTGTATGGTTGGACACGGTGCTAGTCCATTTATATGCTATTGTAGGTTTTTGCATTTTGCCTAGAAACAGGGGAGACTCCGTCCGTCTTTCCCTAAAATTTTGCCCGGTTTTGGTATTGGATTGTGAATAGATTGATTGATAGAACTCCCGGTCTCGAGAGGGATCGGAGTGTTACATATCACCTTCTTTGGCCAGATCTTCCAATTTTTTCACAATTACAGTTCATTGCGCCCGCTCCTTCTAGAAAAGGTCGGCAGCTTGAAAGCTTACTTTATTGTTAGAGAAAGCTTTGGAATCCGTCTTTGTTTTGGAGTTTTCGCCCCAACCTAGGTTAAGGGGTCCGTAGATCGTAGCTTGCTGCTGAAAAATGTAATAAGCTAGCGCAGCTCACTTCGCTCTTCAAGCTCCGCCCCCCTTACTCAACCTCTTAATCTATAAAAAGGCCAAGTCTCCTTTTCATAATAATAAGGTAAGGTTTGAAGCCATAGCTTGCTGGTTTTTCCATCATCCAATCCACAACAAATCGAATGAAACCTGCCGAAAAAGAAGTGAACACTTTCATTGAAGGGCTTGGCTTTCCTGACATGTTTGTTTTTCTTGAAACCCCCAATCCGCTCTCGCTCGCTGCTACTAACAGAGTATCGGTTGATTTCCCTTCCTTTAGCTACTTAGATGTTTCAGTTCATTAAGTTTGAAAAGTCTAAAGATTGCAAACTAGCCACGGAGCTTGGATACAGTTTCCCGATCAGAGATCCATGGACCACAAACGGTATCTTCCCATAGCCTTCTGCCTCTGAAAGCGTCCTTCCTTCTCAATGCCCGGTCATCCATCCAATGCATTCTTTTCGATCTTGTACTAAGGTACATGGAACACCAACCCAATCTCGACGAATCAAATAAAAGTACAAGCAACTACATCTCCTTTGGATCCTGACGTGAACGATTGCTTTCTTGGAACTAATTCATAGGCACTTTCCATCAGTTAGACTTCACACACTAGACTATATAAACAAATATAACAAGTGTACGATACAAAGCATCAACCTACGGAAAAAGGAATTGATTGACTATTGAGTGCAACCCCGTAACTAGATAGACTATGGGTTGTTCAGGTGCGCTTAAAGTCTTATATAACGCATGCCGATGTTGCCATCAACAAACGTTTGACTTTGATTATGAAGAGCTCCAAATAGGCACACAGTAGTTTAGAGTAGAAAGAGCTCTAAGTCGGAATTCAATAGTCCCCGCCCTTGAGAGCGAAGTTGGAAGAATCTCTATTGTCGTATCCGATGATGCTAGCACAGTCAGAAGAATGAGTCATGTGGGAATTGATTCATTTAAGTTTTCGAAGTAAGTTCTCCTAGTTTAGGTTTTAGCACCTTCGCCGTAGAAGCACATCTTTCCGACGCTAAGCGCAAAAGGCACTCGAAGGAGTAGTGGGACCAACCATCACTACCATAAGGCTAACATGTTAAATCCTGCCACCTCAGACTCCTATTTCCCCTCACCTGTCAACAAACAAGTTGGGTGGTCTCCCATAATGTGGTAGGACTCTGTTGCAGGTCTTGAGATTGGCTTATTAAAAAAGGCATCCTCGTCCCCACATCGCTGCCCAACTCGTGATTTGGTTGGATTCCTAAGAAGAAGGCAACGAGGAATAAAAGACAAGAAAAGAAATAGCTACTCGTTAAGGCAAGTGGGAGATTCACAGGCAGTAGCTTAGACTCTCCTGAAGGCCAAGGAGCGGAAAGGAGCCAATCAATTCTTTTTGTTATGAGCAATTGAAGAGAAGAGAATCCACTCAAGAAAAAAGGAAAATTCTTGCATCTGATTTGAGGGGACCCGTTGAACGGCTATTAATAGTAAATAGACATGTGCTCGAAAAAGAATTAGCCAACACAAAAAAAGAGTCATAAATTCCTACCGCTTAAGAAGTTGAGAGAAGATATTTTTCCCAATGGATAAGCATAAAAGAATGTGAGCTGAGCCGGAACGTGAGGACGAGACTTTCTCACTTACTTACTATACATAGGCGCATAAGTGCCACTGGCTTTAAAGTATTTTAAAGAACTGAAACCGCTATTCTAGTTGTACTTATTGCCGAAAGGATTGAAAGCGATATGTATGGATTTATGAATCACCGAATGTAGAATAGAATAACTTCATAATCCTTGACTTTGGCTTTTGGCTAAAGCCTATAGTTCTCTTCTCACTAACGGAAGTCTCTTAGTAAGTAGAATCAGCTCTTCCTGGGGGAAAGCCTAAGTAAGGAGTATTGGCGGGCTATCCATAAGCATTAGTTCTCCCCCTGACCTACCCCCCAACCTCAGGATCAGCGGACGATGCCTTCTTCCAAAAGTCCTCCCTCTTTGCTTTGGCCCAGCGAAAGAGATTGAAAAAGATCCGTACTCTATTCCTCTCTCTATCGGTCGAGCATCTTCAATCCTATCATTCTTTTTCAAGGCTCCCGCTTGAAAGTTCGAGCGCGATCACTCATCTGAATAAGATCTTCCACTGTACCGCTGTGGTGATTGCGGTGGAAGGGCAGGATGGTGCTTTCCGATACCATCTGGCTCTTGAAAACACGACTACTTCAAGGTACACGACGCTTAGTCTTATCCATGAGGCCTTTTCGAAAGTCGTAGGGAACTTGAAGGTCCAATTTGTGAAGAGCTAGGGGTAGCTGTGTGTGTAACGCCCCAACTCGACCCCTCCTACGATTAGTCAGGACGCAATGGAATTTTGGCAGTATAACGATAGTAATTAGGATTCCGAGGCTCTAAACCAACCTCTTCGAAACCCATACATCCAACTCCACAATAACTCAACATTATACAACACAACCACAATATACAATAAACATTTTTTACCATTGTATCCATAAGTTATACGCCTCCGTTCCAACATCATACATTTAGTATATAACATACAATCCCCAAAATAGATTGTAACCAATCTAATAGCCTAATCATATTCCCAAAACAAGACTACTAAGCTAGCAACATTTAATCCATTATCTTTACAACATCATATATATCCTAAACTTCTAAATAAATACATACCAACTAGTTTTAATATATAAGATAACAAAAAGTACATCATCAAATATCAAGGACAAGACTCTGGTATGTAGGACTCGTCCACATATGATACATAATCCTCTTCTGGAGGCATGTACCCGTAATCTGGATCAACTTCACCTGTATGCATGCAATAATTGAGAGTGAGCTTATATAAAACAAGCCCAGTGAGGAGTCGATAGATCTCTAACAATATTTACTATACTCCTTGGAAATTATCCTTTGAGTAGTAAACACACAACAATCATCAATAACAATATAAGCACATTAACTATAATGACCAATCAATAAAGGATACTCTAGTTGGTGTAGCTCTAAACTCCATCAGGATCTCAACCGTTCTTCTTGTAACTCCCCATTACTCACGTACCCGAGGTACCTCTCTAGCCCCTCCCTCCATGACACCTCCGTCATGCGAGGTGTGCATAGTCTATGGTAGTCATACCGGTTTCAACACGACAGCCCAATGCTACCTGAGAGGTGGCACACACATATCAAGACTTAGCAATGATAAAAATTCAGTCACAAGAGGACAACCTTTTCCGTTGACTATCTCCCGGTTCATCAATAATCAATTATCACAGGAGGACAACAAAGTAGGTTGCCTATCTCCCGGTTCAACAATAATCAATCAATATTCATCAATTCAAGAACATAACAACAACTAATCAATTAAACAACAAACAACTAAGTTAGATGACAAAGTAGGCCATCCAGCTTAACATGCATTAAACACACAACCAAACCCTACTCCAACCATCAACAACTCACAATTCAATCACTCAACACCACCCAAACATCTAAAGGCATATATCAACATTTTAAAGAAAGACAACCCGAACTTCTAAAAGTCATAACTTACATTTTACTATTCTAATAACCTCCAAACAAGTTTCTAACACTCATCCACTCAATCAACAACATTCTCCCCCTCGGAAACCAACCATAAACCATCCACATCAAGCCCAACAACCCTAAAACACTAATGCATCAAGGCTGAAATTTTAGGACTTTCACACCGACATTGCAATCGAAATTTTGACATTACAACATTACTACCACGTATTTAACGAACTTTCACAAACTAACAACAAGCAATTCTAACAACTACAACAACATTTATTCAAAAAATAGCGAAATACTCAACTTTTAATACCCAAAAATAGAAATGCATACTGTCACGCCCCAACTCAACCCCACCTACAATCAGTCAGGACGCAACGAAATTTCGGCAGTATAACAACAATAATTAAGACACCGAGGCTCTAAGCCAACCTCTCAAAACATCATACAATCAAACTCCTCAACCAAACAACAATCAATTCCTCAATACCATTAACAACATACAACATAACCATATTATACTATAATCATTCTTAGTTATACGCCTCCGTTCCAACATAACCTTAACTTTAACATACATATCAAAATAGATTACAAACCAACTTAGCAACCCGATCATAGTCAAAAGAGAGACTACTAAGTTAGCATCAACTAGTTCATTATCTTTACTACAACTTATACATCATAAACTACAAAGTAAATAAAAGACAACTAGTTTAATATACAAGATAATAGATTATACAACATCTCACGCATCAAGGAAAAGACTCTGGCACATAGGACTCGTCCACATACGGTACATTATCCCCTTATGGAGGCACGTACCTGTAATCTTGCTCAATAACACCTGTATGCATGCAATAACAGAGAGTGAGCTTATATAAACAAGCTCAGTGAGGATCTGCTAGATCTCTAAACATATTTACTGTACTCCTTGGAAATGATCTTTTGAGCAGTAAACACGCAATAAAACATCAATAACAATGTAAACACATGACTATAATGACCAATCAATAAAGGATACTCTACTTGGTATAGCTCCAAATGCCATCACGATCTTAACCATTCTTCTTGTAACTCCCCATTACTCATGCACCTGAGGTACCTCACTAGCCTCTCCCTCCATGACACCTCCATCATGCGAGCTGGGGGTAGTCTCTGGTAGTCATGTCGTTATCTACCCGATAGCCCGATGCTGCCCAAGAGGTGACACACACATACCAAGACTCGGCAATAATAATAAACATCATTCACTGGAGGACAATCTAGCAGAATTTCCTATCTACCGGTTCATCAATCATCTATCAATAATCATCAATTATCATCAATATAACATCAAGTAATCAATTAAACAACAAAAAACTAAGTTAGATGACAAAGTAAGCCATCCAACTTAACATGCATCAAACTCGTAATCTAACCCTAGTCTAACTATCAACAACTCACAATTCAATCACTGAAACACCACCCAATCATCTAAAGGCTCAATTCAACAATTTAAAGAAAGACAACCTAAACTTCAAATAATCATATCTTACATGCTACTAATTCAAACAACTCCAAATCAGTTTCTAACACTCACCCATTCAATCAACTACATTAGCCCTCTCGGAAACCAACCAAGACACATCAAAATCAAGCCCAACAACCCTAAAATCTCAATGCACCTAGGCTGAAATTTTGGATTTTCACCCAAACATCGCAATCAAAAATTCAGCATTATAACGGTGTTACCACGTAATTAACAAACTTTTAGAAATCGACGGCAATCGATTCCAACCACAACAACTCAAGCTATTCATCAAATGGTAAATCTATCAACTTTAAAATTTCAAAAATAAATAATTTTGCTACAATGGTTCAAATCTCATAGTAATACACATAAATGATCCCTAGCATGCACAGAACAATAATATAACTTCAAATTAACATTCTAACGGTTCAAAATGCAATTAGAAGCAAAAACATAAAATATGACTTTTGAGATCTAGAATTTCTCTCACCTTTGATGTGTTTTGATGTAATAAATGTGTAGAATGGATGCCCAACAAGTGAAATCAATCTTTGAATGAAGTGATTTGGACTTGAATTGCAAAATCTATGTGAAAAAATACTTTTGAAAAACCTTGAAAATGCCTTCTTTTTGCCTCCCCTTGGAATTTCGGTAATGTGTGTGTAAAATGAGTGTGTTTTGTGAGCTTTTGATGTGTGTTGATGATATATTAAGCAAAGGTCAAACAAATAAAAGAAAGTCAAAGGTGGAAACTAATTATTTTTAGTGTTTTCTTGTCTTTTAATTCATTTTCTTGACTACTCTTGCTCAAATTAATTATGAAACACCTAAACTATCTCAAGTAGTTTATTTTTAAGTAACAAGAAGTTTTACATTCAAACAATTTCACCCGGGTCGGCTTAAAACTCAATTTTCTACAAAAGAAGGTGAAGAGTCATATTATTTATTTTCAAATGTCTTTTGAATGCACAATTAATCTAAAATCATTTAATACCACATATAAATACATTTATATTAATATATACTAGGTCAATGAAAGTCAATGCAAGAATCGGGTTTAGAAAAAATTACTATTTGGCTCAAAAACGCTACTTTTCGCCCGAAAAGTCAATTTAAATTACTATTCGATTTCAGAATTAATTTTTATCAAACATGGGTCTATTAATAATAGAGGACTAGGTTTTAAGACGTTTGAAACACCCCTGTAAAAATTTTAGCGGATAGGTATTCAAAATATTATTCACAAAAATCGTCGATAAAATTTCTGATGCCGTTTTTGATGAAAATTTCATGAATGCGTACTTAGCATGTATTAGGAGTATTAATCACATATTTAACACATTCTAAGTCATATAGCACATAAACAAGTCAATTCACGCAAAACAAGGTAAAGCACGTAAATCGAGACAAAGCAAAATATGGGGTCTCACATTTTCCCCCTTTTAAAACAATTACGTCCGTGCAATTCTCGAACAGACAGACAATTAAATCCTCAATCGTTACACTTAACAATACTTCCCTTAATTCCCATTTATCTCTTAGGATGATACCTAACCAAAGACCTCAATAGAAATAAACTTCGTTGACTGCAAGATGATTATCATAATTCCAAGACAATCTTCAATTCATAATTCTCTCCTACCTAATATCGTATTACATATGAAAGAATTCGCAACTCCAAAGTCTTAGCATGACACCACTACTTATCAATCATCCCTTACTACACAAAAGAGCTCTATGAACACCCTCGAGGGTTTAAAAACTCATTCACGATAACATGAATGATTACTGATCAAGGGAATATCTCAAAAGTGACATTGGTCAGAATATGGCTCTTATGAAATTTACAAGGGAATAAGAATATGGAAAGTCACATTCGAGCCAACAATCAAGGGAACAAGAGGTCAAACAGGTTAGAGAATCAAGAGGCTAATAGTTTAATAAGAAAGCATGATAACTAGGATATGGAATGTCTCAGCACCATCAGCTAAATAAGTACAAACAAAGGATTATGACGGATCAAAACAGTGCTGAGTATGTTGAACAAACATTCCTGAACAAGTAAACATTTCAATTCTCGATGATTGTTCAAGGGACCAACAAGTAAGTTGTACTTGAGGTGAAATGAAATTATGAAACAAGAGATGATTAATTCAATAGAAAACATGAGTGGCAAGAGTATCTCAGCACACAATACCAAAGAAATACGAATAAGAAATGATAACAACAGGACAGTGCCGACTACTTCGAGTGAGCAATTACAAGAAAAGTAATGGCTCAGCATTTAATAATAAAACAATAGGATTAACAAGGATCAACAAGAATGACAATGATGTACATAGGTAGGGAGTACATCAAGCAAGTGAAATTCGAACAAGTAAAATGGTATACCAAAGGAAAAATTACTTTCAAATGAATAGTAATAAGATGAAATGAAATATTGAAACCAATGGCTGGAGATATAGAATGAAATAAAGAAGTCCCAAACCTTAACTCCAATAAGCGACATTGCTATAAGAAGCATATATGAATGTTAAGAATAGAAACAATGTCAAATGAGTATAGGATTCATTAATCCAATAAGCAAAACTTTCAAGAAATAATTGATAAACTAGAAAAGTGTAACTCTCTCTCAAATAAGTGAGAATAGAGTAGAAAAGAATAATAAGACTAATAGAATAGGAAGCACAAAGGGGTGTCCCACCTACACATTTAAATACCAACTAGTCAAATCCTACATCTATCTTCCTCCAAAACAAGACACTAAGGAGATCTAGAGAACCCAAGGACTCATAACAATCCCCAAACATGATAAATCACTCTAAAATTTTACATTCCGTACCAGACCAATCACCAAACAAGATAAATCACCGATTACCCAACAAGATTAACAAATGAAGACTCCAAAATCTGATAACACAATACAGATTCACACTAACCCAATATAACACAAGAGAATCCCCAATCAACAATTTAGAAAGTCATACCACCTAGAACTCAAAAGCTCGATGTAGGCAAGTAAATGTTCAGTCACCAAAATGCATTCTTATTTCCTCAAATAATTCTATCTCCCAACAATTACATCTTAGAACAAAGTAACTTTAGTCAGGAATCACTCCAATTGTCTCCAAGGTTTAACGATCAAAACTCCAAAATATCCATTAATAATATAGTGGTCCTAAATAGTACAAATATATACATTTTATACTACACTTCATTCCATTCACAAATATCACTAATTCCTCAAATAAATTCATTCTAAAATAACCTCAAGAAAGTATAGTCTGAGTTGAGACTCCAAAAGTGTCTAATCACAACCTCACGGAAACCTCAACTTATGATCCATCTCCAAGTAATAACAAGTTAAACATGGCAACAAAAGTAATTATAATCATCAAGATACATTGTTATTTCTTCGAACAACTTCATTCTCGCTAAAGGAACATCAAGAACAGATCCATTAAACTGAGACTAAAATCCATAAACATAACAATTAAAATCTCACTGATAAACTACTAGAATAATAATAATTCAAATCATGGCCTACCTCTATTTCCGAAAACTCTTGCAGTCAAATTTACTTCACCCAAAAGAGTCACCCTCAGTTATAGCATATATACAATTATATCTCATGACATCAAGTACCAACATATTACATGATTATCATATATTACAACATTATCACATAACACACAATTAGCATATAAGAGGCCAACATCACATAAATAGGTTATATCACAGAAGTAAGTTATAAACAATTAAAGTCACATAAGCAACAAACTTCACATAAGACAAGTTGATCACGTAACTCACATTGGTCACTTAAAGTACATTGAGCACCTAAAGCACGTTGTTTTATATAAGCTAGTTATAATAATTAAAACCACATAAACAACTAATTTCATACAGACACTTCAATCACATAAAACACATTTGTCACATAATACCTATTAATCATAAAATGCATATTAACTATAACATATTGAGTACGCAAGGCACGTTCTCACATAAAACATACTGACCACATTAGTTCACTTAACACATAAAGCATATTGATCACATAGAAAGTTAGACACATAAGCAAATTAATCACATAAACATATTAACATATGTTTCACTTTTCTTTCAATTAATACGTACTTGTATGCTTAGACCACTACCCATATTTCAAGGATACCCCGTGTGATAACCCGAACCCGGCATGCATTTAATGGCATTTAACTGCATTAAATTAAGTGTTTAATTAGTTAATCATCTATTTTTGTACCATTTTTATATTTCTTTCAGAAGCATTCAATAATTTTTATATTGATTAATTAAAAGATTATTACCTATTTCTATTAATTATAATAATTGGATTTATTCTCTTGTATTTAATTAAGTGATATCTTAAATGTTAGTATTTAATTGCATTTGATTACGTGTTTATATTAACTTGTTTGTTTGTATCTTAGCATTAACTTCATGATTCTTTAAAATATTCTAGAAATAGTTAAATTAATTATTTTTAAATGAATAATGATTATTTTGATTGTTTTGATTATTTTAATAATCGATTTTAATTGTCTTGCATTAAAATTACTCGGTTTTCAAATAAATGAGAAAAGTAACTCCGAGCCGGAGTGAATTTTAAACTATTCCACTTTTCAAAAATTAAAGTTTTATATTATTGCTCATCACTTTATTAGCGATCATTTATTGACGGTTTGATCGTAGTATTTCAAGCTTTTAGCTTAATTTAACTGGTTTTAGTTATTTTCCATTTAATTGCAATGTTTTAACTTGAATTAGATTTAAATGGCATCAAAATAAGTTTATTTCACCATTTTTAACTTAATCTTGATTTTGCAAATGACCAAAATGCCCTTTGTCACCTTTTAAATAATAAAACAAGGCAAAAATCTAACAAAACAATTTGCAAAATGCCTATCTTGTCCTCTCTTTGGGCGAATTCTCCAAGGAGAAAAAAATTGATTTTGCTTGCATTTTCTTCTACAATCATGAGTGAAATTGCTCGGGGGTCGTGGCTCGGGTCCTTGCGGGTCTTGGTCTTCAATCTCTTTGAGGGTTTTCACGCTTTTGTGCATATTTTGTGAAATTTGATTTTTGATTCAAATTTTTAGATTTGATATTTAATGCGTTATAATGCTTGAAATTGCTTGGAATTTCTTCTTTAGAGAATTAGAACATTGCTTGTTAGTTATTTAGCGATTTTTACGGTTAGAAATGCAAATTGAATTTAGGCAAGAACGTGAATAGTAAAACCCTAGAATTTCGGATTTTTTATCCGAATTGCGATTTCTTGATTTGGATAGGTGGCATTAATGATAGAAAGATAAAATGTGCAATAAAACGGATCGACCTTTGTTAAAATTAGAAATTAGACAAAGAAACGTAAAGGGACCATTTGACCAAAGGTTGACCGTGCTCGAATTGAGTTGGGGGTTTTGCTATTGAGGGCATGGAAGCACTTTTGGCATTGTTGTGGTGTTGATTGAATGACCGGTTAGTATAGTTGTAGTTCAAACGCAGTAGGTAGACTTTCGGGCCTCGGGTAAGAAAGTGAAGTTTAGTGACATAGGAACTTGCCTTGTAGTACCTAAGTGAATGTAGTGAAATCAGTTTCCTAATCCTGTAGCTCGTTTGCTCGTAATTGCCTTCGGAAGTTAAGGATTGAATAGTGATATTTGTCATTTTCGTGTTTGAACTGCTATTACTTGTTTGATTGATATTATTTGTTGACAATCATGCTTGAAAAGTTGATTGATTGCTATTACTGATTGTAAATGCTTGATATCTCGTTTATCGCCACTAATCTGCACTTCCGTGCTATCGCTCGTTTATTGCTTGTATCTCGTATTGCATTGCATTAGTGTCAGGCGCGTGAGTGATGGGCCTCTCTGGGCAGTCTCGGGTTGCCAGGGTTGGTTGCTCTAGCTCTGTGTCCTATTCCCATTCTCGCTAGGGATGCCGCCTTGGGAGATTTGGGTCGTAGATGTGTCGGGGTACTTCCGGAGTATACCCAGTAGATGTTGTAAGGTCGTTGTGCGCTTATTGTCATCGTTGTCAACATCAAGCTCGAGATTGATGTAATGCTCGTGGAATCGAATCGCATGGTACATTGCTCGTATGAGTGAACCACAGCCTTCAGAGTATGGTATAGCCTTGAATGGTTGTGTTACTGCTTTCTTTAATTGTTTATTATGTTGATTGTTTATATTGAATGCTTACTTGTCAAATATATTGCTTAACTGCCTTATTTGCATTGCACGACTTTCTTTCTCTCCACCTCGATATCTGTCTCGCCCTCACTAAGTATACGTGTTGAGTATACTCACTCCTCACCACCATATTTCAGGAAATGCCTTGTTAGCTAGAAAGTTCATGGATACGTGAAAGATCATGCTTGAAGAGTTGTCTTGCGTGCTATGTGGCTTGAGTTGTCAAAGATGCAAAGATGTATGTTTCATGTATTGTATGTATTTAATGTTAAAAGGAATGTAATTTAAGTTTTACTAGATTATTGAAGTGGTTTGATAAGCTAGTTTATGTATACAGTTAGTATAGTTTAACTTCAATGCATGTTTGTAATGTCCAAAGGAAAAGAGTTAGAATGGTATGATAGACTATTTGATGCAATAAGTTAGTTTAGTTTAGTTGCCAAGCAAGAATGTACTTGTCAAAGATGATAAGAGATAGGTTAGCATTTAAACTGGAAATGTATATTTACTTGTGTTCGCTTGTTGAGAACCAAGGCTCGGATGGCCTTGAGGTGTTTTTATGGTTGGACAAGGTGCTGGTCCACTTATATGCTATTACAGGTTTTACATTTTGCCTAGAAACAGGGGAGACTCCGTCCATCTTTCCTTAAAATTTTATGCCCGGGTTTGGAATTGGGTTGCGATTAGATTGATTGATAGAACTCCCGGTCTCGAGAGGGATCGGGGTGTTACAAGTGGTATCAGAGCTTGTTTAGCTCATAAGCTGGGACAGGGTCCTTGGTTTGGTGGGTAGTGATCCTTGAATGTATGCTTGTTACGTGTGTCTTTAAAGTGTATGCTTGTATGTGAGATTGTGTGTCTTGACTTGAATGTATGCACCTATGTGATATAGTTATATGTTATGTGTTAAATGTTTCTCAAGTAAAGTGAAGTGTCTAGTTGTGCATTGAATTGACCTATTGAATTGACCTCGTGAATCGAAACGACCTCGTGAATTGTTATTTGCTTGAAGTATTGCTTGCAATGTGTGTATTGAAATGTCTTGAATTGGTTATGCCGTGATTTGAATTGATTATGTTGTGCTTGACTTGATTTTCGTGCTTGAGTGACTTTGTTGAATAAACTGATTTACAAACATGCTTGCATAATAGATTAAGGCATATATGTATAAATGTGATATCTTGGCATTCATACATGTCCTATTGAAATGGTAAGAATGACCTCTTCCGCCCCTGAAGAGAAGTGGTTAGTAGCAGGCCCTCCAAGTTATGTGGATTGACGGGAATGAGTAGTATTTGACTAGCCTTGATTTGGGAGTTGGTGTTTGCTCTTGGAGCTCGGTTATTGGCGAAAGAGTAGCTTTCTTTTGGGGTTCTATTTGGTTGTTCTCTGGAACATTGTTCGGGTACTTTCTTTGGCATCCCTCAGTTGGTTTGGTAATTGGAATTCCTATCGGACTTATTGTGTAATATTACTTACGGTATTCTTTGGAATTCTTATTAGGCATTCTACTAGTATTTTTCCTTATTGGCATTTATTGGAAGATCCTACACTTGGAATTCTGCTTGGACTTATTATCTTGTATTGTTTACGGTATGATGTGTAGTACTTTAGACTTTCTTGGTGGTAAGGTTGTATAAAGTTTCACCCAGTAAGTGGTGATGAAGCCTCGAAGTTTGATCTTGTTCATGTTGTATCTTCTCGGGCTTCTCCTTCGGCCTTTCCACACAGGGGAATCTATACTTGCTGTTTTACTAAGATGTTGCGGTAGGGACTCAGTGATCGGAGGATTTCATTTAGAGATTGGCCTTTGGTATTCTTCTCTATATTCTTTTACAGAACTTTCAGTTAGATCTGCTTACGGTAATCAGCACTGCATGAGGTGCATCTACTCTGGCTATCTTTTAACTTTCTTATTTGGTACTTGTTAGACTTCTATTGGAGATTCATAAATAGGGTATTCCTTCGGTATTCTTCTTGCCATTAATATGTGGTATTGATATTATCTACAGTATCCCTACTTTAGTCATTAGTTGGTATTTTCTCGGCATTCTTGGTTGGGATTTCTATTCGGGTTTCCCTACGAGCATCCTTATTCACTATCTTGCTCAACAACAAATGAAGATTAGTCAGAGTTACGTTTCAGAGGATGCTGAGTTCTATTGGAAGAAGAATTGCAAGAACGCAATTGTCTTAAGGGGGGAAAGATGTGATAACCCGAACCCGGCATGCATTTAATGGCATTTAACTGCATTTAACTAAGTGTTTAATTAGTTAATCATCTATTTTTGCACCATTTTTATATTTCTTTCAGAAGCATTCAATAATTTTTATATTGATTAATTAAAAGATTATTACCTATTTCTATTAATTATAATAATTGGATATATTCTCTTGTATTTAATTAAGTGATATCTTAAATGTTAGTATTTAATTGCATTTGATTACGTGTTTATATTAACTTGTTTGTTTGTGTCTTAGCATTAACTTCATGATTCTTTAAAATATTCTACAAATAGTTAAATTAATTATTTTTAAATGAATAATGATTATTTTGATTGTTTTGATTATTTTAATAATCGGTTTTAATTGTCTTGCATTAAAATTACTCAGTTTTTAAATAAATGAGAAAAGTAACTCCGACCCAGAGTGAATTTTAAACTATTCCACTTTTCAAAAATTAAAGTTTTATATTATTGCTCATCATTTTATTAGCGATCATTTATTGACCGTTTGATCGTAGTACTTCGAAAATTAGAGTTAGAGAAATATTCCTCGGACTTGATGAAAAATGTTTTTAGCTTAATTTAACTGGTTTTAGTTGTTTTTCATTTAATTGCATTGTTTTAACTTGAATTAGATTTAAATGGCATCAAAATAAGTTTATTTCACCATTTTTAACTTAAGCTTGATTTTACAAATGACCAAAATTCCCTTTGTCACCTTTTAAATAATAAAACAAGGCAAAAATCAAACAAAACGATTTGCAAAATGCCTATCTTGTCCCCTCTTTGGGCGAATGGTCCAAGGAGAAAAAAAAATGATTTTGCTTGCATTTTCTTCTACAATCCTGAGTGGAATTGCTCGGGGGTCGTGGCTCGAGTCCTTGCAGGTCTTGGTCTTCAATCTCTATGAGGGTTTTCACGCTTTTGTGCATATTTTGTGAAATTTGATTTTTGATTCAAATTTTTAGATTTGATATTTAATGCGTTATAATTCTTGAAATTGCTTGGAATTGCCTCTTTAGGGTTCGTAGAGCATTGCTTGTTAGTTATTTAGCGATTTTTACGGTTAGAAATGCAAATTGAATTTAGGCAAGAATGTGAATAGTAAAAATGAATAGTAAAATCCTAGAATTTCGAATTTTTGATCCGAATTGCGATTTCTTGATTTGGATAGGTGGCATTAATGATAGAAAGATAAAATGTGCAATAAAAACGGATCGGCCTTTGTTAAAATTAAAAATTAGACAAAGAAACGTAAAGCGGTCGTTTGACCAAAAGTTGACCGTGCTCGAATTGAGTTGGGGGTTTTGCCATTAAGAGCATGGAAGCACTTTTGGCGCTGTTGTGGTGTTGATTGAATGACCGGTTAGTATAGTTGTAGTTCAAATGTAGTAGGTGGACTTTTGGGCCTCGGGTGAGAAAGTGAAGTTTAGTGACATAGAAACGTGCCTTGTAGTGCCTAAGTGAATGTAGTGAAATCGGTTTCCTAATCCTGTAGCTCGTTTGCTCGTAATTGCCTTTGGAAGTTAGGGATTGAATAGTGATATTTGTCGTTTTCGTGTTTGAACTGCCTATTACTTGTTTGATTGATGTTATTTGTTGACAATCATGCTTGAAAAGTTGATTGATTGCTATTATTGATTGTAAATGCTTGATATCTCATTTATCGCCACTAATCTGCACTTTCGTGCTATCGCTCGTTCATTGCTTGTATCTCGTATTGCATTGCATTAGTGTCAGGCGCGTGAGTGATGGGCCTCTCTGGGCAATCTCGGGCTGCCAGGGTTGGTTGCTCTAGCTCTGTGTCCTATTCCCATTCTCGCTAGGGATGCCGCTCTGGGAGATTTGGGTTGTAGATGTGTCGGGGTACTTCCGGAGTACACCCAGTGTATGTTATAAGGTGGTTGCGCGCTTATTGTCATCATTGTCAACATCAAGCTCGAGATTGATGTAATGCTCGTGGAATCGAATCGCATGGTACATTGCTCGTATGAGTGAACCACAGCCTTCAGAGTGTGGTATAGCCTTGAATGGTTGTGTTAATGCTTTCTTTAATTGTTTATTGTATTGATTGTTTATATTGAATGCTTACTTGTCAAATATGCCTTATTTGCATTGCACGACTTTCTTTCTATCCACCTCGATATCTGTCTAACCCTCACTGAGTATACGTGTTGAGTATACTCACTCCTCACCACCACATTTCAGGAAATGCCTTGTTAGCTGGAAAGTTCGTGGATACATGAAAGATCATGCTTGAAGAGTTGTCTTGCGTGCTATGTGGCTTGAGTTGTCAAAGACGCAAAGATGTATGTTTCATGTATTTTATGTATTTAATGTTAAAAGGAATGTAATTTAAGTTTTACTAGATTATTGAAGTGGTTTGATAAGCTAGTTTATGTATACAGTTAGTATAGTTTAACTTCAATGCATGTTTGTAATGTCCATAGGAAAAGAGTTAGAATGGTATGTCAGACTATTTGATGCAATAAGTTAGTTTAGTTTAGTTGCCAAGCATGAATGTACTAGTCAAAGATGAGAAGAGATAGGTTAGCGTTTAAACTGGAAATGTATATTTACTTGTGTTCGCTTGTTGAGAACCAAGGCTCGGATGGCCTTGAGGTGTTTGTATGGTTGGACACGGTGCTGGTCCACTTATATGCTATTACAGGTTTTACATTTTGCCTTGAAACAGGGGAGACTCCGTCCGTCTTTCCCTAAAATTTTATGCCCGGGTTTGGAATTGGGTTGCGATTACTCGAGAGGGATCGGGGTGTTACACCCCGGCTGACTGCTAATCAAGCTCTGATACCACTTTAATGTCACGCCCCCAACTCGACCCCACCTACGATCAGTTAGGACGCAACGAAATTTCGGCAGTATAACGACAGTAATTAAGATACCGAGGCTCTAAACCAACCTCTCAGAACATCATACAATCAAATTCCTCAACCAAACAACAATCAATTCCTCAATACCATTAACAAAATACAACATAATCATATTATACAATAATCATTCTTAGTTATACGCCTCCGTTCCAACATAACCTTAACTTTAACATACATATCAAAATAGATTACAAACCAACTTAGCAACCCGATCATAGTCAAAACAGAGACTACTTAGTTAGCATCAACTAGTTCATTATCTTTACTACAACTTATACATCATAAACTACAAAGTAAATAAAAGACAACTAGTTTAATATACAAGATAATAGAGTATACAACATCTCAAGCATCAAGGACGAGACTTTGGCAGATAGGACTCGTCCACATATGGCACATTATCCCCTTCTGGAGGCACGTACCCATAATCTTGCTCAATAACACCTGTATGCATGCAATAATAGAGAGTGAGATTATATAAACAAGCTCAGTGAGGATCTGATAGATCTCTAACAGTATTTACTGTACTCCTTGGAAATGATCCTTTGAGCAGTAAACACGCAATAAAACATTAATTACAATGTAAACACATAACTATAATGACCAATCAATAAAGGATACTCTTGTAACACCCCGATCCCTCTCGAGACCGGGAGTTCTATCAATCAATTTAATCACAACCCAATTCCAAACCCGGGCAAAATTTTTAGGGAAAGACGGACGGAGTCTCCCCTGTTTCTAGGCAAAATGTAAAACTTTTAATAGCATATAAGTGGACCAGCACCGTGTCCAACCATACAAACACCTCAAGGCCATTCGAGCCTTGGTTCTCAACAAGCGAACACAAGTAAATATACATTTCCAGTTTAAATGCTAACTTATCTCTTCTCATGTTCGACAAGTACATTCATGCTTGGCAACTAAACTATACTAACTTAATGCATAAAATAGACTATTATACCATTCTAACTCTTTTCCTTTGGACATTACAAACATGCATTGAAGTTAAACTATACTATCTGAATACATAAACTAGCTTTTCAAATCACTTCAATAACCTAGTAAAACTTAAATTACATTCCTTTTTAACATTAAATACAAACAACACATGAAACATACATCTTTGCATCTTTGACAACTCAAGCCACATAGCACGCAAGACAATTCTTCAAGTATGAACTTTCACGTAATCACGAACTTTTCAGCTAACATGACATTTTATGAAATGTGGTGGTGAGGAGTGAGTATACTCAACACGTATACTCAGTGAGGGCGAGACAAATATCGAGGTGGAGGGAAAGAAAGTCGTGCAATGCAAGTAAGGCAGTTAAACAATATAACTGACATGTAAGCAATCAATATAAACAATCAATACAATAAACAATTAATAAAAGCACTAACACAACCATTCAAAGCTATACCACACTCTGAAGGCTATGGTTCACTCATACGAGCAAGGTACCATGCGATTCGATTCCACAAGCATTACATCAATCTTGAGCTTGATTTTGACAACGATGACAATAAGCGCACAACTACCTTATAACTTCCACTGGGTGTACTCCGGAAGTACCCCGACACATCTATGACCCAAATCACCCAGGACGGCATCCCTAGCGAGAATGGGAATAGGACATGGAGCTAGAGCAACCAACCCTGGCAGCTCGAGACTGCCCAGAGAGGCCCATCACTCATACGCCTAACACTAATGATATGCAATACGAGATACAAGAATTAAACGAGCAATAGCATGAAAGTGCAGATTAGTGGCGATAAACGAGATATCAAGTATTTACAATCAACATTAGCATTCAATTCACTTTTCAAGCATGATTATCATTAACTTCAACTAGAACATCAACTAGACACGTAATAGCAGTTCAAACACGAAAACATCAAATATCACTATTCAATCCCTAACTTCTAAAGGCAATTACGAGCAAACGAGCTACAGGATTAGGAAACCGATTTCACTACATTCACTTAGGCACTACAAGGCACGTTTCTATGTCACTAAACATCATTTTCCCAACCGAAGCCCGAAAGTCCACCTACTGCGTTTGAACTACAACTATGCTAATTGGTCGCTCAATCAACGCCACAATAGCACCAAAAGTGCTTTCATACCCTCAATAGCAAAACCCCTAACTTAATTTGAGCACGGTTAACTTTTGGTCAAACGGCCCCTTTTCGTTTCTTTGTCTAATTTTCAATTTTAACAAAGGCCGATCCATTTTTATTGCACATTTGATCTTTATATCATTAATAGCACCTATCCAAATCAAGAAATCGCAATTCGGATCAAAAATCCGAAATTCTAGGGTTTTACTATTCATTTTTACTATTCACATTCTTGCCTAAATTCAATTTGCATTTCTAACCGTAAAAATCGCTAAATAACTAACAAGCAATGCTCTACGAACCCTAAAGACGCATTTCCAAGCAATTTCAAGCATTATAATGCATTGAATATCAAATCTAAAAATTTGAAACAATAATCATATTTCACAAAATATGCACAAAAGCGTGAAAACTCTCACAGAGATTGAAGACCAAGACCCGCAAGGACCCGAGCCACGATCCTCGTCCGATTCCATGCAAGATTTTGGCCTAAAATGCAAAATCAATTTTTTTTTCTTTGTCCCTTAAGTTTCGGCCATGGGGGGGACTTGGGGGGAATTTTGGTTTTGTTTTTTTTTTTTTTCAGTTTTGCTTAATTTTGGCTATTTAAAAGATGACAAAGGCTCAAGGGCTAAATGATCATTTAGCAAAGTCAAAACTCAAGTTAAAATGGTCAAATAAGCTTATTTTGAAGCCATTTAATCTAATTCATGTTAAGAAAATACAATTTTAATGAAAACCAACTAAAGCTAGCTAAATTAAACTAAAAACATTTTTCACTAAGTCCGACGATTATTTCTCTAACTCTCATTTTCGATGCACTACGATCAAACAGTCAATAAATAATCGCTAATAAAGTGATGAGTAATAATATAAAACTATAATTTTTTTTGAAAAGTAAAATAGTAGAATAGTTTAAAATTCACTCCAGCTCGGAGTTACTTTTCTCAATTAATTGAAAATCGAGTAATTTAATGCAAGAAAATTAAAACCGATTATTAAAATAATCAAAACAGTCAAAGTAATCAATATTCATTTAAAAATAATTAATTTAACTATTTCTAGAATATTTTAAAGAATTATGAAGTTAATGCTAAGATACAAATAAACAAGTTAATATAAACACACAATCAAATGCAATTAAACACTAACATTTAAAATGATACTTAATTAAATACGGAAAAGTAAATCCAATTTCTATTAATAATAGAAATATGTAATAATCTTTTAATTAATCAATATAAAAATTATTGAATGCTTCTGAAAGAAATATCAAAATGGTGCAAAAATAGATGATTAACTAATTAAACACTAAATTAAATGCAGTCAAATGCCATTAAATGCATGCCGGGTTCGGGTTATCACTTCCTTCCCCCCTTAAAATAATTGCGTCCTCACAATTCTTCTTCCAATAGAACTCAGAATCATCTGAAATCCAACTCTGACTAATCTTCATCGGTTGCTGAGCAAGATAGTGAATAAGGATGCTCGTAGGGAAACCCGAATAGAAATCCCAACCAAGAATGCCGAGAAAATACCAACTAAAGACTAAAGCAGAGATACTGCAGATAAAATTAACATCACATATTAATGAGAAGAAGGATGCCAGAGAAATACCCCACATACGAATCTCCAATAGAAGTTCAACTACAACTGCTCGAGAACTCCCTAACAAGAAACCAAATAAAGACTCAACTGAAGATTCCATCCAGAGGTCCAAAGAAATACCCCGCTAGTCATGAATTTCATAGAAGAATTCACTGTTAAGAGTGCTGAGGAAAGTACTAAGAAAACCCAATCAAGTATACTTCAAAACTTTCAGAGAAGTCTTCCAAATTATAACCCCATAGGATAACCAATTAGATTCCGAGTATCGCTATCAAATGCTGAGAATAATGTCAAAGGAAATAGCAGAGAAAATATAATGTGCCCAATAAGACCATCAAGTTGAATAACAAATATAGTTTCCCAGCTAGACGAAAACCCTAAGGAAAAATACCGAGCTGGTGCACAATATACAAAACAAAACTCCGAGGCCCCTGCACTGTTTGCCTAGTAAGTACTTTATACAACCTTGCCAATAAGGAAACCCAATAAGAGAATACCAAAGGAACGCTACCAAGAGCCATCATTAAGAAGAGTCTTAGAAGTATGCCAATAACCGAGCTCCAAAGACAAACACCAACTCCCAAATAAAGGCTAATTAAATGCCATTCATTTCCTGCCAATCCATACACCTTGAAAGACCAACTGTGAACCACTTTCTTCAGGGGAGAAAGGAGTCTTTCTTACCATTTCAATAGGACATGTATGAATGCCAAGATATCACATTTATACACATGCCATAAACTACTATGGAAGTAAGTTTATAAAACAGTTTATTCAACAAAGTCACTCAAGCACGACAATCAAGTCAAGCACAACATAATCAATTCAAATCACGACACAACCAATTCAAGACATTCCAATACACACATTACAAGCAATACTCCAAGTAAATAAAAATTCACGAGGTCGATTCGATTCACGATATCAATTCAATAGGTCAATTCAATGCACAACTAGACACTTCACTTTACATGAGAAACTTTTAACACATAACACATAACTATATCACATAGGTGCATACATTCAAGTCAAGACACACAATCTCACATACAAGCATACACTTTCAAAACACTCCTAACAAGCACACATTCAAGAGTCAATACCCACCAGACCAAGGACCCTGTCCCAGCATATGAGCTAAACAAGCTCTGATACCACCTGTAACACCCCGATCCTTCTCGAGACCGGGAGTTCTATCAATCAATCTAATCACAACCCAATTCCAAACCCGGGCAAAATTTTTAGGGAAAGACGGATGGAGTCTCCCCTGTTTCTAGGCAAAATGAAAACCTGTAATAGTATATAAGTGGACCAGCACTGTGTCCAACCATACAAACACCTCAAGGCCATTCGAGCCTTGGTTCTCAACAAGCGAACACAAGTAAATATACATTTCCAGTTTAAATGCTAACTTATCTCTTCTCATCTTTGACAAGTACATTCATGCTTGGCAATGAAACTATACTAACTTATTGCATAAAATAGACTATCATACCATTCTAACTATTTTCCTTTGGACATTACAAACATGCATTAAAGTTAAACTATAATATCTGAATACATAAACTAGCTTTTCAAGTCATTTCAATAACCTAGTAAAACTTAAATTACATTCCTTTTTAACATTAAATACAAACAACACATGAAACATACATCTTTGCATCTTTGACAACTCAAACCACATAGCAAGCAAGAAAACTCTTCAAGCACGAACTTTCACGTAATCACGAACTTTCCAACTAACATGGCATTTCCTGAAATGTGGTGGTGAGGAGTGAGTATACTCAACACGTATACTCATTGAGGGCGAGACAGATATCGAGGTGGAGAGAAAGAAAGTCGTGCAATGCAAGTAAGGCAGTTAAGCAATATAACTAACATGTAAGCAATCAATATAAACAATCAATACAATAAACAATTAATAAAAGCATTAACACAACCATTCAAAGCTATACCACACTCTGAAGGCTATGGTTTACTCATACGAGCAATGTACCATGCGATTCGATTCCATGAGCATTACATCAATCTCGAGCTTGATGTTGACAACGATAACAATAAGCGTGCAACCACCTTATAATTTCCACTGGGTATACTCCGGAAGTACCCCGACACATCTACGACCGAAATAACCCAGGGTGGCATCCCTAGCGAGAATGGGAATAGCACACGGAGATAGAGCAACCAACCCTGTCAGCCAGAGATTTCCCAGAGAGGCCTATCACTCACACGCCTGACACTAATGCAATGCAATACGAGATACAAGCAATAAATGAGTAATAGCACGAAAGTGCAGATTAGTGGCGATAAACGAGATATCAAGCATTTACAATCAACATTAGCATTCAATTCACTTTTCAAGCATGATTATCATTAACTTCAACAAGAACATCAACTAGACACATAATAGCAGTTCAAACACGAAAACATCAAATATCACTATTCAATCCCTAAGTTCCAAAGGCAATTACGTGCAAACAAGCTACAGGATTAGGAAACCGATTTCACTACATTCACCTGGGCACTACAAGGCACGTTTCTATGTCACTAAACTTCATTTTCCCAACCGAAGCCCAAAAGTCCACCTACTGCGTTTGAACTGCAGCTATGCTAATTGGTCGCTCAATCAATGCCACAACAGCGCAAAAAGTACTTCCATACCCTCAATAGCAAAACCTCCAACTCAATTCGAGCACGGTCAACTTTTGGTCAAACGGCTCCTTTTCGTTTATTTGTCTAATTTCTAATTTTAACAAAGGCTGATCCGTTTTTATTGCACATTTTATATTTCTATCATTAATGGCACCTATCTAAATCAAGAAATCCCAATTCGGATAAAAAATCAAAAATTTTAGGGTTTTACTATTCACGTTCTTGCCTAAATTCAATTTCCATTTCTAACCGTAAAAATTGCTAAACAACTAACAAGCAATGCTCTACGAACCCTAAAGAGGCATTTCCCAGCAAATTCAAGCATTATAACGCATTGAATATCAAATCTAAAAATTTGAAACAATAATCAAATTTCACAAAATATGCACAAATGTGTGAAAACCCTCACAGAGATTGAAGACCAAGACCCGCAAGGACCCGAGCCACGATCCTCGTCCGATTCCACGCAAGATTTTGGCCTAAAATGCAAAATCAAATTTTTTTTCTTTGTCCCTTAAGTTTCGGTCATGGGGGTGGGAGGGACTTGGGGGGAATTTTGGTTTTGTTTTTTCTTTGTGTCAATTTTGCTTAATTTTGGCTATTTAAAAGATGACAAAGGCTCAAGGGCAAAATGGTCATTTAGCAAAGTCAAAACTCAAGTTAAAATGGTCAAATAAGCTTATTTTGATGCCATTTAATCTAATTCATGTTAAAACAATGCAATTTTAATGAAAACCAACTAAAACTAGCTAAATTAAACTAAAAACATTTTTCACTAAGTCCGAGGAATATTTCTCTAACTCTCATTTTCAATGAACTATGATCAAACAGTCTATAAATGATCGCTAATAAAGTGATGAGTAATAATATAAAACTATAATTTTTTTTTGAAAAGTAAAATAGTAGAATAGTTTAAAATTTACTCCGGCTCGGAGTTACTTTTCTCAATTAATTGAAAACTGAGTAATTTAATGCAAGAAAATTAAAACCGATTATTAAAATAATCAAAACAGTCAAAGTAATCAATATTCATTTAAAAATAATTAATTTAACTATTTCTAGAATATTTTAAAGAATTATGAAGTTAATGCTAAGATACAAATAAACAAGTTAATATAAATACGCAATCAAATTCAATTAAACACTAACATTTAAAATGACACTTAATTAAATAGGGAAAAGTAAATCCAATTTCTATAAATAATAGAAATAGGTAATAATCTTTTAATTAATCAATATAAAGATTATTGAATGCTTCTGAAAGAAATACCAAAATGGTGCAAAAATAGATGATTAACTAATTAAACACTAAATTAAATGCAGTCAAATGCCATTAAATGCATGCCGGGTTCGGGTTATCACAACTCTAGTTGGTGTAGCTTCAAACGCCATCACGATCTCAACCATTCTTCTTGTACCTCCCCATTACTCATGCACCCGAGGTACCTCACTAGCCCCTCCCTCCATGGCACCTCCATCATGCGAGTTGGGGGTAGTCTCTGGTAGTCATGCCATTATCAACCCGACAACCCGATGCTCCCCAAGAGGTGGCACACACATACCAAGACTCAGCAATAATAATAAACATCATTCACAGGAGGACAATCTAGCAGAATTTCCTATCTCCCGGTTCATCAATCATCAATCAATAATCATCAATAATCATCAATTATCATCAATATAACATCAAGTAATCAATTAAACAACAAACATCAACAATAGTCACCTATCAAACTTAACATGCATTAAACACGTCATCTAACCGTAGTCTAACCATCAAAAACTCACAATTCAATCACTCAAACACCACCCAATCATCTAAAGGCTCAATTCAACAATTTAAAGAAAGACAACTTAAACTTCAAATAATCATATCTTACATTCTACTAATCCAAACAACTCCAAATTAGTTTCTAACACTCACCCATTCAATCACTACATTAGCCCTCTCGAAAACCAACCAAGATACATCAAAATCAAGCCCAACAACCCTAAAACCTCAATGCACCTAGGCTAAAATTTTTGGATTTTCACCCAAACATCGCAATCGAAAATTCGGCACTATAACGGTGTTACCACGTAATTAACAAACTTTTAGAAATCGACGGCAATCAATTCCAACTAGAACAACTCAAGATATTCATCAAATGGCCAAGCTATCAACTTTAAATATTCGAAAATAAATAATTTTGCTACAATGGTTCAAATCTCGTAATAATACACATAAACGATCCCTAGGATGCACTGAGCAATAATATAACTTCAAATTAACATTCCAATAGTTCAAAATGCAATTATAAGCAAAAACATAAAATATGACTTTTGAGATCTAGAATTTTTCTCTCACCTTTGATGTGTTTTGATGCAAGAAATGTGTAGAATGGATGCCCAACAAGTGAAATCAAGCTTTGAATGAAGTGATTTGGACTTGAATTGCAAAATCTTTGTGAAAAATGCTTTGAAAAACCTTGAAAATGCCTTCTTTTTGCCTCCCCTTGGAATTTCGATAATGTGTGTGTAAAATGAGTGTGTTTTTTGAGATTTTGATATGTGTTGATGATATATTAAGCAAATGTCAAACAAATAAAAGAAAGTCAAAGGTAGAAACTAATTATTTTTAGTGTTTTCATGTCTTTTAATTCATTTTCTTGACTACTCTTCCTCAATTTAATTATGCAACACCTAAACTATCTCAAGTATTTTATTTTTAGGTGACAAGAAGTTTTACATTCAAACAACTTCACCCGAGTCGGCTTAAAACTCAATTTTCTGCAAAAGAATGTGAAAAGTCATATTATTTATTTTCAAATATCTTTTGATTGCAAAATTAATATAAAATCCTTTAATACCACATATAAATACATTTATATTAATATATACTAGGTCAATGAAAGTCAATGCAAGAATCGGGTATAGAAGAAATTACTATTTGGCTCAAAAACGCTACTTTTCGTCCGAAAAGTCTATTTAAATTACTATTTCATTTCAGAATCAATTTTTATCAAACATGGGTCTATTAATAATAGGGGAAAAGGTTTTAAGACGTTTAGAACATCCCTGTAAAAATTTTAGCGGACAGGTGTTCAAAATACTATTCAAAAAAATCATCGATATAATTTCTGATACCGTTTTTGATGAAAATTTCATGAATGTGCACTAAGCATGTATTAGGAGTATTAATTACATATTTAACACATTCTAAGTTATATAGCACATATACATGTCAATTCACGCAAAATGAAGTAAAGCGTGCAAATCGAGACAAAGCACAATATAGGGTCTCACACATACTACAACGGTTCAAATCTTATATAAATACATATAAACGATCCTTAGCATGCGCTGAGCAATAATATAATATCAAATCAACTTTCTAACGGTTCAAAATTCAATTATATGCAAAAACATAAAAAATGACATTTGAGATCTAGAATTTTTCTCTCACCTTTGATGTGTTATGAAGCTAGAAAGATGCTCAATGAATGCCCAACAAGTAGAATCAAGCTTTGGATGACGAAGTTTGGCATTCAAATGTAATTTTTAATGAAAAATCTCTTTGAAAACTTGAAGAAAACTCTTTGTTTTTCTCTCTAATGGCTCTCGGCCATGTGTGTGTGTGTGAGTATGTTTTTGTGCTTTGCTAATGTGTGTTGATGCTTAATATGTAAAGGTCAAACAAATAAAAGAAAGTCAAAGTTAGTTTCCTTAGGCTTTTAATTCATTTAGTGACTATTTCTTAGTCAAACATTAAATTGACACTTAAACTAATTCTAGATAATATATTTTAGGTGGCAAAGAATTTTACATTCAAACATTTTCACCTGAGTCGATTTAAAACTCGATTTTTGCAAAAGAAAGTGTAAAAACCTTTAAAATTTCAAAACCGATTCCAAATCCGTTTTATTCAAACACGTGTCTATTAATACCCGATGATTAGGCTTCAAAATGTTTAAAACACCCCTGTAAAAATTTTAGCAGAAAGGTATTCAAAATACTATTCACTAAAACTGGCAATAAAATGTCTGGTGCCGATTTTGATAGAAATTCCATAAATGCACATATAGCATGTATTAGGAATATAAATCACATATTTAACACATTCTAACTCATATAACACATAAACAGGTCAAATAACCCGTATCGAGGCAAAACACATAGATCGAAATAAAGACAAAATATGGGGTCTCACATTCTCCCCCCCTTAAAGAAATTTTACCCCTGTAATTCTTACTTGCTATACGGAAAAGATGTGGGTACTGCTGCTGCATCTGATCTCGCCTCTCCCAAGTAGCCTCCTCAATTCCGTGATGCTTCCACAATACCTTGACCATCAAAATCTTCTTCCATCTCAGTTCCCGTTCCATCTGATCAAGAATGCGAATCGTCCTCTCATCATAAGTCAGATTCTCATGAAGTTGTAACGGCTCTGGCTCTAGAATATGAGAAGGATCCGGATTATACTTCCGCAAATTAGACACGTGAAAGACATCGTGGACATTAGAGAAATTCTCCGATAAAGCCAACCGATATGCTACCTTACCAACCCTGCCGGTAATCTCAAACGGCCCTGCAAACCTTGAACTCAGCTTACCACCTTTACCATAACGAGCAAACCCCTTTCGTGGAGATAATTTCAAGAAAACCCGATCCCCGACTACAAACTCCAAATCCCGATGATGTTTATTAGCATAACTCTTGTATCTGCTTTTCACTATAAGCATTCTCTGTCTGATCAACTGAACATTCTCAATCTTCTCTAGAAGCTCTGGCATAATAGTCAGATCAATAGTCTTCATCTCCCCCACTTCATCCCAATACAAAGGTGAACGACACTTATGGCTGTAAAGAGCTGCAAAAGGTGCCATCCCAATAGTAGCTTGATAACTATTGTTATAGGCAAACTCGGCAAGTGGTAAATGTTTCTCCTAGTTCTTCCCGAAGTCCAGAACACAAGCCCTGTGCATGTCCTCCAGAATCTGCATAGTCCTCTCAGACAGACCATCGGTCTGTGGATGGTACGCTATGCTGAAGTTTAACTGAGTACCCAAAGTCCCCTGAAGTTTCTCCCACAACCGAGAAGTAAACCGAGGATCTCGATCTAAGACAATACTAGAATCCAATAAAGTCTAACAATCTGATCCAAATAAAGATCTGCCAACTCAAGATCATGAGTCGAATAATTCACCTCACATAGCTTCAACTTTGTCATGCCCCAACCCGGCCTATAAAGGTTAGACTAGGGTGTGATCTAAACATTCAAGTCACGTCTCGTACCTAACCGTTCATGAAGAATTTAACACTTAACGTTTTGGCCTAAACTCTAAATTTTTTTGAAAAACCGGCAGCATAACGGCTGTAATTGGGCTCATTGGTTTGACCTAATTCTCTAAACGCCTCAAAATTTACCATCACAATTTTATTTCCAACTAAGATTACTATTTGTCATCAATTGAAATGCCTACTGGTTGTCTTGATGTCTCGTATGATTAATAACCTAGCATGATACTATGTCTCGTTCGTTTGTTAATCCTCGTTACAAAAGTACCTGTTGATCTTAGCTTAATAACGTGTACCTGCTTAAGATTTGGTTGGTTCATTTTACTTAGCCTTTACCTAATACTTCATAATCCTATTATAGATACTATCAGTAATAATAGCAAAACGATCATAGTAGTGTCTAGTGTCTGTCAAGTTAATATCAGTACAAACCAAAATTAGACCCCAAATTACAACGGGGGTCTTTTACATTACACATCAAGCAACATAAAAGAGATAGTCTTCAAGTAGCATAGTTCACAAATAGCCGAAATCACGCAAGGCATATCGGACAGGCAATCATTCCAAGGAATCATCGTTAGGCATATCGTCCTCAGGTACCTGTTCTTGATCTTATTCACATGAGATGATAAAAGAGGGTGAGTCCTTATGAACTCAGCGAGGGGGAACGAGAAATAGGTTTCGAAACTCATTTTCCGGTTCAACTTATGAAAAATCCTTTTGCAAGCTTGAATATAACACAATCAAGTACATAACAATAATATAAAGTAAAGGAACACAATTACCAGTCTTTCCTCCCCGAGGTTCTCTAGGAACCAAGCGAGAGTACTTATACATATAGAAAAAGGATACAGTGAGCTTTTGCTCTCAGTTGTTGGGGCCGACTTCAAATCATCCCCTTAACATGCCAAGTGGGTGTACTCCGGATGTACCCCGAAATCTTACGACCCAACTCTCCGAGGAAGTCTAGCCCCCAAGCGAGAGAGGGAATGAGACCATAGTAGTCACGGTTGCACCGGTAAGCCCAATGCCGCTCGGTGTGCGTGAACGCTACCATGCCAAAATGAAAGGTTGAAACCTTGTATGCAATGCACATTTATGACATTTAATAAATCACGTTAGGAGGACAACAAAGTAGGTTGCCTCCGGACAGTCATAGGATTGCACATTGACAAGTAAACAAGCGAGGCACGAATAGACAAGTAATTTTACTTGAAAAGCATATGGAGGTATATGAACATTAAACGGGCAGCCTTGTAACGCACATAAATCAAGTCATATAACTCAACTCAAAGTCCACGTAATCAAATAATAAGATTATTTAACATGCAACAACATCTATGTGGGCTCGGATGCAAGAAATGCCTATTTGTCAACATGCAAAGAATCAATATCACATTTAGGGCTATAAGGCAACTACGGGAAGCCTACTAAACATATAATTACACTCAATATTCAAAGGATCAACACTTAGCAAGTTCGCCTAGTCACTAGGGTTTCCATTTCGTGCTTACCCGTGCAATTAAGCCCCAAGTCAACTCAAAATCAATCTCAAGCCAATCATCAATTAATCCCAACATCCTCAAGTACTCAAAACAGTCCACACAACATCCCAATGCCACAATCAAAAGCAATTAATACCACAAGAGAAGTTACAACAAATTTTCTAAGCATATAACTAAGTGAAATCCTCACTGCAATAGGCTGTATTCCCACAATAATTAAGACAAGCAAACAATTTCCAATTAGACTGAATAAGATGTCAAATTAAAGCTTAAGAAGTGAAATAAAATCAGAAACAAACCTTGCATCATTTGGAGTTCGGGATCAATAGTTATAGCCGAAATAGTGGGATAGCACAAAACTGTCCAGATTTGCACACATTTCAATAATTGACGTTTTTGATGTCCTTAGGGTCAGATTTAGCCTTAGTCCGTTACTGACAAAAATGTCCAGAACTGAAAAATATAGCAGTATAAAAAATTTGATGTATTTTGGACATCATTTACTTAGTCAGATCTGGTTTGTTCTACAAGGTCAGTGCATCTGCCAAAACCTGCTTCATTTTTCCAGATTTCCAGATTTGGACACATTTTAATGATTTGCCATTTTGAGGACCTTAGAATCGAAATTAGCTTTGGCCTCAAAACTGGCAAACCTAGTCATCTACCAATTTTTATGCATTGCCAACATCATTTTCCTAGGCAAACTCAACTCGAAACAACAAGTCAGAGAGCTGTCACACAATCCGATTTCACCTATCATCATTTTCAAGCCAAAACCTTGCCATGCATGGTTGAGGAAGCTTATGAACAAACATATATCTTAAATACAGAAGCAAAGACATACATTTAAGAGCATGCATGTGGATTTTTGAAGGATTTTCAAAAGGTTTCAGCCCTCACCTTAGCAAATCAACAAGAAGATGCACAAGACTTTGATGAAGCTCAAATTCTTCTTCTTCCTTGCTTAGCCGAGATTCCAACTCAATTTTCTCTATTTTTCCTAGCTTAGTGGCCAAGCTCTTAGTACATGCATGTGGTTAGAACAAGAAGAAAAGAAATGGAAGCTAGGAAACTTACCTAGGCCGAAAATGGTGAGTCAAAAGCTTGCATGTGAGTTTTCTTGCAACCTAGCTAGCTTGGTTGAGTTCCTTTGCTTGTGGCTTGCCTTGATTAACTATGGTATGATGAAGATGAGCTATGAAGGTAAGAAACTCAGCCAAGGCCGAGAGAGAGAGAGAAGAATGAGAGGGAGAGAAAGAAATGTGAGAGGAAAATGAGAGAAATGAAGAAGAAAACAAAAGCCTTGCAATTGATGAAGTATGCTCGGCCTTGGGCAGCAAAAATTCAGCCTTTTTGTGTCTTCAAGATGTAATTTGAAATTCCTAGCATGGGCAAGGAATGTTTGGTCGAGTATGGTGGGGTTTTGAGGAGATGTTTGAGCAATTTTTTATGCATTTGTGTCATAGAATGTCATAGTTTGTCTAGGAATTAAGTTGAATTTGAACAAGCAAGAACAAAGCCCTTGTAGTGGTCGGCCAAGGCAATAAAAATTCTGATTTTTTGTCATCTTATGTGCATTATTTAATTGTGTGTTGAAAGTGCAAAAAGAATAAGGAATAAAGAATAAGGAAGGTCTAGCTTTTTGTGAAATTTTGTCTTCTAGTGGGTTGAATTAATAGTTTAATAATAGTTAGTGGAATTTGTAGGATTAATTATTGACATAGTGCTTCGTGCAAGATGCTTTCTTGATTAGCGTGATGGCACACTTTTCTAGGTCTAGGGTACGCACTACGAGGTAGGACACGAACTACGAGACGAATGCACGCTTTTCTAGTAAATGCACGCAATCCTAAATGAATGCACGTAATTCAATGCATGGCACACAAAACGAACACAATTTTTAAACCTAGGTCAAGGCACGAAAATCTAGATTAGGGCACACGAAACGAGGTATCGCACGCAAAATGAGGTCGGGCCTCACATCCTCCCCTCCTTAAAAGAATTTCGTCCTGAAATTCTATATTACCTTTGAAATAAAGCTGGATATTGTTGTTCCATCTGGTCTCGCCTTTCCCACGTTGCTTCTTCAACTCCATGATGATCCCACAGCACTTTCATCATTAGTATAGTTTTGTTGCGCAACTCCCGATCTTGCTGGTCTAGGATCCGAATGGGCTTCTCCTCATAAGACAAGTTCTCCCGAAGCTGCAACGGCTCTGGCTCCAAGATATGCGACAGATCAGGACGATACTTTCGCAGCATTAAAACATGAAAGACGTCGTGAATATTGGAGAGGTTCTAGAGTAGTACCAGGCGATACGCCAATTTGCCAACCTTCTCAATTATCTCAAATGGTCCTACGAACCTTGGGCTCAACTTTCCACCCTTGCCATGTTTAATCAATCCCCTCCGGGGTGATATCTTCAAGAACACCTTATCGCCGACCTCAAACTCTAGGCTCCGTCTTCGGCGGTCTGCATAACCCTTCTGCCTGCTCTGGGCTGTAAGCATCCATTTCCAGATGAGGTGGATATTATCAACAGTCTTCATAAGTTCAGGTAAAAGGGTCGGGTCAAAAGTATTCGTCTCACCTACTTCGTCCCAGTAAATTGGGGATCGACACTTACGTCCATACAACGCCTCAAATGGGACTATCTCGATAGTGGCCAGATAACTATTATTATAAGCGAACTCCGCTAAAGACATATATTTCTCCCAACCTTTTCTGAAATCTAAAACACACGCCCTCAGCATATCTTCCAGAATCTGAATAGTTCTCTCCGATTGTCTGTCAGTCTGAGGGTGATAAGCCGTGCTGAAACTCAACTTCGTTCCTAAAGCTTCTTGTAATCTCTTCCAAAATTGGGAAGTAAAACGAGGATCCCTATCCGATACAATACTCATAGGCATCTCGTGCAGTCTTACAATCTCCGCCACATACTTATCTCCCAATTTCTCAGGACTATCCTCCTTGTTCATCGGTAAAAAGTGCGCCGACTTAGTCAATCTATCCACTATGACCCAAACAGTGTCATGACCCTTTTGTGATCTGGGCAGGTCCATAACAAAGTCCATAGTTATATGTTCCCATTTCCATTAAGGAATCTCCAACGGCTGAAGTAAACCTGCAGGTCGTTGATGTTTCGCTTTGACTCTCTGACAAGTCAAACACCGTGCAACAAACTCCGCAATCTCTCTCTTCATGTTATTCCACCAATAGTGTTGCTTCAAATCTCGGTACATCTTTGTTCCATAGGAATGAATAGTGTATCTTGAATTATGGGCTTCTTCAAGAATCTTCTTTTTCAGCTCTGGCTCATTGGGAACACAAATCTGATTCCTAAACCTCCAAACACCATCATCATGAAACTTGAAATCTGCGTTGCTTTCTTTAATCTTCTGAAATTGTTGGTCCTTCTATTGAGCCTCTCGTAACTCAGATAACAAGGTCGATTGAACTTGCGTAATGGCAAAAAGTAACCCCTTACGAGTAAATTGTGGTTTCCACAAAAATGCTTCATCCAACAACTCCTGCACCTTGACTTCCAGTTTTGCCATGCTTGCTTTCCTACTTAAGGCATCTGCAACTACATTCGCTTTACTGGGCACATAATTGATTGTGCAGTTATAATAATCCAAAAGCTCTATCCATCACCTTTGCCTCATATTCAACTCTTTTTTAGAGAACAAGTATTTCAAGCTCTTGTGATCAGTAAATACCTCAAACTTGTTACCCCAAAGATAATGCCTCCATTTCTTGAGTGCAAACACAATAGCCGCTAACTCCAAATCATGTGTCGGGTAGTTCAATTCATACGACTTTGGTTTCCTAGAAGCATATGCAATCACTCTTCCATTTTGCATCAGCACCCAACCCAATCCTTCCTTCGAAGCATCGCTATAGATTACAAAACATTGACTTCCTTCAGGCAATTCAAGAACAGGTGCGGTAGTCAATCTTTTCTTCAACTCTTGAAAACTGTTCTCACACTTATCATCCCACACGAACTTTGTTTTCTTTTGAGTGAGCTTTGTAAGCGGTTTTGCAATCTTAGAGATATCCTTCACGAATCTCCGATAATAGCCAGCTAGACCAAGAAAACTCCGAACCTCCGTAACGTTTTCCAACTTCTTCTAGGACATTACTGCTTCTATCTTTGCTGGATCCACTGCTATTCCCTCTTGGGATATGATATGCCCCAAAAATGCAATCTGTTGCAACAAAAATTCACACTTGCTAAACTTTGCATACAATTGATGCTCTCGAAGTTTCTGCAGTACCAACCGCAGATGTTGTTCATGCTCCGCCTCGGATTTCGAGTATACCAAAATATCATCAATGAAGATTACCACAAATTGGTCCAAGTAGGGTTGAAACACCCTGTGCATCAAATCCATAAAAGCTGCAGGGGCATTAGTTAGTCCAAATGGCATCACCATATATTCATAATGCCCGTATCTTGTCTTGAAAGCTGTTTTAGGCACATCTTCCTTTTTGATCCGTAATTGATAGTACCCTTGCCTCAAGTCGAGTTTCAAATACACTTTAGCTCCTTGAAGTTGATCAAACAACTCGTCAATCAGAGGAAGTGGGTATTTATTCTTGACAGTCACTTGGTTCAATCCTCGGTAATCAATGCATAGCCTCATCGTTCCATCTTTCTTCTTCACAAATAGAACTGGTGCACCCCACGGTGAAGAACTTGGTTGAACGAACCCCTTCTTCAACAATCCTTGGAATTGGTCCTTCAATTCTTGTAGCTCGGCCGGTGCCATACGATAGGGAGCTTTAGATATCGGCTGGGCGCCAGGCAGTAACTCTATAACAAACTCGATTTCCCGATTTGGGGGTAAACTGGGTAATTCTTCTGGAAACACATCCGCATAGTCTTTGATCACTGGCATCTCCTCCAACTTAGCTTTGTCTGACGGCTTGTTGATGAGGTAAGCTAAGTATCCGCTACACCCTTTTCTCAAGGACTTCACTGCTTTCGTAGATGAAATGATGGAACTCCCGGTGAAATCTCTTCGACCCACTACCTCCAGTATTGGTTGACTAGGTACCCGAAACGTTATAATCTTCACCCGGCAATCTAGTTGGACATTATATTTTGCCAACCTGTCCATCCCTAAAATGACCTCATAGTCTCGAAAAGGTAATACAATAAGATTGGCTGAGAATTCCCTATCCTTAATTTGGATTTTACATGCTTTACAAGCTGAGCTAGTAACAAGCTTAGAACCCATCGGAGTACCAACTTCTACTTCGTATGGTAAACATACAACTTTCAGTTTCACACGTTCGACACATAAGGGAGTAATAAATGAATGAGTGGCACCCAGATCAATTAACACCCTAACAGGTTGATTCAGTATGAAAAATGTACCTTCAACAACAGTGGTCTCATATGGAATCTCCTCGCACTCAATAGCATAAGCTTGAGCCTGAACTCTAGGAACTGGAGTCTTGCCTCTACCAGCTAGTTTACCCTGATTTTGTCTTGCCTGCCGTTTAGGGCAATCCTTGATCTGATGCTGATCACTGCCATATCTCATACATCGTCCTGACTTCTTCCAGCACTGGGCCTCAGTATGACCCTTCTTGTCACAGTAAGAACATTTGACAGATTGAGTAGCAGGTGAACTACCTGTGGATCCGCGGGTAGAAGAGGCTGATAGCGCTTTCGTCGGGCCACAGTTATTCACTGGTCTGTTCTGGCTCAGGCCCTGATTACGACTCTGACTCTAGAATTTCCTCTGCTGACCTGGAGGCTGGTATGGTTTCTTGTTCGGCTGACTCGAACAGGCTCTATCAAGTTTCCTCTTTTCAACTCAGGAAGCAGCAACAAAGAGAGCAGAATAGGTATCGAAGTCATGAGAAGCCAACTGGTCCTGAATCTCTAGCCTCAATCCAGTAGTAAATTTCTACATCTTCGCCTCCGGAGTACTGACCATATATTGAGCATAATGGGACAATCGGTCAAAACGAGCCTCGTACTGGGCCACCGTCATGTTACCCTGGGTCAAGTGCATGAACTCCTCAATCTGCCTCTGCCTGGAAACTGCAGGTACATTTCTCCTTGAATGCCTTAACGAAATTACCCTACAAGCGAGGTGTCTGATCAGTTTCCCACAGTGCCTCCACAGTGTGCCACCAATGTTCAGCATCCCCGTACAACATAAATATTGCAAACTCCACCTTTTCTTCATTAGTATAATCAAGTGGCCTGAAAATCTTCTCAATCTCGGACAGCCAAGCCTCTGCTTTCTCATCATCAGCTTCCCCGTGGAATTTGGATGGGCGAAAGTCAAGGAACTCCCTCATTCTGCTATGTCTCCCATGGTTGCCATCATTCCTGTTGTTGTTGTTTTTGTTGGCCTCACGTGCATCTTGCGCTCCATCACTCGGGATACGCGATCCATGGCATTTGCCATCATGTTAAACATAGCTATACCGGGATTAGTTTGATAGGCATCTCCGGTCTCTTGGGGTTCACCGCTCCTATTAGTAGTGCGGGTACTAGGGCCAACTATCTATAGGCACAAATTACGATACACAATTTATTGAAGTATGACAAATAAGAATTTAATGCATAAGATATGTAACATAACATAGATACATAACTCTGGAAAGTAATTAGAACATGTTAAACACTTAAGCACATAGAACATAGAAGGCACATTTAACATTATCACACAATAACATATAAACAAGTCATCCTAAATATCTTAGGGCTCTACCCATGGTCCAAGAGTTAAACCCAGCTTAAGCAATCTAAGCTCTGATACCATTCTGATATAAGGTGTCATACCCCAACCCAGCCTATAAAGGTTAGACTAGGGTGTGATCTAAACATTCAAGTCACGTCTCGTACCTAACCGTTCATGAAGAATTTAACACTTAACGTTTTGGCCTAAACTACAAAATTTTCTGAAAAACTGGCAACATAGCGGCTGTAATTGGGATATTTGGTTTGACCTAATTCTCTAAACGCCTCAAAATTTACCATCTCAATTTCATTTCCAACTAAGATTACTATTTATCATCAATTGAAATGCCTACTGGTTATCTTGATGTCTCGTATGATTAATAACCTAGCATGATACTATGTCTCGTTCGTTTGTTAATCCTCGTTACAAAAGTACCTGTTGATCTTAGCTTAATAACGTGTACCTCCTTAAGATTTGGTTGGTTCATTTTACTTAGCCTTTACCTAATATTTCATAATCCTATTATAGATACTATCAGTAATAATAGCAAAACGATCATAGTAGTGTCTAGTGTCTGTCTAGTTAATATCAGTACAAACCAAAATTAGACCCCAAATTACAACGGGGGTCTTTTACATTACACATCAAGCAACATAAAATAGATAGTCTTCAAGTAGCATAGTTCACAAATAGCCGAAATCATGCAAGGCACATAGGACAGGCAATTATTCCAAGGAATCATCGTTAGGCACATCGTCCTTAGGTACCTGTTCTTGATCTTCTTCACCTGAGATGATAAAAGAGGGTAAGTCCTTATGAACTCAACGAGGGGGAACGAGAAATAGCTTTTGAAACTCATTTTCTGGTTCAACTTGTGAAAAATCCTTTTGCAAGCATGAATATAACACAATTAAGTACATAACAATAATATAAAGTAAAGGAACACAATTACCAGTCTTTCCTCCCCGAGGTTCTCTAGGAACCAAGCGAGAGTACTTATACATATAGAAAAAGGATACGGTGAGCTTTTGCTCTCAATTGTTGCGGCCGACTTCAAATCATCCCCTTAACACGCCAAGTGGGTGTACTCTAGATATGCCCCGAAATCCTACGACCCAACTCTCCGAGGAAGTCTAGCCCTCAAGCGAGAGAGGGAATGGGACCATGGTAGTCACGGTTGCACCGGTAAGCCCGATGCCGTCCGGTGTGCGTGAACGCTACCATGATAGAACGAAAGGTTGCAACCTTGTATGCAATACAAATTTATGAAATTTAATATATCACATTAGGAGGACAACAAAGTAGGTTGCATCCGGACAGTCATAGGATTGCACATTGACAAGTAAACAAGCAAGGCACGAATATACAAGTAATTTCACTTGAAAAGCATATGGAGTTATATGAACATTAAATGGGCAGCCATGTAACGCACGTAAATCAAGTCATATAACTAAACTCAAAGTCCATGTAATCAAATAATAAGATTATTTAACATGCAACAACATCTACGTGGGCTCGGATGCTAGAAAGGCCTATTTGTCAACATACAAAGAATCAATATCACATTTAGGGCTATAAGGCAACTACAGGCAGCCTACTAAACATATAATTACACTCAATATTCAAAGGATCAACACTTAACAAGTTCGCCTAGTAACTAGGGTTTCCATTTCGTGCTTACCCATGCAATTAAGCCCCAAGTCAACTCAAAATCAATCTCAAGCCAAGCATCAATTAATCCCAACATCCTCAAGTACTCAAAACAGTCCACACAACATCCCAATGCCACAATCCTAAGCAATTAATACCACAAGAGAAGTTACAACAAATTTTCTAAGCATATAACTAAGTGAAATCCTCACTGCAATAGGCTGTTTTCCCACAATCATTAAGATAGGCAAAAAATCTCCAATTCCAGTGAATAAGATTTCAAATTAAAGCTTAAGAAGTGAAATAAAATCAGAAACAAACCTTGCATCATTTGGAGTTCGGGATCAATATTTATAGCCGAAACAGTGGGATAGCACAAAACTGTCCAGATTTGCACACATTTTAATAATTGACGTTTTTGAGGTCCTTAGGGTCAGATTTAGCCTTAGTCCATTTTCTGACAAAAATGTCCAGAACTGAAAAATTCAGCAGCACACCAAATTTAATGTATTTTGGACATCATTTACTAAGTCAAATCTGGTTCGTTCTACAAGGTCAGTGCATATGCCAAAACCTGCTTCATTTTTCCAGATTTCCAGATTTGGGCACATTTTAATGATTTGCCATTTTGAGGACCTTAGAGTCGACATTAGCTTTTTCCTATTTCTGGAAAAAATGTTCAAAACTGGCAAAAATAGTCCCCTACCAATTTTCAAGCATTTTCAACATCATTTTCCTAGCTAAACTCAACTCAAAACAACAAGTCAGAGAGCTGTCACGCAATCCGATTTCACCAATCATCATTTTCAAGCCAAAACCTTGCCATGCATGGTTGAGGAAGCTTATGAACACACATATATCTCAAATGAAGAAGCCAAGACATACATTTAAGAGCATGCATGTGGATTTTTGAAGGATTTTCAAAAGGTTTTAGCCCTCACCTTAGCAAATCAACAAGAAGATGCACAAAACTTTGATGAAGCTCAAATTCTTCTTCTTCCTTGCTTAGCCGAGATTCCAACTCAATTTTCTCTATTTTTCCTAGCTTAGTGGCCAAGCTCTTAGTACATGAATGTGGTTAGAACAAGAAGAAAAGAAATGGAAGCTAGGAAACTCACCGAGGTCGAAAATGGTGAGTCAAAAGCTTGCATGTGAGTTTTCTTGCAACCTAGCTAGCTTGGTTGAGTTCCTTTGCTTGTGGCTTGCCTTGATTAACTATGGTATGATGAAGATGAGCTATGAAGGTAAGAAACTCAGCCAAGGCCGAGAGAGAGAGAGAAGAATGAGAGGAAGAGAGAGAAATGTGAGAGGAAAATGAGAGAAATGAAGAAGAAAACAAAAGCCTTGCAATTGATGAAGTATGCTCGGCCTTGGGCAGCAAAAATTCAGCCTTTTTGTGTCTTCAAGATGTAATTTGAAATTCCTAGCATGGGCAAGGAATGTTTGGTCGAGTATGGTGGGGTTTTGAGGAGATTTTTGAGCAATTTTTTATGCATTTGTGTCATAGAATGTCATAGTTTGTCTAGGAATTAAGTTGAATTTGAACAAACAAGCACAAAGCCCTTGTAGTGGTCGGCCAAGGCAATAAAAATTCTGTTTTTTTGTCATCTTATGTGCATTATTTAATTGTGTGTTGAAAGTGCAAAAAGAATAAGGATTAAAGAATAAGAAATGTCTAGCTTTTTGTGAAATTTTGTCTTCTAGTGGGTTGAATTAATAGTTTAATAATAGTTAGTGGAATTTGTAGGATTAATTAATGACATAGTACTTCGTGCAAGATGCTTTCTTGATTAGCGTGAGGGCACGCTTTCCTAGGTCTAGGGCACGCACTACGAGGTAGGACACGAACTACGAGACAAATGCATGTTTTTCTAGTAAATGCACGCAACCCTAAATGAATGCACGTAATTCAATGCAGGGCACACAAAACGAACACAATTCTTAAACCTAGGTCAAGGCACGCAAATCTAGATTAAGGCACATGAAACGAGGTATCGCACGGAAAACGAGGTCGGGCCTCACAAACTTTCCGGAAGCATAAGCAATAACTCGGCCATTCTGCATAAGTACACAACCCAAGCCATCCTTGGATGCATCACTGTACATAACCATATTATTGATCCCCTCTGGTAGAACAAGTCCTGGTGCGATAGTCAATCTCTTTTTCAACTCCTGAAACCCACTCTCACATTTCTCATCCCAAACAAAGCTGGTCTCTTTCTGAGTTAACTTAGAAAGTGGCCCTGCAATCTTAGAAAAGTCCTTGACAAGCCTACGGTAATAACCCGCCAAGCCAAGAAAGCTACGAATCTCTAAAACATTCTCCAGTCGTTTCCAAGACATCACCACTTCAATCATAGTAGGATCTACAGAAATACCGCTTTGTGTGATCACATGACCGAGAAAAGATATACGTTGCAGCCAAAATTCACATTTGCTAAAGTTCACAAACAACTGATGCTCTTGCAGTTTCTGTAAGACAAGCCGTAAATGTTACTCGTGCTCCGATTCATACTTAGAATAAACCAAGATATTATCAATAAAGATTACCACGGACTGATCCAAGTACGGCTGAAAAACCTGATGCATAAGATCCATGAATGCTGCTAGCGCATTAGTTAATCCAAAGGGCATAACAACAAACTCATAATGCCCGTACCGAGTCCTGAAATAAGTCTTCAGAACATCCTCCGTACGAATCCATAGTTGATAATACCCTTGCCTCAAGTAAAACTTAGAGTAGACTTTGGCTCCCTGAAGTTGATCAAACAACTCGTCAATCAGTGGCAAAGGATACTTGTTCTTGATGGTCACTTGATTCAAACCACGATAATCGATACACAATTTCAAGGTACCATCCTTCTTCTTCACAAATAAAATAGGTGCTCCCCAGGAGGAAGAACTCTACTAAATGAAACCCTTCTCTAATAACTCCTGCAGCCGAGTTTTTAGTTCCTTAAGCTCAGTTGGTACCATTCGGTATGCAGATTTAGAAATAGGTTAAGTACCGAGAATAAGATTGATCACAAACTCCACATCTCTATCTGGCAGTAACCCTAGCAACTCCTTGGGAAATACATTGGGATATTCCCGAGTAATAGGAACTTCCTCCAACTTTAGCTTATCAGATGGATTGTTGATCAAATAAGCTAGATAACCCGAACACCCCTTACTTACCAACTTAACAGCTTTAGTTGATGAGATAATAAAACTCGTCTTAGCATCCCGATTCCCCGCTACCTCAACCACTAGCTGATCAGGCATACAAAACTGTACTACCTTTGTTCTACAGTTTAATTGGGCGTCATACTTAGAAAGCCAGTCCATACCCAAGATAACATCATATCCCCGAATAGGAAATAAAATAATGTCCGATGGAAAATCCTGACCTTTAACATGTATTTTACAGTCTTTACAAACAAAGCCAGTCACATACTTATCAATTAAAGAAGTACTAATCTCAACCACATAAGGCAATCTTTTAGGTTGCATGTTAACACGTTGCACACAAGTAGTCGTAATGAAAGAATGCGTAGCACTAGAATCAATCAACACTTTAACAAGTTGATTGAGTATAAGGAAGTTACCTTCCACAATTGCCGTATCCTCAGGTGCCTCCTCCAAATCAATTGCGTAGGCCCGAGCTTGTACCCGCTGTTGTTGAGGTGCACCACCAATAGGTCGACCCTGATAACCCTGGGTTGCTGTCCGACCCTCAGACCCCCGAAATCTAGGGCAATCCTTCACCCTATGTTGATTGCTGCCGCAACCCAAACACGTTCCTGCCTTCGCCTTGCAGTCGGCCTCCACATGGCCCTGACGCTTGCAGTAAGTACACTGTGGTGATGAACCACTACTGTAACACCTCGATCCCTCTCGAGATCGGGAGTTCTATCAATCAATCTAATCACAACCCAAATCCAAACTCGAGCATAATTTTCAGGAAAAACGGACGGAGTCTCCCCTGTTTCTAGGCAAAAAGCAAACCTGTAACAGCATATAAGTGGACCAATACCATATCCAAACATTCAACCACCTCAAGGCCATCCGAGCCTCGGTTTTCAACAATTAAACTCAGCAGGTATACATACATTTCCAATTTAAAAACTAACCTATCTCTTTTCATTTTTTACCAGTACATTCAAACTAGACAATTAAACCATACTAAGCTACTGCATAAAATAAACTATCATGCCATTCTAACTCTTTTCCTTTGGACATTACAAATATGCATTGAAGATAAGCTATGCTAACTGATTACATAAACTAGCTTATCAATTCACCTCAACTACTTAGCTAAATTTAAATTACATTTCTTTTAGCAATAAATACCTACAACATATGAAAACATATATCTTTACAACTTCGACACTCAAGCCACATAGGCACGCAAGACAACTCTTCAGGCAACGAACTTTCACGAAATCACGAACTTTCCAGCTAACATGACATTTCCTGAAATGTGGTGGTGAGGAGTGAGTATACACAACACGTATACTCAGTGAAGGCGAGACAGATATCGAATTGGAGAGAAAGAAAGTCGTGCAATGCAAATAAGACAGTTAAGCAATATAACTGAAAAATAAGCAACCAAGACAAACAATCAATACAATAAGCAATTATTGAAAGCATTAACACAACCATTCAAAGTTATACCACACTCTGAAGGCTATGGATCACTCGAGCGAGTAATGTACCGATCACGATTCCGATGACATTAACGATGACGCGCCGGCCCAAACCACCTTATAACACCAGTTTGGAATACCCCGGAAGTATCCATCAATTCTACGATCCAAAACTCCCTGGGAGGCAACCCAAGCGAGAAGAGGGAATAGCTACGGAGCTAGAGCAACCTACACTGGCAACCCGAGGCTACCCAGAGAGGCCCATCACTCACGTGCGAGACACTATGCAATGCAAGACTCGATACAAGGCGATAAACGAGCGATATCAAGCATTCTCAACAATTGATAAACATTTCAATCAATAATCAACTCTAACAAGCGTAATAAGCATTAACAAGCATTTGCAAGTATTCTATAGGCATTATAAGCATTCTATAGGCAACATAAGCATTCTATAAGCAATATAAGCATTCTATAATCAATATAATCATACTATAAGCAATATTCTATGAAAACACACAAAATCACGAAAATGACCCCAACTTACCAAACGCTACTACTTCCAAACGAGCCACGAGTTTTGGAAATCGACTTCACCAATCCTCCTAGGTCACCATAAGGCACGTCTAAAGACCCCAAAACCCTACTTTACCCTAGAATTCACGCAAAGACCCGATTTCCCCTTTTGTTCGTTTGAACTACAACTATGCTAACCAATCACCCAACCAACGCCATAATCGCACCAAAAGTGCTTCCATGGCCTACCGAGACAATGCCATCACGCAAAACGAGAAAATGCTAAACTCGACCTAAACGGCCCTGACTTTCACTAAGCCATTTTTCTCATTTTTTTCATTACGCAACCTAAACAAATCATGCATTTAGACATTCTAGCATACCTAGCACATTTCTACATCAACAGACAGCATAACAGCGCAACTTTATCGTTTCAAGGATTTACTATTCACTAATTACTATTCATTAATCAATTTAAATTGCAATTTCGATTTGAAACCGAAAAAAATGTTAAAAAGCTATAAATACATGTTCTACAATCAACAAGGAACATTCTTTAAGCAACAAAACGATTAAAACAACAATCTACGCATAAGTTCTAAAAATTAAAGTTTAGACATACATTTTTCAAATGCGCAAATAACGATGAAACCCTCACCTTAGACGCTACTAGACGCTAGGGAAACCACGCTGGATGCCTCGGAAACAACCCCGTGCAAGCTCACGCGAAGATTTGAAGATTTGAAGGTTGAAATCTTTTTTTTTTCTTTTTCTCCTATGGTTTTGGCCCTTTCTATTTTTTTTCCAGATTTTCGCATGTTTATGTAATGTATTATGCATATATAAGATGACAAATGGTCAAAGCTTCGGTCAACCCGCTAAACCAAAACAGCTATGCGCGACCTTACGAAAATGGCCATAACTTCTTCTAGAAAACTCCAATTCACGAACGGTTTCAAGCCTCAGAAACTAGACTCATAGAGCTCTCCAACCATATATAATTTGCTACCTAACTCTTCCCCAATTGGTTCAGATTTAATTTCAAAGTTGACCCAAAATTTGACTAACTTAACATTGCATTTTTTTATTTCTAATCCCAAGTTTGCCCTTTATTAAACATTTCAAAAATTCCCACATTGTCCTAGTTGGTCAATGTAGATGAAAAGTCAACTAGTTTAGTCAAAGAAGGTGAAAGGTCAATAAAATGCAATTTAAATGAACTTTAAATACTATTAAATATATGCCAGGTTCAGGGTATCACAACTACCACTACCCCTAGAAGAACCAGAAGCCAAAAAAGCAGCTATACTAGCCTGCTGCTGAGGTCTCATAACACTGGGCCTATATTGACCCTGCGACTGGGCCGGCCTGTATTGTGACTAAGCCTGATAAGACCCTTGCTGAAACTAAGGACAATAGTAACCCAACTAACCCTGCGGTCTGAAAGAACCCTGCTGCAGCAAAGGCCTATAACCACCCCGCTGTACTGAAGGTCTATGCATACCCTGTTGGCCCTACGGCTGAAATGGCCTCTTGCTAGGCTGACTAGGTCTGATCTGCTCCCCTTTCCTATTTTCCAGTCTAAAATGACTGAGGAAATTTCACTAGGACCTTCTTTCTCGTCTTCAACACTTTTGTTCCAAAGAAATATAATATTCCCAAGAACCCAACATAAACCTCCGAGTCTTGCGCTCCTCATCTACTATAAACTCCAGTGCATACCAAGACAATCTAGTAAAAGTGGCCTCATACTAAGCCACTGAAGCATCCCCCTGAACCACGGACAGGAAATCCGCCTCTCTCCGCTTCCGTGCAATTGTCGAGACATACTTCACCCTAAACGCTCTCAAAAAGGTATCCCAAACAAACGGAGTACCTCTTGCCTCCTAACCGACTCTCACTGTGCATCACTCTTCCTCTGCTTCATCATCAAACAAGTAAACATCATAAGTGACTTTCCTCTCATCAGTATAGTCTAGAGGATCGAATATCTTCTCTATCTTATTAATCCACGCTTCCGTCTTCCTATCATCTGGCTCCCCTTGAAATCTCGGCGGATAATACCCCAAGAATTCCTTCAGCGTACCACGCCCATGGTAACCACCCTGAACGTTCAACAACTGAGTTTGCAACGTCTGTGCTTGGGTAGCCTGCCCTGCTAGTATTTGTGATTGCCCTGCCATAATCTTTGCAATCCTATCCATGGCTGCACCAAAACGGTCATCACCCCTATCTCGGCCCGGTGCCACATTATCCGGTGCCTCGTCAACTACCTCAGGCCTACATCTGGTTCTTGGTCTACCAGTCATTCTACTAATCAAAGAGTTAGCACATATTATAGCACATAGACATGCTATAGACAATTATTAGCAAATAAACAATAACTCACATAAACACATAAATCACTTAAGTATCAATCACATAAACAAATTGATCACATAATCACATAGTCACAAAATCACATAGTCATTTAATTACTTAATCATATTAATACATATTAATACATATTTCACTTTTCTTTCACTTCATGCATACTTTCATGCTAAGACCATTACCCACATTCCGAGGATACCCCGGCTGACAGCTAAACATGCGCTCTGATACTACTTAATGTAACGCCCCAACTCGACCCCTCATACGATCTGGCAGGACGCAACATAATTTCAGCAGTATAACGACATTAATTAGAATTTGGAGGCTCTAAACCAACCTCTTCGAAACCCATACATCCAACTCCACAATAACTGAACATTTACAACTCAACCACAATATACAATAAACATTCTTTACCATTGTATCCATAAGTTATACGCCTCCGTTCCAACATCATACATTTACTATATAACATTTAATCCCCAAAATAGATTGTAACCAATCTAGTAGCCTAATCATATTCCCAAAACAAGACTACTAACCTAGCAACATTTAATCCATTATCTTTACAACATCATATATATCATAAACTTCTAAATAAATACATACCAACTAGTTTTAATCTATAAGATAACAAAAAGTACATCATCAAATATCAAGGACAAGACTCTGGCACGTAGGACTCGTCCACATATGGCACATAATCCTCTTCTGGAGGCACGTACCCGTAATATGAATCAACTTCACCTGTATGCATGCAATAATTGAGAGTGAGCTTATATAAAACAAATCCAGTGAGGATTCGATAAATCTCTAACAGTATTTACTATACTCCTTGGAAATTATCCTTTGAGCAGTAAACACACAACAATCATCAATAACAATATAAGCACATTAACTGTAATGACCAATCAATAAAGGATAGTCTAGTTGGTGTAGCTCCAAACGACATCACGATCTCAATAGTTCTTCTTGTAACTCCCTATTACTCACGCACCTGAGGTACCTCTCTAGCCTCTCCCTCTATGACACCTCCATCATGTGAGCTGGGGGTAGTCTATGGTAGTCATGCTGGTTTCAACCCGACAGCCCGATGCTTCCGGAGAGGTGGCACACACGTACCAAGACTCAGCAATAATAATAAACATTCAATCATAGGAGGACAACCTTTTCCGTTGACTATCTCTCAGTTCATCAATAATCAATTATCACAGGAGGACAACAAAGTAGGTTGCCTATCTCCCAGTTCAACAATAATCAATCAATATTCATGAATTCAACAACATAACAACAACTAATCAATTAAATAACAAACAACTAAGTTAGATGACAAAGTAGGCCATCCAACTTAACATGCATTAAACACACAACCAAACCCTAGTCCAACCATCAACAACTCACAATTCAATCACTCAAACACCACCTAAACATCTAAAGGCATATATCAACATTTTAAAGAAAGACAACCCAAACTTCTAAAAATCATAACTTATATTCTACTATTCCAATAACCTCCAAATCATTTTCTAACACTCACCCACTCAATCAACAACATTCTCCCCCTCGAAAACCAACCATAAACCATCCACATCAAGCCCAACAACCCTAAAACCCTATTGCATTAAGGCTGAAATTTCCAAACTTTCACATCGACATTGCAATCGAAATTTTGGCATTACAACATTACTACCACGTTTTTAACAAAATTTTACAAACTAACAGCAAGCAATTCCAACAACCACAACAACATTTATTCAACAAATAGCCAAATACTCAACTTTTAATACCCGAAAATAGAAATGCATACTACAACGGTTCAAATCTTATATAAATATATATAAACGATCCTTAGCATGCACTGAGCAATAATATAATATCAAATCAACTTTCTAACGGTTCAAAATTCAATTATATGCAAAAACATAAAAAAATGACATTTGAGATCTAGAATTTTTCCCTCACCTTTGATGTGTTATGAAGCTAGAAAGATGCTCAATGAATGCCCAACAAGTAGAATCAAGCTTTGGATGATGAAGTTTGGCCTTCAAATGCAATTTCTAATGAAAAATCTCTTTGAAAACTTGAGGAAAACTCTTTGTTTTTCTCTCTAATGGCTCTCAGCCATGTATGTGTGTGTGAGTATGTTTTTTTGCTTTGCTATTGTGTGTTGATACATAATATGTAAAGGTCAAACAAATAAAAGAAAGTCAAAGTTAGTTTCTTTAGTCTTTTAATACTATTTTTAGTTTTTTAATTCATTTAGTTACTATTTCTTGCTCAAACATTAAATTGACACTTAAACTAATTTTGGATAATATATTTTAGGTGACAAAGAATTTTACATTCAAATATTTTCACCCGAGTCGGCTTAAAATTCGATTTTTGCAAAAGAAAGTGTAAAAATCTTTAAAATTTCAAAACCGATTCCAAAGCCGTTTTAATCAAACACTGGTCTATTAATACCCGGGGACTAGGTTTTAAAACATTTAAAACATCCCTGTAAAAATTTTAGCGGACAGGTGTTCAAAATACTATTGACTAAAACTGGCGATAAAATTGATGGTGCCGATTTTGATGAAAATTTTATGAATGCACATATAGCATGTATTAGGAATATAAATTACGTATTTAACACATTCTAACTCATATAACACATAAACAGGTCAAATCACGCAAATCGAGGCAAAACACGCAAATCAAGGCAAAACACGGAAATCAAGATAAAGATAAAATATGGGGTCTCACAGTGTGACTTTCTTACTTCAGGTGACAGGGAAATAAGAGAGGTCTAGGGGAGATACATGAAGGACCAGATCGTTGAAATTGCAACTTTAAAGAAGAAGAAAAATATGAAGAAAGGAAGCCTTTTCGTCCCGGAGATCACTGACTCTTTTCCAATGTCAGAAGATTTGAATTCCATCCAGTCTCCTATTGCTGGGAACGAGCAAGCTGAGCCCTCTCTCTATTCCATTTTTGATGTAGAGGAAAGGGTTCGCACCTACCTTGTGTAGTATGGCTAGCTAGAGGAATACGAGTTGGATTCCTATTAGAGTATTATGCCCCTCTCGATTGGCTCGCGGTTTTACTTTATTTCTATAGGCCTCAGTCAATAAAGAATCTCATTATATATGGGCGAGTAAAGCAAGCGAAAAAAAATCCTTCTTTCTTTAAAGAGAGTCCTACGTATCCATTTCGCTGATTCTAGTCTCAATTCTTTGTCCGGAGCCTCTAATCAAGATGATTTTTGGGTCTTTGACGACTTTCAGTTAAAAAAAGAAGAAAGAGAGACCTATTTGAATATCCTCTTACAAGTTCTTGATGGAGAAAAGTCTTTCTTGGAAAAAGAATAGAATATACAAAGGAGGGTGCCCGTCCTCCTTTTGACCCAGTCCCTTCCAGAAGCAATACGAGAATCGGGACCGCTCCAAAAAAAGGTTGATTAGCTTGCTCTTACGCAATCCAATTGAGGACTTGAGTGAAGAGTGATTGATAGCCACTTTTTGGGGCTGCATGAAGAGGCGGAGAAGCACTCTTCCTCAAAAAGCTAGTCAACTTAATCAAGCACCTAAGATACAGTACAACCAAACCTTGGTCAAACTCCTACATTACATACGTATTCAAAATTTCTACCTCCGTATTCGAAAAAAACAAGAATTGCATGATATGTAAGGACCATGGTGAATTTTGCACCTCCGCACACAAAGAATATGCACTCCCCTACCTACTTGATCAGTATGGGGACGAGATAAGACTTGAAGATCAACATTTTTTTTTGCCGGAAGAATTTGAAAAATGTTCCAAAGAACTGGATTTCAATGATATGAGTGTCCGTGAAAACACTTTATGAGGGGACACCCTATCCTTATTCCGCTTTGCTATTATTCCATTAGAAAAGAAAAAAAGGAAAAATCAAAAGAAAGTAGGAGATCATCAAGGCATTGAAGAACCTAATGGGAAACTTTCACTTTGTTCGGCATGAAGAACACAATCTTCTTGATTATATGGTCTGGCCATTGAGGGTGGCGGTCTGAGTACTTGACCCCTCGAAGTTCGATAGATACTCTCCATACGTGACACGAGATAGCCCAAAAGTGACCTTGCTCGATTAGAAAAGAAAAGTCAATTTTCAATCAACTGAGGATCCAATCCACTTTCAATCAATCGACGACTGCTCCTCTTCTATTTTGAATGTCTTAAAGTGTACCATTGAGAAAAGGTAAGGTTAGAGGGCGCTCTAAGGAGGATATTTGTAAAAAGGATTCCCAATTAATTAGTAGAGGAAGACCCTTATTAAATAACTTAGCTCGAATGTCCAGAGTCAGATGCTTAACCCATGCCATACCTTTCAGCCTTAGAAAGTATTATTGCATAATCTTTCATTCATAAAAATTCCTCAAAAGGCCCCCGGTCTTGACAAGTTCAGTAAAAGCGTAGAGAGAGCTGGCTCTACCTAGCTTAGCCTATCCAATATCCGATTCAAATAGAGCTTGGATTACTGTTTTTCCTATCTCTGCATAAAGTAAGTCAGTCCCAATGTTGGGGAGAGCCCATTGTCAAAGGATCGTTTAGCATCGGGATGATTTACTTCACTGACAAAGACAGAGAAGGTAGTCGGCATCAGCGATCTCATCCTTGAGTCCCCAGACGAAGGTGAGACCAACCAACTTACGATTAGCGAAGTCCTTTCTAACTCCGTCGAATGGTTTTACTCATTTTTCCCCCTTCTGTCAGTTCCTTGTCAGTCAGTCGACTCCAGTCCCTCATAAGATTGTCGAACTTTAGGGTTATTCATCAATATATGGGTAATCTTCGGCGGCTAGAGAAGATAAGATCTCTATGAAAGCAGGAGGTCTTAAACATTAGTCTGTCTTCAAATGTGGGAAGGTTAGACATTCAGTTCAATGAGGGTAAGTTCCTACATATTAATTTGAATTGATTGATTGGGAAAGCTGGTTCTGTAGCATTAGAAACTAAGTATCCAGAAAGAAGGAGGAATGAGGATGTAGAATAGAAGAGATGGTCTTAGTTGTTTAAATAAAGTAGCGGCTAGGTCTCTGTCCCCGGATTCACTTAAGAAAGGGTTTTAGATGTGATGGATAGAAGAGTTTGAACGGGCGAGTGACTTTAGGGTTCCACTAGTTTAAAAGGCTAAAAGCCAGAGTAGTTGATCCAGTAGTTCTAAATATAGATAGAAGAATCCCGAATGAACAACCATCCACAAATGTCAATTCATTCGAGCAAGAGAGTGCAACAATCCTTTCCTTTGACACAGGTCCCGTAAACTAGTGAAAAATGCCTTGTAACCTTTCCCTTTTCCCTTTCAGCTAGTCCAAGAGTTCAGTTCACTCGAAAGCGGGTAGCCATTAAGGAAAGCGGCTATTGGATTTTTGGTTTGAACCGCTTGCCCCACCCTTTTAAGTACTGGTAAGAGGGAAAGAGCGCTCATGCCCTTTACCCAAAGAGTACAAGAATAGCAATCCACCTATTGGTGTGCTGCTGCCCTCAACTGACCTGATCGTCTCAATCCGGTTGTCCTCACTAAAAATAGATCCACAATCTCTTATCTAATGAATATGAATTTGCTATCAACTTTGCCCTTGCCTAGCTGCCCATTCCTAGAACTTCCAAGGCAAAGGTGGTTGGTATGGTAAGGCAAGCAACTCCTCTTTCAGAAGAAGAGTGCCTGCCCGAGCTATCTGAAAGTAAAGCTCTAATGGTTAGCTATATGTAAAGTTTTCCCAGAGCCGGAGACACAGGCCGCTAGTTCTTTAGAAACCGGGAATCCGCCCGGAAGAATAGGACACAGAATAAGGATCTAAAGTTGTTAGTCGGATTAGATCGAGAACCGAAAGATGTCTATCAAAGAGCGAGAGAGATAGACGAGACGGTTGTCAACCAGCTCTAAAGGTAGCAAAGCCTTTAGAGTGCCCCTGAACGGAAGGAAAGAAAGCAAAAATAGATCTCTATCCTAGCTACTGGGGAAGGGGAGAGGGGAACTGAGGTAACCATCAAACTATAGAACATCACCTCAAACAAATGCCCTCGGAAGAGCCTGCAGTACAGAAACCTACAAATAACAAAATACCTACCAAAAGCTTCACCTCGTTAAACCTTTAGAATACAGACCGTCGAGCCACCAATATCTCCTAAGGTTCACTAAAATAGGGGGTACTCTGCGAAATATTATTAAGTAACCTGTCGAGCTGAACTGACACCAAGTGGGCCGCACCTCTGAGGACTCAATATGAAAGAGAAAGGGTTTTCTTTCCTTATTAGTCGAGTTACTTCATATCTTTAACCCCGAAAACCTTCGCTTGCTTGGAGGCTCACGAAGCACAACCTAAGAGCAGAGCCAAGCCCAACCATTACTGTGATACCCCGAACCTAGCATATATTTAATAGCATTTAAAGTTCATTTAAATTGCATTTTATTGACCTTTCACCTTCTTTGACTAAACTAGTTGACTTTTCATCTACATTGACCAACTAGGACAATGTGGGAATTTTTGAAACGTTTAATAAAGGGCAAACTTGGGATTAGAAATAAAAAAATGCACTGTTAAGTTAGTCAAATTTTGGGTCAACTTTGGAATTAAATCTGAAACAATTGGGGAAGAGTTAGGTAGCAAATTATATATGGTTGGAAAGCTCTATGAGTCTAGTTTCTGAGGCTTCAAACCGTTCGTGAATTGGAGTTTTCTACAAGAAGTTATGGCCGTTTTCGTAAGGTCGCGCATAGTTGTTTTGGTTTAGCGGGTTGACTGAAGCTTTGACCATTTCAACTTGTCATCTTATATATGCATAATACATTACAAAACATGCGAAAATCTGGAAAAAAAAAATAGAAAGGGCCAAAACCATAGGAGAAAAAGAAAAAAAAAGATTTCAACCATCAAATCTTCGCGTGAGCTTGCACGGGGTTGTTTCCGAGGCATCCAACGTGGTTTTCCTAGTGTCTAGTAGCGTCTAAAGTGAGGGTTTCATCGTTATTTGCGCATTTGAAAAATGTATGTCTAAACTTTAATTTTTAGAACTTATGCGTAGATTATTGTTTTAATCGTTTTGTTGCTTAAAGAATGTTCCTTGTTGATTGTAGAACATGTATTTATAGCTTTTTAGCATTTTATGCGGTTGAAAATTGAAATTGCAATTTAAATTGATTAATGAATAGTAATTAGTGAATAGTAAACCCTTGAAACGATAAACTTGAGCTGTTATTCTGTCTGTTGATGTAGAAATGTGCTAGGTATGCCAGAATGTCTAAATGCATGATTTTTTTAGGTTGCGTAATTAAAAAAATGAGAAAAACGGCTTAGTGAAAGTCGGGGTCGTTTAGGTCGAGTTTAGCGTTTTCTTGTTTTGCATGTTGGCATTGTTTCGGAAGGCCATGGAAGAACTTTTGGTGCGATTATGGCGTTGGTTGGGTGTTTGGTAGGTATAGTTGTAGTTCAAACTAGCATAGGGGGAAATCGGGGCTTTGCGCGAATTCTTGGGTAAAGTGGGGTTTCGGGGTCCTTAGACCTGCCTTATGATGACCTAGGAGGATTGGCGAAGTCGGTTTCCAGAACTCGTGGCTCGTTTGGAAATGGTAGTGTTTTGATAGTTGGGGCCAATTTGTGATTTTGCTTGTTATCTTGATATTATGCCTATAGAATGCTTAGGGTTGCTTGGTATACTTGTTTAATTGGTGTTATTGTTGCTTATTATTGCTTGTTATGCTTGAAAAGTTAGTTGAATGTTAGTATTGATTGTGATTATTTGTTATCTCGTTTGTTGTCACTAGTTTGTATTGTTGTGCTATCGCTTATTTATTGCCTTGTCTCGAGTCTTGCATTGCATAGTGTCTCGCGCGTGAGTGATCGGCCTCTCTGGGTAGCCTTGGGTTGCCAGTGTTGGTTGCTTTAGCTCCGCTGCTATTCCCTTTCTCGCTTGGGTTGCCTCCCAGGGAGATTTGGGTCGTAGAATTGATGGATACTTCTGGGTATTCCAAACTGGTGTTATAAGGTGATTGCGTGCTTATTGTCATCGTTGTCAACATCAAGCTCAAGATTGATGTATCGTTCGTGAAATGGTACATTGCTTGTATGAGTGAACCATAGCCTTCAGAGTGTGGTATAGCTTTGAATGGTTATGTTAATGCTTTCAATAATTGCTTATTGTATTGATTGTTTGTCTTGGTTGCTTATTTATCAGATATATTGCTTAACTGTCTTATTTGCATTGCACGACTTTCTTTCTCTCCAATTCGATATCTGTCTCGCCCTCACTGAGTATACGTGTTGTGTATACTCACTCCTCACCACCACATTTCAGAAAATGTCATGTTAGCTGGAAAGTTTGTGATTTCGTGAAAGTTCGTTGCCTGAAGAGTTGTCTTGCGTGCCTATGTGACTTGAGTGTCGAAGTTGTAAAGATATATGTTTTCATATGTTGTAGGTATTTATTGCTAAAAGAAATGTAATTTAAATTTAGCTAAGTAGTTGAGGTGAATTGATAAGCTAGTTTATGTAATCAGTTAGCATAGCTTATCTTCAATGCATGTTTGTAATGTCCAAAGGAAAAGAGTTAGAATGGCATGATAGTTTATTTTATGTAGTAGCTTAGTATGGTTTAATTTTCTAGTTTGAATGTCCTGGTCAAAAACGAAAAGAGATAGGTTAGCTTTTAAATTGGAAATGTATGTATACCTGCTTAGTTTAATTGTTGAAAACCGAGGCTCGGATGGCCTTGAGGAAGTTTTGTATGGTTGGACACGGCGTTGGTCCATTTAAATGCTATTGTAGGTTTTATATTTTGCCTAGAAACAGGGGAGACTCCGTTCTTTTTCCCTGAAAATTATGCCCGGGTTTGGATTTGGGTTGTGATTAGATTGATTGATAGAACTCCTGATCTCGAGAGGGATCGAGGTGTTATAGGTGGTATCAGAGCTTGTTTAGCTCATAAGCCGAGACAGGGTCCTCGGTCTGGTGGGTAGTGACCCTTGAATGTGTGCTTGTTAAGCGTGTCCTGAAAGTGTATGCTTGTATGTGAGGTTGTGTGTCTTAAATTGAAAGTGTGCTCCTATGTGATATAGTTATATGTTATGTGTTAATTGTGTGTTAAGTAAAGTGAAGTGTCTAGTTGTGCATTGAATTAACCTATTGAATTGGCATCGTGAATCGAATTCATCTCGTGGATTGTTATATGCTTGGAGTATTGCTTGTAATGTGTGTATTAGAATGTCTTGAATTAGCTATGCCGTGATTTGAATTGATTATGTTGTGCTTGACTTGATTGCCGTGCTTGAGTGACTTTGTTGGATAAACTATTTTGTAAACTTTCTTGCATAATAGTTTAAGGCATGTGTATAACTGTGATATATTGGCATTCATACATGTCCTATGGAAATGGTAAGTAAGTCATCTTCCTCCCCTAAAGAAGTGGTTCACAGCTGGCCTTCCAAGGTGTATGGATTGGCAGGAAATGAATGGCATTTAACTAGCCTTGATTTGGAAGTTGGTGTTTGCTTTTGGAGCTCGGTTATTGGCGAATCTCTAGGGTCCTCTGTGACGCCCGAGATTTTAGCCGTATATTTATTTATTGTTGCATCTATTGTTTGCCCATTTCCTTCTGTGCTTTATTAACTGGCTTCTTTAGCTACTATTCATCCCGTTTTCAAACTATATTCTATTAGTGAATTAGTATTTTTATTAAATCACATTAATTGTTAGAGGAGTGGGAAAAATGTGCAATTGAGCTAGAGGCGATAGGAGAGCTCGTTTAGAAAATGTTTTTAGTAGTTAAGTGAATAGTATTACGTAACAAACTTAAAGATTTAAATAACTAACATTACTTTTCATCTTAGGCTCGTTTTTAAGTTAATAACGCACATTCTAGTGACCTTTTAAATACCCAAACTTGACCCCACCTCAACTTAATCTTATATAAATCACATAAGCTCATTAAAACACACACAAAAAAAAAAGAAGAACAATGTGTAGGAATTACTGTAGCAGGCCGAAAATACCAAAGGAGAAGGAAAAAAGGAGATTCTTGCTTCAACAATCTTGCATTTTGAGCTTCTAGATTCATCTTGGGAGGGGTTTTGAGTAACCTAGAGTCTTCAACAAGCTTCTTCATCTTCAAAATTGTGAGGGAGATGCATTTATTTGTTTTTAAAGTTTATGTGCATATATTGAATTTTATTGATTTGTTGATATTAGCTATAAAACTTGTTATGAATGCTTTCTATGAGTTATTTAGTGTCTATAGAGCTAACTTTTGTGGTTTGATAACAAATTTAATGGTTGAATGTTGAATTTGATCAAAGAGATGATGAATAGTGCGTAGAACTAGGGTTTTGATAAAATTTGCTAATTGACTTGAATTGATGCCTCAATTAGGTACTCTAGACCCTAGGGAAGTTAGTTGAAAAGCCACGTTAGGTTGAATCACTTGAATTTGAACTTAATTGCATAATTAGCTTACTTTAAAAAGGGGGTTTTATACGTTAAGCAATCCGGGCAAGTTTGGGCATTGATTTGGGTATCCTTGAGCTAAGGAAGCACCTTTGGTGCTTTCGTTTCGCAGAAATGGGGTTCGGTTAGTATAGTTGTAGTTCAAACCCGTTCGGGGCCTTCCCGAACTTTTGTTTCTAAAATGAGTTTTTATGATCCTAAAAGGTGCCTTTGGGCTTAATTAAGAATATAGAAAGACTAGGATATAATTTGGAACTCTTGAACCATGCATAGGAGAAAGAAAACTCGGTTAAAGAAAGGGGAAAAAGTAGTTTTTGCTATATTTGATGCAATTGGCACTTGTATTTAAGTTATCTTGTATTGTATTGAATATTTAGGATATAATTAAGCTATTTCAGTAGATTGTGGGAATTAATTGTGTTGATTGCTTCTTTTGGTATCTTTAAGCTAATCTCGTGCTTATGTGAACTTATATCATGCATATTTGTGAGGGCGGCCTACTTTGTCGTCCCTCATACGTGTTATGTGATTTCTTGAATGCTTGTGTCTTGTCTCGGGGTTGCGCAACCTTTTCGGACATGGTAGCGTCGAGAAACATGGGCAGCGTCGGGCTTGCCGTGCTCCCTCGACTACCATGGTGCCTATTCCCTTTCTCGCTGAGGCATACTCTACTACCCCAGAGGCGTGGTTCACCTACTGGGCATGGACCTACCTCGGAAGAAAGGGTCGTAGGATCGGGATACATCCGGAGTATCCCAATTGTGGTGTTTGGGGTTTGCCGGCATGTTCCTGATGCTCGTGGTTCGTGGCTCGTGAATGAAGACTTGGAAGTGGAACCGTATCCTTTTTAAAAGTGATTAATTGCTTGGCTTATTATCTTGTTGATTTACATGGCTTATATATGTTTTCTTGTGTTTGCATATCATATTGCACGTTGGCATGTTGCATCACCTCCCTCACTGGCCAACTTCGTTGCTCACTCCTCATTTAATATGTTTCAGGAGAACTTGAGGTAGACCTTCAGCTAGTAGCGGTAGTAGAAGAGGAGGAAGTGCTAGTTAAGCAATTTCCCTGACTTCTTGTGTGATAAGGTTGTCTAAAATGAGAAGCTTGCGTGGAGTTTTTGTTGATTGCCTTTTTGTGACCTTGGGGTCTCGAGTATAATTGGTGAATGTAATAATTTGTAATCTTGTATGTTGGATATAAAGTGGAATGACATGTAATAATCCATAGTAAACTTATTCTTTTGCATGCTTGTGTGATTAACAAACTTGGAAGTAGAACTTGGCTATTGTTGTATCTAACTACCTATAGTTAAAATTAGAAATGCTTTGCTTGCTTGTGTGTTATATGTAATTGTTGTTCCAAGGCTCAGATGGCCTTGTGATCGCGGGTGGCCCATAAAAATCTTGGAGGATTGGTTGTAAGAGTTGCTGTTTGTGGATCTAGCCTCATAGGTGTCTTTTGCAGGTACCAGTTTAGTCCTATAAACAGGGGAGACTCCGTCTGTTTTCTCCTAAATTTTATGCCTGGGGTTTGGAATTAGGTGAGAATAGCATGATAAATAGAAGTCCCGGTCTCGTGAGGGATCGGGGCGTTACATCCTCTTCTGTGCTTAACAGCTGTGAAAGAGTAGTTTTCTTTTAAGGTTCTATTTGGCTGTTCTTTGGAGAGCATTCTTTGGTTTTCTTATTGGGTATTATTTGGAATCTTTTGATGGCACTTCTCGGTGGACTTGGCTATTGGGATCTCAATCGGACTTACTGTATGGTATTATCTATGGCATATGTGTCTCGGTCTTTATTGGTGTGATACTGGCATTCCTGATTGGAAATTCTTCAATGGTATTTTATGAAATTCTCAGTGTCCAATTATTTAGTATTTACTTATTGGGCAAACTTGGCTACTTTCTTATTGGAGCATTGTTTTGGATATCTTTTTCGGTGTTCCTCAGTAGGTTTGGTATTTGGAGTTCCTATCAGACTTATTGTATAATACTACTTATGGTATTCTTTGAAATTCTTATTGGGCGTTCTATTGGTATTTTCCTTTTTAGCAAGGTTGTATGAAGTTCTCACTTGGCAAACAGTGAAGAGGCCTCAGAGTTTGGTTTCGGTATATTGTTCACCAGTTCGGTGTTTATCCTTGGAGTTTTCATCCATCTGGGAAGCTATGTTTGTTATTCAACTTGGTTGTCTTATTGGCACATTATATTTTCTCTTCTATTCCTTAGACCTTCTTCTCAGCATTTGATAGCGATACTTGGAATCTAATTGGTTGTCCTATGGGGTTATTGTTTGGAAGGCTTCTTAGGAACTTTTGAAGTATATTTGATTGGGTTTCTTAGTATTTTCTCCAGCACTCTTAATAGGGAATTCTTCTATGAAATTCATGACCAGTGGGGTAATTCTTTGGACCTCTAGATGGAACCTTTGATTGGACCTTTATTTGGCTTTTTGCTTGGGGATTCTCAGGCAGTAAAAGTTACACTTCTATTGGAGATTCGTGCATGGGGTATTCTTCTTGTCGTTATTGTGTGGTATTAATGACATCTATAGTAACTTTGCTTTAGTCTTTATTGGTATTATCTCGGCGCTTTTGGTTGGAATTTTATTCTTTTTCGGTATTCGTGTCAACGGGATTCTTGTGCGGTATCTACATTTGAGCCTTTATTCGGCATTACTACTTGGAATTTCTTCTTAAACTTCCCTATTGGTTATCTTGATTAATATACTTGCTCAGCAGTTGAAGAAGATTAGTCAGAGTTCGATTTCAGTAGATGCAGAGTTCTATTGGAAGAAGAATTGCGAGGACGCAATTGTTTTAAGGGGGGAAGGATGTGATACCCCGAACCTGGCATATATTTAATAGCATTTAAAGTTCATTTAAATTGCATTTTATTGACCTTTCACCTTCTTTGACTAAACTAGTTGACTTTTCATCTACATTGACCAACTAGGACAATGTGGGAATTTTTGAAATGTTTAATAAAGGGCAAACATGGGATTAGAAATAAAAAAAATGCAATGTTAAGTTAGTCAAATTTTGGGTCAACTTTGGAATTAAATCTGAACCAATTGGGGAAGAGTTTGGTAGCAAATTATATATGGTTGGAAAGCTCTATGAGTCTAGTTTCTGAGGCTTCAAACCGTTCGTGAATAGGAGTTTTCTAGAAGAAGTTATGGCCGTTTTCGTAAGGTCGCGCATAGCTGTTTTGGTTTAGCAGGTTGACCGAAGCTTTGACCATTTCAACTTGTCATCTTATATATGCATAATACATTACAAAACATGCGAAAATCTGGAAAAAAAAATAGAAAGGGCCAAAACCATAGGAGAAAAAGAAAAAAAAAAGATTTCAACCTTCAAATCTTCGCGTGAGCTTGCACGGGGTTGTTTCCGAGGCATCCAACGTGGTTTTCCTAGCGTCTAGTAGCGTCTAAGGTGAGGGTTTCATCGTTATTTGTGCATTTGAAAAATGTATATCTAAACTTTAATATTTAAAACTTATGCGTAGATTGTTGTTTTAATCGTTTTGTTGCTTAAAGAATGTTCCTTGTTGATTGTAGAACATGTATTTATAGCTTTTTAGCATTTTATGCGGTTGAAAATCGAAATTGCAATTTAAATTGATTAATAAATAGTAGTTAGTGAATAGTAAACCCTTGAAACGATAAAGTTATGCTGTTATTCTATTTGTTGATGTAGAAATGTGCTAGGTATGCTAGAATGTCTAAATGCATGATTTGTTTAGGTTGCGTAATGAAAAAAATGAGAAAAACGGCTTAGTGAAAGTCGGGGTCATTTAGGTCGAGTTTGGCGTTTTCTTGTTTTGTGTGTTGGCATTGTTTCAGAAGGCCATGGAAGCACTTTTGGTACGATTATGGCGTTGGTTGGGTGTTTGGTTGGTATAGTTGTAGTTCAAACGAGCAAAGGGAGAAATCGGGGCTTTGTGCGAATTCTAGGGTAAAGTAGGGTTTCGGGGTCCTTAGACGTGCCTTATGATGACCTAGGAGGATTGGCGAAGTCGGTTTCCAGAACTCGTGGCTCGTTTGGAAATGGTAGTGTTTTGATAGTTGGGGCCAATTTGTGATTTTGTTTGTTATCATGATATTATGCCTATAGAATGCTTAGGGTTGCTTGGTATACTTGTTTAATTGGTGTTATTGTTGCTTATTATTGCTTGTTATGCTTGAAAAGTTAGTTGAATGTTAGTATTGATTGTGATTGCTTGTTATCTCGTTTGTTGTCACTAGTTTGTATTGTTGTGCTATCGCTCGTTTATTGCCTTGTATCGAGTCTTGCATTGCATAGTGTCTCGCGCGTGAGTGATGGGCCTTTCTGGGTAGCCTCGGGTTGCCAGTGTTGGTTGCTCTAGCTTTGCTGCTATTCCCTTTCTAGCTTGGGTTGCCTCCCAGGGAGATTTGGGTCGTAGAATTGATGGATACTTTCGGGGTATTCCAAACTGGTGTTATAAGGTCATTGCGCGCTTATTGTCATCGTTGTCAACATCAAGCTCGAGATTGATGTATCGCTCGTGAAATGGTACATTGCTCGTATGAGTGAACCATAACCTTCAGAGTGTGGTATAGCTTTGAATGGTTGTGTTAATGCTTTCAATAATTGCTTATTGTATTGATTGTTTGTCTTGATTGCTTATTTATCAGTTATATTGCTTAACTGTCTTATTTGCATTGCACGACTTTCTTTCTCTCTAATTCGATATCTGTCTCGCCCTCACTGAGTATACGTGTTGTGTATACTCACTCCTCACCACCACATTTCAGGAAATGTCATGTTAGCTGGAAAGTTCGTGATTTCGTGAAAGTTCATTGCCTGAAGAGTTGTCTTGCGTGCCTTTGTGGCTTGAGTGTCGAAGTTGTAAAGATATATGTTTTCATATGTTGTAGGTATTTATTGCTAAAACAAATGTAATTTAAATTTAGCTAAGTAGTTGAGGTGAATTGATAAGCTAGTTTATGTAATCAGTTAGCATAGCTTATCTTCAATGCATGTTTGTAATGTCCAAAGGAAAGAGTTAGAATGGCATGATAGTTTATTTTATGTAGTAGCTTAGTATGGTTTAATTGTCTAGTTTGAATGTACTGGTCAAAAATGAAAAGAGATAGGTTAGCTTTTAAATTGGAAATGTATGTATACCTACTGAGTTTAATTGTTGAAAACCGAGGCTCGGATGGCTTTGAGGAAGTTTTGTATGGTTGGACACGGCGTTGGTCCATTTAAATGCTATTGCAGGTTTTATATTTTGCCTAGAAACAGGGGAGACTCCGTCCGTTTTCCCTGAAAATTATGCCCGGGTTTGGATTTGGGTTGTGATTAGATTGATTGATAGAACTCACGATCTCGAGAGGGATCGAGGTGTTACAATTACAGTCAAGAGACGCATGGGCAGATAGAAATGCCTATAGATGAGGTAGGCGAGGGTAGCTTGCCGGCAGCATGTATGTAGTCTTTTTTTTCATGAGAATAGGAACGACAATTGACTGCAACCTCTTTCGGTCTATTGGGTGGGGGCAATTGGAGGAAGACAGCACAGGGAAAAGCAAAGGGCAGAGCTTCGAGTTACTTGTTAGGGCTGTCGAAGAGAAAATAATCAAGTTACTCGAAGCTCCTTTGGTGCGCCTTAGCCAAGCTGTCCTCGCCTGCACAAGTGAGCAGATTACCTCCCACACTCTCTTATTATGTGAACGTCTGTCCCATGAAGCGCCAGGGAACCATGCATTCTTCCCAGGCTGGGCTCTCGCGTGTTTGGGGTCTGATCAGATCAACCAGCTACCGGTTTACAGAACAAGGAGTGTTGCAAGGGCCAAGAGATTGATGAAAGAACTTGGCCGAAGTTAGTCTTGTGTTCAATTCCACGGTTGGAAAGATGTATTTCCCTTCTCATAGCAAAGTAGAAAAAAGTCAAACTTTTGGCTTGCTACAATCTGGGCTCAGGGACTGTAGTCAGCTGCTTCCCCTGTAGTCATCAACTCGTTCTTGACAGATCCGATCAGGTGTACATAATTCGGAGTAAAAGGATTCGAACCTTTGCATGCCAGTACCAAAAATCGATGCCTTACCACTTGGCTATACTCCATATGGACGGTAGGAACGGGGAGAGGGGGAAGGGGGAAGCAGGGCTCGAAGAACGAGCCGAGCTATGCAAGGACGCAGGGATATAGCAAGTAAGTAGCAAGGTTCTCTGTAACACCCCGATCCCTCTCGAGACCGGAGGTTCTATCAATCAATTTATTCACAACCCAATTCTAAACCCGGGCATAATTTTTAGGGAAAACGGACGGAGTCTCCCCTGTTTCTAGGCAAAAAGCAAACCTGCGACAGCATATAAGTGGACCAATACCATGTCCAAACATTCAACCACCTCAAGGCCATCTGAGCCTTGTTCTCAACAAGCAACCACAAGCAAATATACATACATTTCAAGTACTAGACTATTCTAACTCTTCCTTCAAACAATACAAACATGTTTTGAAGTTAAGCTATGCTAACTGTTTACATAAACTAGCTTATCAATTCACCTCAATTACTTAGCTAGATTTAAATTACATTTCTTTTAACAATAAATATATACAACATATGAAAGCATATATCTTTACAACTTCGACACTCAAGCCACATAGGCACGCAAGACAACTCTTCAGGCACGAACATTCACGAAATCACAAACTTTCCAGCTAACATGACATTTCCTGAAATGTGGTGGTGAGGAGTGAGTATACACAACACGTATACTCAGTGAGGGCGAGACAGATATCGAGTTGGAGAGAAAGAAAGTCGTGCAATGCAAATAAGACAGTTAAGCAATATAACTGATAAATAAGCAATCAAGACAAACAATCAATACAATAAGCAATTACTGAAAGCATTAACACAACCATTCAAAGCTATACCACACTCTGAAGGCTATGGTTCACTCATACGAGCAATGTACCATTTCACGAGCGATACATCAATCTCGAGCTTGATGTTGACAACGATGACAATAAGCGCGCAACCACCTTATAAACCAGTTTGGAATACCCCGGGAGTAACCATCAATTCTACGACCCAAATCTCCCTAGGAGGCAACCCAAGCGAGAAAGGGAATAGGACACGGAGATAGAGCAACCAACACCGGCAACCAGAGGCTACCCGGAGAGGCCCATCACTTACACCCCGACACTATCCAATGCAAGACTCGATACAAGGCGATAAACGAGCAATAGCACAACAATACAGATTAGAGACGATAAACGAGATATCACACATTATCAACAATTCTTAAACATTTAAATCAACATTCAACTCTAACAAGCGTAATAAGCATTAACAAGCATTTACAATCAAATAAGTAACAAGAACAACACCAACAAACATCATCAAGAAATAACAAGTATTCTATAGGGATTATAAGCATTCTATAGGCAACATAAGCATTCTATAAGCAATATAAGCATTCTATAAGCAATATTCTATGAAAACACACAAAATCACGAAAATGACCCCAACTTACTAAACGCTACTACTTCCAAACGAGCAACGAGGTTTGGAAATCGACTTCACCAATCCTCCTAGGTCACCATAAGACACGTCTAAAGACCCCGAAACCCTACTTAACCCTAGAATTCACGCAAAGCCCCGATTTTCCCCTTTGCTCGTTTGAACTACAACTACCTCAACCGATTACCCAACCAATGTCACAACTGCACCAAAAGTGCTTCCATGACATCCCGAGACAATGCCATCACGCAAAACGGTAAAATACCAAACTTGACCTAAACGACCCCAACTTTCACTAAGCCATTTTTCTCCGTTTTTCCCCGTTTTTCCATTACACATTCCAATTAAGCCATACATTTAGGCATTCTAGCATATCTAGCACCTTCCTACATCAACAGAACGCATAACGGAGCAACTTCATCGAAACAGGGGTTTACTATTCACTATTTACTATTCATTACACAATTTATATTTCAATTTCGATATTCAACCGCAGAAAATGTTAAAAAGCTATAAATACATATTCTACAATTGCTAGGGAACATTCTTTAAGCAATGAAACAGATAAAATAACAACCTACGGTTAAATCACAAAAATTAAAGTTTATGTTCAACATTTTCAAATGCGCAAATAACGATGAAACCCTCACCTTAGACGCTCCTAGACACTAGGAAAACCACGCTGGATGCCTCGAAAACCACCCCGCACAAGCTCACGCGACGAAATGAAGATTTGAAGTTGAAATGTTTTTTTTTTCTTTTCATCATGGTTTCGGCCATGGCTGCTCCATTTCCAGCTTTTTTATTTATTTTGCAATGTTTTATAAGCTTAAATAAGTTGTCAAGCCTTAGTCAATTGGTCAAGCTTTGGTCAAACTAACTTAAACTTGGTCAAACTAGCTTATTTTATGCATTTTAAAGCTAAAACAACTATCACAAATCAAATTCAAGTTAATAACAACTAAACTACTAAAATTAAAACACTAAACACTAATTTTCACTATTTACTGAGGACTGGAAATCGTTTCCTAACTATCGCTCTCGATATGCTATGCACTTTGCGACAATAAAAGAATAACAATTAAATCTCAAAGAATTTAAGAAAATATAATTTCCGAAAAGAAACATAGTTCAAAATTTACTCCGGCTCGGAGCTACTTTTCATTTAATTGAAAACCGAGCATTAAAATGCAAGAAAAATTAAAACCGATTAACAAAATATGAAAATTAGGTGATATTCCGTTAAAATAATTAACTCAAGTATTATTTTAATTACCTCTAAAAGAAATATGAAAATAAAACTATAAATACATGTTTAACTTAAAAATAAACACGAAATTCAATGCTAACATCTAAGATAACACTTAGTTAAACGCAATTAAATGTCCTTAAATGCATGCCGGGTTCGGGTTATCACATTCTCCCTTTAGGACCGACTACAACAAGCTCGCGACTCTAATAGAAAGATACGGTAAGCTCTCTACTCTGTTTGATTGCAATGCTATGCCTATCAAAGTTGGCGAAGGCTTTTGTTCTATAACCTTATACTTGTTACGCTGTTTGATTGAACTCGTTGGCTCCGCATCCACCGAACGCCCTTGGTACTTGTCTGATCAATCACACTGATAGCTTAAATAGTTCACTGAAAGTCCTTCAGAAAGAAAGACATAACAAAGGGTTGGTTGCGGGTGATGAAGGTTACTGGGCTGATGCGGTTGGTTACTGGGAACTTTATTGTTCCCGGGAGACGACGTTCCCTTTGTAAAGTAGGCCTTTTGATAACTAATTAGATTTGACATGAAATGGATGAAAGAAGAAGACATATCCGATGAATGAATGATTCAATCCCTTCCCACTCACACGGGTTCTTCTATTGAAGAGGTTCCCCTTCTTCTATGTGAGATAGGGCATACAAAAGAGCGGAACCTAGATAAAACGCGAGCGCCAGCCCCGACCGCCGGTACAATTACCATGTAACCTAGCTCTTACCATTGCCGCCTATAGATATAGATGGGAGGTAGGCTGAGGTAGCTTGCTTCTCTTCTCCTAGGCTACCTGCACATGTTATTCGAGAAAAAAAGGCAATGAGCGGTTCTTCGCTTAGTATAGCTACCGGCCGTCGAACGACGACCACTTCTTGTTCTTGCCCAACCAACTCCATTCCTCTCCCTATGTCGAGCATCTTCTACCTTCTCCCAATAGGTCGAGCGTCTACTTTCCTCTCCTTATTAGTAGAGTTACTTCATACCTTTGATTTGATTATCATTTAGAATCCTAGACTAAAGAAGAAGGCTCCTTAATTAACGCAGGGCCAAAGCAGCAGCAGGAGAACTGTACTAACCTGCCACCGGTGACTTTCTCAAGGCTCCGCAGGAGAAGAAAGAAAGTTCATGTCCAATTTAGTTGGAAACGAAGGTCCACCTTAGTCCTTATTCTCTCTTAAAGCTTTATAAAGCTCGGCGAGAAAGGGTTGGTTAAGAATTATTGAATGTAAACCATAGTAGTTACAGTCACTCAATGGAGATGTTCGCCTTTTTGCACCTCTCCTTCTTGCTTGCTTACCTAGCTCTTGTCTTAGCGACTCTTCTTCTTTTCTAAGTTTTTTTTCTGAATGTTAAAATGATAGATTTTTCATTTGCCAATGAAATGGATCCGCCCCGATTCGATTTATAATGGGATTCTTGGCGTTAAAAAGGTTTTGTGACATGGACGACCAACCCAACTCGGTTGGTCGGTTGGCCCACCTATCAGATGATGAAACTCTCGATTGATTTGATCAAATTTGGAAAAGTCTTACTTACTATTCAGAACAGTGGAGTTTTCGATCAAGATCTTATCACCTCCGCAGTTTGGGCTCGCGCTTGAATCGGAACCTAAATGCATTGGTAGGCTTTCGACTCAATCTAATAGCCTACCTATCGGGCGCCAATAAAAGAGAAAATGTGTACATGGGCTCATCATCTGATGTAGAATTGATGCGAGAAGGATAAGCGGGGATTGATAGCTTTCAAGAAAGAGTTGTTCCTTGCATTCCTTCCTTTCCAAAAATAGTAATTAGTTTAGGCTAGCATAAAAGATTTGATTGAATTCCTTGGCTCACCCTGAGATGAGAGAGAATGTCTATTTGACTCGAATCCTGGACTTGATCTTTAATCCTACACCGGTTAATGATGCAATGGGATAAGTTTTGATTTTGTCATTTTTTCATCAATGTTGGCCCAGTCGAGGCTCGTCCATGCCCAATCCCGATAGACAAACCTTCTATTTGCCCCTAGCTCTATAATCCACCCGTCTTTCCCAGTCCCTGAAAGCCCTCTCGGGGCCTATCTTTCTCAACTCGAGTCTTAAGTTCAGCGGCTTTCATCGGTGACGAATACCTGCGCTAATAAGACAATGGGCAGTCTATGCCTTGAATGAATTAGTAACAACGTATTAGAGAAATGAGGGATCAAGAGACGGATAGGGGGGAATGGCCTATCAATCATCGGTGGACCTTCTCTTGAACCAGTGACGGAGCTCTGAACAAAGTTGTTTAGGTTCTAGAATTCCATATCTACTTGGGGGTTTCGATTCAAAGGTTATAAAATGCGGTGCGGGTTCATATCTCTCGACCAATTCAGGTTCAAGGGAGGGTGATCGAGAGGACCCAGACTTTAGATCTCTTCTCTATAGCGGGAGCTTTCTTTCGTATCAAGAGTGTGTTGGGGAGGCCAGGGAAGACGGATTGGATCAAGAGGCAATGTTTATGCCTCTTCTTTATCGATAGGATTCCCATTATTTTTCAGTCTCCGACGAAGGAGACAGGGGCGAGGCACCGAACATGTTCTATCCTCAACCTCCATCCATTATTAGGACTCTCAATTTGCTTTTCCTATTCACTAGTACACTACACGCTACAACTAGCAGCCCCTTGTATAGTAAGGGAAAATGTTAGCTTGCTAGCTAGCTACAACTAGTTATAGCCTCTATTTTTTTGGGATATTTGAAGAAGCCTGCTGAAAAAGAGAAGCGTGCTAGCGCGCAACGGCTGATGAAAAGCCAGCAACTTGTTAGGAGTAGGTTTTGGCTTACCCCTCTTTTCTTAGGTTGACAGGTTTGGAATCCTATACAAGGGGCTGCTTGCTACTCGCCCCTATCTCTAAAGGGGCTTATGCACTCTACTCGTTACCACTAAACGACGAAGCCAGGAGCGGAAGGAGGGGCTTGAACCCTCAACCTCAGCCTTGGCAAGGCTATGGCCTACCACTAAGCTATTTGTGCCAACTACGGTAGTGGCGAAGCACTACTAAGCAATTCACGTATCATTTGAGACGGATGACTTCTGTTTTTCTACCGGACCATAGTCTTGACCTTCGATCAAGCTACGAACACGAGTAGGTAGGTGGCTAGGGGGGAGAGGGGCGGCTGGGCTTCCTTTTCAATCAATCTCCGACCGTTCAGTGCTGCTATTGGTACGAGTTGTAAGGAGTCTTGGTCTCGAGTCAAGCTGGGGCCTCATCTCGTAATGGGAATGAGTGCACTGCTAGACCAAACAAGTTGCTCCCTCACCTCGCAGCAGGGGCATCTGTCTTTTAAGTTAAGTCATTTGCTAAGACGGCTCCTCTTATTCTACGATAATCCAAGCTATAGCTCCACGAGTCTACTCGAATTGTACAAGTAAAAGAACCGTCAGTGAATAAACTTAAAGAACCGCAGATTTTGACCGGATTGTACACCTTTATGTCTGGCTATGTATATGGATGTGCATAAAGAAGGGACGAGACATCTCTCTCATTTTTTGGGAGAAGAGAGAGGGAAGAAGTTGCAGCGGCACCTCACGAACTTCTTATTGGGGCAGTACTATAATCATTTGCGACTGTTTGGATGCACGTGCTTTGTTCATATTCCTGTGCAGTTAAGAGAAAAAATGTTCCCAAGGCCTTGTGTCTTTCTTGGATATGCTAATTCCGGATATAGATGCTATGATGTAAAATCCAAGAGACTCGATGTATCCTTGAATGCTCTCTTTAATGGAGTCGCCTCATATTTTCCTTAACCTAATTAATCAGCCCCAGGTGAGAATGATGATGGAGATGTATTGCGGCCTTCTCCTGTTCATCAACTCGGACCTTATTCTTCTACAATTGATGTTATGGATTAGCCTCACTCTTCAGGCCAGTACCTTTGCTCAGCATTTTTTTTATCGATTGTCAGCTTGTTCAGTTGACCTCTGAGGATTCCAGTCACCCAGCACAACATGTTTATTCTCAGCGGCAATTATAGTGTCTTTCCTAGGGTCAGGCTACTCCAAAAGATCAGTAGTCTAGCCTAGTTGCTTCCCTTCGTTCGCTTCCATATACATTACCATTTCATCTACCAATTTTTCGAGCATATTCGATCACAGTCCCATAAGCAGTACGGACCGCGAGAGAGCTTATTTCGTGTTCGAGATCAAGATGGTCCCCCATTTCTTCTTCTTTGTAACTAACGGCCTACCGGGTGCAATAGATTCAATTGATGGCGGCACAAAAGCAAAAGAAAATCACTCATGAATTCACCCAGTGCTTCTCACTTTTGGTTCATCAAGATAGGCTGGATAGCGGTACATCTCCATTTTTTTCTTCTTCTATTTGGTGCTTGAGAAGAAGCTATGGGACTTGAAGGAGTGCACTAGAGTTTTCGGAGCTTGGCCTTTCAACCGTAGCTTGCTGTTCTTCCAGTAGCATTTGCAGCCTCCTTTCGAGGCCCCTGCTCTGGGATAAAACTAGCTAGGCATCTTCCTCAGTCTTGTTAATTGATTCACTTTCACTCACTGTCTCCTTACCACGCTAGCTTTGAATAGCTAGTCATTTACCTTGGAATGGGAGACTGAAGACCAAACCTTCATTACATTTCAAAGGGGAAAAGGGCCCCCTCTTTGCTTTCACTTAGCCTTATCTTATAAGCCTTGCTAGGATAATTCATAAAACCTTGCCATGCTTCTGAGGAGAAGGCTTTCCTCTAACTAAGTTAGACTGCCTCTTACGAGCAGGTAACCTACCTTCTAAACCATGCTACACTAGGCTTTCTTCTAAGCCACCTTTGAAAAAGTGAAAAATAGCTAAGGAAGAACGAGTGGAATGTGGGGAGAAAGTGATCTCATTCAATCATTTTTAGGGTCGAACGTTCATCATTTCTTACAACACTACCAGTAGAGAAGATAAAGGCTATTGCTGTCAAAGACTGTATTTTTCCAAAGACCGTATTCCGCCAAAACCATTTACTACGCAAACAAGGACTTGATTAGCTCCTATTAGACGTTAATGTCTGAGTTCGTAACTCCTTGATGACTTTCTTACCTTAATTAACAGATAACTGTAGTAATAAGGCTTCTTCAAGAAAAAGAGAAAAGGCAGATTCAATCCCAATAGTTCCCATCTTTGGTGTGTTAAGCGGAAGAGAGGGAATGGCTTTAATGCCCATTCCCTAGCCAACTATCATTCCTTCTAAGATTGATAAGACTGTTCCCATTAAGGCAATGCAATTATTAATGTCCGATCAATAGCAATCATGTTGTGGCACTTCTTTTGACTTTCTTGTTGAGCATAAAACTTCTAGAGGATTTAATATAGATGTCACTTGCTTCCTCTAGAAGAAGTTGCTATTGAATCAATTAGCTATGAATGAATCGGATGTTGCAAGAAAAGAAGAAGGACTTTGGTTCTTTCTTTTGTCGATTCTGCCCATTGCAAGAGGTTAGGCTTTCTTAGAAAGAGTACGAGATTAGAGTCTAATATAATATGTCCATTTTGAAAGAAGGAACTGCACAAGAATGGGCTCTTCCTTACGCCTTCAAGAAGGAAGCGGGGATGGCACATATGAGTAGCTATCACAAATCGAAGGGGAAATAAAGAATAAATCTACGAGGAGGGGGGAAGAAGATGGCTCAGCTCTTAGTCGATCTTTTTCTTTTCTTTGCTAATTCCTCTCAATGAAATTTTCCATGTTGCACTAAGTTACTTACGGATGTATGCATACAGTCCGGGAACACTTTGGGGTGAATATCCATCCGAACAACTAGGGTCAATAGTTCAGCATTTAGGCCGTAACATTTAGCAGCAAAAAAATCTTTAACCCAACAAGTGCTCTCCGAACCAAGCTAGATAGTTTCCTATCACTAGGCTCACCAACCAATCTGGACTCTGATTCTTATTATTCCTACCAGATATCAAAACAAACCATAAGGATTGTTTCCAGCCATGAGTTCCCCTATGACATAAGTGCTCTTGGGTGGGGAGGGCCATCATCCGCCAGGTCTTTGAGTACCCGTTGTACCACACGGTTGGTGCACTAAGCTGATCAAGACTCGACTTTTTGGATCTGGAACCTATGCCGGGCCCGGTCTGCCAGCTCTTAGTGGCTCTATGTCCGGTCGTGCGTAGGAGCAGCTCAAACAAAGAAGAGTCTGGTCCGATCTGAATTCAGGAATGACCCACCCATCTACTGCTAGGTCTGGGAATGGCGCCAAGCGAGGGTGCCACTATGCCCCTTAATGAATTGAATGGTCCTTTGACCTTTATTTGATTCCGATAGCCGACATAGATCTCATGAGATCTGCCCACTAAACCTATGAAAAAAGCCCTGCCCTTTTCCTTCGCTACTAGGAAAGTAAACAACTTTTATTAGCATCGGACCTTGAGTCGAATTGATTGTGTCATGTGAACCTCCATCAATGATTGTTCATTAATGTCCATTGATTTAGACGCATTCCCCTTCTCAACTATGAAAAAGATCGAGATGGGCCCGAACCAAACCAAGAATAGAAACGGAAGTCCTTCGATTCATTCCACATTCTCTCTTAAATAAATAAAGCTCGCCCTCGAGCCCTGGACCGGTCGGCCGGGTCTTTTCCTGTTGTTCTATTCCTGCCACGAGAAAGACGCACGGAAGAGGTATGCCTAGCGCGCGGAGGATTCGTTGAGAGTTTGTCTCGGTAGGGAACTGTACGATCTTTTCCCCTATTGTATTGAATCAATTAAAAAAGAGGTCAGTGCTACGGCCCCCTATTGTTTGATCCAATATTGACCGGAGACGAGCCCCGACTTCCATAGGTCCTTGGTTTGACTTCCCATAGTGATCCTTGCTTTTAAGAAAGCGGAGCGGGGCCAATTTCTCGTACTTGCTCAGTGTGCCTCCATTTATTCGAGTGCCCCGCCTGGTTCACTGGGTTGTTGGCCTACCAAGCACTTTCCTGCTACTCCTGCTGCCCGCTTGGCGGGCGGAGTGCTCGTTATCCTGACTTTTCTCTCTACTGGGGCCCTTCCATTGTTGACACCATAAGCTATGGCAGCTCCAACTGGCACTGGGCCCACACTGTGAGGCCATAGTGGGCTCAGCGGTCAGCTTCCATTTGAATTATATTAGGGGTTCTTTCGATTTTGCCAGATCTAGAGAGATACTACAAGTCCTCCGTCCCAGATTCCATGGCCGTGGCCATCTGGTTCACTGGTACTACCAAAAAGTCTAATCCTTACGTTACTCTTACCGATGGTTTGATTATCTTGGACCACGAAGACCCCAGTCATGCTTTCTGGTTTCCATTCCCATTATCGTATTGATGATAAATCTCCTCATGCTCTGCCATAAGAACTTAGAGTCCGTATCATGGTAAAGATAAGGTAAGGCTGTGATTCTTGCTCAAAAAATAGACCGAACACGTTCGAGTTATTGGCTCGTCCGACCCGGCAGCATTCATGAGTCACTCGTTCAACTATCCCTCAGAGACAAGGTCGAGAAGTACTGTAACGCCCCGATCCCTCACGAGACCGGAGGCTCTAATAACCATGCTATTCTCAACCCAATACCAAACCCGGTCACAAAATTTTAGGGAAAAACGGACAGAGTTTCCTCTGTACTGCGGACATTTTTCAAACCTGTAAATGCTCAAAATAGCCACAATATACTAAAACAAGCTTTTATAATCAAAATTCAAAGGTTCAAGGTCATCCAAGCTAGGAGACAAACAACAGCTCCAAATCACACATGCATGCACCCAACTTAACTTGTCATTAAACCTTTTTAACATGTCATCCTATGATAATATTAGAGCAATTTTAGAAGTTGAAATCAACACCTCTAAACATACACCCCCAAGCATGCAAGAACTAAAAGGAGAATTAAAAGTTATTACAAACCATAATATCTCAAAACTAACATTACAACCAACAGCTTTCAACTTGCAACTACAAGAATATACATAGCCTGAAGGCCACAAAATAGATCATGCTATAGCAATACAAGTACACCATGTAACAACAAGAAGGCAAATCCACCTTAGACAACAAACACACAACAACTAGGGCAAAGGCTCAGCCTGAACTTCTTCCTCTTCCACTAGCACCTCAACTAGTTGGGGTTCACCCTCAGCACTTCCTAAAACATGTTTAGCGAGGTATGAGCAATCACAATTGCTCAGTGAGGGATAAGGTCTACCAGGGACGTGCAATGCAGCAACTTAACACAATTAATACAATAGATAAACAGTGAATAACAATTCTAATACCACATTTTAAAAGGATACAATCGATAACCCTTATCACTCCAAATCTTCGATCCCCGATCCACGAACCACGATCTCGATCTCGATATGCCGGCATCCCTTACACCAATGGGTACTTCGGATGTACCCGATCCTACGACCCAACACCCCTTGGCAATCTCCGGACCAGGCGAGTGACGGAATAGCAGACGGAGCTAGGCAACCAACACTGGCAAGCCCGATGCCGCCCAGCGAGGCCATCGCATCTGCCGCGACAATGAGGTTGCGCAACCATGATGCAATGCAAGAATGATAACAATGACAATATAACCAGGAAACACATTTAAGGACAAAGTAAGTTGTTCTCGCACCAAGTTACAATTTAGCAATAATAAGCATATATCAATTACGCAATTATACTAAACAATATACTCTTTTAGAAAGAAAATAAACTATGATGCACGTAAGGATGCAGGTCCCTCACCTCTACCGAGCTCCAAGATATAAGTTTGAATCACAACATTTCCAGTCACCTTGAACCTATGAGCAAACATTACTTCAATTACTCTTTAACTACAACATTCATTCTAAGTTAGCTAACTTATAACTTCGCTTATTTAGCATATATACAATATCTATTAGAATTCTATTTTTAACAAAACACCACTTTTATATACTTTAACTTAACATATATTCCATACTTTCAATAGTCTACAAGTTAATTAAGAAGATAGTTCAAAAACTTAAATGAGAATGATTCAACCAGCATGCTATAACTAGATATAAATCAAGCTAGAATTTAGTTTAACTAAAATCAACACATGAGCCTGCAGTTACTCATACTATTTCTCATTTTACTTTAGTTAATAACTTGTACAAGAAATTAATTCACTCCACATAACAATAAACTAGCCATTAACTCAACTCAAAGAATTTCTCCAAAAGATATATAGATAATAAAGGTTAGGTTACTTTAATGTTCAAATGACACATTCATTCATAATGACACTACCCAGTCTTTTACTACTTTAAATGAACTTCTAATTCATATTCTACTTTACTTACAATAGTTAGTAATATCTCTATGAAGATAGCCCAACATTAGCACATAGGAAAGGAAATGCATTTATCAACTAATAGAAAAGTTAACTATCAACCATTTAATAACTAACATACTATTTTAGTAAAATAACTATACTTCAAGCTAAGATTCTAACATATCACTAGTAGTATTAACTTAAGTTAATTACATTTAACATATAATAGACAACTATCAACTTACAATTAACCTTACATGTAGTTTCAAAAAGCATTAAACACATTCTTCCACATAGTTTACTTGACCTTTCTAAGTGTTCACTAGTTGCACATTGATAACAACAACTAATTCTAACAGTTGAATTGTTTAGCATATATAGAAACATTACCTATGTCTAAAGGTGGTGACTATCACAACTCTACTAGCATTTCTCATTCACAGTCTAATAGAATAGCTTTCAATTTAAATTAACTTTACTAGCAATTAGATTTCAATTACAATTCATGAAAACAACATAACTATAAGAGCCCCATTACGTTATTAATCATCCAAGGACACTACACAATAAGGTCTTGATCAAATACATCCAATTAGAACTGAATTATATCATTACTATAGCAAAATAATAATAAAATTCAGATTCCCGCGTAACAGGGCATTTCTGACACATCTCACCAAAATGATCATAACTTGCTCTAGACAACTCCGATTAATGCACCGTAAAAAGCTGTAGAAACTAGACTCGTAAGGCTTTCTAATGGTATATAATTCAACCCCTAATCCTTCTCCAATTAATACAGTTTTAAGCTCAAAGTTACCTCAATACAGTTAGAATAGAAGCAGTTTATACAAGCAAATAAGCAGTTTTACAAAAGGGCATATACAAGATATAATTAGAATTAAATCAAAAGTTCCACACCAACTTGAAACTACATTTAAACATTCAAGAAGTCATGCCAAGGTCTTAGAAGCGCGAGACAACCGAAATTGCACCTAAACCCCTTTGTTATTCAAGCTATTTTTCCTCCAAACCAAAGTTAATGATTCAATTTAAAGGGAAACTCTACCAACCTTCTAACTAACCCTCAAGGAACCCTTTCAACCCTCTAACTCATTCAAATGCCCGCAATAACCTTGAAAGCCCCAAATTTCCTCTTATAGCTTTACACTACACCTACCTCATCCGGGCTTCAAGCAAGGATTAACAAAGCTTCTATAGCACCTAGGTAGCCTAAGGATACCAAAAGTAGAGCCCGAATCCACCCGGATTCGTCTTAACCCCGAAACCCCTTTATTAAAGTCGACTATTTTACGTTTTATACGATTTTAGAGCAATTCAAGTGCACGGGGCTATTAGACTACCTTCATTAGCACCTAAGGCATCTATTAGGAGTGTTGAATCAAGCTAATTCAAGCAATTACACAAAACCCTAGAAAAAATGTTACTATTCACCTCATGAATTAAACTAACGATTCCAACCGTTTAAAAAGCGAAACAATGGTTCAAATATGTTCTCTAGCACTCATATACAAGGTATAATAGCATAGATAATCAATACAATAGCATTTGAACACATTTTCAACAAATCAAGAAAATAACAACTATTTTAAAATGCGAAAATAAGTCGTGAAATCCCTCACCAATGCGCGTAGGAGCTCCTAGGAGGCTAGTAGACACCCTAAACCACTTGCACCTAGCTTGGCTTGGCTTGGAATAAGGATTTGTTAAGCAAAAAAACTCTATTTCTTCTCCTATGCAATTCTCGGATTTGCTACAGTGTTTTCAGCATGCTCTCTTTTTTTTGTTTTTTTTTGTTTAGCTAAGTTATGAGCTAATGTGATTGTTGTGTGAGTTATATATTAAATGGGGCTAAGTTGCTTGCTTAAATGGTTCACTAAATGCGCTTAGTTAACTTAAAACGAGCCTAGATAGTAAAATGAATGCTAGCTAATTCATTCCCTAAGTTATGTTACGTAACACTATTCATACAACTACAAAAACCATTTTCTAAACGAGCTCTCCTATCGCCTCTAGCTCAAATGCACATTTTTCCCACTACTCTAACAATTAATATGATTTAATAAAAATGCTAATTCGCTAATAGCATGAAGTTAAAAACGGAGTGAATAGTAATTTAAGAAGACAGTTAATAATGCACAGAAGGAAATACGCAAACAAGGGATGCAACAGTAATTGAATGCATGGCTAAAACTCGGGCATCACACGTGTTGTGTATACTCACTCCTCACCACCACATTTCAGGAAATGTCATGTTAGCTGGAAGTTCGTGATTATGTGACAGTTCGTGCCCAAAGAGTTGATTTGCGTGTCTATGTGGCTTGAGTTGTCGAATTGGCAAAGATGTATGCTTTCATGTATTGTATGCATTTAATATTAAAAGAATGTAATTTAAGTTTTATTAGGTTATTGAAGTAATTTGAAAAGCTGGCTTATGTATTTAGTTAGTATAGTTTAACTTCAATGCATGTTTGTAATGTCCAAAGGAAAAGAATTAGAATGGCATGATAGTTTATTTTATGTGGTAGCTTAGTATGGTTTAATTGTTTAGTTTGAGTGTACTTGTCAAAAATGAAAAGAGATAGGTTAGCTTTTAAATGGGAAATGTATGTATACTTGCTGAGTTTAATTGTTGAGAACCAAGGCTCGGATGGCCTTGAGGTGTTTGTATGGTTGGACTCGGTGTTGGTCCACTTATATGCTGTCGTAGGTTTTACATTTCGCCTAGAAACAGGGGAAACTCCGTCCGTTTTCCCTGAAAATTATGCCCGGGTTTGGTTTGGGTTGTGATTATATCGATTGATAGAACTCTCGGTCTCGAGAGGGATCGGGGTCTTACACATTCTGCCCGAATAGCTACTATACAACAGACATCCTAACGTTCATTTTTTAGCCTTTGCTAAAAAATAGCTCTTATTTGGGGGGAAGCTCTGCCCGAATAGCTATAGTATTTCTGTTCAGACCTGGAATTCAGAAATACGCGTTCGTCAATACGGGGGAGCCTTTCTTGACTGTCTTTTATTTGTATAAAGTCGTATTTATTATGTCTGAGTAGAATTTTATCTAGGATAGGATATTGTAAATAATGGTCTTTTAATATATGGTCTCGGATTCGGATAATTTAGTTTTAATGCAATATATGACTTGTATTAATTAAGTATTGTTTTTCATACATAATGCTTTTAAGTAGATGATATGATTGCTTTATTTTCGTGTCATATATCCATGCTTTAATAGTGAATCAATAGCTTGACAACCTTAAAGATTCCAAGAATTTATAGGTAATGCTTTTAAGTAGACCATAATTTCTAGACTAGTAAGGAGATGTTGATTACTTATGTTGAAACAGACCTTTTACACCAGGTTGTAAGGAAAAATCCATACTATGGCTATATGCTCGTAGATGGAACGACACCTACATCAGAGTTAGTAATCGGGATTTTAATAGACTAAGTTAATTGACTAGGTTAATGCTTGTAGCTTAACCTCTTGTATAGAATTTAAGAATCCAGATGCCGAGCCTACATTAATTGCCTTATTTATATATCTGATCCCTAGATATTCTTCCATATTTAGCTATTATTTAGCTTAACTTAGGCAATTTTGTTAGTTATAATTTAGTTTACATTTCTCGCACGTTATTCAAACTCCAATTGTAAACTTGTCAGTTAAGCGCTTTAACACTTTCACACTGCTTCACTAACTTAACTAACGAGCTTTCCAGTGGTACGATTCCGCACTCATAGTACACTACACTACGAAGATCTGTGCACTTGCGGGTATTTTAACTTGGTTTATTTTACACACTTTTCACACACCCACCGTGTGGCATCAAGTTTTTGGCGCCGTTGCCGAGGAAGCACGGTATAGTTTAGTTTTTGATAAATGTATTTGTGAACTTGTTTAAGTGTTTATTTTATCCCCTTTATTTTAAAAAAAATTTAAAAAAATTTTAATTAAAAAAATTGTTTGAGAATTTTGATTGATTGGAATATGACTCATTTTAATGGTTCATCCGATCAATGGGCTTTTAATGAAACAACCCAACCTCCTATCCCAAATACTTGTGAAATTTGTCCCCAAAATCCCCAGTTTTTACATAGTCATGATTTTAGTACTCAGGGTTATTATTCAAACCAAAATTTGTACTCAAATGCATATAACCCGGAGTAGCAGAATCATCAAAATTCATTTTTTGATAAAAATGATTCATCTTTTCTGCCTCAAAATTTTGAAAATTTTACATCTCAAAACCCTAATTCTTCCAAGTTTTGCGAAAGCTTTCAAAGTAATTCTTTCAAACAAAACTTTTGCTATCCTAACTCGATTGAATTTTCTTCTCCTGAACCAAACTTCGACGACAAGTTCGGCCAACTTGTCCAACTCGCCGAATCCAACCACCAATCCATTGATAGGCTACAAGACCAAATCGGTCAATTAGCCGAGAGTATAAATGGGTGGGAAAAAGACGAGCATCCTATTCAACCTGTTCTGAGTTCACCAGACCAATATAGTTTCGTTCATCACGAACCTATCCAAAACCAGGTTGTTGAAGAAATAGAAGTGTTTAATAGAGATAATGTGGGTAGAGAATGTAACACTAGGAATGAGGTAGATAACATGTTTGAGGCATACATTCTAGGTTGGCAAAACCAGCCACCACCTTGGAGTCAAGAAAATTTTTCTCAAAGCTTTGAAAGTCAAGACCCTGCATCTTTTCAATCTGAATCTTCTGTTGACCCTACCCTTAATCTTTTCAAACAAAATCATCAACAAGATGATTTGATTGACTCTACTTCTCCCAAATCCAATGACAAGTTTGACCAATTTTATCTACTTGCCGACTCTAATGCTTGCATGCTTCAATCTTTAGATCAACATATTCAGTCTGTTATGAGCACCTTTGATGAAATAACATGTGAACAGACTAATGAAATGAGAGAGGTTATTTAGGAGACATCTGATAAGGAAAATGAATTTGAGGAAAAAGATGATACAATGCCTCGTTTAGAAGGACAGGATGACCTTAGTAATGTTTTGATTCAACCCGACTCTAATTCCTCTTCAAGGAAGATGAGTGTATACACTTCCTTAGAGTCGTCACCCTTTCAGGACGATTCTATTGAGTCTACTTTAATTCCTGCATCCTTCTTGACACATGAAGAAGAAGTTAACGAGATTGACCTACTTTTGTATCAAATTGACCAAGAGAATGAGTCCAATGCTTCTATATCCTTTTCAACTGGTTTTAACTCTGATAAAGAAGCTTCAATACCCATTCTCTTTCCTATTGAAAGTCATCTCAATTCTTCATTTGATGCGTCTTCCTCCGTTGTGCAACTCACAACATTACTCAAGGAGGCACAATTTGGATTTGACCCATTTATGAATAATATGTTGCATACATCTTTTAACTTATGGGTTGACCAATTGGGACATACTGTGTTACAAAAAAATATAACCCCTATTTACAATTTATCCATGAATATTTCTACACACATCACATTGGGATGGGATTTGTCACCTTCTCAAGGTGACTTGGAAAAGTCATGTTCTGTAGGAGCGATAAACCATCATCTGTTGCATGATCCTTTTCCTTTCAAAATTTGTGCTGAAACGATTATTAGGCAATATGTGCCAAAGAGCTTTAAACATAGATGGCTCTAACATTGGCGCCTGGCTAAGGGCGTAAAACTCAGCGCTACTAGGAGGCAACTTTGAGTTTTAAAAAATGCTTTCTTATTATGTGTGTTTATTTTTTGTCTGTGTGATTTTTTCAGTCTGGCTGAAGACGATAAACTTAGCACTACTAGGAGGCAACCTAGTGTTCTCTTAAATGCTTTAATGTTTGTTTAATTAACTCTTGAATCCCATAAAAGAGGTTAAATAGTCTGGGTAGTCAAATTATTTGCTTTATGTATTAGTTATTTTTCGTGACCATATTTCTTTTTGGTTTCTCCCCTATATATTTGTTTTGTCTATTTAGTATAGCAAACTATTTTTGTTGTGTTGATGATAATCTGTAAAATGCTTTTTCCACTAATCTTTAATTGCAAAATGATACATCTTTTGACAAAAGTTAATAGATAAGCTTTGACATCAACATAGAAATGCTTCACATCAGGTGATATCTTTCCTGACTACATTTCCCTTTATACCTGATCAACCTGCGCTGTAGAGTAAGAAAACCATAGGTTTAGGGATGTAAGATTTGTCATTATGTTATTACTTGCATATTACACTCTCACTCTTTTACATTGCTATTTGCTCAAGGACAAGCAAAGTTTTGGTGTGGGGTTGCATACATTTCATGAAAAACTTTTTCAAAATATGCAAGAAATACACCATTTTTGTTTATGAGAAGAGTATTTTGCTACCTTACCTATTTCAAAACGATGATTTAGATGATTTAAGAACCTATTTTGTTAGCCAAGTTTGCCCAATAAGTAAATACTAAATAATTGGCCACTGAGAATTCCATAAAATACCATTGAAGAATTTCCAATCAGGAATGCCAGTATCACACCAATAAAGACCGAGACACATATGCCATAGATAATACCATACAGTGAGTCCGATTGAGATCCCAATAGCCAAGTCCACCGAGAAGTGCCAACAATATATTCAAAAGAATACCCAATAAGAAAACCAAAGAATGCTCTCCAAAGAATAGCCAAATAGAACCTTAAAAGAAAACTACTCTTTCACAGTTGTTAAGCACAGAAGAGGACCCTAGAGATTCGCCAATAACCGAGCTCCAAAAGCAAACACCAACTTCCAAATCAAGGCTAGTTAAATGCCATTCATTTCCTGCCAATCCATACACCTTGGAAGGCCAGCTATGAACCACTTCTTCAGGGGAGGAAGATGACTTACTTACCATTTCCATAGGACATGTATGAATGCCAATATATCACAGTTATACACATGCCTTAAACTATTATGCAAGCAAGTTTACGAAACAGTTTATTCAACAAAGTCACTCAAGCACGGCAATCAAGTCAAGCACAACATAATCAATTCAAATCACGGCATAGCTAATTCAAGACATTTCAGTACACACATTACAAGCAATACTTCAAGCAAATAACAATTCACGAGGTCGATTCAATTCATGAGGTCGATTCGATCGGTCAATTCAATGCACAACTAGACACTTCACTTTACTTGAGAAACATTTAACACATAACACATAACTATATCACATAGGTGCATAGTTTCAAGTCAAGACACACAATCTCACATACAAGCATACACTTTCAAGACACACTTAACAAGCACACATTCAAGGGTCACTACCCACCAGACCGAGGACCCTGTCTCGGCTTATGAGCTAGACAAGCTCTGATACCACCTGTAACACCCTGATCCCTCTCGAGATCGGAGGTTCTATCAATCGATCTAATCACAACCCAAACCAAACCCTGGCATAATTTTCAGGGAAAACGGACGGAGTCTCCCCTGTTTCTAGGCGAAATGTAAAACCTGCGACAGCATATAAGTGGACCAACGCCGTGTCCAACCATACAAACTACCTCAAGGCCATCCGAGCCTCGGTTCTCAACAATTAAACTCAGCAAGTATACATACATTTCCAATTTAAAAGCTCACCTATCTCTTTTCATTTTTGACAAGTACATTCAAACTAGACAATTAAACCATACTAAGCTACTGCATAAAATAAACTATCATGCCATTCTAATTCTTTTCCTTGGGACATTACAAACATGCATTAAAGTTAAGCTATGCTAACTGATTACATAACTAGCTTATCGATTTACCTCAACTATTTAGCTAATTTAGATTACATTACTCTTAACAATAAATACATACAACATATGAAAACATATATCTTTACAACTTCGACACTCAAGCCACATAGGCACACAAGACAACTCTTCAGCACGAACTTTCACGAAATCATGAACTTTCCAGCTAACATGACATTTCCTGAAATGTGGTGGTGAGGAGTGAGTATACACAACACGTATACCCAGTGAGGGCGAGACAGATATCGAGTTGGAGAGAAAGAAAGTCGTGCAATGCAAATAGACACAACTAAGCAATAAAATCAATAAGAAAGCATTCAATACAAACGACAATATATTAAACATTCAAGAAAGCATTAACACAACCATTCAATGCTATACCACACTCTGAAGGCTATGGTTCACTCTTACGAGCAATATACCATTTCACGAGCGATACATCAATCTCGAGCTTGATGTTGACAACGATGACAATAAGCGCGCAACCACCTTATAACACCAGTTTGGAATACCCCGAGAGTAACCATCAATTCTACGACCCAAATCTCCCTGGGAGGCAACCCAAGCGAGAAAAGGGAATAGCCACGGAGCTAGAGCAACCAACACTAGCAACCCGAGGCTACCCAGAGAGGCCCATCACTCACGTGCTGGACACTATGCAATGCAAGACTCGATACAAGGCGATAAGCGAGTGATAGCACAACAACACAGATAGAGGAGATAACCGAGATATCAAGCATTATTCAACAATTGTGAAACATTTCAATCAATAATCAACTTTAACAAGCGTAATAAGCATTAACAAGCATTTACAATCAAACAAGCAACAAGAACAACACCAACTAACATTATCAAGCAATAACAAGTATTCTATAGGCATTATAAGCATTCTATAGGCAATATACTATGAAAACACACAAAATCACAAAAATGACCCCAACTTTCAAACATTACTACTTTCAAACGAGCCACGAGCTTTGGAAACCGACTTCACCAATTCTCCTAGGTCACCATAAGGCACGTCTAAAGTCCCCGAAACCCTACTTTACCCTAGAATTCACGCAAAGTCCCGATTTCCCCCTTTGCTCATTTGAACTACAACTATACTAACCAAACACCCAACCAATGCCATAATCGCACCAAAAGTGCTTCCATGGCCTCCCGAAACAATGCCATCACACAAAACGAGAAAATGCTAAACTCGACCTAAACGACCCCGACTTTTACCAAGGCGTTTTTCTCATTTTTTCTATTACGCAACCTAAACAAACCATGCATTTAGACATTCTAGAATACCTAGCACCTTTTCACATCAACAGAAAGTATAACAGTGCAACTTCATCGAAACGGGGGTTTACTATTCACTATTTACTATTCATTACACAATTTATATTTCAAATTCGATCTTCAACTGCAGAAAATGTTAAAAAGCTATAAATACACGTTCTACAATTGCTAGAGAACATTCTTTAAGCAATTAAACGGACAAAAAAACAACCTACGGTTAAATCACAAAAATTAAAGTTTATGTTCAACATTTTCAAATGCGCCAATAACGATGAAACCCTCACCTTAGAAGCTCTTAGACGCTAGGAAAACCATGCTGGATGCCTCGGAAACCACCCCGCACAAGCTCTCACGAAGAAATTGAAGTTTGAAGTTGAAATATTTTTTTTTCTTTTTCCTCCATGGTTTCAGCCATGGCCTTCTTTATTTCCTGATTTTGCTCTTTTGTTTCGTATTTCATACTTTAATAAAAGATGACAAATGGTCAAAGCTTCGGTCAACCAGCTAAACCAAAATAGCTATGCGCGACCTTACGAAAACGGCCATAACTTCTTCTAGAAAACTCCAATTCACGAACGGTTTGAAGCCTCAAAAACTAGACTCATAGAGCTTTCCAACCATATATAATTTGCTACCTAACTCTTCCCCAATTGGTTCAGATTTAATTCCAAAGTTGACCCAAAATTTGACTAACTTAACATTTCATTTTTTTATTTCTAATCCCAAGTTTGCCCTTTATTAAACATTTCAAAAATTTTCACCTTGTCCTAGTTGGTCATTGTAGATGAAAAGTCAACTAGTTTGGTCAAAGAAGGTGAAAGGTCAATAAAATGCAATTTAAATGAACTTTAAATGCTATTAAATATATGCCAGGTTCGGGGTATCACATTAGTCTTTTTTTACCTCGAAAGGGAGGTCCTCCTTATGATGCTACGGATGGCTGTCCGAAGTGCAATGGGTAAACTCGAACTCAAATAGGATAGGATTATGCGTGCCGGGCCCTTTGGGTGTCATGTTTTGGCCGAGTTTACCGTACCTCTGGCCCCTAAGCCGTAATATTTTGTTACGTTCTACCGCTATAACGCTAGAAATGAAAGGTTTCACACGAGCTCTATTCTGCGGCGTGGTGGCAGGACCACTACGGGAGTGGCTTTGGGTATAGATAGGGTTAAACTTGCAGGGGTCATGAAAATACATAAGCCCCTTCCCTTATCTTTTGGTGGGTTTAGAAGGTCCGATCTACGGTCCCTCGGAGCGAAGGGTTACGCAGGTAGTATGGGCCCTCTGACTTCCAGCTATGTGCAGTACGACTCCCAAGAAGCGAATGAAGGGAAGCTCAAAGAGCTTACGTTTACTTTCAGCCTATTTGATTGGTAGGCTGGCGAGCTAAGTCCCCTACTTAAGATTCAATTCATAAGGCTAATTTTATGTTGTCGTGATGCTTTAGTTAGGCCGACTACTATAGGCTAGCTACTTCTAGCTTCTATAGTAGCCCTTCCACTTTGGTCTAGTTTTAGTTTGTATTGGTACTGAATGAGCATATCATACAAAGGCGAGCAGTATAAGCCCTTCTCCGTGTGACGTCCGAGATTTAGCCATGCATTCAATTACTGTTGCATCCTTTATTTGCGCACCTCTTTCTATGCCTTATTAATTGTCTTCTTAAATTACTATTCACTCCGTTTTTAAACTGCATTCTATTAGTTAATTAGTATTTTTATTAAATCATATTAATTGTTAAAGTAGTGGGAAAAATGTGTAATTGAGCTAGAGGCGATAGGAGAGCTCGTTTAGAAAATAATTTTTGTAGTTGAATGAATAGTGTTACGTAACATAACTTAGGGAATGAATTAGCTAGCATTCATTTTACTATCTAGGCTCGTTTTAAGCTAACTAAGCGCATTTAGTGAACCATTTAAGCAAGCAACTTAGCCCCATTTAATATATAACTCACACAACACACACATTAGCTCATAACTTAGCAAAAAAAAAAAAAAGAGCATGCTGAAAACACTGTAGCAAATCCGAGAATTGCATAGGAGAAGAAATAGAGTTTTTTTGCTCAACAAATCCTCATTCCAAGCCAAGCCAAGCTAGGTGCAAGTGGTTTAGGGTGTCTACTAGCCTCCTAGGAGCTCCTACGCGCATTGGTGAGGGATTTCACGGCTTATTTTCGCATTTTAAAATAGTTGCTATTTTCTTGATTTGTTGAAAATGTGTTCAAATGCTATTGTATTGATTATCTATGCTATTATACCTTGTATATGAGTGCTAGAGAACATATTTGAGCCATCGTTTCGCAATTTAAACGGTTAGAATCGTTAGTTTGATTTTTAGGGTGAATAGTGACGTTTTTCTAGGGTTTTGCGTAATTGCTCGAATTAGCTTGATTAAAGGCTTCTAATAGATGCCTTAGGTGCTAGTGAGGGTAATCTAATAGCCCCGTGCACTTGCATTGTCCTTAAATCGCTAAAAATATAAAATAGTCGACTTTAATTTGGGGCTTTCGGGGTTAATGCGAATTCGGGCTTCAATTCTAGTATCCTTAGGCTACCTAGGTGCTATAGAAGCATTGATATCCTTTGTTTGAAGCCTGGACATTGTATGTGTAGTTTAAAGCCATAAGAGGGAATTTGGGGCTTTCGGGGTAATTGCAGCCATTTGAATGAGTTAGAGGGTTGAGAGGGTACCTTGAGGGTTAGTTAGAAGGTAGGGAGAGTTTCCTTTGAAAATTGAATCATTAACCTTGGTTTGGAAGAGAAATAGTTTGAAAAACAAAGGGGTTTAGGTGCAATTTCGGTTGACTCACACTTCTAAACCCATGGCATGACTCCTTAAGTGTTTATATGTGGTTTCAAGTCGATTTGGAGCTTTTGGTATGATTCTATGCTTATTTTGTATATGTTCCTTTGTAAATTGCTTATTAGCTTCTATAATTGCTTCTATGCTAATTGCCTCGAGGTCAACCTACTTTGTTGATCCTCATATGTGTTAATGCTTATATTATTACTATTAACTTGCCATCGTTAAGTGCAGTGCATCGTGGTTGCGCAACCATAGTGTCAGGGGCAGATGTGTTGAATATCGGCTGGGCAGCAGAGGGCTTGCCGGTGGATATTCAAACTCCGTACCCTAGTCCCTCATTCGCCTGGTCCGGAGATTGCCAGGGGATGTTGGGTCGTAGGATTATCGGGGTACATCCGGAGTACACCCACTGGAGTGTTTGGGGTTATGCCGACTTATCGTGATCGTGCTCGTGGTTCGTGGATCGTGAATGAAAACCAGTGAAGATTGGTGTATAGGGGATTGTGTGAAATGTATCCTTTTAAATGTGTGGTTACTTATGTTATCATTGCTTCTTAAATTGTCTAAGTGATATTGTTGTATAACTGTATTATATGTTGCATTGTACGCCCCGGGACTATATCCCTCACTGGGCAACAGTGGTTGCTCATACCTCGCTAACATGTTTCAGGTGGCACAGTTGGTGGAGTTGCCTTAGCTGCTGTGTGATATTTGTCTGAGGTGGATGTGCTTTCTGGTTGCTATGTGAAGAATTTGTTGTCCTATGTATAATCTATTTTGGGGCCTTAAAGCTCATGTATGTATTTGAGTAATATGTAAGCTGGAAGTCTGATAATGTAGTAGCAGTGGTAATTCTATGGCTTGTAATAACTTATATTTCTATTTCTAGTTGCTTTGCATGCTTGGGAGTGAATGGCTTAGTGTAGAATGTTTTATCTCTAAGTATGTTTTAATGTTATCTTAGAATGGCATGGTTATTAGACTATATTATAAACTAGGTACTTGCATGCTTGTGTGGTTTTAGAACTGTTGTTTGCTTCAAGGCTCGGATGGCCGTGAATCTTTAAATATTTAGCCATGAAAAGTTTGTTTACCTTGTAGTTACCTTATTTGAGAATTTACAGGTTTTCAGAATGTCCATAGTACAGGGGAAACTCTGTTCGTTTTTCCCCTAAAATTTTGTGACCGGGTTTGGTATTGGGTTGAGAATAGCATGGTTATTAGAGCCTCCGGTCTCGTGAGGGATCGGGGCGTTACAAGTGGTATCAGAGCTTAGTTAGCTCTAAGCCGGGACAGGGTCCTCGGCCTGTCGGGTAGTAACCCTTGCGTGTGTGCTTGATTAAGTGTGTGTCTTAAAAGTGTATGCCTGCATGTTTGATTGTGTGTCTGGTATTGAATGTGTGCACCTATGTGATATAATTGTGTGTTACGTGCTAAATGTGTGCAAGGTGAAGCAAAGTGGCTAGTTATGCATCAAATTGACTTCGTGAATTATTAAATGCTTGAACTGTTGCTTGTAATGTGTGTATTTGAATGTCTTTGATTGAGTTGTGTTATGCTTGACTTGATTATCGTGCTTGAATGACTTTGATGATTACACTGTTTCACAAACTCTTTCATTAACATGTTTGCGTAATAGTTTAAAGAATGATTATACATATGCAATTGTTTGGCATGCATACATAGCCGTCGAATGGTAAGAAAAACTCCTTCCTCCGCTGAAGAGAGGTGATTAGTGGCAGGCCTTCCAAATTATGTTGATTAGCAGAAATGAGATGCAATTAATCAGCCTTTATTTGGGAATTGGTGGATATAGTTGGAGCTCAGTTATTGGGATTCTTCTAAGGCCTTCTTCAGTGCTTAGCGGTCATAAATGAGTAGCTTCTTTTAGGGTTTCTATATGACAGTTCTCTGGAGTATATTCTTGGTATTTTCTTATCAGCTATTCATTTGGTATTCTTTTGTTGGCATCTCTCAGAAGAATTGGTATATGGGATTCTTTTTAGCCTTATTATCTGATATTATTTACAATACTCCTGCTCGGAACTTTTATTGGTATTTTCTCTCCGCTCTTAGTTGGGATTCTATTCTTCTATGGTATTCATACCAGCGGGATTCTTATTTGGATTTCGAAGTAGCGTCTCTATTGGAGCCTTTATTTGGCCTTATTAAGTGAGGTTCGCAGACAATACTACTGGGATTTCTTAATGAGCTTCCACGAGAATTCGTATATGGTATTCTTGCTTAGCAACTGATGACGAATAATCAGAGTTGGTTTTCAGTTGATGCAGATGTTCTCTTGTGAAGAAGAATTGCGTGGACGCAATTAGTTTAAGGGGGAGAGGATGTGACGTCCGAGATTTAGCCATGCATTCAATTACTGTTGCATCCTTTATTTGCGCACCTCTTTCTATGCCTTATTAATTGTCTTCTTAAATTACTATTCACTTCGTTTTTAAACTGCATTCTATTAGTTAATTAGTATTTTTATTAAATCATATTAATTGTTAAAGCAGTGGGAAAAATGTGTAATTGAGCTAGAGGCGATAGGAGAGCTCGTTTAGAAAATAATTTTTGTAGTTGAATGAATAGTGTTACGTAACATAACTTAGGGAATGAATTAGCTAGCATTCATTTTACTATCTAGGCTCGTTTTAAGCTAACTAAGCGCATTTAGTGAACCATTTAAGCAAGCAACTTAGCCCCATTTAATATATAACTCACACAACACACACATTAGCTCATAACTTAGCAAAAAAAAAAAAAAAGAGCATGCTGAAAATACTGTAGCAAATCCGAGAATTGCATAGGAGAAGAAATAGAGTTTTTTTGCTCAACAAATCCTCATTCCAAGCCAAGCCAAGCTAGGTGCAAGTGGTTTAGGGTGTCTACTAGCCTCCTAGGAGCTCCTACGCGCATTGGTGAGGGATTTCACGGCTTATTTTCGCATTTTAAAATAGTTGCTATTTTCTTGATTTGTTGAAAATGTGTTCAAATGCTATTGTATTGATTATCTATGCTATTATACCTTGTATATGAGTGCTAGAGAACATATTTGAGCCATCGTTTCGCAATTTAAACGGTTAGAATCGTTAGTTTGATTTTTAGGGTGAATAGTGACGTTTTTCTAGGGTTTTGCGTAATTGCTCGAATTAGCTTGATTAAAGGCTTCTAATAGATGCCTTGGGTGCTAGTGAAGGTAATCTAATAGCCCCGTGCACTTGCATTGTCTTTAAATCGCTAAAAATGTAAAATAGTCGACTTTAATTTGGGGCTTTCGGGGTTAATGCGAATTCGGGTGAATTCGGGCTTCAATTCTAGTATCCTTAGGCTACCTAGGTGCTATAGAAGCCTTGATATCCTTTGTTTGAAGCCCGGACATTGTATGTGTAGTTTAAAGCCATAAGAGGGAATTTGGGGCTTTCGGGGTAATCGCAGCCATTTGAATGAGTTAGAGGGTTGAGAGGGTACCTTGAGGGTTAGTTAGAAGGTTGGGAGAGTTTCCTTTGAAAATTGAATCATTAACCTTGGTTTGGAAGAGAAATAGTTTGAAAAACAAAGGGGTTTAGGTGCAATTTCGGTTGACTCACACTTCTAAACCCATGGCATGACTCCTTAAGTGTTTATATGTGGTTTCAAGTCGATTTGGAGCTTTTGGTATGATTCTATACTTATTTTGTATATGTTCCTTTGTAAACTGCTTATTAGCTTCTATAATTGCTTCTATGCTAATTGCCTCGAGGTCAACCTACTTTGTTGATCCTCATATGTGTTAATGCTTATATTATTTCTATTAACTTGCCATCGTTAAGTGCATTGCATCGTGGTTGCGCAACCATAGTGTCAGGGGCAGATGTGTTGAATATCGGCTGGGCGGCAGAGGGCTTGTCGGTGGATATTCAAACTCCGTACCCTAGTCCCTCATTCGCCTGGTCCGGAGATTGCCAGGGGATGTTGGGTCGTAGGATTATCGGGGTACATCCGGAGTACACCCACTGGAGTGTTTGGGGTTATGCCGGCTTATCGTGATCGTGCTCGTGGTTCGTGGATCGTGAATGAAGACCAGTGAAGATTGGTGTATAGGGGATTGTGTGAAATGTATCCTTTTAAATGTGTGGTTACTTATGTTATCATTGCTTCTTAAATTGTCTAAGTGATATTGTTGTATAACTGTATTATATGTTGCATTGCACGCCCCGGGACTATATCCCTCACTGGGCAATAGTGGTTGCTCATACCTCGCTAACATGTTTCAGGTGGCACAGTTGGTGGAGTTGCCTTAGCTGCTGTGTGATATTTGTCTGAGGTGGATGTGCTTTCTGGTTGCTATGTGAAGAATTTGTTGTCCTATGTATAATCTATTTTGGGGCCTTAAAGCTCATGTATGTATTTGAGTAATATGTAAGCTGGAAGTCTGATAATGTAGTAGCAGTGGTAATTCTATGGCTTGTAATAACTTATATTTCTATTTCTAGTTGCTTTGCATGCTTGGGAGTGAATGGCTTAGTGTAGAATGTTTTATCTCTAAGTATGTTTTAATGTTATCTTAGAATGGCATAGTTATTAGACTATATTATAAACAAGGTACTTGCATGCTTGTGTGGTTTTGGAACTGTTGTTTGCTTCAAGGCTCGGATGGCCGTGAATCTTTAAATATTTAGCCATGAAAAGTTTGTTTACCTTGTAGTTACCTTATTTGAGAATTTACAGGTTTTCAGAATGTCCATAGTACAGGGGAAACTCTGTTCGTTTTTCCCCTAAAATTTTGTGACCGGGTTTGGTATTGGGTTGAGAATAGCATGGTTATTAGAGCCTCCGGTCTCGTGAGGGATCGGGGCGTTACACTCCGTCCTGGGAAAAGCAATGAAGTCTATAAGCTAGGGCTTTGTTCTCCTTTGGACACGAACACTATTCTGTTCTCAGCGGAAACCCGCCTTAGGGATTGAACGGCAATAAGATAAGTCGACGTTCAATCTAAGATAAAGCTGAGCGCTAATAGCTTGTAGTGAACAGCCCCTTTATGAAACCAACCGAAAGCAGCCTTTGGTACTTAAGTAGTTAAGGTTTGGAACCCTTGCAACTATGATAGAAAGTCGTTTGCTTGTTGCCAAACCCTTCGCCTTTCTTTTGAATCAAAGTAGGTCGCGACTCTTGTATTTTAGTCGGTCGGGGAAAGCTACCGCTTCGTAGACAGCTTTGCTTCCTCGTCGCTTTTTTCTAGTGACTCCCTTCTACTTTGCTTGCTTCTCTCGTGCTTGCTTGCAAGAAGGCTTAGAGTCCTTTTTGCTAGATCCAAAAGCTTCCCAAAAGATCTGATTCAACAGAAATCCCGCATATTGAGCACAGTTGATATGCGGCTACGGCTAGGCGATTATATCATGCCATAAAACACTTTTATATGCATAGAGAGATCCCCTAGATATACAGATAGAATATATGTTTATGGATAGACAGACATTCCATTGATTCTTAGTTTTTCGGCTGAAAAAGCTCATTGATCCAAATGAATCATTCTTTTGGTCTCTCTTCGCTCCCCACCCTGAAATGGATCCATGGTACAGTGCCCATTCGCTTCGCGCGTGGGAAGGCAACGAAGTTCAGTTCATGAGACCATAGCCGAGTGGAACAGCCACGACACTAAGTTCCTTAACTTAGCTGGATCTCACTGGTGCCACCTAAAGGTAGGTAGGCGGCGGAGATGTGATGTTTGGAGTTGTCGTTCGTACACCTGTCCTCAATGGAAAAATGAGTGATTTGTTCCCCTGCAGATCATGGCCTTACCACTCGGTCCCCGATGGCTAGCGAGGTATTCGGTATAGAAGCTAACATTCGTTTGGGCTGCGCGTTCCAGCTGGACTGGACACATGTTAGCTGTAGGAAGTGTGCTTCCGAAAGTGACTTTGGTTCGCCAGTTCAAGCACAACTCCTCACTTTACGTTAGCGGACCTACAGGTCAGACCGGGGCTCTGCGCTTTTGCTGACGCCGCTTTCGGCTTTAGGGTGAGTAAGGGAATGTCTTAGAGAAGTTTGAAGATGATCGACCTATAGGGAAATGCTTGATGGAATTTAGCTCGACTGATAAGGAGAGGAAGGTAGACGCTCAACCTATAGGGAGAGGGTGGAAGATGGTCGACCGATAGGGAGAGGAATGGAGTTGGCTCCTAAGCCAGGGAAGACCTTATCCGGAGGGAGAACCAATGATTTTGGTTTAAGCTCACGTATGAGGAGGGCATTAATAGCCCCCTTAACATACGGATCTAGCAGTAGACCCCGACCTAACCATAGGTCAAGGGTGTAACTCCCCGATCCCTCACGAGACCGGAGGCTCTATTAACCATGCTATTCTCAACCCAATTCCACTATGGTCATGAAATTTAGGAAAAACAGACGAAGTCCCCCCTGTTTAAAGGAAAAATCAAAAGATGTAAACAGACAATGAAGTCACAAACCACACAAAATCCAACATCCACAACATTCACCAACTTTATCTCCCAAACGTTTCCAACTTCAAGGTCGATTGAGCCTTGAGCAGGACATAGAAAACATACACAAGCATGCATTTAACAATCCTTGAAACATTATCTTTTTAATCCGCTTATCATACCACTCTATATTAACCATTAGCCTTTCTTATAAACTAAAGCCAAACGACTATTAAGGTTCATTAACACACTAGCAAGTAGTATAAAGGAAAGTAAAGATAAACTATTACAATCCACTACCATTCAAGCCATACATTAACCTAGCTATTACAATTCTTCAACAACTCCAAATATATACAAACCCATAGGTACAAAATAGAACATAACATAACACATGCAAGATCTTTACATAATCTACAAACAAAATCCCAACCTCAAGCAATAGCACACGTCAATCAAGGCAACTCCTCCTCCAACTACACCTCCTGAAACATGTTAGCGAGGTGTAAGAAACTACAATTGGCCAGTGAGGGATAGTCTATCGGGGCGTGCAATACAGCAGTTAATACAAATAAAGCATTTAACAACCAAAGAACAATTGAAACAACAAGTTACCACACATTAAAAGGATACAATTCACTTAACCCCAATGCTCCAGAATTTACTTGATCTTCAATCACGAACCCCGAACCTCCATCCATGAACCTCGATCAATGTGCTGGCATAACCCCAATCACTCTAATGGGTACTCCGAATGTACCCAATCCTATGACCCAACACCCCTTAGCATACTCCATACCAGGCGAGCGAGAGAATAGGGCACGGAGCTAGAGCAACCAACACTGGCAAGCCCAACGCCGCCTGGAGAGGCCCATCGCATTCGTCCCGAACAATTAGGTTGCACAACCACGATGCAATGCAAGTATGATGACAATGATAATATAATCAATAAACACATTTAAGGACAACAAAGTAGGTTGTCCTCGCACATGAATTTCCATTATCAAGCATTTGTAACATAGTTAACAATAATACTTCCTAGTTGACATATAAACGAGCACATAACAATACAATTAAATTAATTAAACAATAACTCATAATCTACACAATAACCATCATAATGAAAATGAATAAATCAGTTAAGATGCCAAGTATGATGCAACACTTACCTTTACCAAGCTCTATGACGCAAGATATGGCTCCAATTCAATCTTAAACACCTACAATGAATTCTAACCATACTCTAATCAATTCAATCATTAATTTAGCATTTTGAACATATATGGCAAAATTAGCAACTAGGTTAATCATAGTTTCAGAATACGTTCTAATTCACTTAGATACTACTAGACCTCTGAATAACAGTATCACACAAGACTTCAATAAACTAACCATTAAAATAACCCAACTTCATTATAAACATGCATATAACTTTGATTCTCTTTAATTGTGATGTTTAATCTGAAACCACCCATCTAAGTTAAGTTTACATTTTACACCATCATGTTATCTCTATCTCGATCAATTGCTAAGCCATGCTAATCATGTAAAGCTCAAGGAAACAAAAAGTAAATGACTAGCACCAAAATGACCATATGGCCGAAAATATACACACCCACACAACACTAGCTTTAATCATATTCTAGTCATTTATACACTTGTTTGGCTATATAAATACTTATCAAACTTTATTTAAACATTAGATCAAACACATTGCATTCTACTTAGTTCTTTTAAGCAAGGATACTACTCTTGACAAGGTAGCCATGCAATCCAATCCATGAAACTTCACCAAAAAGATAATCATACAATACAAATACACTACACATTTTAACCAATCAATTAAAATCAATTACCAACAATTAATTCCATTGTTTATAAAATAGCCCTTCGAAACACAAAGTACAATTTCTACAAACCAACTATTATTCAACTCTTAGGGCACTAAAAGTCACCTTCTTAAGCTTTAAAACCCCACTTTTGACACAAATGCTTGGAAAGGTCCCGAGTCACTTTGAACTATAGCTACCCAATCCACCTTTCAAATCAATACCACGATAGCCCCAAAAGTACTTCCATACCTATTAGGTACCCATTCCATCATTCGATTACCCTCGGCCAACATTTTTACACTAAACCCATTTATCAATCTATACCATTTAGCTCCAAACCGAAAGGCAAAGTTCAAGATTCCCAAATGAGTTACCCTATCCCTCAAACCACACCTTATAGGACCCCAAGAACCCTGAAGTTAATCCATTAAACCTCGTTCACCATTAAATCCTTGATTTTCTCTTTGTGCGTTTACACTACAAGTACATTAATCGACGCTCACTTAGGTGCCATAAATACTCATTTAGCATCTCCTTACCCTATAAACACTAACTCTAAGGTCCAAACGTACCCAGATTCACTTTTACCCCGAAACGCCTTTGCAAAATGGGTCATTTTGATTAAATCCTCTAACTTTCGAACATAACAAGCATAATTAACATTTATTCTACGTACATGGGTCTATTTAGCTCTACTAGAAGCCTCGAATCGAACTCAATTGCAATTTTTTGGAAAAACGCAAGAATGGAACTATTCATCATCTTCTCTAACTAGATTTCTTGCAAAACTTAATTCTAAGCTATTATATTACATAGAAAGGTTCTCTAGCACATGTAGATACAATATAAAGCAATAACTAAGCAACACATAGCTCAAACATGGTAAATCTCAAAATTTAAAGTCAAACCAAGAAACTTTAAAAAGTCATGAAATGCATTATCCTTCACCTAAATGTTCAAGGTATGCATGCTTTGAGCTTTGGAGCACTTGAATCTTCTAGCAAAAGACTTGGAGAAGGCAGAGGTTGAAGGTTGAAAATAGAATTTTGCTCTCTTTTCTTTCTTTCCATTTTGGGCCATGGCTTCCTCTTTTTTTTGTTTTTTTTTTGTTTTGCTGCTACTATTCATGGAAGACAAGAATTTGAGATATTAAAATGGGTTGGGTCAAAGGGTCATGGTTTTGGGTCAAACTTGGGTCAATTGGTATGCAAAATGGGTTAAGTTATGCTCAATGGTCAAAATAGTGTAAATAAAAATGCTGAAAACACTATTCCTAACGATTCTATAAAACATTTTCCAAACACTATCTCCCGAGGTCTAATGCCCAAAATTACACTTCCAGTATTCCTTTCATGTATATTGTGGAAAATTATAAAATTAAGCATTCTAAACAGTCAAATTTTTTTATGAATAGTGACTATTTGAAAATAAGCTTTTAAGAAAATAAGTGCACACAAGTATATACATATAGATGCAAGACTATAATTTAAATAATATTAGTAATATAATAATCAATATTTGTTATATATATATATATATATATATATATATATATATAGCATTTGGACATTTTGAATCAAAAAATATTAAAGTTACGAAAAAAATGTAAAAGTTAAAGTGAGCACTTAATTTATACAATTGCTTAAATTAAATGCACATATTTTGTCATTAAAGTCGTAAATGCGCGTATAATGCCATGATAGGAATTAATGCACGTATGTATGTGGTTCTGGGGTCTCACATCCTCCCCTCCTTAAAAAAATTGCATCCTTGCAATTTCTTCTTTCTCAAGAATATTCTTGTCGCTGTAGCATCTCAATCTTCAAGCTAGTAGATACTGTCTGACAATCCAATCTCGGGTAGATCCTGCTCCAGAATACCATATTCGAATGCTAATAAGTACCTCAGTACAATACTACAAATACCATATGATGTCTTCCAAGTAAGGAGGCTAAATAAAAGTCGTCCAGTAAAAATACCGCTTGGAAGTCGAAGTAAGAATTCCACAGAATACGAGATATATATATATATATATATATATATGTATATAAGAAATCCTAATAAGAAGTACCAAGAATTCTAATAGGAAGTCCGTATGTGAATACCATAGGTAGAACTTTCCCGAATACGTATCACCATAAGATGCTAAATAGATTCACCATAAGAATATATCAAACAGGACTTCATAAGAATACCAGTATGAACCCCAGTAAAAATACCGCTGATAATTCTTCAGAAGTAGTTCAATAAAGCGCCATTTAGGAACCCCAATATAATTACTGATTAAGTGTAATACCCAAGCCCGAAATGTGAAATTTTCTTGTTTATTTTTTTGAAAATTATATTTTCTTAAATTCTTTGTGATTTAACTGTTATTCCTTTATTGTCGCAAAGTGCATTGCATTTCGAGAACGATAGTTAGAGCGTGTTTTTTAGTCCTCAGCAAATAGTGAAAACTAGTATTTAGTGTTTTAATTTTAATATTTTAGTTGTTGTTAACTAGAATTAGAATTGTGTTAGTTGTTCTAGCTTTAAAATGCAATAAATAAGCTTATTTGACCAACTTAAATAACCTTTGACCAAGCCTTGACCATTTGACTTCAACTTGTCATCTTATTTATGCATAATACATTGCAAAATCAAAACACAAAGCTGAAAAAAAAGAAAGAGCAGGCCGAAACTTCAAGGAAAAAAAAAACATTTTCAACTTCCAAACTTCAAATCTTCGCGTGAGCTTGCACGGGGTTGTTTCCGAGGCATCCAGCATGGTTTTCCTTGCGTCTAGGAGCGTCTAAGATGAGGGAAGCATGTTTATTTGCGCATTTGAAAGTTTGGTATATAAACTTTAATTTTTGGGTTTTAGCCGTAGATTGTTATTTTAATCATTCTGATGCTTAAAGAATGTTCCTTGACAGTTGTAGAACATGTATTTGTACACTTTTAGCATTTTTTTACAGTTGAATATAGCAATTGCAATTTTAAATGCTAATGGAATAGTAAAATATGAATAGTAAACCCTCGTTTCGTAGAAATTGCTCCGTTATGCGTTCTGTTGATGTAAAAAGATGCTAGATATGCTAGAATGCCTAAATGCATGATTTGTTTGGGTTGTGTAATGGAAAAACGGAGGAAAATGCCTTGGTGCATATTGGGGTCGTTTAAGTCGAGTTTAGCATTTTCTCATTTTGCGTGACGGCATTGTCTCGGGAGGCCATGGAAGCACTTTTGGTGTGGTTATGGCATTGGTTAGGTGTTTGGTTAGGATAGCTATAGTTCAAACGAGCAAAGGGAGAAATCGGGGCTTTGCGGGAATTCTAGGGTAAAGTAGGGTTTCGGGGTCTTTAGACATGCCTTATGGTGACCTAGGAGGAATGGTGAAGTCAGTTTCCAAAACTCGTGGCTCGTTTGAAAGTAGTAATGTTTTGAAAGTTGGGGTCATTTTGTGTTTTTGTTGGTTTCCATAGTGTTATGCTTGTAGAACGCTTATTATTGCTTGTTATGCTTGTTAAAGTTGGTTATGATTGAAATGTTTGCTAACTGTTGCTATTGCGTGCGAGAGTAACCTACTTTGTTATTATCCCACGTGTGGCTCTATTGCTCGATTGCTCGATTGTTACATTGTATATTGTATTGCATTCATAGAGTCAGGGGTGGTGTGATGTGCCTCTCTGGGTAGCCTCGGGTTGCCAGGGTTGGTTGCCCTAGCTCCGTGTCCTATTCCCTTTCTCGCTTGGGTTGCCTCCCAGGGAGATTTGGGTCGTAGAATTGATTGGATACTTATGGGGTATTCCAAACTGAAGTTATAAGGTGGTTGGACCGGCACATCGTCATCGGATTCGTGATTGAGAGTTGCTCGTGGAAAGTGAATTGTATCCTTTGATTGAATGATTATAGCCTTAATGCTTGTCTTGATTTATTGTTTGTTTTGCTTGTATCTTTATATGATAATTGATAGATCTACTTGACTATTTGCATTGCATTCTCCTCTCACCTTGGTCCTTGAGACTAATAACCCTCGCTGAGCAATAGTTTTTGCTCATTCCTTTCTATACTATATTTTACAGGAGTAGTTGCACCGGATCCTATTGAGGTAATTGAGGAGGAGGAGCAAGTGGAGGTGTTTCCTTGGTAGCACTTTCTTTGCTTAGCTGGTGGTTGGTTGCCAAACTTTTGTGCGGGCCATGATTGATGTGTATAATGCTTGGTTGGTGCTTCATTTTGAGGCTTGTAGTCTTGTATGTAGTTTCTATTTTGAGGCCTCTATGGTCTTATGTTGTAAAAGTTGAAAGATTTTAAAGTTGTAAAGATATACTCTCGTGACTAGCAAGAACTGCATGCTAATGGTTTAACTGTTTAGTGGCATGAATACTTGTGTAGTATGCTTGACATTTTTGGTTTGTAAAGTTGTTTAATGAGAAGATGTATGTTTTCTAAAAGAATGTTGGCTTGTATCAAATGCTTATTGTGGTTTTCGCGAGTATTATGTTGAAAGTAGGGTTTTCAGATCGTCCACGGTACAGAGGAGACTCCGTCCGTGTGTCGGGTCTGGGCTTGGCCTTTTGCAGGGTCGGGTCTGGGCGTGACATCTTTAGGTGGTATCAGAGCCAGGTTAGTCTTGCATGAGCCAGGATATGTTTCTCGGTCTGTGGGGTAAAGGTCTAAAATGCTAAAGTGTTATTGTATGAGTGTTAAGTGGAAAAGTGTTATAGTATGAGTATATGAACTTGGAGTGCCTATGTGTTTAAATGAATTAGCTTGACATGTCAATCTTGTGTTATGAGAATTGTGTGATAGGATATTTTATTGTTATTGACTTGAGAGTTATCTAATCTTATGTTTTATATTTCTGTCTATAAACTGCTTTTATATGTGGCCAGCTATTGTAAGTTGTTACTATGCCGCCACGTCGTAGTACTCAAGGTCAAGGGGCAGATGAAGAGGCAGCAGAACAGGGTCAGCAACCGATACCTAAACAGTTTACGGCTACATGAGCAGAGGTAGGATAGGAATAATAATCCCCAGGGAAATCAAGTTAATCCTGGTGGACAGGGGCATAGGGTCGAGAATAATCAGTTGGAGATATTCCTGAGGCACGAGCCGGGTAAGTTCTTCGGAGAGCCAGATGATGAGGCAACCGAGAGATAGATTAATCGTGTTGAGAAAATTTACGCTGCTTTGAGGTACACTGACGAGGCAAAAATAGCTTATGCAGCATTTCTATTGAGGGCGACGTAGAACAGTAGTGGAACACTATTAGGTTGAGGTAGGATTGTGAGGATGTTCTGCATTTGTGGGATGATTTTGTGAGTGAGTTTCGGGACAAGTATATTCCCAAGATGGCTAGGGAAAGGCAGGAAGATGAATTTGTGGCCCTGAAGCAAGGAAACATGACTGTCGCACAGTATGAGGCTAGGTTTGTTAGCCTGTCGAGGTATATGCCTGAGCTGGTGCGGCCAGCTAGGAGGATGATTCATAGGTTTGTTCGTGGGCTGAGAATGGATATACAGCTGCATTTGGCTAGGCAAACTTATACTACTTTTCCCGAGGCATTCCAAGTAGCCTCGAAGTTTGAGAAACAGAAGGCAAAGATGTTAGCTGAGAGTAGCCGGCTGGGTAAGAAACAGTACTTGGGCCAGAGTAGCCAGAGTCAGCAGAGGCAGTATCAGACTTTTGTTCAGGTTCCCCAGCAACGTCCGTATCAGCCTCAGTATTAGATTCATGGGAGACCAGCTACGGCTAGACCCCAGCAGGGAGGTACAGTTCCTACCACTGCTAGAGCCCCCGCACCTACGAGAAACACTGTTGTAAGGCAAAATCAGCAGTGTAACTTTTGTAATCGATCGGGACACGTTGAAGCTAATTGCTGGAGAAAGAGTGGTAAGTGCACTGGTTGTGGGAGCGATGAGTATAGGGTGAAAGATTGCCTTAAGTATAAGAATGTTCAGGGTTGTACTGGAGGCCAGGGTGTGCAGAACCAGCACAGAGGGTTCAGGCTAGGGTTTTTGCACTAGATGCAGAGGAGCTACCATATACTACAGCAATAGTAGAAGGTACCTTTCTTCTCAATACTCAGCCAATTAAAGTTTTGATTGATCCCAGAGCTACACATTCATTTATAACTCCTGCATGTGCACGATCTGTGAATGTTTGCATTGATAAACTGCCACGTAAAGTTGAAGTTAGTACGCCTTTGGGTGCGAAATTGGTTACTGAGTCTATTTGCAAATCTTGTGATATATGCATTGAGAACCGTAATTTTCCTACTGATATAATTATACTGCCCTTCCGTGACTTTGAAATCATTTTGGGAATGGACTGGTTGGGGAAGTACTATGCTCAGTTGGATTGTAGAACAAAAATTGTTTATCTTCAGATTCCTGACCTACCAGTACTAGAGATTGTTGGGAACTGCAGGGCTGCCCGAATGCCTCTTTTATCATCAATCAAGGCTTCTAAGTTGTTGAATAAAGGTTGTGAAGCTTACCTAGCTTATCTGATCAATCAACCTTCTGATAAGTTGAACTTGAATGAGGTTCCAATTGTTAAAGACTTTCCTAGTGTATTTCCCGAGGAATTACCTGGTTTACCACCGGATAGAGAGATTGAATTTGTGATTGACCTTATGCCAGGCACTGCGCCAATTTCTAGAAGTCCTTATAGTATGGCACCGACTGAACTTCAAGAATTGAAAATTCAGCTTCAGAACTTGGTTGAGAAAGGGTTTATACAACCTAGTTCTTCGCCGTGGGGTGCGCCTGTGTTGTTTGTTAGAAAGAAAGACGGCACGCTACGGTTATTATTGATTACAGGGGACTTAATCAAGTCACGATTAAGAACAAATACCCCTTGCCATTGATTGAAGAATTGTTTGACCAGTTGTAGGGTGCGAGTGTTTACTCTAAATTTGACTTGAGGCAGGGTTACTATCAACTCAGGATTCGAAGTGACGATATACCTAAGACAGCATTTAGGACTAGATATGGCCACTATGAATTTGTTGTGTTACCGTCTGGATTGACGAATGCACCACCCACATTCATGGACTTAATGCAGAGGATTTTTTGACCTTATCTTGATCAATTTGTCGTAATCTTTATTGACGACATTTTAGTATACTCTAAGAATGAGGCTGGACATGAACGACATTTGAAGATTGTGCTACAGACTTTGCAAGAAAACAAGCTTTTTGCTAAATTCAGCAAGTGCGAATTCTGGTTGAATCAAATATCTTTTCTAGGCCATATCATTTCACATCAAGAAATTTCAGTAGACCCAACTAAGATTGAAGTTGTTTTTTCCTGGAAGAGACCTGAAACGGTGTCGGAGATTCGGAGCTTTCTAGGGTTGGCAGGTTACTATTGGAGGTTTGTTAAAGACTTTTCCAAATTTTCTGGACCTTTAAGCCAGTTGACTCGAAAGAAAGTTACTTACAACTGGGATGCTAAATGTGAATCTTGTTTCCAAGAACTGAAGAAGAGACTAACTACAGCTCCTATACTAGCTTTACCTGAGCGTACAGAAAACTTTGTTGTCTACAGTGATGCATCTAAAGAAGGTTTGGGCTGTGTTTTAATGCAGAATGGTAAGGTGATTGCCTATGCTTCTAGGAAGTTGAAACCTTATGAAGTCAATTACCCTACACATGATCTTGAGTTAGCTGCAGTTGTGCTTGCTTTAAAGAAGTAGCGTCATTACTTGTGGGGTAGCAGATTTGAAATTTTTACTGACCACAAGAGTCTCAAATATTTATTTTCACAAAAAGATTTGAATATAAGGCAGCGAAGATGGCTAGAGCTATTAAGTGGCTACAATTGTTCTATAAACTACGTGCCAGGTAGGGCAAATGTTGTTGCAGATGCTTTGAGCCGAAAGGCTACTGTTGCAAGTCTAATTATCAAGGATTGGGAGACTTTGGAGGAAATTTGTTCATGGAAGCCAGAAGCTACTGAGTTTGGGATTCGATTTGCTAGCTTACATTCAGTCGGGATTCCTAACACAAATCAGGGAGGCTCAGAAGACTAGTCCTCACATCTTGAAAATCCAAGAAAAAGCAAAAGGGGGAGAGTCGGAGTTTAAATTACATACAGATGGTATCTTCAGATTCAGGGACAGAGTGTGTGTTCCTGGTGATCCGACTTTGAAGAATGAGATTCTGTCCGAGGCACATAATTCAAGATATACGATTCACCCGGGCAGTACTAAAATGTATAGAGATTTGAAACAACACTTCTGGTGGAACAATATGAAGAGGGAGATTGCTGGGTATGTATCCAGGTGTTTAACTTTCCAGAGGGTTAAAGTTGAGCATCAGAGGCCAGCCGGGCTTCTACAACCGTTGTCGATTCCGCAATGGAAGTGGGTGCATGCAACAATGGATCTTGTGACCGACCTTCCGAGATCTCCGAGAGGATGCGATTCTGTTTGGGTTGTTGTGGACCGATTGACTAAGGTTTCACATTTTATTTCCGTGAACAAACAGGATACCCTTGATAAACTAGTTGAGCTTTATATTGCTAATATTGTGAGACTTCATGGGGTGCTGCAGAGTATAGTGTCAGATAGAGATCCTAGATTCATATCTCATTTTTGGCAGAAGTTGCAAGAGGCCATGGAAACTAAATTGAGCTTCAATACTGCTTACCATCCATAAACTGATGGCCAGTCTGAGAGAACCATCAGGATCTTGGAAGACATGCTTCGGGCATGTGTGTTAGACTTTGGGAAGAAATGGGATAAGTTTTTACCTTTAGCGGAGTTCACCTACAATAATAGTTATCAATCTACTATAGGTATGGCTCCCTATGAGGCGTTGTACGGTCGTAAATGCAGATCCCCATTGTATTGGGAAGAGGTTGGAGAGATGAGAACAGTTGATCCGACTGTGTTACCTGAGATGATTAAGATTGTGGATAATGTTCACCTTATTCGCCAGCGTATGCTTACAGCTCAGAGTCGTCAGAAGAGTTATGCGGATAAGCACCGTCGGGATATTGAGTTTGCTTTGGGAGATTGGGTGTTTCTTAAGATTTCTCCTCGAAAGGGCTTGATTCGACACGGTATGTAACACTCCGATCCCTCTCGAGACCGGGAGTTCTATCAATCAATCTAATCACAACCCAATTCCAAACCCGGGCATAATTTTTAGGGAAAACATATGGAGTTTCCCCTGTTTCTAGGCAAAATGTAAAACCTGTAATAGCATATAAGTAGACCAGCGCCGTGTCCAACCATTCAAACACCTCAAGGCCATCCGAGCCTTGGTTCTCAACAATTAAACACAAGAAAATATACATTCCAGTTTACAAGCTAACCTAACTCTTCTCATCTTTTACAAGTATATTCATGCTTGGCAATTAAACTATATTAACCTACTGCATAAAATAGACTATCATACCATTCTAACTCTTTTTCTTTAGACATTACAAACATGAAATGAAGTTAACTATACTAACTGAATACCTAAACTAGCTTTTCAAATTACTTCAAAAATCTAGTAAAATTTAAATTGCATTCTTTCTATTCATTAAATACAAACAACACATCAACATACATCTTTGCATCTTTGACAACTCAAGCCACGTAGCATGCAATATAACTCTTCAAGCATGATCTTTCACATATTCACGAACTTTCCAGCTAACATGTCATTTACTGAAATGTGGTGGTGAGGAGTGAGTATACACAACACGTATACTCAGTGAGGGCGAGACAGATATCGAGGTGGAGAGAAAGAAGTTCGTGCAATGCAAATAGGTACAACTAAGAAATATAATTGACAAGCAGGCATTCAATATAAACAATCCATACAATAACCAATTAATAAAAGCATTAACACAACCATTCAAAGCTATACCACACTCTGAAGGCTATGGTTCACTCCGAGCGAGAAATATACCGATCATAACTTCGATGACTTTAACGATGACGTGCCGGCTTACCCACCTTATAACTTCCGTTTAGAGTACTCCGGACATACTCTGTCAATTCTACGACCCAAAACTCCTTGGGCGGCAACCCAAGCGAGAAAAGGGAATAGGACACGGAGCTAGAGCAACCAACACTGGCAACCCAAGGCTACCCAGAGAGGCCCATCACTCACGCGCCTGACACTTATGCAATGCAATACAAGCTATTAACGATAATCGAGCAAGGCACTGAAGTGCAAGTCAGTAACAACAAGCGATACAATAAGCACACAATAAGCAACTACAATCAATTAAGTAACAAGAACAACACCAACAAGCATTATCAACAATTGATACACAAATTCAATCATAATCAACTTTAACAAGCATAACAAGCATTATTAAGCATTCTATAGGCATTATACTATGAAAACACACAAAATCACAAAATGACCCCAACTTTCAAAACGCTATTACTTCCAAACAAGCCACGAGTTTTGGAAACCGACTTCACCAATCCTCCTAGGTCACCATAAGGCACGTCTAAAGACCCCGAAACCCTACTTAACCCTAGAATTCACACAAAGCCCGATTTCCCCCTTTGCTCATTTGAACTACCGCTACCCTAACCAAACACCCAACCAACGCCATAATCACACCAAAAGTGCTTCCATGGCCTCCCGAGATAATGCCATCACGCAAAACGATAAAATGCCAAACTTGACCTAAACGACCCCAACTTTCACTAAGCCATTTTCCTCCGTTTTTCTATTACACAATCCAAATAAACCACACATTTAGGCATTCTAGCATATCTAGCACCTTCCTACATCAACAGAACGCTTAACGGAGCAACTTCATCGAAACGGGGATTTACTATTCATAATTTACTATTCAATTATCAATTTCAATTTCAATTTCGATATTCAACCACAGAAAATGCTAAAAAGCTATAAATACATGTTCTACAATCAACAAGGAACATTCTTTAAGCAACAAAACAGATAAAATAACAATATACGCATAATTTCTAAAAATTAAAGTTTAGACATAATATTTTCAAATGCACAAATAACGATGAAACCCTCACCTTAGATGCTCCTAGACGCTAGGAAAACCACGCTGGATGCCTCGGAAACCACCCCGCACAAGCTCTTGCGAAGAAATTGAAGTTTGAAGTTGAAATGTTTTTTTTTTCTTTTTCCTCCATGGTTTCGGCCATAACTTCTTTTTTTCCTGATTTTGCTCTTTTATTTTATTTTATGCTATTATGTGCTATTATAAAGGATGACAAGCTCAATGGTCAAAGCCTTGGTCAAACCACTTAAAAATTGGTCAAATAAGCTTGTTTTATGTATTTTAAAGCTAAAACAACTAACATAAATCCAATTCCAATTAAATACAACTTAAAATACCAAAATTAAAACACTAAATACTAGTTTTCACTATTTGCTGAGGACTAGAAATCATTTCCTAACTATCGCTCTCGATATGCTATGCACTTTACGACAATAAAAGAATAACAATTAAATCTCAAAGAATTTAAGAAAATATAATTTTCGAAAGGTAACATAGTTCAAAATTTACTCCGGCTCAGTGCTACTTTTCATTTAGTTGAAAACCGAGCATTAAGATGCAAGAAAAATAAAACCGATTAACATAAATATGAAAATAAAGCTACAAATGAATGTTTAACTAAAAATAAACACATAATTCAATGCTAACATTTAAGATAACACTTAATTAAATGCAATTAAATGCCATTGAATGCAAGCCGGGTTCGGGTTATCACATCCTTCCCCCCTTAAAACAATTGCGTCCTCGCAATTCTTCTTCCAATAGAACTCTGCATCCACTGAAATCTAATTCTAACTAATCTTCATTAGTTGCTGAGCAAGTATATTAATCAAGATGACCCATAGGGAAGTTTAAGAAGAAATTCCAAGTAGTAATGACGAATAAAGGCTCAAATGTAGATACCGTACAAAATCCTGTTGACACGAATACCGAAGAAGAATAAAATTCCAACCAAAAGCGCCGAGATAATACCAATAAAGACTAAAGCAAATATACTGTAGATAAAATCACATCACATATTAATGATAAGAAGAATACCGAATGAATACCCCATTCACGAATCTCTAGTAGAAGTTCAACTATTACTGCCCGAGAATTCCCAAGCAAGAAGCCAAATAAAGGCTTAAACAAAGATTCTATCCAGAGGTCTAAAGAAGTACCCCGCTGGTCATGAATTTAAAAGGAGAATTCCCTATTAAGAGTGCTGAAGAAAATACTAAGAAACCCAATCAAATATACTTCAAAAGTTCCAAAGAAGTCTTCCAAGTAATAACCCCATAGAATAACCAATTAGATCCTGAGTACTGCTATCAAATGCTGAGAAGAATGTCAACGAAAATAGCAAAGAAAATATAATGTGCCCAATAAAACAACCAAGTTGAATAATAAATATAGTTTCCCAGCTAGACGAAAACCTAAGGAAAAATACCGAGCTGGTGCATAATATACAAAACCAAACTCCGAGGCCTCTTCACTTTTGCCAAGTGAGGACTTTATACAAGTTACCACCAAGAAAGCCCAAGGTATTCCACAGCATACCGTAAGCAATATGAGATAATAAGGCTGATAGGAATTCCAATTACCAAACTAATTGAGGGATGCAAAAGAAAATACCCGGACAATGCTTCAGTAAGAAAGTACCAAGAATTGCCCAATAAGTATTACTAAATAAATGGCCACTAAGAATCCTAGAGAATGCCATTAAAGAATTTCCAATAAGGAATGTCGGTAGCACTCCAATAAAGACCGAGACACATATACCATAGATAATACTGTGTAGTAAGTCTGATTGAGATCCCAATAGCCAAGCCCACCGAGAAGTGCCAACAGAAGTCTCCAAAGAATACCCATTAAGAAAACCAAAGAATGCCCCAGAGAATAAGCAAATAAAACCCCAAGAGAAAGCTACTCTTTCACAACTGTTAAACACAGAGGAGGACCTTAGAGATTCACCAATAACCAAGCTCCAAAAGCAAACACCAACTCCCAAATAAAGTTTAATTAAATGCCATTCATTTCCTGCCAACCCATACACCTTGAAAGGCCAACTGTGAACCACTTTCTTCAGGGGAGAAAGAGGACTTACTTACCACTTCCACGGGACATGTATGAATGCCAAGATATCTCATTTATACATATATGCCTTAATCTATTATGCAAGCATATTTGTAAAATAGTTTATTCAACAAAGTCACTCAAGCACGACAATCAAGTCAAGCACAACATAATCAATTCAAATCATGGCATAACCAATTCAAGACATTTCAATACACATATTACAAGCAATACTTCAAGCAAATAACAATTCACGAGATCAATTCGATTCACGATGCCAATTCGATAGTTCCATTCAATGCACAACTAGACTCTTCACTTCATTTAGCACACAATTAACACATAACACATAACTAAATCACATATGAGCACATATTCAGGTCAAGATGCACAATCTCACATACAAGCATACACTTTCAAGACACACTTAACAAGCACACATTCAAGGATCCCTACCCACCAGACCGAGGACCCTATCCCGGCTTATGAGCTAAACAAGCTCTGATACCACCTGTTGATGCGATCGGGTTGTGCGTTAAAATGTGCGCAAAATAACCAAGTTAAAATACCCGCAAGTGCACGGATCTTTGTAGTGTAGTGTGCTCTGAGTGCGGAATCGTACCACAGGGAAGCTCGCTAGTTTAAGTTAGTGAAGTAGTGTGAAAGTGTTAAAGCGCTTAAGTGACAAATCGCAAGGTAGGTTTGAGTAACGTGCGAGAAATGTAAACTAAATTAAACTAACTAAATTATCTAAGTTATACTAAGTATTAGTGGAATACGAGAGGTGGTGATCTAGGGGTTTGAACATGTAAACGAGGCAATTAATATAGGCTCGATATCTAGTTTATCTAATTCTGCAAGGGTTTAAGCTACAAGCATACACCCGGTTAAGCTAAAAGCTATAGACCTAGTTAATCTACTTAGCTTATTTTAACCAAGTACAAGAAGGCAAACTAAACTAAGGAATTAACCTTACAGATAGAAACTATGGTACAACCTATAGTTTCATGGAGTCTATGGTACAACCTATAGACTCACGATTAAAACAATTATATGACACTAAAGTAATGCATTTATAATATTAACTACAAGTATAATATTTATGAAGCGAAAGTAAAGCAATCATAACGTCTACTTAAAAGCATTACGTATGAAATACTAAATTAAAACAAGTCATACATTGCAATATGAATTGAATAAACTATATCCGAGACCATATATTAAAATACGATCATTTACAATATTCACCCCTAGATATCAATCTACTCAGACATAAATGAATACAAGTTATGTAAATAAAAGAGAGTCAAGAAAGGCTCCCCCATATTGACGAACGCGTATTTCTGATTCTCGAAATTTAAGCAGAGGTCCGACGCAAAATAGCTATTCGGGCGGAGCTAATTTCCCCCGAATAAGAACTATTAGAGATGAGTTTCCCCTGAATAAGAGCTTTCCTATTAAAAGCTATTCGGGCAGAACCTCCCCCGAATAATAACAACTTGGGTCGGACTTTCCCTTAAAAGTAGCTATTCGGGCAAAATTTCAACGAATAAGAGCTACCTAGGCGGGACTTCCCCCATATTCTATTACTACTTAATTAACTAAAACTAAAATTAAAACTAACTAGAATTAACTCAGAATTATATCAAAAATATTGATAATACTCCAAAATTAACTCAAGAATTCTCAAAGGGTTGAAGCTCTATTTATAGGCAAAATTCTGAAATAGTTGACTTTTTTCGTTTGTTGACTTTGACCAGATTGTTGACCGCAGCATTTTTGGGTATTTTTCACTGTTTTGACCCTCCAAACGATGGAATTTGGCTAAAATCACGCCGCGCACAGGACTAAAGTCCTGTGTTGTGCTCAGAATGCTGTTTCTACCCGAAAAACTGATATGATTTGCCAAAAACGGACATGGGTCACTATTTGAGATCATCTGGGTCAATGTTCCGAGTCCGATTTCGTGCTAGTTTCAGTCAAGTTTCTTTTCTATGAGCTTCATTCTTCAACCGCTTCTCATGCTTTCCCATTCTTACTTCTTGACTTGCAATTTGGATCATTTCGGGCCTGATTCTTCACTTTTCAGTATTTTCCTACATTGCATTAAAAGTATCAAAGTGTTGCATTTATTCCAGAGTTAAGATGCAAATGCAGTACAAATACCATGGTTTGAGTGCTGCAAATGTAGTCACATCAACATCCCCAAACCTAAACATTGCTTGTCCTCAAGCAAGACTGTCTTTAAAACAGATGTGAAAGTGAATTTTTGCATAATTTTTACAAGTCAAAAACAGATGCAAAAATCTATCCTAAATTTTTTTGTCAAACACATTCCAAAAATAAATCATGAGAAATGTAATCTACTATCTTAAACCTATTCAGCAATTAATGATAAACATGATAAGAGAACCTTTTGCAAATTTTTCTCAAATAAGTACTCTTATTGGAAATCGACTATTGATTGCTTCGGGGTACATATTTAGAAGTAAACTAAGCATATTAAGTTCATACAATTCTCAACTTTCAAGTTATGCAAACAGATTGGACCTTGATATTCTTACCTACATTTGTAATCAAACTCTTGATCATGCCTTAACCCTTTAACATTTGCCAGAAATATAAGTACAACTAATAATACCTCTATATAGTGTTCAGTTTCCTTTGCTTTCTGAATATCTCATATAGCGGGCTTTAAGGCCAACAATCCCCCGCCATTATGACTGAGGTTGCCAGGTTTCAAAGGGACCCCTACGTGCCTTAATCACCCGAGATATCCAGGCTCGAAACCTTACACTATAGCACATATCCCAAATTACAATGTCTAGGATAGTGGTGCTTAGAGATTTACAACATATTTACACCAAAAAGTTTATTCAATAGTAAAGGTATGTACAACTCTTTTTTTTTTTCTTTTTCTATTTTTTTTTTCATTGTTTTCTTTGTTTTTTTTTCTTTTTTTCTTTTTTTTTTCAGAGTGTACATACACACATAATAACATAACATACTGTACAGACATGGCATAAGGGTTCAGGTTTCAATCACAAGAAGTTCTTATAACAAACGGTAATCCTATTTCAGTCCTTTCATAATCACATAACTATCAATTGAAGAAAAGAAGAACAACTAGGTTTACTCATGAATACAATACCCTAAAGTTTTTCTTATAGAGTTTCCTCAGATTTTTTCACAATACATAGCTAACAATAAAAGTTCTCAAATCATCTAAATCATCTTTCTTTAAATAAGTAAGATAGCAAATACTCTTTCTCATGAACACAAATAGTGTATTTCTTGCATATTTTGAAAAAGATTTTCATGAAATATATGCACCCCCACACCGAAACTTTGCTTGTCCTCAAGCAAATAACAATGTAAGGCAGTGAGAGTGTAATATGCAAGAAAGAATATAATGACAAATGCTACATCCCCAAACCTATGGTTTGCTTACTCTACAGCGCATGTTGATCAGGTATAAAGGGAAATGTAGTAAGGAAAGATATCACCTGATGTGAAGCATTTTTATGTTGATGTCAAAGCCTTTCTACTAACGTTTGCCAAAAGATGTATCATTCTGCAATTAAAGATTAGTAGACACAGCATTTTACAAATTATCATCAACACAGCAAAAATAAAAGTTAGCTATACTAAAAATAAAAATAGTCAAACAAATATATAGGGGAAAAATCACAAAGAAATATGGTCATGGAAAATAACTAATATATTAAGCAAATAATTTAACTACCCAAACCATTTAACCTCTTTTCTGGGGTTCAAGAGTTATCTATAAATACATAAACAATGTAAATACAGAGGACTAAAGAAATCTTAAAATCACACAGACAAAGGAAAATAAACACATATAAGCATTTTAAAAATCTAGGTTGCTTCCTAGTAGCGCTAAGTTTAACGTCTTCAGCCAGACGGTTGTGCTGAGTTGTAATGCCTTTAGCTTGGCAGAATCTCATTTATGGAATGCCTGCAAGGTCCTGAAGTTCTACAGATTCAACTTCATGAGGAACCATATTTGGATTGAATGCATGTTTCAATCTTTGTCCATTGACTGTGATGACATGCCTATCTGTGAGATTTTTAATTAAGATAACTCCAGAATGATATACTTTAACCACTTCATAAGGACCATCCCATCTTGTTCTTAACTTTCCTGGGAAGAACTTCAATTTGGAGTTAAACAACCAAACTTTATCAGAAGGAGAGAAAGTTTTTCTTAAAATAGATCTATCATGAATCCTCTTCATTCTCTCTTTGTAGAGCTTGGCATTCTCATAAGCTTTGAAACGAAGCTCTTCCAGTTCACTCAACGCCAACTTCCTACCTTCACCTGCCTGTTGTAAGTCAAAGTTCAGGGCCTTAATAGCCCAATAGGCTTTATGCTCTAATTCAACAGGAAGGTGGCAAGCTTTACCATATACTAATCTATACGGGGACATACCGATGGGAGTTTTGAAAGCAGTACGGTAGGCCCATAATGCGTCATGCAAACGACTTGACCAATCTTTGCGATCGGGCCTAACCGTTTTTTGAAGAATTGACTTAATCTCCCTATTTGATACCTCCACTTGCCCACTTGTTTGTGGGTGGTAAGGCGTTGCTATCTTGTGGTGGACAGAGTATTTTCTCAATAAGGCTTCTAGTGTCCTGTGACAGAAATGCTGTCCTCCGTCACTTATAAGCACACGTGGCACCCCAAATCGAGAAAATATATTCTCTTTAATGAACTTGACCACAACTTTGTGGTCATTGGTTCGGGTTGCCACTGCTTCTACCCACTTAGAAACATAGTCCACACCAACAAGAATATAAGAATAGCCTGAGGAAGGAGGGAAAGGACCCATGAAGTCTATACCCCATACATCTAATATTTCACAAATAAGGATAGGTGTAAGGGGCATCATGTCCCTTCTTGAAATAGAGCCAGCTTGTTGACATTGTGGGCAATTTTTACACTTTTGCTGGGCATCTTTGAAAAGATTGGGCCAGAAGAACCCACTTTGAAGGACTTTGGCAGCTGTCCTTTTTCCTCCAAAATGTCCACCACATGATTCAGAGTGACAGAATTGGAGTATACTGTCAAACTCTTCCTCAGGTACACATCTCCTAATGACCTGATCGGCACAAATCTTGAAAAGATATGGATCTTCCCAGATAAAGTACTTGACTTGTGCCCTGAACCGTTCCTTTTCTCTTTTACCCCAGTGAGTTGGAAATTCTTGGGCAGCCAAATAATTGACAAAGTGGGCATACCACGGGGTCTTATGTGAGATGGCAAAAGTTGTTCATCAGGGAACGTGTCTTTGAAAGGCAAAGAGTCAATAGGAGAATCACGTATAAGACGTGATAGATGATCGGCGACAGAATTCTCGATTCCTTTCTTGTCCTTGATCTCAAGGTCAAACTCTTGAAGGAGTAATAGCCAACGGATTAGACGGGGCTTTGTATCCTTTTTGATCAGTAAATACCGCAAAGCTGCATGGTCCGTGTATATTATTACTTTGGATCCTAGGATGTAAGATCTGAATTTGTCCAATGAGAATACTACAGCCAGCAATTACTTTTCAGTGGTTGTATAGTTCTGTTGTGCATCGTCCAAGGTTTTGCTGGCATAATATATCATGGTAGGCAGTTTATCCTTACGCTGTCCTAATACAGCTCCCACTGCATAGTCTGATGCATCGCACATTATCTCAAAGGGGAGACTGTAGTCAGGAGGTTGGATGATAGGAGCAGAGGATAGTAAGGATTTAAGTTTCTCAAAAGCTTTTGAGCACTTGTCATCAAATTTGAACTCAGTATCATTTGCTAGAAGACTGGAGAGTGGTCGAGCTATATGGCTGAAATCCTTGATGAAACGTCGATAAAAACCGGCGTGACCAAGGAATGATCGGATATCACGCACCATCTTGGGTGCGGGCAGCTTTTCTATTAGCTCGACTTTGGCTGGGTCCACATGGATTCCATCATGTGTAACAACATGACCCAGAACTATACCTTGTTTAACCATAAAGTGGCTCTTTTCCCAACTCAGAACCAAATTTGTTTCGACGCATCGGTCTAACACTAGAGAAAGGTGTGTGAGGCACTCGTCGGAGGTAGTTCCAAATACTGAGAAGTCATCCATAAAGACTTCCATGAACTTTTTGATCATGTCTGAGAAAAGAGCCATCACACATCTTTGAAACGTCGCAGGAGCATTGCAAAGACCGAAAGGCATGCGTCGGAATGCAAAGGTCCCATAAGGGCATGTGAATGTAGTCCTTTCCTGATCTTCAGGAAAGACTGGGATTTGGTTATATCCCGAATACCCATCCAGAAAGCAGTAGTAGCCTTGTCTGGCTATTCTATCTAGGACTTGGTCAAGAAAGGGTAAAGGGAAGTGGTCTTTCCTTGTTTTGGAATTGAGCTTTCTATAGTCAATGCATACACGCCACCCTGTTGTGATGCGTGTAGAAATTAGCTCACCTTTATCATTCGGAACCACAGTAATCCCAGATTTCTTCGATACCACTTGTACTGGACTTACCCATGGACTATCTGAAATTGGGTATATAATACCCGCATCAAGCAACTTAATGATGTCTTTGTGGACAACATCACCCATCTTTGGGTTTAGTCTTCTCTAAAATTCTCGAGAAGGAGTAACTCCTTCCTCGAGATGAATTTTATGCATACACACAGAGGGATCAATGCCTTTCAAGTCAGAAATCGTCCAACCTATCGCCTATTTATGGGTACTTAGGACTTTTAACAATCTGTCTTCATGCTTGGGAGTCAAATCCGAGGCAATGATGACTGGAAGAGTCTCATCAGGTCCTAAGTAGGCATACTTAAGATGTTGGGGCAAGGTTTTGAGTTCCAAAACTGGTAGGGACTCAATTGTGGGACATTCTGAAACTTCAGGGAAATGAGTTGTTACTTGATCGTCCTTATTTGGATCAACAACAATGGAAGCAGAGGCGACCATTTTAGGAGAAATGTCGCACTCATACAAAAGTCGTTCTAACTCAGCTATTTCTTGATTAGGAGTTAGAATCAATTGGGCAAACTCATCTATACATGAGTCAATGGTATCAACATGGAAGCATTCTTCTTCCTCATCTTGATTCAATTTGTTGGCTGCATCAGCAACCCTTAGCTCAGTTCTCATGTTCCCAAATGTTAGTTCTATCATACCCGTCCTACAATAGATAACAGCATTAGCTGTTGCTAGGAATGGTCTGCCTAGTAAAACGGGAGTGGTATTTTTGTTATCAGGGCCTAAATCCATATCTAACACAATGAAGTCCACTGGGAACAAGAATTCTCCTACTATAACAATCACATCTTCTACAACACCTCGAGGTCATCGCTCAGATCTATCAGCCAATTGGAGGGTCACATTAGTCGGTGTTAACACTCCAAGACCTAACCTTTGGTAGACTGTGTGAGGGATGAGGTTAACACTAGATCCTAAGTATAGCAAGGCGCTTTCTATGTGTTGGTCATTAATTAAGCATGGAATGGTGAAAGCTCCTGGGTCACTGCACTTCTGAGGCAGTCCTCTAGTGCAGATATTGCTAACCTTTTCAGTAAGACGGACCTTCTTAGGAATGGAGTTCGTCCGTCTCTTTTTCACACATAAATCCTTCAGAAATTTGGCATAGGCTGGAATCTGTTGTATTACCTCAACTAATGGCAAATTGATCTTAATATCTTTCAGATGCTCTAAGACCTTAAGTTGTTTAGGATCATCAGTCGATTTTGGACGGGACAGAGCTATGGGAAAAGGTGCTCGTGAGGATGATTCAACTATAGGCTCCGCCGTTAGGTTTTTATTCCTATGGCAATCTTGAACATCTTTGCTTAAAACCTCAATCTCAGATTCCTCTAATTCCTCAATTTCTTCTGGAACATCCTTAACCTTTACTCTAACCTGGTTATCAATGGTTTTCCCACTCCTAAGGGTAACTACAGCCTTGGCCTGTTCTTGTACTGTCTCAGTTTGGACAGTACTACACTGTCCTCGTGGATTTACCACGGTCTGAGATGGAAGTTTACCCTCGTCTCTCTTACTTAAAGTTTGGGCCATCTGCCCGATTTGTCCTTCAAGTTTAGCAATAGACTGTTGCTGAACTTGGAACATTTGCATAAGTTTGTCAAATTTGTCATCAGATGATGACTGTGCAGGAGGAAGAGCTGGGACATTGTTCCGTTGTGTTCTGAATGGATTGTCCTGTTGGACTGGATAGTAACCAGGAGGGTTATTATTTTGTGGCCTCTGATATTGCTGTTGAGGGAATCGATTGTCAACATTTCCTTGCTGACTTTGTTGATGAGGCTCATAGTTTCCTTGTCTTTTTTGATATTGATGTTGATGAAACTGAGTCTCTTGATTCCCCTGTCGCCACGAAAATGCGGGATTGTCTTGCCAGCCTGAATTATACGTGTTAGAATACGGATTGTAATTCTTTGTATATCCTTGGGCGGCACAGATTTGTTCTTGCATGAATTCAGGAAATTGTGAACCGATTGGATAGTTCAGAGTAGAGTGATCTACTACAGAACATACGGTACAAACTTCCGTGATCTGAGGAGTTGAAGAAGAAGAAGACCCTAGAGAGATGAATTTTTCTAGTTGATGAGCTAGGGCATCTACTTTGTCAGTCAATTGGGAATTAGAACTAGAGTTAACTTCAAACAATGCCCTCTTTTGGGGATTTTGGGTGCTCTTAGTCTCTCTGTCATCAGCAGTGTTTTGCAGAGAGTCTTCAGCAATATTTTCTATTCTTCTCCAAGCTTCGTCCGCTGTGAGGTTATAGAAACCTCCATTGCTCATTGCATTAACTATCATCTTATTATGAGGGGTAAGACCTTTGAAGAAATAATGCAAGAGTTCGGGACGATCAAACCCATGATGAGGACACTGATTCTTAAGATCGTTAAACTTTTCCCACGATTCATAAAATGGCTCTAAGTCTGACTGTGCGAATGTCATGATGCCTGTTCGTAGAGTAGTAGTCTTAGCCATTGGGAAGAACCTATGTAAAAATTTCTGAATAAGTTCTCCCCAAGAAGTGATCACTCCTGCGTCTAGATGATTTAGCCATTGTTTGGCTTTATCTTTCAATGAAAAGGGAAACAGACGCAGGTGAATATTTTCACGGCTCACATTAGGAATGTGAAGCGTTGTGCATGCTTCAATGAATTGCACGATGTGAGCGTGAGGATTTTCATTGCTTTTTCCATAGAAGGAAGGAAGCATTGAAATAGTCCCTGTTTTGAGCTCAAAATTTATATTGCCAAGAGCCGGTGGGGCTATGGCAAATTCAGGGTCAAAATCACCAGGTGAAAAATGTTGACGTAAAGTCATTGGTTGGTTCACAGGTTGATTAACAGGCTGAGCTATAGGAAGAGGCGGGATATTTACTTCTTGATCCGCCATTGGGAATTTTAACTTCCTACGCAAATTTTTCTCGAGCTCAGGATCAAACGGGGCGAGTTCTGGATCCAAAGAACGACGCCCGTGCATACAACGACTTATAAACTTTAACTACGAAATAAAATTACAAGATTAAAAAAAATACTAATATACTTTACAAACAGTAATAGATAAAAGCTCATTGATCAGATGAATCATTAAAATGACTTATTTCCCAATCTTCAAAATTTTTAAATTTTTTTTCTTTTTTTTTGCAAAATTTAATTTAAAAAATATAAAAAATAAAAATAATAAAAAATTTAATTTTTTTTTTAAATTTAATTTTTTTTATTTTTTTAATTTTTAATTTTTAATTTTTATTTATTTATTTATTTATTATTTATTTATTTATTATTTTTTTATTTTTTAAATAAAACGGATAAAACAAACACTTTAAAAAAAATTCACAAATACTTTTATCAAAAACTAAACTATACCGTGCTTCCCTGGCAACGGCGCCAAAAACTTGATGCGATCGGGTTGTGCGTTAAAATGTGCTCAAAATAACCAAGTTAAAATACCCGCAAGTGCACGGATCTTTGTAGTGTAGTGTGCTCTGAGTGCGGAATCGTACCACAGGGAAGCTCGCTAGTTTAAGTTAGTGAAGTAGTGTGAAAGTGTTAAAGCGCTTAAGTGACAAATCGCAAGGTAGGTTTGAGTAACGTGCTAGAAATGTAAACTAAATTAAACTAACTAAATTATCTAAGTTATACTAAGTATTAGTGGAATACGAGAGGTGGTGATCTAGGGGTTTGAACATGTAAACGAGGCAATTAATATAGGCTCGATATCTAGTTTATCTAATTCTGCAAGGGTTTAAGCTACAAGCATACACCCGGTTAAGCTAAAAGCTATAGACCTAGTTAATCTACTTAGCTTATTTTAACCAAGTACAAGAAGGCAAACTAAACTAAGGAATTAACCTTACAGATAGAAACTATGGTACAACCTATAGTTTCATGGAGTCTATGGTACAACCTATAGACTCACGATTAAAACAATTATATGACACTAAAGTAATGCATTCATAATATTAACTACAAGTATAATATTTATGAAGCGAAAGTAAAGCAATCATAACGTCTACTTAAAAGCATTACGTATGAAATACTAAATTAAAACAAGTCATACATTGCAATATGAATTGAATAAACTATATCCGAGACCATATATTAAAATACGATCATTTACAATATTCACCCCTAGATATCAATCTACTCAGACATAAATGAATACAAGTTATGTAAATAAAAGAGAGTCAAGAAAGGCTCCCCCATATTGACGAACGCGTATTTCTGATTCCAGAAATTTGAGCAGAGGTCCGACGCAAAATAGCTATTCGGGCGGAGCTAATTTCCCCCGAATAAGAACTATTAGAGATGAGTTTCCCTCGAATAAGAGCTTTCCTATTAAAAGCTATTCGGGCAGAACCTCCCTCGAATAATAACAACTTGGGTCGGACTTCCCCCTAAAAGTAGCTATTCGGGCAAAATTTCCCCGAATAAGAGCTACCTAGGCGGGACTTTCCCCGTATTCTACTACTACTTAATTAACTAAAACTAAAATTAAAACTAACTAGAATTAACTCGGAATTATATCAAAAATATTGATAATACTCCAAAATTAACTCAAGAATTCTCAAAGGGTTGAAGCTCTATTTATAGGCAAAATTCTGAAATAGTTGACTTTTTTTCGTTTGTTGACTTTGACCAGATTGTTGACCGCAGCATTTTTGGGCGTTTTTTACTGTTTTGACCCTCCAAACGATGGAATTTGGCTAAAATCACGCCGTGCGCAGGACTATAGTCCTGCGTTGTGCTCAGAATGCTGTTTCTACCCGAAAAACTGATATGATTTGCCAAAAACGGACATGGGTCACTATCTGAGATCATCTGGGTCAATGTTCCGAGTCTGATTTCGTGCTAGTTTCAGCCAAGTTTCTTTTCTATGAGCTTCATTCTTCAACCGCTTCTCATTCTTTCCCATTCTTACTTCTTGACTTGCAATTTGGATCATTTCGGGCCTGATTCTTCACTTTTCAGTATTTTCCTACATTGCATTGAAAGTATCAAAGTGTTGCATTTATTCCAAAGTTAAGATGCAAATGCAGTACAAATACCATGGTTTGAGTGCTGCAAATGTAGTCACATCACCTGTAACACCTCGATCCCTCTCGAGACCGGGAGTTCTATCAATCAATCTAATCATAACCCAATTCCAAACCCGGGCATAATTTTTAGGGAAAACAGACGGAGTCTCCCCTGTTTCTAGGCAAAATGTAAAACCTGTAATAGCATATAAGTGGATCAGCACCGTGTCCAACCATTCAAGCACCTCAAGGCCATCTGAGCCTTGGTTCTCAACAATTAAACACAATAAAATATACATTCCAGTTTACAAGCTAACCTAACTCTTCTCATCTTTTACAAGTACATTCATGCTTGGCAATTAAACTATATTAACCTACTGCATAAAATAGACTATCATACCATTCTAACTCTTTTCCTTTGGACATTACAAACATGCAATGAAGTTAACTATACTAACTGAATACCTAAACTAGCTTTTCAAATTACTTCAAAAATCTAGTAAAATTTAAATTGCATTCTTTCTTTTCATTAAATACAAAAAACACATCAACATACATCTTTTCATCTTTGACAACTCAAGCCACGTAGCACGCAAGATAACTCTTCAAGCATGATCTTTCACATAGTCACGAACTTTCCAGCTAACATGGCATTTCCTGAAATGTGGTGGTGAGGAGTGAGTATACACAACACGTATACTCAGTGAGGGCGAGACAGATATCGAGGTGGAGAGAAAGAAGTTCGTGCAATGCAAATAGGTACAGCTAAGCAATATAATTGACGAGCATGCATTCAATATAAACAATCAATACAATAACCAATTAATAAAATCATTAACACAACCATTCAAAGTTATACCACACTCTGAAGGCTATGGTTCACTCCGAGAGAGAAATATACCGATCATAACTTCGATGACTTTAACGATGACGCGCCGGCTCGCCCACCTTATAACTTTCGTTTAGAGTACTTCGGAAATACTCTGTAAATTCTACGACCCAAAACTCCTTGGGCGGCAACCCAAGCGAGAAAAGGTAATAGGACACGGAGCTAGAGCAACCAATACTGGCAACCCAAGGCTACCCAGAGAGACCCATCACTCACGCGCCTGACACTTATGCAATGAAATATAAGCTATAAACAATAATTGAGCAAGGCACTGAAGTGCAAGTCAGTAACAACAGGCGATACAATAAGCACACAATAAGCAACTACAATCAATTAAGTAACAAGAACAACACCAACAAGCATTATCAACAATTGATACACAAATTCAATCATAATCAACTTTAACAAGCATAACAAGCATTATTAAGCATTCTATAGGCATTATACTATGAAAACACACAAAATCACAAAATGACCCCAACTTTCAAAACGCTACTACTTCCAAACGAGCCACGAGTTTTGGAAGCCGACTTCACCAATCCTCCTAGGTCACCATAAGGCATGTCTAAAGACCCCGAAACCCTACTTAACCCTAGAATTCACGCAAAGTCCCAATTTTTCCCTTTGCTCGTTTGAACTACTGCTACCCTAACCAAACACCCAACCAATGCCATAATCACACCAAAAGTGCTTCCATGACCTCCCGAGACAATGCCATCACGCAAAACGATAAAATGCCAAACTTGACCTAAACGACCCCAACTTTCACTAAGCCATTTTCCTCCATTTTTCCATTACACAACCCAAACAAACCACACATTTAGGCATTCTAGCATATCTAGCACCTTCCTACATAAATAGAACGCATAACGGAGTAACTTCATCGAAACGGGGGTTTACTATTCATAATTTACTATTCAATTATCAATTTCAATTTAAATTTCGATATTCAACCGCAAAAAATGCTAAAAAGATATTAATACATGTTCTACAATCAACAAGGAACGTTCTTTAAGCAACAAAACAGATAAAATAACAATCTATGCATAATTTATAAAAATTAAAGTTTAGACATAATATTTTCAAATGCGCAAATAACGATAAAACACTCACCTTAGACGCTCCTAGATGCTAGGAAAACCACGGTAGGTGCCTCGGAAACCACCCACACAAGCTCTCGCGAAGAAATTGAAGTTTGAAGTTGAAATGTTTTTTTTTTCTTTTTCCTCCATGGTTTCGGCCATGGCTTATTTTTTTCCTAATTTTGCTCTTTTTTTATTTTATTTTATGCTATTATTTGCTATTATAAAGGATGACAAGCTCAATGGTCAAAGCCTTGGTCAAACCACTTAAAAATTGGTCAAATAAGCTTGTTTTATGCATTTTAAAGCTAAAACAACTAACATAAATCCAATTCCAGTTAAATACAACTTAAAATACCAAAATTAAAACACTAAAAACTAGTTTTCACTATTTGCTGAGGACTAGAAATCATTTCCTAACTATCGCTCTCGATATGCTATGCACTTTGCGACAATAAAAGAATAACAATTAAATCTCAAAGAATTTAAGAAAATATAATTTTCGAAAGGTAACATAGTTCAAAATTTACTCCGGCCCAGTGCTACTTTTCGTTTAGTTGAAAACCGAGCATTAAGATGCAAGAAAAATAAAACCGATTAATATAAATATGAAAATAAAGCTACAAATGAATGCTTAACTAAAAATAAACACATAATTCAATGCTAACATTTAAGATAACACTTAATTAAATGAAATTAAATGCCATTGAATGCAAGCCGGGTTCGGGTTATCACACGGTAAGAGTGGAAAACTTAGTCCCAGGTATGTGGGTCCGTTTGAGATCACCGAAAAGGTGGGTCCTTTAGCTTATCGGTTAGGTTTACATCCGAGCTTGTCAAGACTACACGATGTTTTTCACGTGTCAATGTTAAGGAAATACCATCTAGATCCTTCACATGTACTTGAACCAGAGCCTTTGCAGATTGAGGAAAAGTTAACTTATGAGGAGAGACCGATTCGAATTGTGGATCGGAAAGTTCAGGATCTTCGCAGGAAGAGTATTCCATTGGTAAGGTTTTGTGGAATCATCACAGGTTTGAGGAAGCGACTTGGGAATGAGAGGACCAGGTTCGGAGTTAGTATCCGGAGTTGTTTGTCGACCAGGTAAGAATTCCATGGACGCAATTGTTTAAGGGGGAGAGGGTGTAATACCCGAGCCTAGAATGTGAAATTTTCTTGTTTATTTTTCTAAAAATTATATTTTTGTAAATTCTTTGAGATTTAACTGTTATTCCTTTATTGTCGCAAAGTGCATTGCATTTCGAGAACGATAGTTAGAGCGTGTTTTCTAGTCCTCAACAAATAGTGAAAACTAGTATTTAGTGTTTTAATTTTAATATTTTAGTTGTTGTTAACTAGAATTAGAATTGTGTTAGTTGTTTTAGCTTTAAAATGCAAGAAATAAGCTTATTTGACCAACTTAAATAACCTTTGACCAAGCCTTGACCATTTGACTTCAACTTGTCATCTTATTTATGCATAACACATCGCAAAATCAAAACACAAAGCTGAAAAAAAGAAAAGAAAGAGCAGGCCGAAACTTCAAGGAAAAAAAAACATTTTCAACTTCCAAACTTCAAATCTTCGCGTGAGCTTGCACGGGGTTGTTTCCGAGGTATCCAGGGTGGTTTTCCTTGCGTCTAGGAGCGTCTAAGTAAGGGAAGCGTGTTTATTTGTGCATTTGAAAGTTTTGTATATAAACTTTAATTTTTGGGTTTTGGCCGTAGATTGTTATTTTAATCATTTTGATGCTTAAAGAATGTTCCTTGACAGTTGTAGAACATGTATTTGTAGACTTTTAGCATTTTCTACGATTGAATATAGCAATTGCAATTTTAAATGCTAATGGAATAGTAAAATATGAATAGTAAACCTCATTTTGTAGAAATTGCTCCGTTATGCGTTCTGTTGATGTGAAAAGATGCTAGATATGCTAGAATGCCTAAATACATGATTTTTTTGGGTTATGTAATGGGAAAATGGAGGAAAATGCCTTGGTGCATGATGGCGTCGTTTAGGTCGAGTTTAGCATTTTCTCATTTTGCGTGATGGCATTGTCTCGGGAGGCCATGGAAGCACTTTTGGTGTGGTTATGGCATTGGTTGGTTGTTTGGTTAGGATAGCTATAGTTCAAACGAGCAAAGGGGGAAATCAGGACTTTGCAGGAATTCTAGGGTAAAGTAGGGTTTTGGGGTCTTTAGACGTGCCTTATGGTGACCTAGGAGGAATGGTGAAGTCGGTTTCCAAAACTCGTGGCTCGTTTGAAAGTAGTAGCATTTTGAAATTTGGGGTCGTTTTATGTTTTTGTTGGTTTTCATAGTGTTATGCTTGTAGAATGCTTATTATTGCTTGTTATGCTTGTTAAAGTTGGTTATGATTGAAATGTTTGCTAACTGTTACTATTGCATGCGAGAGTAACCTACTTTGTTATTCTCCCACGTGTGGCTCTATTGCTCGATTGCTCGATTGTTGTATTGTATATTGTATTGCATTCATAGAGTCAGGGGCGGTGTGATGGGCCTCTCTGGGTAGCCTTGGGTTGCCAGGGTTGGTTGCCCTAGCTTTGTGTCCTATTCCCTTTCTCGCTTGGGTTGCCTCCCAGGGAGATTTGGGTCGTAGAATTGATTGGATACTTCTGGGTATTCCAAACTGAAGTTATAAGGTGGTTGGGCCGACGAGTCGTCAACGGATTCGTGATTGAGAGTTGCTCGTGGAAAGTGAATTGTATCCTTTGATTGAATGATTATAGCCTTAATGCTTGTCTTGATTTATTGTTGGCTTTGCTTCTTATCTTTATATGATAATTGATAGATCTACTTGACTATTTGCATTGCATTCTCCTCTCACCTCCGTCCTTGAGACCAATAACCCTCGCTGAGCAATAGTTTTTGCTCATTCCTTTTTATACTATATTTTACAGGAGTAGTTGCACCGGATCCTATTGAGGTAATTGAGGAGGAGGAGCAAGTGGAGGTGTTTCCTTGATAGCACTTTCTTTGCTTAGCTGGTGGTTGGTTGCCAGACTTTTCTGCGGGCCATGCTTGATGTGTATAATGCTTGGTTGGCACTTCATTTTGAGGCTTGTAGCCTTGTATGTAGTTTCTATTTTGAGGCCTCTATGGTCTTATGTTGTAAAAGTTGAAAGATTGTAAAGTTGTAAAGATATACTCTCGTGACTAGCAAGAACTGGATGCTAATGGTTTAACTGTTTAGTGGCATGAATACTTGTGTAGCATGCATGACATTTTTGGTTTGCAAAGTTGTTTAATGAGAAGATGTATGTTTTCTAAAAGAAGGTTGGCTTGTATCAAATGTTTATTGTTGTTTTCGCGAGTATTATGTTGAAAGTAGGGTTTTCGGATAGTCCACGGTACAGAGGAGACTCTGTCCGTGTGTCGGGTCCGGGCTTGGCCTTTTGCGGGGTCGGGGCGTGATATTAAGAAATTTGATAAGAGTATAGCTCTTGTCTCGACCGGCATCATCAGTCACAGCTTTCCATTTCTCCCCTTGAGGTGTCATTGTCTAGGTACCATGCGGGAGTAAGAACTCAAGTACTCGGGCTAACCCAATTCTACCCTGGTCACGAAATTTAAGAAAAACAGACGGAGTCTCCCCTGTTTAAAGGACAAATCAAAACCTATAAATAGACAACGAAGTCACAAACCACACAAAATCCAACATCCACAACATTCACCAACTTTATCTCCCAAACGTTCCTAGCCTCAAGGTCGACTGAACCTTGAGCAAGACATAGAAAACATACACAAGCATCCATTTAACAATCCATGAAACCTTATCTTTTTAATCTGCTTATCATACCACTCTATATTAACCATTAGCCTTTCTTAGAAACTGTGATAACCCGAACCCGGCATGCATTTAATGGCATTTAACTGCATTTAATTAAATGCTTAATTAGTTAAATCAACCATTTTGCACTATTTTGATATTTCTTTTAGAAGCATTTAATAATTTTTATATTGATTAATTAAAAGATTATTACCTATTTCTATTAATTATAGTAATGGGATTTATTCTCTTGTATTTAATTAAGTGTCATCTTAAATGCTAGTATTTAACTACATCTGACTACGTGTTTATATTAACTTATTCATTTGTATCTTAACATTAATTTCATAATTCTTTAAAATATTCTAGAAATAGTTAAATTAATTATTTTTAAATGAATGTTGATTATTTTAATAATCGGTTTTAATTGTCTTGCATTAAAATTACTCGGTTTTCAATTAAAAGAGGAAAGTAATTCCGCGCCGGAGTGAATTTTAACTATTCTACTATTCTAATTTTCAAAAATTATAGTTTTCTATTATTGCTCATCATTTGATTTGCAATCGTTTGTTGACCGTTCGATCATAGCATTTTGAAAATGAGAGTTAGAGAAATATTCCTCGGACTTAGTGGAAAATGTTTTTAGCTTAATTTAGCTAGTTTTAGTTGATTTTCATTCAAATTGCATTGTTTTAACTTCAATTGGATTAAATGGCATCAAAATAAACTAATTTGACCATTTTTAACTTCAATTTGACATTGCCTTTTTACCATTTTTGCCCTTATCACCTTATAAAATAAAAACAAGGCAAAATTGACTCAAAAACAAAACTAAAATTCTACCTATGTCCCTTCCCTCCCCATGGCCGAAACTCCCCAAGAGAAAAAAAAATATTTTGCTTCCATTTTTCTTGTGCAATAATGCGTGGAATCGGACGAGGATCGTGGCTCGGGTCCTTGCAGGTCTTGGTCTTCAATCTCTGTGAGGGTTTTCACGTTTTTGTGCATTTATATTCAAATTTAATTTTTTATTCAATTTCTTTGATTTGATATTTAATGCGTTATAATGCTTGAAATTGCTTGGAATTGCCTCTTTAGGGTTCGTAGAGCATTGCTTGTTAGTTATTTAGCGATTTTTACAATTAGAAATGCAAATTGAATTTAGGCAAGAACGTGAATAGTAAAAATAAATAGTAAAACCATAGAATTTCAGATTTTTGATCCAAATTGTGATTTCTTGATTTGGATAGGTGCCATTAATGACAGAAAGATAAAATGTGCAATAAAAACAGATCTGCCTTTGTTAAAATTAGAAATTAGACAAAGAAACGGAAAGGGGTCGTTTGACCAAAAGTTGACCGTGCTCGAATTGAGATGGGGGTTTTGCTATTGAGGGCATGGAAGCACTTTTGGCGCAGTCGTGGCGTTGATTGCGTGACTGGTTAGCATAGATATAGTTCAAACGCAGTAGGTGGACTTTCGGGCTTCGGGTGAGAAAGTGAAGTTTAGTGACATAGAAACGTGCCTTGTAGTGCCTAAGTGAATGTAGTGAAATGGGTTTCCTAATCCTGTAGCTCGTTTGCTCGTAATTGCCTTTGGAAGTTAGGGATTGAATAGTGATATTTGTCGTTTTCGTGTTTGAATTGATATTACGTGATTAATTGATGTTCTTGTTGAAGTTAATGCTAATCATGCTTGAAAAGTTAATTGATTGTTGTTATTGATTGTAAATGCTTGATACCTCGTTTATCGCCACTAATCTGCACTTTCGTGCTATTGCTCGTTTATTGCTTGTATTTCGTATTGCAATGCATTAGTGTCAGGCCCGTGAGTGATGGGCCTTTCTGGGCAGTCTCAGACTGCCAGGGTTGGTTGCTCTAGCTCCGTGTCCTATTGCCATTCTCGCTAGGGATACCGCCCTGGGTGATTTTGGGTCGTGGATGTATCGGGGTACATCCGGAGTACACCCAGTGGATGTTATAAGGTGGTTGCGCGCTTATGGTCATCGTTGTCAACATCAAGCTTGAGATTGATGTAATGCTCGTGGAATCGAATTGCATGGTACATTGCTCGTACGAGTGAACCATAGCCTTCAAAGTGTGGTATAGCTTTGAATGGTTGTGTTAATTCTTTTATTAATTGTTTATTGTATTGATTGTTTATATTGAATGCTTACTTGTCAGTTATATTGCTTAACTGCCTTATTTGAATTGCACGATCTTCTTTCTCTCTACCTCGATATCTGTCTCGCCATCACTGAGTATGTGTGTTGAGTATACTCACTCCTCACCACCACATTTCAGGAAATTGCCATGTTAGCTGGAAAGTTCGTGGTTACGTGAAAGATCATGCTTGAAGAGTTGTCTTGCGTGCTATGTGGCTTGAGTTGTGAAAGATGCAAAGATGTATGTTTCATGTATTGTATGTATTTAATGTTAAAAGGAATGTAATTTAAGTTTTACTAGATTATTGAAGTGGTATGATAAGCTAGTTTATTTATTCAGTTAGTATAGTTTAACTTCAATGCACGTTTGTAATGTCCAAAGGAAAATAGTTAGAATGGTATGATAGTCTATTTTATGCAATAAGTTAGGATAGTTTAGTTGCCAAGCATGAATGTACTTGTCAAAGATGAGAAGAGATACGTTAGCATTTAAATCGGAAATGTATATTTACTTGTGTTCGCTTGTTGATAACCAAGGCTCGGATGGCCTTGAGGTGTTTGTATGGTTGGACACGGTGCTGGTCCACATATATGCTATTACAGGTTTTACATTTTGCCTAGAAACAGGGGAGATTCCGTCCATCTTTCCCTAAAAATTTTGCTCGGGTTTGGAATTGGGTTATGATTAGATTGATTGATAGAACTCCCGGTCTCGAGAGGGATCGGGGTGTTATAGGTGGTATCAGAGCTTAGTTAGCTCATAAACCGGGACAGGGTCCTCGGTCTGGTGGGTAGTGACCCTTGAATGTGTGCTTGTTAAGTGTGTCTTGAAAGTGTGTGCCTGTATGTAAGATTGTGTGTCTTGACTTGAATGTATGCACCTATGTGATATAGTTATATGTTATGTGTTAAATGTTTCTCAAGTAAAGTGAAGTGACTACTCATGTATCGAATTGGCATCGTGAATCGAATCGACCTCGTGAATTGTTATTTGCTTGAAGTATTGCTTGTAATATGTGTATTGGAATGTCTTGAATTGGTTGTGCCGTGATTTGAATTGATTATGTTTTGCTTGACTTGATTGTCGTGCTTGAATGACTTTGTTGAAAAATTGTTTTATAAACTGTTTTACAAACTCGCTTGCATAATAGTTTAAGGCATGTGTGTATAAATGTGATATATTGGCATTCATACATGTCCTATTGAAATGGTAAGAAAGACTTCTTCCTCCCCTGAAGAGAAGTAGTTAGTAGCAGGCCCTCCAAGTTATATGGATTGACGGGAATGAGCAGTATTTGACTAGCCTTTATTTGGGAGTTGGTGTTGCTTTTCGAGCTCGGTTATTGGCAAATCTCTAAGGTCCTCCTTGGTGCTTAATAGTTGTGAAAGAGTAGCTTTCTTTGGGAGTTCTATTTGGTTGTTCTCTGGAGCATTCTTTGGTTTTTTTATTGGATATTCTTTGGAACTATTATTGGCACTTCTTGGTAGACTTGGCTATTTGGTTTTCAATCGGACTTACTGCATAGTATTATTTAGGATATATGTGTCTCGGTCTTTATTGGTGTGTTACTAGCATCCCTCATTGGAAATCCTTCAATGACATTCTATAGAATTCTTAGTGGTCATTTATTTGGTACTTACTTATTGGGCAATCCTTGGTGTTTTCTCACTGGAGCATTGTTTCAGGAATTTTCTTTAGTGTTCCTCAGTAGGTTTAGTATATGGAATTCCTATCATACTTATTGTATAGTACTACTTACGGTACTCTTTGGCATTCTTATTGGGCATTCTTATTGGGCATTCTACTGGTATTTTCCTTATTGGCAAGGATGTACAAAGTTCTCACTTGGCAAACAGTGAAGAGGCCTCGGAGTTTGGTTTTGTATATTGTGTACCAGCTCGGTATTTTCCCTTAGGTTTTTCGTCTAGCTGGGAAACTATATTTGTTATTCAACTTGATTGTCTTATTGGGCATATTATATTTTCTTTGCTATTTTCATTGACAATCTTCTCAGCATTTGATAGCAGTACTCAAGATCTAATTGGTTATCCTATGGGGTTATTATTTGAAAGACTTCTCTGGGACTCTTGAAGTATATTTGATCAGGTTTTCTTAATACTCTTCTCAGCACTCCTAACAGGGAAATTCCTCTATGAAATTCATGACCAGCGGGGTACTTATTTGGACCTCTGGATGGAACCTTTATTTCAGCCTTTAGTTGGCCTCCTACTTGGGTATTCTCGGGCGATAATAGTTGAACTTCTACTAGAGATTCGCATGTGGGGTATTTCTTCGGCATCCTGCTTGTCATTAATATGTGGTGTTAATTTTATCTACAGTATTTGCTTTAGTCTTTAGTTCGTATTTTCTCGGCATTCTTGGTTGGGATTTCTATTCGGGTTTTCCTACGAGCATTCTTATTCACTATCTTGCTTAGCAACCGATGAAGATTAGTCAGAGTTGGGTTTTAGATGATGCTGAGTTCTATTGGAAGAAGAATTGCGATGACGCAATTGTTTTAAGGGGGGAATGATGTGATAACCCGAACCCGGCATGCATTTAATGGCATTTAACTGCATTTAATTAAATGCTTAATTACTTAAATCAACCATTTTGCACTATTTTGATATTTCTTTAAGAAGCATTTAATAATTTTTATATTGATTAATTAAAAGATTATTACCTATTTCTATTAATTATAGTAATTGGATTTATTCTCCTGTATTTAATTAAGTGTCATCTTAAATGCTAGTATTTAATTGCATCTGACTTCGTGTTTATATTAACTTATTCATTTGTATCTTAACATTAATTTAATAATTCTTTAAAATATTCTATAAATAGTTAAATTAATTATTTTTAAATAAATATTGATTATTTTAATAATCGATTTTAATTGTCTTGTATTAAAATTACTTGGTTTTCAATTAAAAGAGGAAAGTAACTCCGCGCCGAAGTGAATTTTAACTATTCTACTATTCTACTTTTCAAAAATTATAGTTTTATATTATTGCTCATAATTTGATTTGCGATCATTTATTGACCGTTCGATCGTAGCATTTCGAAAATAAGAGTTAGAGAAATATTCATCGGACTTAATGAAAAATGTTTTTAGCTTAATTTAGCTAGTTTTAGTTGGTTTTCATTAAAATTACATTGTTTTAACTTGAATTGGATTAAATGGCATCAAAATAAACTAATTTGACCATTTTTAACTTGAATTTGACCTTGCCTTTTTACCATTTTGCCCTTATCACCTTATAAAATAAAAACAAGGCAAAATTGATTCAAAAACAAAACTAAAATTCCACCCATGTCTTCCCCCCCCCCGCCCCCCCCCCCCCTCCTCCCCCACCCCCCATGGCCAAAACTCCCCAAGAGAAAAAAAAAAGATTTTGCTTCCATTTTTCTTGTGCAATCATGCATGGAATCGGACAAGGATCGTGGCTCGGGTCCTTGCGGGTCTTGGTCTTCAATCTCTGTGAGGGTTTTCACGTTTTTGTGCATTTATATTCAAATTTGATTTTTGATTCAATTTCTTAGATTTGATATTTAATGCGTTATAATGCTTGAAACTGCTTGGAATTGCCTCTTTAGGGTTCGTAGAGCATTGCTTGTTAGTTATTTAGCGATTTTTACGGTTAGAAATGCAAATTGAATTTAGGCAAGAAAGTGAATAGTAAAAATGAATAGTAAAACCTTAGAGTTTTGGATTTTTTATCCGAATTGCGATTTCTTGATTTGGATAGGTGTCATTAATGATAAAAAGATAAAATGTACAATAAAAATGGATCGGCCTTTGTTAACATTGGAAATTAGACAACGAAATGGAAAGGGGCCGTTTGACCAAAAGTTGACCGTACTCGAATTGAGTTGGGGGTTTTCTATTGAGGGCATGGCAGCACTTTTGGCACTGTCGTGGCATTGATTGCGTGACCGGTTAGCATAGCTGTAATTCAAACGTAGTAAGTGGACTTTCGGGCTCCGGGTGAGAAAGTGAAGTTTAGTGACATAGAAACGTGCCTTGTAGTGCCTAAGTGAATGTAATGAAATTGGTTTCCTAATCCTGTAGCTCGTTTGCTCATAATTGCCTTTGGAAGTTAGGGATTGAATAGTGATATTTGTCATTTTCGTGTTTGAACTACTATTACGTGATTAATAGATGTTCTTGTTGAAGTTAGTGCTAATCATGCTTGAAAAGTTAATTGATTGCTGTTATTGATTGTAAATGATTGATACCTCGTTTATCGCCACTAATATGCACTTTCGTGCTATTGCTCGTTTATTGCTTGGATTTCGTATTGCATTGCATTAGTGTCAGGCGCGTGAGTGATGGGCCTCTCTGGGCAGTCTCGGGATGCCAGGGTTGGTTGCTCTAGCTCCATGTCCTATTCCCATTCTCGCTAGGGATGCTGCCCTGGGTGATTTGGGTCGTAGATGTGTCGGGGTACATCCGGAGTACTCCCAGTAGATGTTATAAGGTGGTTGCGCGCTTATGGTCATCATTGTCAACATCAAGCTCGAGATTGATGTAATGCTCGTGGAATCGAATAGCATGGTACATTGCTCGTATGAGTGAACCATAGCCTTCAAAGTGTGGTATAGCTTTGAATGGTTGTGTTAATGCTTTTATTAATTGTTTATTGTATTGATTGTTTATATTGAATGCTTACTTGTCAGTTATATTGCTTAACTGCCTTATTTGCATTGCACGATCTTCTTTCTCTTTACCTCGATATCTGTCTCGCCCTCACTGAGTATACGTGTTGAGTATACTCACTCCTCACCACCACATTTCAGGAAATTGCCATGTTAGCTGGAAGGTTCGTGGTTACGTGAAAGATAATGCTTGAAGAGTTGTTTTGCGTGCTATGTGGCTTGAGTTGTCAAAGATGCAAAGATGTATGTTTCATGTATTGTATGTATTTAATGTTAAAAGGAATGTAATTTAAGTTTTACTAGATTATTGAAGTGGTATGATAAGCTAGTTTATGTATTCAGTTAGTATAGTTTAACTTCAATGCATGTTTGTAATGTCCAAAGAAAAATAGTTAGAATGGTATGATAGTCTATTTTATGCAATAAGTTAGGATAGTTTAGTTGCCAAGCATGAATGTACTTGTCAAAGATGAGAAGAGATAGGTTAGCATTTAAACCGGAATTGTATATTTACTTGTGTTCGCTTGTTGATAACCAAGGCTCGGATGACCTTGAGGTATTTGTATGGTTGGACACGGTGCTGGTCCACTTATATGCTATTACAAGTTTTACAGTTTGCCTACAAACAGCAGAGATTCCGTCCATCTTTCCCTAAAAATTTTGCTCGGTTTTGGAATTGGGTTGTGATTAGATTGATTGATAGAACTCCCGGTCTCGAGAGGGATCGGGGTGTTACAGAAACTAAAGCCAAACGACTATTAAGTTTCATTAACACACAAGCAAATAGTATAAAGGAAAATAAAGATAAACTATTACAATCCACTACCATTCAAGCCATACATTAACCTAGCTATTACAATTCTTCAACAACTCCAAATATATACAAATCCATAGGTACAAAATAGAACATAACATAATACAAGCAAGATCTTTACATAATCTACAAACAACATCCCAACCTCAAGCAATAGCACACGGCAATCAAGGCAACTCCTCCTCTAACTGCACCTCCTGAAACACGTTAGCGGGGTATGAGCAACCACAATTGCCCAGTGAGGGATAGTCTACCGGGGTGTGCAATACAGCAGTTAATACAAATAAAACATTTAACAACCAAAGAATAGTTGAAACAACAAGTTACCATACATTAAAAGGATACGATTCACTTAACCCCAACGCTTCAGAATTCACTTGATCTTCAACCACGAACCACGAACCTCGATCCATGAACCTCGATCAATGTACCAGCATAATCCTAATCACTCCAATAGGTACTCCGGATGTACCCAATCCTATGACCCAACACCCCTTGGCATACTCCATACTAGGCGAGTGAGGGAATAGGGCGCGGAGCTAGAGCAACCAACATCGGCAAGCCCAACGCCTCCCGGAGAGGCCCATCGCATCCGTCCCAAACAATTAGGTTGCACAACCACGTTACAATGCAAGTATGATGACAATGACAATATAATCAATAAACACATTTAAGGACAACAAAGTAGGTTGTCCTCGCACATGAATTTCCATTATCAAGTATTTGTAATCTAGATAACAATAATACTTCCTAGTTGACATATAAACGAGCACATAACAATACAATTAAAGTAATTAAACAATAACTCATAATCTACACGACAACCATCATAATGAAAATGAATAGATCAGTTAAGATGCCAAGTATGATGTAACCCTCACCTTTACCAAGCTCCAGGACGCAAGATATGGCTCCTATTCAATCTTAAACACCTACAATGAATTCTAACCATATTCTAATCAATTCAAGCGTTAATTTAGCATTATCGACATATATGGCACAATTAGCAACTAGGTTAATCATAGTTTCTGAATACATTCAAATTCACTTAGATACTACTAGACCTCCGAATAACACAATCACACAATAACACTAGCTTCAATCATATTCTAGTCATTTATACACTTGTTTGGCTATATAAACACTTATCAAACTTTATTTAAACATTAGATCAAACACATTGCATTCTACTTAGTTCTTTTAAGCAATGATACTACTCTTGACAAGGTAGCCATGCAATCCAATCCACGAAACTTCACCAAAAAGATAATCATACAATACAAATACACTACACATTTTAACCAATCAATTTAAATCAATTACCAACAATTAATTCCATTGTTTATAAACTAGCCCTTTAGTCTACTTAACTTGGGTTCCAATCGAAACACAAAGTACAATTTCTACAAACCAAACATTTTTCAATTCTAAGGGCACTAAAAGACACCTTCTAAAGCTCTAAAAACCCACTTTTGACACAAAAGCTCGGAAAGGCCTTGAGTCACTTCGAACTATAGCTGCCCAATCCACCTTTCAAATCAATACCATGATAGCCCCAAAAGTACTTCCATACCTATTAGGTACCCATTCCATCATTCGATTACCCTTGGCCAACATTTTTACACTAAACCCCCTTATCAATTTAAACCATTTAGCTTTAAACCGAAAGGCAAAGTTCAAGATTCCTAAATGAGTTATCCTATCCCTCAAACTACACCTTATGGCACCTCAAAAACCCTCGAGGCCACCCATTAAACCTAGTTCACCATTAAATCCCTGATTTGCTCTTTGTGCATTTACACTACAAGTACATTAACCGATGCTCTTTGCGCATTTAGCATCTTCTTACCCTATAAACATTAACTCTAAGGTCCAAACGCACCTGGATTCACTTTTACCTTGAAACCCTTTTGTAAAATGGGTAATTTCGATTAAATCCTCCAAGTTTCGAGCCTAACAAGCATAATTAACATTTATTCTACGTTCATGGGTCTATCTAGCATCTACCAGAAGCCTCAAATCAAACTCAATTGCAAATTTTCGAAAAAAACCCTAGAATGGAATTATTCATCATCTTCTCTAACTAGATTTCTTGCAAAACTTAATTCTAAGCTATTATATTACATACAAAGGTTCTCTAGCACATGTAGATAATATATAAAGCAATAACTAAGTAACACAATGCTCAAAAATGGTAAATCTATAAATTGAAAGTCAAACCAAGAAACTTTAAAAAGTCATGAAATGCATTATCCCTCGCCTAAATTTTCCAGGTATGCATGGTTTAAGCATTGGAGCACTTGAATATTCTAGAAAAAGACTTGGAGAAGCCAAAGGTTGAAGGTTGAAAATAGAATTTTCCTCTCTTTTCTTTTTTTCCATTTTCGGCCATGGCTCGCTTTTTTTTTTTTTTTTTTGCTGCTACTATTCATGGAAGACAAGAATTTGAGATATTAAAATGGGTTGGGTAAAAGGGTCATGGTTTTGGGTCGAACTTGGGTCAATTGGCATGCTAAATGGGTTAAGTTGTGCTCAATGGTCAAAATAGTGTAAATAAAAATGCTGAAAATACTACTCCTAACGATTCTATAAAACATTTTCCACACGCTATCTCACAAGGTCTAATGCCCAAAATTACACTTACAGTATTCCTTTCATTTCTATTGTGACCTAGGAAAATTATAAAATTAAGCATTCTAAACTGTCAAATTTCCTTATGAATAGTGACTATTTGAAAATAAACTTTTAAAAAAATAAGTGCACACAAGTATATACAAATGGATGCAAGACTATAATTTAAATAATATTAGTAGTAAAATAATCAATATTTGTTATATATATATATATATATAGCATTTGGACATTTTGAATTAATAAAATATTAAAGTTACTAAATAAATGTAAAAGTTAAAGTGAATACTTAATTTATTCAATTGCTTGAATTAAATGCACATATTTCGTCATTAAAGTGGCAAATGCGCATATAATGCCATGATAAGAATTAATGCACGTATGTATGTGGTTCTGGGGTCTCACAAAGGGGAAGTGAGGCCTTAGTGTACATTGCCCATAATCTTTCAATTCTTTATATTGCGGGAATGTGCCAAGCGAGAAAGAGACAAGTACTCTACTCCAACTAGACGACACAAGGTTGAAAAGCAGGTGTAGGAAGACCTCATATGAACGGCCATCGCCCTAGGTGGTGAGCATTCAAACAAGATTTAGTGGATACTGGGATAAATCTATAGTAAGGTCACGAACCTTGAGTCTCTTAGCAAACTTGGCAGAGCCCGTATGGGAGATCAGGGACTTTTGATAGGATAATCAACCCCAAGATCCCCCAGAGGGGAGCTATACACCAAGGCTACCTTCTCATTTGCAATCACAACATTGTCCCTATGATAATATAATCCTGGAAGAGTCGACCCGGATATACTTGTTCTGCCGCCCACCACACGAGTATGTGGTGGGAGAAAGCAAAGAGAGGCCACGAAGCATAATAGCCAAGGGGTTGACCGGCAACAAATGAGACAGTGGTAAACCGCTTTACAAACGGTACCTCGAACTTATTCATAGCTAGAGTGGAATTCACTAGATGCGAAAGACCGATCAAAAAGGAAGCACATAACCCTAAACAAAAAGTACAATGATCTGCAGTACATGGATTGGTGAGGTCATTGGCTTAAATAAAGACTTATCAATCTTCTTCACTACTAATATAATTCTTGATAGAGAGAAGAAAGACAGCCAGCACTTGACCAATAGATTTGCAGTCTCATCTTTTCGGTACATCTTTTGACAGATGAACAGAGGGATAATGCAAGGATAAACCTTTAAGGTTAGAGAGACGGGAATAACCAGAAGCTCAGGAGGGCGTTTATCTCCTCCATATGCTAATTGTAAAGAGCAATTAGATAAAGTGCAACATGTAAAGCACTAGACTTTTGCATAAGCCGCTAGACTTCATTCGCATACAAGTAGATGGCTATGCACGACTCCTTGATAAGACAATCAGCAACCACTAATAAGATTCATCTTAAGAATCCCATTAGGACCGAAAAGTCTTCGAACAACTGCCATCTCAGTGGCGACACACGAATTAGGGAAGGAAAGAGCTTTGTAAAGCGATTCATATCGATTACTTAACGCCCTCTTCCCTGCTAGTACCCATGTCCCATTAAGGTTAGATGGGGGAATGCCCACCAAGGATAAAGATAAAAATAGAATATAATTAAGATCTACAAAGCTAGCAGGTGCAAATCTGTTATCAATCTTGAGATTTACGTTGGTGACTGGCTTGCTGTCCCGTGATTTCCTCACTAGACAGAGAGTCAATCCTCCACTAATTCTGGTATGCCAACACTGCGATCTCCCCTATATGGGATCCCTCATTACGGGGAACGCTATTGGTAGGGGAGGGTACCTTGGTATGACCTAAGTAGTGGACTGTCACTGAATTCCATCAAAATTCAATGAGCAACCTACCGAGGTTATAACAATCATGTTAGACTAAGAAGAGCCTTGGGATCTACTCCATTGGACAAACCAATGTTGCACCTCATTAGACAGCAGCGAAACATACAACTCGATGTAATCAAAGTTGGTACGCTCCACAGCTTAAAAAGAAGGGCTAGCAATCTTGTGAGGGTTGGTAGTGGCACGTAAGGCGTGCCCCTTATGTAAATGGCCTCTTATCGTTGCTTGTGTTGTGTAGTATGACGTCCACATCATCTTTGACTCTTGTTCCTTAACTCGTCCCTTCGCATAGCCCACGAAGCGGTTTGTAGGTTAGATCGTTAGTAAAGCAACAAAATCCTGCTGGCGGTAGCGGTTGTAACTTTGACCTATGTGACGCCACTTCTTTGATCATTGCATTCATTATTGATTCATATTATCTCCTTGGGTGAGAAGTCTTAAAGCTCTTTTGCCAGCATTGAGGAACCTGAGAATTTTGATTAAAGTAGTTATCCGATAGACGCAATTTGACAATTAGCGGAGGTGTCACCTTCTAAACTTACTTTTCTTGAGTCAATAGAGTACGACCTGGATTAACAAAACCTATCCCCATCTGAGTAGAGACTTCCGAAGAAGTTTTCAAAGCAAGGGAGGAATTCACTTCTAGCTGCCTATTCAATAGCAATGATGTTTGATCACTGTCACGAGATTTGTTTGCAGCTACTATAGCTAATCAATCTCCTACTTTCATTATTTTTGATTGAAGATTGGAATCTTAATGCAATCTGAGAGCAGATCTAGGAATCCCCTGGTAGTGGTAATTGGGTTGGTGAAATCCGATAATCGATTGGCTTTAGAAAGGCTTTCCCAACCGTCACATTGTAACTGAAAGTCATGCCTACTTGTAGGCTTAGGGTAGTCCTCGAAAACCTTCTTCTTTTACTTGCTTGGGAAAGACTCGTAGGCTATGGATCCCATTAATGGAATGAGACTATAACCATACTTCCATGGTCTAGGTTCAAGGACAATAAAGATTGAGGCTTGGAGTATCTAAGGCTTCATGGACCCAATTTTTAGGGCTTTTAAGGACAGACTTGCGTCTATCCCAAGGATTGACCGGTTATACTACTAACTAAATTGCCCTAATATATGTATTTTTCCACAGGACTGAATCCATAGAAGTTGGGCTTAGTGCCATTACTGTAAGTGGCGGATGATTGGTATGCAGGATCGGTTGCAACGGTTTCACATGAATGTGAATCAAGAGATTGGATTGAAAGGCTTTCCAACTAGCCATTGTAATTGAGATTGCGATAAGTCCTTCTTCTTCTTCACAGCTTGTTCTTGGTCCCAAGTGAAATGGGGTGACAAAGAGCAGCTTGCTTCTCCAATTGGATCATTGCTCGACTCGATGGGTAACTTCTAATGGTTTGTTGGGGAAGCTCTTGTTTTTCTTTCAAGAGTAGGTTGGTGGCATGGACACCTAGCCTTTTCTTATTTATAGTATTTGTTTGTTTGCTGGCCTAGGTAGTAGATTCAGTCTCCACTCCAGCAGTAGCAGATGTAGCATCTGAAAGGTGGGATTCCCGATGGATTGGATGGTTCCGTTAGAGCTTCTTCCCCTCCTGTCATTTAAGGGCACCTAGCTTACAATCACTAGTGAAAGAGTTCCAATTGACCCAACTAGCGAATTTGTTTACTTCAATCTTTTTCATTTCCGTGAATACTGCTCAAAAGCAGTCATTTTTCGGCTTGATAGCACAAGCACGATCCATCCATCTCCCTTCGGATAGTGAGTAACAGGTAGAAGGACTGTCGATAGCAAGTAGGGTAAACGGATATGGATGGTAGTTGGGATCCCAGGTAGGAGAGCCAGCCAGGCCCGGAGAAAGAGGTAGTCTTTGACTACCCTTCTTTTGGGAGTTGGTTTTGGAATTCCATTGAGACTTGCCACTCCTCAATCTTCGAAATCTAGTCTAGTCTAGCGATAGAGGACTTGATACTTATCTTCAACAAGCCTCGATCCATGCTGAAGATAGATTCTCCTATCGGCTGAGGAAATAAGTAGCCTATAAGCCCACCCATTCTTCCTTTTCAACCTTAGCTTAGCTGCTCACGCCAATGCTCATGGGTATAGGGCCATAACTGCTGCTACTGTTATACTCCAACACTTTAAGAGAGTCCTACTGTCGGCTCATCTTCTATCTAAGACCTCCTCAATGAGAGGATGCCTAAAAGTTGCTATTTTTTCAAGTCTAGTTGCGGTCCGCACTTTTCTTTCACTAATTGGTACAGTAGCTGAACTCAGATCCGTTATAGCATCTTCAAACCTCTTCCTCTGGTCGAGCTGCTCTGCTCTTTGGCAATCAGTCTATTACCCACCCCTGATCTCATTCCTTCTATCTCAGGAACTTCTATTTTGAATCTGAGCTTGTACCACTCCTTTCCATGTAAGCTATTCCATGCGATGTCTTTCACAAAGGTACAAGGATTAGATAATCGATAGAGCTGGTAAATCTTTTCTTCCCTAGTAGGAACTCGGTCTCTCTAATACATCAATATGGTAGATAGATCAGGTAGAAGATCAATCGCTAGTCCGCTACTCTCGTTGTGTTCGATCGACTTCAAAGCTTTTTAACTTTTTCGCTTAACGCTTCCACCGATGCCTGAATGTTACTTTCGTCTATGTATGGATTATTATATAAGCAATCCTCCTTCTATGGTATTAGGCCCAGTTTCTTTCAACTAACAACTAAGCGCTTCGCCCATTAGTCTTTCTACTAAGCTCTTATTAGTCCTTCCCCTAAAGCCTGAGTTAAAGAATATGTCGATTCCACATCCCTTGATTCCAATTCCACTATTAGAAGTGCTGTTATTATCGATTTTGCTTCTCCTCTTCATTAATAGCCTGGGAACTGAGATTCGTAATTAGATTATGGTAGGTCCATCACACTTTGGACATGGTACAACAAGAAGAGAATTAGCAAAAATCGAAAGAGATTTACCCAAAACTCCGCTATGATACCTCCTAAAGTGAAATAGGCATGCGCATAGGTAGAGAGTTTGCCTGAGTCATGCGGCCCCAGGTAACACCTATTTTAGTATAGCATATGGGTTTAGCCTTCTCTTTGCTGAGTTTTGCTTGTGATCTCTCTCTATGTCTCTAGTTCGTTACCTTCTACTACCAATCTTCTCCTTGGTGCTCACTTCGTTTATTTCGTTAGTTTCCTTTCCTTTCTTTAAATAAACTAAAAAAATACAAAATGAACGGCAACAAAAGAGTTTTAAATGATAGTAATCAGGGATACTTCCAGCAATAACTTAGACGGTATATAATTGATCAAGTTGCGGTCAACACAGCTTCTGCCCAAACGAGGTGCATTTATCCCAAACATTATAGCTCTAATCCTTTCTACTAAGTATCTTTTTTTCCTCTTAGTTATTCATACGCGCAAGATCTCTGATGAACAGTGCCTCTGGAAATAGGATATTGAGAAAATTCTGTGGATATGTATTCTCTTCCAGAATCAGATAGTCAAATTCTTTTTTTTGCATTTGAAATAATGTCTTGCTTGTCGATTGTGTGCTGTTCACTCCAACATGGCAAAATTTTGTAAATGGTCATGAAGAGGTAAGTGATTCTTGATGGGCCAGGAATGTCAGATAATTATTAGTGGTGTGAAAGGTAAGCCGGGGGATGTGGCGAGTAAGAAGCCATTTTCATGTTGTTCTGGCCTGGTAGGGTTATATGCATTCGATCATAGTGTTTGTAGCTAATAAAATGCGCCTACATATATATTATATGGGGGCATTACAGACCCAAGAAAGGCATGGCGTACTTTGAGGGAAGTTAATGAAGATGCGCCCGCAAGTAAGCGTCATTGCCTGGAGACTGAACAACATGGCCTGAAGTGGGGTAGTTTGATTCTTGTTACTGTATTAAGGTGAAGAATCTTTGTGATCAGCTGGAGGCTCTTGGTATGAAAAACTATGATGCCGATAATCTTAGTCAGAGCATGAAGGGTATAAATTTCAAAATAAGATGGGATAAGGAAGTCTTTGCTACTGTATCAACATAACCCTTCCTTATTTTCTTAATGCAAAGGTCCATGATAAGACGTTTACGTATAGGTGGCTGAGCCTGTCTAGATAAAGTGTAGATCCTAATCCTAGGGATATACTTTTGTTCACTTCTACGTCCAAATTCAATTTAAGGGGAAGGCAAAAGCAGGATCAGAGAGCTCTTCCAAGAATAATAACTGGAATGGGGTGCGTGTCTTAGGTGCGGGCAGATGGGGCACTACGTGACAGAGTTCACAACAAAAATTCTTCTTGGTAAGGAAGATAATGAGGAGAGGTAGATAGGGGAGACGCGACACGAGCATATTAAGTTTGCGAAAGTGAAGAGACCCTGCAATGCGGTCTTTGACTTCGGTACACACGATTACACATTTGTTGCTGAGGGAAGGTCTTTAGTTTCTTCGCAGGGACAGCAGGGTAGCTGTTCCGTACCTCATGTGGTTGATCTAGGGAGTGCAGATTTCTGCAGCGGTTTGATCCTGGCTAGATAGATAGTGGTGCCACTTGGTTCGAGTCATCCTCCCTTAACTAATTCTTAAATCCCCATCTAAAAAATAATAATTTGATTTTGTATGCGACGGTTAGACATTTTTTTCATTAATCACCGATGATTGGTTGAAACCCCAGAGTATAGTGGCTAAGTCTTAAGAACAATATCTTTTTGCTAAATTTTGCTTGACCAATAGAGGCAGAAGATTTCTCAAAGCGGGATCCTGCTTTAAGTGAAGTGGAGTTGCAACTTAAGTTTGGTGGATCTAACTTCTGGGTCTTGTACTGTCGTTGTTGTCGACTAGCCAATAGGTGATTTAGGAGTTACCAGATAAATGACTATTAAGTCCAGTGGCTAAGTCAACACAGTAGGTGGCCATCTGACGTCTTCAGGTTGAATCAGCATGGTTGCTACCTCAGTCTTTGATCCAGCCATTAGCTGATTCATGCACCGGGGTTCGTCCGCCTGATCAAAGTCGAAGTACGTGGGGTCCATTTGTAAAGAAAATCTCTTTTTGGGTTGTCAAATCGCGGAGTCGACTTCTCACTGATTCACATTAACACGATCCAAAGAGTCGATCACAAAGTGAATTCACTTGCCTATTCGCGTTTAGGTTTGATTCAAAGTGGCTGCGGTAAGGCGAAGAAAAGTGTTGATTCGCGTGGCTTTGACAGAACAGTTTTCAAACATGATAACTTGCTTGTTCATACTTCCTGGGGATACTAGTTTTTTTGCAAAGCTTATAGTTTTTTTAGCACCTATAATGTGAGATACGGGATATTCCATGTACTATACTGCTTTGTCATAAGAAATGACAATATTGACAACCAAGGGGTGACGAGAGCAAGACAAGAACTCATAAATAGGCTTTGTCCATTGGGCTACTCAGAGCATTAGAAAAGTTTAGCATGAACAACCAAAAGCCGCAACAATAGAATAGTATCAAAGAAAAGAAATTCCACTCTTTTTCTGGAGTCCTAACCTACAGGATCATAAGTACCTCAATATGATAAGCAACCGTCAGAAATCATTGAGTGAAATAAGACGAATGGAGAGAAATATGAATAATAAGTAGATGAAACCTTAGTCCATTTTAACATCCAATTTTACCAAGTATGCAGGCAGGTCAGATAGGCAAATGGGCATGTTCATCCTTTGAAACTGCTTCCATTGGCATAAGTTAGAGTCCTCTTCTGTAGGAACCTAGCACATTCAGAGCTCTATCTTCGTTGCTTTTAGCAGCATTTTTGTTTTATTTTCTGCAGCGAGTGAAGTGCGTAACTGAGCGGTGGACTTTTTTTATCAAAAGGTTTTTTTAAATAAAATTCACCCTTTTTTGATAGTCCATAGCGGCTTATTGTGGGTTGTGTCCTTTTCCATGGGCTTCTTTTGTTCTACTTTTTTTGTGGATTCTTTGATTCGATTTAATCAATGGCCCACCTCTATCTCTACTCTAAAGAGGCTTATGCACTTCGATTCGCTGTTGTATGCACCAAAATCCAATCATAATGCATACAGCTGTGGTGGCTCCTTTCGTTTTAAACAACTCTAAATGAAACGAAAGGCTCTTCTACCTTTATTTACTATATAGGTTGTTCGACTTGAACTTGTTGGCTCCGCGTTCCTGAAATTCCAAGACCAACAACAGAAATCAAATTCTTTGATCTAAATTTTGGGCGTATGGAATTTGTTCATCTATAGTATTGAGGATAGAAGGGGAATGGGAATCTATCAAGGTTTTTGGCTTATAATAAAGCTAGGGTCCTGATTAAACAACTATTAGTCCTATCAATCCATCTCTCCAGACACAATATCTTGAGTACCTATGATGGTGACCACATCTGCTGGCATGTGATGCTTGGACATAGAATCGAGTCCTTGTAAATGGGCAAAGCCAAGTGCCCTTATTTTATGATGGTAGGGACGATTGCTTCCATTACTGACCAGAAAGACACGAAATTCTCCCTTAGGTGCTTCAACTGCGGTATAGGTCGAAGGGGCTGGTACGAAAAAACCTTTTGTATAAGGTTCGAAATGGTGAATTAAGGTAGAGTAGACCAATGATCCTGTAGTCATTTGGCCGGCTATTAAAAGAAAGAGCTTGCATCAACTTCTCCTATTATATAATTAGTCCCATCTCTCTCCAAACCTAACGTGGTAATTTCCTATCATAGGGCTTTCTATCTATAGATTGAGCTATTACCAAGGAGCTAATTCGTTCAGAACTCAGTTGACTGTTTCTATAGATAAGGCAGAGCGTCCTTGGCTTAGTATTATAGCACATTGGGCTTTGGCGCTACTACAGTGCTTTGCTAACTTGAAGCGCCTCGCTATGAGAATCTAGTTTCGCTAACGCTCGGCTAAGTCTGGAAACCTTCACGCTGACCGTTCTCTTTCTCTGTAGCAAAAGCGCTTCCCTTTTCCCCCTAAGTAGAAGGACAAGAAAGATATTATTGGTTTTCTTGCTCCCGCTTCCTCATCTTCGCTCATCAAGCCAACTTTGCTCTTTGGTAGGTGAAATAGCAGTTGAAGCGGATATTTTGAAATGACACCATCGAAGATATATTTCTATATATACACGGTTACAGATATCTCGGATTGCGTTCCAGAAAAAATGGCCTATACTCTTGTCTTTCAACCCCACTATACTATTCACAGTTGTTGGGCACAGTGTACTTACAGCCTCTACGAGAAGTAAGTGAATGGACAGAACGGTTCATCAAGCCATTTTTTGCCTCAACTCCCTAAATAGGAATAGGAGTAATTGCTTTGCACCTGACTGTGATAGCCCTCTCGATACCTTATTGGAGCTTTATAACTAGTGGCCGATCTCCCTTCGCTACCCTTCTATAGCTTTTCTCATACGTTGTTCCGTCTTATATTGCGCTTAGTTACCGTTAGTCCTCAGAAATTCTCTCTTTCTCGGGGCTCTTGCTACTCCTACTCCTAGGGCAGGACGAAGATAAGAAAAGGTGAAGCGTGTAATATCCTACATTGGACGCGGAGGTCTTTGGGCTACTAGATATAAGGAGAAGTCTCATCATATCGTGCAGCGCGCTTTTCCTGGCAGTGGTTGGGCGAAAACAAATTCGTGAGGGGTATGGGCTCCACAGCAGACAATACTACATAGTACGCTTCTGGGCCCGTACACCATGGCCTCGGTGCACGCTCGTCCTCTATGGGCAGGGTGTATCCTGCAGGCGTGGGTGCGTTGGTTCGAGGCATTACAAAGGTGGTATTAGAGCCGACGCATTCGCATCGCCAGCGAGGATGCTGGGTCCCCAAGGGGGGCGGGTGTAATATCCCACATTGGACGCGGAGGTCTTTGGGCTACTAGATATAAGGAGAAGTCTCCTCATATCGTGCAACGCGCTTTTCCTGGCAGTGGTTGGGCGAAAACAAATCCGTGAGGGGTATGGGCTCCACAGCGGACAATACTGCATAGTGCGCTTCTGGGCCCGTACGCCATGGCCTCGGTGCACGCTCGACCCCTATGGGCGGGGTGTATCTTGCAGGCGTGGGTGCGTTGGTTCGGGGCGTTACAAAGCGTTCTTTTGCTTTCCCAACCTTTTGTTTCTTAAGACTGCCATCTCTCAGCTGGATGTTGGTCTAGCCTACTACGAGAATCCGGTATCCAGCAACCCAACCTATACAAAGGGCATCAAAGCCCCTTGACTAGGTTGGAGCTATGAAGCTTATCTTATTATTATTAAAAAGGGACTTGGTTTTTTCAGCTGGTGCGCAGGAGTGCACTTCCATTTTCCTTTTACTAGTAAAGGTCCCGTGGTTCCTATGCCACCACGTTTCCCGGTCCTTTTCTATTAGTGCTTCGACTCAAAGTGATAGCTTCTAGCTAGTTCAGTGGACAAGATGTCTACGCTCTAGCTCACTCAAGAATGTGACGGCAGTGGTCTGCTGGCAAACTCGTTCTGATCTTGGATGGAGTACATTGGAATCTTGAAGCATCACAACGAATGCTACCGCGTGCCTACCTACGATGCGGTAAGGCACCCATTTGTTGTGCCAGCAGCCAACTCCGGCGTGTTAGCTTAGTTATTCTTATCAAGCCACTCCTTTCCAATCACAAAGAAAAAGAATTACCAATCAAAGCCCTATCTAAGTAAAGTGTCGTATGTTATTTTTCTGGCCTTAGGGGAGTTTACTTGACCTATTCCCCAGTCTCATGCATTGCTCAAGTAAGTGTGCGACTCCATATGAGGACCTCCTTCTCTTCTGCCCACTCTCTGTTCACACGGTTCTCAAAGCAGAGGAGGAAGGGTGGGCAGCAGGTACCATGAGCCCTTTGTCTCACACATCTATCCAGAAGCAAGTGTAGTTCACCGGTTCCACCGAATGCTCCTATCTCTTGGCAAAGATCGTGTGAGTGTGCAGTTATGCTTTGGCTGCTTCACCATAGAATAGATCGACCCAGTTCCCGTTCTTTTTTGGTACACTCTTTTTATATCTTTGATACACAGGGAAGGACGCAGTAGGAAGGAAATAGCCTTAGCCTCTGTCCGGCCGATCATTCCCCTGGCATCTTGTATTCACGCCCCCGTTTGACTGCCGCTCGGGGATGTAGTTGTAGATAGGTTAGTCTTAGTGCATCGTTGGCTCCACATCTTATCTCCTTCTACAATATGTTGTTGTCATTGCTATATTCCATATGTCACTTAGTCATCTCTGCCTTGCTGCGAGTCAGCACCTCCGAAAGAAACGGAGGACTTCATTCAATGACCCCGCGATCACCCTCTAAACGATCAGAATAAGGTAAAGCTTGAAGATATGTTTTGTACTCTATTAATTTCTCAGTCCCTTTAGTTGGGTGGGCACCGGCCAGTCTTTCAACCAGATCCCCCTAAAAATTGTACGCGCGGGTCTCCCCGCATGCGGCTCACGCCATTCGAGGTGGCCCAGGACAACATTCATTCGCAATTCATTGAATTTGCTTTCTTGCATTTCTTTTTTATATAGTCGCACTCCCTAAGAATTCAAGCACCTCCCTTTACTCTATAGGGCCTTCTCTAATAGGGAAAAACCTTCCATTTTCGTCAAATAACCTGGCCTCCCCTGGCTCTTCCATCGTCCGGGCTCCTTTTCCTCCCTATATCATGCTTCCTTAGCGTAGGCTTACCACGCTTCGTGTCTGCGGCGTTTTTGCTAGACGGTCATTGTCAGTAGTGCCATCTTCCCCGATGGCGGTATGGGCGGGTTGTCCCTCGCTGCTGCGTTCTGTTAGGCTATGGATTACAGGAACAAATGTAGTTGAATGGAACAGCAGGCGGGTTACACATTCCATTATGCCGAGATGTGAGATGCAGGTGGTGATGATCACCTCAGGGTATGTGCTAGCGCCCTTGACAGGCATTCCAGAACCTAACAACAATCGTGAAAACCCGGGTCAGTCGGTCGGTCCTCTATTCATCTGACCGAAGGTATGGATAACGAGACCACCTTCACAACTTTCTCCCTTCTGTCCCTATGTTTTAATAAGGTCGGGCAGTCCACTTGAGTTGCTCAACCACTCCTTAGCCTTGTGCTCATGACGCGCTACTGAACCTCCACCGTGATGGGGGACCAACCAGGGCAAAACTAGTGGCATAGGAGCCGAATCGGCATCAGCGGCTTAGTGTCGCACTGGAGTGATCCGCACGTTCTACCACTTCTCCGTTCATTTCCAATACTGATCGTCAAATGCCATGAGCAGTAGGATGTTGAGTTTGAAATTTGAAGTGAAATTTTGGATTTGCCTATTTCTAGTCATCAAGGGAAAGAAAGGAAGAAATAAGAAAGAGATTATTTCCTGAGAGCTTGTCCAATACCACCAGTGCCAGAAATGCATCTCCTTCGCCCGAACCTCCAGTTTTTTCTTATTATATGTTGCTCTTTATGTCGGCCTTTTCTTAACTCCTGTAGGGGAACCCGGGGCACAACCCATGCTATATCCAAGCACTCATGTCACAAGACAGTACAGGAAAATGATACAGGTTGATAGCTCTCCATAGTTCTGACCCTCTCTTTCTATACGCAATAATTTGAATCATCTACTTGCCTTCTAGCACAACACATACTCCCACTCACAAGACTATTGAGATCTTTGACTTAGCTCCCAAAGGTATTCCACCCGGCCTTTTCCCAACCTATACAAGGAGAGCGGAAGATAACGAAATGGAGACAAAGTCCTAACTAAATCATAACACAAATTGCCATTCCATCTATTATATGAGTTGAGTCGATCCGATTCATTCTTATCTATAGATAATATGACCTCGCGGATAGATAGGGATTCGAACCCCCGGTATTCCTATCAATACTTCGGTTTTCAAGTCCGACTCTTTCAACCGCTCAAACATCCATCCCTTTCAAAAAGCCCTATCTATCCATGCGCTGGCAGATAAGGGCTTATTTATGTGATTCGCTACGCTTGCTTGCACCTATCGGCTGATTCTATTGCCTGCCGGTTAGCGAAACTTTTCATGTAGTACGAATCACTATGCTTTGCTTCTTTGTATATGACAATATGCACCTTGGTTGCTATGCTCCCTGCGGGTAATAGCAAGAGTGTGAAGAACAAATGATCCCCCAAGTAAAAAGAGTGATTGAGTCCGACTCAAGCAAGTGAGTGAAAGGCGTTGCAAGAGGGCAAGTTTGACTCGCGAACAATCAGCAAGTAAAGGACTGCTGCTTTTGCGCCAATACTGTTTTGAGACTTGTACTTGGTGGCTCTCAAGCAACATATAGACTAAGGTTGCCCATCACTCCCTCGCTCTTTTTTGAAGGCCCTTTCTATTTTCTACTATGGTTCCTATATAAGAACACTGAACGCCCAACTTCGTAGAGCAACTCTATCCCCAGCCCAAAGCATAGTGTGGAATCTGGATCTTTTCATCGAGCACCATTTCTTTTAGATAGAAAGATGTTCTAACTCTATTGTATTGGATCAAGTCATAACCTAAGCCAACTACTAGTACTACTATGGAGAGCTAAGCTCTATTTCAGAGATTGGACTCTTTTACTTTGATTAGCTCCTACTAGTAAGAAGCTGTTCCCGAGCCAGGTTCCTTGGTTGATCCACGTGTTCCTAGTCGGGCCTAAATGGATGAATGATACGAACCGGGTAGACTTCAAGAGCTCTTACTCTGCCTATCCTCCTACTTCTTATTTTGGGGTTTATAGAAAGATACGAACCGCCTACTCTTTAAAGCCCTACCATTAGATTTAATAAAATGAAAGCTGTTTGCCTTCACTAATAAAAAATAGCACTCCATCCCCTTCTGTTACCTACTTTTACTCATTTCTTTGGTATACCTCAATACAAGACAAGCACAGGAAATGATATTTAATCAAAACTGGGCTATCGCCCTATTCTCTCTCAATTGCGTATCCTTTATAGATGAGGGCGACTCCCTTAGCAGTAGCTTCCAACACTTAAGATTGACCTCTTCAAGTGCCTGATATGAATTGTTTTATGAATTTCATACGGGACTACTTACTTACGTAAAGTTCACTTTTGGCTTACCAAAAAAGTTTACTGGAGGAACTGACCTAAGCATAGCTCTCTCTCAAATACAAATGCCAAAACACTATTCCTCTCCCTATCGGTCGAGCATCTTTCACCCTCTCCCTATAGGTCGAGCGTCTACCTTCCTTTCCTTATCAGTCGAGTTATTTCATACCTTGGATAAGTGGAAAAATGCTAAACAATGCCTTTCATTTCTCTTTTAAGACCTTTGTCCTACTTCTAGTATCAGTCCTCTAGCCTATCGAAACTAGTATTTTTATCAACCAACAACACATGCACTTTGTTGGCACTAAAAAAAAGGTTATTCAATCCACTAGTACAACTGAAGGACTTATGTGATACCCCGAACCTGGCATGTATTCAATAGCATTTAAAGTTCATTTAATTTTCATTTTATTGCCCTTTCATCTTCTTTGACCAAAGTTGTTGACTTTTCATGTACATTGACCAACTAGGACAAGGTGGGAATATTTGAAATGTTTAATAAGGGCAAACTTGGGATTAGAAATAAAAAAATGCAATGTTAAGTTAGTCAAATTTTGGGTCAACTTTGGAATTAAATATGAACCAATTGGGGAAGAGTTAGGTAGCAAATTATATATGGTTAGAAAGCTCTATGAGTCTAGTTTCTGAGGCTTCAAACCATTCGAGCAAAGGGAGGCTTCAAACCGTTCGTGAATTGGAGTAAATCGAGGCTTTGCGTGAATTCTAGAGTTAAGTATGGTTTTGGGGTCTTTAGACGTGCCTTATCGTGACCTAGGAGGGTTGGTGAAGTCAGTTTCCAAAACTCATGGCTCGTTTGAAAGTAGTAGCGTTTTGAAAGTTGGGGTCATTTTGTGATTTTGTGTGTTTTCATAGTATAATGCCTATAGAATGCTAATTATTGCTTGTTATGCTTGTGAAGGTTGGTTATGATTGAATTGTATATCAATTGTTGATAATGCTTGTTAGTGTTGTTCTTGATATCTCGTTTATTGCCACTAATTTGTATAGTTGTACTATCGCTCGTATATTGCTTATATCGTGTCTTGCATTGCATAGTGTTAGGCGTGTGAGTGATGGGCCTCTTTAGGTAGCCTCAGGTTGCCAGTGTTGGTTGCTCTAGCTCCGTGTCCTATTCCCTTTTCTCGCTTGGGTTGCCTCCCAGGGAGATTTGGGTCGTAGAATTGATGGATACTTCCGGGGTATTCCAAACTGAAGTTATAAGGTGGTTGTGCGCTTATTGTCATCGTTGTCAACATCAAGCTGGAGATTGATGTATTGCTCGTGAAATGGTACATTGCTCGTATGAGTGAACCATAGCTGTGACACCCCGAACCCAGCACTTCACTAATTGCATTCATTAAATTGTTAACTTATATGTAATTTAGCTAATTACTTTATTTTTTTTATATTTCCATAAATTCAAATATTTCTTTTCATGCATTTTATATTTTTATAAAATACTACATATTTTTAGGGGACTATAGCCCCTGACTGTGCGTGCATTGCATATCGGGATCAACGGGAAAAAATTCGCGAAATGTCTGATGAATAGTACCAGCGAGATTTTTTCAGATTTTTTAGATTTTTGGCATTTTATTTTGCTGAAATTTAATCACCCAAATGACCTATTTAACCTTACTAAAATACCCTATTTGCTTGACCTACCCTTTGACCATCTTATGAGAATATTAAAAGCCAAGAAACAAAAAAAAGGGGTAAAAAAAATGGCCAAAAAAGAGTTACGGAAATAGTAACTTCTCAAAAAAAAAATTACTCTTTGCTTCATTCTTGCTTCCATTGCTTCCCAAATTGGTTGTGCTTCATCCTTAGAACCTTAAGACCATTCTTTGATCTTCAAAAGAGGTAAGGGTGCATTCTATTTTTGTATTAAATTCAATTAAAGTTTGTATTATTATTTTTGTGATCTAATATTGTAGTGGTTTAATTCTTGTTCCATTGATTCTTATATGCTCTAATGACTTCATAGAATATGTTTGATGGTTTAAAATGCTTGTTGAATGCTTGAAAATGAAAATAGCACTTGGGGAAGATGATGAATAGTGCTAAACTAGGGTTTCCAAAAAAAAGTTACAATTTAATTCGATTCGAGGCTTCTAGTAGTTGCTAATTAGGTCCATAAGCGTGGGAAAATGTTAATTGCACTTGCTATGTTCAAAATTTGATAAATTTGATCAAAATAAGCTACTTTAATAAGGGGTTTCGGGTTTATCTTGAATCCGGGCACGTTTCGAGGTTATGGCTAGTCTTTATTAAGTATTGAAACCTTAGAAGTGCTTTCGTTTCGCTTGTTTGGGTTCCGAAATTGGTACTTGTAGTGTAAACCCAAAAAGAGGCATTTTTGGTGCTTTCGTGTACTTTTGCTCTAGGTTATGATTTGGAGGTTTTAAATGAGGAATTTAGGTATCCTTAGATTGGTAGGATGGTTAGCTAGCTTAACTTGATCATTGAATTCCGATAGGAAGCTAAATAGCCTAGTTGAACAAAGGGGAAATGAATGAATTAATTGCTTTAGTACTTGTATTGCTTTGTAGTTGCTCCTAGCGAGTCTAAATGCTATTCTAAGGTATGTGTGAGCTTTCGGTTAAGTTTTGTGAAAAGTATAATATTTACCCCTTTGTGTTCGCATAGTTAATCTCATGATAATTGATTTATAATTGAGTAATTAAATGTTTATATGCATTTGTGTAGTGTACGTATTATAGTAGTGAAGTCTCGTGAATTAAGTTTCTTGGTTTACATGGATTTGGTTGAGTATGAATTTAGAATGGACTAAAGGAACTAGTAATGAACCCTGGTAATAATTGTTGTTAGTTGATTCTTGATTGATTGGATAAATGTTTAAATGTACTTATGTAACAAGTTCATCTATTCGGAGAAGTTGTGAGTTAAGTTATATCGATACTAGTTAAAGATTGAGTAAACATGTTTATATTGCTTATTAATTGCATTATATGTGTAAAGATACGCTTATATAACTTATTGGTTAGATGTTATATAGTGTTTCTACTTATATGAATGGCTATGTATATGTTATTTATTATGCTATTGTCTTTGTCTAATACTTGAAAATTAAAGAATGTTGCATATGTGATCACTTGAGTTTTTGTATTGTTCAAATATTGATTAGAATGATTGTTAAACTATGAAATATATTGTTAGTTATGTGAATTAAATGGAATCAAATAGAGTTGGATAAATTAATGGCTTTATGAACTAGCTTTAGTTGAGAATAAGAAATCACTTCTTATGCATATAGTTGATTGTATTAGGTAGTGATAATTGAAGGGAATTGCTGCTTTCGGAGAATATTGAGGGAATCTTGGCTTAATTCGCGCAGGTTTGGCTTCCTAAAAGGTGAGGGATCATTTCTATGTGCATTCTATGTGTCTCATCTTGTTATATGCTAAATATTCGATACTAAGTGATTTAAGTGTTTTAGTTGGATTAGTTTAACAATTATAGACTAATGAATGTATCATATTTCATCGTATGGCGTGATTGATGTGTGTGCTCGAGGACAACCTCTTTTGTTGTCCTCCTTGTTTGCATATCGGCTTATTTTGTTATATTGTTATTATTATTGCTTCCTGTGCTATCGAGTCAAGGGTTGCGCAACCTTATCGCCGGGGCGGATGCGATGGGCCTCTCTGGGCAGCAGCGGGCTTGCCAGGGTTGATTGCTCTAGCTCCGTACCCTATTCCCTCACTCGCCTGGTCTGGAGATTGCCAGGGGGTGTTGGGTCGTAGGATTGGGTACATCCGGAGTACCCTTTGGTGTTTGGGATGCCGGCTTATCGTGATCGTGATCGTGGTTCGTGGATCGTGAATGAAGACCAGCGAAGATTGGTGTATAGGGGTTATGTGAAATGTATCCTTTTAAATGTGTGGTTATTTAAGCTATCATTGTTTCTTTAATTGCCTAATTGTTATTGTTGTTTAATTGTATTACCTGTTGCATTGCACGCCCCGGGAGACTATATCCCTCACTGGGCAACAGTGGTTGCTCATACCTCGATATATGTTTCAGGAAGTGCTGAGGGTGATCCCCAGCTAATTGAGGTGCTAGTGGAAGAGGAAGAAGTTCAGGCTGAGCCTTTGCCCTAGTTGTTATGTGTTTGTTGTCTAATGTGGATTTGTCTTCTTGTTGTTACATGGTGTACTTGTATTGCTATAGCATGATCTATTTTGTGGCCTTAAGGCTATGTATATTCTTGTAGTTGCAAGTTGAAAGTTGTTAGTTGTAATGTTAGCTTTGAGATATTATGGCTTGTAATAACTTTTAATTCTCCTTTTAGTTCTTGCATGCTTGGGTGTGTATGTTTAGAGGTATTGATTTCAACTTCTAAAATTGCTCTAATGTTATCATAGAATGGCATGTTAAAAAGGTTTAATGAAAAGTTAAGTTGGGTGCATGCATGTGTGATTTGGAGCTGTTGTTTGTCTCCTGGCTTGGATGGCCTAGAACCTTTGAATTTTAATTATAAAAGCTTGTTTTAGTATATTGTGGCTATTTTAAGCATTTACAGGTTTGAAAAATGTCCGCGGTACAGAGGAAACTCTATCCGTTTTTCCCTAAAATTTTGTGACCGGGTTTGGTATTGGGTTGAGAATAGCATGGTTATTAGAGCCTCCAGTCCCGTGAGGGATCAGGGCGTTACAGGTCGTATCCGAGCTTAGATGCTCTCAGCCGGGATAAGGTCTTCGGACTGTAGTATACTTTGAGAATGTGAGTGTCTTTTGTGCAATCTTGGATCCTGAACTTAATATGTGATCTATGTGATAGTGATGTGTACTGTGTGTTAAATACTTGTCAAGTGTAGTGATATAGCTAATCATGAATCGAATTGATCTTATGAATCACTACTTGTTCGAAATATTGATTGTAACGTGTATACTTGAGTGTCTCGGCATAGTTGTGTTGTGAATTGTATTCATTGCATGTGACTCATATTTGAACTATCTTGTTGATTAACTTTGTGTTATAAAACTTATGGTTATATAATAGCTTGTGTGATATATGTCATAATCTCCTAATATATGAACATTACATCAATTACAATAGGTGATATCTTGGCATTCATGCATTGTCCCCTTAAATCGGTAAGTAAGCATTCTCCCCTGAAAGAGATGGCCATTGATGCTGACTGGTGAGAGAATAATGGTTCAACCGGCTATTGGGATCAGTGAAGGGATTTGATGCCCCGAGGTTAAATTTGGACTCTCTTGGTACTTCTTAAACGGTACTTCTTGGCTGGAACTCCGATTTGGGAATCTCGGATAGATCTTCTAGTTGGCGTCATATATGGAAGTCTTATTTGATACTCTTATTCAAAAAAATTCATGTTTATGAGTATTGGTCAGTATTCTTTGCGCACACTCCCACTTGGATTTCTTGTTCGGGTTTTACCTATGGTATCACCTTGATATTCTTATTGGGTATTTTCTTCAGTATTTTCGTCTGGTATTCTTGCCTAGAGATTATTTGGTATTTCCTCTGGACTACTGGTATAACGAGCATATTGGGGATTCTTATATGGTAATTCATAATTAGAGAGATTCTTATTCCAACTTCTGGATTCGTATACTTATTCGGAGCCTTTATTTGGCATCCTTAATCAGTTTTATTGGTGGTATTTTCTCGGAGTCCCAAGCTGGACATCTAATTAGGCCTTTATTTGGCAATCTTGAGCCTTTATTTGACAGTTAGAGTTGGGATTCACCGGACTTCCTTCTTGGGAATTTCTTGATATTATCCGGGCATTTTGGATATTAGTTGCATACTCTTCTTAATGGGATTTCTTTTGGTGCTCTCTCAGCATTAGTGAATGGCCTCCTCGTGTGACATTCTTACCGGACTCCTATTGGGTATTTTCATATGAGCCTTTATTTAGCTACCCCACTCGGGTTTCCTTCAGTGACGTTCGCTCTTCTTAGTTTCATTCGGCATTACACTTCTTGACTTCAAGTCCGACGAAAACTGTTGTAGTTCTTGGAAGTCATTTCAGCTCAAGAAATTGCGAGGACGCAATTTTTGTAAGGAGGGGAGGATGTGACACCCCGAACCCAGCACTTCACTAATTGCATTCATTAAATTGTTAACTTAGATGTAATTTAGCTAATTACTTTATTTTTTTTATATTTCCATAAATTCAAATATTTCTTTTCATGCATTTTATATTTTTATAAAATACTACATATTTTTAGGGGACTATAGCCCCTGACTGTGCGTGCATTGCATATTGGGATCAACGGGAAAAAAATCGTGAAATGTCTGATGAATAGTACCAGCGAGATTTTTTCAGATTTTTCAGATTTTTGGCATTTTATTTTGCTGAAATTTAATCACCCAAACGACCCATTTACCCTTACTAAAATACCCTATTTGCTTGACCTACCCTTTGACCATCTTATGAGAATATTAAAAGCCAAGAAACAAAAAAAAAGGGGTCAAAAAAATGGCCAAAAAAGAGTTACGGGAATAGTAACTTCTCAAAAAAAAAAAATTACTCTTTGCTTCATTCTTGCTTCCATTGCTTCCCAAATTGGTTGTGCTTCATCCTTAGGACCTTAAGACAATTCTTTGATCTTCAAAAGAGGTGAGGGTGCATTCTATTTTTGTATTAAATTCAATTAAAGTTTGTATTATTATTTTTGTGATCTAATATTGTAGTGGTTTAATTCTTGTTCCATTGATTCTTATATGCTCTAATGACTTCATAGAATATGTTTGATGATTTAAAATGCTTGTTGAATGCTTGAAAATGAAAATGGCACTTGGGGAAGATGATGAATAGTGCTAAACTAGGGTTTCCAAAAAAAAGTTACAATTTAATTCGATTCGAGGCTTCTAGTAGTTGCTAATTAGGTTCATAAGCGTGGGAAAAATGTTAATTGCACTTGCTATGTTCAAAATTGGAGAAATTTGATCAAAATAGGCTACTTTAATAAGGGGTTTCGGGTTTATCTTGAATCCGGGCACGTTTCGAGGTTATGGCTAGTCTTTATTAAGTATTGAAACCTTAGAAGTGCTTTCGTTTCGCTTGTTTGGGTTCCGAAATTGGTACTTGTAGTGAAAACACCAAAAATGCCTGTAAACCCAAAAAGAGGCATTTTTGGTGTTTTCGTGTACTTGTGCTCTAGGTTATGATTTGGAGGTTTTAAATGAGGTATTTAGGTATCCTTAGATTGGTAGGATGGTTAGCTAGCTTAACTTGATCATTGAATTCCGATAGGAAGCTAAATAGCCTAGTTGAACAAAGGGGAAATGAATGAATTAATTGCTTTAGTACTTGTATTGCTTTGTAGTTCCTCCTAGCGAGTCTAAATGCTATTCTAAGGTATGTGTGAGCTTTCAGTTAAGTTTTGTGAAAAGTATAATATTTACCCCTTTGTGTTCGCATAGTTAATCTCATGATAATTGATTTATAATTGAATAATTAAATGTTTATATGCATTTGTGTAGTGTACGTATTATAGTAGTGAAGTCTCGTGAATTAAGTTGCTTGGTTTACATGGATTTGGTTGAGTATGAATTTAGAATGGACTAAAGGAACTAGTAATGAACCATGGTAATAATTGTTGTTAGTTGATTCTTGATTGATTGGATAAATGTTTAAATGTACTTATGTAACAAGTTCATCTATTCAGAGAAGTTGTGAGTTAAGTTATATCGATACTAGTTAAAGATTGAGTAAACATGTTTATATTGCTTATTAATTGCATTATATGTGTAAGGATACGCTTATATAACTTATTGGTTAGATGTTATATAGTGTTTCTACTTATATGAATGGCTATGTATATGTTATTTATTATGCTATTGTCTTTGTCTAATACTTGAAAATTAAAGAATGTTGCATATGTGATCACTTGAGTTTATGTATTGTTCAAATATTGATTAGAATGATTGTTAAACCATGAAATATATTGTTAGTTATGTGAATTAAATGGAATCAAATAGAGTTGGATAAATTAATGGCTTTATGAACTAGCTTTAGTTGAGAATAAGAAATCACTTCTTATGCATATAGTTGATTGTATTAGGTAGTGATAATTGAAGGGAATTGATGCTTTCGGATAATATTGAGGGAATCTTGGCTTAATTCGCGCAGGTTTGGCTTCCTAAAAGGTGAGGGATCATTTCTATGTGCATTCTATGTGTCTCATCTTGTTATATGCTAAATATTCGATACTAAGTGATTTAAGTGTTTTAGTTGGATTAGTTTAACAATTATAGACTAATGAATGTATCATATTTCATCGTATGGCGTGATTGATGTGTGTGCTCGAGGACAACCTCTTTTGTTGTCCTCCTTGTTTGCATATCGGCTTATTTTGTTATATTATTATTATTATTGCTTCCTGTGCTATCGAGTCAAGGGTTGCGCATCCTTATCGTCGGGGCGGATGCGATGGGCCTCTCTGGGCGGCAGCGGGCTTGCCAGGGTTGGTTGCTCTAGCTCCGTACCCTATTCCCTCACTCGCCTGGTCTGGAGATTGCCAGGGGGTGTTGGGTCGTAGGATTGGGTACATCCGGAGTACCCTTTGGTGTTTGGGATGCCGGCTTATCGTGATCGTGATCGTGGTTCGTGGATCGTGAATGAAAACCAGCGAAGATTGGTGTATAGGGGTTATGTGAAATGTATCCTTTTAAATGTGTGGTTATTTAAGCTATCATTGTTTCTTTAATTGCCTAATTATTATTGTTGTTTAACTGTATTACCTGTTGCATTGCACGCCCCGGGAGACTATATCCCTCACTAGGCAACAGTGGTTGCTCATACCTCGATATATGTTTCAGGAAGTGCTGAGGGTGATCCCCAGCTAATTGAGGTGCTAGTGGAAGAGGAAGAAGTTCAGGCTGAGCCTTTGCCCTAGTTGTTATGTGTTTGTTGTCTAAGGTGGATTTGTCTTCTTGTTGTTACATGGTGTACTTGTATTGCTATAGCATGATCTATTTTGTGGCCTTAAGGCTATGTATATTCTTGTAGTTGCAAGTTGAAAGTTGTTAGTTGTAAGATATTATGGCTTGTAATAACTTTTAATTCTCCTTTTAGTTCTTGCATGCTTGGGTGTGTATGTTTAGAGGTGTTGATTTCAACTTCTAAAATTGCTCTAATGTTATCATAGAATGGCATGTTAAAAAGGTTTAATGAAAAGTTAAGTTGGGTGCATGCATGTGTGATTTGGAGCTGTTGTTTGTCTCCTGGCTTGGATGGCCTAGAACCTTTGAATTTTAATTATAAAAGCTTGTTTTAGTATATTGTGGCTATTTTAAGCATTTACAGGTTTGAAAAATGTCCGCGGTACAGAGGAAACTCTGTCCGTTTTTCCCTAAAATTTTTGTGACCGGGTTTTGTATTGGGTTAAGAATAGCATGGTTATTAGAATCTCCGGTCCCGTGAGGGATCGGGGCGTTACAATAGCCTTCAGAGTGTGGTATAGCTTTCAATGGTTGTGTTAATGCTTTCAGTAATTGCTTATTGTATTGATTGTTTGTCTTGATTGCTTATTTATCAGTTATATTGCTTAATTGTCTTATTTGCATTGCACGACTTTCTTTCTCTCCAATTCGATATATGTCTCGCCCTCACTGAGTATACGTGTTGTGTATACTCTCTCCTCACCACCACATTTCAGGAAATGCCAGGTTAGCTGGAAAGTTCGTGATTTCGTGAAAGTTCGTGCTTGAGAGTTGTCTTGCGTGCCTATGTGGCTTGAGTTGTCAAAGTTGTAAAGATGTATGCTTTCATGTATTATATGTATTTAATATTAAAAGAATGTAATTTAAATTTAACTAGGTAATTGAGGTAGAATGATAAGCTGGTTTATGTATTCAGTTAGTATAGTTTAACTTCATTGCATGTTTGTATTGTCCAAAGGAAAAGAATTAGAATGATATGATAGTCTATTTTATGCAATGGGTTAGAATAGTTTAATTGCCTAGCATGAATGTTCTTGTCAAAGATGAAAAGAGATAGGTTAGTTTTTAAACTGGAAATGTATATATATAATTGTTGTGTTTATTTGATGAGAAACAAGGCTCGGATGGCCTTGAGATGTTTGTATGGTTGGACACAGTGCTGGTCCACTTATATGCTATTATAGGTTTTACATTTTGCCTAGAAACAGGGGAGACTCTGTCCGTCCTTCCCTAAAATTTTGACCGGGTTTGGAATTGGGTTGTGAATAGATTGATTGATAGAACTCCCGGTCTCGAGAGGGATCGGGGTGTTACAACTTACCTCTTTTGAACCAGAACAAGAAAGAGCTCATAACCACTGCTTGTGAATAGTTCTCCTCAACTGAAGGTGCAACTGCTCTTACTAGTCTCTCTTAGGTCCAGTTTCAATCTCGAACCAACTTACTTAATAGGCCGGAAGAGAGATATTCAGAAAACCCGATTTCTTGTCTTAAGAACCTAACTCAAAAGAAGAAAGAAGACCAGACTAAAAGAAAGATCACTTTCGATGATTGAACTTGACTTTTATATCCAGATTGGAATTGGACTTAAACGTCTTTGGATCCTGCTTAGGGTCTGCTTTCACTTCATTTTCACTTTCATATCAGGAATGTCGACTTGCATTTGCAATATCGAATTGGATTTGACTTTCCAGAATCCTTGTTCCTGGCTTATATTCACATAGGCCACTCATAAGAATAAGACATTCAACTCCCTAAAACACGTGTAATTGAGAGACTCATAATATCAATGCCTTAGGTAAATGCCTACCTTCCGGAGAATCTTAACAAATGAGTTTCAAACCTGTCCTCTTGGCTTCCCAAGATATTTAGGGAAAAGGGCCTTGTCGGCCACCGCTTGCTGACAACGGAATACATCGTCAATTAATATCATGTTAGACTTAGTTGGAAATGTAGGTGTTCGGCATGTCCCTTGCTTGCGAACTTCTTTAGTAGGGCGGTTTGTTTAGAGGTCCCATTCCTCACGTTTACCGCTGTTCCCAGACTTTACTCTTTCAACACTTGTACACTTTTTAAAGACTCAGGCATCCCCTTGTCCTTGTCTCAAAGTGTGTGATCTACCGACTCACTGAGTGACTTCTTCTTACCGCTGGAGTCCCTATCTCTTAAAGCCCTATCAAACTTCTGATCCATCCCTTGTTTGTTGATTGAAGAAAGCCTTATATGGTCTTAAACAAGTGAGAAAAGCACTTTCTATCTTATTAGAATTAGTAAGGCCTAAAGGCCCAGCAATCAAAAATTAGCGTTAACGAGCAGATGCACGTTAGTGTAACAGCTTTCGTGCCCCTTTCTTCTTACTTTCAAGTCATAGCTTGCTGGGTAGTGAAGTGGTCCGTGAAGGTGAAATAAGACTTGTGTTAAGCAAGCAGAGTAGTTAAGCTGGAGAGGCAAAAAAAAAAAGCAAGAAGCGGTTTTCGTTCGATCGACGGAATCCATCGTACTTTCACTACTGTGGACCGGCTTTCATAAAGAACCTTTGGGCAGCAGCTACTATTGGGATCAAATTCCGAGATCAATTCGACAATGAAACTCTTTAAGCAATGATTTTATCTATGTCATTTCTCTTGACACAATACAATACAAAAGACAACTTTTGAGAGTCACTTAGCCCCTTGACCTCTTCTCTCAAAAAAGACATTGTGCGGGCAAGTCGATCAAAGTCAAAGTGGGGAGAGAATGTTTACAGTTGTTGTAGTACGACTTTTCATTTCATGTTCGGTATTTCAATAAGTAGTCAGTTGCGGGATAAGAATCCTCGTAGTCAGACTTAACATTGATTGAAGCAGTTGTTGAAGAGAAAGCACCAGTCAGATCTGCAAGCACCGGGTAGTATGCAGCGGCAGTTTTCAATGAGACAATGTATACTCGTAGTTTGACTTGTAGCGATAGTCAGCCGTCCTTGTTCTCCTCTTTGAATTGCCCTATTAACTAAGGGTTTGTGTTTTCAAAAATGTCAAGCCGACGGGGTCAGTACCAGTAGTGACAATGGCAAAAGGGAAGGGGGAGCTGGTCACTAGTGGTGCTAGTAGAATGACCCAACTGGACCTAGTCAGCTTGAACCATTTTGTGATTCTAGAGGACCCTGAACAAGAAGAGGAAAAGATGCCATGTCATGCCCCGACCCGACCCCGCAAAAGGCCAAGCCCGGACCCGACACACGGACGGAGTCTCCTCTGTACCGCGGACGATCCGAAAACCCTAAAAATCAATATAACACTTGCGAAAGCCATATAATAATCAAAACAAGCCAACTTTCTTCAAAAACATACATTTCTTATTATCCAACTTTCCAAGCCAAAAATGATATGCATACTACACAAGTATTTATGCCACTAATCAATTCCAATAGCATGCATTTTCTTACTAGTCACAAGAGTGTAAGTTACAACTTTAGATTCTTTCAACTTATACAACATAAGACCGTAGAGGCCTCAAACTAGAAAATACATACAAGGCTACAAGCCTTAAAATTAAGCGACCTCCACGCAATATACATAACAAGCAAGGTTCGCACAAAATCTGGTAACCAACCACCAGCAAAGCAAAGAAGTGCTATCACGGAAACACCTCCACTTGCTCCTCCTCCTCTATTACCTCGAGAGGGTCTGCTTCAACTACTCCTGTAAAAACATAGTATAGAGAGGAATGAGCAAAAACAATTGCTCAGCGAGGGTAATTGGTCTCAAGGACGGAGATGAGAGAAGTATGCAATGCAATTAGCCAAGCAATGCATACATATATCATACAGAGATATAATAAAGCCATCAACAAAGCAAGGCAAGCATTAAAGCTATAAACACTCATTCAAAGGATATGATACTCTTTTCACGTGCAGCCTTCAAACACGAATTCGATGACGACGCGCCGGCCCAAACCACCTTATAACACCAGTTTGGAATACCCCGGAAGTATCCTTCAACCTACGACCCAAATCTCCTTGGGAGGCAACCCAAGCGAGAAAGAGAATAGCAGCGGAGCTAGAGCAACCAACACTGGCAACCCAAGGCTACCCAGAGAGGCTCATCACTCACGCGCGAGACACTATGCAATGCAAGACTCGATACAAGGCGATAAACAAGCGATAAAGCCACACGTGAGAGAATAACAAAGTAGGTTACTCTCGCACGCAATAGCAGCAATTGATAAGCAATTCAATCCAAATCAAGTCAAACAAGTATTTCAAGTAACCCTAAGCATTCTATAGGCATAAAATCAAGAAAACAAGCAAAAACACAAACTCGGCCCCAACTATCAAAACGCTACCATTTCCAAACGAGCCACGAGTTCTGGAAACCGACTTTGCCAACCCTCCTAGGTCACCATAAGGCACGTCTAAAGACCCCGAAACCTTACTTTACCCTAGAACTCGCGCAAAGCCCCGATTTTCCCCTTTCTCGTTTGAACTACAACAATAACAACCAAACACCCATCCAACGCCATAATCACACCAAAAGTGCTTCCATGGCTTCCCGAAGTAATGCCAACACGTAAAATGAGAAAATGCTAAAGTCGACCTAAACGACCCCGACTTTCCCAAAGGCATAATTCTCATTTTTTCCACTACGTAACCCAAACAAACCATGCATTTAGGCATTCTAGCATACCTAGCACATTTCTACATCAACGGAAAGCATAACAGCGCAACTTCAACGTTTCAAGGTTTTACTATTCACAAAATACTATTCAATTGACAATTTAATTTGCAATCACAACATTTAACCGCAGAAAATGTTAAAAAGCTATAAATACATGTTCTACAAATGCCAAGGAACATACTAGAAGCATCAAAACGCTTTAAACAACAATCTACGGATAAAATCTAAAAATTGCAAAGTTGATACACTAAACATTTAAATGCACAAATAACATGATTCCCTTACCTCAAGTACTCCTAGTCGCTAGGAAAACAACGCTAGTTTCCTCGAAAATCACCCCGCACGAGCTCATGTGAAGATTGAACGATTGAAAGGTTGAAATCTTTTTTTTTTCTCTTCTTGGTTTCGGCCTGGTCCTCACTGTTTTCAGCTACTGTTTTTTTTTATTTAGCTTAGTTAAATGCTTATTTAAGTGTTAAATGGTCAAAGGGTCAAAGGTCCAAGTCAAACAACTTAAAACTTGGTCAAAGGCTCTATTTTTGTGCATTTTTAAGCTCAATAACTAACACCAATTAAATTTTCAGCTAGCAACAATTAAAATATAAAATTTAAGTCATCTAAATACTAGTTTCACTATTTGCTGAGGACTAGAAAACGTTCTCTAGCTATCGCTCCTTAAATGCAATGCACGTTGCGACAGCGAGAAAGTAACAATTAATTCACAAAGAATTTAAGGAAATAAAAATTTCAAAATAATAAAGAAGAAAATTCACATTCCGGGCTCGGGTATTGTGAAACCCCACTTTTCTGCTTTAACTCTATTTACGTGTTTTATCTCGTTTTGCGTGCATTTGACCTATTTATGTGCTATATGATCTAGAATGTTATAATTTTGATGTCAATACTCCTAATACGTGCTAAATGTGCATTCATGAAATTTTCATTAAAAACGGGATCAGAAATTTTATCGTCGATTTTTAGTGAATAGTATTTTCGAAACACGTCCGCTAAAATTTTGAAACTGGTCTTTTTAACCCTTCTAGACCTAGACCATGGACTTTAATAGACATGTGTTTGATTAAAACGGTTTTAAAATCGGCTTAAGAATTTATTAGGGTTTTTACACCGACTTTTGCGAAAATCGAGTTTTAAGCCGACTCGGGTGAAATTGTTTGATTGTAAAACTTCTTGTCACCTAAAAATAATTTACTTGAGCTATCTTGGGTGTTGAATAATTGATTTGAACTTTGGTGATCAATAAAATGCATTTAAAGTCAAGAAAACACTAAAAATAATTAGTTTCCACTTTGACTTTCTTTTATTTATTTGACCTTTGCTTAATATATGATCAACACACATTAAAAACAAAGCAAAACACCACAAAAAACACACACAAAACCGTGGCTCCTTGGAGGAGAAAGATAAAGGCATTTTCAAAGCATTTTTCTCACAGATTTTGCGTTTCAAAGCCGAATTGAGTGATTCAAAGCTTGAAATTGATTGTTTGGCATCCATTCTACACATTTCTTGCATCAAAACACATCAAAGGTGAGAGAAAAATTATAGATCTCAAAATGTCATTTTTATACTTTTGCTCATAAATGAAAATTTAACCGTTAGAATTGAAATCTAATGACAGATTATTGCTCCTTGCATGCTAGGGATCATTTTGATGCAATACTACGAATTTCTGTCGGATGTAGCATAATTTTTATTTTCCGGGTATTTAATTTTGATTAAAATGTTCAATGTTCTATTAATTGAGTTGTGATGATCGAAATCGATTGCCGTCGATTTCTAAATACTTGATAATTACGTGTTAGCGCTGTTGTAATGCCAAATTTTTTATTACATTGCTCGTGGGAAAGTCCGGAAAATCCAGCCAAGATATCCTAGGGTTTTAGGGTTATCGGGCATGATTTGGAGGTGTTATGGTGGATTTCTGAGAGGGCTAATGTAGTTGGTTGGATGGGTGAGTGTTTGAAACTGATTTGGGGTTGTTTGGATTAGTAGAATGTAAGATATGATTATTTGAAGTTTAGGTTATCTTTCTTTAAATTATTGAATTGAGCCTTAGTTGATCGGGTGTGGTTTGAGTGATTGAATTGTGAGTTGTTGATGGGTAAACTAGGGTTTGATTGTGTGTTTAATGCATGTCCGGTTGGATGGCCTACTTTGTCATCTAACTTAGTTAATTGTTGTTAAATTGATTATTGATATGATTATTGATGATGATAATATGATGATTGATGATTATTGATTGATTATTGAGTATGTGAATCGGGCACTTTCGTTGCTGATCTCTCAGAATATTGATTGATTATTGAGTACGGGAATCGGGCACTTTCGTTGCTGATCTCTTGGAATATTGATGATTGATGTTTATATTTATTGCTGAGTCTCTGGTATGTGTGTGCCACCTCTCGGGCAGCATCGGGCTGTCGGGTTGATAACGGCATGACTATCAGAGACTGCCTCCAGCTCGCATGACGGAGGTGTCATGGAGGGAGAGGTTATTGAGGGTACCCTGGGTGCGTGAGTAATGGGGAGTTATAAGAAGAACGGTTGAGATCGTGATGGCGTTTGGAGCTACACCAAATAGAGTATCCTTTATTGAATGGTTATATAGTTATGTGATGATAGTATTATTTATGTTATTGTGTGTTTACTGACTCAAAGGATTATTCCAAGGAGTTTAGTAGACCTTGCTCGAGATCTATCGGATCCTCACTGGGCTTATTTTATATAAGCTCACTCTCTATTATTGCATGCATACAGGTGTACTTTTGCAGGATTACGGGTATGTGCCTCCTGAAGAGGAGAATGTGGAAAACGTGCCTTACATGGATGAGTCCTATGTTCCAGAGTCTTATCCATGATGTCGTACATGTTTTATTATCTTGTAAATTAACTTAGTAGACTTTTATCTGCTTTGTAGTTTATAATGTATAAGATGTTGATAAGTTAATGAATTAGTTGATGTTGTCTTAGTAGTTTTTCTTTTGTTTATGATTAGGTTGCTAGATTGGCTCAATATGTTTTTGTACTGTATATTAAGGGTTAATGTATTATGTTGGATTGGAGGTGCATAACTACGAATGAGTTGATGAAAGAATGTTTAATGTATGAAATGGTTGCGTTGTATGTTGTTAATTTGATTGTGGAGTTGGTTTGTGATTTGTGGAGTTTGATGTATGTTGTTATTAAGGGTTGGTTAGAGCCCTGATGTTCATGTTACTGTCGTTATGCTACCGAAATTCCGTTGCGTCCTGACTGATTGTAAGAGGGGTCGAGTTGGGGCGTGACAGGTATTACACCCTCTCCCCCTTAAAACAATTGCCCCCACGCAATTCCTACCTGGTCAACAAACAACTCCGAATACTGATCCCGAACCTGGTCCTCTCTTTCCCAAGTTGCTTCCTCAAACCCATGATGATTCCACATAACCTTTACTAACGGAATACTCTTTCTGCGAAGCTCCTGAATTTTCCGATCCACAATTCGAATCGGTTTCTCTTCATAAGACAACTTTTCTTCAATCTGCAAAGGCTCTGGTTCAAGTACATGTGAAGGGTCTGGATGATACTTCTTCAACATAGACACATGGAACACATCGTGCAGTCTCGACAAGCTCGGAGGCAAAGCAAATCGATAAGCCAAAGGACCTACCTTTTTGGTGATCTCATATGGACCCACATACCTGGGACTAAGGTTCCCGCTCTTACCGTGCCGAATCAATCCCTTCCGTGGAGAAATCTTAAGAAACACCCAATCTCCCAAATTAAACTCAAGATCCCGACGGTGCTTATCTGCATAACTCTTCTGACGACTCTGAGCTGTAAGCATACGCTGGCGAATAAGGTGAACATTATCTACCATCTTAATCATCTTAGGTAACACAGTCGGATCAACTGTTCTCATCTCTCCAACCTCTTCCCAATATAACGGGGATCTGCACTTCCGACCATACAACGCCTCATAGGGAGCCATACCTATAGTAGATTGATAACTATTGTTGTAGGCGAACTCCGCTAAAGGCAAAAACTTCTCCCAATTCTTCCCAAAGTCTAGCACACATGCTCGAAGCATGTCTTCCAAGATCCTGATGGTTCTCTCAGACTGGACATCAGTTTGTGGATGATATGTAGTACTGAAGCTCAACTTAGTTCCCATGGCCTCTTGCAACTTCTGCCAAAAACGAGATCTGAATCTGGGATCCCTATCTGACACTATACTCTGTGGCACACCATGTAGTCTCACAATATTAGCAACATAAAGTTCAGCTAACTTATCAAGGCTATCCTGTTTGTTCACGGGAATAAAATGTGTAACTTTAGTCAAGCGGTCCACAACAACCCAAACAGAATCACATCCTCTCGGAGATCAAGGAAGATCGGTCACAAGGTCCATTGTTATATGTACCCACTTCCATTGCAGAATCGACAACGGCTGTAGAAGTCCGGCTGGCCTCTGATGCTCAACTTTAACCCTCTGACAAGTCAAACATCTGGATACATACCCGGCAATCTCCCTCTTCATAATGTTCCACCCGAAGTGTTGTTTCAAATCTCTATACATTTTTGTACTGCCCGGGTGAATCGTATACCTCGTATTAAGTGCCTCGGATAGGATCTTATTCTTCAAAGTCGGATCATCAGGAACATATACTCTATCCCTGAATCTGAAGATGCCATCTGCATGTAATTTAAACTCCGTCTCTCCCCCTTTAGCTTTTTCTTGGATTTTCAAGAGGTGAGGATCAGTCTTCTGAGCCTCTCTGATCTGTGCTAGCAACCCTGACTGAATCTGTAAACTAGCAAATCGAATCCCTACCTCAGTAGCTTCTGGCTTCCATGAACAAATTTCTTCCAAAGTCTCCCAATCCTTGATAATCAAGCTTGCAACAGTAGCCTTTCGGCTCAAAGCATCAGCAACAACATTTGCCCTACCTGGCACATAGTTAATAGAACAGTTATATCCACCCAATAGCTCTAGCCATCTCCGCTGCCTCATATTTAGATCCTTCTGTGAAAACAAATACTTGAGACTCTTGTGGTCAGTAAAAATTTCAAATCTGCAACCCCACAAGTAGTGACGCCACTTCTTCAAAGCAAACACAACTGCAGCTAACTCAAGATCATGTGTAGGGTAATTGACTTCATAAGGTTTCAATTTCCTAGAAGCATAGGCAATCACCTTACCATTCTGCATTAAAACACAGCCCAATCCTTCTTTAGATGCATCACTGTAGACAACAAAGTTCTCTATTCCCTCAGGTAAAGCTAGTATAGGAGCTGTAGTTAGTCTCTTCTTCAATTCATGGAAACTAGATTCACACTTGGCATCCCAATTGTAAGCAACTTTCTTCCGAGTCAACTGGTTCAAAGGTCCAGAAATTTTGGAGAAGTCTTTAACAAATCTCCGGTAGTAACCTGCCAATCCAAGAAAACTCCGAATCTCTGACACCGTCTCAGGTCTCTTCCAAGATGAAACAACTTCAATCTTAGCTGGGTCCACTGAAATTCCTCGATCTGAAATGATATGGCCTAGAAAAGATATCTGATTCAACCAGAACTCACACTTGCTGAATTTAGCAAAAAGCTTGTTTTCCTGCAAAGTCTGAAGCACAATCTTCAAGTGTTGCTCGTGTTCAGCCTCGTTCTTCGAATACACTAAAATGTCGTCAATAAAGATCACGACAAACTGATCAAGGTAAGGCTGAAAGACCCTCTGCATCAAGTCCATGAATGCGGCTGGTGCATTCGTCAATCCAAACAGCAACACAACAAACTCATGCGGCTGGTGCATGCATCCTGAAAGCCGTCTTCGGTATATCGTCACTCCGAATCCTAAGTTGATAGTAACCCTGCCTCAAATCAAATTTGGAGTAAACACTCGCACCCTGCAACTGGTCAAACAACTCTTCAATCAACGGCAAGGGGTATTTATTCTTAATCGTGACTTGATTAAGTCCCCTGTAATCAATGCATAACCGTAGCGTGCCGTCTTTCTTTCTCACAAACAACACAGGTGCGCCCCACGGCGAAGAACTAGGTTGTATAAACCCTTTCTCAAGCAAGTTCTGAAGCTGAATTTTTAACTCCTGAAGTTCAGCCGATGCCATTCTATAATGACTTCTAGAAATTGGTGTAGTGCCTGGCACAAGATCAATCACGAACTCAATCTCCCTATCCGGTGGTAAACCCGGTAATTCCTCAGGAAATACACCAGGGAAGTCTCTAACAATCGGAACCTCATTCAAACTCAACTTATCAGTAGGCTGATTGATCAAATAAGCTAAGTAAGCTTCACAACCCCTATTCAACAACTTAGAAGTCTTGATTGCTGATAAAAGTGGAATTCGGGCAGCACTGCAGTTCCCAACAATCTCTAGTACCGGTAGGTCAGGAACCTTAAGATAAACGACCTTTGTTCTACAATCCAATTGAGCATAATACTTTCCCAACCAGTCCATTCCCAAAAGGATTTCAAAGTCACGGAATGGCAATATAATTAAATGAGCAGGAAATTTACGGTTCTCAATACATATTTCACAAGATTTGCAAATAGACTCAGTAACAAATTTTGCACCCAAAGGAGTACTAACTTCAACTTCATGAGGCAATTTATCAATGCAAACATTCACAGATCATGCACATGCAGGAGTTATAAACGAATGTGTAGCTCCGGGATCAATCAAAACTTTAACTGGCTGAGTATTGAGAAGAAAGGTACCTTCCACTATAGCTGTAGTATCGGGTAGCTCCTCTGCATCCAGTGCAAAGACCCTAGCCTGAACTCTCTGTGCTGGACGTGCACCGGCAGCCCTATTCTGAACACCTTGGCCTCTACCACGGCCCTGAACATTGTTATACTTAGGGCAATCTCTCACCCTGTGATCATCACTGCCACAACCCGTACATTTACTTCTCTTCCTCCAGCAGTTAGCCTCAATATGCCCTGATCGATTACAATAATTACACGGCTGATTTTGCCTAACTGCAGTGTTTCCCGTAGGTGCTGGGGCTCTGGTAATAGTAGGAACTGTAGCTCCCTGCTGGGGTCTAGTCACAGCTGGCCTAGCCTGAATCTGCTGTTGTGGCTGATACGGACGTTGCTGAGTAACCTGTGCAGAAGTCTGATACTGCCTTGGCTGACTCTGGCTGCTCTGGCCCAAGTACTGCTTCTTATTCGGCTGACTGCTCTCAGCTAACATCTCAGCCTTCTGTTTCTCAAACTTCGAGGCTGCCTGAAATGCCTCGGGAAAAGTAGTGTAGGTCTGCCGAGTCAAATGCAACTGTATGTCCATTCTCAGCCCACGGACAAACCTATGAATCATCCTCCTAGCCGGCCGTACCAACTCGGGCATATACCTCGACAGGCTAACAAACCTAGCCTCGTACTGTGCAACAGTCATATTTCCCTGTTTCAGGGCCACAAACTCATCTTCCCTCCTTTCCATAGCCATCTCGGGAATATACTTATCCCGAAACTCACTTACAAAATCATCCCATAAATGTGGAACATCCTCACAATCCCACCTCAATCTGACAGTATTCCACTACTGCTCTGCATCGCCCTCAAACAAGAATGACGAATAATCTATTCTTGCCTCATCTGTGTACCTCAAAGCGGTGAAAATTTTCTCAACACGGTTAATCCATCTCTTGGCCGCCTCATCATCCGGCTCTCCGAATAATTTTCTCGGCTCGTGCCTCAGAAATTTCTCTAACTGATTATTCTCAACTCTGTAACCCTGTCCACCAGGATTAGCTTGATTTCCCTGGGGATTAATCCGGTCCTGCCTCTGCTCATGCAGCACCTGTGTAATCCGGTCTACTGCAGTAGTCATAGTAGCCATAAACTGCTCAGGCAACGGCTGCTGACCCTGTTCTGCTGCCTCTTCATCTGATCCTATACCTTGAGTACCACGACGTGGCGGCATAGTAGCAACTCACAATAGCTGGCAACATTTAAAAGCAGTTTATAGATAGAAATATAGCACATAAGATTAGATAACACTCAAGTCAATAACAATCCAAAATTCTATCACACAATTCACATAAGACAAGTTCAACTTGCCAAACTATTTCACTTAAACACATAAACATTCCAAGTTCACAAGTCATGCTATAACATTTTCTTTTCACTTAACAATCATACATAAATACTTTAGCATTTTAGACCTTTACCCCACAGACCGAGAATCATATCCCGGCTCATGCAAGACTATCATGCTCTGATACTACCTAAAGATGTCACGTCCCGACTCGACCCAGCAAAAGGCCAAGCCCGGACCCGACACACGGTTGGAGTCTCCTCTGTACCGCGGACGATCCGAAAACCCTAAAAATCAATATAACACTTGCGAAAGCCATACAATAATCAAAACACGCCAACTTTCTTCAAAAACATACATTTCTTATTATCCAACTTTCCAAGCCAAAAATTATATGCATACTACACAAGTATTTATGCCACTAATCAATTCCAATAGCATGCATTTTCTTACTAGTCACAAGAGTGTAAGTTACAACTTTACATTCTTTCAACTTATACAACATAAGACCGTAGAGGCCTCAAACTAGAAAATACATACAAGGCTACAAGCCTCAAAATTAAGCGACCTCCACGCAATATACATAACAAGCAAGGTTCGCACAAAATCTGGTAACCAACCACCAGCAAAGCAGAGAAGTGCTATCACGGAAACACCTCCACCTGCTCCTCCTCCTCTATTACCTCGAGAGGGTCTGCTTCAACTACTCCTGTAAAAACATAGTATAGAGAGGAATGAGCAAAAACTATTGCTCAGCGAGGGTAATTGGTCTCAAGGACAGAGATGAGAGGAGTATGCAATACAATTAGCCAAGCAATGCATACATATATCATACAGAGATATAATAAAGCCATCAACAAAGCAAGGCAAGCATTAAAGCTATAAACACTCATTCAAAGGATACGATACTCTTTTCACGTGCAACCTTCAAACACGAATTCGATGACGACGTGCCGGCCCAAACCACCTTATAACACCAGTTTGGAATACCCCGGAAGTATCCTTCAACCTACGACCCAAATCTCCCTGGGAGGCAACCCAAGTGAGAAAGGGAATAGCAGCGGAGCTAGAGCAACCAACACTGGCAACCCAAGGCTACCCAGAGAAGCTCATCACTCACGCACGAGACAATATGCAATGCAAGACTCGATACAAGGCGATAATCAAGCGATAAAGCCACACGTGAGAGAATAACAAAGTAGGTTACTCTCGCACGCAATAGCAGCAATTGATAAGCAATTCAATCCAAATCAAGTCAAACAAGTATTTCAAGTAACCTTAAGCATTCTATAGGCATAAAATCAAGAAAAAAAGCAAAAACACAAACTCGGCCCCAACTATCAAAACGCTACCATTTCCAAACGAGCCACGAGTTCTGGAAACCGACTTCGCCAACCCTCCTAGGTCACCATAAGGCACGTCTAAAGACCCCGAAACCTTACTTTACCCTAGAACTCGTGTAAAGCCCCGATTTCCCCCTTTCTCGTTTGAACTACAACTATAACAACCAAATACCCATCCAACGCCATAATCACACCAAAAGTGCTTCCATGGCTTCCCGAAGTAATGCCAACACGCAAAACGAGAAAATGCTAAAGTCAACCTAAACGACCCCGACTTTCCCAAAGGCATAATTCTCATTTTTTCCACTACGCAACCCAAACAAACCATGCATTTAGGCATTCTAGCATACCTAGCACATTTCTACATCAACGGAAAGCATAACAGCGCAACTTCAACATTTTAAGGTTTTACTATTCATAAAACACTATTCAATTGATAATTTAATTTGCAATCACAACATTTAACCACAGAAAATGTTAAAAAGCTATAAATACATGTTCTACAAATGCCAAGGAACATACTAGAAGCATCAAAACGCTTTAAACAACAATCTACGGATAAAATCTAAAAATTGCAAAGTTGATACACTAAACATTTAAATGCGCAAATAACATGATTCCCTCATCTCAGGTACTCCTAGTCGCTAGGAAAACAATGCTAGTTGACTCGGAAATCACCCCGCACGAGCTCAAGCGAAGATTGAACGATTGAAAGGTTGAAATCTTTTTTTTTCTCTTCTTGGTTTAGGCCTGGTCCTCACTGTTTTCAGCTGCTGTTTTTTTTATTTATTTAGCTTAGTTAAATGCTTATTTAAGTGTTAAATGGTCAAAGGGTCAAAGGTCCAAGTCAAACAACTTAAAACTTGGTCAAAGGCTCTATTTTTGTGCATTTTCAAGCTCAATAACTAACACCAATTAAATTTTCAGCTAGCAACAATTAAAATATAAAATTTAAGTCATCTAAATACTAGTTTCACTATTTGCTGAGGACTAGAAAACGTTCTCTAGCTATCGCTCCTTAAATGCAATGCACGTTGCGACAGCGAGAAAGTAACAATTAATTCACAAAGAATTTAAGGAAATAAAATTTTCAAAATAATAAACAAGAAAATTCACATTCCGGGCTCGGGTATTACATGCCAGATCTGGACAATGCTAAACCAAAAGAGATTGCTCAAGTTGAGTGTTTGGGTAACAAAGCCGAGGATGGCGTACTCAAGGAGATAACTCCTGAGGAGAGTGATTTGGCCGATAAAAGCGAGGATCTGGAAGAGAGGGTTGATACTAGGTCAACTATGGAAGTGACTGATGGGGACTTGTTCTCTGATAAACAAATGACTTCAAAGAAGAACCTCAGGGCAGCCAATCCTAAGAAAAGAGGTAAACCTGAGAAGAGCAGTAAGAGTAAGCGTTCAGGTACTGGTGCTATGACCTTTAATGTGGAATATCCTCCCCTGGTTCGAATCACCCTGAATGAAGAGTAGTTGAACAAAATGCAGAACATATAAGAGATGTTGAATTCTAAGAAAGAGGGGGGAGGGGGAAACTCAAGGCCAAAAAACAAAAGACAAATAAGGGCTGCACAAGACAAAAAACTAGAGGCAGTGCTAAGATGCGAGGGGAATGTAAAAAAAAATAGTTCCACATTCAGGTCCTTATATAGAATGTCAGAAAAATCAGTAAAGTCGAGAAGTAGAGAGAGACCAAAGATTATATAATAGCACAAGAGGCAGATTTGATTGGCTTGGTGGAAACCAAAGTGAGAGTGGAAATGCAGCCAGAATTACCAGATGCTTGGGAAAGGTTTTTAGTAAAGCCATTACTGTGGAGAATGAAGCTGCGAACGTCAAAATTTTGCTGATCTGGAATATAACTATGACATTAACGACATACAGAGATCTAATCAGGTTTTATCTTCTAGTTGTGGAGATAAATAAACATTTTTTTTCTGCCTTGGATAAGATAAAAGGCCTCAAACCTGATATATGAGAGGAGATGTCTTTGGGAGTAGCTAAAGAAAGTGTCTAAACGTATCCAGGGACCATGGTTGGTCACCGAGGACTTCCATTGGTCATTTCTTTATCTTCTTTCACTAGTGAGTGGTGATTTTCTTTTTTCTTCTAGGTAGGTACCACTTGGATTTAGAGTTTGTTCCAAGAGCTGCCATACATGAGATCATGATCATCTTCCTCCCAGTGTTGTTGCCCACTAGGGGAAAGAAGGAAAGTAGGGCTTCCTTCCAAGACCGGAGAAGGTCAAACTCTGGGCGGGCTACTAGGTTTCGCCTACGCTACAGTTTCATAAGATTGAACCTTATTTGTTCAACCGAAGTTAAGGAGTTCTAGAGTACGAGGGAATGGACTTTCATTCTCGAGACCGTCTCGTCTATGTATTAGGCGCCTCCCCTGATTGCTTGAAGATGCGTGCGTGATATGATAAAGGCCCCTAGGAGAAACCAATGAAAAGCCAGGGTAGAGCCTCGGAGCCAGCCCAAGCGAAGCTCGGCACTCGAAGGCTTGAGGAGCAGCCCAAAAAAGGGAAAGTCGTGGAGACGGCAGACTCGCTAGTCAGGCACAGCGTTAGGCTGACTATAGCAGACCAGGAGGTTACAATTCCTATTTTCCTTTTCATTTTTCAGGAGTGAAAGTAGGAAGTGCAGACGGTGGATCAGGTGTGAACATTCAACCAAATGCGTCTTGGGAATCGGCCTAAGCATTGTGGCCATCACAATTCAAGCTACGTATGGCTGGCGTACAACCTACGGGCTTCTTAGCCAAAAGAAAAAAAAAAGAAATTTGATATGATGACTTGAAAAGAATCAATAGTTTGGACAAAACTATGGCCATGCAGAAAAGTTTCTGCTTCTGCAAAGGTTGCATCTTTGATTCCTAGAGGAGATATGTTCAATTCTACATGACAGCACCATTGTCATCTCTTATGACCCTACCATAATTCGAATTCCTAAAGTAGCCTTCCCTACTCCTTCAAAGTTCATCTTGATGTGATTTGAAGAGGAAATTTCCACAAGATTGAGATAGATGTGTTTGAATTTCATTCAAAAAAAAAAGTAATACAATAAGACCTCGTCATGTTGATCTTTACTAACATCCCATATAGAAAAGAAAATCTTTTTATGGTCTGGAGTTTTTCAAAAACCTTAACAAATGAGGTAGACTTCAACCAAGTCAGCCCTTCTTATGAGGTGGCTATGGATATTTCCAAAGGAAAAGAAAATGCCATGGTGCTCATATTTGGCTGCTAAGTACCTCTCCAATGGCAAAATTGGATTGACCAACCCACCTCTTAAATATTCTGCATAACGAAAGGTATTATTTGATACAGAGAGACTTTCAGGCAGAACTTGGGCAATGGTAAGTTGATTCACTTCTAGGATGATGTTTGGCCACACATTCTCCTCAGAGATGCATGCCATAATTTATATTAAATCACAGGGTTCTCATGACCTCAAAGTGATAGATTACATTCAATATTAAGGAGAAAAAGGGATTTATCTCCCTATTCAACTACCCATCCAAGAGCATTTGGCTTCAGAATACTTTTTTTTTCTATGGACTGCTCTTTCAAATAGAATTTTGGCCTGTGGTAATGTAATCGGGATTTCATCTTCAAAATTCTTTTTTTCTATCAAAGCAAGAGATGGAAAGTGTTGTTATAAATTATGCCTTATTCCATGAGATCTAGAAGCACTTCTGCAACTTTCTCTCTCTCCATTTCCATAGCGCTCTTTTTTAACTTTTTTCAAAGGGCAATGAAGGCCTTCCTTAGAAGTTGTCGCACAATCGAAAGGATATAACACATACGAAACCTTAGCTTCACAGACTTTCTGAGGTATAACCTTCGTCATGAAATTAGGGGCTTAGCTAGCTCTTCGTGCTTCTCGCAAGATTTTTCTATAGAGAGAGAGTAAGGGGGGCGGTACAGAAGATTGGTCCGCTCCGAAAAGATGAGTTTTTCAGTTCGCTCCCCCTATGTGGTTGGCCTTCTTACTAGTCAGACTCCTTTCTCTTGATGGAATATATCAATACCCAAGCTCTAGCATTGCTTGAGTTCTTCACCGGCGCTCGCCGGATGTATCACTCATCCTGCTCCGAAGGTAAGGAGAATTCCGTGTTAGAATCTTCACGGGAATAAATCGCATATGTTGGTTGAGAATTGCTCGGGAATTCATTGGTAATGACTTTGCCAGGTTCTAGGGGGCTACTCTACTTTTTGTCGATCGAGCCGCTCTCCATCATTCCACTCGTCCAGCCCTCTTCACGAACTTGTACAATCGATACCACAAAGATAACCAACTCTATTATCAAAGAAATAAGAAAATGGGCAACAATTTGGCACCAGATATCCGGAGGTGTGGAAAGAGCAGCTGTGAGAAGTAGAAAAACCATCAAAAAATAACGATTGTTCATAGAGGTTTCTACAGAAAGACCCCTTGGTTCTGGCAAACGGATCACAATTACAGGTACCTAGGAGCATACCAATGGAATGAATGAAATACGAACAGTTAACATAATATGGTCGTAGATATTAGGTTGTAACTTGATCATGAGCGAATTTGTTGATGTTGCACCCATGAAGTATAGAAAGTGCCAAAGATTGGGAACTACCTGGGGAGGAGTTAGGAACAGGAATAAGGAGAAGTGAGAACCACTTAAATGGAGGAATTGATTGTATTTCGTCCTTAGTTCCCTATAGCAATTGGGGATCAAAAAGCACCAAATTTGATGACTTATTAAGGGAAAGACGAAGTAAGAGCATGCTATTGAAGACGTTGCAATATATGTCGAGAAAGCCTCCGTTGATTGTGTACGAACAAAATACGAGTCCAAAGGCAGGGTAAGAAAGGGTTTAGCTAATGGAGGTATTAATTCTTCTGGGAACCAGTAACGCATAAACCATGTCAAACCAAGACCAATCAATATCCGAACAAAACGGATTCGAACTTCTCCTAGAATAGTTTCCGGTGCGAAATGAAATTCATAGGATATATATGAGTAATTCAAAAGATAAATATAAATATTTGACATGATTTGATTCATTTTAGTAATGAACAAAACCAATAGGATTGATTATGTATCACAATTTCATCATTACATCGAAGGCTTTTTGTAAATATATTGATAAGATAGCTTGGTATCCAAACTAAAGTGTATCACTAATTATGATCCTTATTGTGTACATAATTCGTGTTAGGATCTACCAAAGAAATTAGGTGGGTATAGGGCATATAACAAAAAAGTATCCATTTATATCGGTCATAAAATCAAAAAAGAAAATGCAAACAGTAACAGTTTTATTCTCTAAACAAGCAGGTTTTGGGTTATTGTTTTAGCACCCAAATTCTATTGTTGGCTTTGATACCATGAAAAAAAAAGATAGAAAAAAACCTTCAAGAGAACAAAGAAAACCATTTTCAAGAGAGAAACTCTAGTGAGCCACTTTTCCCCCATTCACTCCCCTATGAATGAAGTAAAAAAAAGAAAGAATCTAAGGCTCTAGTCTAATCGAAGACTTTCAACGTTCATGCTATTTGAAAGAGCTTTCAACATGGAGTGGAGACTCCATAACGTACGCAAAGAGTAAGCGATCTATGAATATCATCCTAATTCAAGTCTTGTTCCGCACTTAAATGGATAAATAAAACCCTTACCTTGACCAGTTCGTAGTGGAAAACCTTGATGACATAACCGTTTATAGTCACTCACTGAGGCTTTGGAACTCTGAGTACAGTCTTCCAGGTGTAGCAGGAAAAGAAGCTGTACACGAAAGAGTACTCAGACGAAAGTGCTATTTCTTGGCCACTAGATTAGCAAGGGTGTGATTTAGATGGATCAAGAGAAGATCAGGTCTATTGTGGACTGGGAAGCACCAAAAAAGGAGAGAGCAGGCACCAGTGGTGAAGCTGGACGCTCGAAGCCATTTTAGATACAGCAAGACAGCTCAGGAGGAGTAGAAAGTTGCTATAACCTAGAAGGGGTTTATAGGAAGCCAAAAACCATGAGCCTTTTTACAAAATTCTTAAAGTGGGAGAGCGCCAGGACGCCTTCAAGGAGAACATCGAGATGCCATTAGTTTGGAGCATGAGGCTAGCAGAGCTTTCTGCAGAGGAGATCTGATAACTGTTATGAATGTAGAGGAGTAGGACATTTTGCTCGTTACTGTTCCAATGTTCAAACGGACGAATACTACTGGGGGAATGCAGGATAGACTAGCTGAAGATGGAAGAGTGAACGTTGTGAAGCCTAGAGCCCGGGAAGCTCTAAAGGCAAGTTCAAGTCAGAAATATAGTGGGGGTTCTGAAGCTTAGGAGATGAGACAGTTTAGCTGTCGTTAGATTGTGTGGCAACGTGAGCTAACGTCAACAGAAAGGAGGATGAGATGGAAGGCTGTATTCCAAATCTATGTCAGAATTGGCCAGTGCAAATATAATCATTGATGCTGAGAGTTTAGATAACATAGCGTCCATGGAGATGGTAGGCTTGATATGGATACAACTGCTTATCACCCATATTAGAATCAACTAGTTCAGTTCGACTATACCCGCCTTAATTCCCTCATTCAGGACAGTTGGAAGTAGGTTATGGATCTGTTCAAGTTGGTCGATCAATCCCTTCTTTCTTTCCCCTGCCTCTGGACACCTTGGAATAGATTTGATTGGAAAAAGGGTAAGGTTTTAAGATGCTCGACCATTCTTTGCCTAAAAAGAGAGCTTAGAAGACCTCATTACGTAAAAACACGACCATTAAAGCAAAGGGTCGATCGGAGGATCCTCCATACGCCTCTTATCGGCTTTTGTGGTAGTAGGGACGAAGCCTTTTGTTTGGTTCGGAGTGTGGATTAAGTTAGTTTTAGCCCCTCCCCTCACTCACTGGCTACCAAGTCCAGTTCATTGAAGATCACTGATCCCTGGAGCGAAGGCTGTTAATTAAGTCGGTCAAGCAACAACCAACGCTCTGGGCTACCGTACCCTTACGCATCAACCGAGACTAAAAAAAACTGACATTATATTCTTTCGAACGACAAAGAAAAAGTGATAGTGTCAAGTTCTCTTGATTTTGTAATAGGAAGAAGAAGAGGGAGAATATCACAGTTTTGGCAGACAAGCACGAAAGTAGTTAGCTAGCTTATCCTAATTTCCCAATAGACCATATTATGAGGACAATGCAGGTGGAGATGTGGACCTGGATGGTGCTTACCCAAGACAGCGGCTTTGCCCCTCATGCTCATCAATGAACCGGATCAACCACTTAGGCAGGGTCTACTTCTACTGGTGTTGGATTCTCCCTGCATACATCCTGATAAAAACAAGGCTTAGTAGAGTTTTTTGCATTAACCAACCGAACGAGTGTACGATCGAATACAGAACCAACTGTTGTAGTCGTAGGTTCAGTATGAATTCCTACCTAGTGCATGAACTTTAGTAGGTTCATTTTTGGTAGTATAGGTAAGGGCTGGTGTACAAATCATAGGAATATCGTTTGGGAAAACAAAATGCATTAGACCCAAAGGGAATGTTAATGAGTGTACAAATCTTATGAAGTTGGCGAGCGAATGGCATACACTCTTGAGGAGCCTTTTGTCCATTTTTTTGCCACAAATATTAGTAAAGGTAAAAGCAATTTCTCTCATATTCAGCCTTTACCAATCGAGAAGTATCGGCAATCTCTCTTTTAACTAGTTACTCGGGTTATTCACTATGTAATTAGTCTTTACCAGCTTCTTGCGTGCTCAGATGAAGTCTAATTTTCGATAGTTACTGCTCCATGGTAACATCTATCGATTCTGCTATCGGGAAAGTCAGGCATGGAATCACGCTAAGGTAAGGTTTATAATCCATCGAAAATAGGATCTACTTTAGATATTCGGTTTCCCACTTATGCCTTTTAAAGCAAGGATGACTTCAACAAGGAATGGAAACATAGCTCAGACTGATTGATGATCCTTCTCTCTCTTGAGGTTACCCAAGGTAGACAAAATGCCCCAAACCCAAGAGTTTGATCCAAGTACAAACCTTGCTTCAAACATAAAGGAAGTTCTCATGCTTAATTCATGTCTTACCTTCGTTCTTTTCTTAGACTTCGATCCCAAAGCTTCCCTGACCTTGGATGTTGCAAAGAGCGGATCGATCTCCTGCTTCTCGAATGCCTTGACTTACTAAAGACTAAAATTGGAATGAACCATGCAATTCATAAGGAATAAGATTCGCTATCTACTCTATCTATTTGATTGACCATAAAGCTAGGCATGCCAAATCCGTCAATCCCTATCTTTTCATTACACTTAGGCACTTAATAAGTCCATCTTCACTTCACTATTCACTATAAAATAAGAACAGATTTCCTTGATTAAAATCATATCCAATCTTAATCTTCCTGCTAAGTGAATCTCCAGTACAAGCAACTACATCCAATTCATTCCCACTAATGGTAATGGCAAACTTAACTAGGAAATAGAAATTCATTTACTATTAGGATTCCCCTTTTATTGCTTCATGCTCTATTTTGTACTAGGATTTCCCATGCCATCCTTTACTTTAATTCCCCATTCTTTCAAGTTCAAGTCAAGTTTCAGATTTCCGACCATTTGAACAAAGAGAAAAGTAGTAGCTCCCAATGGACCTATCTACTCATTTTTTATTTGAATTGTATGGTAAGGTAAGCATTGCTCTTGCTTAACCTTTTTTCTACCTTTGAAGATAGAAAGGGCATTGAAGCAATACCTGTCTAGGAGGATCAATCATTAAAGCAAGTCAAAGCGCGGATAAGGGGAATAATAGGTAATCGGAGTAGTAGCATTCTCCTACTAGTCTGCCTTTCTTAGCTCTTAGGGATAGATCTTCCTCCCCCTTCTATGACCTTAGGCCCAATAAGTCTTACTAAGAAGTTTCTTTTTCTTTTTATTGAATTGAATCCTTCATATCTTAGTTTGTCAAGCATGAAGAGATGTCAAGTCAAGGGGGTATAAGCAAGAGCTGTGCTTACTATGAATCTGTCTCATAGCCTTCCAAGCGAGGACAAGTAGAAGCTATGGAATAGAGTCTTTCTTTGTCATTCATTAATTATGTAAAGTAGTCAGTAGGCTAAATAGGCATCTATGCTTTATCTTATTGCCCTTCAATTCTTCCTTTTAGTTTTAGAGGAGTCTTGACCACTTATTTGAATGCAGTTTAGTCTATGAATGATTAAGAATAAGTGGTTTTTAATAGTTGAATGGTTGTGTAAGATCTTTATCTTTTTAGTGAGGGAGGAAGATACATAGCCAAACTGCAACCGATTTGAGCTCTTAACGAATCCCTGTAGAGGTAGTCTTAGAAGTAGGCAATGGAGGAAAACTAAGCTCTTATAGTTCTTATAAAAAACTGCTTTACAAGAGATAAATCGAAGGTCTGCTATCTATGATACTTTAATTACCTTTCTAGAGTATTAAAAGAATATTTGATTAACCAACTCGTCAGTCTGATAAGAGTTCCCACTAAAGGCAAAGAGAGGACGCAGGAGCAAGATCAGCAAGCGGCGGGGGGAGAAATGTAAGCAAGGTCCAAGCCGAGAGTTTCACCGTGGATAGAAAAGAGAAGGAGGGAAGGGAATAATAAGAAAAAATGTCCCTTTACTGGAAAGTGGTCATGAAAGGAGACTACTTTTGAATGCTTACCTGAGCCAAGCTCTTTGACAAACTCGGCTGTGAACAAATCCTTTCTTAGAGAATCGACCGTTCGACGAGAAAAATTCTTATTAGTCTTCCGCTTGAACAGTGATATCTATAATAAAAAAAGAATACCTACCTCAAGCTAAATGATACCGGCTGAAGGTAAGTAAATTCTTTAGTTTATGGAAGGAATCTACTATTTTAGCTAGTATTTTTTTTTAAAATAATCCGGAGAAGTTAGCGAGAGGTTTAGTTCGAAAGGAAAGATAGTTCAGTCATCTACGGGTAGAAAGACTAAAAAAGAAAAGAAAGTATGCTATCTCTCCTAGCCTTGTTTCTTGCTGTGATTCCATTTCCTACATCAAGCCAAGTTAGCTCATCTTAGGGTCTTTTCTTTTTAATAAAGGCTTAAGTTCTTCCTTTATTAAGGTAAGGTGTGAGGCCTGACCTCGATTTGTTTGTGGTACCTCGTTTCTTGTGCCCTAACCTAGATTTGCATCTCTTGACCTAGGTTTAAGAGTCATGTTTCATTTTATGTGCCTTGCATTGAATTACGTGCATACATTAAGAGTTGCATGCATTTACTTGGGAAACGTGCATTCGTCTCATAGTTTATGCCCTACCTCGTAGTGTATGCCCTAGACCTAGGTAAGCGTGCCCACACACTAATCAAGAAAGCATCTTACACGAAGAACTAGATCATTAATTAATCCTACAAACTCCACTAACTAATATTAAAATGCTACTTCAACTCACTAGAAGACGAAATTGCACCAAAAGCTAAGCATTCTTTATTCTTTATTCCTTATTCTTTTGCACACCCCAAACACACAATATTATATTGCTCAACCAAGAAAAAAATTCAGAATCTTGCACAAGAAACTCGACCAAGACACCCAATTGTAGACTCCATAGCTTAAGTTCATCATCCAAAGGTTCTTCAAGACATGCAAGTTACTAAGGAACTCGACCAAGCAAGCTAGAATATAAAAAGACTCACATGCAAGCTCATAGAACCTTCATCTCAGCTTAGGTAAGTTTGGTAGCTCCTATTTCATTTTCTTTTTGTTCTAACCACATGCACCTACTAAGAACATGGTAACTTAGCTAGGAATTAGAGAATCTCAAGTTGTCTCTCAGCTAAGCAACGAGAAAAGTCGATCTTGTGCATCATCAAGAGCTTTGTGCATCTTCATTGTTGTCTTGCTAAGGTGAGGGCTAAAACTCTTTTGAAAAGCTTTCAAAAACCACATGCATGCCTTTAAATGTCTATTTTTACCTCTGTACTTGTGATATATGTTTGTACATGAGCTTTTGTGAGCATGCATGACAAGATATTTGGTTAGAATGTGAAGATAGGCGAAATCGCATAAGTGACAGCCTTCTGACTTGTTGGAGCGAAGTGGATTTGACTGGGTAAATGATGCTGAAAATACATGAAATTTGGTTGGTGACTAGTTTTGCTAGTTCTGAGCATTTTTCATAGAAATAAGCCAAAACTAATTTTGATTCTAAGTCCCCAAAATGGCAAAACATCAAAATGTGTCCAAATTTGGAAAATCTGGGAAAATGAAGCAGGTTTTGGCAGATTCACTGTCCTTGTAGAATGAACCCATTTTTACTTAGTAAATGATAACCAAAATACATGAAATTTGGTATGCTTCTATATTTTTCAGTTTTGGACATTTTTTTCAGAAATAGACTAAGGCTAAATATGACCCTAAGGTCCTAAAAAATGACAAGTATTGAAATGTGTGCAAATCTGGACAGTTTTGCGTAGTCTCACGGTTTTGGCTATAACTCTTGAACCCGAACTCCAAATGATGCGAGGTTTGTTTCTGGATTTAGTTCACTCCTTAAGATTTAATTTGAAATTTTGTTCACTGGAATTGGAGGTTGTTTGCTTGTCTCAATGATTGTGAGAAAACAGACCATTCCAGTGAGGTTCTCATCTAGTGATATGCTTTGCAAATTATTGTAACTTCTCTTGCTGTATTTAATGCTTTGTATTGTGGCACTTGGATGTTGAGTGGACTGTTTTGAATGCTTGAGGGTGTTTTAATTAGTCGATGCATTGCTTGAGTTTAATTACGTGACAACTTAGGGCTTAATCGCACGGGTAAGCATGAATTGAAACCCTAATGACTAGGAAAACTCGCTATGTGTTGATCCTATGGATATCGTGTTTAATTATGTGATTAGTAGGCTGCCCATAGTTTCCCTTATAGCCCTAAATGTGATTCCGATGATTACATATTGACAAGTAGACCTTTCTTGCACCCGGTCCTACGTAAACGTCGTTGCATGTTGTATGACCTTATTATTTGATTTCGTGAACTTCGAAATGAGTTATATGACTTAATTTACACGCGTTACATGGCTGCCTGTTTAATATTCATATAACTCCATGTGCTTTACAAGTGAAATTACCTGTCATATCGTGCCTCGCGTGTTTACTTGCCAATGTTCAATCTTATGACTGCTCGGAGGCAACCTATTTTGTTGTCCTCCTAATATGATATATTAAATGTCATAAATGTGCATTGCATACAAGGTTGCAACCTTTCATTCTGGCGTGGTAGCGTTTCACGCACACTTGGTGGCATTGGGCTTGCCGGTGCAACCGTGACTACCTTTTGTCCCATTCCCTCTCTTGCTTGAGGGCTAGACTTCCTCGGAGAGTTGGGTCGCATGTGCATAAGTACTCTGGCTTGGTTCCTAGAGGACCTCGGGGAGGAAAGACGGGTAATTGTGTTCTTTTACTTTTATATTACATATGAACTTACTTGTGATATATGTCATGTTTGTAAAGGGTTTTCATAAGTTTAACCGAAAAAAGAGTTTCAAAACTTATTCTCGTTCTGTGAGGCCCGACCTCAATTTGCGTGCAATACTTTGTTTCGTATGCCCTAACCTAGATTTGTGTGCCTTGACCTAGGTTTAAGAATTGTGTTTAGTTTTGTGTGCCTTGCATTGAATTACGTGCATTCATTTAGGGTTGCATGCATTTACTTGGAAAAACGTGCATTCGTCTCATAGTTCGTGCCCTATCTCGTAGTGCGTGCCCTAGACCTAGGAAAGTATGCCCTCATGCTAATCAAGAAAGCATCTTACATGAAACACTAGGTCATTAATTAATCCTACAAATTCCACTAACTAATATTAAATTACTAATTCAACCCACTAGAAGGCAAAAACTCACAAAAAGCTATATTATTCTTTATTCTTTTGCACTTTCAAACATACAATTAATTAATGCTCAAAAGATGACAAAGATTCAGCATTTTCATGCCTTGGCCAACCACCTTATGGCATTTATGCTTGCTTGCTCAATTCAAAATTAATTCTAGACAATTCTACGACAAGTTATGACACAAATGCATAAAAAATAACCCCAAAACCCTACCCAATGCACCCATATTCTCAACCCATCCTCTTGCCATGCTAGGTGATTCAAAAATTGTGCTTCTTGAAGACACAAATCTGAAATTGCAAGTCTCAAGGCCGACACATGCTTCAAATTTTGCAAAAGCCTTCATTTTTATTTCAGTTCCTCACATTTCTCTCTCTCCCTCTCATTCTTCTCTCTCTCTCTCGGCCTTGGCTGAGTTCATACACTCCATAGCTCATCTTCATCATTCCATGGTTCATCAAGGCAAGCTACAAGCTAAGAAGCTCAACTAAGCAAACTAAGTTGCAAGAAAACTCACATGCAAGCTTATTGAACTTCCATTTTGGTTTAGGTGAGTTTGCTAGCTTCTATTTCTTTCTTTTCTTCTTTTCTTCTTGTTCTATTTCTTTTCAATTGATGGCAAATGGTAATCTTAGTTCGAAATGAAATTGAGATTGGAAAATTTGAGGTGTTTAGAGAATTAGGTCAAACCAAAGAGCCCAATTATAACCGTTATGCTGCCAGTTTTCTGGAGAACTCGTGGAGTTTAGGCCAAAAAGTTAAGTGTTAAACCTTCATAAATGATTAAGTATACGATGTGACTTGTATGTTAGATCACACCCTAGTCTAACCTTTAGAGGCCGGGTTGGGGTGTGACACATTCCCCCTTGCTGAGTTCATAAGGACTCACCCTCTTTTATAATCTCAGGTGAAGAAGACCAGGAACATGTACCCGAGGACAACGTGGCTATTGATGACTCCTTGGAATGATTGCTTGTGTGATAACCCGAACCCGTCATGCATTTAAAGGCATTTAATTGCATTTAATTAAGTGACATCTTAAATGTTAGCATTGGATTTGTGTTTATTTCTAGTTAAACATTTATTTGTAGCTTTATTTTCATATTTCTTTTAGAAGTAATTAGAATGATACTTGAGTTAATTATTTTAACGGAATATCAACTACTTTTCATAGTTATGTCAATCGGTTTTATTTTTCTTGCACTTAAATGTTCGGATTTCAATTAAATGAAAAGTAGCTCTGAGCCGGAGTAAATTTTAAACTATGATGCTTTTCAAAAATGATATATTTCTTAAGTTCTTTGAGATTTAATTCTTATTCTTTTATTGTCGCAAAGTGCATAGCATTTCGAGAGCAATATTTAGTAAATGAATTCTAGTCCTCAGCAAATAGCGAAAACTAGCATTTAGTGTTTTAATTTTAGTGTTTTAAGTTGTATTTAACTAGAATTGGATTTATGTTAGTTGTTTTAGCTTTTAAATGCATGAAAATAGGCTAGATTGACCAAATTAAGCTAGTTGACCAAGGCTTGACCATCTTTGACCAAAGTTGTCATCCTTTAATAAGCAAATAACAAAGAAAAATATAAAACAAAGCTTAAAAGAACAAGGTGAAGGCCGAAACCTTCAAGGGAAAAAAAAACCATTTCAAATCTTCAAATCTTCATTTCGTCGCGTGAGCTTGTGCGGGGTGGTTTCTGAGGCATCCAGCGTGGTTTCCCTAGCATCTAGGAGTGTCAAAGGTGAGGGTTTCATCGTTATTTGTGCATTTGTAAATGTTGAACATAAACTTTAATTTTTGTGATTTAACCGTAGGTTGTTATTTTGTTTGTTTCATTGCTTAAAGAATGTTCCCTAGCAATTGTAGAACGTGTATTTATAGCTTTTTAACATTTTATGCAGTTGAATATCGAAATTGAAATATAAATTGTGTAATGAATAGTAAATTGTGAATAGTAAACCCCCGTTTCGATGAAGTTTCTCCGTTACGCGTTCTGTTGATGTAGGAAGGTGCTAGATATGCTAGAATGCCTAAATGTATGGTTTAATTGGAATGTGTAATGGAAAAACAGAGAAAAATGGCTTAGTGAAAGTTGGGGCCGTTTAGGTCAAGTTTGGTATTTTATCGTTTTGCATGATGGCATTGTCTTGGGAGGTCATGGAAGCACTTTTGGTACAGTTGTGACATTGGTTGGGTAATCGGTTGAGGTAGTTGTAGTTCAAACGAGCAAAGGGAGAAATCGGGGCTTTGCAGGAATTCTAGGGTAAAGTTGGGTTTTTTGGTCTTTAGTCGTGCTTTATGGTAACCTAGGAGGATTGGCGAAGTCGATTTCCAAAACTCGTGGCTCGTTTTGAAAGTAGTAGTGTTTTGAAAGTTGGGGTCATTTTTGTGATTTTGTGTGTTTTCATAGTATCTTGCTTATAGAATGTTTATATTGCTTATGTTGCTTATAGAATTCTTATGTTGCTTATAGAATACTTGTTATTGCTTGATAATGTTAGTTGGAGTTGTTCTTGTTACATATTTGATTGTAAATGCTTGTTAATGCTTATTACGCTTGTTAGAGTGATTATTGATTGAAATGTTTAACAATTGTTGAATAATGCTTGATATCTCGTTTATCTCCTCTATTGTGTATTGTTGTGCTATCGCTCGTTTATCGCCTTGTATCGAGTCTTGCATTGCATAGTGTCAGGGCGTGAGTGATGGGCCTCTCCGGGTAGCCTCGGGTTGCCAGTGTTGGTTGCTCTAGCTTCGTGTCCTATTCCTTTTTCTCGCTTGGGTTGCCTCCCAAGGAGATTTGGGTCGTAGAATTGATGGTTACTCCCGGGGTATTCCAAACTGGTCTTATAAGGTGGTTGCACGCTTATTGTCATCGTTGTGAACATCAAGCTCGAGATTGATGTATCGCTCGTGAAATGGTACATTGCTCGTATGAGTGAACCATAGCCTTCAGAGTGTGGTATAGCTTTGAATGGTTGTGTTAATGCTTCCAGTAATTGCTTATTGTATTGATTGTTTGTCTTGATTGCTTATTTATCAGTTATATTGCTTAACTGTCTTATTTGCATTGCACGACTTTCTTTCTCTCCAATTCAATATCTGTCTCGCCCTCACTAAGTATACGTGTTGTGTATACTCACTCCTCACCACCACATTTCAGGAAATGTCATGTTAGCTGGAAAGTTCATGATTTCGTGAAAGTTCGTGCTTGAAGAGTTGTCTTGCGTGCTATGTGGCTTGAGTTGTCAAAGATGCAAAGATGTATGTTCATATGTTGTATGTATTTATTGTTAAAAGAAATGTAATTTAAATTTAGCTAAGTAGTTGAGGTGAATTGATAAGCTAGTTTATGTAATCAGTTAGCATAGCTTAAGTTCAAATCATGTTTGTAATGTCCAAAGGAAAAGAGTTAGAATGACATGATAGTTTATTTTATGCAGTAGCTTAGTATGGTTTAATTGTCTAGTTTGAATGTACTTGTCAAAATGAAAAGAGATAGGTTAGCTTGTAAATTGGAAATGTATGTATACTTGCTGAGTTTAATTGTTGAGAACCAAGGCTCGGATGGCCTTGAGGTGTTTGTATGGTTGGACAAGGTATTGGTCCACTTATATGATATTACAGGTTTTACATTTTGCCTAGAAACAAGGGAGACTTTGTCCGTCTTTCCCTAAAATGTTGACCGGGTTTGGAATTGGGTTGTGAATAGATTGATTGATAGAACTCCCGGTCTCGAGAGGGATCGGGGTGTTATAGCTTTCCCTACATGCCTTACTTGACTATGGCCATTTTGTGAACGATATGTTGTTTGAAGACTATTTCTTATGTTATTTGTTGTTGTATTGTAAATGACCCACATTGTAATTTGGGGTCTAATTTTGGCTTGTACTGATCATAACTAGTTAGACACTCTTGTGGTTGTTTTGCTATCGCTACTAGCTAGTATCGTATCTATCACAGGCTTGTGAAGTATCAGGTAAAGGATTAAGGAAATGCATCTATCCAATCTTAAACAGGTACTTATTGTAGGGCTAAGATCAACAGGTACTTTTGTAACAAGGATTAACAAACAAACGAGATAGAGTTATCATGCTAGGTTGTTAATCAAACAAGACTTTGAGATAACTAGTGGGCGTTTCAATTGGTAATAAATAGTAATCTTTGTTGGAAATGGAATTGAGGTTGAAGGTTTTGAGGCATTTAGAAAATTAGGTCAAACTAAAGATCCCAATGACATCCGTTATGATGCCGGTTTTTCGGAGAAATTTGTGGAGTTTAGGCTAAAACGTTAAGTGTTAAATTTTCATGAACGATTAAGTATGTGATATGACTTGAATGTTTAGATCATACCCTAGTCTAACCTTTATAGGTCGGGTTGGGGCGTGATGCCCTAGAGAAATGGTATCAGAGCTTAGATTGCTTAAGCTGGGTTTAACTCTCAGTCCATGGGTAGAAGCCATAAGATTATCGGGATGACTTGTTTATGTGTGTTATTGTGTGACAATATCAATTGTGCCTTCTCTGTTTTTATGTACTTATGTGATTAACATGTATTAATTGTTTCGAGAATTTTGTGTCTATAAAAAATTGTATGTTGCATGTCTTATGCATTAAATTCTTGTTTGTCGTATTCCAATAAATTGTGCATCGTAATCTGTGCCTATAGATGGCTGGCCCTAGTACCCGCACTACTAATAGGAGCAGTAAGCCCCAAGAGACCGGAGATGCTTATCAAACTAATCTTGGCGTGGCTATGTTTAACATGATGGCGAATGCCATGGATTGCGTGTCGCGAGTGATGGAACGTCAAGATGCACATGAAGCAAACAACAACAACAACAACAGGAATGATGGTAACCACAGGTGAAATAGCAAAATGCGGGAGTTCCTTGACTTTTGCCCGTCCAAATTCCACGGGGAAGCTGATGATGAAAAGGCAGAGGCTTGGCTGTCTGAGATTGAAAGAATTTTCAGACCACTTGACTATATTGATGAAGAAAAGGTGGAGTTCGGTGTGTTTCTGTTGCACCGGGATGCTGAGCATTGGTGGCACACTATGGAGGCGCTTTGGGAAACTGATCATACACCTCGCTTGTGGGGTAATTTCGTTAAGGCATTTAAGGAGAAATACATACCTGCAGTTTCCAGGCAGAGGCGGATTGAGGAATTCATGCACTTAAACCAGGGTAACATGACGATGGCCCAGTACGAGGCTCATTTTGACCGACTGTCCCGCTATGCTCAATACATGGTCAGTACTCTTGAGGCGAAGATGTGGAAGTTTACGAATGGGTTGAGGCCAGAAATTCAGGATCAGTTGGCTTCGCATGACTTCACTACCTATTCTGCTTTCCTTGCTGCTGTTTCCTGAGTTGAGAAGAGGAAACTTGATAGAGCCGGTTCGAGCCAACTGAACAAGAAACCATATCAGCCTCCAGGTCAACAAAGGAAATTCCAGAGTCAGAGTCGCAGTCAGGGCCAGAGCCAGAATAGACCAGTTAATAACCGTGGCTCGACTAAAGCACCATCAGCCTCTTCCACCCGCGGATCCATAGGTAGTTCACCTTCTAATCAGTCTATCAACTGTTCTTACTGTGACAAGAAGGGTTACACCGAGGCCCAGTTCTGGAAGAAGTCAGGACGATGTGTGCGATGTGGCAATGATCAATATCAGATCAAGGATTGCCCTAAATGGCAAGGAGGACAAAATCAAGTTAAACCAGCTGGTAGAGACAAGACTTCAGTTCTTAGAGTTCAGGCCCGAGCTTATACTATTGAGTGCGAAGAGCTTCCAGAGGAGACCGTTGTTGTTGAAGGTACATTCTTGATACTAAATCAACCTGTTAGGGTGCTAATTGATCCAGGTGCTATTCATTCATTTATTACTCCCTTATGTGTGCAACGTGTAAAACTACAAATTGTATGTTTGCCTTACGAAGTAGAAGTTGGTACTTCAATGGGTTCTAAACTTGTTACTAGCTCAGCTTGTACAGCATGTAAAATCCAAATTAAGGATAGGGAATTCTCAGCCAATCTTATTGTATTACCCTTTCGAGACTATGAAGTCATCTTAGGGATGGACTGGTTGGCAAAGCATCATGCCCAACTAGATTGCCGGACGAAGATTGTAACATTCCAGATACTTGGTCAACCAATATTGGAGGTAATGGGTCGAAGAGACTTCACCGGGAGTTCTATCATTTCATCTACGAAAGCAGTGAAGTCCTTGAGAAAAGGATGTAGTGGATACTTAGCTTACCTCATCAACAAGCCGTCAGACAAATATGCAATCTGAATGCCTTACTCATTTAAGGCAAAATAAATAAGCGGATCTTCACTAAAAGCTGGCTCTATTGACGGATGGATAGTGTAATACCCGAGCCCGGAACATGAAATCTTTCTGTTTCTTTTTCTGAAAATTATATTTTTTCTTAAATTCTTTGATATTTAATTGTTATTCGTTCCTTGTCGCTAATTGCATTGCATTTCGAGAGCAATAGTTAGAGAGCATTTTCTAGTCCTCAGCAAATAGTGAAAACTAGTATTTAGTGTTTTAATTTTAGTATTTTAGTTGTTGTTAACTAGAATTAAATTTGTATTAGTTGTTTTAGCCTTAAAATGCAAGAAATAAGCTACTTTGACCAACTATAGTCTCCTCAGGCATCACCTCTAAGTCAACTACGTAGGCCCGAGCCTGAACCCGCTGCTGCTGAGGTACATTGGTAGCAGGTCGGCCCTGATAACCTTGAGTCGCTGTCCGACCCTCAGTCCTCGCATATCTAGGGCAATCCCTCGCCCTGTGCTGATTGCTGCCACAACCTAAACACGTCCCTGCTTTCACTCTGCAATTGGCCTCCACATGCCCCGTGTGGTTGCAGTGGGTACACTGCGGTGATGATGCACTAACACTGCCCCTGGAAGAACCAGAAGCTGAAGAAACAGCTGAACCAGCCTGCTGCTGCTGAGGCCTTACCAAACTAGGCCTGTACTGACCCTAAGACTGGGCTGGTCTAAACTGGGACTGAACCTGATAGGACCCCTGCTGAAACTGAGGCCGATAATAACTTTGCTGCCCCTGTGGCCTAAAAGAACCCTACTGAGCTGGTGGCCTGTACACAACCTGCTGTACGGGAGGCCTATACATACCCTACTGATACTGCGACTGATTTGGCCTCTTACTGGGCTGACTAGACACAAGCTGATCCCTCTTTCTCTTTTCTAGTCTAGAAGCTGCCTCAAAGGCCTCATTGAAAATATCATACCAATTCAAAGCCATCACATCCTGAATCTCGGGCCTCAACCCCAACATGAATCTACGAGTCCTCCGCTCCTCATCATCTACATACTCCGGTGCATACCGGGACAACTTAGTGAAAGTGGCCTCATACTGAGCCACTGAAGCATCTTCTTGCACTAAGACTAGAAACTCTGCCTCTTTCCGCTCCCTCGCGATCCTCGGGACATACTTCTCCCGAAAAGCTCTCAAGAAGGTACCCCAAACATACAGAATACCCTGAGTCGCCCAGCTAGTTCTCACTGTGTGCCACTATTCTTCTTCCTCATCATCTAACAAGTACACGGCAAAGGAGACCTTCTGCTCATCGGTATAATCAAGAGGATCATAAATCTTCTCCACCTTACTAATCCACGCTTCCGCCTTCCGATCAACGGGTTCCCCTTGAAATCTTGGTGGATGATACCCTAAGAACTCTTTCAGGGTACCACGCCCGTGGTTTCCACCCTGCACATTTAACCACTGAGCCTGCCAAGCCTAAGTCTGGGTAGCCTGCCCTGCTATCAACTGGGGCTGTCCGACCATTAACTCAGCAATCCTGTCCATAGCTGCCCCCAAACGGTCATCACCCCTATCACGGCCCGGTGCCGCATTACCAGGAGTCTCATCTACTATCTCGGGCCTACCTCTGGTCCTTGGTCTACTGGCTATTCTACTAATCAAAGAGTTAGCACAGGTTATAGCACGTAAACAGGTTATAAACAACTATTAACACATAAACAACAAGCTCATATAAAACACATAAACAAATTGATCACATAATCACATAAGCACTTTAATCACATAATCACTTATCACTTAATCATGTTAACACATATTTCACTTTTCTTTCTTTTCATACATACTTTCATGCTAAGACCATTACCCACATTCCGAAAATACCCCGGCTAACGACTAACAATAGCTCTGATACCACTTAAATGTCATGCCCCAACTCGACCCCTCCTATAATCAGTTAGGACGCAACGGAATTTCGCCAGTATAACAATAGTAAATAGGACACCGAGGCTCTAACCAACCTCAATAGAACATCATACATCAACTCCATAAACCATACAACAAACAACTCCTCTATAAAATAACAACATACGTCATAACCATATTATACAATAAACATTCCTTGTTATACACCTCCATTCCAACATAATACATGAACCTTAATATACATTACAAAAACATATTTAGCCAATCTAGCAACCTAATCATAAACAAAAGAAAGGCTACTAAGACAGCATCAACTAATTCATTATCTTTTCAACATCTTATACATTATGAACTACAAACCATATAAAAGTCTACTAAGTTAATATACAAGATAGTAAGACAATACAACATCAAGGATAAGACTCCAGAACATATGACTCATCCACGTAAGGCACATTCTCCTCTTCAGGAGGCACGTACCCGTAATCCTGCGAAAGTACACCTGTATGCATGCAATAATAGAGTGTGAGCTTATATAAAATAAGCCCAGTGAGGATCCGATAGATCTCGAGAAAGGTTTACTAAGCTCCTTCGAAATAATCCTTTGAGCAAGTAAACACACAATAACATCAATAATACTATCATCACATAACTATAATGACCATTCAATAAAGGATACACTAGTTGGTGTAGCTCCAAACGTCATCACAATCATAACAGCCTTCTTATGACTCCCATAAACTCACGCACCCAAGGTACCCAAATAACCTCTCCCTCCATGACACCTCCATCATGCGAGCTGGAGGCAGTCTCTGGCAGTCATGCCGTTATCAACCCGACAGCCCGATGCTGCCCGAGAGGTGGCACACACATACCATAGACTCAGCAATAATAATAAACATCAATCATTCACAGGAGGACAGTCTTGCAGAACTGCCTATCACCCGGCATCAATCATCAATCAATAATCATCAATAATCATATTGTCATCATAATAACATCAATAATCACTTTAACAACAAATAACTAAGTTAGATGACAAAATAGGCCATCCAACCGAACATGCATTAAACACACAATCAAACCCTAGTTTACCTATCAACAACTCACAATTCAATTACTCAAATACCACCCAATCAACTAAGGCTCAATTCAACAATTTAAAGAAAGACAACCTAAACTTCAAATAATCATATCTTACAATTTACTAATCCAAACAACTCCATATCAGTTTCAAACACTCACCCATTCAACCAACTACACAAGCCCTCTCAGAAACCAACCAAAACACATCCAAATCATGCCCAATAACCCTAAAACCCTAATGTGTCATGGCTGAAATTTCTGAATTTTAGTATGGACATCACAATCAGAAATTTGGCATTACAATGGCACTACCACGTAATTAACAAACTGTTAGAAATCGACGACAATCGATTTTGATCAACACAACTCAAAATAATCAACATTTAGCAAATTAATCAACTTTAAATACCCGAAAAAAAATAATTATGCTACAATGGTTCAAATCTCGTAGGATTACATATAAATGATCCTTTGAATGCATGGAGCAATAATCTAACATCAGATTAACATTCTAACGGTTCGATTATCAATTCTATGCAAAAACACAAAAGATGAGTTTTGAGATCTAGAATTTTTCTCTCACCTTTGATGCGATAAAAGCCTAGGAATGCGTGCAATGCGTGCCCAACAAGCAGAATCCAACTCGGCATGAAATTCTACGGACGAAAACAATGTTTTTCTTTGAAATTTTGTGTTGAAAACCTTGAAAACTCCTTGGCTTTTTTCTCCTATGGCCTCTCGGCTATATGTGTGAAAATGGAGGTGTTTTTGTGCTTTAGCAATGTGTGTTGGTGATATATGCATGAAAGTCAACAATTTAAATGAAAGTCAAAGTTGAAACTTTAGTATTTTTATTGTTTTCTTGACTTTAAATGCATTTTTTTGATCACCAATGTTCAAAACGATTATTCAACACCCAAGATAGCTCAAGTAAGTTATTTTTACGTGATAAGAAGTTTTACAATCAAACAATTTCACCCGAGTCGGCTTAAAACTCGATTTTCGCAAAAGTCAGTGTAAAAACCCTAATAAATTCCTAAGCTGATTTTAAAACCGTTTAAATCAAAGACAGGTCTATTAAGGTCCGTGGACTACATCTAGAAGGGTTAAAAAGACCAGTTTCAAAATTTTAGCAGACGTGTTTCGAAAATACTATTCACTAAAAATCGACGATAAAATTTCTGACTCCGTTTTTGAAGAAAATTTCATGAATGGACATTTAGCATGTTTTGGAAGTTTTGATATCAAAATTATCACATTCTAAGTCACATAGCACATAGACATGTCAATTCACGCAAAACGAGAATAAACATGCAAAACGAGACAGGATAGAAAAGGGGGGTTTCACATCTCCGGTTCCTAACGCGTAACCACACGATCTTTAGGTCATCCGGTGGCATGATTGTAATTGGTTTTTTGTACATGTCTGGGCAAGTATGATTTAATTGAACCATTAACTCAACTAAGACAAGTGAGGTGTGGTTCGTGTCACGCCCCGACCCGACCCCGCAAAAGGCCAAGCCCGGACCCGACACACGGACGGAGTCTCCTCTGTACAGCGGACGATCCGAAAACCCTAAAATCATCATAATACTTGCGAAAGCCATAAAACAACTCAAACAAGCCAACTTTCTTTGAAACATACATTTCTTATTAACCAACTTTGCAACCCAAAAATAATATGCATACTACACAAGTATTTATGCCACTAATCAATTCCATTAGCATGCATTTCCTTACTAGTCACAAGGGTATAAGTTTCCAACTTTACATTCTTTCAACTTATACAACATAAGACCGTAGAGGCCTCAAACTAGAAAATACATTCAAGGCTACAAGCCTCAATATTAAGCGACATCCACGCAATATACATAACAAGCAAGGCTTGCACAAAATCTGGTAACCAACCACCAGAAAAGCAGAGAAGTGCTATCACGGAAACACCTCCACCTGTTCCTCCTCCTCTATTACCTCGATAGGATCTGCTTCAACTACTCCTGTAAAAATATAGTATAGAGAGGAATGAGTAAAAACTATTGCTCAGCGAGGGCAATTGGTCTCAAGGACAGAGATGAGAGGAGTATGCAATGCAATTAGTCAAGCAATACATACAAATCATATAGAGATACAACAAAGCCAACAATAAAATAAGGCAAGTATTTAAAGCTGCAAACACTCATTCAAAGGATACGATACTCTTTTCACGAGCAACTTTCAAACACAAATTCGATGATGACGCGCCGGCCCAAACCACCTTATAACACCAGTTTGGAATACCCCAGAAGTATCCATCAACCTACGACCCAAAACTCCCTGGGAAGCAACCCAAGTGAGAAAAGGGAATAGCAGCGGAGCTAGAGCAACCAACACTGGTAACCCGAGGCTACCCAGAGAGGTTCATCACTCACGCGCGAGACACTATGCAATGCAAGACTCGATACAAGGTGATAAACAAGCGATAAAGCCACACGTGGGAGAATAACAAAGTAGGTTACTCTCACACGCAATAGCAACAATTGATAAGCATTTCAATCCAAAACAATTCAAACAAGTATTTCAAGCAACCCTAAGCATTCTATAGACATAAAATTAAGAAAACAAGCAAAAACACAAATCGGCCCCAACTATCAAAACACTACAATTTCCAAACGAGCCACGAGTTCTGGAAACTGACTTCACCAACCCTCCTAGGTCACCATAAGGCACGTCTAAAGACCCCGAAACCCTACTTAACCCTAGAAACCACGCAAAGTCCCGAAACCCTACTTAACCCTAAAAACACAAATCGGCCCCCTTTGCTCGTTTGAACTACAACTATATCAACCAAACACCCAACCAACGCCATAATCGCACCAAAAGTGCTTCCATGGCCTCTCGAAACAATGCCAACACGCAAAACGAGAAAATGCCAAACTCGACCCAAATGACCCCGACTTTCACCTAGGCTTAATTCCCATTTTTTTTCCATTACGCAACCCAAACAAACCATGCATTTAGGCATTCTAGCACACCTAGCACAATTCTACATCAACGGACGGCATAACGGAACAACTTCATCGTTCCAAGGGTTTACTATTCATAAAATACTATTCAACAACTACTTTAAACTACAATCTCAATATTTAACCGCACAAAATGTTAAAAAAACTATAAATACACGTTCTACAATTGCCAAGGAATATTCTAGAAGCATCAAAATGATTTAAACAAAAATCTACAGATAAAATCTAAAAATCATAAAGTTGATACACTAAACATTTAAATGCGCAAATAACATGATTCCCTCACCTTAGGCACTCCTAGTCGCTAGGAAAACAATGCTAGTCACCTCAGAAACCACCCCGCACGAGCTCACGCAAAGATTGACCGATTGGAAGGTTGAAAGGTTTTTTTTTTCCTTGGAAGCTCACGGCCTGCTCTCTGGATTTTCAGCTGCTATTTTTTTTATTTTGCTTTGTTTTAAGCTTATTTAAGTGCTAAGTCAAATGGTCAAAGGTCAAGCCTTGGTCAACTACTTAAAACTTGGTCAAAAGGCCTTATTTTGTGCATTTTAAAGCCATTTTAACTAAGGAAAGATTAATTATAGCTAGCAACAATTAAAATATAAAATTTAAGTCATCTAAATACTAGTTTCACTATTTGCTGAGGACTAGAAACCGTTCTCTAGCTATCGCTCCCTAAATGTAATGCACGTTGCGACGGCAAAAAAGTAACAATTAATTCACAAAGAATTTAAGGAAATATAATTTTCAAAATAATAAACAAGGAATTTTCACATTTTGGGCTAGGGTATTACACCCTCTCCCCCTTAAAACAATTGCGCCCACGCAATTCCTACCTGGTCAACAAACAACTCCGGATACTGATCCCGAACCTGGTCCTCTCTTTCCCAAGTTGCTTCCTCAAGCCCATGATGATTCCACAGAACCTTAATTAACGGAATATTCTTTCTACGAAGCTCCTGAACTTTCCAATCCATAATTCGAATCGGTTTCTGTTCATAAGACAACTTCTTTTCAATCTGCAAAGGCTCTGGTTCAAGTACATGTGAAGGGTCTGGATGGTACTTCTTCAACATAGACACGTGGAACACATCGTGCAGTCTCGACAAGCTCAGAGGCAAAGCTAATCGATAAGCCAAAGGACCTACCTTTTCGGTGATCTCATACGGATCCACAAACCTGGGACTAAGCTTCCCGCTCTTACCGTGCCGAATCAACCCCTTCCGGGGAGAAATCTTAAGAAACACCCAATCTCCCAAATCAAACTCAAGATCCCGACGGTGCTTATTCGCATAACTTTTCTGATGACTCTGAGCTGTAAGCATACGCTGGCGAATAAGGTGAACATTATCTACCATCTTAATCATCTCAGGTAACACAGTCGGATCAACTGTTCTCATCTCTCCAACCTCTTCCCAATATAACGGGGATCTGCATTTTTGACCATACAATGCCTCGTAGGAAGCTATACCTATAGTAGATTGATAACTATTGTTGTAGGCGAACTCCGCTAAATGCAAAAACTTCTCCCAATTTTTCTCAAAGTCTAGCACACATGCTCGAAGCATGTCTTCCAAGATCCTGATGGTTCTCTCAGACTGGCCATCAGTTTGCGGATGATATGCAGTACAGAAGCTCAACTTAGTTCCCATGGCCTCTTGCAACTTTTGCCAAAAACGAGATCTGAATCTGGGATATCTATCTGACACTATACTCTGTGGCACACCATGCAATCTCACAATATTAGCAACATAAAGTTCAGCTAGCTTATCAAGGCTATCCTGTTTGTTCACAGGAATAAAATGTGTAACTTTAGTCAAGCGGTACACAACAACCCAAACAGAATCACATCCTCTCGGAGATCTAGGAAGATCGGTCACAAGGTCCATTGTTATATGTACCCACTTCCATTGCAGAATCGACAACAGCTGTAGAAGTCCGGCTGGCCTTTGATGTTCAACTTTAACCCTCTGACAAGTCAAACATCTGGATACATACCCAGCAATCTCCCTCTTCATATTGTTCCACCAGAAGTATTGTTTCAAATCTCTATACATTTTTGTACTGCCTGGGTAAATCGTATACCTCGAATTATGTGCCTCGGACAGGATCTCATTCTTCAAAGTCGGATCATTAGGAACACATACCCTATCCCTGAATTTGAAGATGCCATCTGCATGTAATTTAAACTCTGACTCTCCCCCTTTTGATTTCTCTTGGATCTTTAAGATGTGAGGATCAGCCTTCTGAGCCTCTCTGATCTGTGCTAGTAACCCTGACTGAATCTGCAAACTAGCAAATCAAATCCCTACCTCAGTAGCTTCTGGTTTCCATGAACAAATTTCTTCCAAAGTCTCCCAATCCTTGATAATTAAGCTTGCAACAGTAGCCTTTCGGCTCAAAGCATCAGCAACAACATTTGCCTTACCTGGCACATAGTTAATAGAACAGTTGTAACCACCCAATAGCTCTAGCCATCTCCGCTGCCTCATATTCAGATCCTTCTGTGAAAAAAAATACTTGAGACTCTTGTGGTCAGTAAACATTTCAAATCTGCAACCCCACAAGTAATGACGCCACTTCTTCAAAGCAAACACAACTGCAGCTAACTCAAGATCATGTGTAGGGTAATTGACTTCATAAGGTTTCAACTTTCTGGAAGCATAGGCAATCACCTTACCATTCTGCATTAAAACACAGCCCAAACCCTCTTTAGATGCATCACTGTAGACAACGAAGTTCTTTGTTCCCTTAGGTAAAGCTAGTATAGGAGCTGTAGTTAATCTCTTTTTCAATTCTTAGAAACTGGATTCACATTTGGCATCCCAGTTGTAAGCAACTTTCTTCTGAGTCAACTGGCTCAAAGGCCCAGAAATTTTGGAAAAGTCTTTAACAAATCTCCAGTAGTAACCTGCCAATCCAAGAAAACTCCGAATCTCTGACACCGTCTCAGGTCTCTTCCAAGATGAAACAACTTCATTCTTAGCTGGGTCCACTGAAATTCCTCGATCTGAAATGATATGGCCTAGAAAAGATATCTGATTCAACCAGAACTCACACTTGCTGAATTTAGCAAAAAGCTTGTTTTCCTACAAAGTCTGTAGCACAATCCTCAAGTGTTGTTCATGCTCAGCCTCATTCTTCGAGTACACTAAAATGTCGTCAATAAAGATTACGACAAACTGATCAAGGTAAGGTCGGAAAACTCTCTGCATCAAGTCCATGAATGCGGCTGGTGCATTCGTCAATCCAAACGGCAACACAACAAACTCATAGTGGCCATATCTAGTCCTGAATGCCGTCTTTGGTATATCATCACTCCGAATCCTAAGTTGATAGTAACCCTGCCTCAAATCAAATTTGGAGTAAACACTCGCACCCTGCAACTGGTCAAACAATTCTTCAATCAACAGCAAGGGGTATTTGTTCTTAATCGTGACTTGATTAAGTCCCCTGTAATCAAATACATAACCGTAGCGTGCCATCTTTCTTTCTCACAAACAACACAGGTGCACCCCACGGTGAAGAACTAGGTTGTATAAACCCTTTTCTCAAGCAAATTCTGAAGCTGAATTTTTAACTCCTGAAGTTCAGTCGATGCCATTCTATAAGGACTCCTAGAAATTGGCGCAGTGCCTAACACAAGATCAATCACGAACTCAATCTCCCTATCCGGTGGTAAACCCGGTAATTCCTCGGGAAATACACCAGGGAATTCTCTAACAATCGGAACCTCATTCAAACTCAACTTATCGGTAGGCTGATTGATCAAATAAGCTAAGTAAGCTTCACAACCCTTATTCAACAACTTAGAAATCTTGATTGCTGATAAAAGAGGAATTCGGGCAACCCTGCAATTCCCAACAATCTCCAGTACCGGTAGGTCAGGAACCTGAAGATAAACGACCTTTGTTCTACAATCCAACTGAGCATAGTACTTCCCCAACCAGTCCATTCCCAAAATGATTTCAAAGTCACGGAATGGCAATATAATTAAATCAGGAGGAAATTTACGGTTCTCAATACATATATCACAAGATTTGCAAATAGACTCAGTAACAAATTTTGCACCCAAAGGCGTACTAACTTCAACTTCATGCGGCAATTTATCAATGAAAACATTCACAGATCGTGCACATGCAGGAGTTATAAATGAATGTGTAGCTCCGGGATCAATCAAAACTTTAACTGGCTGAGTATTGAGAAGAAATGTACCTTCCACTATAGCTGTAGTATCGGGTAGCTCCTCTGCATCTAGTGCAAAGACCCTAGCCTAAACCCTCTGTGCTGGACGTGCACCTGCAGCCCTATTCTGAACACCATGGCCTCCACCATGGCCCTGAACATTGTTATACTTAGGGCAATCTCTCACCCTATGGTCATCACTGCCACAACCCGTACATTTACCACTATTCCTCCAGCAGTTAGCCTCAATATGCCCCGATCGATTATAATAATTACACTGCTAATTTTGCCTAACTGCAGTGTTTCCTGTAAGTGCTGGGGCTCTAGCAGTAGTAGGAGCTGTACCTCCCTGCTGGGGTCTAGTCACAGCTGGCCTAGCCTGAATCTGCTGCTGTGGCTGATACGGACGTTGCTGAGTAACCTGTGCAGAAGTCTGATACTGCCTCGGCTGACTCTGGTTGCTCTGGCCCAAATGCTGCTTCTTACTCGGCTGACTGCTCTCAGCTAACATCTCAGCCTTCCGTTTCTCAAACTTCGAGGCTGCCTGAAATGCCTCGGGAAAAGTAGTGTAGGTCTGCCCAGTCAAATGCAACTGAATATCCATTCTCAGCCCACGGACAAACCTATGAATCATCCTCTTAGCCGGCCGTACCAACTCGGGCATATACCTCGACAGGCTAACAAACCTAGCCTCGTACTGTGCAACAGTCATATTTCCCTGCTTCAGGGCCACAAACTCGTCTTCCCTCCTTTCCATAGCCATCTCGGGAATATACTTATCCCGAAACTCACTCACAAAATCATCCCATAAATGTGGAACATCCTCACAATCCCACCTCAATCTGACAGTATTCTACCACTGCTTTGCATCACCCTCAAACAGGAATGACGTATAATCTATTCTTGCCTCATTAGTGTACCTCAAAGCAGTGAAAATTTTCTCGACATGGTTAATCCATCTCTCAGCCGCCTCATCATCCGGCTCTCCGAAGAACTTTCCCGGCTCATGCCTCAGAAATTTCTCTAATTGATTATTCTCAACTCTATACCCCTGTCCACCAGGATTAACTTCATTTCCCTGGGGATTATTCCTGTCCTGCCTCTGCTCATGCAGCACCTGTGTAATCCGGTCTACTACAGTAGTCATAGTAGCCATAAACTGCTCAGGCAACGGCTGCTGACCCTGTTCTGCTGCCTCTTCATCTGATCCTATACCTTGAGTACCACGACGTGGCGGCATAGTAGCAATTCACAATAGCTGGCAACATTTAAAAGCAGTTTATAGACAGAAATATAGCACATAAGATTAGATAACACTCAAGTCAATAACAATCAAACATTATAACACGCAATTCACATAACACAAGATTGAGATGCCAAACTAATTCACTTTAAACACATAAGCACTCTAAGTTCACAACGTCATGCTATAACATTTTCTTTCCACTTAACAATTATACAATAACATTCTAGCATTTTGGACCTTTACCCCACAGACCGAGAAACATATCCCGGCTCATGCAAGACTATCATGCTCTGATACCACCTAAAGATGTCACGCCCCGACCCGACCCCGCAAAAGGCCAAGCCCAGACCCAACACACGGATGGAGTCTCCTCTGTACCGCGGACGATCCGAAAACCCTAAAATCATCATAATATTTGCAAAAGCCATAAAACAACTCAAACAAGCCAACTTTCTTTGAAACATACATTTCTTATTAACCAACTTTGCAACCCAAAAATGATATGCATACTACACAAGTATTTATGCCACTAATCAATTCCATTAGCATGCATTTCCTTACTAGTCACAAGGGTATAAGTTTCCAACTTTACATTCTTTCAACTTATACAACATAAGACCGTAGAGGCCTCAAACTAAAAATACATGCAAGGCTACAAACCTCAATATTAAGCGACATCCACGCAATATACATAACAAGCAAGGCTTGCACAAAATCTGGTAACCAACCACCAACAAAGCAGAGAAGTGCTATCACGGAAACACCTCTACCTGTTCCTCCTCCTCTATTACCTCGATAGGATCTGCTTCAACTACTCCTGTAAAAATATAGTATAAAGAGGAATGAGCAAAAACTATTGCTCAGCAAGGGCAATTGGTCCCAAGGACGGAGATGAGAGGAGTATGCAATGCAATTAGTCGAGCAATACATACAAATCATATAGAGATACAACAAAGCCAACAATAAAATAAGGCAAGTATTTAAAGCTGCAAACACTCATTCAAAGGATACGATACTATTTTCACGAGCAACTTTCAAACACAAATTCGATGACGACGCGCCGGCCCAAACCACCTTATAACACCAGTTTGGAATACCCCGGAAGTATCCATCAACCTACGACCCAAAACTCCCTGGGAGGCAACCCAAGCGAGAAAAGGGAATAGCAGCGGAGCTAGAGCAACCAACACTGGCAACCCGAGGCTACCCAGAGAGGCCCATCACTCACGCACGAGACACTATGCAATGCAAGACTCGATACAAGGTGATAAACAAGCGATAAAGCCACACGCGGGAGAATAACAAAGTAGGTTACTCTCGCATGCAATAGCAACAATTGATAAGCATTTCAATCCAAAACAATTCAAACAGTATTTCAAGCAACCCTAAGCATTCTATAGACATAAAATCAAGAAAACAAGCAAAAACACAAATCGGCCCCAACTATCAAAACACTACCATTTCCAAACGAGTCACGAGTTCTGGAAACCGACTTCACCAACCCTCCTAGGTCACCATAAGGCATGTCTAAAGACCCCGAAACCCTACTTATCCCGAGAAATCACGCAAAGTCCCGATTTCCCCCTTTGCTCGTTTGAACTACAACTATATCAACCAAACACCCAACCAATGCCATAATCGCACCAAAAGTGCTTCCATGGCCTCCTGAAACAATGCCAACACGCAAAACGAGAAAATGCCAAACTCGACCCAAATGACCCCGACTTTCACCAAGGCTTAATTCCCGTTTTTTCCATTACGCAACCAAAACAAACCATGCATTTAGGCATTTTAGCATACCTAGCACAATTCTACATCAACGGACAGCATAACGGAACAACTTCATCGTTCCAAGGGTTTACTATTCACAAAATACTATTCAACAACTAGTTTAAACTACAATCTCAACATTTAACCGCAGAAAATGTTAAAAAACTATAAATACACGTTCTACAACTACCAAGGAACATTCTAGAAGCATCAAAACGATTTAAACAACAATCTACAGATAAAATCTAAAAATCATAAAGTTGATACACTAAACATTTAAATGCGCAAATAACATGATTCCCTCACCTTAGGCACTCCTAGTCACTAGGAAAACAACGCTAGTCACCTCGGAAACCACCCCGCACGAGCTCACACGAAGATTGATCGATTGGAAGGTTGAAAGGGTTTTTTTTTCCTTGGAAGCTCATGGCCTGCTCTCTGGATTTTCAGCTGCTATTTTTTTTATTTTTCTTTGTTTTAAGCTTATTTAAGTGCTAAGTCAAATGGTCAAAGGTCAAGCCTTGGTCAACTACTTAAAACTTGGTAAAAAGGCCTTATTTTGTGCATTTTAAAGCCATTTTAACTAAGGAAAGATTAATTATAGCTAGCAACAATTAAAATATAAAATTTAAGTCATCTAAATACTAGTTTCACTATTTGCTGAGCACTAGAAATCGTTCTCTAGCTATCGCTTCCTAAATGCAATGCACGTTGCGACGGTAAGAAAGTAACAATTAATTCACAAATAATTTAAGGAAATATAATTTTCAAAATAATAAACAAGGAATTTTCACATTCCGGGCTCAGGTATTACAGTTAGCATCATTGAAGATAAGGCATTTTTCTCATGTGAAAGCAAAAAAGACTTGTGGTGTCAGTGAAAGCTTAAGTTCCTTTGATGTGGAAGGGCTCATTGCCTTGCCAATAGAGAAAGTTTTTCCCTAGCTTTGCAGGCCCAATACCTCTTTCAGTAGTTACTTTAAGTTATTTTTGTCACGCCCCAACCCGACCTATAGAGGCTAGACTAGGGTGTGATCTAATCATTCTCGTTATTTTACGACTAAACCCGATGGACGAAGGTTAAAGCTTATCCTTTAGACTAGAATTCCAAAAGTTTTTTGAAAACCGGCAACATGACGGTTGTATTTAAGACCTTTTAGTTTGACCTAATTTTCAAACGGCTCAATTATCCCAATCATTAATCCAATTCCATTAAGGACTCCTATTTTGTCATCAAATGATATGCCTACTAGTCTATCTTGAAAGTCTCGTTTAGTTAATAAGCTTAACATGATAACTATGTCCCGTTTACTTGTCAATTTCCTATCATGCAAGTACCTATTATCTTTTAGTTTGCAAATGAGCACCTAAGTGAAATTAGATAGAATTAATTTAGTTGATTGTTCATCTAGTGGTTTGAATGCCTACGATAACTACTAATTAAGAAAACGAAAGCAAACAACCAAATAAAAAGTTCATCCGGTTATAGATAGTACAATCCTAGAATTAGACCCAAATTACAACGGGGTCATTTACATCAATAAAATTAATAGTTTGCGATCAAACACAACATCCATATAGCAACCACTTTCAGGCAAAGCACAAAAGTACGTAGTCACTCTAATCAATCATCAACAAGCACATTTATTTGCGGCCGACTTCAAATCATCCCCTTAACACGCCAAGTGGGTGTACTCCGGATGTACCCCAAAATCCTACGACCCAACTCTCCGAGGAAGTCTAGCCCTCAAGCGAGAGAGGGAATTGGACAATGGTAGTCACGGTTACACCGGCAAGACTGATGCTGCCCAGTGTGCTTGAACACTACCACTCCAGAATGAAAGGTTGCAACCTTGTATGCAATGCACATTTATGACATTTAATATATCACATTAGGAGGACAACAAAGTAGGTTGCCTCCGGACAGTTATAAGATTGCACATTGACAAGTAAACAAGCGAGACACGAATAGACAAGTAATTTCACTTGAAAAACATATGGAGTTATATGAACATTAAACGGGCAGCCATGTAATGCACGTAAATCAAGTCATATAACTCATTTCAACGTCCACGTAATCAAATAATAAGGTTATTCAACATTCGACAACAATCTACGTGGTTCGAATGCAAGAAATGTCTATTTGTTAACATGCAACGAATCAAAATCACATTTAGGGTTATAAGGCAACTACGGGCAGCCTACTAAATATATAATTACACTCAATATTGAAAGGATCAACACTTAGCAAGTTCGCCTAGTCACTAGGGTTTCCATTTCGTGCTTATGCGTGCAATTAAGCCCCAAGTCAACTCAAAATCAATCTCAAGCCATGCATCAATTAATTCAACATCCCCAAGTACTCAAAACAGTCCACACAATATGTCAATGCCACAATCCCAAGCAATTAATACTACAAGAGAAGTTACAACAAATTTTCTAAGAATATGACTAAATGAAACCCTCACTGCAATAGGCTATCTTCTCACAATCGTTAAGACAAGAAAAAAATCTCCAATTCCAGTGAATAAGATGTCAAATTAAAGCTTAAGACGTGAGCTAAAATCAGAAACAAACCTTGCATCATTTGGAGTTCGAGATCAATAGTTATAGCCAAAACAGTGGGATTGCACAAAACTGTCCAGATTTGCACACATTTTGATAATTGTCGTTTTTGAGGTCCTTAGGATCAGATTTAGCCTTAGTCCATTTCTGACAAAAATGTCCAGACCTAAAAAATATATCTACACACCAAATTTCATGCATTTTGGAAATCATTTACTAAGTCAAAACCGGTTCGGTCCACCAGGTCAGTGCATCTGCCAAAACCTGCTTCATTTTTCCAGACTTCCAGATTTGGACACATTTTAATGATTTGCCATTTTGAGGACATTAGAGTCAAAATTAGCTTTGGCCTATTTCTGCGAAAAATGTTCAAAACGGGAAAAAGTAGCCACCTACCAATTTGTATGTATTTTCAACATCATTTTCCTAGCCAAACTCACCTCGCAACAACAAGTCAGAGAGCTGTCACCAAACCCGATTTCATCTATCATCATCTTCAAGCCAAAATCTTGCCATGCATGGTTGTAAAAGCTTATGAACACACAAATAACTCAAGTACAGAAGTAAAGACATACATTTAAGAGCATGCATGTGGATTTTTGAAGGATTTTCAAAAGGTTTTAGCCCTCACCTTAGCGAATCAACAAGAAGATGCACAAAACTTGATGAAGCACAATTTTCTTCTTATTCCTTGCTTAGCCAAGACACCACCTGATTTCTCTCTATTTTTCCTAGCTTAGTGGCCAAGTTCTTAGTACATGCATGTGGTTAGAACAAGAAGAAAAGAAATGGAAGCTATCAACATACCAAAGGGCTGATTGAGTGTTCTATGAGCTTGCATGCATGTCTCTTTGCTTCTAACTTGCTTGGGCTGCCATGGCCGAGCTTGGGAGGGTCTTAGAGTGTCCTTGAGAGTTGTTAGGAGTCTTGGGAGCTCAAAGGTCAGCCTTGGTCGAAAATGGAGAGAGAATGAGAGAGTTTATGAGGAAAGAGAGAGTTTGAGAGAGAAATGATGCTTGTGTGTATGTGTGTTGGCCTTGAGCCTTTCAAATCTGAATTTTGTGTCACCTTTAGCATTTTTTTGAGTTGAAATGAAGCATGGCATTGAGAGGGTCGAAAATGAGGTGCTTGGGTAGGGTGTAGGTGAATTTTTTATGCATTGTGCTTAGTGCATGTGTCATAGAATGTCTAGGCTTTAATTTAATTGTGCAAAGTTGATCAAATTGCCTTGTTTTGGCCATGTAATGGAAGGGAGAATCTGAAATTTCAGATTCAAGTTAGTATATTTTGGATTATGATAAGTGTAGGTTTATAATAGTTTATTAGTTAGTTGAGTGTGATAGAATATTTTATTAGTTAGTGGGTTTTGTAGAGAATTTGAATTAGGAATATAATATTGGTTAGTGGATTGTGTAGGATTATTTTATTGTCTTGTGCTTTGTGTAGGATTCTTTATTGATTAGCGTGCGGGCACGCTTTCCTAGGTCTAGGGCATGCACTACGAGACACGCACAGAAATCAATACGGGGCACGAATCACGAGGTAGACACGAACTATGAGGTAAGGCACGTACTTCAAGATAAATGTACAAATTCTAATGCAAATGCACGTAACCCTAGGTGAATGAACATAAACCAATACAAGACACATAATTCAATGCAATGCAAGAAAATCGAGGTACGACTCTTAAACCTAGATTAAGACACGTAATTCAAGGTTAGGGCACACGAAAAGTGGTAACGCACGCAATTCGAAGTCAGGGCACGTAAGTCGGGGTAACACACGTTATTCGGGGTCGGGCCTCACACTTTTCCTTCTAGAGCAAGCTACATATAAAAGGTAAGGCTTTTTGTAAGTTAGTGCTAATGGGTTCCCAGTTGCTTTCCTGGGTGCTTGGGTTCTCCTTACAATCCCTGTTTTTTACTAGCCAGTATCTTAGTATCTTTTCTTGCTTCGAGTTGGGAGAGCCCTTACAAGCTGCAAGTTTTTGTACAACCCTTCAAGCTGAGAGTGCCATTACAACCCCTGGGATAGATGAAGTTAACTTGGAGAGCCTGGTTCTGCACCCTATGTAGGTAAAACCTCCTCTTTTTGCCTTTCTAATAGTAGTGACTCCCTCCCAGTATAAATATCAAGAGGGGAGGCTTAAGGATCTAATATCATAGGGCCCGGAGAATCAAAACATATTACTTAGGGAGTTTACTCTCATTGCTCTATCCATAAGGTTATTCCTGCTTACCTCCTATATGTAGGACTGCCAGAATAGGCACTTGTCTCTTTGAACTCCTTTATGGAGGAACTATCTTATTTCTAATGAATATATATATTTTTTGTATTTGAAAGAAGTTACCTTTCACTTAGCTCTTCTCCAAATTCCAATTAGACTTATGAGTTCTAGCTTTATGACCTTTTTAAAGGATTTTTTCCAACAAAAGGAGAGTTAGCGAAATAAAATGCCATCTTCGACATCCGGCGCAGAGCATCGCATCCTGGAGACACTTTTCAAAAATATGAGTACATAGAAAGTGCCATACTTTGGGAATAAAGAAGGTTATCTCTAGTTCTCGAAGGATTTCTTGGAAAATAGATTAGCAGCCCAGCCGATAAAACCTATACCATCAAAGCATAGGAACTAGTTTACCGAAAATGCTTTTTTAGTTAAGTCCAGATCAGAGTCACTATATTGAAGCGAAAAGTAAGTTGGGCTATCTGAGACTAAGACGGAAAGTTTGAAATATAGGAGTGTAAGTCTAGTTATAGTATACGAAGCGTAAATCCCCTAAGTTCTAGACCCGACTATCGTAGGAGCAGACCAAGAAGGAGGGATGAAATGCTTTCGCCTCAAAAGGCAATGGAGAGTTCAACTCTACCTAAGCTACTTTTCTTTTGGGAGATATTATGTCTTATCAACCATTGATGAAAGTCCGGGAAGCAGCTAATCAACATCTTCTTCTTCCTAAGATCGACTCCTCTTCTTCTCTTTTCGAAGTGTAGAAGAAATATCTTTAGTAGTCCCACTGTGAATTGAAAGCCTTACTCGCTGCGTATACTAGATAGTTAGAAAGAACTCCATTCGCACTTGGACTTCCCCTAAAGATAAGATATCCCATACCTTAAACCAGACTTCGCTACACCCAACAGTATCTTCTCCGCTGCCATTGAATCGAAAGAAAAGACGTAAGGAAACAAAATGAATCTCGAGGAAAGAGAGTTAGCTTTCCATGGAAGGAGAAGACTAAAGGACAAGATCTCTCACGGTTTGTCTTGCCCACAGGATTTCTTAACCTAGTTTGCAGGAACTTGATGTTAAGTAAACTCCAAAGAGAACTTTCAAATAAATGCTATTGCCTTAGCTTATCAATTTCAATTCAACTCTATGGTTAGCAACTACCATATAAAGCACTTTAGAACAGTATTGGTCTAACTGGATTTAAGTTGAGCTTCTTCTGCAACTGGCTGATCGGATGGAAATAAAGAGGGAAGGACTTTTGTTTAACTTACAGACTTACCGCTATAATAAAAATAGGCTTGCTCAGAACGGGAAATGAATGCCTTAAAGAAAACTCCTACTTAATGACTTGCATCGTCTATTCTCTTATCTGGCTTGACCACTTGTGTACGTAAAGTATATGTGTACGTGGCCGATGAATGGGACCTACGCGGGATAGAGATTCCTTAAATGTAATGTCTCTTTTCTTACTTCGGAGGGTAAACACTGTAACCAAGCAAGTAGGCAAAAAGCTCTTATAGAATACTATCTTATCTAGAGTTCCCCTAGGAAACGTATTCTACCTCGTTGGACCGTATTCGCTACTATCCATAGAAAAAGAGGCCAAAACAAAATTACTAGCTACCTATTATTATAGGATTCCTCCAAAGCATACTATAGCAGTGCTAAATCAAAAATCTTACCAGGGAAGGAGGCGAAAAGGGTGCCTTTTTATAACTCTCTTGTGCTAGACCCTTACCTACTACATAGTCTGTTGATTAAGATGTGGGCAGATGATGATTTTGATTGCACTTCAACTTATAAGCCCACCAATTTCCACCTTAGCTTTCACCAACTAAATGAAAGGGAACTACTGGCACAAGTAACATTTTCACTATGAACTTAATAAACACTTCCTTACCGGCTACGCACTAGGATCCCCGGTACCAGATCGTACCATCATAAACGACTACCCTTTTTGGTTGTGGTGTTGTATTTCCACCTTGAAAGCAAGCAGCCCACCCACCAATAAAGCAGTTTTGTGCGTAAGCCCCTTCCTGTCATTGTAGGTATATCCTTCCCGTTCAGATGCAAGAGGATGTCTGCTGGGTCCTGGTACTACTGGAAAAAACTTCTACTTATCGGGAAACACCACTACCTCAAGTAGATTTCTCTATTTGGAGATATTGACTATTCTTCAACCATTTTAGCAAGCCCTCCCTTCCCTCTATTACATAGACCCTTGCCTTTAATCTCCTTTCGTCAACTCAACTCGCGACCTAACTAGCTAGTCCGACTTTGCTCTCCCCATTGGATGGCATGAATGCCAGACTTTATTCAATAGAAGAAATATCTTAATATCTTTAGCTCTTGGGGCCTGTTTAGAGTGGTAAGCGCAGTTAAGGCAGACTTCTGATAATCCTATATCTTCATAGGTGAGATCAAAAGCGTAATATATAAGAAAGCAAAATATCTCTTCTTAATCTACTTCTTCCACAATTTATTCACTATCAAAATAGCTTTCTTCATTCGCTACACCTTCTGTTGGATCCATGGTCACCATCAATCCTTATCTAACTTAAGAAAATAGTCAAACTTTGTGATTCCGATATCTCAAAAGGAAAAACCTTTTCTTGCCTTCCCCTTCTCTGCTTTTCACACTTCTACGACGTAGCCCAAAGCAGCTTAATGGTCTCACCTCTTTTTGCCCTATACTAAGACAACAAGCTCCATGCCTTATTATAGCAATAAAGTGGTAAACCCCTTGGTGCGGTGCAGATAACCACTTGTGCCTTCGAGCGAGAAAGAGTAATGATAAGGACATCTAGTCTAAATGCTTATGCTTCCGCCAAAAAGGTCTATACCCTTGAATGTAATCTTTAGGGATATAAACCAAATGTCCTGCCAAATTAGTTTTACCTTCTCTATCTTCACTCACGGATAGCCCACTTTGAATTCAGTGAATATACTCAAGGAATTGAAGGCAAATAGGATAGATACTGCCTCTTACCTGCCGATCCAATTACCGATTGGTAAGCAGACCGAGTAAGAAGACACTTTCTAATGATTTACATTTGCCACTGGCCGACTTAGTCACAAAGTTGAGATCCACATTTAGCTCTATCTTACGAAGCATAGGGTCTACCATTCAACAACTACAGTGGTCCTCTCGGAAGGATCTTGACACCCTCACCCATGCTCTTGGCTTTCGCTTCTCACTGATTTAGCTTATGATTAGGTCAGTCTGAAGCATTGGTTTTCTGCCTTAAGCTCGCTTCTAACTGTCCTACTCTCCCAAGTCTGTTTCGAATCTAGATGACCTACTCTTTTGACTAGCTTACTGCTGGATCGCTTAGGTCTGCGATGATTGATGCATTCTAGACATCAGCATTCTATAACTACTGCTTTTGTTCTCAATCTTCTTTCCAATTGGAAAGACTTAGCTGCCTAGCACATTCTTTCCTTATCTAATGATATAGATAGAAAAGTCTTTATTGTCTAGCCTTAGGCTAGGAGAGTGATAATTGACTAAGGACTGATTCAAGCCCCTCACAAGGTGACAGAGTAGACTTCTAAGCAAGATTGAGTATAGACTGAGGTCTGAGTGTGAGGGTGCTAAGGCCTGCTTTCCCTCTGCCCATTGCCCCTACTTTTAGTAATAATATGCTATTAAGCCCTAAAAGCTTCTCTTTAACCCATGAGAAAATAAATCCCGAACCAGGAAAGACAGAAAGGGATAGCCACCCTCGCCTCAATCTAATGCTAATGCCGGCTTTGAATGGGCCTTGAATGCTGTCGGAGTGAATGGGATTTGAGGGTTATCCTTACAGGTGAGCTACTTCAACCTACTGATTCACTACTATCTTCAACAGACCTGGGGTTTGCAACCATCGTACCTATGCCCTCTTTCTCATTCCGATACCCAAGACTTGTGATTAAAGAAGTGGGTTGGCAATGGCTGACTAACTTGAATGATCAAAGAGGTTTCTATGCTATCACTCTATCATTAAGACAAGTTTACCACATGCCCCATTTTCTAAGCTTCCCACTCTGCCTTCTAATATAATAGAAATAGTTAGGTTGTTTACATACTATTGAGGATAGTGCTCGCTTCTGATCTTTGCTCTCTAAACCATGCCCTTCCATAATGAAATATCTCACGGAGAGAGGTTATGTTCTATGAAATAAGAAGGTTGACGAAATCTGGGCGAACAAATAAAGGGAAGCGAAGGCAATAGGAAGAGGACCGTTAGTTACAGGATTTGGGCTTTGCACCAAGTCTTAAAGAGATGAGAGGGCCTTTCTAGAAACTATAGTTTAGGACTCTTAAGTACGAGTTAATGATTTAATAGCCACTTTTAGGGCTCCTTCTCGGGCAAGTGGAGTACTGATAGTGAGGGGCAGCTAGAAGGCTTGGAGTAAATCCTGATGCGAGTGCATCCGCCTTCATAAATCCACAAAAGTGCCCTCCCATAAATTCTCAAAATCTATATGCCAGTCACAATACTTATATTAGGTGGATCATGATGCAGAAACTGAGGCCCGAAATGCATAGAATATTGCCATGGTTTCTCAACCCCCGTCTTCATCTTTCGAAATATACTACTCCATGAGTCCCGTAAGGGAAAGAATACATGGCCATTCCTCGATTCTCGGCACCATCGGGTCTGCTTCTTCCCAAGCATCATCGTCATCTCAGCTCTTGCCATTTCAACCCATATCTAATGTAGTCCACAGCTCACCCTAAAGCCTACCAGCTTTCCAGGCCATTTAGTCCCCGTCATTCCACTTTAGTTTACCTCCAACCACCTCGCCTCTATAACTTAAGGCCAAATATCATTCCCCCTGGATGATGGACGAGTATGCGGAGAGATTAAAGAAGGTTTAGGATTTTTGGATGAAAGGGCAGGGCCCATTTCAACAATTGAACAGGGGAGGAGAAAGCCACAGATACATAGGCAAACCTATCTTGCGCAAGTATCCGTGTAGAACTCGACATACATGAGGCTCCTAATCGATTTGACAACCCCTTGTTGGAGAAAAGAGTTCAATAATATATCAAACACAGGCTTTGGACTATGAACAGCTACCCTTGTAATGAATACAACCGGGGGATGATGTCATAAACAAAACAAACCTACCTAACTACTAAATTCCAATCAAACAGAAGTAAACCTGATCAGCCTTTACTTTTGAATTCGCCATGGAAGAAAGAACGATTGTTTAGTCTCAACAACTAGAACATAATCCCACAGAGAATATAAGGAATTTAGATGTTCCGTTGACATAGAGGGGAAGCCAACCTAGGGAGGTGACACAGACCTTTCAACGCGGTGGGAAGACTAAAAGAAAGAAGCAAGATACGGGAAGTTGAAATCCACTCTATCAATGATAGAATTCAGAATAACCAAAGTGAAATCTTACAAGAAGATCTACCACTTGAACAGTTCTACAATAATGAAGAAAAAATGATTGATAGGGGTAAGCGAGTCCACCCAGAACTGAGAAACTCGTAATCAGAAAGTGAGTCAGTGAAAACTCATTTCCAACAAGAAATGAGGAGGAAGAGGATCGGTCAAAATGGCTAGTGATTCTAACTGATACATTGAAATTGCCTTCCCTATTTATAAAGTACTCAAGAGACAAAAAAGACCCGGTCAGGATGAACCGGTTATCTTATGAAGAAACTTCTCCTAGAACATATTCGGTTTAGGAAACGGAAGAAAATGAAAAGGATAATAGAACAAGATCAGATTGACTATTATTATAGGAAATTCCACTGGGTAGCCCAGCCGACTAAGCCAAGGATACCTACTAGAGTCACTTTCAGTTGTGTTTATCCCTATTCCAACACCCCATTAATAAACTCGAAATTGGCCTGATTTAGAAGAAGAGAATGAGTGCCTCGCTTTCCAACAAAGAAACTAATGACTCCTTACTAGAGAAAATTGGGCATACCAAAAAACTCTGGCTCATTGATTGACATCCCCAATCTATATGCACAAAGATTATCCCGCATTAAAAAGGCAGGAACTAACAATTTGGATATGTAATGTTTATACATGGGGGATTCTAACCAGATTAGACTCACCCTTAACTAGATAAGGATAAAAGGGCGGTCGAAGATCTGTTGATCGTCTCATGTCTACATTTAGAGAACTGCTCAGTATAATCTAACTGGAATTAAAGAATTTGGTTTTTACCTTGTCTAATCGACAAGATTGAGTAGAATTCGGGAAATGACCGGGAAGGTATCATGGAGAATGAATCTATCTTACTTGAATCCATTCCTACCACTACTTGGAAGGGCTGATCATAGACCTATATTAATGACAAGCAAGGATAAGCCCTCTACTTTTGAGGATGGATCAACAATAATGGTTTTTGAATGCAAAATGTATACAATTGATTGAGGAAACTTGGAATGAAACTTTCATGAATTTGAAAGCTCCTGCCTACTGCTACTAGTACTAGTAGCGCAATTCAACAAATGACTAAAGGCCCTACATAAGATTCAAATGTCGAATAAAATGTCAGTACAAAACAAGTAGAAAACACGTGAATGGAAAATGAAGATTGGAAGCTCAGCTTTAAGTCACGAAGGGTAGGGGAGCCGCTGCGCCTACAATCTTGACAGTTTTCGTTAAGAGGTTTTTTCTTTTTTCCATGCATCTATTAAGAAATGCGGAATCCACACTTTCATCAATTTGAAATGCCCAACAGGCCGGGTTTTGGTTCATCATGAGGATATAAGGACAGAAGTTATGAAATTGTTCTCACACTTATCCATCTTATCAAGCCAACAACATATAACAGCAGTCCATCAAATATTTAAAAAGTTTTCAGGGAAAAAAATTATTCAATCTGGTAAGTAATCTATCAACAACAGGGGGGCTATTCATAGTAAAAAATTAGACGACTAGATGGATTCCTACTGAACTTCAACTTCTACTTGGTTGATTAACTCAGGGGCAGTGCTGCTGTGAGGCCCGACCCCGAATAACGTATCTTACCTTGATTTACATGCCTTACACCCAGAATTATATGACTGACCTTGGATTATGTGTCATGTCTTGGTTTACGTGCATTATATTACAGAGTATGATTTCGTCTCGAACCACAAGCCTTAACGTAGGATTAGGTACACTAGTATTGGGTTACGTGCAATACCTTAGATACGTTCCTTGGTTTTCGTGCTTGCCTCGTCATATGTGCCTTCTCTTAAAATCGTGTGCCTTAATCCTCAATTTACATGCGATACCTCGATTGTGCACTAACCTTGAACTGTATATTTTTACCTTGATTTAAGTGTCATACCTTGATTTACGTACATTGCATTGAATTATGTGTCTTGCATTGGTTTACGTGTATCACCTAGGTTTGCGTGCATTTATATTGGAATCCATGCATTTATCTAGAAGTGTGTGCCTTACCTCATAGTGCATGCCCTAAACCTAGGAATGCATGCCTGCACGCTAATCAAGAAAGATTCTTGCACAAAGCACTGGACAATAAAATAATCCTACACAATCCACTAACCATTATTAACTTCCTAATTCAAATCCTACAAACTTCACTAACAATAAAATAACATTAAATTATTCCTACATTTTCGACTATCTGCGATTCTATTCGTAAATCAAATTCATCTTCAAACATTCTTATATTTTATTCTACCTAGAATCCCTAAATGCCCAATATTCTCTTACAATTCCCTAAACCCTAAGCCTTTTTTTCCTACTATTTAAACATTCCACTATAAACTAATAACTAACACAAGACACAATGCAACCTAGAATAGACAAAGCAAAAGACAACCTTGGCATTTGACTAGGCCATTTTCAGCCAACATACCCTACACACAATCAAAATTCAAGTCATGCTCAAAAACAACAAAAACCTAGCCTCATAAGCTTCCTAGGCCAAGCACACACACACACACACACTAAAACTTTTATTTCCTCTCAACTCTCTTATTCTCTCTCTCTATTCTCGGCCCTAGCTCCTCCACCAACAAGCTTGTGCTTCCAAGACTCATGCAAGCTCTCATGGACCCTCAAACTCTAGGCCATAGCAAGAATTCAAGCTAGGATAGTTCCTAGACACTCCATTTTTGGCCAAAGGTAAGTTTGATGCTACATTTTCTCATTCTTTTGGTCTTAAGCACATGCACACTTCCTACACCAACTAACTAAACTAGAATTTAAGGAAAAGTCAAGATACCACTCGGCCAAGCTAGGAAAACAGGGGATTTGGCACCTTCAAGGGCATTTCACAAGTTTTTCTTGCACTGTTGCTAGGATTTGCTAAGGTGAGGGTTTAAATCTTTTCAAATGCTTCAAAATCTCACATGCATGCACTTATATGACTGTATTTACTCTTGAAGGCCATGTGCGTGTGTCTATATGAGCATATCTACCCTTGCAAGGCTTGAAACTTGATAGAAATATGGAAATATGAAGTTATGTTTCTGGCAGCTTTCTGTCTGATTAGAACGAAATGTTTTTGACTAGAAAATGGTATTAAAAATGCATGAAACTTGGTGAGTCACTATATTTATTAGTTTTTGAACATATTTTTTAGAAATAGGCTAAGGCTAATTTTGCGTTTAAGACCCCCAAAAATGGAAAATATAGTAATGTGTCTAAATTTGGACAGTTTTACGTGGTCTCCCAGTATTTGTCATATATCCTAAGTATGAACTCGAAATGCAGCGAGGTTTGTTCCTAGATTTAAAGAACTTTCAAGCTTCTATTTGACATTTGATTCACTGAATTTGGAGGTTATTTTCTTGGTTAACCGAATAAGGAAAAATAGGCTATTGCAGTTGGGTTTTGTTTGGAAACTTGCTTTAAATCATATTGCAATTGTACCTTGAGGTATTGAATGCTTGGACTTGTGGAACTTAGGAGTTGCATGTACTGTTTTGGTTGGTTGAGATTTCTCAATTGACTTGATGCATGACTTAGGTTCGTTATATGACGGATTCTTGTCTAATTGTATGTGTAAGCATGAAATTGAGGCCCTACTACACATGCATGCTTCCTAAGTGACTACCCTATGGTTAAAATGGATATATTTGAGTTTTTTTTATAGGCTGGCCATGAACTGTTTAGCATGTTATTGTTTGATTCTTGATAATATCTTGGAAGATTGGTGGTGATTATTGCATGTGGTTATGTATTTGAAGCCCTTAGTCGGTTCAAATGCTTGTTTGAGGTAATCACTATGTATTGCATGGCTTTAATTGATTTATATGAGTAGCGTAGTAGGCTGCCCGGAAATTTTTAAATACTTAGGACAATGTTCCATGTTGATTTTAAGGTTGAATGTGGTTGAATCATAGTGGTAAACATGTATATGATGTCTTTTGATGATTTCGTGTTCGTATCGATCGATTTCATGGCTTGCATGTGGTTTTAATGATGATATTTGCAATGTTTCAAGGCTGTCCAATAATTGTTAGATATGTATGATGATGATCTAAGTGTTCCTTGTAGCTAATAGTTGATGAAACTTGCACCCAAGCATGAACCTAAAACCCTAATTGCAAACTAGGTCTTCTAAGTGTTAAATCATGCTTTACATAACTTATAATTGAAGTTTTAATTGAAGTTGTGTACAGCCTGGAAAAGTTATTATAGCCTCATGCATGAATTATATTGATTACGAGGTCATACGTTAACTATTCTTGCACCTGGTCTTGAATATGATATTATCACACTTTTGTATACTTTTTTATGTGTTATTGAATTGTTAAAATATATTCTATGGTTTATTTTGAACAAGATTACTTGGTTTCCCATGAAAGTTTAATTTCTTTCAAATTGATATATGAAATGATTATATATTCTTACAATAAGTTATGTGTGAATATGTCAAAATGTGATCATATACTTGCTCGGAGGAAACGTACTTTGTTGACCTCATAATGTGAAATGTTAAATGGCATAAATGTGCATTGCATACAAGGTTGCAACCTTTCATTGTGGCATGGTAGCGTTTCACGCACGCTGGGCAACATCGGGCTTGCCGGTGTTACCATGACTACCATGGTCCAATTCCTACTCTCGCTTGAGGGCTAGACTTCCTCAAAGAGTTGGGTGGTAGGTTTGGTGTACAATCCTGAGTACCCATTTGAGAGTGATAAGTGGATGATTGATGCCGGCTACAACAATGGTTATTGGAAATGATTTTGAGAGCAAATGCTCACTGATTGATCTTGAGAGCGAAAGCTCACCGCATGCTTGAAATGATATGGTAACTGTATCTATCTTTCAATTTGATTCTTATGCTATGTTTACGTTCTTATTTGTATTACATGACATATTTTCAAGGAGTTTTCACAAGTTAACCGAAAAAGGATTTCAAAAACCTTGTCACTTGTCCCCCCTGCTGAGTTCATAAGGACTCACCCTCTTCTGTCATTACAGGTGAAACGGATTTGGATCAGGTGCTTGATGTGAATGTGCTAGTTGATGAATCTTTGGAATGACTAAGTGCATTTACGTGATTTTCATGAACATGGATACTATTAGGGATATTGTGTTTGATTGCAGACTGTTTATTTTGTTGATGTAAATGACCCTCGTTGTAATTTGAGGTCAAATTTTGGTTTGTACTAGCTATAACCGGACGAACTCTTTATTTGGTTATTTGCTTTCAATATCTTGAATAGTAGTTATCGTAGGCGTTTAAACCACTAGGTGAAGAATCAACTAAGTTAACTCTATCTAATTTAACTTAGGTGTTCATTCGTAAGCTAAAGGATAATAGGTACTTGCATGATAGGAAATTGACAAATAAATAGGATATGGTTGTCATGCTAGGCTTATTAACCAAATGGAACTTTCAAGATAAATTAGTAGGCATATTGGTTGATGACAAGGTAGGAGTTTTAGATGGAATCAGATTAAAGATTTGGAATTTTGAGGTGTTCTAGAAATTTGGTCAAACCAAAGGTCCTAAATACAGTCGTTATGATGTCGTTTTTCCAGAAAAAATTTGGAGTTCTAGGCTAACAAATAATCATTAATCATGGTCAACCAGTTATAGTCTTAAAGTAATAATAATGGTTTAGGTCATACCCTAGTCTAGCCTCCATAGGTTGTGTTGGTGCATGACACTTATAGATTAGAATAGTATCAGAGCGTAGTTATCGTATTAGTCGGGTTCAACTCTCGGACCGTGGGTAGAAGCCCTAAGGTAATTATGATGTCTTGTGTATAAGTGTTAATGTGTGCTAATGTGCTTTAATTGCTTTGAGCATTGAATATGATGTGCATTTGTGGTCCATATGTATTATGTGTCATGCACACCAACACATTAGTGCCCTCAATAATGAATGCATGCTTTTATACTCCTTCTTTGATACATGTGCATGTTATATAACCATGAATGACTGGTTATACACATAAATAGTTAGGATTAGGACTTTTAGGGAAGAGAATTTATGCAGGAAGAATGAAAAGGCTCGGTTAGAGATTTCTCGCATCTTTACAGGTACTCGATGGATCGTATGTATTATTGGATATGCATATATAAAATGCGTAGCACATGTATAATTGTTGAGATAAAGTTATCTCCTTATATTTGGAATACCTATACCTATGATTAAGTTATCAATTTTATAGCTATGAAGTTCTTGATTCCGTTAAACCATTCTTCTAATTGTGGTTCAAGTATAAAGGTAAGGACGTATAACTTTCCTTAGATATAAGAGTATAGTATTGGACATGTGGAGTAGTATCTATATATTCATATACTTATAATGGAAGTTTGACTTAGGAGTTGCTTTTGAATCAAATTCTTATATCTTAAATTGGTGTAATAGACTATTTGTATGATTGAATCCTTACTTGATTGGAATTCAGTATTGATGATTCTAAAATGGCGTATACTAGCAAGTTTCAAGTTCACTAAATGGTAAGATCGTGACCTAGAAATTAAGAGATGAATTCGTGGAAGTTGGCGATAGTTACTTTTAGAGGTTAGATTATTAAGACATGAATAGTGTATTTAAGTGACTTAACAATGGATAACCTCAAGACATGTAGGCATCTTTGGAGACTGAGTTTGACAAGGTTGATGATTCTTTAGTATAATAAGATATAAGGATGTTGGGATCGAGGAATTCACGTAGCTAGAACTTGTGTTCGGAAGACTACACCTAAAATGTTAGGTCAAATAGAAGTGTAAGGTATTGAATTATGCATTAGATGACTAATGTTGCTAAAGGTCCTAAGTTGGATATTGGTGATATTAAGAATCATGGTATTTGTAACGCCCCGATCCCTCACGAGATCGGAGGCTCTAAAGACCATGCTATTCTCAACCCAATACCAAGCCCGGTCACAAAATTTTTCCTAATGGTTAAGTCCGGACCCGACACACGGACAGAGTCTCCCCTGTACCGTGGACATTCTGAAAACCTGTAAACACTCAATAAAGCCACAACATAACAAGACATTCATTTATAACTAAAGATCTTAGCTTTAAGGCCATCCGAGCCTTAAGACATACAAAGAGTTTAGATACAGACAAGCATGCATTCATAACTTAACTTCTTTACAAAACCGCTTATCATGCCACTCCATGATAGCTTTTAAGTATTCTTAGAAATTGAAAACAACCAGTCATTCACTCCCAAGCATACGAAGAAGCTAATAGTAGAAATATAAGTTATTACATGCCATGGTTCTAAATTTACCACTACAACATCTATCCCTCAATTTGCAAACTATATAATATACACATATCACTTAGGTTACAAAATAGAACATAAAGTAAAGAAAACAAGTCCTACTCTCATCAACAAGAACATAGTCCACCTCAAGCAACTAGACACAGCAACTAATGCAACTCCTCCAACTGCGCCACCTGAAACATGTTAGCGAGGTATGAGCAACCACTGTTGCCCAGTGAGGGATAAGGTCCCGGGGCATGCAATGCGACAAGTAATACAGTTAACAACAATAACAATTGAGCAAATCAAGAAACAAAGATAGCTTAAATAACCACATATTTGAAAGGATACATTTCTCATAACCCCTATACACCAATCTTCACTGGTCTTCATTCACGATCCACGAACCACGATCACGATCACGATAAGCCGGCATAACCCCAAACACTCCAGTGGGTGTACTCCGGATGTACCCCGATAATCCTACGACCCAACATCCCCTGGCAATCTCCTGACCAGGCGAATGAGGGACTAGGGCACGGAGTTTGAATATCCACTGGCAAGCCCTCTGCCGCCCAGCCGATATTCAACACATCCGCCCCTGACACTATGGTTGCGCAACCACTATGCAATGCACTTAACAATGGCAAGTTAATAGCAATAATATAAGCATTAACACATAGGAGGATCAACAAAGTAGGTTGACCTCGAGGCAGTTAGAATAGAAGCAATTATATAAGCTAATAAGCAGTTTTACAAAGGGACATTTACAAAATAAGCATAGAATCATACCAAAAGCTCCAAATCAACTTGAAACCACATATAAACACTCAAGAAGTCATGCCATGGGTTTAGAAGTGTGAGTCAACCGAAATTGCACCTAAACCCCTTTATTTTTCAAACTATTTCTCTTCCAAACCAAGGTTAATGATTCCATTTTCAAGGGAAACTCTCCCAACCTTCTAACTAACCCTCAAGGTACCCTCTCAACCCTCTAACTCATTCAAACGCTCGCGATTACCCCGAAAGCCCCAAATTCTCTCTTATGGCTTTAAACTACACATACCTTATCCGGGCTTCAAACAAGGGTTATCAAAGCTTCTATAGCACCTAGGTAGCCTAAGAATACTAGAAGTGAAGCCCGAATCCACCCGGATTCGCATGAACCCTGAAACTCCTTTGTTAAAGTCGGCTATTTCACGTTTTATGCGATTCTAGAGCAATTCAAGTGCACGGGGCTATTAGACTACATTCATTAGCACCTAAGGCATCTATTAGGACTGTTGAATCAAGCTAATACGTGCAATTACATAAAACCCTAGAAAAACGTCACTATTCACCTCATAAATTCAAATGACGATTCCAACCGTTTAAAATGCGAACTAATAGCTCAAATGTGTTCTCTAGCACTTATATACAAGGTATAATAGCATAGATAAGCTTTGCAATAGCATTTGATAACATTTTCAACAAATCAAGAAAAATGTAACATTTTAGATATGGATAAAAAGTCATGAAAACCCTCACCAATTGCGCGTAGGAACTCTCGGGAGGCTAGCAAACACCCTAAACTACTTGCTCCTAGCTTGGCTTGGCTTGGCTTGAAGATTTGATGAGCAAAATCCTCTCATTCTCCTCCTATACTATTCTCGGATTTGCTACAGTAATTCCTGCATCTTCTCTTTTTTTTTTTTGTGTTTTGTTAAGTTATGAGCTAGGTGGTGTTTTATGAGCATATATATTAAATGGGATCAAGTTAGGTTCTTAGTGGTCTACTAAAATGAACGTTGATAACCTTAAAACGAGCCTAAGGTGAAGAATATATGCTAGCTAATTAAATTACTAAGTTATGTTACGTAACACTATTCATTGAACCATTAAAACATTTTCTAAACGAGTGCTCCTATCGCTCCTAGCTCAATTGCACATTTTTCCCATTCCTTTAACAATTAATATGATTTAATAAAAATGCTAATTCACTAATATAATGCAGTTTAAAAATGGAATGAATAGTGATCAAGAAAGACAACAGGTAAAGCACATAATTTAATGCGCAATTAATGGATGCCACATTTAAAAATGTGTACGGTAGAATCTCGGGCGTCACATCCTCTCCCCCTTAAACAAATTGCGTCCACGCAATTCTTCTTCACAAGGGAACTTCACAACAACTGAAAACCAACTCCGATTACTCGTCATCAGTTGCTAAGCAAGAATACCATATACGAACTCTCGTGGGAGCTCATTAAGAAATCCCAGTAGTATTGCCTGCGAACCTCACGTAATAAGGCCAAATAAAGGCTCCAATAGATATGCTACTTCGAAATCCAAATAAGAATCCCGCTGGTACGAATACCATAGAAGAATAGAATCTCAACTAACAGTGGCGAGAAAATACCAATAAGAATTTAGAGTACAAATACCGAAGATAATTCCATATAATAAGGCTGATTAGAATCCCAAACTAAGTCTTCCGAGTAATACCAGCAAGAAAATACTAGAAGAATACTCAATAAGAAAACCGAGAGAACGGTCATATAGAAATCCCAAAGGAAGCCATTCATTTCTGACTACTGAGCGTAGAAGAATGCCTTGGAAGAAATCCCAATAACTGAGCTCCGCTTACAACATTCTCATTCCCGCTAATCCACACAACTTGGAGGGCTTGTTGCTAATCACTTCTCTTCAGGGGGAGGAAGAAGTCTTTCTTACCATTTCAACGGGACATGTATGAATGCCAAGATATCACATTTACACATATATGTTTTAAACTATTATGCAAACATGTTTATATAAGAGTTTATGAAACAGTGTAATCATCAAAGTCATTCAAGCACGACAATCAAGTCCATTATAACACAACTCAATCAAATACATTCAAATACAGACATTACAAGCAACAGTTCAAGCAATTAATAATTCACGAAGTCAATTTGATGCATAACTAGCCACTTTACTTCACTTAGCACACATTTAGCACGTAACACATAATTATATCACATAGGTGCACACATTCAATACAAGACACACAATCAAACATGCAGGCATACACTTTTAAGACACACACTTAATCAAGCACACACGCAAGGGTTACTACCCGACAGGCCGAAGACCCTGTCCCGGCTTAGAGCTAACTAAGCTCTGATACCACCTGTAACGCCCCGATCCCTCACGAGATCGGAGGCTCTAAAGACCATGCTATTCTCAACCCAATACCAAGCCCGGTCACAAAATTTTTCCTAATGGTTAAGTCCGGACCCGACACACGGACAGAGTCTCCCCTGTACCGTGGACATTCTGAAAACCTGTAAACACTCAATAAAGCCACAACATAACAAGACATTCATTTATAACTAAAGATCTTAGCTTTAAGGCCATCCGAGCCTTAAGACATACAAAGAGTTTAGATACAGACAAGCATGCATTCATAACTTAACTTCTTTACAAAACCGCTTATCATGCCACTCCATGATAGCTTTTAAGTATTCTTAGAAATTGAAAACAACCAGTCATTCACTCCCAAGCATACGAAGAAGCTAATAGTAGAAATATAAGTTATTACATGCCATGGTTCTAAATTTACCACTACAACATCTATCCCTCAATTTGCAAACTATATAATATACACATATCACTTAGGTTACAAAATAGAACATAAAGTAAAGAAAACAAGTCCTACTCTCATCAACAAGAACATAGTCCACCTCAAGCAACTAGACACAGCAACTAATGCAACTCCTCCAACTGCGCCACCTGAAACATGTTAGCGAGGTATGAGCAACCACTGTTGCCCAGTGAGGGATAAGGTCCCGGGGCATGCAATGCGACAAGTAATACAGTTAACAACAATAACAATTGAGCAAATCAAGAAACAAAGATAGCTTAAATAACCACATATTTGAAAGGATACATTTCTCATAACCCCTATACACCAATCTTCACTGGTCTTCATTCACGATCCACGAACCACGATCACGATCACGATAAGCCGGCATAACCCCAAACACTCCAGTGGGTGTACTCCGGATGTACCCCGATAATCCTACGACCCAACATCCCCTGGCAATCTCCTGACCAGGCGAATGAGGGACTAGGGCACGGAGTTTGAATATCCACTGGCAAGCCCTCTGCCGCCCAGCCGATATTCAACACATCCGCCCCTGACACTATGGTTGCGCAACCACTATGCAATGCACTTAACAATGGCAAGTTAATAGCAATAATATAAGCATTAACACATAGGAGGATCAACAAAGTAGGTTGACCTCGAGGCAGTTAGAATAGAAGCAATTATATAAGCTAATAAGCAGTTTTACAAAGGGACATTTACAAAATAAGCATAGAATCATACCAAAAGCTCCAAATCAACTTGAAACCACATATAAACACTCAAGAAGTCATGCCTTGGGTTTAGAAGTGTGAGTCAACCGAAATTGCACCTAAACCCCTTTATTTTTCAAACTATTTCTCTTCCAAACCAAGGTTAATGATTCCATTTTCAAGGGAAACTCTCCCAACCTTCTAACTAACCCTCAAGGTACCCTCTCAACCCTCTAACTCATTCAAACGCTCGCGATTACCCCGAAAGCCCCAAATTCCCTCTTATGGCTTTAAACTACACATACCTTATCCGGGCTTCAAACAAGGGTTATCAAAGCTTCTATAGCACCTAGGTAGCGTAAGAATACTAGAAGTGAAGCCCGAATCCACCCGGATTCGCATGAACCCCGAAACTCCTTTGTTAAAGTCGGCTATTTCACGTTTTATGCGATTCTAGAGCAATTCAAGTGCACGGGGCTATTAGACTACCTTCATTAGCACCTAAGGCATCTATTAGGACTATTGAATCAAGCTAATACGTGCAATTACATAAAACCTTAGAAAAATGTCACTATTCACCTCATAAATTCAAATGACGATTCCAACCGTTTAAAATGCGAACTAATAGCTCAAATGTGTTCTCTAGCACTTATATACAAGGTATAATAGCATAGATAAGCTTTGCAATAGCATTTGATAACATTTTCAACAAATCAAGAAAAATGTAACATTTTAGATATGCATAAAAAGTCATGAAAACCCTCACCAATTGCGCGTAGGAACTCTCGGGAGGCTAGCAAACACCCTAAACTACTTGCTCCTAGCTTGGCTTGGCTTGGCTTGAAGATTTGATGAGCAAAATCCTCTCATTCTCCTCCTATACTATTCTCGGATTTGCTACAGTAATTCCTGCATCTTCTCTTTTTTTTTTTTTTGTGTTTTGTTAAGTTATGAGCTAGGTGGTGTTTTATGAGCATATATATTAAATGGGATCAAGTTAGGTGCTTAGTGGTCCACTAAAATGAACGTTGATAACCTTAAAATGAGCCTAAGGTGAAGAATATATGCTAGCTAATTAAATTACTAAGTTATGTTACGTAACACTATTCATTGAACCATTAAAACATTTTCTAAACGAGTGCTCCTATCGCTCCTAGCTCAATTGCACATTTTTCCCATTCCTTTAACAATTAATATGATTTAATAAAAATGCTAATTCACTAATATAATGCAGTTTAAAAATGGAATGAATAGTGATCAAGAAAGACAACAGGTAAAGCACATAATTTAATGCGCAATTAATGGATGCCACATTTAAAAATGTGTACGGTAGAATCTCGGGCGTCACAGTATTAATTTGGTGCCCCCTCGAATTTAGTTGTGATTATTCAAAGTAACTCATTCTATACACTCGTTATTTGGATACCCTAGAGGATGTTAGGAAGCATATATCCCTGAGTAATACCGATGGACCTAGTATATAAACCATGGAAATAAGATTAAAGCATCTAGCTACAAAGTAGAGTCGATAGGGTATGATTAGTAATCCTAAATAGCTAATAGTGAGTATGCATGATGATTCATTGTAAACCCTAGGACCTAAGGTTGATGAGTCATGATGCTCTTAGCTAGTCAAACACATAAACGTTGAGAGTAAGAATTCGTGTGGCTAAGATAGAGATAGATTAGGGTTATGACGACTTAAGATGATAACTATACTAACGTGGTGAATATTACTAAGTTGTAACCCTACAAGGGTAACGCTAAGACCTGATACTTAGGAAATAAATTGTGGATCACAAACTGATCAAATTTACTTGTAAGAGTTAAATTAGTGCAACATGATTAGTTTACCCATACAATTTCAATAGCAATTTGTTGGTGGTACTTAATAAACCTTAAAGTTTGAGTTTAACGAATCTCAACTATCTTTCTTCTTGATTACGAGCGTGAAGGTTAATGAAGGTGGGAAAAAATGTTACTGAATAGGAGCCTGTAACCGGGAGACTAGGCATTAGAAGGTTTGCTAATCTAATGTACCTACGAGATAAGGACTATGATACTATCAATAGATGACGACATGAGATGGATTAGTTTGTTTGGTGAGTTTTTCCTGAAAATAGGGTCGTATTGTGGAAATGATCCATAGCATGTATATGTCCTATGTGATAACAATTTTGAAGTTAGTTGATATGATATGTAAATCGGATATAGACCTATCACCTTCAAATTAGTGTATGTCAAGATCATGGTATTGTTGTGATAATCCTTTTGAGGTATGAATAGGAAATGTAGATTGGCACGACATAAGTCATTATTTTAGAATTATAGTTATATGGTTAGAATACCGATGCAGTTTCGATTACTATGCTTGGAGATTCTAACCTTAGTTAATGAACTCGACCTTAAGATCAATTGGAGAAAATAGAGTCGTTCAAAGGAACGAAATATAAATGTAGGGGTCACACCGAATTAACTGTTGGAGAAAGTTTGGAAGTGAATCTGTTTTGGCAAAGGGAATAGGAGCAAGTAATGGCCCGGAGTAGAAATATCAAAGGCCAGAACCCATCTAAATGACCTCAACAAGTAAGAATGAATTTTGGGATAAAATTCTTTTATGGAGAAGAGGATGTGAGGCCCGACCCCAAATAACGTGTCTTACCTCGATTTGTGTGCTGTAGACCCAGAATTATATGATTGACCTTGGATTATATGCCTTGTCTTGGTTTACGTGCACCTATATTAGAGAGTATTCTTTCGTCTCGAACCACGAGCCTTATCCTAGGATTAGGTACACTAGTATTGGGTTACATGTAATACCTTAGATACGTTCCTTGGTTTTCGTACATGCCTCGTCATACCTGCCTTTACCTGGAATTGTATGCCCTAATCCTCGATTTATGTGCGATACCTCGATCTTTGTGCACTAACCTTGAACTGCGTGTCTTAACCTAGATTTAAGCGCCATACCTTGATTTACGTGCATTGCATTTAATTACTTGCCTTGCATTGGTTTAGGTGCATTACCTAGGGTTGCGTGCATTTATATTGGAATCTGTGCATTTACTAGGAAATACGTGCCTTACCTCGTACTATATGTCTTAAACATAGGAATGTGTGCCTACACGTTAATCAAGAAAGATTCTTACACAAAGCACTAGACAATAAAATAATCCTACACAATCCACTAACCATTATTAAATTCGTAATTCAAATCCTACAAACTCCACTAACAATAAAATAATATTAAACTCTCACTCTCTCTCCATTCTCGGCTCTAGTTCCTTGGTTCTCTCAACTCTCTCATTCTCTCTCTCCATTCTCGACCCTAGCTCCTCCACCACAAAGCTTGTGCTTCCAAGACTCATGCAAGCTCTCATGGACCCTCAAACTCTCGGCCATAGCAAGAATTCAAGCTAGGATAGCTCCTAGACACTCCATTCTCGACCAAAGGTAAGTTTGATGCTACATTTTCTCCTTCTTTTAGTCTTAAGCACATGCACACCTCCTACACCCACTAACTAAACTAGAATTTAAGAAAAGTAAAGATACCACTCGGCCAAGCTAGGAAAAGAGGGGATTTGGCACCTTCAAGAGCATTTCACAACTGTTTCTTGCACTCTTGCTAGGATTTGCCAAGGTGAGGGATTAAATATTTTCAAATGCTTCAAAATCTCACATTCATGCACTTATATGGCGGTATTTACTCTTGAAGTCTATGTGCATGTGTCTATATGAGCACATCTACCCTTGTATGACTTGAAACTTGATAGAAATCTGGAAATATGAAGTTATGTTTCTGGCAGCTTTTTGTCCGATTAGAACGAAATGTTTTTGACCTAGCAAATAATTTTAAAAATGCATGAAACTTGGTGAGTCAATATATTTCTTAGTTTTCAACATATCTTGCAGAAATAGACTAAGGCTAATTTTGAGTTTATGACCCCCAAAAATGGCAAATATAGTAATGTGTCTAAATCTAGATAGTTTTGTGCGGTCTCCCGGTATTTGTCATAAATCCTAAGTCTGAACTCGAAATGCAACGAGCTTTATTTCTAGAGTTAAATAACTTGTTAGAATTCGATTTGACATTTGATTCACTGAATTTGGAGGTTATTTTCATGGTTAACCGAATGAGGAAAAATAGGCTATTGTAGTAGGGTTTTGTTTGGAAACTTGCTTTAAATCATATTACAATTGTACCTTGAGGTATTCAATGCTTGGACTTGTGGAAATTAGGAGTTGCATGAAATTTTTTGGTTGGTTGAGATTCCTCAAATGACTTGATGCATGACTTTGTTTCGTTATATGACGGAATCTTGTCTAATTGTATGTGTAAGCATGAAATTGAGGCCCTACTACACATGCATGCTTCCTAAGTGACTACCCTATGGTTAAAATGGATATATTTGAGTTGTTTATAGGCTGGCCACAAAATTTTTAGCATGTTATTGTTTGATTCTTGATGATATCTTAGGAGATTTGTGGTTATTATTGCATGTGGTTATGTATTTGAAGCCCTTAGTCGATTGAAATGCTTGTTTGCGGTGATCACTATGTATTGCATGGATTTAATTGATTTATATGAGTTGCGTAGTAGGATGACTGGAAATGTTTAAATACTTAGGACAATGTTCCATGTTGATTTTAGGGTTGAATGTGGTTGAATCATAGTGGTAAACACGTATATGATGTCTTTTGATGATTTTGTGTTCGTATCGGTGGATTTCATGGCTTGCATGTAGTTTTAATGATGATATTTGCAATGTTTCAAGACTGTCCAATTATTGTTAGATATGTATGATGATGATCTAAGTGTTCCTTGTAGCTAATAGTTGATGAAACTTGCACCCAAGCATGAACCTAAAACCCTAATTGCAAACTGGGTCTTCTAAGTGTTAAATCATGCTTTACATAACTTATAATTGAAGTTTTAATTGAAGTTGTGGACTACCCAGAAAAGTTATTATAGCCTCATGCATGAATTATATTGATTACGAGGTCATACGTTAACTATTTGTGCACCCGATCTTGCATATGATATTATCACACTTTTGTATACTTTTTATGTGTTATTGAATTGTTAAAAGATATTCTATGGTTTATTTTGAATATGATTACTTAGCTGCCCGTGAAAGTTTAATTGCTTTCAAATTGATATATGAAATGATTATATGTTTTTACAATGCCTTATGTGCCAATATGTCAAAATGTGATCATATACTTGCTCGGAGGCAACCTACTTTGTTGAGCTCCTAATGTGAAATGTTAAATGGCATAAATGTACATTGCACACAAGGTTGCAACCTTTCATTGTAGCATGGTAGCATTTCACGCACACCGGACGACATCGGGCTTGTCGGTGCTACCGTGACTACCGTGGTCCAATTCCCTCTCTCGCTTGGGGGCTAGACTTCCTTGGAGAGTTGGGTCATAGGTTTGGTGTATAATCCGGAGTACACCCATTTGGGTGTGATAAGTGGATGATTGATGCCGGCTACAACAATAGTTATTGGAAATGATCTTGAGAGCAAATGCTCACCGATTGATCTTGAGAGCGAAAGCTCACCGTATCCTTGAAATGATATGATAATTGTATCTATCTTTCAATTTGATTCTTATGCTATGTTTACATTCTTATTTGTATTACAACGACAAGTTTTCAAAGGAGTTTTCATAGGTTAACTGGAAAAAGATTTCAAAAACCTTGTCACTTGTTCCCCCTCGCTAAGTTCATAAGGAGTCACCCTCTTTTGTCATTACTGGTGAAGCAGATTTGGATCAGGTGCTTGAAGAGAATGTGCTAGTTGATGAACCTTTGGAATGACTATATGCATTTACATGCTTTTAATGAACTTGGATACTATTAGAGATGTTGTGTTTGATTGCAGACGGTTTATTTTGTTGACGTAAATGACCCTCGTTGTAATTTGGAGTCTAATTTTGGTTTGTACTAACTATAACTAGACGAACTCTTTATTTGGTTGTTTCCTTTCATTATCTTGAATAGTAGTTATCGTAGGCGTTTAAACCACTAGGTGAAGAATCAACTAAGTTAACTCTATCAAATTTCACTTAGGTGTTCATTTGTAGGCTAAAGGATAATAGGTACTTGAATGACAGGAAATTGACAAATAAATTGGACATGGTTGTCATGCTAGGCTTATTAACCAAATGGGACTTTCAAGATAAATTAGTAGCCATATCGGTTGATGACAAGGAAGGAATTTTAGTTGGAATTAGATTAAAGATTTGGAATTTTGAGATGTTCTAGAAATTAGGTCAAACCAAAGGTCCTAAATACAGCTGTTATGCTGCAAGTTTTTCGAAAAAAATTTGGAGTTCTAGGCTAACGAATAAGCATTAATCATCGTCAACCGGTTATAGTCATAAAATAACGATAATGATTTAGGTCATACCCTAATCTAGCCTCCATAGGTTGGGTTGGGGCATGATAGTTGGAACATAATTAAGGACGATCTCTATCTCCATATGGTAATTGAAGTCAAATAGGAGCAAACCTAGTGCAATTCAATCCTTCTTCCTAGCAATGATTCTCAAAAAAGAAAAACTTCACTAGACCGGGGCCCATTGCTGTGGGGACTACACTGTATAAGAGAATGACTAAGGGAATTTCCAATATATTGAAAGACAAGCAGGCACTTTAAAAAAAAGGGTGCCCTCCTAATCTCTCAACTCCTATCACATAACTGCTCCGGACGAGTAACTTATTACTATTTAAGTTTAAGCCAAATAGACCGATAAAAACCACGCCCCTGTTGGCCGCAGCAGCCGAAGACAAAGACATTCTATAATCATCTATAATCAAAGGTAAGGTGCCAAACCTGTATTGCACCAGAGCATATTCTATATTAAGAATTAAGATGGCGTCGAACCAGACCTGTATTCATAGAGCAAGTCCTAGTCTTAAATTAAATAAGCAAGGTCCGACTTATTACTTATTTAAAAATATATCTTATATGACTCAGCAAACACAATCTTAGATACTTAGCTTTGAAACTCCTCAATCGACTTTCTACCACAAGAGCGATAACAACCCTATCTTACTATATATATATTGCAACTTCTAACACCTCCATATGAATAGAGCTTGAACCCTTGGGACACTTCAATACCTTAATCCATGAAGTAGCTCTTGGTCGTCGAGCTCTTCCTCAGCCTTTATCAATCTTATTTTCGATATAATATAGTTGTTGGTGTGTGAGCAAGGATCGTTTTGTACCTCAGATCCAGTGTGATCTGACACTTCAAAAGATCAAGTTCCAGCAGCCTAATACTCCTTTTTTTTTCTATCGTCAATCGAGTACGTGCCGTGCTGGTCTACTTACTCTTCCCTTGCTAAACCCGACTTTTTTGCTTTCCCTCAAAAAAGGAAAAAACAAGAGATTTAAAAGCGGAGGCTTCTGTATGATCTCCTATTACTATAAAAATAGCCTATGTCTTTCTTCCTTCTCTAGCGAGAGAGAGAGAGAGAGCCCTTACTTTCTGCTTCCTAGTTTATTGATGTAATTGCTGATTATACGAGCGGAAGACTTGTAACGAGTAGAAGAGGTCATAATCTTATCTTTATGAGTTAGAGATTACCTCTTCTTTCATTTTGGACTGACTTCATATGTAATTTATGAAGGTAGTATGGGGGAAGCAAGCCAGTAAGCTTTCTTCCTTGAATCAGCTGTTGAGGAAGAATGTGACATCATATATAAAGAAAAGGAACATAATGCCTTGAGAGAAAGGGAATCATCATAGGCTGTGTTTTAAGTGAAGGAGAGAGACATGACTTACTAAGAATTGAATCAATAGGCTCAGAAGGTGATTTAAAGCTTGATTCGTAGCAAACCTTACCTTACTTGACTCTATCAATGACTTTGGAATCGACAGAGGAATGGACTTTCTTTAAAGTCTTAAAAATAGGCAAGTTGATTTAATGAAGTTGAAAAAAGGTATGAAGCAACTCGACTGATAAGGAGATGAATTATCTTTTTTTATTTCTTGCCGAGTGAAGTGACTAAGTCTTGGAAGTAGTCGAAGTCTTCTATCTAGGTTATGAGGTTTCTGGTCTTTCAACATTCGCCCTACCTTTAGTGGTATCAAGGCCATTTGCTTGAGCTAGTCTACCTGCTATCCCTAAGCAAGTGTAATTTCTTAGTTCCGGGAAATGGTCTAATAGCCCCGTGTCGGATAATCGGCTTCCATGATCGGATAAGAAGCTGCTTAGATGCATGCACCCTCAGTTGATGTCTTCGATTGTGTAGCTGGCCCTGCCCGTAGTGAATCAATCCTCTACAAGCCCCTTAGGGAACCCCTTGTTAGGCTAACTTATCTTTTTATCTTTCTAAGTCTTTCAATCCTAGCAATAACTTTTTCGGCTTAACTATGACAAAAAATTTTGTTGATTCTTTTTCACCAAAGCGAATCTCTGCCAACTCAACTCTTGTCTCGCTTGCTAACTATTCTCGGTCTCGGTAGGCTTACCCTAATAGGAGATTCGATTCATATCTATCACTGACTTCCTAAAATCGGCTTTTTTATCGCTTCTCCATGATCAAAGACTTTTTCTTTCTAGACGATACAGCCCAAGTAGGGAAATAGTCAAAGCCAAGACAAACTAAGGCGATAGAGAGAATTCTTATTTTGTTACCTTTCCTGGGGTCACTCCCTTTGAGCTGGGGATATGCTGACAACAGCTGAAATAGCAGCGCTTAGGCCTAATCCTAATGCCCTTACTCAAGGATTCAGAAAAGAGAAGAGTGGAGGCATGAACAAGAATAGCTTCCTCTTGTGACCATGCTACCGTGAATGAATTCCACTTCTTTCTCCTTCGGACCCTCATCGCTAACCAAGAGCAGTTGACATGAGACAAAGTCGTTCCTTTATGTTGATGGATAAGCAGACTTCACTCCCATTTATCTAATAGCATAGGATATGATCACAAGAGCTGATTCAATCGGGTTAAGAACATCGGCTCACTGCTAGCAATCCAGTTAGTTAGGTCTCGTATGCCTATTATACAGTCTTACTAATAGTTCATAGTATCTAATCTGATCTGAGAATAGAATACAAATAAATCGAAAAGGTAAACGACTGTCAAACTGCATGCAATCGACAGCAAAAAGAGAGAAGGTCCAGCTTTACTTATTCTACTTTCTTTAGGAATTAAAGAATCACAGTTGATGTGGAAGAAGGGGTCTTTGCTGCTATCTTACTTCCTGAATTCCCTAGGGGAGGAAAAAGAAGCTCTTCTTGCTAACGTTGAATCAACTCTTCTTTCTATTGTCGACTCGGGATTGAATGAGTTGAATTTGGGAAGATGGTTAAGTCATTGATAAAGATGAATTGAATCACCTAGCATTAGACTAGCTAAACTTCCTTTTCTTGGGTGGCTTGGTTAGATTGGTTTGAATAGCCCTATTTTTTACCCGGAAAGGGAATTGAGCCCATACTTGGTTCAAGGCTTTCAATAAGGAATACCGGGCTTAAGAGAATGGGAAACTACTTACTAACTGATCCTACTCTTCCTTAAGGTGTGGGTTCTACTTTCACTAGATTCTCTAAAGCTAAAAAGGTAGTTGACCTGAAGTGAAACGCCCCGACCCGACCCCGCAAAAGGCCAATGTGAGGCCCGACCTCGTTTTGCGTGTGATACCTCATTTTGTGTGCCCTAATCTAGATTTGCGTGCCTTCACCTAGGTTTAAGAATTGTGTTCGTTTTGTGTGCCATGCATTGAATTACGTGCATTCATTTAGGGTTGCGTGCATTTACTAAAAAAACGTGCATTCATCTCGTAGTTCGGTCTTACCTCGTAGTGCGTGCCTTAGACCTAGAAAAGCTTGCCCTCACGCTAATCAAGAAAGCATCTTGCACGAAGCACTAGGTCATTAATTAATCCTACAAATTCCACTAACTATTATTAAACTATTAATTCAACCCACTAGAAGACAAAATTTCACAAAAAGCTAGACATTCCTTATTCTTTATTCCTTATTCTTTTTGCACTTTCAACACACAATTAAATAATGCACATAAGATGACAAAAAATCAGAATTTTTATTGCCTTGGCCGACCACTACAAGGGCTTTGTGCTTGCTTGTTCAAATTCAACTTAATTCCTAGACAGACAATGACATTCTATTACACAAATGCATAAAAAATTGCTCAAAAATCTCCTCAAAACCCCACCATACTCGACCAAACATTCTTTGCCCATGCTAGGAATTTCAAATTACATCTTGAAGACACAAAAAGGCTGAATTTTTGCTGCCCAAGGCCGAGCATACTTCATAAATTGCAAGGCTTTTATTTTCTTCTTCACTTCTCTCATTTTCCTCTCACATTTCTCTCTCTCCCTCTCATTCTTCTCTCTCTCTCTCGGCCTTGGCTGAGTTTCTTACCTTCATAGCTCATCTTCATCATACGATAGTTAATCAAGGCAAGCCACAAGCAAAGGAACTCAACCAAGCTAGCTAGGTTGCAAGAAAACTCACATGGAAGCTTTTGACTCACCATTTTCGGCCTAGGTAAGTTTCCTAGCTTCCATTTCTTTTCTTCTTGTTCTAACCACATGCATGTACTAAGAGCTTGGCCACTAAGCTAGGAAAAATAGAGAAAATTGAGTTGGAATCTCGGCTAAGCAAGGAAGAAGAAGAATTTGAGCTTCATCAAAGTTTTGTGCATCTTCTTGTTGATTTGCTAAGTTGAGGGCTAAAACCTTTTGAAAATCCTTCAAAAATCCACATGCATGCTCTTAAATGTATGTATTTTCTTCTGCATTTGAGATATATATGTGTTCATAAGCTTCCTCAACCATGCATGGCAAGGTTTTGGCTTGAAAATGATGATAGGTGAAATCGGATTGTGTGACAGCTCTCTGACTTGTTGTTTCGAGTTGCGTTTGGCTAGGAAAATGATGTTTAAAATACATGAAAATTTCTAGGTGACTAGTTTTGCTGGTTTTGAACATTTGTTGAAGAAATAGGCCAAAGCTAATTTCGTCTCTAAGGTTCTCAAAATGGCAAATCATTAAAATCTGTCCTAATCTGGAATTCTGGAAAAATGAAGCAGGTTTTGACAGATGCACTGACCTTGTAGAACGAACCAGATCTGACTTAGTAAATGATGTCCAAAATATATGAAATTTGGTGTGCTGCTATATTTTTCAGTTCTGGACATTTTTTTCAGAAATGGACTAAGACTAAATCTGACCCTAAGGACCTCAAAAACATCAATTATTGAAATGTGTGCAAATCTGGACAGTTTTGTGCTATCCCACTGTTTCGGCTATAACTATTGATCCCGAACTCCAAATGATGCAAGGTTTGTTTCTGATTTTAGTTCACTTCTTAAGCTTTAATGACATCTTATTCACTGGAATTAGAGATTGTTTTCTTGTCTTAATGATTGTGGGAAAACAGCCTATTGCAGTGAGGATTTCACTTAGTTATATGCTTCGAAAATTTGTTGTAACTTCTCTTGTGGTATTAATTGCTTGGAATTGTGGCATTGGGATGTTGTGTGGACTGTTTTGAGTACTTGAGGATGTGGGGATTAATTGATGCTTGGCTTGAGATTGATTTTGAGTTGACTTGGGGCATAATTGCACGGGTAAGCACGAAATGGAAACCCTAGTGACTAGGCGAACTTGCTAAGTGTTGATCCTTTGAATGTTGAGTGTAATTATATGTTTAGTAGGCTGCCCGTAGTTTCCTTATAGCCCTAAATGTGATATTGATTCTTTGCATGTTGACAAATAGGCCTTTCTTGCATCCGAGCCTACGTAGATGTTGTTGCATGTTAAATAATCTTATTATTTGATTACGTGGACTTTGAGTTGAGTTATATGACTTGATTTACGTGCGTTACATGGCTGCCCGTTTAATGTTCATATAACTCCATATGCTTTTCAAGTGAAATTACTTGTCGATTCGTGCCTCGCTTGTTTACTTGTCAATGTGCAATCCTATGACTGTCCGGAGGCAACCTACTTTGTTGTCCTCCTAACGTGATATATTAAATGTCATAAATGTGCATTGCATACAAGGTTGCAACCTTTCATTCTGGCATGGTAGCGTTCACGCACACCAGGCGGCATCGGGCTTGCCGGTGCAACCGTGACTACCATGGTCCTATTCCCTCTCTTGCTTGGGGGCTAGACTTCTTCGGAGAGTTGGGTCGTAGGATTTCAGGGTACATCCGGAGTACACCCACTTGGCGTGTTAAGGGGATGATTTGAAGTCGGCCGCAAAAACTGAGAGCAAAAGCTCACCGTATCATTTGTATATGTATAAGTACTCTCGCTTGGTTCTTAGAGAATCTCGGGGAGCAAAGACTGGTAATTGTGTTCCTTTACTTTATATTATTGTTATGTAATTAATTGTATTATGTTCATGCTTGCAAAAGGATTTTTCATAAGTTGAACCGGAAAATGAGTTTCATAACCTATTTCTCATTCCCCCTCGCTGAGTTCATAAGGACTCACCCTCTTTTATCATCTCAGGTGAAGAAGATCAAGAACAGGTACCTGAGGACGATGTGCCTAACGATGATTCCTTGGAATGATTGCCTGTCCTATGTGCCTTGCGTGATTTCGACTATTTGTGAACTATGCTACTTGAAGACTATCTCTTTTATGTTGCTTGATGTGTAATGTAAAAGACCCCCGTTGTAATTTGGGGTTTAATTTTGGTTTGTACTGATATTAACTAGACAAACACTAGACACTACTATGATCGTTTTGCTATTATTACTGATAGTATCTATAATAGGATTATGAAGTATTAGGTAAAGGCTAAGTAAAATGAACCAACCAAATCTTAAGCAGGTACACGTTATTAAGCTAAGATCAATAAGTACTTTTGTAACGAGGATTAACAAACGAACAAGACATAGTATCATGCTAGGTTATTAATCATACGAGACATCAAGACAACTAGTAGTATTTCAATTGATGATAAATAGTAATCTTAGTTGGAAATGAAATTGAGATGGTAAATTTTGAGGCGTTTAGAGAATTAGGTCAAACCAAAGAGCCCAATTACAGCCGTTATGCTGCCGGTTTTCCAGAAAATTTTAGAGTTTAGGCCAAAACGTTAAGTGTTAAATTCTTCATGAATGGTTAGGTACGAGACATGACTTGAATGTTTAGATCACACCCTAGTCTAACCTTTATAGGCCAGGTTGGGGCGTGACAGCCAAGCCCGGACCCGACACACGGAAAAAGTCTCCTCTGTACCGTGGACGATCCGAAAACCCTACATTCAAAATAATACTCGCGAAACCCACAATAAACATTTGAAACAAGTCAACTTTCTTTTAGAAACAAACATCTTCTCATTAACTAACTTTGCAAACCAAAATGTCCTGCATACTATACAAGTATTCATGCCACTAAGCAGTTAAACCATTAGCATGCAGTTCTTACTAGTCACGTGAGTATATCATTACAACTTTACAATCTTTCAACTTTTACAACATAAGACCATAGAGGCCTCAAAATAGAAACTACAAACAAGGCTACAAGCCTCAAAATAAAGCGTCAACCAAGCAATATACACATCAAGCATGGCCCGCACAAAAGACTGGCAACCAACCACCAGCTAAGCAAATAAAGTGCTATCAAGGAAATACCTCCACTTGTTCTTCCTCCTCAATTACCTCAATAGGAGCCGCTTCAACTACTCCTGTAAAATATGGTATAGAAAGGAATGAGCAAAAACTATTGCTCAGCGAGGGTTATTGGTCTCAAGGACGGAGATGAGAGGAGAATGCAATGCAAATAGTCAAGCAAATCATTCAATTATCATATAGAGATACAAGCAAAGCCAACAATAAATCAAGACAAGTATTAAGGCTATAATCATTCAATCAAAGGATACAATTCACTTTCCATGAGCAACTCTCAATCACGAACCCGATGACGACGCGCCGGCCCAACCACCTTATAACTTCAGTTTAGAATACCCCGGAAGTATCCAATCAATTCTAGGACCCAAATCTCCTTGGGAGGCAACCCAAGCAAGACAGGGAATAGGACACGGAGCTAGGGCAATAAACCCTGGCAACTCGAGGCTACCTAGAGAGGCCCATCACACCGCCCCTGACTCTATGAATGCAATATAATATACAGTGCAACAATCGAGCAATAAGACCACACGTGGGAGAATAACAAAGTAGGTTACTCTCGCACGCAATAGTAACAGTTGATAAACATTTCAATCATAATCATCTTTAACAAGCATAACAAGCAATAATAAGCATACTACAGGCATAACATTATGAAAACCAATAAAATCACAAAACGACCCCAACTTTCAAAACACTACTACTTTCAAATGAGCCACGAGTTTTGGAACCGACTTCACCATTCCTCCTAGGACACCATAAGGGACAACTAAAGACCACGAAACCCTACTTTACCCTAGAATTTTTGCAAAGCCCCGATTTCTCCCTTTCCTCGTTTGAACTAGAGCTACCCTAACCAAACACCCAACCAATGCCATAACCACACCAAAAGTGCTTCCATGGCCTCCCTAGACAACGCCTTCACGCAAAACGAGGAAACGCTAAACTCGACCTGAATGACCACAACATGTACCAAGGCATTTTTCACCATTTTTCCATTACACAACCCAAACAAATCATGCATTTAGGCATTCTAACATATCTAGCATCTTTTCACATCAACAGAACACAAAACGGAGCAACTTCTTCGAAACGGAGGTTTACTATTCATAATTTACTATTCCATTATCAATTTAAATTGCAATTTCAATATTCAACCGCAGAAAATGCTAAAAAGCTACAAATACATGTTCTACAATTGCCAATGAACATTCCTTAAGCATCAAAACGAATAAAATAACAATCTACGACTAAAACCCAAAAATTAAAGTTTATATACAACATTTTCAAATGCGCAAATAAGGATGCTTTCCTCACCTTAGATGCTCCTAGACGCTAGGAAAACCACGTTGGATGCCTCGGAAACAACCCCATGCAAGCTCTCGCGAAGATTTGAAGGTTCAATGTTGAAAATGTTTTTTTTTTTCTCTCTTGAAGGTTTTGGCCTTCTCCTTCTTCTTTTTTCAGCTTTTATGTTTTGTTTTTGCTATTTTATGCTATTAAAAGATGACAAGCCAAGTCAATTGGTCAAGGCCTTGGTCAAAGCTAACTTAAGTTGGTCAAATAAGCTTATTTTTGGCATTTTAAGGCTAAAACAACTAACACAATTCTAATTCTAGCTAACAACAACTAAAATATTAAAATTAAAACACTAAATACTAGTTTTCACTATTTGTTGAGGACTAGAAAACACTCTCTAACTATCGCTCTCGAAATACAATGCACTTTGCGACAATAAAGGAACAACAATTAAATCTCAAAGAATTTAAGAAAAATATAATTCTCAGAAAAATAAACAGAAAAATTTCACGCTCCGGACTCGGTTATTACACCCTCTCCCCCTTAAAATAATTGCGTCCACGCAATTCTTACTTGGTCGTCAAACAACTCCGGATACTGACTCCGAACCTAGTCCTCTCTTTCCCAAGTTGCTTCCTCAAACCCGTGATGATTCCACAGAACCTTTACCAATGGAATACTCTTCCTGCAAAGTTCTTGAACTTTCCGATCCACAATTCGAATCGGTCTCTCCTCATAAGTTAACTTTTCCTCAATCTGCAAAGGCTCTGGTTCAAGTACGTGTGAAGGATCTGGATGATATTTCCTTAACATTGACACATGGAAAACATCGTGCAGTCTCGACAAGCTCGGAGGTAAAGCTAATCAATAAGCCAAAAGACCCACCTTTTCGGTGATCTCAAACGGACCCACATACCTGGGACTAAGTTTTCCACTCTAACCGTGCTGAATCAACCCCTTTCGAGGAGAAATCTTAAGAAACACCCGATTTCCCAAAGCAAACTCAAGATCACGATAATGCTTATCCGCATAACTCTTCTGATGACTCTGAGCAATAAGCATACGCTGGCGAATAAGGTGAACATTATCCACCATCTTAATCATCTTAGGTAACACAGTCGGATCAACTGTTCTCATCCCTCCAACCTCTTCCCAATACAATGGGGATCTGCATTTACGACCGTACAACACCTCGTAGGGAGCTATACCTATAGAAGATTGATAACTATTATTGTAGGCGAACTCCGCTAAAGGCCAAAAATTCTCCCAATTTTTCCCAAAGTCTAACACACATGCCCGAAGCATGTCTTCTAAGATCCTGATGGTTCTCTCAGATTGGCCATCAGTGTGTGGATGGTAAGCAGTATTGAAGCTCAATTTAGTTCCCATGGCCTCTTGCAACTTTTGCCAAAAACGAGATCTGAATCTAGGATCTCTATCTGACACTATACTCTGTGGCACACCATGAAGTCTCACAATATTAGCAACATAAAACTCAGCTAGTTTATCAAGGCTATCCTGTTTGTTCACGGAAATAAAATGTAAAACCTTAGTCAATCGGTCTACAACAACCCAAACAGAATCACATCCCCTCGGAGATCTCAGAAGATTGGTCACAAGGTCCATTGTTACATGCACCCACTTTCATTGCGGAATCGACAACGGTTGCAGAAGCCCGGCTGGCCTCTGATGCTCAACTTTAACCCTCTGGCAAGTTAAACACTTGGATACATACCCAACAATCTCCCTCTTCATATTGTTCCACTAGAAGTGTTGTTTCAGATCTTTATACATTTTAGTACTGCCCGGGTGAATCGTATATCTTGAATTATGTGCCTCGAACAAAATCTCATTCTTCAAAGTCGGATCACCAGGAACACACACCTTGTCCCTGAATCTGAAGATACCATATGTATGTAATTTAATCTCTGACTCTCCCCTTTTTGCTTTTTCTTGGATTTTCAAGATGTGAGGATCAGTCTTTTGAGCCTCCGTGATTTGTGTTAGCAATCCCGACTTAATTTGTAAGCTAGCAAATCGAATTCTTTCTTCAGTAGCTTCTGGCTTCCATGAACAAATTTCCTCCAAAGTCTCCCAATCCTTGATAATTAGACTTGCAACAGTAGCCTTTCAGCTCAAAGCATCTGCAACAACATTGGCCTTACCTGGCACGTAGTTTATAGAACAATTGTATCCACTTAATAGCTCTAGCCATCTTTGCTGCCTCATATTCAAATCTTTTTGTGAAAACAAATATTTGAGACTCTTGTGGTTAGTCAAAATTTCAAATCTGCTACCCCACAAGTAATGACGCCACTTCTTCAAAGCAAATACAACTGCAGCTAACTCAAGATCATGTGTAGGGTAATTGACTTCATAAGGTTTCAACTTCCTAGAAGCATAGGCAATCACCTTACCATTCTACATTAAAACGCAGCCCAAACCTTCTTTAGATGCATCACTGTAGACAACAAAGTTTTCTATACCCTCAGGTAAAGCTAGTATAGGAGCTGTAGTTAGTCTCTTCTTCAGTTCTTGGAAACTAGATTCATATTTAGCATCCCAGTTGTAAGTAACTTTCTTTTGAGTCAACTGGCTTAAAGGTCCAGAAATTATGGAAAAGTCTTTAACAAACCTCCGATAGTAACCTGCGAACCCTAGAAAGCTCCGAATCTCTGACATCGTTTCAGGTCTCTTCCAGGACGAAACAACTTCAATCTTAGCTGGGTCTACTGAAATTCCTTGATGTGAAATGATATGGCCTAGAAAAGATATTTGATTCAACCAGAATTTGCACTTGCTGAATTTAGCAAAAAGCTTGTTTTCTTGCAAAGTCTGTAGCACAATCTTCAAATGTTGTTCATGTTCAGCCTCATTCTTAGAGTATACTAGAATGTCGTCAATAAAGATTACGACAAATTGATCAAGATAAGGTCGGAAAACCCTTTGCATTAAGTCCATGAATGCGGCTGGTGCATTCGCCAATCCAAACGGTAACACAAAAAATTCATAGTGGCCATATTTAGTCCTGAATGCTGTCTTGGGTATATCGTCACTCCGAATCCTGAGTTGATAGTAATCCTGCCTCAAGTCAAATTTGGAGTAAACACTCGCACCCTGCAACTAGTCAAACAATTCTTCAATCAACGGCAAGGGGTATTTGTTCTTAATTGTGACTTGATTAAGTCCCCTGTAATTAATACATAACCGTAGCGTGCCGTCTTTCTTTCTCACAAACAACACAGGCGCATCCCATGGCGAAGAACTAGGATGTATAAACCCTTTCTCAAGTAAGTTCTGAAGCTGAATTTTCAATTCTTGAAGCTCAGCCGGTGCCATTCTATAAGGACTCCTAGAAATTGGCGCAGTGCTCGGCATAAGGTCAATCACAAATTCAATCTCTCTATCCGGTGGAAAACCCGGTAATTCCTCGGGAAATACACCAAGGAAGTCTTTAACAATTGAAACCTCATTCAAATTCAACTTATCAGTAGGCTGATTGATTAGATAAGCTAGGTAAGCTTCACAACCTTTATTCAACAACTTAGAAGCCTTGATTGATGATAAATGAGGTATTCGGGCAGCCCTGCAGTTCCCAACAATCTCTAGTACCGGTAGGTCAGGAATTTGAAGGTAAACAATTTTTGTTCTACAATCCAACTGAGCATAGTACTTCCCCAAGCAGTCCATTCCCAAAATGATTTCAAAGTCACAGAAGGGCAGTATGATTAAATCAGCAGGAAAATTACGGTTCTCAATGCATATATCACAAGATTTGCAAATAGACTCAGTAACCAATTTCGCACCCAAAGGCGTACTAACTTCAACTTTACGTGGCAGTTTATCAATGCAAACATTCACAGATCGTGCACATGCAGGAGTTATAAATGAATATGTAGCTCCGGGATCAATCAAAACTTTAACTGGCTGAGTATTGAGAAGAAAGGTACCTTCCACTATTGTTGTAGTATCGGGTAGCTCCTCCGCATCTAGTGCAAAGACCCTAGCCTGTACCCTCTGTGTTGGACCTGCACCTGCAGCCCTGTTCTGCACACCCTGGCCTCCAGTACGGCCCTGAACATTCTTAAACTTAGGGTAATCTTTCACCCTATGCTCATCGCTCCTACAACCAGTGCACTTACCACTCTTTCTCTAGCAATTAGCTTCAATGTGCCCCGATCGATTACAAAAGTTACACTGCTGATTTTGCCTTACAACAGTGTTTCCTGTAGGTACGGGGGCTCTAGCAGTGGTAGGAACTGTACCTCCCTGCTGGGGTCTAGTCACAGTTGGTCTCCCCTGAATCTGATACTGAGGTTGATACGGACGCTGTTGCGGAACCTGAACAAAAGTCTGATATTACCTCTACTGACTTTGGCTGCTCTGGCCCAAGTACTGTTTCTTACCCGGCTGGCTACTCTGGCCCAAGTACTGTTTCTTACCCGGCTGGCTACTCTCAGCTATCATCTCTGCCTTCCGTTTCTCAAACTTCGAGGCTGCTTGGAATGCATCGGGAAAAGTAGTATAAGTCTGCCCAGTCAAATGCAGCTGTATATCCATTCTTAGCCCACGAACAAACCTACTAATTATCCTCCTAGCTGGGTGCACCAACACAGGCATATACGTCGACAGGCTAACAAACCTAGCCTCATACTGTGCGACAGTCATGTTTCCTTGCTTCAGGGCCACAAATTCATCTTCCTGCCTTTCCCTAGCCTTCTCGGGAATATACTTGTCCCGAAACTCACTCACGAAATCATCCCACAAATGCAGAACATCCTCACAGTCCCACCTCAACCTAACAGTATTCCACCATTGTTCTGCGTCGCCCTCAAACAGAAATGCTGCATAAGCTATCTTTGCCTTATCAGTGTACCTCAAAGCAGCATAAATTTTCTCAACACGATTAATCCATCTCCCGACTGCCTCGTCATCCGGCTCTCCGAAGAGCTTACCCGGCTCGTGCCTCAGGAATTTCTCCAACTGATTAATCTCAGCCCTATGCCCCTGTCCACTAGGATTAGCTTGATTTCCCTGGGGATTATTATTCCTTTCTTGCCTCTGCTCATGCAGTACCTGAGTAATCCGGTCAACTGCAGTGGTCATAGTAGCCATAAACTGTTCAGGTATCGGTTGCTGACCCTGTTCTGCTGCCTCTTCACCTGCCCCTTGACCTTGAGTACTACGACGTGGCGGCATAATAACAACTCACAATAGCTGGCAGCATATAAAAGCCGTTTATAGGAATAAATATATCACATAAGATTAGATAACACTCAAGTCAATAACAATCAAATATCCTATCACACAATTCACATAACACAAGATTGACATGTCAAATTAATTCACTTAAACACATAAGCACTCCAAGTTCATATAGTCATACTATAACACTTTTCACTTAACAATCATACAATAACACTTTAGCATTTTAGACCTTTACCCCACAGACCGAGAAACATATCCTGGCTCATGCAAGACTATCATGCTCTGATACCACCTAACGATGTCACGCCCCGACCCAACCCCGCAAAAGGCCAAGCTCAGACCCAACACACGGACGGAGCCTCCTCTGTACCGTGGATGATCCGAAAACCCTACATTCAACATAATACTCGTGAAAACCACAATAAACATTTGAAACAAGTCAACTTTCTTTTAGAAACAAACATCTTCTCATTAACTAACTTTGCAAACCAAAATGTCATGCATACTATACAAGTATTCATGCCACTAAGCAGTTAAACCATTAGCATGCAGTTCTTACTAGTCACGTGAGTATATCTTTACAACTTTACAATCTTTCAACTTTTGCAACATAAGACCATAGAGGCCTCAAAATAGAAACTACATACAAGGCTACAAGCCTCAAAATGAAGCGTCAACCAAGCAATATACACATCAAGCATGGCCCACACAAAAGACTGGCAACGAACCACCAGCTAAGCAAAGAAAGTGCTATCAAGGAAACACCTCCACTTGCTCTTCCTCCTCAATTACCTCAATAGGAGCCGCTTCAACTACTCTTGTAAAATATGGTATTGAAAGGAATGAGCAAAAACTATTGCTCAGCGAGGGTTATTGGTCTCAAGGACGGAGGTGAGAGGAGAATGCAATGCAAATAGTCAAGTAGATCATTCATTTATCATAGAGAGATACAAGCAAAGCCAACAATAAATCAAGACAAGCATTAAGGCTATAATCATTCAATCAAAGGATACAATTCACTTTCCACGATCAACTCTCAATCACGAACCTGATGACGACGCGCCGGCCCAACTACCTTATAACTTCAGTTTGGAATACCCCGGAAGTATCCAATCAATTCTACGACCCAAATCTCCCTGGGAGGCAACCCAAGCAAGACAGGGAATAGGACACGGAGCTAGGGCAACCAACCCTGGCAACCCGAGGCTATCCAGAGAGGCCCATCACACCATCCCTGACTCTATGAATGCAATACAATATACAGTGCAACAATCGAGAAATTGAGCAATAAAGCCACACGTGGAAGAATAACAAAGTAGGTTACTCTCGCACGCAATAGCAACAATTGATAAACATTTCAATCATAATCATCTTTAACAAGCATAACAAGCAATAATAAGCATACTACAGGCATAATACTATGAAAACCAATAAAATCATAAAACGACCACCACTTTCAAAACACTACTACTTTCAAACGAGCAATGAGTTTTGGAAACCGACTTCACCATTCCTCCTAGGACACCATAAGGCACGTCTAAAGACCACGAAACCCTACTTTACCTTAGAATTCCCGCAAAGCCTCGATTTCTCCCTTTGCTCGTTTGAACTACAACTACCCTAACCAAACACCCAACCAACGCCATAACCACACCAAAAGTGCTTCCATGGCCTCCCGAGAAAATGCTTTCACGCAAAACGAGGAAACGCTAAACTCGACCAAAACAACCCCAACATGTACCAAGTAATTTTTCTCCGTTTTTTCATTACACAACCCAAACAAATCATGCATTTAGGCATTCTAACATATCTAGCATCTTTTCACATCAACAGAACGCAAAACGGAGCAACTTCTTCGAAACAGGAGTTTACTATTCATAATTTACTATTCCATTATCAATTTAAATTGCAATTTCGATATTCAATAGTAGAAAATGCTAAAAAGCTACAAATACATATTCTACAATTGCCAAGGAACATTCTTTAAGCATCAAAACGAATAAAATAACAATCTATGGCTAAAACCCAAAAATTAAAGTTTATATACAACATTTTCAAATGCGCAAATAAGGATGCTTCCCTCACCTGAGACGCTCCTAAACGCTAGGAAAACCATGTTGGATGCCTAGGAAACAACCCCGTGCAAGCTCTCGCGAAGATTTGAAGGTTGAATGTTGAAAATGTTTTTTTTTCTCTCTTGAAGGTTTCGGCCTTCTCCTTTTTTTTCAGCTTTTATGTTTTGTTTTTGCTATTTTATGCTATTAAAAGATGACAAGCCAAGTCAATTGGTCAAGGCCTTGGTCAAAGCTAACTTAAGTTGGTCAAATAAGCTTATTTTAGGCATTTTAAGGCTAAAACAACTAACACAATTCTAATTCTAGCTAACAACAACTAAAATATTAAAATTAAAACACTAAATACTAGTTTTCACTATTTGCTGAGGACTATAAAACACTCTCTAACTATCTCTCTCGAAATGCAATGTACTTTGCGACAATAAGGGAACAACAATTAAATCTCAAAGAATTTAAGAAAAATATAATTCTCAGAAAAATAAACAGGAAAATTTCACGCTCCGGACTTGGGTATTACATGAAGGATAAGCTCTTTCTCTTCTTAGCTGTGTATCCGGGATTAGCAGTCAAGTAAAGGCATGGCTTAAGCCAGCTCCTAACCCTAGGGTGAGGTATCATAATAGAGTAAAGTAGGACATAACGATTAACTTAGCAGTGAACAAAAATCATTCAATCAGCCCCAGAGTTGGGAGTTCTCCTTCTAGATTTCAGAATAGAAGGAAGGAGGCTCCCGGGGGTTTAGTGTTAGTCCTGCTTGATTGTTTTCTTTGGCTAGAAAGGAAGGGAGAAGGGCCGACACCGCCACTTCCACCGCCTTGAATAGAAAGAGGAATATTTTCCATGAAGGACAGGGCCATCTCGATGCAGTCTACTAACCTTTTCACATATAGAAGAAAGAAATCAGCCTCCTTCCAATAAGAAAAAGAAACAACTAATGTTGAGTACGGTAATACTGAAAAAGAGTTTTCGAACGGGAAACATGAGTTGGCTTTATAAGTATCTATAGAATAAGCACTATGAACTATCTGCTTCAAAAAGATAGTTGTAAGAAATGAGACATTAACGATGTAACAGCCTGATCCCTCCCGAGATCGGAGGCTCTAAAAACCAGCTATTCTCAACATGAGCACAGATTTTTAGGAAAAACGAACAGAGTCTCCCTTGTACCGTGGACATTTAGAAAACCTGTAAGCAACCAATAAAGCCACAAAACAACCTAGAACTCCAATTCTAATTAAAGACTCAAGCTTTATGGCCATCCGAGCCTTCAAACATTCAAACAGTGAGAATCATGCAAGCATGCATTCACAATATATTTTCTTTTCAAAACCGCTTATCATGCCACTCCATGATAGCCTTTAAACATTCTTAGGAATTGAAAACAACTATACAACTGATAATTCACTCCCAAACATGCAAACTAGCTAAGAGCAGAAACATAAGTTATTACATGCCACGGATACATATCATACATTACCTTCAAACTTCTAGATAAACAATATATACATGAACTCATAGACTCCGGAATAGGACATAAGTAATACAAATAGTTTCTTCATATAACCAACAGGAAACACATCTACCTCAAACAAGTATCACCCAGCAACTAAGGAAACTCCTCCTCCAATTGCACCTCCAGAAATATGTTAGCGAGGTATGAGCAACCACAATTGCCCAGTGAGGGACAAAGACTACTCGGGACGTGCAATGCAACAATTATAGCAGTTAAACAAGAAGTCAAGTAAAGTACATTCGAAATAGTCAATAACCACACATATCAAAGGATACGATACACTCAACCCCAATACTCTAGAATTTTCTTATCTTTGATCATGAACCACGATCCATGAACCACGAACCACGATCAATGTGCCAGCATAACCCCAATCACTCCAGTGGGTGTACTCCGGATGTACCCCGATAATCCTACGACCTAACACCCCTAGTAATCTCTAGACTATGCGAGGGAGGAACTAGGGCACAGAGATCGAATATCCACTGGCAAGCCCGCTGTCGCCCAGCCGATATTTAATACAACCGCCCATGACATTATTTCACGCCCCAACCCAGCCTATAAGGGTTAGACTAGGGTGTGATCTAAACATTCAAGTCATGTCTCGTACTTAATCGTTCATGAAAGTTTAACACTTAACGTTTACCCTAGACTGCACAATTTTTCTGGAAAACCAGCAGCATAACGGCTGTATTTGGGATCTTTGTTTGACCTAGTTCTCTAAACGCCTCAAATTTCATTTCCAACTAAGATTACTATTTACCATCAATTGAAATGCCTACTAGTTATCTCGAAGTCTCGTTTGATTAATAACCTAGCATGATACTATGTCTCATTTGTTTGTTAATTCTCGTTACAAAAGTACTTGTTGATCTTAGCTTAACAATGAGTACCTGCTTAAGATTGGATAGGTTCATTTTACTTAAACTTTACCTGATACTTCATAGTCCTATGATAGATACTAGCCACTAACGATAGCAAAACGACCATAGTAGTGTCTATTAGTTATTATTAGTACAAGCCAAAATTAGACCCCAAATTACAACGGGGGTCTTTTACATTACAACAACAAGCAACATAAAGAAATAGTCTTCAAACAACATATTGTTCACAAAATGGCCGTGGTCGCGTAAGGCACGTAGAACAAGTAATCATCGTTAGGCACGTTGTCCTCGAGTACCTATTCCGGATCTTCTTCACCTGAGATGATAAAAGAGGGTGGGTCCTTATGAACTCAGTGAGGGGGAACGAGAAATAGGTTTTGAAACTCATTTTTCGGTTCAACTTATGAAAACCTTTTTCGCAAGCATGAGTATATCACAAATACATAACATAATATAAAAGTAAAGGAACACAATTACCCGTCTTTCCTCCCCGAGGTCCTCTAGGAACCAGGCGAGAGTACTTATACACATAGTAAAAAGGATACGGTGAGCTTTTGCTCTCGGTTCATTTCTAGTATTAGTTCTTGCGGCCGACTTCAAATCATCCCCTTATCACGCCAAATGGGTGTACTCCGGATATACCCTGAAATCCTACGACCCAACTCTCCGAGGAAGTCTAACCCCCAAGAGAGAGAGGAAATTGGACAATGGGAGTCACGGTTGCATTGGCAAGCCCGATACCGCCCAATGTGCGTGAACACTACCACGCCAGAATGAAAGGTTGCAACCTTGTATGCAATGCACATTTATGACATTTAATATATCACATTTGGAGGACAGCAAAGCAAGTTGCCTCCGAGCAGTCATAAGATTGCACATCGACAGTTAAAAATGCGAGGCAAGATAAGACAAGTAATTTCACTTAAAAAGCACATGGAGTTATATGAACATTAAGCGGGCAGCCATGTAACGCAGGTAAATCAAGTCATATAACTCATTTCAAAGTTCACGTAATCAAATAATAAGATTATTCAACATGTAATCATCGAAATCATGTTTAGGGCTATAAGGGCAACTACGGGCAGCCTACTAATTTCATAATCAAACACGATATCCATAAGATCAACAACTTAGCGAATTTACCTAGTCACTAGGGTTTCAGTTCGTGCTTACCCGTGCAATTAAGCCCCAAGTCATCTCGTAATTAAACTCAAGCCACACATTGATTAATTCAAACACCCTTAAGCATTCAGAACAGTCCACACAACATCCAAATGCACAATCTCAAGCATTTAATACAACAAGAGAAGCTACAATAATTTTTCCAAACATATCACTAAGTGAAACCCTCACTGCAATAGACTGTTTTCTCACAATCATTAAGACAAACAAAAAATCTCCAATTCCAGTGAATAAGATGTCAAATTAAAGCTTAAGAAGTGAACTAAATTCAGAAATAAACCTCGCATCAATTGGAGTTCGGGTTCAATAGTTATAGCCAAAACAGTGAGACTACACAAAACTGTCTAGATTTGCACACATTTCAATACTTGTCATTTTTGAGGGTCTTAGGCTCAGATTTAGCCTTAGTCCATTTCTGACAAAAATGTCCAGCCCTGAAAAATATAGCAGCACACCAAATTGCATGCATTTTGGATATCATTTACTAAGTGAAATCAGGTTCGTTCTACAAGGTCAGTGAATCTGTCAAAACCTGCTTCATTTTTCCAGACTTTCCAGATTTGGATACATTTTGATATTTTGCCATTTGAGGAACATAGAGTCAAAATTAGCTTTGACCTATTTCTGCAAAAAATGTTCAAAACTGGAAAAAATAGTTACCTCCCAATTTTCTTGCATTTTAAACATCATTTACCTAGCCAAACTCACCTCGCACCAACAAGACAGAAGGCTGTCACATACACGATTTCATCTATCATCACGTTCTAGCCAAGAATATTGTCATGCATGTTTATAAAAGCTCATGAACACACATATATCTCAAGTACAGAAGTAAAGATAGACATTTAAGGGCATGCATGTGGTTTTTTGAAAGATTTTCAAGAAGTTTTAGCCCTCACCTTAGCAAAACAACAACAAGATGCACAAGAGTCTCGATGGTTGCACAAGATTGACTCTTTCCCTTGCTTAGCCGAGACACCACTCGATTTTCTCTAATTTCCTAGCTTAGTAACCAAGTTCTTAGTAGGTGCATGTGGTTAGAACAAGAAGAAAAGAAATGGAATCTAGCAAACTCATCTAAGATGAAATGGAGGTTCAAAGAGCTTGCATGTGTATCTTTTGCACTTTAGCTTTGCTTGGTCGAGTTCCTTGGTTGCTTGGAAGTCTTGAAGAGCCTTAGGATGAAGAACTTAGCTATGGAGTCTACAGTATTCAGCTAGGGCCGAGAGAGAGAGAGAAGAATGAGAGGGAGAGAGAAGAATGAGAGGAAATGAAAGAAAATGAAAGAAAATGAAAGCTTGATGGGCATAGATGCTTGTGTCGGCCTTGAGCATGTAAATTTCAGACTTTTGTGTCTTCAAGAAGAATTTTGAATTATCTAGTATGGGCATGGAGCTTGTGTCAAGAATGTGGAGCTTTGAGGATGGTTTTGAGCTAATTGTTTTATGCATTGTATCATTAAATTGTCATAGAATGTTTGAGGAAAAATTTTGAAATTGGATTGCATGCACAAAGCTCCTAATGGTCGGCCAAGGATTGTGCAAAATCTGAATTTTTTGTCTTGTTCATGGCTTATTTTATTGTGTGTTTGAGATATGCAAAGAATAAAGAATAAAGAATAAAGAATGTCTAGCTTTTGGTGCAATTTCGTCTTCTAGTGCATTGACTTAGCATTTGAATATTAGTTAGTGGGATTTGTAGGATCAATTGATGATCTAATGCTTTGTGTAAGATGCTTTCTTGATTAGCGTGAGGGCACGCTTTCCTAGGTTTAGGGCATGTACTACGAGGTAGGACATGAACTACGAGATAAATGGCACACTTTCCTAGGTTTAGGGCACATACTACGAGGTAGGGCATGAACTACGAGACGAATGCACGTTTTTCAAGTAAATTCACGCAACCCTAAATGAATGCACATAATTCAATGCAAGGCACACAAAACGAAACACAATTATTAAACCTAGGTCAAGGTACGAAAATCTAGGTTAGGGCACACGAAGCGAGGTATCGCGTTCAAATCGAGGTCGGGCCTCACATCCTACCCTCCTTAAAAGAATTTCGTCCCAAAATTCAATATTACCTTTGAAACAAAGCTGGATATTGTTGCTCCATCTGATCTCGCCTTTCCCACGTTGCTTCTTCAACTCCATGATGATCCCACAACACTTTTACCATCGGTATAGATTTGTTGCGCAACTCCCGATCTTGCTGGTCTAGGATCTGAATGGGCTTCTCCTCATAAGACAAGTTTTCCCGAAGCTGCAACGGCTCTGGCTCCAAGATATGCGATGGATCAGGGCGATACTTCCGTAGCACAGAAACATGAAAGACGTCGTGAATATTGGAGAGGTTATGGGGTTGTTCTAGGCGATACGCCAACTTGCCAACCTTCTCAATTATCCCAAACGGTCCTACAAACCTCGGACTCAACTTTCCACCCTTGCCATGTTTAATCAGTCCGCTATGGGGTGATATCTTCAAGAACACCTTGTCCCCGACCTCAAACTCTAGGCTCCGTCTCCTTCGGTCTGCATAACTTTTCTGCCTGCTTTGGGCGGTAAGCATCCGTTTCCGGATGAGGTGGATATTATCAATAGTCTTCATAAGTTCAGGTAGAAGGGTCGGGTCAAAAGTCTTCGTCTCACCTACTTCATCCCAGTAAATTGGGGATCGACACTTACGTCCATACAATGCCACAAATGGGGCCATCCCGATAGTGGCCTGATAACTATTATTATAAGCGAACTCCGCTAGAGACAGATATTTCTCCCAAACTTTCCCAAAGTCTAAAACATACGCCCTCAGCATATCCTCCAAAATCTGAATAGTTCTCTCCGATTGTCCATCAATTTGAGGGTGATAAGTCGTGTTGAAACTCAACTTCGTTCCCAAAGCTTCTTGCAATCTCTTCCAAAATCGGGAAGTAAAACGAGGATCCCTATCCGATACAATACTCACAGGCATCCCGTGCAATCTTACAATCTCTGCCACATACATATCTCCCAATTTCTCCGGACTATCCTCCTTGTTCATCGGTAAGAAGTGCACAAACTTTTTCAATCTATCTACTATGACCCAAACGGAGTCATGACCTTTTCGTGACCTGGGCAGTCCATAACAAAGTCCATAGTTATATGTTTCCATTTCCATTGAGGAATCTCCAACGGCTGAAGTAAACATGTTGGTCGTTGATGTTCTGCTTTGACTCTCTTGCAAGTCAAACACCGTGCCACAAACTCCGCAATCTCTCTCTTCATGTTATTCCACCAATAGTGTTGCTTCAAATCCCGGTACATCTTTGTTCCGCTGGTGTGAATAGTGTATCTTGACTTATGGGCTTCTTCGAGAATCTTCTTTTTCAGCTCTGGCTTATTAGGAACACAAATCCAATTCCTAAACCTCCAAATACTATCATCATGAAACTTGAAATATGTGTTGCTTTCTTTAATCTTCTAAAATAGTTGGTCTTTCTGTTGAGCCTCTCGTAATTTAGACAACAAGGTCGATTCAACCTGTGTAGTGGCAAAAAGTAACCTTTTTCGAGTCAATTGTGGTTTCCACAAAAATGCTTCCTCCAACAACTCCTGCACCTTGATTGTGCAGTTATAATCATCCAAAAGCTCCATCCGGTGGCCTTTGCCTCATATTCAACTCTTTTTGTGAGAACAAGTATTTCAAGCTCTTGTGATCAGTAAACACCTTGAACTTGTTACCCCACATATAGTGCCTCCATTTCTTGAGTGCAAACACAATAGCCGCTAACTCCAAATCATGCGTCAGGTAGTTCAATTCATATGGCTTCGGTTTCCTAGAAGCATACGCAATCACTCTACCATTTTGCATCAACGCACAACCCAATCCTTTCTTCGAAGCATCGCTATAGATTACAAAACCGTGACTCCCTTCAGGCAATGCAAGAATAGGTGCGGTAGTCAATCTTTTCTTCTATTCTTGGAAGCTGTTCTCACACTTATCATCCCACACGAACTTTGTTTTCTTTTAAGTGAGCTTTGTAAGCGGTCCTCCAATCTTAGTGAAATCCTTTACGAACCTCCGATAATAGCTGACTAGACCAAGAAAACTCCGAACCTTCGTAACATTTTTCGGCTTCTTCCAAGATATCACCGCTTCTATCTTTGCTGGATCCACTGCTATTCCTTCCTGGGATATGATATGCCCCAAAAATGCAATCTGCTGCAACCAAAATTTGCACTTGCTAAACTTTGCATACAATTGATGCTCTCGAAGTTTCTGCAATACCAATCGCAGATGTTGTTCATGCTCAGCCTCGGATTTCGAGTATACCAAAATATCATCAATGAAGATCACCACAAATTGGTCCAAGTAGGGTTGAAACACCCTGTGCATCAAATCCATAAAAGCTGCAGGGGCATTAGTTAGTCCAAATGGCATCACCACATATTCATAATGCCCATATCTTGTCCTAAAAGCCGTTTTAGGCACATCATTCTTTTTGATCCGCAACTCATAGTACCCTTGCCTCAAGTCAAGCTTCGAATACACTTTGGCTCCTTGAAGTTGATCAAACAACTCGTCGATCAGTGGAAGTGGGTATTTATTCTTGACGGTCACTTGGTTCAATCCTACGTAATTGATGCATAGCTTCAACGTTCCGTCTTTCTTCTTTACAAAGAGGACTGGTACACCCCACAGAGAAGAACTTGGTTGAACAAACCCTTTCTTCAACAATCCTTGCAATTTGTCCTTCAATTCTTGTAGCTCGGCTAGTGCCATACGATAGGGAGCTTTAGATATCGGCTGGGTACTAGGCAGTAACTCTATAATGAACTCGATCTCCCGATTTGGGGGTAAACCGGACAATTCTTCTGGAAACACATCCGCATAGTCTTTGATCACTGGCATCTCCTCCAACTTAGCTTTGTCCGATGGCTTGTTAATGAGGTAAGCTAAGTATCCACTACACCCTTTTCTCAAGGACTTTACTGCTTTCGTAGATGAAATGATAGAACTCCCGGTGAAATCTCTTCGACCCATTACCTTTAGTATTGGTTGACCAGGTACCTGGAATGTTACAATCTTCATCCGGCAATCTAGTTGGGCATGATGCTTTGCCAACCAGTCCATCCCTAAGATGACCTCATAGTCTCGAAAAGGTAATACAATAAGATTGGTTGAGAATTCCCTATCCTTAATTTGGATTTTACATACTTTACAAGCTGAGCTAGTAATAAGTTTAGGACCCATCGGAGTACCAACTTCTACTTTGTAAGGCGAAAATACAACTCGTAGCTTTAAACATTGCACACATAAGGGAGTACTAAATGAATGAGTAGCACCTGGATCAATTAGCACCCTAACAGGTTGATTCAGTATGAAGAATGTACCTTCAACAATAGCGGTCTCTTCTGGAAGCTCCTCGCACTCAATAGCATAAGCTCGAGCCTGAACTCTAGGAACTGGAGTTTTGCCTCTACCAGCTGGTTTAACCTGATTTTGTCATGCTTGCCATTTAGGGCAATCCTTGATCTGATGCTGATCACTGCCACATCTCACACATCGTCCTGACTTCTTCCAGCACTGGGCCTCGGTATGCCCCTTCTTTTCACAATAAGAACAGTTGATAGACTAAGTAGCAGGTGAACTACTTGTGGATCCGCGGGTGGAAGAGGCTGATGGTGCTTTAGTCGGGCCACGGTTATTAACTGGCCTGTTCTGGCTCTGGCCCTGACTACGACTCTGGCTCTGGAATTTCCTCTGTTGACTTGGAGGCTGGTATGGTTTCTTGTTCGGCTGACTCGAACCGGCTCTATCAAGTTTCCTCTTCTCAACTAGGGAAGTAGTAGTAAAGAGAGCAGAATAGGTATCGAAGTCATGCGAAGCCAACTGGTCCTGAATCTCTGGCCTCAATCCAGTCATAAATTTCCACATCTTAGCCTCCAGAGTACTGACCATGTATTGAGCATAACGGGACAGTCGGTCAAAACGAGCCTCGTACTAGGCCACCATCATGTTACCCTGGTTCAAGTGCATGAATTCCTCAATCCGCCTCTGCCTGGAAACTGCAGGTACATATTTCTCCTTGAATGCCTTAACGAAATTACCCCACAAACGAGGGGTATGATCAGTTTCCCACAGTGCCTCCACAGTGTGCCACCAATGCTCAGCATCCCTGTGCAACAGAAACACAGCGAACTCCACCTTTTCTTCATCAGTATAATCAAGTGGCCTGAAAATCCTGTCGATCTTAGACAGGAAAGCCTCTGTTTTCTCATCAACAGCTTCCCCGTGGAATTTGGACAGGCGAAAGTCAAGGAACTCCCTCATTTTGCTATGTCTCCTATGGTTACCATTATTCCTGTTGTTGTTGTTGTTGGCTTCACGTGCATCTTGACGTTCCATCACTCGTGACACACGATCCATGGCATTTGCCATCATGTTAAACATAACTATGCCGGGATTAGTTTGATAAGCATCTCCAATCTCTTGGGGTTCATTGCTCCTATTAGTAGTGCGGGTACTAGGGCCAGCCATCTATAGGCACAGATTATGATGCACAATTTATTGAAATGTGACAAATAAGAATTCAATGCATAAGATATGCAACATACAATTTTACATAAACACACAGTTCTAGAAACAGTTAAGACACGTTAATCACATAAGCACATAGAACATAGAAGGCACAGTTAACATTATCACACAATAACATATAAACAAGTTATCTGAATTACCTTAGGGCTTCTACCCATGGTCCGAGAGTTAAACCCAGGTTAAGCAATCTAAGCTCTGATACCATTTCTTCTATAAGGTATCAAGCCCCAACCCGGCCTATAAAGGTTAAACTAGGGTGAGATCTAAACATTCAAGTCATGTCTCGTACTTAATCGTTCATGAAAGTTTAACACTTAATGTTTAGCCTAGACTCCACAATTTTTCCGGAAAACCGACAGCATAACGGCTATAATTGGGCTCTTTAGTTTGACCTAGTTCTCTAAATGCCTCAAATTTCATTTCCAACTACGATTACTATTTACCATCAATTGAAACGCCTACTAGTTATCTCGAAGTCTCGTTTGATTAATAACCTAGCATGATACTATGTCTCGTTTATTTAATAATTCTCGTTACAAAAGTACCTGTTGATCTTAGCATAACAATGAGTACCTGCTTAAGATTGGATAGGTTCATTTTACTTAATCCTTACCTGATACTTCATAATCCTATGATAGATACTAGCCAGTACCGATAGCAAAATGACCATAGTAGTGTCTATCTAGTTATTATCAGTACAAGCCAAAATTAGACCCCAAATTACAACGGGGGTCTTTTACATTACAACAACAAGTAACATAAAGAAATAGTCTTCAAACAACATATTGTTCACAAAATGGCCATGGTCACGTAAGGCACGTAGAACAAGCAATCATTCCAAGGAATCATCGTTAAGCACATTGTCCTCTGGTACCTGTTCTGGATCTTCTTCACCTGAGATGATAAAAGAGGGTGAGTCCTTATGAACTCATTGAGGGGGAACGAGAAATAGGTTTTGAAACTCATTTTTCGGTTCAACTTATGAAAACCTTTTTCGCAAGCATGAGTATATGACAAGTAAGTACATAACATAATATAAAAGTAAAGGAACACAATTACCCGTCTTTCCTCCCCGAGGTCCTCTAGGAACCAGGTGAGAGTACTTATACACATAGTGAAAAGGACAGTGTGAGCTTTTTCTCTCGGTTCATTTCCAATATTAGTTGTTGTGGCCGACTTCAAATCATCCCCTTATCAGGCCAAATGGGTGTACTCCGGATGTACCCCGAAATCCTACGACCCAACTCTCTTAGGAAGTCTAGCCCCCAAGTGAGAGAGGGAATTGGACAATAGTAGTCACGATTGCACCGGCAAGCCCGATGCTGCCCGGTGTATGTGAACGCTACCACGCCAGAATGAAAGGTTGCAACCTTGTATGCAATGCACATTTATGACATTTAATATATCACATTTGGAGGACAACAAAGTAGGTTGCCTCCGAGCAGTCATAAGATTGCACATCGATAGTTAAACATGCGAGGCACGATAAGACAAGTAATTTCACTTGAAAAGAACATGGAGTTATATGAACATTAAACGGGCAGCCATGTAACGCATGTAAATCAAGTCATATAACTTATTTCAAAGTCAACATGTAATCATCGAAATCATGTTTAGGGCTATGAGGGCAACTACGGGCAGCCTACTAATTTCATAATCAAACACGATATCCATAAGATCAACAACTTAGTGAATTTACCTAGTCACTAGGGTTTCAATTGGTGCTTACCCGTGCAATTAAGCCCCAAGTCATCTCGTAATTAAACTCAAGCCACGCATTGATTAATTCAAACACTCTTAAGCATTCAGAACAGTCGACACAACATCCAAATGCCACAATCTCAAGAATTTAATACAACAAGAGAAGCTACAATAATTTTTCTAAGCATATCACAAAGTGAAACCCTCACTGCAATGTGCTGTTTTCTCATAATCATTAAGACAAGCAAACAATCTCTAATTCCAGTGAATAAGATGTCAAATTAAAGCTTAAGGAGTTAACTAAATTCAGAAATAAACCTTGCATCATTTGGAGTTCGGGTTCAATAGTTATAGCAAAAACAGTGAGACTACACAAAACTGTCCAAATTTGCACACATTTCAATACTTGTCGTTTTTTAGGGTCTTAGGGTCAGATTTAGCCTTCATCCATTTCTGACAAAAATGTCCAGAACTGAACAATATAGTAGCACACAAAATTTCATGCATTTTGGATATCATTTACTATGTCAAAACAGGTTTGTTCTACAAGGTCAGTGAATCTGCCAAAACCTGCTTCATTTTTCCAGACTTTCCATATTTCGACACATTTTGATATTTTGCCATTTGAGGACCTTAGAGTCAAAATTAGCTTTGAACTATTTCTGCGAAAAATGTTCCAAACTGGAAAAACTAATTACCTACCAATTTTCACGCATTTTAAACATCATTTACCTAGCCAAACTCACCTCGCACCAACATGACCGAAGGCTGTCACATACACGATTTCATCTATCATCACGTTCTAGCCAAGAATATTGCCATGCATGTTTATAAAAGCTCATGAACACACATATATCTCAAGTACAGAAGTAGAGATAGACATTTAAGGGCATGCATGTGGTTTTTTGAAAGATTTTCAAGAAGTTTTAGCCCTCACCTTAGCAAAACAACAAGAAGATGCACAAGACTTATGATGGTTGCACAAGATTGACTCTTTTCCTTGCTTAGCCGAGACACCACTCGATTTTCTCTAATTTCCTAGCTTAGTAACCAATTTCTTAGTAGGTGCAAGTGGTTAGAACAAGAAGAAAAGAAATGGAAGCTAGCAAACTCACCTAAGCCAAAATGGAGGTTCAAAGAGCTTGCATGTGTGTCTTTTGCACTTTAGCTTTGCTTGGTCGAGTTCCTTGGTTGATTGGAAGTCTTGAAGAGCTTTAGGATGAAGAACTTAGCTATGGAGTCTACAATATTCAGCTAGGGCCGAGAGAGAGAGAGAAGAATGAGAGGGAGAGAGAAGAATGAGAGGAAATGAAAGAAAATGAAAGAAAATGAAAGCTTGATGGGCATAGATGCTTGTGTCGGCCTTGAGCGTGTAAATTTCAGACTTTTGTGTCTTCAAGAAGCATTTTGAATTATCTAGTATGGGCATGGAGCTTATGTCGAGAATGTGGAGCTTTGAGGAGGGTTTTGAGCTAATTTTTGTTATGCATTGTTTCATTATATTGTCATAGAATGTTTGAAGAATAATTTTGAAATTGGATTGCATGCACAAAGCTCCTAATGGTTAGCCAAGGCTTGTGCAAAATCTGAATTTTTTGTCTTGTTCATGGCTTATTTTATTGTGTGTTTGGGATATACAAAGAATAAAGAATAAATAATAAAGAATGTCTAGCTTTCGGTGCATTTTCGTCTTCTAGTGCATTGACTTAGCATTTTAATATTAGTTAGTGGGATTTGTAGGATTAATTGATGATCTAGTGCTTCATGTAAGATGCTTTCTTGATTAGCGTGAGTAAACGCCTTCTTAGGTTTAGGGCACGTACTACGAGGTAGGACACGAACTACGAGATGAATGCACGTTTCCCAAGTAAATGCACGCAACCCTAAATGAATGCACGTAATTCAATACAAGACACACAAAACGAAACACAATTCTTAAACCTAGGTCAAGGTACGCAAATGTAGGTTAGGGCACACGAAACGAGGTATCGCACGCAAATCGATGTCGGGCCTCACACATTATGGTTGTGCAACCATGATACAATGCACTTAAATACAATGATAGTATAACAAGAATATAGGGTAATAACACATAGGAAGGACAACAAAGTAGGCTGCCCTCGAAAACAATTAAGATATAAAAAGAATATAACTCAAGCAATTATCTTAAGTCATACAGTTTATTAAAGAGAAAATGAACCAAAATGCACAAAATGATGAAAATCCCTCACCTTTACCAAGCTCCAAGATGCAAGAATAGGCTTCGCTCTCAAACATTTTGCATAGTCAACTGAAGCATTCTTGTGGCTATAAAACATTTGATAACCTCCTAGATGGCATTAACTATATTAATATTTTACAAAGTAACCTTTATAACAAGCTCAATCAAATACCCTTTTTTGTAACAACCATTAATAATCCAATAATTCACATATAAAGAGCAATTTACTTGTACGCAATTAAACTCACAATTTCAATCCATTAATTTCATGAGTTAAGAAAGTGGAAATATTACATAGTATGATCCTGAAATAAGTAATCTAAGTTAGAAGCTTCTCACTAGCAAACTTAGGGTTAAAAGTAAAAAAGATGACTTAACAACTCAAGAAGGGAGTGTTTCAACTAGAATATTAAAGTTAGGTGCATTTAAGTTAAAAACATAGTTAACGCAAGTTAACATAATACCATACATTGTTTATAATTTTCTTCATTCTAGATTAGATAATAACTTACATGTGAAACTAGTTCAACTCCAACTAATAATGGACTAGCAATTAACTCAATTTAAGGAATCCTCTTAAGAGTTTATAACTAAAATAAGACAAGTTCCATTAAATGTTCAATAATACATTCATTAACATCGACTTCCAAACAATTACTTCTTAAAAGACTTCTAAATCATACATTCTCTTACTTTCCATTGATTATTAGTTAGTGCATAGTATTTAACTCAACCAACATTCCAACACTTAGTTAGCTAACTATTCAAGAAATAAGTGTTTCACTTAAGATTTTGTAACTGATAACAAACCATCCTAATCATATCATTAGCTAGCTCAAAAAACTTTAATATAACTTATAACTCATTATTTCACAGGTAAGACACGGGATAGGGAGCCTATCTATCAATAACTACAACATTAACTTAACAACAATTTAAAATAAGAACAATTTCATCTTACTTTCATAGCAAACTCAACTTAAAGATAACATTTAACAAGCCAATAAATAACTATTCCACAATTAACATACATTCTAACTAAACCCCTACACAATTAAACTAACTCTTCAATTTAAAATTAAATCATAAGCTTAAAGAATAGATGCTACACCAAAACACTTGTCTTCATTTTCAATCAAATTAGCATTCAAGATAAACAATAGATCTAAATCATATTCATTTATAACTAAACAATTATTTTCATGTTGGTAGTATGACATTCAAGCTATAGTTAAACTCTACATGACTTAATAAATGAGTTTACATTTTAGCAAGACGGGTAAAAGGGCAAGGGGAAAGGCAAGTGCATTCCATACTAACTCATGATTTCTATTTACTCATTCAATCTCAATTATATCACAATTTACATAATTATAAGAGCTCTATTACGCTACTAATCATCCAAGAACACTACACAATAAATTCTTCATCGAATATATCCAATTAGAGTTCAAATATATCATCACTTCTAGCAAAATAACAATGAAATTTAGATTCTCGCACAATCGGACAGTTTTGACACATCTCACCAAAATGAACATAACTTATTCTAGAAAACTCCGATTAATGCACCATAAAAAGCATTAGAAACTAGACTCGTAAGGCTTTCTAACGGTATATAATTCAACCCCTAATCCTTCTCCAATTAATACAGTTTGAAGCTCGAAATTGCCTTAGTTTTGCCGAAAAAATCTGGACAGCCACGGTTGAACACACACACATGTTCACGCGTGAATTTTGTTTGGTTCCCTTACATTCCTAGATAGTTTTAAACATTATTCAAGCATATATAACTGTTGCACACTTCATTAAGCATTTTTATCAAACATCTAGCCTACACATGTCCAAAGATAGCAAATTAACAACAACAACAAATATAACAATAACAATAGAAGCAATAACACATGGGAGGAACAACAAAGTAGGTTGTCCTCGAAACAGTTAGAAAAGAAGCAATTTCATATAAGCAATTAAGAGATTTACAAAGGAGCATATTCAAGATACACATTAAACTATACCAAAAGCTCCAAAACAACTTGAAACCATATTTAAACACACAAGGAGTCATGCCAAGGTCTTAGAAGTGTGAGACAAGCGAATTTGTACTTAAACCCCTTTGTAACCCAACCTATTTTCCTTCCAAACTCATGTTATGGTTCTAGATTAGCAAGCAGCCTATACCATGTTTCTAGTTAACACCTTAGGCACCTTTACAAACCTCAAATACATTTAAATACTCGCAATTACCACAAAAGCCCCAATTTCCCTCTTATGGCTTTGAACAACACATACCTTAACCGGGCTTCAAACGAGGGTTAACAAAGCTTCTATAGCACCTAGGTAGCCTAAGAATACCAAATGTGAAGCTCAAATCGACCTGGATTAGCATTAACCTTGAAACCCTTTTTAAAAAGTCAGCTATTTCACGTTTATATAAGTTTAGAGCAATTCGAGGGCACGGGACTACTGGATTACCTTCATTAGCACCTAAGGCATCTATTAGAAGCAATGAATCAAGCCAATATGCACAATTACACAAAACCCTAAAAATATGTCACTATTCACCTTATAAAATCAAAGTAACGATTTCAATCGTTTAAAATGTGAACTAATGGATTAAATGTGTTCTCTAGCACTTATATACAATGTACCATAGCATAGATAAGCATTTCAATAGCATTTGATAGCATTTCTAACAAATCAAGAAAAGTGTAATATCTTTAATATGCAAAAAGAGTCATGAAATCACTAACCTAAAGCGCGTAGGAGCACCTAGAAGGCTTGCACACACCCTAAACTACTTGCCCTAAGCTTGGAGAGGATTGGATTGGAGAGTTGATGAGCAAAAGATCTCCCTCTTGGCTGCTAAGGGCTGTTTGGATTTTGAACAGTAATTTCGGTATCTCTCTTTGTTTGTGTTTTTATGAGCTAAAATGGTTAAGTTGAGTATATATTAGGTTGGAGTTATGTTGGGTGCATAAGTTGACTACTAAAATGAGCCTAGTTGGCTTTAAAATGAGTCTAAAAGTGCAATTCAATGTTAACTAATTAAAACACTTAGTTTAGTTATGTAATACTATTCACTTGATTGGTAAAACATTTTCTAAACGAGCGCTCCTATCGCTTTTAGCTCAAATGCACATTTTTCTCATTCCTAAAACAATTAATGTGATTTTAAAAAATTGCTAATTCAGGGTAGTTAAGTAGTTGAAAAATGGAATGAATAGTAGCCACTTAAAGCAACAAGTAAAGCATAGAAGAAATGCGCAAATAGTAGATGCAGCAGTAAATAAATGTACGGTGAAGTTCTTGAGCAGTCACATCCTCTCCCCCTTAAACAAATTACGTCCACGCAATTCTTCTTCCAAGAGAACTCCGCATCAACTAAAAACCAACTTCATTTATTCTTCATCAGTTGCTAAGCAAGAATACCGTATACGAATTCTCGTAAGAACACATTAAGAAATCCCTGTAGTACTACCAGCAAATCCCCAAGTAATAAGGCCAAATAAAGCTCCAATAGAAATGCTACATAGAAATCCAAATAAGAATCCCGCTGGCATAAACACTGTAGAATAATATAATTCCAACTAAAAGTGGCTAGAAAATACCGATAAAATGTTGGAGAATAAATACTGTAGATAATACCGTATAATATGACTGAATAGAATTCCAAATACCAAGTCTTCAAAGAAATGCCAATAAGAAAATACCAGAAGAATGCTAAATAAGAAAATACGAAGAGAATGCCTTAGAGAACAGTCATATAGAAATCCCAAGGGAAGCCATTCATTTCTGACTATTGAGCATAGAAAAATGCCTTGGAAGAAATCCCAATAACCGAGTTCTGCCCATAACACCAATTCCCAAATAACAGGGCTAATCAATTGCTTCACGTTTCTACTAATCCACATAACTTGAAAGGCTAGCCACTAATCACCTCTGTTCAGGGGGAAGGGGAGGAGGGACAAAGTCTTTCTTACCAATTCAACGGGACATATATGAATGCCAAGATTTCACATTTATACATATATGTTTTAAACTATTATCCAAACATGTTTATATAAGAGTTAATGAAACAGTGTAATCATCAAAGTCATTCAAGCACGACAATCAAGTCAATCATAACACAACTCAATCGAAAACATTCAAATACACACATTACAAGCAACAGTTCAAGCAATTAACAATTCACGAGGTCAATTTGATTCACAGGGGCAATATGTTGCACAACTAGCCGCTTCACTTTACTTAGCATACATTTAGCACATAACACATAACTATATCACATATGTGCACACATTCCATTCAAGACACACAACCTCACATATAGGCATACACCTTCAAAACACACTTAACAAGCACACACGTAAGGTTTACTAACTGACAGACCGAGGACCCTGTCCCGGCTTAGAGCTAACTAAGCTCTGATACCACCTGTAACACTCCGATCCCTCCCGAGACCGGAGGCTCAAAACACCAAGCTATTCTCAACCATATCCTAAACCCGGGCACAGATTTTTAGAAAAACGGATAGAGTCTCTTTTGTACCGTGGAATTTTGAAAACCTATAAGCAACCAATAAAGCTACAAAACAACCTGGAACTCTAATTCTAATTAAAGACTCAAACTTTAAGGCCATCCAAGCCTTATAACATTCAAACAGTGAGAATCATGCAAGCATGCATTCACAATATATTTTCTTTACAAATCCGCTTATCATGCCACTCCATGATAGCCTTTAAACATTCTTAGGAATTGAAAACAACTATACAACCGATCATTCATTCCCAAGCATGCAAAGTAGCTAAGAGCAGAAACATAAGTTATTAGATGCCACGGATACATATCATACATTACCTTCAAACTTACAGCTAAACAATATATACATGAACCCATAGACTCTGGAATACGACATAAGTAATACAAACAGATTCTTCATATAACCAATAGGAAACACATCCACCTTAAGCAAGTATCACACAACAACTAAGGAAACTCCTCCTCCAATTGTACCTCCTGAAATATGTTAGCTATGTGACGACCGAGAACCTCTTCATATTCATTTTAAATTGTTGAACGTCTTATTTGAGCATTAAATGTGCATTTATTTAATTTTTAGCATAAGACACTATTCATAAGAAAAATTTATTGTTTAATTTTTCTGAAACTGTATTTTTTTCCTGTCACATATCATGTAGGAGGAATGTGAAAAATATTATTTTGTGTATTTAATGTTGGGAGTATGCATTTAGAAAATAGTTTTCCTCTTGAATGAATAGTGTTACGTGACTTAACTAAGTGTTTTAATTAGCTAGCACCTTTGTTGCACCTTTGACTCATTTTTAAACAACCCATGCTCTTTTTAATAGCTCATTTATGCACACAACTTGACCCCACTTAAGCTTACTCAACATAAAACTCTCACAACTCACAACTTAGCTCATAACATAGCAAAGAAAAAAAAAAAAAAAAAAAGAGCTGAAAGTTACTGTAGCAAATCCGAAAATGGCATAGGAGGAGAATTTCTTCATCAAACCTTGGAGTTGAGCTCTTGGCTTGCTTAGGGAGGATTCTAGAGCACCTAGGAGCTTCACCACCTTGCCTACATCTTCATATAAGTGAGGGAGTTGCATTTTTATAATTATCAAAGTTTATGTTCATATATTGAAATTTTTGATTTGTTGATTATTGCTATAATACTTGTTATAAATGTTTAATATGTGTTTATTAGAGCCTATAGTGTAGACTTTTAAAGCTTGTTAGCAAATTTTATGGTAGAATGCATAGATTGATTGAAAGAGATGATGAATAGTGCGGTGAATAGTGAAATCCGAAAATTTAGGGTTTCTTTTTATATATAATTTGTTAATTAGATTGAATTGAGGCTTCCTTTAGATGCTTTAGACATTAGTGAAACTAGACAAAGACTCACGCGAGGTTGAATTACCCGAAAATGAGTTAAAATGCAAAATTTGTTAACTTTAAAAAGGGAACTTTTCTCGTTAAGCAATCCAGGAAAATTTAGGCATTGATTCGGGTATCCTTGAGCTAAGGAAGCACCTTTGGTGCTTTCGTTTGCGGAAATGGGGTTCGATTAGTATAGTTGTAGTTCAAACCCGTTCGGGGCCTTCCTGAACTTTTGTTTCTAAAATGAGCTTTTATGATCCTAAAAGGAGCCTTTGGACTTAATTAAGAATATAGAAAGACTAGGATATGATTTGGAAATCTTGAACCATGCATAGGAGAAAGAAAACTCGGTTAAAAAAAGGAGAAAAAGTAGTTTTGGCTATATTTGATGCAATTGGCACTTGTATTTAAGTTATCTTGTATTATATTGATTATTTAGGATATAATTAAGCTATTTGATTAGATTGTGGGAATTAATTGTGTTGATTGCTTCTTTTGGTATCTTTAAGTTAATCTCGTGCTTATGTGAATTTATATCGTGCTTATATGTGAGGGCGGCCTACTTTGTCGTCCCTCTTATGTGTTATGTGATATCTTGATTGCTTGTGATCGAATATCGGGTTGCGCAACCTTTTCGGACATGGTAGCGCCGAGAAACATGGGCGGCGTCGGGCTTGCCTTGCTCCCTCGACTACCATGGTGCCTATTCCCTTTCTCGCTGAGTCATACTCCACTACCCCAGAGGCGTGGTTCACCTGCTGGGCATGGACCTACCTCGGGAGAAAGGGTCGTAGGATCGGGATACATCCGGAGTATCCCAATTGTTGGTGTTTGGGGTTTGCCGGCATGTTCGTGAAGTTCGTGGTTCGTGGCTCGTGATTGAAGACTTGGAAGTGGAACCGTATCCTTTTAAAAGTGATTAATTGCTTGGCTTGTTATCTTGCTGGTTTACGTGGCTTATATATGTTTTCTTGTGTTTGCATATCATATTGCAGGTTGGTATGTTGCATCACCTCCCTCGCTGGGCAACTTTGTTGCTCATTTCTCATTTAATATGTTTCAGGAGCAGCTGAGGTGAATCCTCAGCTGATAGAAGAAGAGAAGGAAGTGCCAGTTAAGCAATTTCCGTGACTTTTTGTGTGATAAGGTTGTCTAAAATGTGAAGCTTGCGTGGAGTTGTTGTTGGTTGCCTTTTTGAGACTTTGGGGCCTTGAGTATATTTGGTGAATGTAATAATTTGTAATCTTGTATGTTGGATATGAAGTGGAATGACATGTAAAAATCCATAGTAAACTTATCCTTTTGCATGCTTGTGTGATTAACAAAACTTGGAAGTAGAACTTGGCTATTGTTGTATCTAACTACCTATAGTTAAAATTAGAAATGCTTTGCTTGCTTGTATGTTATATGTAATTGTTGTTCCAAGGCTCGGATGGCCTTGTGATTGCGGGTGGCCCATAAAAATCTTGGAGGATTGGTTGTAAGAGTTGCGGTTTGTGGATCTAGCATCATAGATGTCTTTGTGCAGGTACCAGTTTAGTCCTATAAACAGGGGAGACTCCGTCCGTTTTCCCCTAAATTTTGTGCCCGGGGTTTGGATTTGGGTGAGAATAGCATGATTATTAGAGCCTCCGGTCTCGTGAGGGATCGGGGCGTTACAGAAGTGGTATCAGAGCTTAGCTAGTTAGCTAGGCGCAAGCCGGGATAGGGTCTTCGGCTTGTGGGGTAGTGGCCTTAGTGTCAATGTGTTTAGAAAGTGTATGTGCATGTCTTATGTGATAAGAGAGTTAATGTGATCAATGTGCTTATGTGATCAACATGTTTTATTTGTTGAGTGAACTAGTTGTGGTTTATGTGCTTGTGTGATAAGTGGAATGGATGAGGTTAACGTGCTTGATGTGTTTATATGTTCAATGTGTTTATGTGATTAATGCAAGCTATGTGATTAACGTGCCTTGTGTGAATTATGTGCTTTGTGTACTTGAGTGCTCGATATGCTTTATATGACTAATGTGAATATGTGATTAACTTGTTTTATGTGAAGTTGTTGTTTAAATAACTTAGTAGTTTATAATTTGTGTATGTGAACTTGTTGTTTATGTGACTTTACTTGTTATAAATTGCTAACGTGATCAATGTGTTTTATGTGTTAAGCATGCTTACGTGAAACAATGTGTTTTATGTATGAGGGTAACTCGCTTGTATGTGTAAGAAATTGCGAGGACGCAATTTTTGTAAGGAGGGGAGAGTGTGACGACCGAGAACCTCTTCATATTCATTTTAAATTGTTGAACGTCTTATTTGAGCATTAAATGTGCATTTATTTAATTTTTAGCATAAGACACTATTCATAAGAAAAATTTATTGTTTAATTTTTCTGAAACTGTATTTTTTTCCTGTCACATATCATGTAGGAGGAATGTGAAAAATATTATTTTGTGTATTTAATGTTGGGAGTATGCATTTAGAAAATAGTTTTCGTCTTGAATGAATAGTGTTACGTGACTTAACTAAGTGTTTTAATTAGCTAGCACCTTTGTTGCACCTTTGACTCATTTTTAAACAACCCATGCTCTTTTTAATAGCTCATTTATGCACACAACTTGACCCCACTTAAGCTTACTCAACATAAAACTCTCACAACTCACAACTTAGCTCATAACATAGCAAAGAAAAAAAAAAAAAAAAAAGAGCTGAAAGTTACTGTAGAAAATCCGAAAATGGCATAGGAGGAGAATTTCTTCATCAAACCTTGGAGTTGAGCTCTTGGCTTGCTTAGGGAGGATTCTAGAGCACCTAGGAGCTTCACCACCTTGCCTACATCTTCATATAAGTGAGGGAGTTGCATTTTTATAATTATCAAAGTTTATGTTCATATATTGAAATTTTTGATTTGTTGATTATTGCTATAATACTTGTTATAAATGTTTAATATGTGTTTATTAGAGCCTATAGTGTAGACTTTTAAAGCTTGTTAGCAAATTTTATGGTAGAATGCATAGATTGATTGAAAGAGATGATGAATAGTGCGGTGAATAGTGAAATCTGAAAATTTAGGGTTTCTTTTTATATATAATTTGTTAATTAGATTGAATTTAGGCTTCCTTTAGATGCTTTAGACATTAGTGAAACTAGACAAAGACTCACGCGAGGTTGAATTACCCGAAAATGAGTTAAAATGCAAAATTTGTTAACTTTAAAAAGGGAACTTTTCTCGTTAAGCAATCCGGGCAAATTTGGGCATTGATTCGGGTATCCTTGAGCTAAGGAAGCACCTTTGGTGCTTTCGTTTCGCGGAAATGGGGTTCGATTAGTATAGTTGTAGTTCAAACCCGTTCGGGGCCTTCCCGAACTTTTGTTTCTAAAATGAGCTTTTATGATCCTAAAAGGAGCCTTTGGACTTAATTAAGAATATAGAAAGACTAGGATATGATTTGGAAATCTTGAACCATGCATAGGAGAAAGAAAACTCGGTTAAAAAAAGGAGAAAAAGTAGTTTTGGCTATATTTGATGCAATTGGCACTTGTATTTAAGTTATCTTGTATTGTATTGATTATTTAGGATATAATTAAGCTATTTGAGTAGATTGTGGGAATTAATTGTGTTGATTGCTTCTTTTGGTATCTTTAAGTTAATCTCGTGCTTATGTGAATTTATATCGTGCTTATATGTGAGGGCGGCCTACTTTGTCGTCCCTCTTATGTGTTATGTGATATCTTGATTGCTTGTGATCGAATATCGGGTTGCGCAACCTTTTCGGACATGGTAGCGTCGAGAAACACGGGTGGCGTCGGGCTTGCCGTGCTCCCTCGACTACCATGGTGCCTATTCCCTTTCTCGCTGAGGCATACTCCACTACCCCAGAGGCGTGGTTCACCTGCTGGGCATGGACCTACCTCGGGAGAAAGGGTCGTAGGATCGGGATACATCCGGAGTATCCCAATTGTTGGTGTTTGGGGTTTGCCGGCATGTTCGTGAAGTTCGTGGTTCGTGGCTCGTGATTGAAGACTTGGAAATGGAACCGTATCCTTTTAAAAGTGATTAATTGCTTGGCTTGTTATCTTGCTGGTTTACGTGGCTTATATATGTTTTCTTGTGTTTGCATATCATATTGCAGGTTGGTATGTTGCATCACCTCCCTCGCTGGGCAACTTTGTTGCTCATTTCTCATTTAATATGTTTCAGGAGCAGCTGAGGTGAATCCTCAGCTGATAGAAGAAGAGAAGGAAGTGCCAGTTAAGCAATTTCCGTGACTTCTTGTGTGATAAGGTTGTCTAAAATGTGAAGCTTGCGTGGAGTTGTTGTTGGTTGCCTTTTTGAGACTTTGGGGCCTTGAGTATATTTGGTGAATGTAATAATTTGTAATCTTGTATGTTGGATATGAAGTGGAATGACATGTAAAAATCCATAGTAAACTTATCCTTTTGCATGCTTGTGTGATTAACAAAACTTGGAAGTAGAACTTGGCTATTGTTGTATCTAACTACCTATAGTTAAAATTAGAAATGCTTTGCTTGCTTGTATGTTATATGTAATTGTTGTTCCAAGGCTGGGATGGCCTTGTGATTGCGGGTGGCCCATAAAAATCTTGGAGGATTGGTTGTAAGAGTTGCGGTTTGTGGATCTAGCATCATAGATGTCTTTGTGCAGGTACCAGTTTAGTTCTATAAACAGGGGAGACTCCGTCCGTTTTCCCCTAAATTTCGTGCCCGGGGTTTGGATTTGGGTGAGAATAGCATTATTATTAGAGCCTCCGGTCTCGTGAGGGATCGGGGCGTTACAAGCTAGGTATGAGCAACAACAATTGCCTAGTGAGGGATAAAGACTACTCGGGACGTGCAATGCAACAATTATATCAGTTAAGCAAGAAGGTAAGTAAAGTACATTTGAAACAGTAAATAACCACACATATCAAAGGATACGATACACTTAACCCCGACACTCCAAAATTCTCTTATCTTTGATCACGAACCACGATCCATGAACCAAGAACCACGATCAATGTGCTGGCATAATCCTAATCACTCCAGTGGGTGTACTCAGGCTGTACTCCGATAATCCTACGACCCAACACCCCCTGGCAATCTCTAGACCATGCGAGTGAGAGACTAGGGCACGGAGATCGAATATCCATTGGCAAACCTACTGCCGCCCAGCCGATATTCAATACAACCGCCCCTGACACTATGGTTGCACAACCACCATGCAATGCACTTAAATCCAATGACAGTATAACAAGAATATAGGGCAATAACACATAGGAGGGACAACAAAGTAGGTTGCCCTCGAAAACAATTAAGATATAAAAAGAATATAACTCAAGCAATTATCTTAAGTCATACAATTTATTAAAGAGAAAATAAACCAAAATGCACAACATGATGAAAATCTCTCACCTTTACCAAGCTCCAAGATGCAAGAATTGGCTTCACTCTCAAACATTTTGGATAGTCAACTGAAGCATTTTTGTGGCTATAAAACATTTCATAACCTCCTAGATGGCATTAACTATATTAATATTTTACAAAGTAACCTTTATAACAAGCTCAATCAAATACCCTTTTTTGTAACAACCATTAATAATCCAATAATTCACATATAAATAGCAATTTACTTGTAGGCAATTAAACTCACAATTTCAATCCGTTAATTTCATGAGTTAAGCAAGTGGAAATATTACATAGCATGATCCTGAAATAAGTAATCTAAGTTAGAAGTATCTCACTAGCAAACTTAGGGTTAAAAGTAAAAGGATGACTTAACAACTCAAGAAGGGAGTGTTTCAACTGGAATATTAAAGTTAGGAGCATTTAAGTTAAAACATAGTTAAACCAAGTTAACATAATACCATATATTGTTTATGATTTTCTTCATTCTAGATTAGATAAAACTTACATGTGAAACTAGTTCAACTCCACCTAATAATGGACTAGCAATTAACTCAATTTAAGGAATCCTCTTAAGAGTTTATAGCTAAAATAAGACAAGTTCCATTAATTGTTCAATAATACATTCATTAACAACGACTTCCAAACATTTACTTCTTAAAAGACTTCTAAATCATACATTCTCTTACTTTCCAATGATTATTAGTTAGTGCATAGTATTTAACTCGACCAACATTCCAGCTCTTAGTTAGTTAACTATTCAACAAATAAGTGTTTCACTTAAGACTTTATAACTTATGACAAACCATCCTAATCATATCATTAGCTAGCTCAACAAACTTTAATATAACTTATAACTCATTATTTCATAGGTAAGACACGGGATAGGGAGCCTCTCTATCAATAACTACAACATTAACTTAACAACAATTTAAAATAAGAACAATTTCATCTTACTTTCATAGCAAACTCAACTTAAAGATAACATTTAACAAGCCAATAAATAACTATTCCACAATTAATATACATTATAAGTAAACACCTACACAATTAAACTAACTCTTCAATTTAAAATTAAATCATAAGCTTAAAGAATAGATGCTACACCAAAACACTTGTCTTCATTTCCAATCAAACTAGCATTCAAGATAAACAATAGATCTAAATCATATTCATTTATAATTAAACAATTATTTTCATGTAGGTAGTATGACACTCAAGCTATAGTTAACCTCTGCATGACTTAATAAATGAGTTCACATTTTAGCAAGACAGGTAAAAGGGCAAGGGGAAAGCCAGTTGCATTTCATACTAACTCATGATTTCTATTTACTCATTCAATCTCAATTATATCACAATTTACATAATTATAAGAGCTCCATTACGTTACTAATCATCCAAGAACACTACACAATAAAGTTTTGATCGAATATATCCAATTAGAGTTGAAATATATCATCACTTCTAGCAAAATAACAATGAAATTCAGATTCTCGCACAATAGGACAGTTCTGACACATCTTACCAAAATGATCATAACTTATTCTAGAAAACTCCGATTAAAGCACTGTAAAAAGCATTAGAAACTAGACTCACGGTATATAATTCAACCCCTAATCCTTCTCCAATTAATACAATTTTAAGCTCGAATTTGCCTTAGTCTTGCAAAAAAAATATGGACAGCCACGGTTGAACACACACACATGTGCACGCGTGAATCTTGCATGGTTCCCTTACATTCCTAGCTAGTTTTAAACATTATTCGAGCATATATAATTGCTGCACAATTCATTAAGCATTTTTATCAAACATCTAGCCTACACATGTCCAAAGATAGCATATTAACAACAACAACAAATATAACAATAACAATAGATGCAGTAACACATGGGAGGAACAACAAAGTAAGTTGTCCTCGAAACAGTTAGAAAAGAAGCAATTTCATATAAGCATTTAAGAGATTTACAAAGGAGCATATTCAAGATACACATTAAACTATACCAAAAGCTCCAAAACAACTCGAAACCAAATTTAAACACACAAGGAGTCATTCCAAGGTCTTAGAAGCGTGAGACAAGTGAATTTGTACTTAAACCCCTTTGTAACCCAACCCGTTTTCCTTCCAAACTCAAGTTATGGTTCTAGATTAGTAAGCGGACTATACCATGCTTCTAGTTAACCACTTAGGCACCTTTACAACCCTCAAACACATTTAAATACTTGCAATTACCACAAAAGCCCCAATTTCTCTCTTATGGCTTTGAACTACACATACCTTAATCGGGCTTCAAACAAGGGTTAGCAAAGCTTCTATAGTACCTAGGTAGCCTAAGAATACCAAATGCGAAGCTCAAATCCACCTGGATTAGCATTAACCCTGAAACCCCTTTTAAAAAGTCAGCTATTTCACGTTTTATATAAGTTTAGAGCAATTCGAGGGCACAGGACTATTGGACTACCTTCATTAGCACATAAGGCATCTATTAGAAGCAATGAATCAAGCCAATACGCACAATTACACAAAACCATAAAAATTTATCACTATTCATCTCATAAAATCAATGTAACGATTCCAACTGTTTAAAATGCGAACTAATGGCTTAAATATATTCTCTAGCACTTATATACAATGTACCATAGCATAGATAAGCATTTCAATAGAATTTGATAGCATTTCTAACAAATAAAGAAAAGTGTAACATTTTTAATATGCAAAAAGAGCCATGAAATCCCTGACCTAAAGTTCGTAGGAGCACCTAGAAGGCTTGCACACACCCTAAACTACTTGCTCTAGGCTTGGAGAGGCTTGGATTGGAGATTTGATGAGCAAAAGATCTTCCTCTTGGTTGCTAAGGGCTGTTCGGATTTTGAACTATAATTTCTGTATCTCAATTTTTTTGTTTTGTTTTTATGAGCTAAAATGGTTAAGTTGAGTATATATTAGGTTGGAGTTATGTTGGGTGCATAAGTTGATTACTAAAATGAGCCTAGCTGGCTTTAAAATGAGTCTAAAAGTGCAATTGAATGTTAACTAATTAAAACACTTAGTTTAATTATGTAACAATATTCGCTAGATTGGTAAAATATTTTCTAAACGAGCGCTCCTATCGCTTTTAGCTCAAATGCACATTTTTTTCATTTCTAAAACAATTAATGTGGTTTAAAAAAATTGCTAATTCAAGGTAGTTAAGTAGTTGAAAAATAGAATGAATAGTAGCCACTTAAAGTAACAAGTAAAGCACATAAGAAATGTGCAAATAGTAGATGCAACAGTAAATAAATGTACGGTGCAGTTCTCGGGCGTCACAGACGAGCCCTTTCCTTTGTGAACATTTACTTGCCTTAGCCTTTCCTTCCCGCCTTAAGAAAGAAAGAAAGACCAGTGTCAAGTACTAATAGGCTTACTCCTACTCTGGGATAAGAGATGATAAAATAACATACCACTTTACTGGCCAAGAGAAAAAGAATGATTCTCCCAAGTCGAGTGATAGGGCTTGACCTTGATGGATGACTTAACTGATCTAATTAGAAGCACATCGCTAATAGGTTTGCTTGAAATACGCCTTTCAATCTCTTACCTATTTTCCTAAGCAAACTCTCATCGGCTGGCCGGAAACATGCAACGAAATGCTCCATCGACATCTCTGATAAGAATGATTCAAATATAAGGAGGTCCCGGCAAGTGAGACCTAGCTCGGGATAGGTTATACATGTAAGAAGGCACAAGGCCACTTCCCTACAAATGAATTGGGGAGCTGACTAACGCTCTGTGATCATACTAGAAAGACGGCCTCTTGGTCATCATCCGTCAAGGCTGCCCCTATTTATTTATACTGGAACTGGACCGACAACCAAAGGAAATTCCCTCTCGATTAAGGGAATTCCTAAGGGCCGCACGAGAACTCCAACTAAAGATGGACTTAGAACTTTTTCTTACTTTTTGGCAAAGAATAGGTGAAGACCGACAGACTTTAGGACAGGGGATGGATACGAAGGCTACTAGATGAGAGACTGGTGGTTATGGATTTTTACCTAGAACCGAAACTTACAATGACTTTCGATCTGGCAGTGATACTACGGGCTTACTTACTTAAATAGAGCCTTTACTTCCCGTACATCCATGAAGCCATCCCTGAAAAACTAGACAAGCACGTGTCCGTACTGGTTAGCTATCTAGTGAAATAAAGGGCATACTTTTCTTTTTTCGTGGTATGGACCAAAGAATGGGTTCTGCTGCTATCGACACCTACCCAATTAAGCAATGATCTAAATCGAAGGTTAGCTGCTACGTCTTCATTGTAAGAACTTCTTGCTCAATAAGACTAAGCTAGCAAATACCCTTACTCTAATGGCATGGTCTTCCTTGATCATTCCATGAAACTATAAAAAAGAATTTATTTAATAGACTGAAACCCCATCATAAAAGGGGCATATCTTCCTTGTCCAGGAGTTTATCAATTAACCCGAAAGTTTACAGTTCAATCAACACCCTATTCGGATGATGATGGAATAGTGTAAAAGCTTACAATAAGACCCAGCAAAAAGTTACCTTTACTCAATTTCTTATTTGATCCAAGAGGGCCTGCTTCCTGCTCTAACCCGTCTTCTTCCTTTCTTTTTATTTCAAATGCCGTACGTGTAAAAAATGCCAATACTGCCATGTGGGTTGTAGCATAAGGATGGAATACACATAATGTTACAAATGCCCTTATATATCCCTCTTCTATTATTCTTAGATGTCTTGATGAACTTGAAGACTTTAGCATACTACTTTATATTATTATAAGTAGATTGGTTCTTGTTACTGGTTTGTTCTTGTCCCACTTCTGCTTTCCTCACTCCCCGGGTTGCTTGCGTAGTAAAAAGAAAGAAAACGTCTATGGAAAATGGAATACGAGATCTAGGGAAGACCTTCTTGTTCACTTAAAGGCTATGTAGAATCCTAGGGTTAGCTTTCTAATACCAGTCATTAGTTCCGGCTATCACTCAAAAGTGATAGCGCCAACGAAAGAGAGAGTGTAAAACAGTCAAACTTCGATACCTAGCTTCCAATTTTTGATTCCCTGATCCGTGCATCTTTATCAAAGACTTTATGAATAGTGGTTGGCCTTCGAGTTAGAACGAGAAGAAGAGTTTGACTAATCCATTCTAAAGGGAAGAAGCACACTGCTTAAGGTATAAAGCACAGTGTAGCCACCCCTATTTTCATCCTATCCTAATAACAGACCTAGAGAACAGGTAAGCTTCAATACATAGTTCCTTGGTTAGACCGTTAGTGATAATGAGAAGAGCCTTTTTCAGGTAACCTCCTCAAGGTTGCCACTTTTGGCATCACTACCTCATGGCAAGCTTACTGAGTATCCACCACATCCATTTCCATAGATTCATTCTGATTGGTTTTTGCCATGAACTCTCTTACCAAAGTCAGGATCATCTTGCAATCCACCTTATCAGGTAAGTTACCAAAATGAACATGAAACTTTGGCTCATTTTCTTTAACCTGGGTCTGACTTACCAACCTTCAAGTCTTCCTACATCATATCATCTTTCGGAGCCAAGCCTTCTAAAAGAAAGCTCATAAGAAAACCCCGTTGACGAGGTTTGTCCCATCTTGTACTCTTTCCCAGCCTTACCTTCTGCTGGGCACTTCACCATCAGACCTTCCTTCGGTCGCTTTCTCTACTTCAATCTGTATTTTCCTTTTCACTGAAGCCTTTTTCCTTAGAATCCTACTTTTCAATGTCCTTGTCAGCTTAGATGATTTCAGTTATGATGGACTCTCTCCTACAGCCTCCTTCTCAGGTCTCGGTTTATGTGTAGCATGAACCCACTGATTAGTTAGTGGGACAGTAGACGGTGTTTGAAATAATCATTGTTTGCTATTAAATCAAAATTTCATAAGAGAAGAAAGCAGTTAACATAGGTCGGCGTAGATAAATGCTATTTGACTTGAATGATCGAATCAATTCCACTTTTCACTTTGTCAAGATTAGCTTGGTGTGAAGTGTACCAAACCCTGGGTACAAGATCGAAAAGAACCCTATAGGCAGGCAGGCAGGCAGGCAAGCTAAAAGCGTTGTCCGTCTTCATGGCCTCAATAAGACTTAGTATTGTAATGGCCGAATTCGTTTCGCAGCATGGAGTATACCTCAATCTCCGTTAGTTCTATTTCAGCTTTTTGCCCAACCTTCTATGAGGCAAAACCTTACCACACTACACTTCGACACAAGAGAATAGGACCGGGCGCTTTGCTTGTCTTGTATCTTCGGGATACGAGTTGGCGGTCTTATTTAAGAGAACATTTTTCTAATACTCATTATGGATCAACTCGTTGCTGATTTTGTTTCTAGGATGGGTTTGGCTCTGCCTGTAGCTATTCTTGTAGCCATTAGCCGTTAGGGCTGGCCGAATGATCCATCAAATAAATAGTCTTAATATGGAAACAAAGATAACATCAGTTACCATAGATGTTGTTAAGTAAAATATCATTTAGCAACTCTCAATTTTTTTGAGAGTCTATTGAGATACTACTAAAGATGTGAACTTACCAATAGGAGTCAATCTCCAAGAGGTAAGTGCACATCTATTTTTTGCAGACGAGAGCCTTCTGCACAATATTTATTGTAGTCTAATTTCTCAGGGAACACAAAGTGAATACTTTCTCCAAGTTATACAATTTCTTAGCGGGTAGTCTTTATTTTTCTGATGGTTCCTAACATACTGGAGTTATAACATTTAAATTTCTATTACATTCTACATTCCTGAAATGGATCTTATCAAATATTTTACATTTTCTATGATCATCTCTATTTCAGGTATTCGGGGAATCCTCTTTCATAGATGAAATATTCCTATTATGTCATTGCCAATTGAATCAATGTTATTAGCTGTGAATTCAAACTTTTTGGTATTTTCCGTTTCTTTGGATGATATGATCGGTCAATTATTTGCTTCATTGGTTCCAACGGTGGCAGCTGCAGAATCTGCTATTGGGTTAGCTTTTTTCGTTATTACTCTCTGAGTCCGAGGGACTATTGCTGTAGAATCTATTAATAACATTCAAGGTTAAACATGAATCCGTCAGAGTTACCAAAATACAAAGTTCTCTTCTCCTTTCGTTCTCTTCTTTCTTTTTGATTTTGACTTGGTTGGCAGGGTCAGGGCCTTTCTCGCTAGGCGAGCGCATCTGATTCTAAAGTCATTTCCTAAACCACTTCCCGTTCAGTTGCTAAAAGACAGAGACAAGGATTTCTAAATGAGATTGAGTTCCACAAATATGCAAGCTAGAAAGATGCTATTTCCTGCTATTCTATCTATTTGTGCATCAAGTTCGAAGAAGATCTCAATCTATAATGAAGAAGTGATAATAGCTCGTTGTTTTATAGGCTTTATCATATTCAGTTGGAAAAGTTTTAGTAAGACTTTCAAAGTGACTCTCGACGGGAGAATCCATGTTATTCAAGAAGAATCGCAGCAATTCCTTAATCCTAACGAAGTAGTTCCTCCGGAATCCAATGAACAACAACGATTACTTAGGATCAGCTTGCAAATTTGTGGCACCATTTCCAATGGCATGCTGTGCGCCTAAGTGCGAAAAGACAGTGCAAGCTTTGTTATGCTGAAACCTAAATGTTAAGTCAACAACACTTCCAAATGCCACTTCTTCCTATCGCATCCGACTTCAGGACGATCTGGTCATAGGTTTTCACTTCTCAATGAGTGAAAGATTTGTCATTGGGTCTACGTTGAAAGCTTCTTTAGTAGAACTCATCCGAGAGGGCTTGGCGGTCTTAAGAATGGTTCGGTGGGGGATTCTCTTAAGAATAAAGAAGACGAATAGAATCTAATTCAAGTTCATGCTAACAGATGAGCAGATCCAATACCAAGACGACTTCTTTCTCAAGAAGTGCAGCAAGTACTTAAGGATTTTTGGGATATCATACCCCACGAGTTAGTTGCCAAGTGCCCCCTAGTAGGGCAATCTACCACAAGATTGAGTTTGGGCCTGGAGTGCCCCTTAACTTACGTAGACTAGGGCTGGGTTTAGCGGATGGCCTCCCCAACTAGCATCTATTAGTCTTGGCGCTCGGTTGAGCTCAGGAAAGAATTTAAGGAACTCATTGAGGCCTATTTCTATTCCAGCTGAACATGAAGTTTTTCCCCATCTTGCTAGGCAAAAGATTGGGAAGCCCGTATTTTATTCCAGAAAAAGCAGGAGCCTTTGCATTGATTATCGGGCGCTCAACAAGGTAACCTAACCATCAAGAACAAGTATCCACTTTGATTGCAGACTTCTTCGCCCTAATCAATAAGTGTGAGATACTTCTCGAAGTTAGGTCTAGGGTCGAGCTACTATCAGGTGCGTATCACGGAAGGAGACGAGCTAAAGACGACTTGTGTGACAAGCAAGCAACCTTACTAATAAAACAGTGTTTGATAATTTTTTTGTTATGCCTTTTGGACTCACCAATGCCCCTTCCACGTTCTGCACCTTCCACAATGAGTTATTCCACCCGTACTTAGACGACTGGTGGTATAATTTGATCGTGGGCTATAGCCATTCATTAAACGACCACGTTAGCCACCTCTGGACCATTAAGGAAGAATCACCTTTATGTAAAGAAAGAGAAATGGTTCTTTGGACAGACGAAGATCATTGTCCTAGGGCATTGGACGGGCATCAAAGCCATCGAGGAGTGGAAACCACCTCCTACGAAGGTGAGTGAGCTAAGATCATTTTTAGGGCTCGTGAAGTATATTACCGAAGATTAATCATAAATAACTCAAAGAAGGCTGCTCAACTCAAAAACCTCCTAAAGAAGAACGTACGCACCGATCAGGGCACTATACTTTTCGAAAGAGTATCAAAGAGCTTTTGAGGACCTAAAGCAGGCAGTGATTGATGACCGCATATTGCAGCTGCTAGATTACACTAAGCCATTTGAAGTACAGACGGATGCGTCAGACTATGCCATAGGTAGTGTGATAGTAAAATAAGGTAACCCTATAGCATATGAGAGTCGAAAACTCAATGAGACTGAGAGGCGCGGTCCAAGAGAAGGAGATGACAACAATAGTGTACTACTTGAAAACGTGGAGGCAGGTCACGATTCGTGAAAGATAATGTGGCGACGAGTGATTTTCTGACCTAGAAGAAATTCACACCAAAACAGGGACGATGGCAGCAAGACAAACTTGCCAAGTTTGATTGATATGATGCTAGAGTATAAGCTTGGACGGACCAACCAGGTCGCAGATGCCTTAAGTAAAAAGACAGAGTTGGCGGCATTTAAGTGCAAGGCAGTGGCAACTACCAACAGGGTCACGAGGACCCTACCGCATCGTATTCGAGATGGGCTTAGTGTTCCAAAGAAATGAAAAGCTTATTTCTTTGTTATATCATTCTTCCATTGCCAAATATATGAGATGTCCAGTTTTCTTCCCTTTGTTCCTTTGGATCTCGACGGTTACCAGCAACTCTTTTGGATCAAAGTGTGTTACAAGCCATGGAAATATCTTTCTCAAGTGACGATTATTCTTTATTTGGTGTGCTCACTATTCCATCGTAGCATTATAAATTGGGGCAATAACGAATTCGTAACCAAGAACGATGGGGTTCCTAAGGTGTAAAAATGCACCTTCCCAGCTTTTCGTAGTCAGACTAAAAACACCAAGCAAGAAGCAAAAAACAACGAAAGAAGAGAAGAGAAAATTAACCTATCTTACTATCTTACTCAGGGAAGGAATAGAGCAATAAGAGAGAACTACTTCTTCAATCAACTGTAAGAAGTGCGAAGTGGAATTCTAATAACTCTAATAAATCCATCCCCTAACTTTCTCTCTTTCTATACAAATACTACTTGCTTGCTTGAACTCAATCTTACAATTGGCTAAATGAAGCCTAAAAGGCCGAAAGGTCGTTAAAGCTCTCTCTAGGCCCACTTACGAACCCCCTGGTGGTGAACTCAAGTTGGAAACGAGCCCTCGCCATAGAAGCGGGAGTTAGAAGAAAAAACTAGAGATTGAGTTCTATCTTCAGGGGATGGGGATATGATAAACACCAATATCAGACTATCACCGATTCGAAGAATAGTCTTATTTTTGTAATTGGGTTAGGAAGAAGAAAGGTTGATATACTATAGGCCAATAAGGGGGATGCTACTACTTTGATGAATGTGGTGTCGTATGGGCCTTGGGGAACTGATAACCTTGTGCTGGAGGTACTGCATAGCCTTGCTGAGGGAATTGTTGGGGAGTGTGAGAGCAGATAAATTGATGACGGATACCATGCTACTTCAAATAATTATCAAACTCTTGCAATGTGTATTTTTCATCTGACAGAAAGGAATGAAACTTAAGTGGAACCCTCCTTCTTTAGTGCCAACCGGGGGATCCAATAGAGATGCCCCTATCAAGTGACTACAATCATATCTGAATCTCTTTTAATGACAGAAAGGTAACCCCAAAGATTAGTAGTTTGCTGTGTTGAACGTAACTATAGGGTCTCCACCTTGAACTGAATGTCCGATCCCTGCTTCTCGGTCCCCTTCCCTTTCCCCTAAACCTCTTCCTTTCGTCTTGCGGGTATAAAGCGGTAAAAAAGAACTGTTGGAAAACTGTTCGGCTTCTAGCTCAAGTTCAGTCTCAAGCTAAGTCTCAGTCTCCAACTAGCATGACTCCTGGCATTGCTTTTCTAGTAAGAATATGTACTAGGCTGAAAGATTAGAATTGAGCTACCTAACTTACTGAATACAACTATGGACCTAAAACGATGTCTTTCAACTATTCGTGGTAAGGAAATCTAACCTTCTTCTACTCAGTTAGTGGGAATGAAAACTATTCCTTCCTGTGTTGGTAGTTTTATAAGGACAGTGAAAGTAGTATACTATAGGTAGTTACTACTTATCCTATGCTTATCTGCTTGTAGCTCTTAGTTGTAATTCATTTGATTTCAATCCTTACTACACGAAGGAGGAATATAGGAGCAAGAGGGCTAACTACTATCCTGGTCTTCTATAAAGGCTTTGTTCCTTTAGGTCTTCTTGCCATATCGAAAAAAAAGAGGGAGAAGGCGACCAAAGGGAAGAGTTGGATCTAGGCTAAGAACTAAGGATAGTTATATGCTTAACACATGCAAATCGTAGAAATACCACTCATAAGGACAATGAGGTTTTGATCCCTATTATTAGCTTTTAGTGATCCAGTAGATGGAAAGCTAGCAGCAGTCTTAACTAGAGAAGTTAGAACTCTGATATAAGCATGCATACCAACGAATACCAACAAGTGGAGTTAATGCTATATCTTATCTTTTCCTTAGTAGGGGTTATCCCTAAACAAAATACCCATTCAAGCCCCTTTACTAGGTTGGGCCAGTCTCACGATTCTTGATTTTGAAATATCTTAATTAAGAGATAAATGAACAACGACTGAACTTCGTCAGGTCTTTTTTGAATAAGAAAGTTTGTCTGTTTCTAATACGAATGAGGAATACAAGATAACAGAGTAGTTTACGCCCAAAGGGTCCTTTACTGGACCGGTCACTAGGGATGAAGTCAACTTGCTAGTGATTGATTGAGCATCAAGATAGTTTGCTTTGAACATGAATGAGACATGCTATTAGAGTAGAGAATGGATAAATTGTTCAAGCTACCACTGATATGAACATGTGAATGAACATATGAATATCTTACACGCGTATATATGACACATGTTTAGCATCAGGGTTGTCAACGAGAGAAGGCTTCTTGGTTACAGAAGGGGGTAGCTAAGATCCGGCTGATGGGCTAAAGAAGGAGTTCCCTCCCGGGGTTGTCAACTAGAAGGAAGATGTTAGGCATCCAGGTGTGCTACCTAAAAGAGGGCTAGAAAAGTTTGATCTTACTAGCTCATGTGGGAGAGCTTGTTTAGTTTTAAAATCCTTGTAAGGTGGTAGAGCAAGTTCAGTTTTCAGTTACTTGTCGCAAGCAAGCAATCTCTTCCCTTCCTATCCCGCTGGTCGAGAAAAGAAGTTCAATCATCTAACATAAGAAAAAAAATTTCATATAGAGAGAAAATGGCATTTACAGAGAAAGAGAATAAGATATATGCTTAACAACATGCAAGTCGAAGAACTTAGACCAAACTGAGCTTTCCCTCGAGTAAAGGGAGAAATTTGATTTGTGCAATTTCAATCTCATTCATTTCTTATAGTCACTAAGTCATCTCTTTCTTGAGTGGGGGTTCATAGCAAAGAATTGGGTTCAACTCCCACAGACCCCTTGTGGCGAAATAGCATGATTGGCCTGGAAAGCTCGAATGTTAATTAATAATGTATTGATATAACATCCAGCGTTCAGAACCAGCTGCGACAATTGGAATCTCTATCATGAAAAAGCTCTTTTCGAGCATACTACGGATTTCTTTGATTAAATTCTTTGTCAGTATCTCTTTCATCTTCTTAACTAGTGCACTTTGGGACTGGGGCTTGTCTTGGTGTGGCCCTTTCTATCTTGACTTTCTCAATTTTTTGCTCTCTCAAATGGAGAACCTGCCTCTTTCTGTTGGAGGCGGCGGAAGCAATGCCGGCCCTTCAAGATGCCCAGTTCTCGATCTTAACCTCCCCCTTGAACCGGAGCTAGATCTCAATAAACCTCTAGCTCAGGAGCTGGAGTAGCAACCAGACCTTTCTCTCGGGTTATCAAGGGAGGCTATCAGAGCTGAATTGCAGAAGAACGTAAAACGTCTCCGCATTACTCAAGGGCTTCTCAATTATTGGGAGGACCTTATGCAGATAGAACTTCGCAAGCAACGCGCTAGTAGGGAAATGAGGAGGGTTTTCCGCGAATGGTGTGAATCTTGGCGGAGGCACCAATAAAATCAAAAAAGTATCTTCATCTGAGTTCGGATTCCGGGATAGAGCCGTATGAGATGAAAGCCCCATGTACGGTTTTGAAGTCGAGCCTTTCTAGTAATGTATCTTATCTATTTAGTGATCAGTCTGCTAGTTTCATTGACTCCTTTCTTTTTTGGGTATGCTGCCCCGTGAGCAAGGAGTGCTATGCACGAGCAGAGCGAAAAGAAAGCAAAGGGAATTCTTCAATTTTTGCAATAGAAATCCTTTGATTGCGTATTGAATATAGATCCATGTCTTTCTTGTTCCACTAGCTAGGACCAAATTTACAGATGTCCCTTTCGTTATTACAACCTTCTTTTTTTGATGTCAAAGACCAGAAGCTACACGTAAATTCTCATTGGATTTCGGTTCTTCTTAACAGCGATCACTATTCATTTAAGTCTTGGGGTAGCACCACTAGATCATCAACAAGGTGGAAATTCTCGTATTCTATATGTATATGTTCTTGCGGCTTGGATGAGTATTCTTGTTTATTTCGCTACGGCTATAAACACTTTTTTGTTCCTATTAACAAAACATCCCCTTTTTCTTCACTCTTCCGGAATCGGTAAAGAATTGGGTACTTTTTCTATGTTCTTTACCTTAGTTACTGGGGGGTTTCGGGGAAGACCTATGTGGGGTGTCTTTGGGGTGTGGGATGCTCGTTTAACCTTTCTATTCATCTCGTTCCTTATTTACCTAGGTGCACTGCGTTTTCAAAAGCATCCTGTCGAACCGGCTCCTATTTCAATCCGTGCTGGACCGATTGATATACCAATAATCAAGTCTTCAGTCAACTGGTGGAATACATCGCATCAACCTAGGAGCATTAGCCGATCTAGTATATCAATACATGTTCAGATGCCCATTCCATTTGTCACGCCCCGACCCAACCCCCAAGCTAAAGGTTAAGTCCGGACCCGACACACGGACAGAGTCTCCCCTGTACCGTGGACATTCTAAAAACCTGTACTCACTCAAACAAGGACCCAACAATACAATACAAGCTTTTCTTAATTAAACGACAAAGCTATAAGGCCATCCGAGCCTTATGGTACATAATAGTTCCAAAACACACAAGCATGCGAGAACTTATTATCAACATAGTTTTATAATCATGACATCCTAGGAAAATCAATTAAACATAATCGAAAGATCAAACATTTCTACTTTAAGCCATTCACTCCCAAGCAAGCAAAGCGAATAGAAGTAGACCATAAGTTATTACAGTACATAGGCTTTAAAAGCTACGACACAACCAACTAGTCTTCAACTTATACAACAAGCATATACATAGCCCTTAGGCTACAAAATAGTACATAAGATATTCAAATGAATCTTCCACATAGCAGCAAATTCATTAACCACCTCAAGCTATCAGGCACAGCAACTAAGGTAAAGGCTCAATCTGAACTTCTTCTTCCTCAACTAACTCAACAAGCTGGGGATCACCCACAGCGTCTCCTGAAACAGATATCGAGGTATGAGCAACCACTATTGCCCAGTGAGAGATATAGTCCCGGGGCGTGCAATGCAACAGATAATACAATTATGCAATAATATCACTTAGACAATTAAAGAAACAACGATAACTTAAATAACCACACATTTAAAAGGATACATTTCACTCAATCCCCTATACACCAATCTTCACTGGTCTTCAATCACGAACCACGAACCACGAGCACGATCACGATAAGCCGACATAACCCCAATCACTCCAGTGGGTGTACTCCGGATGTACCCCGATAATCCTACGACCCAACATCCCCTGGCAATCTCCGGACCAGGCGAATGAGGGAATAGGGCACGGAGTTTGAATATCCACCGGCAAGCCCTCTGCCGCCCAGCTGATATTCAACACATTCGCCCCTGACACTATGGTTGCGCAACCACTATGCAATGTACTTAACGATGGCAAGTTAATAGCAATAATATAAGCATTAACACATATGAGGATCAACAAAGTAGGTTGACCTCGATGCAATCAGAATAGAACAATTATATAAACAAATATGCAGTTTTGCAAAGAGACATTACAAAATAACCATAGAATTATACCAAAAGCTCCAAATCAACTTAATATCACATATAAACACTCAAGAAGTCATGCCGTGAGTTTAGAAGTGTGAGACAACCGAAATTGCACTTAAACCCCTTTATTTTACAAACTATTTCTCTTCCAAACCAAAGTTAATGATTTCATTTTCAAAGGAAACTCTCCCAACCTTCTAACTAACCCTCAAGGTACCCTCTCAACCCTCTAACTCATTCAAATGCCCGCGTTTACCCTGAAAGCCCCAAATTCCCTCTTATGGCTGTAAACTACACATACAATGTCGGGGCTTCAAACAAGGGGTATCAAGGCATCTATAGCACCTAGGTAACCTAAGGATACTAGAATTGAAGCCCGAATCCACCCGGATTCGCATTAACCCCGAAAGCCCCAAATTAAAGTCGGCTATTTTCCATTTTTAGGCGATTTAAGGGCAATGCAAGTGCACGGGGCTATTAGGTTATCTTCACTAGCACCTAAGGCATCTATTAGAAGCATTGAATCAAGCTAATTCGAGCAATTACGCAAAACCCTAGAAAAAATGTCACTATTCACCCTCAAAATCAAACTAACGATTCTAACCGTTTAAATTGCGAAACAACGGCTCAAATGTGTTCTCTAGCATTCATATAGATGGTATATTAGCATAGATAACTCATACAACAGCATTTGATCACATTTTCAACAAATCAAGAAATGAACAACTATTTAAAAATGCAAAAACAAGCCGTGAAATCCCTCACCAATACGCGTAGGAGCACCTAGGAACCTTGCAAACACCCTACACTAGTTGCTCAAGGCTTGGCTTGGCTTGAATTGAAGAGTTGAAGATGAAAAATTCCTCCCAAGTGCAAAGAGGGGCTGTCGGGTTTGGCTCCTGTTTTCAGCTTTTAATTTTTTTTTTCTTTTGCATTTTATGAGCTTAAGTGATATATAAAATGGGCTAAGTTGAGGTGGGGTCATTTGGGTGCTTAAGTGATCTATTATAATGCGCGTTGCTATCTCCAAAACGAGACTAATGTATAAAACGTAGGCTAGCTAATTAAATCTATAAAGTTGTTACGTAACACTATTCACTTGGCTACTAAAAATCATTTTCTAAATGAGCTCTCCTATCGCCTCTAGCTCAAATGCACATTTTTCCCACTACTTTTACAATTAATATGATTTAATAAAAATGCTAATTAACTGATAGAAGGCAGTTTAAAAATGGAGTGAATAGTAACGCAAGAAGGCAGTCAATAATGCACATAAGGAAATGCGCAAACAATGATGCAACAGTAATTAAATGCATGGCTAAATCTCGGGCGTCACATCCTCTCCCCCTTAAACTAATTGCGTCCACGCAATTCTTACATGATTCGGCGAATAACTCTGGATACCGTTCCCGCATCTGATCGTCTCCTTCCCATGTCGCATCCTCTACTCCGTGATGATCCCACATAACTTTAACCATCGGAATGGTTTTAGTCCTCAGCTCCTGAACTTTCTGATCAACAATTTGAAGATGTTTCTCTGTGTAGGTCAAAGTTTCACTGATCTCTAGCGGTTCCGGCTCAAGTACGTGAGAGGGATCTGGCTGATACTTCCGAAGCATGGAAACATGGAATACGTCATGAATTCTGCCCAGACTGGGAGGTAAAGCTAGACGGTAAGCCAAATCACCAATAGTTTCAGTTATCTCAAATGGTCCCACATATCGAGGACTGAGTTTATCTCCTTTACCATGCCGAATCAAACCCTTGCGAGGGGAAATTTTCAGAAATACCCGGTCCCCCACAGCAAATTTCAGATCACGACGTTGTCTATCAGCATAACTCTTTTGCCGGCTCTGTGCTGTAAGCATTCTTTTACTGATAAGCTGCACATGATCAATCATTTTGTTCATTTCAGGTAAGAGAGTAGGGTCGATAGTCTTCATTTCACCAACGTCATCCCAGTAGAGAGGAGACCGGCATTTACGCCCATAAAGTGCCTCATAAGGTGCCATACCAATAGTAGCTTGATAACTATTGTTATAGGCGAACTCTGCGAGTGGCAAATACTTCTCCCAACTTTTACCGAAGTCCAGAATACAAGCCCATAACATATCCTCAAGGATTAAGATAGTTGTCTCGGATTGACCATCTGTCTGACGATGATAAGCTGTACTGAAATTCAAATTCGTGCCCAAAGCTTTCTGAATCTTCTGCTAGAACTGCGATGTGAATCTGGGATCTCTATCTGACACAATACTCTTTGGAATACCATGAAGTCGGACAACATTCTCAATATACAACTCTACCAGTTTATCAAGAGAATCAAACTTCTTTTTAGCAATAAAATGAGAAGTCTTGGTCAGTCTATCCACAATAACCCAGACTGAGTCATTACCCCTCGAAGACCTCGGTAAATCAGAGACGAAATCCATGGTAATATGATCCCATTTCCAAACAGGAATAGCCAAAGGCTGCAACAACCCTGCAGGTCTCTGATGTTCTGCTTTAACTTTCTGACAAGTAAGACATCGAGCAACATAGTCCGCAATTTCTCTCTTCATATTATTCCACCAGAAATTCTGCTTCAAATCCTTATACATTTTAGTACTGCCTGGATGGATAGTATATCTAGAACTGTGTGCCTCAGCAAGAATATCCTTCTTCAGAGTTGGATCATTCGGAATACAGATTCTACCTTTGAATTTGAGAATACCATCATCGTGCAGTTTGAAATCCGACTCTCCCCCTTTAGAATTCTCTAAGACTTTCAATAATTGAAGATCAGCCTGTTGAGCTTCCCGAATCCTGGACAACAACAGAGATTGAATCTGCAAACTTGCGAATTGAATACCATAATTTGAAGTACTAGGCTTCCATAAGCACAATTCTTCCATGAATTCCCAATTCTTGATAATCAAGCTAGCAACAGTAGCCTTTGGGCTCAAAGCATCAGCAACAATATTGGCCTTACCTGGAAGATAGTTAATAGTGCAGTTATAGTCCTCAAGTAATTCCAGCCAACGCCTCTGCCTCATGTTCAACTCTTTCTGTGAAAACAGATATTTCAAGCTCTTATGATCTGTAAAGATTTCAAATTTGTTGCCCCAGAGATAATGACGCCATTTCTTTAACGCAAGAATGATAGCTGCAAGCTCAAGATCATGAGTCGGATAGTTGAGTTCATAAGGCTTCAGTTTCCTGGAAGCATAAGCAATAACCCTGCCATTTTGCATCAATACACAACCCAGACCTTCCTTCGAAGCATCACTATAGATCACCAGATTATCATAACCCTCAGGTAAAGCGAGAATAGGAGCTGTAGTCAATCTCTTCTTCAATTCCTGGAAGCTGGCCTCGCATTTATCACTCCAGTCAAATACGATTTTCTTCTGAGTAAGTTGAGTTAAAGGCCTTGCAATCTTAGAGAAATCCTTGACAAACCTCCGATAATACCCAGCTAAACCAAGGAAGCTACTAATCTCCGTGACAGTTTCAGGTCGTTTCCAAGATAACACAACTTCAATCTTCGCTGGATCAACAGAAATACCGTCCTGCGAGATAATATGGCCAAGAAAAGCAACTTGCTTAAGCCAGAATTCACATTTGCTAAACTTTGCAAATAACTGATGCTCCTAAAGAGTCTGTAACACAATTATGAGATGATGTTCATGTTCCGCCTCAGATTTAGAATAGACAAGGATATCATCAATAAATATGACCACAAATTGGTCCAGATAAGGATGGAATACCCTCTGCATTAAGTCCATGAATGCGGCGGGAGCATTAGTAAGACCAAACGGCAAGACAACAAACTCATAATGGCCATATCGAGTTCTGAAAGCAGTTTTAGGAACATCATCTTTCTTAATCCTCAGCTGATAATAACCCTGCCTTAGATCAAATTTAGAGAATACCCTGGCGCCTTGCAACTGATCAAACAACTCTTCGATTAAAGGCAAAGGATATTTATTTTTGATGGTTACCTGATTAAGACCCCGATAATCAATGCATAGGCGAAGAGATCCGTTTTTCTTTTTAACAAATAGGACTGGCGCACCCCACGGTGAAGAACTCGGCTGAATGAATCCCATCTCAAGCAAGCCCTGCAATTGAACTTTCAATTCCTGCAACTCAGGTGGAGCCATTCTGTACGGAGTCCTAGAGATAGGTGAAGTCCCCGGCAATAAATCAATCATGAACTCTATCTCTCTATCAGGCGGTAACCCAGGTAATTCCTTAGGAAAGACCCCCGAAAATTCTCTCACGATAGGTACATCATTCAATTTCAATTGATCCCCAGGTTGATTAATCAAATATGCAAGATAAGCCTCACAACCCTTGCTCAATAATTTAGATGCCGTAATAGAAGAAATAATAGGAGTTCCCGTAGATTTTCTACTACCAACTATTTTAAGTACAGGCTGGTCAGGCATTTCTAGATACACAATCTTCTTTCTACAATCAAGCTGGGCATAATATTTACTTAACCAGTCCATCCCCAATATAATTTCAAAGTCATTGAATGGTAGGATAATCAAATCAGCAGGAAAAACACGACCCTCAATAAATATACTACATGCTCTGCAAATAGATCTAGTAACAAACTTCGGACCCATAGGAGTATAAACCACAATCTCATGCAACAGTTTATCATGTTTCAATTTAGCATTTTGTGCACAAGTAGGAGTAATAAAAGAATGCGAAGCCCCGGAATCAATTAAAACCTTAACTGACTGATCATTAAGAAGAAAAATACCTTCTACCACAGCAGTAGTATCCGGAAGCTCCTCAGCATCCAAAGCAAATACACGGGCCTGACCCCGTGGTGGTAGTGCTGCAACTGGTGCCCTGGTCTAAGAGTTCTGAGCTGATGTCTGACCCCTAGGGTTCTTAAATTTCTGACAGTCTTTAACCCTGTGCTGATCACTGCCGCAACCTGTACACTTGTTGTGTTTCTTCCAACAAACATCCTCAGTGTGGCCCTGACGCTGACAGAAGCTGCACTGCTGGTGACGTCTTGCAACAGTGCCTCCCGAAGGAGCTCTGTAAGTAGAGGTAGCTGAACTACCCTGCTGCGAACGGGAAACTGCTGGACGGAACTGACTCTGAGTCTGACTCTGGACTGGTTGTGCCTGAGTCTGAGTAGGCCCTGTGTAACTCTGAGTCTGCCTCGGCTGTGAACTCTGCCCAATTGATACAGCCTGCCCCTGGTACCCTTGACTCTGAGACTGAAACCGTTTACTCGATTGACTGGTCTCGGCTAACACATCGGCCTTCCGTTTCTCATATCTCGAGGCAGCTCGGACTACTATAGCATAGTTGGGAAAATCATTTGAAGACAAGTTCAGCATAATATCTCTCCTCAAACCCAGGATGAACCTCTGAATCTTCATGTCCTCCGGCTGAATCAAAGCTGGTGCATAACAGGAAAGCCGGGTAAAAGTAGCCTCGTATTGATCTACCGTCATACTTCCCTGCTTCAAGTTTATGAACTCAGTTTGTCGCCTCTCGCGGGCAACTACTGATATATACTTGTCTCAAAATTCTCGGACAAAGTCGGCCCATGTATGATGAACTCCCTCAGCTCCCCATTTCTCACTGATGGTATTCCACCAATCTTCAGCATCACCCTCGAGAAGGAAAGTAGCATAAGTAATCTTCCTGTCATCATGGCACTCGAGTATTTCTGCCACTCTCTCAAACTTCCTCAGCCACATCTCAGCTTTCATATCGTCCGGCTCCCCAAAGAAAGTATAGGCCCTATGATGTATAAACCGATCATACAGATTCCCTTCGGTAGGACCACTACCTCCGGCTCTCGCAGCCTGATTACCTCCAACGATCCCTGGCTGACCCTGTTGTGTAACAAACTGGGCGATAGTTTTCATAGCTGTGGCCATCGTGGCCAAGATCTGTGCAGTGCTCGGTTCTTGAACCTGCGGTGCATTTTCGGCCACCTCAGCTTTTTGCCCATGAACCCCCTCGGGTTCTCCACCAACATTCGGATTATCAGCACGACGGCAAGGCCCCATCTCGAATAGCTAGAATGCAAAGTGTTATGACAGGTATATATATGTATATATGCAATTTATAAGTAAACACATAAAGAAAAGTCCAATTAGATTCACATAAAGTCAAGTACATAGAAGTTCAAATAGATATTCCACATTCTTGAAGTACACATAAATCGCTAGATCATACTTGACATTCTAGACTCTTGATATTCCATTTCCATGCTAGCATGTTCATTCCTTATTCAAATTTCACTTAGGTCAATCAAAATCAAAGACTCATGTATTCACAAAGTCACATAACAAATCTCTACCCACAGACCGAGAAATTTAACCCGCCTTCATGCAATCTATAGCTCTGATACCACTTAAATGTCACGCCCCGACCCAACCCCCAAGCTAAAGGTTAAGTCCGGACCCGACACACGGACAGAGTCTCCCCTGTACCGTGGACATTCTAAAAACCTGTACTCACTCAAACAAGGACCCAACAATACAATACAAGCTTTTCTTAATTAAACGACAAAGCTATAAGGCCATCTGAGCCTTATGGTACATAATAGTTCCAAAACACACAAGCATGCGAGAACTTATTATCAACATAGTTTTATAATCATGACATCCTAGGAAAATCAATTAAACATAATCGAAAGATCAAACATTTCTACTTTAAGCCATTCACTCCCAAGCAAGCAAAGCGAATAGAAGTAGACCATAAGTTATTACAGTACATAGGCTTTAAAAGCTACGACACAACCAACTAGTCTTCAACTTATACAACAAGTATATACATAGCCCTTAGGCTACAAAATAGTACATAAGATATTCAAATGAATCTTCCACATAGCAGCAAATTCATTAACCACCTCAAGCTATCAGGCACAGCAACTAAGGTAAAGGCTCAATCTGAACTTCTTCTTCCTCAACTAACTCAACAAGCTGGGGAACACCCACAGCATCTCCTGAAATAGATATCGAGGTATGAGCAACCACTGTTGCCCAGTGAGGGATATAGTCCCGGGGCGTGCAATGCAACAGATAATACAATTATGCAATAATATCACTTAGACAATTAAAGAAACAATGATAACTTAAATAACCACACATTTAAAAGGATACATTTCACTCAATCCCCTATACACCAATCTTCACTGGTCTTCAATCACGAACCACGAACCACGAGCACGATCACGATAAGCCGGCATAACCCCAATCACTCCAGTGGGTGTACTCCGGATGTACCCCGATAATCCTACGACCCAACATCCCCTGGCAATCTCCGGACCAGGCGAATGAGGGAAAAGGGCACGGATTTTGAATATCCACCGGCAAGCCCTCTGCCGCCCAGCCGATATTCAACACATCCGCCCCTGACACTATGGTTGCGCAACCACTATGCAATGCACTTAACGATGGCAAGTTAATAGCAATAATATAAGCATTAACACATATGAGGATCAACAAAGTAGGTTGACCTCGATGCAATCAGAATAGAACAATTATATAAACAAATATGCAGTTTTGCAAAGAGACATTACAAAATAACCATAGAATTATACCAAAAGCTCCAAATCAACTTAATATCACATATAAACACTCAAGAAGTCATGCCGTGAGTTTAGAAGTGTGAGACAACTGAAATTGCACTTAAACCCTTTTATTTTACAAACTATTTCTCTTCCAAACCAAAGTTAATGATTTCATTTTCAAAGGAAACTCTCCCAACCTTCTAACTAACCCTCAAGGTACCCTCTCAACCCTCTAACTCATTCAAATGCCCGCGTTTACCCCGAAAGCCCCAAATTCCCTCTTATGGCTTTAAACTACACATACAATGTCGGGGCTTCAAACAAGGGGTATCAAGGCATCTATAGCACCTAGGTAACCTAAGGATACTAGAATTGAAGCCCGAATCCACCCGGATTCGCATTAACCCCGAAAGCCCCAAATTAAAGTCGGCTATTTTCCATTTTTAGGCGATTTAAGGGCAATGCAAGTGCACGGGAATATTAGGTTATCTTCACTAGCACCTAAGGCATCTATTAGAAGCATTGAATCAAGCTAATTCGAGCAATTACGCAAAACCTAGAAAAAATGTCACTATTCACCCTCAAAATCAAACTAACGATTCTAACCGTTTAAATTGCGAAACAACGGCTCAAATGTGTTCTCTAGCATTCATATAGATGGTATATTAGCATAGATAACTCATACAATAGCATTTGATCACATTTTCAACAAATCAAGAAATGAAAAACTATTTAAAAATGCAAAAACAAGCAGTGAAATCCCTCACCAATACGCGTAGGAGCACCTAGGAACCTTGCAAACACCCTACACTAGTTGCTCAAGGCTTGGCTTGGCTTGAATTGAAGAGTTGAAGATGAAAAATTCCTCCCAAGTGCAAAGAGGGGCTATCGGGTTTGGCTCCTGTTTTCAGCTTTTAATTTTTTTTTTCTTTTGCATTTTATGAGCTTAAGTGATATATAAAATGGGCTAAGTTGAGGTGGGGTCATTTGGGTGCTTAAGTGATCTATTATAATGCGCGTTGCTAGCTCCAAAATGAGACTAATGTATAAAACGTAGGCTAGCTAATTAAATCTATAAAGTTGTTATGTAACACTATTCACTTGGCTACTAAAAATCATTTTCTAAATGAGCTCTCCTATCGCCTCTAGCTCAAATGCACATTTTTCCCACTACTTTTACAATTAATATGATTTAACAAAAATGCTAATTAACTGATAGAAGGCAGTTTAAAAATGGAGTGAATAGTAACGCAAGAAGGCAGTCAATAATGCACAGAAGGAAATGCGCAAACAAGGATGCAACAGTAATTAAATGCATGGCTAAATCTCGGGCGTCACACCATTCTTGTCTAACTTTGCTAAATCCCTCTTCTCAACCCGTATCTTGTTCATTCTGGAAACACGTCTTCTTATTCTATCTTTTCTCGAATATGCCTTAACCGAAGAAATAGAAGCTCGAGAAGGAATACCAAAACCTAGTTCACTCGCTGAGTCTCTTTGCATCCATGACTGAATGGTTAAAGCGCTCAACCTAGTAAAGGGGCAAATTTGTAGGTTCGATTCCTACTGGATACACTTGGAACGTTCAGTTTAATCGCTGCTTATGGAATTTATCCATATGGCTCGTCCTTATAGCTTATGGGCCACTTCACTCTCTCAATACTCTTTCAAAACATCTACTCGTTCTTCACTTGATAGGGAAAGAAAAAGGATAAATGATTGAAAATATTGCTTAGAGGTTGCAATTCTAGTAAGAGTATGAGTTCTCATCCATCATCTCCGTCGAGGCCTCGTTTCACCTGTCAATTACGGTTGATTCGTCGGATTGAAAGCTCCATTATATTCGGCAACTAAGGACGAGACTACCTGAGTATCGACTTTGATGTCCCGAATGTTCTATTTAATAGGGTCACCTTGACTGGGCTCTTCACCATAGACCTTTTACCCATTCAACTGGTGCACAACTATACTTTCATCGCTTTTACTAGAATGTCAGTCATAGGGGTACTTTTTTTTCCTTCCTTATTAAGTCTAGGGACGACCCCTATGTTTTTTTTTGTGGAGCGCAAAATTTTCCTGAATTGGTGAGAGTATATACAGTCTATTCCACTGGCAAGAGCATGATCGAGGGCTTTATACTGTAGTCTCTAACTCTTCGACTCTACCTCCAGCCCTTTCATATTCCGTATCCTACTGCTTCTTTGCTTGCTTTTCTCGATCAAGCATTCCTGTGCTTAGCAAAGAGGTAGTAGCATTTAGGGTGGCAAGAATTTCATTTTCTGGATAGGATGACGCAGCTCTTGCTTGCTATTTATATGTGGCAGGGCCTAGTCAACTGCCCGGCCATCTCTTTAGCTCATCTCTTGTCAACACTAGAACTTTGGAATATTTAATAAATGATGCCATTTCCGACTCGCGAAGTGAAGCTCAATCTCTATTCATTAATTCATCGCTAAGATGTAGAACTGAATCGTATATGGGTCAAGAGATCTTCAATATGGAATTCTCTTTTTTATATAGCAATCCTTCTTAGTGAAAAATTACTCTAAATACTATGTAGGGGAATGAATGAACTATGGGGACTCAATAAAAGATATTATCTGAGACTTAGGAAATGAAACTTCCATTAAACTTCGAGATGAAATAAGTCTCAGCAGGCACTAAGGGGGAAGCTTAGAGACGGAATTCGAATATAAGAATAGAGGAGTACGTGAGGGGTGAAGTAGACATAATTAACGCAATATAAACCAGGCTTGCTTCCCATTCATTCTTTTATAAGGATGCTCTTCTACTGGGCAATAGGGCACATTGCTTTTGCTTCTGTAATAGGCGTGCTTGGCTAATGAATAAAAACCTTGGTCTGCTTTCATTGGTCTAGTCCGGTCATTGCTTATCTCTTTCTTCTCTATCTTTGAATTGGGGAAAGAGTGCACCAATAAGGGGAGGTGAAAAAGCAAGAAATAAGAAAGTAGAATAGTTGGCACACGCTAGTCAATCCAGTACGTACATCGCCTCCATTCTTTCCATTCAATATGTCATCTCCTCTAGTAATATGTCTTCCAGCCCTTCCAAGAGTTAAGCTACCAAGCTAAGCTATTGTTGGGGAACTCGGTAGAAGCGATTTGCCTCTTCCGCCTTTCTAGGCTTCACAATAGCTACCCCTTCAAAGTACACCACCACTTAGGCCTAGAAAACTCATCCGCTTGTCAATTATTGGTGTAATACTCACTCGTAAATGATTGGTGTTAGAATTTTTCACTGATCAAGTGTGATCAGTCTCATCCATGTAAGAATTAGGAATTCCTCTTCCAAGTCATCCCAGAATGGGCGTTATGGCAAAGAACAAGAAGAAAACAAAAGGAGAAATTTGTCCAATAGTAACAAATGGTACCCCCACAGGTTGACATCTGATCCAACCTAGTAGTAAGCGATCCACCAAAAGCAACCAAAATATTCCTTGGTGAATGAAAACTTGAACTACGTACATACATACTTTTAAAAAAAGGTAAAGCCAACAGACATATAAAAATTGGTGCTATTGCGGCTACACCTCCCGCTTTGTCAGGTATACTACGACGAATGGCATAGATCAGTAGGAAATACTATTCTAGCACAATATGAGGCGGGGTGGGCATCAGATTAGCAGGTATATAATTGTTGGGATGCCCCAAAATATTAGAAGCATAAAAAATCGAAATAGAAAAAAGGATAGCAAAAGCTACCCAACCTACTAGATCCTTTACATAAAAATAAGGGTAAGAAGCTATTTTATCCATCTCTGAATGTACACCCAATTGATTATTCGATCCATATTGATGCAAAGCGGCTAGATGAATAAGACTGGCACCTACTAAAATAAAGGGAAGTAAATGATGAAGACTAATAAAATGATTTAAGGTTGCATTGTCCACGGAGAAACCACCCCAAATCCAGGTTACTATAGTATCTCCTACTATAGGTATGGCGCTTGCTAAGCTTGTAATTATTGTAGCTCCCCAAGAGCTCATCTGACCCTAAGGTAGTACATATCCTATAAAAGTTGTCACAATCATTACTAGAAAGATTACAACTACGAGACATCGAACAAATTCCCTAGGACTGTTATAACTCGCATGATATAGACCACGAAAAATATGAAGGTGAACCACAATGAGAAACATACTTGCCCCATTAGCATGCATATAATGGAGCAACCAACCCTCTTCAACATCTCTCATAATATGTTCTACACTGTTGAAAGCTAAATCTACATGAAGTGTATAATGCATAGCTAAAAAAACACCAGTCACTATCTGAATGACTAAACAAATACCAGCTAACAAACCAAACCCCCACCAATAACTAAGATTGCTCGGGGTTGGATAATTAAGTGTGGAGGATATACGTTGTTTAAGAAGAGAGAATCGTTGGTTCCTTTTAGTCATTTCTTTCTTTTTTCTTTTCTATTGTGACAACTCTTGTTCCCCAACCTTTTAGCGTTCTAAAGCCTTACTATATATATTAAAAGATAGAGTACCATTTCTTCTACCTTCGAAGGATGGAAGGGGTATATAACGAAAGAAGCATCGAAGGGGTCGGGTCATCTTGGTTACTGAAGAGTCGTCTGATTGCTCGGTGATTGAATTAGAGAGGTTTTTACTGCTTTCTCTTCTCTTCAGCACTCTCGGACTGATCATCTTACTGCAATAAAGCAAGCTTAGGAATGAATCTAATTGAAATTTAGGTCTCTGTCCGCTTGGAAGATTATTATTTCCTCCTTGTTGAAAGAGGGCATGTGTAACACCCCGATCCCTCTCGAGACCGGGAGTTCTAACGATCCATCTAATCACAACCCAAACCAAACCCGGGCATAAATTTTTAGGGAAAATGGACGGAGTCTCCCCTGTTTCTAGGCGAAATGTAAAAACCTGCGCCAGCATATAAGTGGACCAATACCATGTCCAAACATTCAACCACCTCAAGGCCATCCGAGCCTTGGTTCTCAACAACTAACACAACATATAATATACATTTTCAGTTCAAAACTAACCTATCTCTTTACATCTTTTACAAGAACATTCAAGCTTGACACTTAATCCATACTAATCTACTGCACAAAATATACTATCATACTATTCTCACTCTTTTCTTTTAGACAATTACAAACATGCATCGAGGTTAGCTATACTACTGAATACATAACTAACTTACCAATCTACCTCAACTACTTGGCTAGATTAAATTACATTTCTTTTAACAATAAATACATACAACATATGAACATACATCTTTACATCTTTAATAGCTCAAGCCTCAAAGCACGCAAGACAACTCTTCAGGCACGAACTAACACATATCCACGAACTTTTCAGCTAACAAGGCATTTCCTGAAATGAGGTGGTGAGGAGTGAGTATACACAACACGTATACTCAGTGAGGGCGAGACAGATATCGAGTTGGAGAGAAAGAAGATCGTGCAATGCAAATAATCACAGTTAAGCAATAAAGACAATAAGGAAACATTCAATACAAACAACAATACTATAAACAATCAAAAAAGCATTAACACAGCCCTTTAAAGCTATACCACACTCTGAAGGCTGTGGTTCACTCATACGAGCAATATACCATTTCACGAGCGATACATCAATCTCGAGCTTGATGTTGACAACGATGACAATAAGCGCGCAACCACCTTATAACACCAGTTTGGAATACCCCGGAAGTATCCATCAATTCTACGACCTAAATCTCCCTGGGAGGCAACCCAAGCGAGAAAGGGAATAGCAGCGGAGCTAGAGCAACCAACACTGGCAACCCGAGGCTACCCAGAGAGGCCCATCACTCACGCGCGCGACACTATGCAATGCAAGACTCGATACAAGGCGATAAACGAGCGATAGAACAACAATACAAACTAGTGACAACAAACGAGATAAAAAGCAATCACAATCAATACTAGTATTCAACTAACTTTTCAAGCATAACAAGCAATAATAAGCAACAATAACAACAATTAAACAAGTAACGGCAGTTCAAACACGAAAACAACAAACAACACTATTCAACCCCAACTTCCAAGGACAATTGCGAACAAACGAGCTACGGAATTAGGAAACCAATTTCACTACATTCACTCAGGCACTATAAGGCACGTTTCTATGTCACTAAACTTCACTTTCTCACTCGAGACCCGAAAGTCCACCTACTGCATTTGAACTACAACTATGCTAACCGGTCACTCAATCAACGCCACAACAGCGCCAAAAGTGCTTCCATGCCCTCAATTACGAAACCCCCAACTCAATTCGAGCACGGTCAACTTTTGGTCAAACGGCCCCTTTACGTTTCTTTGTCTAATTTCCAATTTTAACAAAGGCCGATCTGTTTTTATTTCACATTTTAGCTTTCTATCACTAATGGCACCTATCCAAATCAAACAATCGCAATTCGGATCGAAATCTGAAATTTTAGGGTTTACTATTCATAATTCACTATACATGTTCTTCCCCAATTTCAATTACGCAGTTTCAACCATAAAAATTACTAAATAACTAACAAGCAATGCTCTACGAACCCTAAGCAAGCTATTTCAAACAATAACAGGCATTATAACGCGATAAATATCAAATCTGAAAAATTGACTCAAAAATCAAATTCGTATTAAAATGCACAAAAGCGTGAAAACCCTCACAGAGATTGAAGACCAAGACCCGCAAGGACTCGAGCCACGACCCCCGAGCAATTCCACACGAAATTGTAGAAGAAAATTGCAAGAAAATCTTTTTCTTTTCCTCTTGAAATGCTTCGGCCATAGGGAGGGGGGGGGGGACATAGGAGGCATTTTGCAAATTGTTTTTTTGATTTTAGCCTTGTTTTATTATTTATTAGGTGACAAAAGGTATTTTGGTCTTTTGCAAAATCAAACTTTAATTAAAAATAGTCAAATAAGCTTATTTTGATGCCATTAAATCTAATTCAAGTTAAAACAATGCAATTAAATGAAAAACAACTAAAACTAGTTAAATTAAGCTAAAAACATTTTTCACTAAATCCGAAAAATATTTCTCTAACTCTTATTTTCGAAATTCTATGATCGAACGGTCAATAATCGATCGCTAATAAAGTGATGAACAATAATAGAAAACTCTAATTCTTTGAAAAGTAGAATAGTGGAATAGTTTAAAATTAACTCCGGCTCGGAGTTACTTTTCTCATTTAATTGAAAATCGAGTAATTTAATGCAAGAAAATTAAAACCGATTTTTAAAATAATCAAAATAGTCAAAGTAATCAATATTCATTTAAAATCAATTAATTTAATTATTCCTAGAATATTTTATAGAATTATAAAGTTAATGTTAAGTTACAAATGAACAAATAAATATAAACGTGAAATCAAGTGCAATTAAATATTAACACTTAAGATGACACTTCATTAATCGCAAGAGAATAAATTCAATTACTACAATTATTAGAAATAGGTAATAATCTTTTAATCAATTAATATAAATCCTTTTCGAATTCTTCTAAAAGAAATAGCAAAATAGTGAAAATTAGATGATTTAACTAATTAAACATTTAATCAAATGCAGTCAAGTGTTATTAAATGCATGCCGGGCTCGGGTTATCACATCCTTCCCCCCTTAAAACAATTGCATCCTTGCAATTCTTCTTCCAATAGGACTTTGCATCATCTAAAAATCCAACTCTGATAAATCTTCATCGGTTGCTGAGCAAGACAATATATAAGAATGCTTGTAGGAAATCCCGAATAGAAATTCCAATCAAGAATGCTGAGGAAATACCAACTAAAGACTGAAGCAAAGATACTGTAGATATTATCAATACCACATACTAATGGCAGGAAGAGTACCGAAGGAATACCCTATTTAAGATTCTTCAATAGAAGTCTAACAAGTACCAAATAAGAAAGTTAAGAGATAGCCAGAGTAGATGCACCTCATGCAGTACTGACTACCGTAAATAGACCCAGCTGAAAGTTCTGTAAAGGAATATAGAGAAGAATACCAAAGGCCAACCTTTAAATGAAATCTTCCAATCACTGAGTTCCTTCCGCAACATCTTAGTCAAACAGCAAGTATAGATTTCCTTTGAGTGGAAAGGCCGAAGGAGAAGTCGTAAACAGTACAAGATAATATGTCCAAGCAGAATTCCAAGTGTAGGATCTTCCAATAAATGCCCATAAGAAAAATACTAGTAAAATGCCCGATAAGAATTCCAAAGAATACCGTAAGTAATATGAGATAATGGGTCTAATAGGGATTCCAGTTACCAACCAACTGAGGGATGCCAAAGAAAATACCCGAACAATGCTCCAGTAAGAAAGTACCAAGAATTGCCCAATAAGTAATACTAAATAAATGACCACTAAGAATCCCAGAGAATGCCATTGAAGAATTTCCAATAAGGAATACCAGTAACACTCCAATAAAGACCGAGACACATATACCATAGATAATACCATGCAGTAAGTCCAACTGAAAACCCAATAGCCAAGTCTACCAAGAAATGCCAATAGAAATCTCCAAAGAATACCCAGTAAGAAACCCAAGAATGCTACCAAGAGCCATCATACAGAAACCCCAAAGAAAATTATCTTTTTATGATTGCCATTCACAAATAAGAGTCTTAGAAGTGTGCCAACAACTGAGCCCCATAAACAAACACCAATTCCCAAATAAGGCTAGACAAATGCCATTCATTTCCTGCCAATCCATACACCTTGAAAAGCCAGCGATGAACCACTTTCTTCAGGGGAGGAAGAGGACTTACTTACCATTTCAATAGGACATGTATGAATGCCAATATATCACAGCTATACATATGCCTTAAGCTATTATGCTAGCAAGTTTACAAAATAGTTTATTCAACAAAGTCACTCAAGCACGGCAATCAAGTCAAGCACAACATAATCAATTCAAATCACGTCATAGCTAATTCAAGACATTTTATACACACATTACAAGTAATACTTCAAGCAAATAACAATTCACAAGGTCAATTCAATTCACGATGCCAATTCAATAAGTCAATTCGACAGACAACTAGACATTTCACCTTACTTAGCACACAATTAACACATAACACATAACTATATCACATAGGAGCATTCATTCAAGTCAAGACACACAATCTCACATACAAGCATACACTTTCAGGACACACTTAACAAGCACACATTCAAGGGTCACTACCTACCAAACCGAGGACCCTGTCCCGGCTTATGAGCTAGACAAGCTCTGATATCACTTGTAACACCCCGATCCCTCTCGAGACCGGGAGTTCTAACGATCCATGTAATCACAACCCAAACCAAACCCGAGCATAAATTTTCAGGGAAAATGGACGGAGTCTCCCCTGTTTCTAGGCGAAATGTAAAAACCTGCGACAGCATATAAGTGGACCAATACCATGTCCAAACATTCAACCACCTCAAGGCTATCCGAGCCTTGGTTCTCAACAACTAAAACAACATATAATATACATTTTCAGTTCAAAACTAACCTATCTCTTTACATCTTTTACAAGAACATTCAAGCTTGACACTTAATCCATACTAATCTACTGCACAAAATATACTATCATACTATTCTCACTCTTTTCTTTTAGACAATTACAAACATGCATCGAGGTTAGCTATACTACTGAATACATAACTAACTTATCAATCTACCTCAACTACTTGGCTAGATTAAATTACATTTCTTTTAACAATAAATACATACAACATATGAACATACATCTTTACATCTTTAATAGCTCAAGCCTCAAAGCACGCAAGACAACTCTTCAGGCACGAACTAACACATATCCACGAACTTTTCAGCTAACAAGGCATTTCCTGAAATGAGGTGGTGATGAGTGAGTATACACAACACGTATACTCAGTGAGGGCGAGACAGATATCGAGTTGGAGAGAAAGAAGATCGTGCAATGCAAATAATCACAGTTAATCAATAAAGACAATAAGGAAACATTCAAAACAAACAACAATACTATAAGCAATCAAGAAAGCATTAACATTGCCCTTTAAAGCTATACCACACTCTGAAGGCTGTGGTTCACTCATACGAGCAATATACCATTTCAAGAGCGATACATCAATCTCGAGCTTGATGTTGACAATGATGACAATAAGCGTGCAACCAACTTATAACACCAGTTTGGAATACCCCGGAAGTATCCATCAATTCTACGACCCAAATCTCCCTGGGAGGCAACCCAAGCGAGAAAGGGAATAGCAGCGGAGCTAGAGCAACCAACACTGGCAACCCGAGGCTACCCAGAGAGGCCCATCACTCACGCGCGCGACACTATGAAATGCAAGACTCGATGCAAGGCAATAAACAAGCGATAGAACAACAATACAAACTAGTGACAACAAACGAGATAACAAGCAATCACAATCAATACTAGTATTCAACTAACTTTTCAAGCATAACAAGCAATAATAAGCAACAATAACAACAATTAAACAAGTAACGGCAGTTCAAACACGAAAACAACAAACAATACTATTCAACCCCAACTTCCAAGGACAATTGCGAACAAATGAGCTACGGAATTAGGAAACCAATTTCACTGCATTCACTCAGGCACTATAAGGCACGTTTCTATGTCACTAAACTTCACTTTCTCACCCGAGACCCGAAAGTCCACCTACTGCATTTGAACTACAACTATGCTAACCGGTCACTCAATCAATGCCACAATAGCACCAAAAGTGCTTCTATGCCCTCAATTACGAAACCCCCAACTCAATTCGAGCACGGTCAACTTTTTGTCAAACGGCCCCTTTACGTTTATTTGTCTAATTTCCAATTTTAACAAAGGCCGATCCGTTTTTATTTCACAATCTAGCTTTCTATCACTAATGGCACCTATCCAAATCAAACAATCGCAATTCGGATCGAAATCCAAAATTCTAGGGTTTACTATTCATAATTCACTATTCATGTTCTTCACCAATTTCAATTACGCAGTTTCAACCGTAAAAATTGCTAAATAACTAACAAGCAATGCTCTACGAACCCTAAGCAAGCTATTTCAAACAATAACAGGCATTATAACGCGATAAATATCAAATCTGAAAAATTGACTCAAAAATCAAATTCGTATTAAAATGCACAAAAGCGTGAAAACCTTCACAGAGATTGAAGACCAAGACCCGCAAGGACCCGAGCCATGACCCCCGAGCAATTCCACACGAAATTGTAGAAGAAAATTGCAAGAAAATCTTTTTCTTTTCCTCTTGAAATGCTTCGGCCATGGGGGGGACATAGGAGGCATTTTGCAAATTGTTTTTTTGATTTTAGCCTTGTTTTATTATTTATTAGGTGACAAAGGGTATTTTGGTCTTTTGCAAAATCAAACTTTAATTAAAAATAGTCAAATAAGCTTATTTTGATGCCATTAAATCTAATTCAAGTTAAAACAATGCAATTAAATGAAAAACAACTAAAACTAGTTAAATTAAGCTAAAAACATTTTTCACTAAATCCGAAAAATATTTCTCTAACTCTTATTTTCGAAATTCTACGATCGAACGGTCAATAATCGATCGCTAATAAAGTGATGAACAATAATATAAAACTTTAATTATTTGAAAAGTAGAATAGTAAAATAGTTTAAAATTAACTCCGGCTCGGAGTTACTTTTCTCATTTAATTGAAAATCGAGTAATTTAATGCAAGAAAATTAAAACCGATTTTTAAAATAATCAAAATAGTCAAAGTAATCAATATTCATTTAAAATCAATTAATCTAATTATTCCTAGAATATTTTATAGAATTATAAAGTTAATGTTAAGTTACAAATGAACAAATAAATATAAACATGAAATCAAGTGCAATTAAATATTAACACTTAAGATGACACTTCATTAATCGCAAGAGAATAAATTCAATTACTACAATTATTAGAAATAGGTAATAATATTTTAATCAATTAATATAAATCCTTTTCGAATTCTTCTAAAAGAAATAGCAAAACCGTGAAAATTAGATGATTTAACTAATTAAACATTTAATCAAATGCAGTCAAGTGTTATTAAATGCATGCCGGGCTCGGGTTATCACAGCATGGGTGTGGGAGAAAGAATTCAAAAATGAGAGAAGATTTCATCCACCAAGTGAGACAGAATGTGGCCCCTAACCAATTGGGGCTTCTCGCCCATCTCTTGGGGGTCCATATCATCTGAAAACTTTTCCTCTTCCATTAGCATAGCTAAACTTGAATAGGATAACTCACCCTCAGGAAAAGTAAGCCCCCTTGCCTTGATTGAATTTGGCTTTGCTCCGTCCTGAATCAATCAAAATATTGATTTGATTCATCCCACATTTCATTTGGGCAAGAGGGAGGCTCTGAGTCACTTGGGCTACGAATTTGTCGGTTGGTTGATTTTTGAAATCACCTCTTGAAAAAAAGGCCAAAGGGTCCAGACCCACAAATGAATAAGAAGCGAGGCGAGGGTCTTTCATTAAAGGGAGGAAAATAAGGGTTGGGCTTTGTTCTGGGAGGGCTGCCTTGTGCAGCTTAGAAAGGAGAGAATCTGAAAAAGTCACTCTCTCTAACCTTTTCTATCTATCTTTAGAAGTAGGGCGAGAGAAAGTCAATATGATATTTGCCTTGGTTTTTCCAACGAAACTAAGCACTCTTTTTCTTTCTCATTCGGAAGGCTCAGTCCTACACTCTGACTTCAATGATGGGAACAACCTCCGCACTCCGGTGCTCCAATGAACAAGAGTTCTCCGCATTACTATATTTAGAATAGTGGTCAATCCCTTGGAAGTTACATTCGTAACGTTATGCTCACGCGGTGATATTCTATCCTTCCAAGAGTACTACCATGTACATAGTCCATGTCTGGGAAGCATACTTGACAGGAGGCAGTAGAATGGTCCCCCACTTCGATTCTCTCCTCGTTAGCATCTCCGATCCGAGATAAGGGATTACTCCATTAGGTCCTTTTGGTTTGGAACTAGCCGGTAATAGACCTACTCACCTTGCTTGTAGACCAATTGCGGAGCTAAGCCTTGTTCTTTTGGTTTGGTAGTTGCTACCAAGACGATTTCTTTATGCCCATCAAAGGACCTCGAGATGCTAATCCACGAAAAACGATACGAGAAATTCAAAATAACTCATATACGGAACAGGGGCAACCCGTGGAAATACATCGGTTTCTTACTCGTGCAAATGAACTATTTTTTGGCAACTTGGACAACTTATAACGATGTTTGTCCCACATATTAGACGGAAGATTGGGATCTTTACAAAAGGCTTTATAAAGTTTTCATCTCAATTCATATTTAGTCGCGAGCAATCTACATTTGTGATCTCATATATTGCGTTTCGCCGACATCTTACTGAGTTTCCCCATCACCCTTTTGTAAAAAGCCGCTCCACAGTGGTAAAGTCTTATCTTGTGTGTTGGCCGAAGTGACAATAGTCATATTGAACCCTTGAATATGTTCGAAGATCACGAAATGATCTTCCATTTACGGGGAAAATTCGCAAAACACCGTTTCCATCGAGAATTGAATGGAGTTTTCCCGTATTTCAACCGGAGAATCTAACAGAGACATTACTATGGAGATTCTAACAAAAAATTAGACATTCCATGCCCTTGGAGAGTACTTTGTCGTGCTAGGTCACTGATATATCCTTTTTTGTCACTATTTGACCCTATGAATGGATTGGATTGAAACAACTTTCTTGTCAAAGCACTATGTGTCTGTTTTAATTTCTGACCACGCGGAATCTCCATAGCCAATTTTCCATTTTTGATAGAAGGTGCTACATTTGGTACTACTCTTATTTTACACGATCCAGGAACTTCCATAACGCTGGAGTGATTTGGTTTGAGCAACGGATCATGACGTGATACATCTTCGTAATAAAAATAGAGTGGAAAGATGAGTTGGCTTTATAAGTATCTATAGAATAAGCACTGTGAACTATCTACTTCAAAAAGATAGTTGGTTGAATGAAAAACCTTCTTTCTTCGATTGGAATACGGATGAGATCAGAAAGCCATCATTGGGGCAAACAATACAATAGATTCAGTTAGAACAAAGCCCAAAATGGCATAACCAAATAATTGTTTAGCCAATGATAGATTTTGCGCCACAGAATGAATCGTGGAACTAAGGACATTTCCAATATCGACAACAGCTCCCGCTGAAGCAATTGTAGTAGCTCCGGCACCCATTGATTTTTCCCCTTCTACCTAAACTTCCTCTTCCATTTTTAGTAAGAAAATGAAGCAAAAGTAGGACCAAACCAAGAGTTGGTAGCATAAACAAAGATGGATTTTTGAATGAGAAAGGCAAGTCCATAGGGCAAAGGGAAAACTGCGCAAGTGGGCTGTTGGGCGTTACCACATATTGATTACCCACGGCCTCGAGCCCCTCTTTAAAATAGGGGCCGGTCTCCCCATTTCTAAGGAGATCCACATGAATGTTTTCCAAAATGGAAATATTCGTTCTTTTCGAATTAATAACCATTATCCCAAAACATAGGGATTGTCCTCAAAAAGTGTACCGTAGCCCCCCTTCATCGCAATTCGGGAAGCCTCATATTCAATGAGACCATGTAATTCGTCGACTTTCTGGGCAGTCCCTTCGGACAGAGCGTCTACCTTAGACAAATCATCGACTATCTCTGAGTTCGACAAAAAGAGCAAATCGGGGGGAGATTGAGGTTCATGACCTTCCACTTGTGGGAGAGATAGGGTGGGGGCAATCTATCTCGCGGATGAGATTAGAAAGCTCCTGCTCCCTTGGAGTTAGATTAGTCTCTGCTGGAGCAGCTTCTCCAGGATTACTTGTTCTTAATGAAGATACTAGTGGAGGGGTTTGCATGTATATTGATACCAGGAACAGGTACTTTCGTTTTGGCACTTTCTTTCTTTTTTCTAGTATTTCCGCTTCTTTCTCTAAAAATGAAGAAAGACTAGTCGGAAATTGCTGGTTGTTCTAACCAAGAAAGACATGGGACTTTTCGGGCATTAATACAAACACAGTCTGCTTTATAGGACCAGGTTCTTCTTATATATAATATAATTAGGATTGGTTGTTTTCCATAGTAGTAAGTACATTACAGATGTAGTGTGGTTTGATGTAACCGAAGAGCCGGGATCAAAGAAAGACTGTACCCAATGTCTTTTCCTCTCATCAGGCAGCTATCTCGAGCTCATTGTACACGCACCTAATCTACACTACACCTTTCTAAGAGAAGGCTTTTCGTGTCATGTCAACTGACTGATGCTTTATCAATTCCTTTCTTTAATCTGCCTTGATCCTATCTATATACAAGATACCCCAAAGCCAAAGGGCGCAGCAGATTCAACCTGAACTACGTAAGAAAAGTAATCAAATCCTTACTTTTTGTTATCCCGCTCCTGAGCCATAGTCACTAGGATCCAAAGTAACGGCTACTTACTTCCTTTAGATTTATCACTTTTATTCGCATCCCTTATTTTCGCTAAAGCCCCCCTCTATTATGCCAGATCTGAGGGGGGTTATTTTAATTTCTTGGAGCGAGTCAGGTCTAAGATCTTTCCCACACGCCTTCTTTATTTTTTATCGCCTGGTCTTTCTTTTGTATGGGACGTGGGATCTTTCTTTCTTAAATTCATTTAGCTTACTAGCCTAATAAGGGTTATCCCCTCTAACCAAAGGGAACCCTAGGAAACCAATCAAGCTGAAACCCGTGTCATCTTCAAATAACCTAGTCCAATAGGCGTATGAATATCCGCTTCGAAAGGATCAAGGTAGACTTTTTTATGTTTACGCTATTTTTCGCATGTAGTTGATTAGTGAGCATCCCATCTCATAAGGAATTAAGGCTTGGTTTCAGTTGAAAAGAACTAAGGATCAGTCTAATGTGACCTATAGGAGATAAAAGTTGTAGTTCTTTTTTTTGTTGCCTACCCTTGGGCTGAACTGCTGACTGATGAAATGACTTATTATGTTAAGAGTAGCCTAATTGAAGGATTGCTTCTAGATTATATACCAACAAACGAATTCTTTCCTCTCTATCAAAGAAGGAAAAATCGCAAGGGCTTTAGTGACATAGCTATGAAAAAAATCCACCCAGGCCAATCTCGTTGACAAGTAAGGAAAAACTACCAGCTTCTTCAACACTAAAGCCCTTCTTTTTTTTATATCCCCTTTCTACCTATTCTAGATGGGATACGTAATGATTCAGTGTAATTTCTTGTCACACTCTCTCTGGACCCAACCACGGCCCTTTGTTCGATTACCTCTTTACTCGAGCCTCGACACAGCATTTTTTTCTCATTCGTATTCTAAAGGACTCTTTCATATTGTACTGGTGCTGGAAAATATTATACTCTTCCCTACCGGGACAACAAATACTCTTCAATGGATCCTCCTTGAATCAACTAGTAGATCACTATTTCTTAAGGTTTCGTATGACTTACTACTCAAGTGAGACGTATATTTATCAGGAGAAGTTTAGCTAACAGGAAGGAAATTATGGTGAGACAGTTCGGTTCTTTAGACCCATCTACTGCCTGGCGGGGTGTTTAAATTGTTGAATTGAAAATGAGTTGGAAAGGAGTGGAACGAAAGCAGATAAGCGAAGACCCAAAGAGAAAAAAGGCTTACGACTTTACACTATCCGGAACGAAGCCCACTCGATTCGAGTTGGTCAGTCGAACAAACAATATAGTTCGCAATCAAGTCGTTCGCTTCTATAGCGGTTCATAATTATTTTAAAATCTGTAAAGTTGTTCAATTGATCCATCAAGGAGAGACCTTTGGCCCAATAAAGTAGTGGCATCTTGAATGCGATGGCTTTAGTGGATGTCCCAGAAATGAGGCCTCCAACTCCAATGGAAACTCTGTGAAACCCCACTTTCTTGCTTATCTCGTTTTACGTGCTTTACCTCGTTTTGCGTGCATATGACCTGTTTATGTGCTATAGGACCTAGAAAGTTATAATTTTGATTTCAATACTTCTAATACGTGCTAAATGTGCATTCATGAAATTTTCATCAAAAACGGAGTCAGAAATTTTATCGTCGATTTTCAGTGAATAGTATTTTCAAAACACGTCCGCTATAATTTTGAAACTGGTCTTTTTAACCCTTCTAGACCTAGTCCACGGACTTTAATAGACCTGTGTTTGATGAAAACGGTTTTAAAATCGGCTTAAGAATTTATTAGGGTTTTTACACCGACTTTTGCGAAAATCGAGTTTTAAGCCGACTCGGGTGGAATTCTTTGAATGTAAAACTTCTTGTCACCTAAAAATAATCCACTTGAGATATTTTGGGGGTAGCATAATTATTTTTAACTTGGTGAGCACTAAAATGCAATTAAAGTCATTAAAAACACAAAAATACCTATTAAAATAACTTTGACTTTAATTAATTAATTGACCATTTAAGCTAATGTCCTCAACACACACTCACACAACACAAAAACACCATCACACACACACACATTGCCGAGGGGTTGAGGGAGAAAAGAGAAGAAAGAAAACTCAAGCTTTCAATCCAATTTTTCAAAGAAAAACCTAGTTTTTTCCATGAAACTTCGCACCGACTTGGATTCTGCTTGTTGGGCACGCATAGCACGCATTCCTAGGCTTATATCGCATCTAAGGTGAGAGAAAAATTCTAGATCTCAAAATGTCATTTTTGTGTTTTTGCGTATAAATGAAGATTGAACCGTTAGAATTGTAATCTGATGTTAGATTATTGCTCCTTGCATGCTAGGGATCATTATATACTAATACTACGAGTTTCTGTCGGATATAGCATAATTTTTATTTTCCGGGTATTAAATTTTGATTAAAATGTTCAAAGTTGAATTAAATGAGTTGTGTTGCTCGAAATCGATTGCCGTCGATTTCTAAATACTTGATAATTACGTGTTAGCGCTGTTGTAATGCCGAATTTTCAATTACATTGTTTGTGTGAAAATCCGGAAAATCCAGCCATGACATCTTAGGATTTTAGGGTTATCGGGCATGATTTAGAGGTGTTATGGTGGATTTCCGAGAGGGCTAATGTAGTAGGTTGAATGGGTGAGTGATAGGAACTGATTTGGCAATGTTTGGATTAGTAGATTGTAAGTTATGAATTTTAGAAGTTTAGGTTGTCATTCTTTAATTTCTTGAACGATGCCTTAGATGGTTGGGTAGTGTTCGAGTGATGAATGGTGAGTCGTTGTTGAGTAATTTAGGGTTTAATTATGTATATTATGCATGTCCGGTTAGATGGCCTACTTTGTCATCTAACTACGTTGTTTGTTGTTTAATTTAATATTGATGTTATATTGATGTTATTGATTGATTATTATTGAATGCGGGAATCGGGCACTCTTGTTGCTGATCTCCCAATTGATTGATTGATTTATGCTTGCATGATGATTGATGAATATGGAGTCTTGGTATGTGTGTGCCACCTCTCGGGCAGCGTCGGGCTGTCGGGTTGATAACGGCATGACTGCCATAGGCTACCCCCAGCTCGCATGACGGAGATGTCATGGAGGGAAGGGGCTAGTGAGGTACCTCGGGTGCGTGAGTAATGGGGAGTTATAAGAAGAACGGTTGAGATCGTGATGGCGTTTGGAGCTACACCAAATAGAGTATCCTTATTGAATGGTCATATAGTTATGTGATGATAGCTTTATTTATGTTATTATTGTTGTTGTGTGTTTACTTGCTCAAAGGACTAAATCCAAGGAGCGTAGTGAATACTGTCGAGATCTATCGGATCCTCACTGGGCTTATGTATATAAGCTCACTCTCTATTAATGCATGTTTCAGGTGTACTTTCACAAGATTACGGGTACGTGCCTCCTGAAGAGGAGAATGTGGAAAATGTGCCTTTCGTGGATGAGTCATATGTTCCCGAGTCTTATCCATGACTTTATGTTGTTACATGTCTTGTATATTAGTTTAATAGACTTTATATGCTTTACGGTTCTTAATGTAATAGATATTGAAAAGATGATGAACCAAATGATGTTAATTTAGTGGCTTTCTTTTGTCTATGTTTAAATTGTAGTTGTGTCTCAACTTACTTTTGAAATGTATGATAAAGTTGAGGTATTGTATGTCATGTTGGAACGGAGGCGTATAACGAGGATGTTTTATTGTATAATATGGTTGTGTTGTATGTTGTTGTTTGTATTGAGGAATTACTGGATGTATGATGTTTTATGAGGTTGGTTTAGAACCTCGGAAATCTGTTTACTGTCGTTATGCCGCCGAAATTCCGTTGCGTCCCGACTGATTATAGGTGGGGTCGAGTTGGGGCGTGACAAACTCCTAGTCTTAAGCTTGACCTATATTGTTCAGTGGATTGTTAGTCACTTGCTTTTTATCCCTTGATCATGCAACTTTCATAGCAGGAAGCCTGGCTATTTTCTTTCGAGACATGGTTGAAGAAAAGGCATCTGCCCTTACTCCAACGGCGCCTACTCCTTCAAAGCTGAAAGTGTGTCCTCTCTTGATTGAATGTATGACTTAGCAGCAGACACCAGAGGCGCGAGCCCTTACTATACTAGACTTTCTCTCAAGGGCATGGTATAGAATAGACCCCACCGTGGTTGGTCAGCATCGGTGGATCGTCTTCCCTAATTCTGGTTTAGATCAAGAGGTACAGTACCATCCCGATAAGGATGAAAAAAGATCCTTTGTACTAGACCACCAATTCCGAAATTTTGCTTATTAATATAGGAAAAGGTAGCCGGCTACTAACACGGGCAAGTTTTAGCCGGGTTGATCAAATCCTCATGATTTTTTACCTCGCGATAGATTTAGAACCATCCATCATTCCTCACCTGTAAGAAATAGTTAAAAAGGAGACGTCTTAGAAAATCTAGTACGAAAGGGCTTTTTTTATAACTATCCATTACCTTCTATTCGAATTCACAAAGAGAAAAAAACCATCGCTACTTTAATTGCCCGATTGATGAAGATATGCCACAGATTTCCCATCCTTAGCTAATAAGGAGAACGGGAAATGTGAAATAGCTGGCCTATCCCTATTCATAGCCCACCCGCTCGCCTCTTATGAAACCTTTGCCCAGGAGCTCAATAAACCACTCTATTTTCTCCGTTCCCTTCTGGCCTTAACAAATGATACTCATTTTCGGTGGTAGTATGATTAGAAAACCCTCATCTATTCCCCAGAGTCCAACTAGTCACGTGCCTCTTCCATCCGTTCGGTCCTTGCTCTCAACGAAAACTACCCATCGAAAGGAGTATTGAAGTAGCCTTTCACATAGCCCTTTCTTGGGCAATTGAATCAGGAACTGGTGCAGAAGACAAGAGGGACCAAACCGCTGTATCTCATGCCTTGAGCTCTTTTTGGGGGTTGCATTTTTTTTTCTTTTTGGAATATTGTTGATATTTCCTGAAAGCACATGAAACTTCCTCTTATTCGATCTTATTGGCTTAGCTTGGAGAGTTAACTAATGCTAATCTGGTAGTGTCAAAGAGGCGATTCTCAACAGCTTCAACAGCTGAGATTATAGGAGATGAAGATAGGATAAATATAGTGGGATGAAGTAGTCTTTAAAAAACCATTGGTAAGAGAAGGCAAAGAAGTAATTGAGGGAAGGGACCTTTACTATTTTGCTTCTTTCGCTTTTGGGGATTCCACTAATAGAACAGAACTCGAGGGGAATGAAATGAGTGACCTTCACTCGGATTAGGGGCTAACCTTGAATGTCGAGGTAAGCCGACAAGACCGAGGAAAGAACCTAATGAGACCTTGTATGAAGCTCGAGTGCTTCATGTAGAGAGAGACCGAATCCAATCTAGTTTACTTCATGATGCCAAGACTTACACGCCCCAGGGAAATTGGATTTTCCCATGCTGGATTGCACGGCGTCCCTCATAGAAGTTACTCCCTTTTTATGTAAGGGTAAGAAAATAAGGAACCCACTTACCCACTTTCGCATTTTTTGGAGGTTTACATCTAGTGAATGAGGTTGCATTGGATCGGACAACTTTTAGTTCCTCTTCTGCCTGCAAGCTCTCAACATATGTGAACTCTTTCAACTCTTCATGATTTGCTGTGAAAAAGAATAGGTTGTTCTCAGGTGTAAAGGAGGAGCTGCTAGTAATAAGTGAGAAAACAAACAAGGGATTGAGCGCGAAAAAGTTTTCTTGCTCAGGTACTTCATTCTATTAGCCTTCCTTGAAGCATTCGGAGAAAGAGAATGTGAATACGGGGTTCTAGTCGATTCCTTTATTCATTCAACCTTGCTTTGGCATTTCTTCTATCAAACATTACTACTGGACAAAATAAACTCGAACGAGAAGGCTCAGCGGGTACGGCATGATTGGGTTAGCAATACTCATTGGGCCGAATAAAATAAGTTGTTCGTTTTGCATTGGTTCATGACTTAGTCTTAGTAGCACGACTATGGTTGAATTGATCGTTTATACCGTAATTCTACTGTCCGTTCAAGTGAAGTATCAACAAATGATCCCGGTGCATTTGACTTTTGAATCTGTCTTTGCTTTTTCGAGCATTTAACTTTGGTTTGGATCTTTATCTTAGGAAAGTCGGGCATGAAAGTAAGAAAAAAGTTAAGGACTGAATCCGCTGCTATTGATCTACCGTGCAAGGATTTCCATTCTCCAAGCAAGCCAGGTATGCAACTGACTCTTATCCATGCGCGACAGAAAGCAAGTCTTCTTACCACTCCTTTGGTGCCCGTATAATAAATAGAATATATCACGCATCAAACTATGAATTTTAGAATATAAGAGAGAGAGTAGCCAGCACTATTTCCCACTTAAATGATGTTCTTGCTCCGCTATTTATTCATTGGGATTTTGTTAGTGTTCATACAGGGCCAAAAAGGGCTTTTCGAAGGTAGAGTCAGCAACATCTTGCAATCGACCTTCTCAAACTAAGCTCACTAGCGACATCAAATACCCTACCAGAAAATCGAAGATGGACAGATGAATCATGAGACAATGGACAGTTAATTAAAAATGTCGCCCCATTATGCTCATTTCATTCCGCACCTTCCCTTGTTGCAGTAGCAAGGGATGAAGTAGTAGCAATAGTAATAGGATAAGGCACGCCTAGTAAGGAACTGAGATGTGGGGCCTCTGTCTTTGGTGGCACCGACAAGGTTGAATCAGAAGAGGACAAGGCAAATCATTCAACTGAAAGAAGAGCACAATTTATAAGAGGGAGTTTCGCCTATCCAGAGTTGGAAGAAGCGATTCAATTCCTAATGCCCCAAGATTAGCAATATTTAGCATATATAATATTAGATCGATTTTCCTTCTTAGGCACTTTCGAAATAGTGAATCAGAAAAGATTGTTAGTTCGACTGCCATTGAAAGAGGGGCAAATGCTATTGAATGGCCTGTTCGAGAATAAGCTGCCTTTGTTTGCAACTAGGTGCCTTAAGCGGAATAGGAGGTTGAATCAATAGTAAGAGAATAGGCATCGAATGCGCAGTTAGCCTTAGGAAGAATGCATGAAGAGGTTGCACGAGGTGCAAGAAGAAGGGCAAAGGCTTTGGTTCTATCTTTAGAAGAAGAGCCATATGCCAAAACAAGAGGAGTTTGATGTGGCATTAGAGGTCTTACCTGCTTATTTGCTATTGGATTTAGGCTCTTTGAAATATCCGTGGGAACAACGGAATGCTAACTAGGAGGATTCCCCCAACATGGGACCTTTGGCTCTTCTATAGAATAGGTTATGCACGTGAAAAAAAAGAAGGAAAGGACACAGTGAGGTGGATTGGACAAATGAGATCTTCTTCCTTCTGTTTAGACATAACGTTGCCATTGAAAGAAAAAAGAGATTCGGCTTAGTGAAAATTGAAATAGTAGCAGAGTGAATTCATACTGAATTAGTAGCTAAAGTCCTCGGAACCAATCCCTCTAGGGCCTACGAATGAGAATCTGACTCACGCCTTTTTCTGGGTAAGAGAAATAGTAGTGACAGGAAAGCACAGCTTTTGCTTTCCTGGGATCTCTCCTTATTGCATTTAGTGGATGTGTTACTGTTACTATGCTTAAGGCATGGAATTGATTTACCTACTTTCATCGAAGCGCACTATGCCTTTAGTTGCTTTAGGAAAGTGTATCACTCTTGCTGATTTTTTCTGGGTTTTGGTTTTGGAGTTGCCTCAGGAACGGGGGTGTGTAAGGATAAGTATGGCCTAGTCTTATCTGTCTTCTGCTGAGAATGGTCTGCTGACTTAAATTCATTGATGCGGCATTAGCGGTCTTAGCTTTGACTCGGCAATAGGAAGAGTCTAAAGGCCTAACCCTATTACCGCAGTGGGAGGAAGAGAAGTAGGAGCGACAGGCGAAAGGGAAAGAAATTCGCGATTCAAGTCTTGGAGGAAGGGTGGCTACTCTTTCTTTTGAGATTGTCAGAGCCAGGAGTTGAAGGGTTAACCATAGGCAGTCCTTAAGTGGACAAGAAATGGGAATGATGGAATAGCGGACAAAGTGGATTATGACTCACTAGGAAAGAAGAGATTAGCGCTTTGGTTAACAGTGGGCTCGAGAGACCCCATAAGGTAGGCTCTAGTTCGACTAGCTTTTCATTGGAACGTGGCTAATTTAACCGGAGATCGTAGTCTCAATCCTAACCTTAGTGAACAGAGGATTTGGCCTAATTATCTGCCAATTGTCTGGCTGATAAGCTGGGCATTTAAAGAACATAAGATCCGAGTTGCCGCCAGGCATAAAAGTAATATTATCAACTAGAGAAATTGGCACAACCAGGCATCTCAAAAATTGATAAGGGAAAAATTAGGCTTTCATTAGGATGTTATTCCTTTCATCCGAATGGCAAGGCTTGCTAACTAGCAGGATCGGTTATGCCATAAGGAAAAATACTTTCAAGAACCTTCGGAAGACTAAGGCACAACTCCTAATTCACTAACAAGCACCTTCGGAAGTTTAAGGCACAACTCCTAATTCACTAATTCTCACAACAGTTAGTCGATCGGGAACCCCTAACTAAGACTTGCACCATTGGGCAACCGATTGGACAAGGTCACTGACGTATGGAAACTACAAGAAAACAATGGTCACTCCTAGTTTGAGTCGTCGAAGGCAAGGCAGTGAGTGAATGTCACGCCCCAACTCGACCCTCCTATAATCAGTCAGGACGCAATGGAATTTCGGCAGTATAACGACAGTAAATAGGATACTGAGGCTCTAAACCAACCTCCATAGGACATCATACCTCAACTTCACAACCATACAACAAATAACTCCTCAATAAATACAACATACATCATAACTATATTATACAATAATCATTCCTCATTATACGCCTCCGTTCCAACATAATACATAAACCTTAATATACAATACAAAAACATATTGATCCAATCTAGCAACCTAATCATAAACAAAAGAAAGGCTACGAAGACAACATCAACTAATTCATTAACTTATCAACATCTTATACATTATAAACTACAAAGCAGATAAAAGTCTACTAAGTTAATTTACAAGATAACAAAACATGTACGACATCACGGATAAGACTTTGGAACATAGGACTCATCCACGTAAGGCACATTTTCCACATTCTCCTCTTCAGGAGGCACGTACCCGTAATCCTGCAAAAGTACACCTGTATGCATGCAATAATAGAGAGTGAGCTTATATAAAATAAGCCCAGCGAGGATCCGATAGATCTCGAGCAAGGTCTACTAAACTCCTTGGAATAATTATTTGAGTTAGTAAACACACAATAACATCAATAATTCTATCATCACATAACTATATAACCATTCATTAAAGGATACTCTAGTTGGTGTAGCTCCAAACGCCATCACGATCTCAACCATTCTTCTTATAACTCCCCATTACTCACACACCCGAGGTACCTCACTAGCCCCTCCTTTCATGACACCTTCGTCATGCGAGCTGGGGGTAGCCTCTGGCAGTCATGCCGTTATCAACCCGACAGCCCAACGCTGCCCGAGATGTGGCACACACATACCAAGACTCCATAATCATCATCAATCATCAATCAATCATCAATCAATCATCATTTGTTCATCATTGATAGCATCAATTATCATTTAAACAACAATAACTTAGTTAGATGACAAAGTAGGCCATCTAACCGGACATGCATTATATAAACAATTAAACTCTAAATTACTCATCAACAACTTACCATTCAACACTCAAACCACACCCAATCAACTAAGACTCAATTCAACAATTTAAGGAAAGATAACCTAAACTTCAATAAGTCATATCTTACATTCTACTAATCCAAACAACTCCAAATCAGTTTCAAACACTCACCCATTCAATCAACTACATTAACCCCCTCGGAAACCAACCAAAACACATCCAAATCATGCCCAATAACCCTAAAACCCTAAGATGTCATGGCTGAAATTTCTGGATTTTGGCACGAACATCACAATCAAAAATTCGGCATTACAACGGCGCTACCACGTAATTAACAAACTTTTAGAAATCGACGGCAATCGATTCCAATCAACAAAACTCAATTTAATCAACTTTGAACAAATTAATCAAATTTAAATACCCGAAAAATAAAAATTATGCTACAACCGATAAAAACTCGTAGTATTATAGTTAAATGATCCCTCGCATGCAAGGAGCAATAATCTAACATCAGATTGACATTCTAACGGTTCAATAATCATTTATACGCATAAACACAAAATATGAGTTTTGAGATCTAGAATTTTTCTCTCACCTTTGATGTGTTTTGATGCAAGAATTGTGTAGAATGGATGCCAAACAAGTGAAATCAAGCTTTGAATCACTCAATTCGGCTTTGAAATGCAAAATATATGAGAAAAATGCTTTGAAAATGCCTTCAACTTTCTCCTCCAAGGAGCCACGGTTTTGTGTGTGTGTTTGGTGGTGTTTTGCTTTGTTTTCAATGTGTGTTGATTATATATTAAGCAAAGGTCAAATAAATAAAAGAAAGTAAAAGTGGAAACTAATTATTTTTAGTGTTTTCTTGACTTTAAATGCATTTTCTTGATCACCAAAGTTCAAAACAATTATTCAACACCCAAGCTAGCTCAAGTAAATTATTTTTAGGTGACAAGAAGTTTTACAATCAAACAATTTCACCCGAGTAGGCTTAAAACTCGATTTTCACAAAAGTCGGTATAAAAACCCTAATAAATTCCTAAGCCGATTTTAAAACCGTTTTAATCAAACACAGGTCTATTAAAGTCCGTGGTCTAGGTCTAGAAGGGTTAAAAAGACCAGTTTCAAAATTTTAGCGGACGTGTTTAGAAAATACTATTCACTGAAAATCGACGATAAAATTTCTGACTCCGTTTTTTATGAAAATTTCATGAATGCACATTTAGCATGTTCTATGAGTATTAATATCAAAATTAACGCATTCTAAGTCATATAGCACATAAACAGGTCAATTTACGCAAAACGAGATAAAACACGTAAATCGAGTTAAAGCAGAAAAGTGGGGTTTCACATTCTCCCCTCCTTAAAACAATTGCGTCCGCGCAATTCTTGAACTGACAGACAATTAAATCCTCAATCGTTACACTTAATAATACTTCTCTTAGTTCTCATTTATCTCTTAGGATGACAACTAACCAAAGACCTCAAAAGAACAACCTCTGTTGACTGCAAGTTGATGATCATAGTTCCAAGACAATCTTCAATTCATAATTCTCTCCTACCTCATATCGTATTGCATATGAAAGAAATCGCAACTCCAAAGTCTTAGCATGACACAACTACTTATCAATCATCTCCTACTATACAAATGAGCTCTATGAACACCCCGAGGGTTTAAAAACTCATTCACGATAACATGAATGATTACTGATCAAGGGAATATTTCAAAAGTGACATTTGTCAGAATATGGCTCTTATGAAATTTACAAGGAAATACGAATATGAAAAATCATATTTGAGCCAACAATCAAGTGAACAAGAGGTCAAACAAGTTAGAGAATCAAGAGGCTAATTGTGATACCCCGAACTCGGCATGTATTTAATAGTATTGCATTTAATTACGTGTTATCTTAAATGCTAGCTGCGAGGACCCGAACGTTCATTACATGTGCATTCATTTATTTTAATAATTATTTGAAAAATAATATGTGCATATACATGACTTATTTAGTGTTTTAAAATTTAAAATTGCATTTAAAGTTCATTTAAATTGCATCTTATCTACTTTTCACCTTCATTGACCAACTAGGACAAGGTGGGAATTTTTTTTGAAATGTTTAATGAAGGGTAAACTTGGGATTAAAAATAAAAATGCAATGTTAAGTTAGTCAAATTTTGGGTCAACTTTGGAATTAAATCTGAACCAATTGGGGAAGAATTAGGTAGCAAATTATATATGGTTGGAAAGCTCTACGAGTCTAGTTTCTATAGGTTCAAACCGTTCGTGAATTGGAGTTTTCTAGAAGAAGTTATGGCTGTTTTCGTAAGGTGGCGCAGAGCTGATTTTTCTACGCGAGAGTTGACCGAAGCTTTGACCTTTGACTTTCCACTTAAATACTAAATAAGCCAAAACAAAACACAAAATCAGCTTTTCTCCTTCCCTTCCACCCGTGACCAAGCTAAGACCATGAATAGTAAACCCTTGCACATTTTTGCTTATATCTTGAGTTTGGAGTGGAACCAAGGCACAATTTCAGCATTTTTGAGTTCGTGGTGACGTGTAGCATCTTTCTAGCGGTTTATTTTTCATTTATTTTGCAGAAAAAAGGTGAGGACATTTTCTAACCCATTTTTCAAAAGTCATTATTTATGTTAGATATTGTTAAATCTATGCTTAATACTTGTTATTTAGATGCTAGAGAACACATTTCTTGTTTTATAGCTTGTGTATAGTTGATTTTAGTTGTAGTTGATACTTTGCTATATATGAATATAAATGTAGACAATGTGTTTGTTTAATGTTCTAAGTGAAGTATAGGGATGTGTTACATGCTAGATTAATGCCCATAGATAGCTCAAATGCAAGAAAACATCAAGAGAATTCAAGTATGCAAAATCTGAATTTCGAAATAGTGCACTGCCCCTGTCTTTCGAAGCTATTTTAACATAGCAAACGTACTCGAAAATTAACTAAATTTACATAGCAGCTAGATTAGACAGTTTAGAACAAATGTTGATTTCTAGAGCTAAGGCTAATTCTAACGTTTTAGGCCTCCGATTTAGCCATTTTCAAAATGTGTCCTGAAAATCGCTGCTACTGGACAGTTTGTGTAGTTGCACGGGAAAGGTCATAACTTGTTGATTTTAAACTGGAATTAAGCTCTGTTTGATTCTAAAATCAACTACACTCGAAGATCTACATTTATATGTAAAAACCAGAGAATTTGGAGTCCAAGAACATAGGTAATGAATTTGATAAATTTAAGGTTCTGTTAGAAGTTTTGTAAATGGGCATGTTTTCATGAAGATCTACTTGCTATGTGTTGTATTCCATATCTATCTTGTATTTTAGAGTTCATAAGTGAGTAAGAGCACTCTTTTGATAGTTTAGAAGGTTTTTATGGTTATTTTCATGTTAGATCAAGGATTAGTTAATAATGTATATATTGAAAACTAAGTGTTTGAGTTTATGCTTGAATGAAGAATTTTATGGTAGAAGTTTGAAAATGTTCTAGTTAAGTGTTTTAAGTGTTCTACATGTATTAACTTGGTAATTCTAGCATGTTAAATGTCTAGTTAGTCTATGTGATTTAGAGCCCCATGCATGCTAAGTGGAATACCCGAGAATGAATGTATAACTTCTTATATAGTTAGTTGATTGTATTATGTAGTAGAATGGAAGGAGTTGGTGCATTCGGAGAATATGGAAAGGGTTCTTAACTAAATTCTTACAGGATTGGCTTTGCAAGGTGAGGGAGTTGCATCTTATTTGCATTTCTCTATTGTATATCGAATATGTTAAATAGTTTTCATGCTATTAATGTGATTTAGCATATTCTAACAAGATTTGTCAGTTTTATAGTTAATAGAATGAGTTAATGGTTAATGCTTGTTATTTCGCTTCTATTATGGTCAACTAGTTAATGTGTGAGGACAACCTCTTTTGTTGTCCTTCTTGTGTGTATATCGGCTTATTTTGTTATATTGTTATTATTATTATTGTTTCTTGTGTTATCGAGTCTTTGGTTGCGCAACCATATAATCGGGACGGATGCGATGGGCCTCTCTGGGCGGCAGCGGGCTTTCCAGGGTTGGTGCTCTAGCTCTGTACCCTATTCCCTCACTCGCCTGGTCCGGAGATTGCCAGGGGGTGTTGGGTCGTAGGATATTCGGGGTACATCCGGAGTACACCCACTGGAGTGTTTGGGGATTATGCCGGCACATTGATTGTGATCGTGATCGTGATCGTGGTTCAAAAGTTGGAGTGATAAGGGTTATTGATCGTATCCTTTTAAAGTATGGTATTAGAATTGTTATTCATTGTTTATTTATTGTGTTAATTGTGTTAAATTGCTGCATTGCACGAACCCGGTATACTGTCCCCGTTTCCCTCTCCCTCACTGAGTATACATTATTGGTATACTCACTCCTCATCATAAATCTTTCAGGTTATAGCCAAAGGAAGTGTAGTTCGTGATCACGTGATAGTTCGTGCTTGAAGAGTGGCCTTACGTGTTATGTGGCTTGAGTTGTAAAAGTTGTAAAGTTTTACTTTCATGAATTGTATATGCTCAAAGTAGGAGATAAATGTATTTAAGTTTAACCAGGTCGTAGAGTGCTTTGATAACCTAGTTTATGTAATAGTTTAATGAGGTTTGAGTTCAATGCATGTATGGAGTTGTTGTATGTTTGGACACGGTACTGGTCCATATATATGTTGTGTGCAGGTAAACTGTTTGTCCTATAAACAGGGGAAACTCTGTCCGTTTCTCCTCGTATTTCGTGACTTGGGTTTTGGATCGGGTTGTGTTTAGTGGAAATATATAGCTCCTATTTCCGTGAGGGAATGGGGCGTTACACTAATAGTTTAATAAGGAAGCATGATAACTAAGATAAGAAATGTCTCAACACCTATCAGTTAAATAAGTACGAACAAAGGATGATGACGGATCAAAACAGTGCTAAGTATGTTGAACAAAAATTCCTGAACAAGTAGATATTTCAATTCTCGATGATTGTTCAAGGAACCAACAAGTAAGTTGTACTTGAGGTGAAATGAAATTAAGAGATAAGAGATGATTAATTCAATAGAAAATATGAGTGTCAAGATAATGAGTATCTCAGCACGCAATAACCAAAGAAGTATAAATAAGAAAGGACAATGCTGAGTATATTAAATGAGCAATTACAAACAAAGTAATGGCAAGGATTTAATAATAAAACAATAGGATTAACAAGGATCAACAAGAATAACAATGATGTAGTTAGGTAGGGAGTACATCAAGCAAGTGAAATTCGAATAAGTAAAATGGTATATCAAAGGAAAAATTACTTTCAAATGAATAGTAATAGGATGAAATAAATATTGAAATCAATGGCTGGAGATATAGAATGAAATATAGAAGTCTCAAACCTTAACTCCAATAAGTGACATTGCTATAAGAAGCAAATATGAATGTTAAGAATAGAAACAATGTCAAATAAGTATAGGATCCATTAATTCAATACGCAAAACTTTCAAGAAACAATTGATATGCTAGAAAAGTGTAACCCTCTCTCAAATAAGTGAGAATAGAGTAGAAAAGAATAATAAGACCGATAGAATTATGAAGCACAAGAAGGGTGTCCCACCTACACACTTAAACACCAACAAGTCAAATCCTACAGTTTATCTCCTACCAAGACAAGACACTAAGGAGATCTAAAGAACCTAAAGAGTCATAACAATCACCAAACAAGATAAATCACTCCAAAATTTTACATTCCGTACTAGACCAATCACTAAACAAGATAAATCACTGATTACCCAACTAGATTAACTAATGAAGACTCCAAAATCTGATAACACAATACAGATTCATGCTAACCCATTATAACACAAGAGAATCCTCAATCAACAATTTAGAAAGTCATACTACCTAGAACTCAAAGTTCGATGTAGGCAAGTAAATATTCAGTCACCAAAATGCATTCTTATTTCCTCAAATAATTCTATCTCCCAACAATTACATCTTCGAATAAAGTAACTTTAGTCAGGAATCACTCCAATTGTCTCCAAGGTTTAAAGATCAAAACTCCAAAATATCCATTAATAATATAGCAATCCCAAATAGTAGAAATACTCACATGTTATACTACACTTCATTCAATTCACAAATATACATCACTAATTCCTCAAATAAATTCATTCTAAAATAACCTCAAGGAAGTATAGTCTGAGTTGAGACTCCAAAAGTATCTAATGATAACCTCATGGAAACCTCAACTTATGATCCATCTCCAAGTAATAACAAGTTAAACATGGCAAAAAAAGTAATTATAATCATCAAGATACATTGCTATTTTCCTCGAACAACTTCATTCTCGCTAAAGGAACATCAAGATCAATCCACTAAGTCGAAACTAAAATCCATAAACATAACAATTAAAATCTAACTGATAAACTTCTAGAATAATAATAATTCAAATCATGGCCTACCTCTATTTCCGAAAGCTCTTGCAGTCATCCTTACTTCACCTAAAAGAATCACCCACAGTTATAGAATATATACAATTACATCACATGAAAACAGGTACAACATAATGCATGATTATATATAATTTAACATTATCACATAACACACAATTCAGCATATAAGAAGCCAACATCACATAAACAGGGTATATAACAGAAGTAAGTTATAAACAATTAAAGTCACATAAGCAACAAACTTCACATAAAGCACTTTGATCACATAAAACACAATTGTCACATAATACACATTAATCACATAATGCACATTAATCACATAATGCACATTAATCACAACACATTGAGTACGTATAGCACGTTATCACATAAAACATATTGACCACATTAGTTCACTTAACACACAAGGCATACTGGTCACATAGAAAGTTAGACACATAAGTAAATTAATCACAGAAACATATTAACATATGTTTCATTTTTCTTTCACTTAATACATACTTGCATGCTTAGACCACTACCCACATTCCGAGGATACCCCGGCTGACAGCTAAACATGCGCTCTGATACCACTTAAATGTCACGCCCCAACTCGACCCCTCATATAATCAGTCAGGACGCAACGGAATTTCAGCAGTATAACGACAGTAAATAGGATACTGACGCTCTAAACCAACCTCCATAGGACATCATACCTCAACTTCACAACCATACAACAAATAACTCCTCAATAAATACAACATACATCATAACTATATTATATAATAATCATTCCTCATTATACGCCTCCGTTCCAACATAATACATAAACCTTAATATACAATACAAAAACATATTGAGCCAATCTAGCAATCTAATCATAAACAAAAGAAAGGCTACCAAGACAACATCAACTAATTCATTAACTTATCAACATCTTATACCTTATAAACTATAAAGCAGATAAAAGTCTACTAAGTTAATTTACAAGATAACAAAACATGTACGACATCACGGATAAGACTTTGAAACATAGGACTCATCCACGTAAGGCACGTTTTCCACATTCTCCTCTTCAGGAGGCACGTACCCTTAATCCTGCAAAAGTACACCTGTATGCATGCAATAATAGAGAGTGAGCTTATATAAAATAAGCCCAGCGAGGATCCGATAGATCTCGAGCTAGGTCTACTAAACTCCTTGGAATAATCCTTTGAGTCAGTAAACACACAATAACATCAACAATTCTATCATCACATAACTATATAACCATTCATTAAAGGATACTCTAGTTGGTGTAGCTCCAAACGCCATCACGATCTCAACCATTCTTCTTATAACTCCCCATTACTCACACACCCGAGGTACCTCACTAGCCCCTCCCTCCATGACACATCCGTCATGCGAGCTGGGGGTAGCCTCTGGCAGTCATGTCGTTATCAACCCGACAACCCAACGCTGCTTGAGAGGTGGCACAGATATACCAAGACTCCATAATCATCATCAATCATCAATCAATCATCAATCAATCATCATTTGTTCATCATTGATAGCATCAATTATTATTTAAACAACAATAACTTAGTTAGATGACAAAGTAGGCCATCTAACCGGACATGCATTATATAAACAATTAAACTCTAAATTACTCATCAACAACTCACCATTCAACACTCAAACCACACCCAATCAACTAAGGATCAATTCAACAATTTAAAGAAAGATAACCTAAACTTCAATAAGTCATATCTTACATTCTACTAATCCAAACAACTCCAAATCAGTTTCAAACACTCACCCATTCAATCAACTACATTAGCCCCCTCGGAAACCAACCAAAACACATCCAAATCATGCCCAATAACCCTAAAACCCTAAGATGTCATGGCTGAAATTTTTGGATTTTGGCACGAACATCACAATCAAAAATTCGTCATTACAACGGCGCTACCACGTAATTAAAAAACTTTTAGAAATCGACGGCAATCGATTCCGATCAACACAACTCAATTTAATCAACTTTGAACAAATTAATAAAATTTAAATACCCGAAAAATAAAAATTATGCTACAACTGATAAAAACTCATAGTATTATAGTTAAATAATCCCTAGCATGCAAGGAGCAATAATCTAACATCATATTTACATTCTAACGGTTCAATAATCATTTATACGCATAAACACAAAATATAAGTTTTGAGATCTAGAATTTTTCTCTCACCTTTGATGTGTTTTTATGCAAGAAATGTGTAGAATGGATGCCAAACAAGTGAAATCAAGCTTTGAATCACTCAATTCGGCTTTGAAATGCAAAATCTATGAGAAAAATGCTTTGAAAATGCCTTCAACTTTCTCTTCCAAGGAGCCATGGTTTTGTGTGTGTGTTTGGTGGTGTTTTGCTTTGTTTTCAATGTGTGTTGATCATATATTAAGCAAAGGTCAAATAAATAAAAGAAAGTCAAAGTGGAAACTAATTATTTTTAGTGTTTTCTTGACTTTAAATGCATTTTCTTGATCACCAAAGTTCAAAACAATTATTCAACACCCAAGCTAGCTCAAGTAAATTATTTTTAGGTGACAAGAAGTTTTACAATCAAATAATTTCACCCGAGTCGGCTTAAAACTCAATTTTCACAAAAGTCGGTGTAAAAATCCTAATAAATTGCTAAGCCGATTTTAAAACCTTTTTAATCAAACACATGTCTATTAAAGTCCGTGGTCTAGGTCTAGAAGGGTTAAAAAGACCAGTTTCAAAATTTTAGCGGACTTGTTTAGAAAACACTATTCACTAAAAATCGACGATAAAATTTCTTACTCCGTTTTTGATGAAAAATTTCATGAATGCACATTTAGCATATTCTAGGAGTATTAATATCAAAATTATCACATTCTAAGTCATATAGCACATAAACAGGTCAATTCACGCAAAACGAGATAAAACACGTTAATCGAGTTAAAGCAGAAAAGTGGGGTTTCACAGTGAAGGTAGAGGAAGAGAAAAACAAGATACTAAAGGATGAAAAGCAAGGAGCATAGCTTTACGAATCGAGCAACAGAGTAGTTTACACCTTGCTAATGACATAAGTAAATACACTAGCTTCAAAGCCCCTAGATAGTAATACGTAAGAGGAAGGTGACTAAACAACTATGCTACTATTTGTACCCGAATCTAGAACCGAATACTGAAAATCTTACGAAGGGCTGGCATTATGATCAGAAACTCACTCTCTGGAGAATTGTATTGCCGCATGAAGGCACTCGCAGCATTGACCAAAAATTTGGTAGATCAAAGAATAAGCTAAATAGACAAGAAGAAATCCCTTCCCTCATACCACATTAGCACTTAAGCTCAGAACATTTTTGGGAGAAGAAAGACTCACAAGGCGGTTGGGCAAGGTGCATAACAAAAGGATTTAACACATTTGAAGGGACTACTGGTAATCTATGATAAGGGCTTTAACCATCTTTCTAAAGAAATAGGGGTCGAGGCGACCACTAATACAAACTACACCTCTATGAGGGGGCTTTAACTAGTCTTCTTCCTGAAGATATATTAGGCGTTGAGATGATCACAACCTATGAAGACAAATAAACGAGGAGGATAGGTAAGCAGAGATGAAAATAGAGAGCTAACCTAAACACAAGAAAAGATCCATTAAAAGAAGGGATTCGGGGAGGGAATAGGAGGAATGAGTACAAATAGTGAGTGTCACATATTAAAGAGTGAGAAGACATATTTCTGTTTCGAGCAAAAATTTTCCAAGGCTTCGTAGGAAAGAGGCCTTGGACAAGGCTTTTTTAGGATGGGCAAGATTTCGATTGTAAGGAGAGGAGATGAATAGCAAGATTTCGATTGTAAGGAGAGGAGATGAATGGCTGGTTCGTCAGGATGACCGCTAGCCACCTGCCTATATGTTTGTCTCTGCTATGCTATGAAGCTATTAAGGTAATCCGATAATCTGTATTTGACATACCCTAGGTTGAGTTAGTCTCTATAGGACTTGAGTGTGGGAGCTTTACAATACCTCACCATCACCAGACCTTTGATACAGCCTCTTTGATTAGGCTAGCTATTAGCTAAAGTTGAACGTCAAATTGATTCCCGAAAGAAGGAAGAAGGCTCTTATATATTCTAGTTGGAGAAAAAGACTCTGCAAATACATCAGTTTAGCTTGAAATAGACTTTTCTTTAGTCGTGGAACTGGGTTCCATTGTTTTTCCAGGTACTTTCATTTAGATTGTATCGCTTTAGCGAAAGATCTAAAGTAAAGTAACAATTTCATTATTTAACTGAGTGGTAGAACGGAATCTGTCTCCTTCTCAGTTGCTATTCTTGGCCTAGAGACCAAGAACCTCTTTGGGGACCTAGTGCTTCCCAGTAGAGGAATGGGGTGCTTGCTTTTATCGAACTTTTGGCTCAACTCTTAGATACTTCACATTCTTATTTGAAATTAAAAAAAAAAAAGTTGGCAGAGCAGAAAAGTCAGTCTCTGGTAGAAGAGGAAGCCAATAAATCATAATCGAATGGTAAGGAAGACTAAAATGTCTATATTAGAGGAAGATAATAATGGAATCACAACACTGGCCATACTTATGATTCATGGAAACTGCACCTCTGGTACTGAAATTCCCCTGAAGATTGAGAGAACTTAGCCTCTAACAAGGGAATGGATGACACCAAGACTCTTACTGATTTGGATACTCGATTTATCCCCGAAGACTCTTCTTTTGAAGAAGCCGACTGACTACATTCAACCAGACAAAATCATCTGATTGACCGGGCCGACCTTAGGCTTGAAAGCCCTACTCCTACTCTAGTTTGACGAAATGGACATTCGGACTCCTACAAGTTACAAACCTCCTATTGAGGATCGACTGAAAGTGTCATCAAATGTTTTTTAGGAGCCTTTGACCAAGAATTTGGCAAAAGACGCCGGCTTTCCACTCAAGATAAGGCTAAAGAAGTCAATCTAGGGTTACATAAGAAGAATGCCCGAAATCGACACAAAGACTTAGGTTCAATACTTGAGTTGGACCAAATCTCTGCGGTTACTATATCAAATCGATCCGCCAATACTATTGGAACTCTAAAAGAGAGACCAGAATCATCTATTAATTTATCTAGATTTTCCGTACTTAGCTTCACGAATCTTGTACAAACACAACCATTTCTGGTACTCTTTGGAACTAAGTACCTGGTTCTTCTTTTAAAGAAGAAAAATTGACCTCTAGCAGCGAAAGAATTTGTGATCACTAGCTTTCCACTTTAACAAATGAAGTAGATTGGCCAATATCCATTGCAGGAGAAACCTCTTCAACAACAACAACCAATAATTGAAAGAAAACATTGACATTCAATGTTGTAGAAGGGGATTTGTCAATCAATGATTAGACTTTTTGGCTTAAGGCGTGAAAGCCCGGAGGAATCTTGTGAATACCTGAAGCCCGAAATGTCAATCGAAATCATCTAGGAATTTCTCTTGGTTTGTTGTCCTCCGCTCTAATAGGCGAAAGCAATCTTCCCTCCCGTGAACTCTATACACAACATGCCTTTATTTAGAGTTTTCCTAGCCAATAGTTTGAAGTCAGAAACAACACTGGATCAAATCTTAGTCGATTCCATCCATTAGATAGAACTAGCCTCGGGAAAGATAAGTGGAATGAATCCCATAATAGTCAAGTAAGAAAAGAAAGTGCTTATCTTTTTTTATTAATAGGAGAGGGTACTTCTTTTTAATTTGAGGACTTTTTTTTAATTCAATCTTGAATTGAAAAGGGAAGGCTGCCACTGGTCTTTCTTTCCCTAGAAGAGTTTGTCTTCTAGAAGAGGAGAATTGGGCCAGTACTAGAAATCCAGGGTTTCGGGTTCTTTTCCCAATTTCACTTTGATATTCAGACTTGAGCTTAGCCCAGTTTGTTATTATTAGATTTTCGTTTTGGCTTTTATGAAATTACACTCACTCCTCAAAGGAGAGAAAAATTGAAACACAATTCTCTTTCTTTCATTTGAAGTCGGTTGAAGCCTAAGCATCTAGTGTTAACGGTTCTGCCACACCTGAATCAAACGATGTCTCCTAAGCCTTTCAGTCCATTGCCGTTGAACAAGAGTGAGCAGAGATGGCGGTGTCACTGGTTTTGAATTTCTTTCCCTAGTCCCAAAGCTTTCTGGAAGAAATGCCACTGTTATTGTATTCCTTCATTTAAAGAAGACTGATATAGAGGCTTTTTCCGCAATTAGATGTGAGTGGGTGTTGGAAGGAGGTGAGTCTCGCCTCATCGGAGGTGGTCCCCTATCTCCTAAGCAAATGTTGTCATGTCCTCTTTCCTAGAAGAAAGAGAAAATCAAGATAGAATGCCGATCCTCAAAGATGAGAAGCGACTCGCGTCACTCCCTATGATAGACACCCGTAAATGCTGGTTTCTAGTCTTTTCCACCTAAAAAAAAAGGTAACGGTTGTTGGTGTCCGCTTATAGCTTGTTTTTCCTCAATATATATATCACTCTGATCTCCTCTTTCTTGCTCTACACAGACAGATCCGGTTTTGAGGTGGAAGTCCACTTTCTCATCCAACGGGCAAGCAGGCTCCACGGGTTAGGAGGCTACCTTTAAGGGATAGGGCCTGTCATTTTATGTAACACAAAAGAAACAGTTGCCATTCACGTTCACTCACTCAAGTTAGGGATGCAACGTAAATGTGGAACTAAAAGCATATATCTGGAATAGGAGTCAGCCGTGGAATCGCCCACCGAAATAGAGAATCTGGTTCTTTCTCCCGAGCCACAGGCCAAGTCTTCCGTTTCAAACACATCCTAGTTGGCCGTCCCCGGTGACCACCTACAAGAATAAGCGCTACGGCGAATGGGAACACAGCCAGATAGACATTCTGCCCCTATACCTCAAAGAAAAGGAAATCGCCGTCTACTTTACGACTTAGAAGACTGAGAATCATTTTTCTAATAGACAGAAAGAGAAGAAAAGTAGTCTCCCCTTAAGTGCCTTCGGGCCCGATTACACAGGAAATTGAAAGTAGCGCACTACCCGCTAGGTTCAATTAAATCAATGAATCAGATTCCCACTATCCCCGTAGGGATAAAGACTATCAAGTCGACCTTCTGAATAGATTTTCCTTATTATGGAAGGTACGGTATGTAGATAGATCGATGGACATTCATTGGCATGACAATAGCGACACGGATTCCCACTTATGCCACCCTAACATCCAGAGGAAGAAAAATCGGTATCAGGATATAAGAATGAATTTTTCCTATAACAAAGGACATTTAGTAGCGAAAAGAATTGATACTTCTGCCTTTTAGGCTAGAACCCTCAAAGCTGGAAGAAAGGACAACCTAGCTCAACTGATTGATTGGTACCGTAGCCCCGTGTGTACGGTAATGGGCAAGGCAGCCTAAAGAAGAAGATATTGATAGCGACTGATTCACTCCTAAAAGTCCATCATACTCTCTTTTCGTGGAAGATGGGGTAGCAGGACTTTTCTTGTTCTTAGAGGGCAGAGGGCTTTCCTAAGGAGATGGAAGTGCTAACAATCATAAAAGGATTGTTGCCTGTTGTGAGACCCTAGATTTCGTCTTTGCCTAGATTTGCATAATTTGACCTGTTTATATGTTATATGAGTTAGAATGTGCTAATCCTGTGATTTATATTCCTAATACATGCTATGTGTTCATCCATGAAATTTTCATCAAAATCGGCATTAGAAACTTTATCGACGATTTTTGTGAATAGTATTTGAACACACGTCCGCTAAAATTTTTACACGGGTGTTTTAAACATTTTAAAACCTAGTCCTCGGATATTAATAGACCCGTGTCTAATTAAAATGGATTTTCAATCGGATTAGGAATTTTAAAGGTTTTTACATTCTCGTTTGCAAAAACTGCATTTTCAACCTAGTCGGGAGAGAGTCTTTGCATATGAAAATTTTTTCCACCTAAAATAAACTACCTAAAAATAGTCTAAGTGTTGAATACTTGTTTTGGGCAAAAATAGTCTAAAATACTAATTAAAAGACTAAGAAATCAACTTTGACATTTTATATTTTTGTTGACCTTGAGCATATATGTATCAACACACATTAGAAAGCACACAAAACACCTTATTTTGCACACACATGGCAGAGAGCCATTAGAGATAAAAAATAGAGTTTTCTTCAAGTTTTTCAAAGAAAATTTTCCATATAAAACTCAATAAAAGTCCAAACTTCTTCATCCAAAGCTTGAATTCACTTGTTGGGCATCCATTCTAAATCTTTCTTGCATCATATAACATCAAAGGTAAGAGAAAAATTCTAAATCTCAAAATGTTATTTTTATGTCAATTCATATAATTGAATTTTTAGCTGTTGAAATGTTGAATTGATGTTAGAATATTTCTCAGTAGATGTTAAGGATCAGTTATATCTGTTTATATAAGTTTTGATCGGTTGTAGCATTTATTTCAATTTTTTGGGTATTAAAATTGAGTTATTGGCTTGTTGTTGATTTAATGAACTTGTGGTGGTTGGAACTGATTGCTGTTAACTTCTAAAAGTTTGTTAAATACGTGGTAGAAATGTTGTAATTCTGAAATTTTGATTGTGATGTCGTGGTGAAAGTCCAAAAATTTCACCCATGGTGCATTGAGGTTTTCGGGTTGTTGGGCTTGTTTTGGATGGATTGTGGTTGGTTTCCAAGGGGGATAATGTAGTTGCTTGAGTGGGTGAGTGATAGAAACTGGTTTGGAGGTGATTGGATTACTAGATTGTAAGTTATGATTTTTAGAAGTTTGAGTAGTCTTTCTTTAAATGTTGAAATAATGTCCTTAGTTGTTTGAGTGGTGTTTGGGTGGTTGAACCATGGGTTGTTATTGGTTAGATTCAGGTTTGGTTGAGTGGATTAATGCATGTTAAGTTGGATGACCTACTTTGTCATCTAACATAGTTGTTAAGTTGTTAATTGATTATCTGATGTTATGTTGTTGAAATGATGTTAACTGATTGATTATTGATGAAGCCGGGAGATAGGCAACCAACTTTGTTGTCCTCATGTGATATTGATGATTATTATTATTGTATAAGTCTTCTTATGTGTGTGCCACCTCTTGGGCAGTGTTGGGCTGTCGGGTTGATAACGGCATAACTATCATAGACTACCCCCAGCTCGCATGGGCGGAGGTGCCATGGAGGGAGGGGCTAGTGAGGTACCTCGGGTGTATGAGTAATAGGGAGTTTTAAGAAGATGGTTGAGATCGTGATGGCGTTAGCTACACCAACTAGAATATCCTTTATTGATCGGTTATTATCATTGTTGTGCTTATATTGTTATTGATGTTTATTATGTGTTTATTGCTCAAATGATGATTTCCAAGGAGTATAGTAAATAGTGTTAAGAGATCTATCGAATCCTCACTGGGCTTGTTTTATATAAGCTCACTCTCAATCGTTGCATGCGTACAGGTGTTACTGAACAAGATTACGGGGACGTGCCTCAAGAAGCTGAGAATGTGCTTTATGTGGATGAATCTTATGTGCCGGAGTCGTTGCCATGAGTTTGTCCTAGTTTTTGTAATATGTTATATTGTATAACTTACTCAATTATAAGACTTATGTATATTGCTAATTTAGTGGCCTTTCTTTTGAACATGATAAGGTTGCTAGATTGGTTTATAATCTATTTTGAGATGTATGTTATAGCCTGTGATTTGATGTTGGAACGGAGGTATATAACTACCAAACAAAATGTTGAATGGTTGTTAATATAGTTGAAATGGTTGTGATGCTTATTGTTGAATTGGTTGTGGAGTTGTTGTTGATTTTGATGTTGGTTGTATGAGTTACAAAGAGGTTGGTTTAGAGCCTCGGTATCCAAGTTACTGTTGTTATACTGCCAAAATTCCATTGCGTCTTGACTGATTGTAGGTGGGGTCGAGTTGGGGTGTTACATTAAGTGGTATCAGAGCTTATTTTTAGTTGACAGCCGGGGTATTATCGGAATGTGGGTAATGGACTTAGCATGAAAGTATGTATGAAGTGAAAGAAAAGTGAAATATGTGTTAATATGATTAAGTGATTAAATGATTATGTGATTTAGTGACAATGTGATTATGTGATCAATTTGTTTATGTGATTAATACTTAAGTGATTTATGTGCTTTATGTGAGTTTGTTACTTATGTGTTAATAATTGTCTATAGCCTGTCTATCTGCTATAATCTATGCTAACTCTTAGATAGTTGAATGTAGGGTCAACCGAGAACACGGGGTAGGCCCCAGGGTGATGGCGAGGCACCGAGTAATGTGACACCAGGCCGAGATCAGCGTGATGACCGTATTGCTACAGCTATGGATAGAATGACGAAAATCATGGCAGGATAGGCGCAGATCTTAGCAGGACAAGCTGCCCAAGCACATAATATACAAACTCAGTTGTAGAACGTTCAGGGTGGTTATCAGGGACGTAGCATGTTGAAGGAATTATTGGGTTACTATCCGCCGAGATTCCAGGGTGAGCCAGATGATAGAAAGGTGGAGGCATGGATCAACAAAATTGAGAAGATTTTTGATTCTTTGGATTACACTGACGAGAGAAAAGCCACTTTTGCAGTTTATTTGTTTGATGATGAGGCCGAAGAGTGGTGGCATACAGTGAAAGCTGGTTGGGAGGCACGAGGTACTCCTTATGTTTGGTATACCTTTCTTAGAGCGTTTCGGGCTAAGTACGTCCCGAGAATTGTGTGGGAATGAGGAGAGGCGGAGTTCCAATCTTTGGTTTAGGGGGATGGTATAGTGGCTTAGTATGAGGCAACTTTTACCAGACTGTCCCAGTATGCATCAGAATTTATAGCAGATGAGGAGCGTAAGACTCGGAGGTTTATGTTGGGTTTGAGGCTAGAGATTCAGGATGCAATGGCCTGAATCAGTATGATGTGTTTTCTGAGGCTTTTGAGGCGGCATCTAGGATGGAAAAGAGGGAAGAGGAACAGATTGGACCTAGTCAACCTAGTAAGAGGTCATTTCAGCTGCAGGGTCAGTAGGGTGTGTATAGGCCTCCAGTACAGCAGGTTGTCTACAGGCCGTCAGTATAACAGAGCTCATTTATACCTTAGGGTCAACAGGGTTTCTATAGGCCTCAGTTTCAATAGGGGTTCTACCACGCTCAGTCATAGTACAGGCCGGCCCAGTCTCAGGGTCAATATAGGCCTAGCGTTGCGAGACCTCAACAGCAGGCTGGTACAGCTATTTTTGCAGCTTCTAGGTCTTCGAGGGGCAGTATTAGTGCTTCGTCTCTACAATGTGCTTATTGTAAATGTGAGGGCCATGTAGAGGCCGACTATAAGGTGAAAGCAAGAACATGTTTAGTTTCAGTAGCAACCAACATAGGGCGAGGGATTGCCCTAGATTTTAGAGGTCTGAGGGTCGGACAGTGACCCAGGGTTATCAAGGTCGACCTACCGGTGGTGCACCTCAGCAGCAGTAGGTTCAGGCTCTGGCCTACGCAATGGATTTGAAGGAAGTACCTGAGGCAGTGGCAATTGTAGAAGGTAACTTCCTTATACTCAATCGACTTGTTAAAGTTATGATTGATTCTGGTGCTACGCATTCTTTCATCACGCCTACTTTTGTGGAACATGTTAACATGCAACCTGAAAGATTGCCTTATGTGGTTGAGGTTAGTACTTCTTTAACTGATAAGAATGTGACTGGCTTAGTATGTAAAGACTGTAAAATACATGTTAAGGGTCAAGATTTTCCTTCGGACCTTATCTTATTTCCTATCTGAGGGTATGCTGTTAACTTGGGTATGGACTGGCTTTCTAAGTATGATGCCCAGTTAAACTATAGAACAAAGGTAGAAAATTTTCGTTAGCCAGATCAGCCAGTGGTTGAGGTAGCGGGGAACCGGGATGCTAAGATGAGTTTTATTATCTCATCAACTAAAGTTGTTAAGCTGGTGAGTAAGGGGTGTTCGGGTTGTCTAGCTTATTTGATCAACAAGCCATCTAATAAGCTAAAGCTGTAGGAAGTTCCTATTATTTGCGAATATCCCAATGTATTTCCCGAGGAGTTGCCAAGATTGCCGCCAGAGAGAGATGTTGAGTTTGTAATTAATTTGATTCCCAGTACTCAACCTATTTCTAAATCAGCGTACTGGATGGCACCAGCTGAACTTAAAGAGCTGAAAACTCAATTGTAGGAGTTATTAGAGAAGGGTTTCATTCAGCAGAGTTCTTCACCATGGGGAGCACATGTTCTATTTGTAAAGAAGAAAGATGGTACCTTGAGATTTTGTATTGATTATCGTGGTTTGAATCAGGTGACCATCAAGAACAAGTATCCTTTACCACTAATTGACGAGTTGTTTGATCAACTTTAGGAAGCCAAAGTCTACTCTAAGTTCGACTTGAGGCAAGGGTATTATCAGCATCGAATTCGTACGGAGGATGTTCCAAAGTCTGCTTTCAGGACTCGGTATGGTCATTATGAATTTGTAGTTATGTCCTTTGGTCTGACTAATGCACCGGCAGCATTCATGGATCTTATGCATCGGGTCTTTCAGCCATACTTGGACCAATTTGTGGTAATCTTTATTGATGATATCTTGGTTTATTCTAGGTCTAAATTGGAGCACGAGCAACATTTACGGCTTGTCTTATAGAAGCTGCATGAGCATCAGTTGTTTTCGAAGTTCAGCAAATGTGAATTTTGGGTACAATGGATATCTTTTCTTGGCATATGATTACACAGAGCGGTATTTCAGTAGATCCCACTAAGATTGAAGTGGTGATGTCTTGGAAAAGGGCGGAGAGTGTTTCGGAGGTTCGTAGTTTCCTTGGCTTGGAGGGTTGTTACCGTAGGTTTGTGAAGGACTTTTCTAAGATTGCAGGGCCACTTTCTACGCTAACTCAGAAACGAACTAGCTTTATTTAGGATGAGAAATGTGAGAGTGGGTTTCAGGATTTGAAAAAAGAGGTTGACTGTCACGCCCCAACCCAGCCTATAAAGGTTAGACTAGGGTGTGATCTAAACATTCAAGTCACGTCTCGTACCTAACCGTTCATGAAGAATTTAACACTTAACATTTTGGCCTAAACTCCAAATTTTTTCAGAAAACCGGCAGCATAACAGTTGTAATTGGGCTCTTTGGTTTGACCTAATTCTCTAAACGCCTCAAAATTTACCATCTCAATTTCATTTTCAACTAAGATTACTATTTATCATCAATTGAAATGCCTACTGGTTGTCTTGATGTCTCGTATGATTAATAACCTAGCATGATACTATGTCTCGTTCGTTTGTTAATCCTCGTTACAAAAGTACATGTTGATCTTAGCTTAATAACGTGTACCTGCTTAAGATTTGGTTGGTTCATTTTACTTAGCCTTTACCTAATACTTCATAATCCTATTATAGATACTATCAGTAATAATAGCAAAACGATCATAGTAGTGTCTAGTATCTGTCTAGTTAATATCAGTACAAACTAAAATTAGACCCCAAATTACAACGGGGGTCTTTTACATTATACATCAAGCAACATAAAAGAGATAGTCTTCAAGTAGCATAGTTCACAAATAGCCGAAATCACATAAGGCACATAGGACAGGCAATCATTCCAAGGAATCATCGTTAGGCATATCGTCCTCAAGTACCTGTTCTTGATCTTCTTCACCTGAGATGATAAAAGAGGGTGAGTCCTTATGAACTCAGCGAGGGGGAACGAGAAATAGGTTTTGAAACTCATTTTTCGGTTCAACTTATGAAAAATCATTTTGCAAGCATGAATATAACACAATTAAGTATATAACAATAATATAAAGTAAAGGAACACAATTACCAGTCTTTCCTCCCCGAGGTTCTATAGCAACCAAGCGAGGTACTTATACATATAGAAAAAGGATACGGTGAGCCTTTGCTCTCAGTTGTTGTGGCCAACTTCAAATCATCCCCTTAACACGCCAAGTGGGTGTACTCCAGATGTACCCCGAAATCCTACGACCCAACTCTCTGAGGAAGTCTAGTCCCCAAGCGAGAGAGGGAATAGGACCATGGTAGTCACGGTTGCACCGGCAAGCCCGATGCCGCCTGGTGTGCGTGAACGCTACCATGCTAGAATAAAAGGTTGCAACCTTGTATGCAATGCACATTTATGACATTTAATATATCACGTTAGGAGGACAACAAAGTAGGTTTCCTCCGAACAGTCATAGGATTGCACATTGACAAGTAAACAAGCAAGGCACGAATAGACAAGTAATTTCACTTGAAAAGCATATGGAGTTATATGAACATTAAACGGGCAGCCATGTAACGCACGTAAATCAAGTCATATAACTCAACTCAAAGTCCACATAATCAAATAATAAGATTATTTAACATGCAACAACATCTACGTGGGCTCGGATGCAAGAAAGGCCTATTTGTCAACATGCAAAGAATCAATATCACATTTAGGGCTATAAGGCAACTACGGGCAGCCTACTAAACATATAATTACACTCAATATTCAAAGGATCAACACTTAGCAAGTTCGCCTAGTCACTAGGGTTTCCATTTCGTGCTTACCCGTGCAATTAAGCCCCAAGTCAACTCAAAATCAATCTCAAGCCAAGCATCAATTAATCCCAACATCCTCAAGTACTCAAAATAGTCCACACAACATCCCAATGCCACAATCCAAAGCAATTAATACCACAGGAGAAATTACAACAAATTTTCTAAGCATATAACTAAGTGAAATCCTCACTGCAATAGGCTGTATTCCCACAATCATTAAGACAAGCCAACAATATCCAATTCAAGTGAATAAGATGTAAAATTAAATCTTAAGAAGTGAACTAAACTCAGAAACAAACCTTGCATCATTTGGAGTTCAGGATCAATAGTTATAGCCGAAACAGTGGGATAGCACAAAACTGTCCAGATTTGCACACATTTCAATAATTGACATTTTTGAGGTCCTTAGAGTCAGATTTAGCCTTAGTCCATTTCTGACAAAAATGTCCAGAACTGAAAAATATAGCAGCACACCACATTTCATGTAATTTGGACATCATTTACTAAGTCAAATCCGGTTCGTTCTACAAGGTCAGTGCATCTGCCAAAACCTGCTTCATTTTTCCAGATTTCAGATTTGGACACATTTTAATCATTTACCATTTTGAGGACCTTAGAGTCGAAATTAGCTTTGGCCTATTTCTGCGAAAAATATTCAAAACTGGCAAAATTAGTCATCTACCAATTTTCATGCATTTTCAACATCATTTGCCTAGAAAAACTCAACTCGAAACAACAAGTTAGAGAGTTTTCTTGCAACCTAGCTAGCTTGGTTGAGTTCCTTTTCTTGTGGCTTGCCTTGATTAACTATGGTATGATGAAGATGAGCTATGAAGGTAAGAAACTCAGCCAAGGCCAAGAGAGAGAGAGAAGAATGAGAGGGAGAGAGAGAAATGTGAGAGGAAAATGAGAGAAATGAAGAAGAAAACAAAAGCCTTGCAATTGATGAAGTATGCTCGGCCTTGGGCAGCAAAAATTCAGCCTTTTTGTGTCTTCAAGATGTAATTTGAAATTCCTAGCATGGGCAAGGAATGTTTGGTCGAGTATGGTGGGGTTTTCAGGAGATTTTTTAGCAATGTTTTATGCATTTGTGTCATAGAATGTCATAGTTTGTCTAGGAATTAAGTTGAATTTGAACAAGCAAGCACAAAGCCCTTGTAGTGGTCGGCCAAGGAAATAAAAATTCTGATTTTTTTGTCATCTTATGTGTATTATTTAATTGTGTGTTGAAAGTGCAAAAAGAATAAGGAATAAAGAATAAGGAATGTCTAGCTTTTTGTGAAATTTTGTCTTATAGTGTGTTGAATTAATAGTTTATTAATAGTTAGTGGAATTTGTAGGATTAATTAATGACCTAGTGCTCCATGCAAGATGCTTTCTTGATTAGCGTGAGGGCACGCTTTCCTAGGTCTAGGGCACGCACTATGAGGTAGGACACGAACTACGAGACGAATGCATATTTTTCTAGTAAATGCACGCAACCCTAAATGAATGCACATAATTCAATGCATGGCACACAAAATAAACATAATTCTTAAACCTAGGTCGAGGCACGCTAATCTAGATTAGGGCACACGAAATGAGGTATCGCACGCAAAACGAGTTCGGGCCTCACATTGACTACCGCTCCTGTACTTACTTTACCAGAGGGAACCGATAATATGGCTATCTATAGCGATGCATCCAAGGAGGGCTTGGGTTGTGTAGTTATGTAGAATGGTCGGGTTATTGCCTATGCTTCTAGAAAGTTGAAACCGTATGAGGTGAACTATCCGACTCATGATCTTGAGTTGGCAGCCATTGTTTTCACACTGAAAAAGTGGCGTCATTATCTGTGGGGCAGTAAGTTCGAGATTTTCACTGATCATAAGAGTCTGAAGTATTTGTTCTCAAAGAAGGAGTTGAATATGCGTCAACAGAGGTGGATGGAACTTCTTGGAGATTATAATTGCTCTATCAATTATCTGCCTGGGAAGACAAATGTGGTAGCAAAAGCTCTTAGCCGTAAGGCGAGTATGTCTTGTTTCGCTGTTAAAAAGTAGTAGGTTCTTGAGGAATTCAGTTATTGGAGACCAGAATTGACTCAGGTTGGGGTGATGTGTTCACATCTCTATATTCAACCTTTATTGCTGTCTCAAATCAGAGAAGCCCAACAACTTGATTCAAAGCTTCAAAAGATCAAGGATTTGATTACGGATGATCAGTCTAACTTTAAACTACATGAGGATGGTATTCTTCGATTTCAGAACAGGGTATGTGTTCCCAATGAACCGGGTTTGAGGAGAGGTATTGTGGAGGAGGCTAATAATTCTAAGTACACCATTCATCCCGATGGAAACAAGATGTACCGAGATTTCAAACAATATTATCGGTGGAATAACATGAAAAGGGAGGTTGCTCAGTTTGTATCCAGATGTTTGACTTGTCAGCGGGTGAAAGCAGAACATCAATGACCTGCAGGGTTACTTCAGTCGTTGGCAGTACCAAAGTGGACGTGGGAGCATACTACGATGGACTTTGTCACTAGTTTGCCTAGAACACCGAGAGGTAACGATGCAGTTTGGGTTGTTATGGACCGTTTGACGAAGACCGCTCATTTTATTCCGATGAAGATGGGAGATGAGGTTGCAAAGTTGACGGATCTTTATTTGGATCAAATTGTTAGACTTCACGGGATTTCATCTAGTATTGTCTCAGATCGAGATCCTTGGTTTACTTCTCGATTGTGGGAGAAACTTCAGGAGACTCTAGGTACTCTGTTAAACTTCAGCACAACGTATCATCCACAAACCGATGGTCAGTCTGAGAGGACTATTAAGATTTTGGAAGATATGCTTAGGGCTTGTGTTCTGGACTTCGGGAAGAACTGTGAGAAACATCTACCACTTGCCGAGTTTGCCTATAACAATAGTTATCAAGTGACTATAGGAATGGCACCTTTCGCAACTCTCTACGGCTGTAAGTGTCGATCACCTTTGTATTGGGATGAAGTAGGAGAGATGAAGACTATTGATCCGACTATCATGCCAGAGCTTCTAGAGAAGATTGAGAATGTTCAGTTGATCAGGTAGAGAATGCTTACAATGTAGAGCAGATACAAGAGTTATGCTAATAAACGTCATCGAGATTTAGAATTTGCAGTCGGGGATCGGGTTTTCTTGAAACTGTCTCCTCGAAAGGGGTTTGCTCGCTATGGTAATGGTGGCAAGTTGAGTCCGAGATTTGTAGGGTCGTTTGAGATTACCAGAGAATTTCTCTAATGTTCACGATGTTTTTCACGTGTCTAATTTGCGGAAATATAATCCGGATCCTTCTTATATTCTAGAGCCAGAGCCGTTACAGCTTCGTGAGAATCTGACTTATGATGAGCGGCCGATTCATATTCTTGAACATATGGAACGGGAGTTGACGTCGAAGAAGATTCCGATGGTCAAAGTGTTGTAGAAGCATCACGGGATTGAGGAAGCTACTTGGGAGAGGAGAGATTAGATGCAGCAGCAGTATCCAGATCTTTTCCGTACAGTAAGTAAGAATTTTGAGGATGAAATTTTTTTAAGGGGGGGAGAATATGAAACCGCAGATTTTGTCTTTGCCTAGATTTGCGTGATTTGACATGTTTGTGTGTTATATGAGTTAGAATGTGATAATTCTGTGATTTATATTCCAAATACATGCTATTTGTGCATCCATGAAATTTTTTATCAAAACCGACATTAGAAATTTTATCAACGATTTTTGTAAATAGTATTTTGAACACACGTCCGCTAAAATTTGTACACGGGTGTTTCAAATGTTTTAAAACCTAGTCCTCGAATATTAATAGACCCGTGTCTGATTAAAATGAATTTTGAATCGGATTAGGAATTTTAAAGTTTTTACACTCTTTTGCAAAAATCGCATTTTTAACCAAGTCAGGTGAGAGTCTTTGCATGTGAAAATTTTTGTCACCTAAAATAAACTACCTAAAAATAGTCAAAGTGTTGAATACTTGTTTTGAACAAAAATAGTCTAAAATACTAATTAAGAGACTAAACATACTAATTAAAAGACTAAGAAATCAACTTTGACTTTTTATATTTTTGTTGACCTTGAGCATATATGCATCAACACACATTAGAAAGCATATAAAACACCTTATTTTCCACACACATGGTAGAGAGCCATTAGAGAGAAGAAAGAGGGTTTTCTTCAAGTTTTTCAAAGCAAATTTTCCATATAAAACTCAATTGAAGTCCAAACTTCTTCATCTTAAGCTTGAATTCACTTGTTGGGCATCCATTCTACATCTTTCTTGCATCATATAACATCAAAGGTAAGAGAAAAATTCTAGATCTAAAAATTATATTTTTATGTCAATTCATATAATTGAATTTTTAGCATTTGAAATGTTGAATTGATGTTAGAATATTGCTCAGTAGATTCTAAGGATCGGTTATATGTGTTTATATATGTTTTGATCAGTTGTAGCATGTATTTCTATTTTTCGGGTATTAAAATTGAGTTATGGCTTGTTGTTGATTTAATAGTTGTGGTGGTTGGATTGATTGTTGTTAGCTTCTAAAAGTTTGTTAAATACGTGGTAGAAATGTTGTAATGCTGAAATTTTGATTGTGATGTCGTGGTAAAAGTCCAAATATTTCAGCCATGGTGCATTGAGGTTTTAGGGTTGTTGGGCTTGTTTTGGATGGATTGTGGTCGGTTTCCAAGGGGGCTAATGTAGTTGCTTGAGTGGGTGAGTGATAGAAACTGGTTTGGAGGTGATTGGATTAGTAGATTGTAAGTTATGATTTTTAGAAGTTTGAGTAATCTTTCTTTAAATGTTGAAATAATGTCTTTAGTTGTTTGAGTGGTGTTTGGGTGGTTGAACCATGGGTTGTTATTAGTTAGATTTGGGTTTGGTTGAGTGGATTAATGCATGTTAAGTTGGATGGCCTACTTTGTCATCTAACTTAGTTGTTGAGTTGTTAATTGATTATCTGATGTTATGTTGTTGAAATGATGTTAACTGATTGATTATTGATGAAGTCGGAAGATAGGCAACCTACTTTGTTGTCCTCCTATGATATGAATGATTATTATTATTGTCATGAGTCTTGGTATGTGTGTGCCACCTCTTGGGCGGCGTTGGGCTGTCCGGTTGATAACGACATGACTATGATAGACTACCCCCAACTTGCATGGGCGGAGGTGCCATTGAGGGAGGGGTTAGTGAGGTACCTCGGGTGTGTGAGTAATGGGGAGTTATAAGAAGATGGTTGAGATCGTGATAGCGTTTGGAGCTACACCAACTAGAGTATCCTTTATTGATTGGTTATTATCATTGTTGTGCTTATATTGTTATTGATGTTTATTATGTGTTTACTGCTCAAAGGATGATTTCCAAGGAGTATAGTAAATAGTGTTAAGAGATATATCGAATCCTCACTGGGCTTGTTTTATATAAGCTCACTCTCAATCGTTGCATGAGTACAGGTGTTACTGAACAGGATTACGGGTACGTGCCTCAGGAAGCTGAGAATGTGCTTTATGTGGATGGATCTTATGTGCCGGAGTCGTTGTCATGAGTTTGACCTAGTTGTTGTAATATGTTATATTGTATAACTTACTCAATTATAAGACTTATGTATATTGCTAGTTTATTGGCATTTCTTTTGAACATGATAAGGTTGCTAGATTGGTTTATAATCTATTTTGAGATATATGTTATAGCATATGGTTTGATGTTGGAACGGAGGCGTATAACTACCGAATGAAATGTTGAATAGTTGTTAATATAGTTGCAATGGTTGTGATGTTTATTGTTGAATTGGCTGTGGAGTTGTTGTTGATTTTGATGTTGGTTGTTTGAGTCACAAAGTGGTTGGTTTAGAGCCTCGGTATCCAAGTTACTGTTGTTATACTGCCCAAATTCCGTTGCGTCCTGACTGATTGTAGGTGGGGTCTAGTTGGGGTGTTACACCTGTTCCCTGTTTAGGGGTGGGTAAGAAAGATAGTCCAGGAAGACTAATTGAGAATGGGCCCATGGACCAAGATATCGATCCAGCCCAGAGTCGGGGAGGGAAATTCGGATGAAAGGGAAAATTCCTTTGATTCTTGCTTAGTTGACTAAGGGCGGATGGGGTGGGCAAGGAGAGCGGCATTGCTATAGGTTTGATTCATCAATGTCGGCATCTCAGTTAGAGATTTCTTTTGTCCTAATACCCCTTGGCGGATCTTGTTTTTTACCTAGAATAGCCCTATAATATCCAATTGAGGTTTGAAGATGCTCGACCGATAGGGAGTGGAAGAGTTTAGTTTCCCTTTCGTCGAAAACATTTCAAAAGGAGTATGTGACCAGAAGCTTCTTTAAAGCCCTTAGGCATGGGCGGTAGGTGAGGGTCCGAAGGAGAAAGTACATGCGAAACCTAGCACCATCATAATCGGTATGAGACCGGAGACGAGGACGCTTTTACAATTGGCTAGATCTCCGTTCAAAGAATGCCCTTTTTGAAACTCCCATAATAGGCAGGGTCCAAGTTAATTTGCTAGTCATACATCGAACATAGAAGCGATCTCCTTCATAGCATGGCATCTTCCCTTCTTCCTTGATTAGTCAGTAATTGCCATCAATAGTAAGATGAATCAACTCTCCTTAATGATAGACTAGGAATGTGGAATACCAGGACATTTATTTATATCTTGCTTATGTCTAGTGGATCCCACTCTCAGAGGTTGGGATTAAGAGCCATATTTCGTAAATCATTAATAAATAAAAGGCTCTGAGATTGCTACTTAAGGGCCTTTTCCTGGGTATTCTCTTGAGCTTAAAAGAAAATTCACCGTTTAGCCCCTGAAATGCTCTTGTTAACTGGCCTAAAAAGGCCTAGAAATGGCCACAGGAAGAATACACTCATTTGGCAGTGGGGCTAAAGAGATAGGCAGAATCGGTGAAGAGAGATTTTTTATCTTATTTCTTTTGGGCAAATCCCTTGTTTAAGGCCTCGAGACTGAGTACAGAAATGAAAAGGGCAGGTGTGAGAGAAATAGTGATGATAAGGACATCTAGTCTAAGTGCTTATGCTTCTGCCAAAAAGGTCCGTACCCTTGAAATGAAGTTTTAGGTAAATAAACCATTCCCCAACTGAGACTAAAAGGATAAAAGTCATGATAGAAGAGCCAGGGAAAGTTCAACTACTTCTATTGGTTCGAAGCCTAGTTCTAACAATCTATCCACTTACCGGCATGCTTGTGACCCTACTAGAGGTGAAAGCGTAAGCGAAAGGGATTGCCTTGGTCTCATTACCGCTCTTACAGCTATTGAATCAGTAGCCCATGAATATCCAGAATCAGCAAGATCCCCAACATCTATCGCAGGTACAGCATTGAAGGACCGATCCGCTACACTGCTAATATTTGTCAATTAAACCAGATTTGAGACCAGAAAGCCTAAACCCTCACTCAGTCTTAAAAAGTCGTCAACAATTGTTCAATGAAGGCGATGCTACCAAAGAGGTTCTCTCAAACAAAAAAGTTTATCAAACTACGTAAAATTGGCATAGATCTACTCTTGCGATTCTGTCTTGTCCTTCCACTCTTGACCTACTGGTCTTCCTACTTAATATATCTTTTGGAGCTGCGTTAGTGTAAGGAGGCCAATCGGCTACAGTCGAATCTATAGGGAGAAGTAATTAGTCTTGTTCTTGATTGTCACTACTAATATATATATAAGGTTGGGCAAATCCTAGTTTTTAGGTCTTCTGTAGCCAATAAGGAAATATAACTTAAAGTCATCTGATGAAGCTCTTTTACAAAGAATCTTCTCTTCTTGATTGAGCTGAGGCCCTAATGGATCTTAGTTCTCTATAATAAGAGTTGGTGATGGCTTTGTCTGCCAAGTCGATTAAAAGGCTCCATACCCTTGAATGTAATCTTTAGGGATATAAACCAAATGTCCTGCCAAAACAGTTTTACCCTCTTCATCTAATCTTGATTTGCTGTAAATAGACGATAGTGTCAATTGGCTTATTCGATGCTCACTGCATGAATTTAGGAGTTAACCCGGTCGGGATCAGATGATGCAAGGATCGGATTTGAGAAACTTTCAGGAAATTCGCCTCTTTCGGGATCTTCTATGACTCTATTAGCTTCTTTCTTCCCACAGAGGTCACTTCGCTCACCTAAGAAAGAGCTGTGGCACTTTTTGGATCAATTGCTGAGGAACATACGATCTTGGCTTAGAGAGATAAGCCTTTTAGCTTGTTATCGGTTTCAAGGAATCCCTTACCCAGTGCCATATGGGGATGAATCCAATCCTACGGCATTAACCTTTATGGGAAGTCGGTCCCCTTACATAGCCATAGTAGGCAGTTTTTTAGAAGTAGCTGAAGAATTGAATCGGCTGGTATAGAAGAAGCTGCACATGTTTCTTGCTCTATTCTATCAATTCTATTTATTTTTTATGTCCACATGTCTCCTTTAAAAAGGAAGTCAGGTAAGGCACTATTCTCCTGTTTGACAATAAACTACTATTGAATCCACAACTAATGTAATACCCCGATCCCTCTCGAGACCGGGAGTTCTATCAATCGATCTAAACACAACCAAACCAAACCCGGGCATAAATTTTCAGGGAAAACGGACGGAGTCTCCCCTGTTTCTAGGCGAAAAGTAAAACCTGCGACAGCGTATAAGTAGACCAATACCATGTCCAAACATTCAACCACCTCAAGGCCATCCTAGCCTTGGTTCACAACAAGCAAAATACAAGTAAATATACATTCAAGCTTAGCAATTAAACTACACCAACCTATATCATAAGCTAGACTATCATACCTTTCTATCTCTTTTCCTTTGTCATTACAAATATACATTGAAGTTAAGCTACATTAACTAAATACATAATCTAGTGAAACTTAAATTACATCCCCTTTAACATTAAATACATATAATACATAAAAGCATACAACTTTACAACTTTGACAATTCAAGTCACATAGGCACGCAGGACAACTCTTCAAGCATGGACTTTCACGAAATCACGAACTTTCCAGCTAACATGGCATTTCCTAAAATGTGGTGGTGAGGAGTGAGTATACACAACACGTATACTCAGTGAGGGCGAGACATATATCGAATTGGAGAGAAAGAAAGTCGTGCAATGCAAATAAGACAGTTAAGCAATATAACTGATAAATAAGCAATCAAAACAAATAATCAATACAATAAGCAATTAGTGAAAGCATTAACACAACCATTCAAAGCTATACCACACTTTGAAGGCTATGGTTCACTCATACGAGCAATGTACCATTTCACGAGTGACACATCAATCTCGATCTTGATGTTGACAACGATGACAATAAGCGCGCATCCACCTTATAACACCAGTTTGGAATACCCCGGAAGTATCCATCAATCTACGACCCAAATCTCCCTGGGAGGCAGCCCAAGCGAGAAGAGGGAATAGCTACGGAGCTAGAGCAACCAACACTGGCAACCCGAGGCTACCTAGAGAGGCCCATCACTCACGTGCTGACACTATGCAATGCAAGACTCGATACAAGGCAATAAACGAGCGATAGCACAACAATACAAACTAGTGACAACAAACGAGATAACAAGCAATCACAATCAATACTAGCATTCAACTAACTTTTCAAGCATAACAAGAAATGATAAGCAACAATAACACCAATTAAACAAGTATATCAAGCAACCCTAAGAATTCTATAGGCATAATATCAAGATAACAAGCAAAATCACAAATCGGCCCCAACTATCAAAACACTACCATTTCCAAACGAGCCACGAGTTTTGGAAACCGACTTTGCCAATTCTCCTAGGTCACCATAAGGCACGTCCAAGGACCCCGAAACCCTACTTTACCCTAGAATTCGCGCAAAGCCCCGATTTCACCCTTTGCTTGTTTGACTACAACTATACCAACCAAACACCCAACCAATGCCATAATCGCACCAAAAGTGCTTCCATGGCCTCCCGAAACAATGCCAACATGCAAAACGAGAAAACGCCAAACTCGACCTAAACGACCCCGACTTTCACTAAGCCATTTTTCTCCGTTTTTCCATTACACATTCCAATTAAACCACACATTTAGGCATTCTAGCATATCTAGCACCTTCCTACATCAACAGAACGCGTAACGGAGCAACTTCATCGAAACGGGGGTTTACTATTCATAATTTACTATTCATCACACAATTTATATTTCAATTCCAATATTTAACCACAGAAAATGTTAAAAAGCTATAAATACATGTTCTACAATCAATAAGGAACATTATTTAAGCAACAAAATGATTAAAACAACAATCTACGCATAAAATTCAAAAATCAAAGTTTAGATACAAATATTTCAAATGCACAAATAACGATGAAACCCTCACCTTAGACGCTCCTAGACGCTAGGGAAACCTCGTAGAGTGCCTCGGAAACCACCCCGCACAAGCCCACGCGAAGAATCGAAGATTTGAAGTTGAGATTTTCTTTTTTTTTCTCCTTCTTTTCCTCATGGTTTCAAGCCTTTTTTCTCTATTTTTTTCGTGTGCATTCTGCTTATTTAGAAAAAAAAATGACAAGAAGTCAAAGGTCAAAATTCGGTCAACCCGCTAAACCAAAATAGCTATACGCGACCTTACGAAAACGGCCATAACTTCTTCTAGAAAACTCCAATTCACGAACGGTTTGAAGCCTCAGAAACTAGACTCATAGAGCTTTCCAACCATATATAATTTGCTACTTAAATCTTCCCCAATTGGTTCAGATTTAATTCCAAAGTTGACCCAAAATTTGACTAACTTAACATTGCATTTTTTTATTTCTAATCCCAAGTTTGCCTTTTATTAAACATTTCAAAAATTCTCACCTTGTCCTAGTTGGTCAATGTAGATGAAAAATCAACTAGTTTGGTCAAAGAAGGTGAAAGGTCAATAAAATGCAATTTAAATGAACTTTAAATGCTATTGAATACATGCCAGGTTCAGGGTATCACAACTAGTCTTTCTCTTGTGAACAACTCTGCTGCAAGAAGAGTAAGCGCTGTTTTCAATATACAGTGTGCTCGTAGGAGTGAAAGCCACTTGACTGGTTGGAGAGGAGAAAAAGAAGCTCTTTTCTGGCCTTAGCTTAGCTAACTTAGGAGTTCTTCCTAAATAACTTTCTTTCCAAAAGCTCACTTCCAACTAGCCACATTCATTCTCTAGTATCTCTAGCGGAGGAAGCTAATAGTGTAATACCCGAGCCCGGAATGTGGAATTTTCTTGTTTATTATTTTAAAAATGTTATTTTCTTAAGTTCTTTGAAATCAAATTGTTACTTCTTTACTGTCGCAAAGTGCATTGCATTTCGAGAGCGATAGTTAGAGAGCGGTTTCTAGACCTCAGCAAATAGTGAAAACTAGTATTTATTGTTTTAATTGTTGTTAGCTAGAATTAATATTTCATTAGTTATTTTAGCTTTAAAAATAGGCTATTTGACCAATTTTAAGTTAGTTGACTAAGGGGTTTGACCTTTGACCAAGTTGTCATCCTTTATTAAGCAAAATAACAAAGAAAAAAAAATAAAACCAGCTGAAAAACAGAACAAGCAGGCCGAAACCATGAAGAAAAAAAAACATTTCAAATCTTAAAAAATTCAAATCTTCGCGTGACCTTGTGCGGGGTTGGTTCCGAGGCGTCCAGCGTTGTTTTCCTAGCGACTAGGAGTGCCCAAGGTGACGGAAGCACGTTATTTGCGCATTTTAATGTTATATGTCTCAACTTTATGATTTTTGGGTTTTATACGTAGTTTGTTGTTTTAATCATTTTGATGCTTAAAGAATGTTCCTTGACAATTGTAGAACATGTATTTATAGCTTTTTAACATTTTCTGCGGTTGAATGTTGAGATTGTAATTTAAAATGTCAATTGAATAGTATAATTTGAATAGTAAACCCTCGAAACGTAGAAGTTGCGTTGTTATGCTTTCGGTTGATGTGAAAAGATGCTAGATATGCTAGAATGCCTAAATGCATGATTCGTTTGGGTTACGTAGTGGAAAAATGCAGAGAAATGCCTTGGCGAAAGTTGGGGACGTTTAGGTCGAGTTTAGCATTTCCTCGTTTTGCGTGATGGCATTGTCTCGGGAGGCCATGGAAGCACTTTTGGTACGATTATGGTGTTGGTTGGGTGTTTGGATAGGGTAGTTGTAGTTCAAACAAGCAAAGGGCGAAATCGGGGCCTTACGTGAATTCTAGGGTAAAGTAGGGTTTTGGGGTCTTTAGACGTGCCTTATTGTGACCTAGGAGGATTGGTGAAGTCGGTTCCAAAACTTGTGGCTCGTTTGAAAGTAGTAGCGTTTGGAAAGTCGGGGTTGTTTTATGATTTTGTTTGTTTTCTTAATGTTATGCCTATAGAATGCTTAATATTGCTTGATATGCTTGTTAGAGTTGATTCTGATTGAAATGTTTATCAACTGTTGCTATTGCGTGCGAGAGTAACCTACTTTGTTATTCTCCCACATGTGGCTCTATTGCTTGATTGCTCGATTGTTGCATTGTATATTGTATTGCGTTCATAGAGTCAGGGGCGGTGTGATGGGCCTCTCTGGGTAGCCTCGGGTTGCCAGTGTTGGTTGCTCTAGCTCCGTGTCCTATTCCCTTTCTCGCTTGGGTTGCCTCCCAGGGAGATTTGGGTCGTAGAATTGATGGATACTTCCGGGGTATTCCAAACTGAAGTTATAAGGTGGTTTGGGCCGGCGCATCGTCATCGAATTCGTGATTGAGAGTTGCTCGTGGAAAGTGAATCGTATCCTTTGAATGAGTGTTTATAGTTTTAATGTTTGTCTTGTTTTATTGTTGGCTTTTCTTGTATCTCTATATGATATTTGTATGAATTTCTTGACTAATTGCGTTGCATACTCCTTTCATCTCCGTCCTTGAGACCAATTGCCCTCGCTGAGCAATAGTTTTTGCTCATTCCTTTCTATACTATAGTTTACAGGAGTAGTTGAAGCAGACCCTATTGAGGTAATTGAGGAGGAGGAGCAGGTGGAGGTGTTTCCTTGATAGCACTTCTTTGCTTAGCTGGTGGTTGGTTGCCAGACTTTTGTGCGAGCCATGCTTGATGTGTTTAATGCTTGGTCGTCGCTTTATTTTGAAGCTTATAGCCTTGTATGTAGTTCTAGTTTGAGGCCTTTATGGTCTTTTGTTGTAAAGGTTTAAAGATCGTAAAGTTGTAAAGTTATACTCTTATGACTAGTAGAGAATTGCATACTAATGGTTAACTGTTTAATGGCACGAATACTTGTGTAGTATGCATGACATTTTTGGGTTGCAAAGTTGTTAATGAGAAGATGTATATTTTCTAAAAGAAAGTTGTCTTGATTCAAATGTTTATTATGGCTTTCGCAAGTATTATGTTGATTGTAGGGTTTTGGATCGTCCACGGTACAGAGGAGACTACGTCCGTGTGTCGGGTCCGGGCTTGGCCTTTTGCGGGGTCGGGTCGGGGCGTGACAATTAGAGCCAAGGTAGCCTTCTTTAACTGAATGTGTGTGTTAACCTTCCTCTCGAGGGCCTTTGAAAGACTTCTTTCATCGTCCTCTCAACGAAGGAGCGCCCTTCGCTTTCTTAATGACAATGAGTTGGTTTTTTAGGTTGGTGTAGGCAAGGTCCTTACTATTTTCACTCATGACATGAGGACTTCATTCCTCAGACGTACTTGAACTTGAATGCAAAGCGAAGGAGTGTAACTGCCTTATCGTGCCATCCGACTTGTATGTGAAATGCATTTCGTACTCGCCTTCCACGCGAAAGGTGTGCTCGAATGGCAAAAAGAAAAAAAAGATCAGCCAGCCGAGAAGTAGGATAGAAGTTGTACTCTTGTAGCACCTCCAGCTATTCTAAGAGTTGAAAGAAAGTATTTGCCTAGCTAGTAAGAGGAGAAGCAAAAGAGCTATCGTTGAAAGCTTCTCGTTTACACCTTCTAGCTTCAATCGAGAAAGGAACCTTGAAAAAAGTCTTTCAAAATTTTACATCCATCAGCATGGAAAATAGTCTTGGGGTAAGACAGACGGAGGCAGCCTTGTGAGATCCTATCGTTTGTTAAGGACCTATTCCCAACCAGTCAATCAAGGACAGATGGACAGGCTATTTGATCAGTCTTTCCCCATGTAAAGTAAAGAAAGAACGCCTGAATCCAGGCGATCTTGCTTTTCTTTTTAAGGTGTTGATACCCGACTAGAAACGGTAGAAGAAAACTTTTACTTTTTAGCAAGACTCTTCTCCCTGTAAGGCATTCCCTTATACTAACTCCCATCTTAATAGAATGCTAAGAGGGAAAGAGGGCAAAGCAGCTCCTCTTCAAGCGCAAGTCAGATCCAGTGATAAGGCCATGCATTTCTAGGCCTAAGTTCTATCGTGTTGATCCAATATAGTTATCTTTCTAGGCCCAAGGAAAGCCCTGCCTTAAGATAATCCCTTTGACCTAGGAGTTATCTTTCATCCAGTCCGGTCTTTCTTTTTAAACTCTTGCAAGGGCTCCTCATAAGCATCGGTCCATGAACTAACTCGGGGGAAGGAATATTATTTATATGTGACTGCCCTCAAACTAAACCTTGAATCTTGGCCTTTTGCTTGGCACATTGTCGGAATAAGGGTAGGAGTTGCTATTTTATCAACTGCTCTTCCCGCTCTTGGTGCTTCGTTGGTTTAGTCAGATACGCATTCCAATGGTCTAGGGGCACAAGCACGAGCTGGCCTCCTGGTCAGTCTCAGTCGAAAGATAGGAGCTAGTGAAGTGATTTGTTATGGCAAAGAAAAGTCTAAAGTAGAGCATGAAATTGTGCCTCTAAGTCAGCTTGGCGAGTCAAACTGCTCTTTTTTTTTTTTTTTACGTAAGATCGAGTGTTAGAATTAGAATGGATTCTCCTTTATTAGCTAGTCGAAGATGGTTCACCTGGACTTGTATCCTATGAAGTTTTAAATGAATGAAGGAAGCCAAGCATTGAATGACTTTTGGCAATAAAGCCCGGAAGAGGGAGGGTAAGCCATTCAGTCAGTAGGGTTTGGCATTGAATAAGTTGTTTGCCTTGCAGCGAATCTGCTCTTAGTTAGAAAGAATAGGTTGGAACTCTTGTTGCATGGTACGGCATTCTGGTCAGAGAAGAAGCGTATAAAGACGAGTTTCTAGGCACTTTCCAAAGGATCTCATTCTCAGGATGGAAAGAAGTATGCAAGAAAGTCAACTGTCCTTCCAAGGAAAGTCGAAAGCACTGAATTTGACCAAGGTCAGTGTTTTACCCCATCGGGGATTACACTTTCAACCCCAGGTAAACTGCTGTAAGCTCGCTTGAAAGTACTACCGAAGCTACATTTGAGTAGGCGGCATGCCATGAGCTGTTTACTTTACTGTTGTTGACTCACCTAACCCCTAACCCTCATACAAATAGGCTATGTGATCTGTTCATATAACAACTTCAAATTCAAAGTAGGAACCTATTTTTCGTTTTCGCTTCTCCACGCGATTCAAAGCTACCCGTGCGTTAGTGAGATCTAACATCTTCAATGCGCTTTTTGCTTGTATGCCGATGAATATTCCCGCTGTAAGAAAGGAATGCGTCAACAGAAGAGACCGTTTTGAGCTGCTTAGAGAAAGCAATAAATAGATGCTCTGGGAAAATCTGCACAACGATATCCTTTTTCAGCATGAGGATATATCCAAGAAAGATGCACATAGAAGCACGGGGTGACTCATGATAGACGGCAGGAAAGCATTTCCAGCTAAAAGCATGTGTGAGCAGGAGCCTAGTGAAAAGGTGAAGAGCTGGATGGGGGAGATATTACCCCGTTAAAATAAAACAGAGGTGCCCATAGATAAGAGATGATAAAACAGTCATAATTGCATCGGCCCGAGGGATCGGTCGGAAAATACAGCAAGAAATTCCTCTCGTACTACGGCTTATCATACCCAAACAAAGTGTTGCATGCTAGAGAAAGTCGTGATCCATGAGTTTCCCCCGTTAATCATTCAATATTGCCTCGCCTTTAGGTTAGGCAGAGTCTAAGATATGAAATTCTATATACGAATAGGGCTGGTGGCTGGTCCTAACGTGTTTCATCTCCCAGCTAAAGGGGCTTCTTCGAAGGGTGCAGACGTTGATTCCTGCCTCATTGTCAACCACTGTTCGTCTAATCCTACTGTTTTCTCCCTATCGTATATAAGTTTAGAGGTTTCCAAGTAATATTGAATTGATTCCACCGCGCAAGAAGACTACCGCTCTTTGGAGAACAGAACTCCATTAGCCAATGAATATTTATGTTAATGCCCGGAACCAATCATTGATGAAGCAGAGTGGGTTCAAACCCGCTATGATCAACTGAACATACATTATAGAAGAGAAAAGATTTCGAGCTATTTGCCATGGGCAGTGCTATCGAAGAAGAATGGCTCAAGCCTATAACAAAACAAACCCAAGGTGTTCACAGTAGGAGAAGGAGAGAGGAGCTTAGTAGTTAGTTACTCGCCTATTTAAGGCCCCTTCGCTTCGGAAGCCAACGAGGGACTTCTTACTTGTTAGAGCCCTTCGACCTTGGACAGCTACCAAACTGATTGAATAGTATAGGAAGAGCTCGAGGGGGAGATAACAAAAACTGGTTACTTGTTGCCTTAGCTCCTGGGCTTAGCCCTCTTTCTTTAAGAACTTAGCCAGGAATGAACTTATTCCTTTTCATAGCTCGGAATGAATTTCCGTATTGGAAGTGCGAGATTCACTATCTTTTCTTCCGTTAAGGAAGATGCCTTCTTCAATCCGGCAAAAAAAGTTGGTTGTTCGCTTCCTTTCTTCAAAGCAGGAAATATGCGCTAAAGGTAGATATTAGATATTTGTTTCGGACTAATAATACATATTATCTTTCTTTCTTAGGTGACCAACCACTCTTGCCCTTGTTGCTTCTTCTCTTTTCTTTCGCTAAGTCTGGGGATTTTGAAGGATGAATCCAGTGGTGCCCGTAGTTCTGTCGCGGAATGGGTTGGTTTTATTGCCTAAAAGAATGTCGGTTCCGCCATCCGGCCTGAGCCAGCACCACAATTAGTATAATGAAGGCGTAAACTTTTATGTATGTGTATGGAAATAATGGCCTGCAATAATGAAAGAATACATGAACACAAATAATGAGCAGATGCGCCCCCATTTATATGTGGGCTCATTTCATAACGTATTTTTCAATAAAGAACCGCACTCCTAGTTATTGTAACATAGGTGTCTTTCTCGGTTGATGGATGGGATGAATGCCTATATCGCTTTGTAATGTTATTGTCATGTTGATGTTATATTAAAGAATATAATGTAAAAAAGTTGCTCAAGACTGAGTCCCATTCTCTATAATTGTCTTTCTCTTACTGTGTAAATGAACTTCAAGTCCTAATTGTACTCGACAGGAAGTGTCACAACCTAGGTTTGGGCCGCCTCCGATGTCCATCTGCAGTAATAGTTTTCAGAAGTAGCCTATCCAGTTTTTTGAGGTAAGTTCTATTCACCTAGAGCAATTTGCCTACTTCTTTCATGGTCACCCTGTTATGTATGTGCAAGCCAAACTACTGCTCTAAAGAAAGACCTTTGGTCGGGTTAACAAATTATGTATATAAGCAGTCAAAGAAGATTGGATGGAATCTAGCTTGACAAGCAGGCAATGGTTTTGATTTCCTCGATCTATTCTATGGCGAGTAAAGCTCGTCTTGCGAGTCAAGAGAGGGATCGGATCAAGATGCAGTGGGCCTACAAAACCTCCGCACGTACCAATGCGCCTAGGGAGGCAACCTGTTCGACGTCAAAACTGATCTCTCCACTTTCTGAGCGATCTGCGCTTGGAAGCAAAGTGGCTATAGCTTGCTGCACTTCGCGCACAAGAAGAGCGATCAAAAAACACAAGGGCCCAGTGAGCCCACTGCAATGGCACCGAAATAAGGTCTGTAGGACGAGAACCCTACACCAGCTGAGATCTTTTCATGCGCATGACGTACCAATTTCCTTTTGTTTCCTCGTCGAGACAATGATAAGTAATGGGGATGCATAAAGCCATGATAGAGTTTGCACCTGATTCATACACAAGGACGATAGCCTTTAGTACAAATTCCTTTTTGTAAGTTAATTATGACCCGACTTTTTCCTCCGAAGAGGGAAGGAGTGTTGACAGTAAGCGTAGAGAACAGTTTGCGAACCGGTATACATATTGGCTTATGCGTGAATAAAATTAGAAAAGTATAAAACAACTACTACAACTCAAGTATAAGCTGCTTTCCCGCTATGGGGATTAAAGTACCAGTCTTTCTCCATATGAGTCAATAGGGTGCAGAGTAGATAGGCCAGCCAATAGGGGAGTAAGAACGGATGATAGATACTTTATAGATCTTTCTTTACCAACCAAGAATTTCACCTTCTTTAAGCTAAAACTCCCAGCCCTTCGGTATAACGCCCCGACCCAACCACGAGCTAATGGTTAATTCCAGACCCAACACCCGGACATAGTCTCCTCTGTACCGTGGACATTCTTGAAACCTGTAAACTCTCAAATAAAGCCTCAACAAATAAAACAAGCTTTTTAATAACTAAAGATTCAAAGTTTCAAGGCCATCCGAGCCTTGAAACATCCAACAGTTCCAAAACCACACAAGCATACAGGTAACTTGATTTCAGCATAATCTAATAGCCATGCCATTCTAAGATAACATTAAAACATTCTTAAAAGATAAAACATCCTATATTAGGTCATTCACTCCCAATCATGCAAAGAGATTAAGAGCAGAAACATAAGTTATTACAAGTCATAGTTTCCCAAATTTACACTACAACTAACTATCTTCAACTTTGCAACAACAAACATATACATAGCCCTAAGGCCACAAAATAGATCATAGCATAGTAGTACTAGAACATCTTGTAATAACAAGAAATCACATCCACCTCAAAACAACACACACACAGCAACTAGGGCAAAGGCTCTGTCTGCACCTTTTCCTCCTTTTCTACAACCTCAACTAGCTGGGGATCACCCTCAGTGCTTCCTGAAACATGATATCGAGGTATGAGCAACACTGTTGCCCAGTGAGGGATAAGGTCCGGGGGCGTGCAATGCAACAGGTAATACAGTTAAACAACAATAGCAATTAAACAATTCAAGAAATAATAATAGCTTAAATAACCACACATTTTAAAGGATACATTCTACATAACCCCTATACTCCAATCTTCACTTGGTCTTCATTCACGATCCACGAACCACGATCACGATCACGATCACGATAAGCCGGCATAATCCCAAACACTCCAGTGGGTGTACTCCAGATGTACCCCGATAATCCTATGACCCAACACCCCCTGGCAATCTCCGGACTAGGTGAGTGAAGGAATAGAGCACGGAGTTTGAATATCCACTGGCAAACCCTTTGTCGCCCAGCTGATATTCAACACATCTGCCCCTAACACTATGGTTGCGCAACCAATATGCAATGCACTTTACAATGGCAAGTTAATATCAATAATATAAGCAACAACACGTAGGAGGATCAACAAAGTCGGTTGACCTCGATGCAATTAGAATAGAAGCAATTTAAGCAGTTTTACAAAGGAGTATATACAAGACAAGTATAGAATCATGCCAAGAGCTCTAAAACATCTTGAAGTCACATTTAAACACTCAAGAAGTCGTGCCAAGGTCTTAGAAGCACAAGATAGCCGAAATTGTACCTAAACCCCTTTGTTTTCCAAGCTATTCCTCTTCCAAACCAAAGTTAACGATTCAATTTCAAAGGGAAACTATACCAACCTTCTAACTAACCCTCAAGGAACTCTTTCAACCCTCAAACACATTCAAATGCCCACAATTACCCTGAAAGCCCCAATTTTTCTCTTCTAGCTTTAAACTACACATGCCTCATTCGGGCTTCAAATAGGGGTTAGCAAAGCTTCTATAGCACCTAGGTAGCCTAAGAATACTAAAAGTGAAGCCCGAATCCACCTGGATTCGCCTTAACCCCGAAACCCCTTTGTTAAAGTCGGCTAATTCATGTTCTATGCAATATTAGAGCAATTCAAGTTTACGGGGCTATTAGACTACCTTCGTTAACACCTAAGGCATCTATTAGAAGTGTTGAATCAAGCTAATATGCGCAATTACACAAAATCCTAGAAAAATATCACTATTCACCTCATAATTCAAAATAACAATTCTAACTGTTTAAAAAGCGAAACAATGGCTCAAACATTTTCTCTAGCACTTATAAACAAGGTATAATAGCATAGATAATCAATACAATAGCATTTGGTCACATTTTCAACAAATCAAGAAAATAACAACTATTTTAAAATGCAAAATTAAGCCGTGAAATCCCTTACCAATGCGCGTAGGAGCACCTAGGAAGCTTGCACACACCCTAAACTACTTGCTCTAGGCTTGGCTTGGCTTGAATTGAAGAGTTGAAGAGAAAAAAAATCACTTTTTCCTTCTCCTAGCTGCTCTCGGCCTGCTATAGTGAAATCTGCACAATTGTTTTCTTTTTGTTTTGTGTTTTATGAGCTTAGGTGATATATAAGGTGGCTAAGTTGAGGTGGGGTCATGGTTGGGTGGTTAAGTTGACTTCTAAAATGCGCGTTGTTAACTTTAAAACGAGTCTAAGGTGAAAAGTGATGTTAGCTAATTAAATCTCTAAGTTTTGTTACGTAACACTATTCATTTAACTACTAGAAACATTTTCCAAACAAGCTCTCCAATCGCTTCTAGCTTAATTGCACATTTTTCCCACTCCTCTAACAATTAATATGATTTAATAAAAATGCTAATTAACTAATATAATGCAGTTTGAAAATGGAGTGAATAGTGGCTAAAGAAGATAGTTAATAAAGCACAGAAGCAAATGCGCAAACAATGGATGCAACAGTAAATGAATGCAAGGCAAAAAGCTCGGGCGTTACATTTGGGACTTTCTTCGGAGTAAGGGTAAGGCCTGCGAGCCTAGGTCTCTTTAAATCCGATGTCTTAGGAGAAGGAATAAGAGATGAAAGCAATGTCTCTTGTTAGCAGTGACGCGAGCTAACACTCATTCCAGTCAGTGCAGTCAGTCTGAGCAAGACAGTAGTAAGAATAATTAAGAAAAGTTGCATTAGAAGTAGGAAGTAGGTTTAGCTCTTGTGAATTTCTTTTGAGGGTTTACTTGCTTACTTGTTATTGTAAGGCGAGATCCTTTATCAATGAATTTCTTTCTCGATGGGAAGAATATCCCGAGTCTTAGCCCTTGCGGTTCGAAGATGCTTGATTCCTTTGTCGAAGGGGTTGAGGGAGGGATAGATGGAAGAACTTCTGGAAATGGTAACACGGGGGACTCTCTCGCCTAAATGGTGTCACGAGAAAGAGCTGATTCACTAGCTGCCATTTAGCCTATGAATGCAAAAAGAAGAGCTGATTCTTGCACAAAAAAACCTTGCATGGATATCTTATACTATTGATCTTACTCTAGAGCATGGGATTCATTCTTTCTCAGCAGCTTTTTCTTGCTAACAATGGATTCGATGCCATCTTATACATGCCTCCTCCTCCGAGTTAGGACAGAATGAGTGGATATTCCCCTAACTGGGGATTCTATGCATCATTCATGTGCTGCGCCTTCTGTTTCACTTGTAAAACCTATAGCATTTTTCACCTATTTGTCCAAGGCAAGAATAGCGAGAAAGGCAATCCGGTAATGCAGTCAAGTAGTTACGGTAGTGGAAATTCTCCCTCTACAGGCCAACAACAGGAAATCCTTGTACGAAATCTCACTATTAGCAAAATGGCCCCTTGCTAGGTAAAACAATTGACTTGCTAACTGCCAAAGAAGGGCATTTGATTCTTCGAATGTCACTTGCCGATACTAGTTCCAGAGCAATAAGGTAAGGTCCTTGATAGGATGCTAAAGAGATGCCCCTGAGAATCATTTCTTTTAATTGCAGACCTTTCGGGGCATATTCCTTTCTACTATAGCATAGGGATATCACTTCCTTTAAACAGTCAATTTTCCATATGCAAAGAATTAAGGGTCAAGAAGTTACTTACCGCTCTGTGAGGGCAACTTGTCCTATTCCTTATACTATTTCTCCTTGCTCGAGCCAATAGAAGTAATCGTCTTCAATGGGATGGCTTGATGGACATCTTTCAAAATTCTCCCGAACAGCCTTCTTCTTCAATTTCTAAGATTTTCATCTTGCAAAGACCCTATTCTTCCACAGCTTGGCTTGCATTCGATGCTTCTGATCCAATTCCTTCTCATCGAAGATGACTAGAATCTGTTCATGCTAAGACCGAGAAGGACGCATCTAACAGCTACTCACGAGATGGCAAAGGAAAGGTAATCAAGGCAATTGGCCTACTCGAGACATTAAATAGTGTCAGTTTATGTTATAAGCTCCTTCTCAAGCAGAAAGAGGGCATTTTAACAAAGCAAAGAGAAAATCTGTGCAGGGATATCTAAACTATTGGATTAACCGCAAAGAGAGGAAAGAGATTAGAAGAAAGAATCATCGTTGATTGGGATAAAAACACTATAGAGGTTTGAAGATGCTCGACCGATAGGGAGAGGAATGGAGCTAGTATCTGCTCTTTTCGTATCTTGGACTTAAGAAGGAGCATCGGGCAGCTAAGTCAATCGGTGCCTTTTCAAGAAGGCTTTAGGGTAAATCCATCGATTGAGCTATCTCTCACTTAATTACAAGTCGTCTTCTATTAATAATAAACGTTCTATTTACAATTGTCCTAAAGAAAAGGCATTCTTCACGCCTATTTTTAAAATGTTCCAGTGTCAAATAGAAGCGCAAGAAGAGTTCTAACTGAAAGGGATCGGTTCTCGAAAATGTGTGATTCACAACATAAAAGAGTTAAAGCGGAAGCATTGAGCATTTTAAAATTTTCAACATTAACCTTTGTAATCATATGCATTTCCAAAGTAAAGTCCATGGTAATCAACATGCAACATATAATATATAAAATATACTATAAAGTAAATGAGAGGTAAAACGGCATACCTCCCGTTTATAGCCGAGTGAAGGTGGAACCACGACGGAGATGCTATGGCGTGGACAAGCCTTCTTCACACATGTAACCACTCTAGATCAAAATAAACAAGCATCCAACAGTTATTGCTACAAACTAAGTTAATGTACAAGATACTTAGTTGTAGAAATAAGCTTGTATATAATTATAAAGCAAAAAGAATAACACTTATCTTTTTCGTGCGTTGGGCGAGAGCATCAAGGAAGAAAATATAGTTCTCATCACGTAGATAGTATGGACTAGCCTCTTTCACAAGTGTGAAGGTCATAGATCGAAACACATGAGCATCCAATGGCAAACACCATCAACCAAGTAAATGTGCTAGCTTCTCGGTAATAGATCTAAGCTTGGATAAAGTTAGAAAAGAAAAAGAAAATTTTCTTCTATTAATCTCTACCACGGCCGAAATTACCAAGGGAGAAGATGAAGAGTTTTCCTTGTGTTGTTGCTTGTGTTGGCCCAAAAAAAAAACTGGACAATGAAGAGAAGTTGGCCTTTATATAGAGTGTTGAAGTGTGTAGGCATGTGACAAGTGGCATGTTATGTCTTCTCAAGACATCATCTTTTTGCCAAGTGTCAAACATGAATATATATTCATGCCAACTTGTTCTTTGTCTTTTAGTGTTTGTCTTTTAGTGCAACTTGTTATTTGTCTTTTAGTGTTTGTCTTTTAGTGCAAATTGTTGTTTGTCTTCTATTGTTTTTTCTTTTACTACAAGTTGTTGTTTGTCTTTTAGTAAAGACAAACATTAATTAATTATAAACCCATTTAGAATAATTAATTGAAGATTGACCCCTCAATATATTTGCACTTAGACCCCAACACTTTCAGTATTTGCATTTAGACCCCCAATACTTTCAAAAATTATGATTTTGGCCCGCTTAACCGGTAATGTCCAAAATCATACCGTTAACACCTTAACATGTTTCCAACTCAATATTTTCCCTTTGACCTCAATACTTTAAGTATTTGCACTTTTGGCCTCAATACTTTCAGTTTTTGTACTTTTGGCCCACTTAACTATTAACATCCAAAATAAACAACATTAACTCTTTAACGTGTTTCCAACTTAATATCAAGCTCGTTAATTTCCTTATTCTTTATGTTTTTTTTGTGTGTGACTTTCTAGATTCATAACCGTATTGCGATGAGGGACTATTTATCGCTTTTAATCTATTATGAGAATGTCTCTGTCATTCTCCGGAATACCCTTATGTTCAAGAGTTACGTCTAGCAACATACGCGCATCATGACAAATTATACGGTAATGAAGTCCAACTCTTATGAATCTATTTATAGTCACAAATTAACTTGCAGTCCGATCCTTCAATTAAATATGTCCCGATCATTATGGGGACCATGGTACAATTAAGTCCACTAAACGATTCTATGCATAGATCTAATCGGTGGAATGAAAGATGACACCTATGGAACCCTTTCCATCATTCCATCTGTTATGTGCCCCATCTGAGGACTTCCTCATTCGACAACCGAAATAAGATCGCATAGGATATCGCCTCACATCGGAGGTTAATGAATTTTATCTTGACAATTACCTGTTATTTCATACCACAAAACTAAAACACGAAAGGCCGTAATCCACCTATTGGAAGATGGGTATTGTCCAGACGCAGTATTTAGCCCGTGATATAACCGGCAACTGTAATTTCTCTAGTCAAATGATTAATTTGCACAATTCGCAACGAATAGCAAACTATTAATTCAAAGTCATGTAGTTTGTTATTCTGGTCACATACAGTGATTTGTTCAACTAACAATTACCCATATGTAATTCAGTCGCATCCCTATGCTGTTATAGCACAAAGTTCACCATCCTTTATCATTAACATCTCTATGTTAATCAAATGTAACTTACATATGATAACCCGTACTTGATTATTCTAGTCCAGGTCGAATAATTTGAGGGCTATGAATCATTTTGAATGTTTATCATATCGAAGAAATATGCCAATGTATTCTAAACTCTTTTAGAATATATTTCTTCTCCAAAAAACATTAAGAACACATTCATTTAATAGGAATGGCGGAGAATATGAACGTCACAAACAAGTCAATTTGTAAACAAACATATAAATGTAAATGCCATTAGGTACAAGTTAATGCCAACATATCCCAAAATATGTCATCTAACTATATAGTATTAGGGCATATCTCCAACAATCTCCCACTTGTACTAATGCAATGATATATATATAGTATTAGCACAACACATAATGATATCACATATCAATCTTTACAAGACGTGGACCTAGCTATGACAAATTCATGGCTAAGGTAAGTGGGTCATGTAACACCCCGATCCCTCTCGAGACCGGGAGTTGTATCAATCAATCTAATCACAAACCCAATTCCAAACCCAGGCATAAAATCTTAGGGAAAGACGGACGGAGTCTTCCCTGTTTATAGGAAAAATGCAAAACCTGCAATAGCGTATAAGTAGACCAGCATCGTGTCCAACCATACAAACACCTCATGGTCATCCGAGCCTTGGTTCTCAACAAGCGAACACCAGTAAATATACATTTCCAGTTTAGAAGCTAGCCTATCTTTTCTCATCTTTGACAAGTACATTCATGCTTGGCAATTAAACTATACTAACCTATTGCATAAAATAGACTATCATACCATTCTAATAAACCTAGTTAAGTTAATTACATAACTTTTAACACTGAATACATACAATACATGAAAACATACATCTCATGAAAGTAAAATCTTTACATCTTTGACAACTCAAGCGACATAGCACGCTTGAGGCCCGACCTCGATTTGCGTGCGATACCTCGTTTCGTGTGCCCTAATTTAAATTTGCATGCCTTGACCTAGGTTTGAGAATTGTGTTTCGTTTTATGTGCCATGCATTGAATTACGTGCATTTATTTAGGGTTGCGTGAATTTACTTGGAACCGTGCGTTCATCTCGTAGTTCATGCCCTACCTTGTAGTGTGTGCCCTAGACCTAGGAAAATGTGCCCTCACGCTAATCAAGAAAGCGTCTTACACGAAGCATTAGGTCAATAATTAATCCTACAAAATCCACTAACTATTATTAAATTACTAATTCAACCCACTAGAAGACAAAATCTTACAAAAAGCTAGAAATTCCTTATTCTTTTTGCACTTTCAACACACAATTAAATAATGCTCAAAAGATGCCAAAAAAATTAGATTTTTTATTGATTTGGCCGACCACCACATGAGCTTTTGTGCTTGCTTGTTTAATTCAAATTAATTCTAGACAACTTATGACAATTCTATGACACAAATGCATAAAAAATTGCTCAAAGACCTCCTCAAAACTCCACCATTCTCGACCAAATACTCCTTGCCCATGCTAGGAATTTCAAAATACATCTTGAAGACACAAAATTCTGAATTTCTATGCCCAAGGCCGACATTTGCATCTATTCCCTCAAAGCCTTTCATTTTTTTTACTTCATTCTTCTTTCTTCCTCACATTTCTCTCTCTCCCTCTCATTCTTCTCTCTCTCTCTCGGCCTTGGCTGAGTTTCATCTTACCTTTGCTCATCTTCATCAATCCATGGTGCATCAAGACAAGCAGCAAGCAAAGAAACTCAACCAAGCTAGCTAGGATGCAAGAATCACACATGCAAGCTTTTTGAACAACCATTTCGGCCTTGGTGAGTTTGCTAGCTTCCATTTCTTTTCTTCTTGTTCTAACTACATACACCTACCAAGAACTTGGCCACTAAGCTAGGAAAAATAGAGAAAATCGGGTTGGAGTCTTGGCTAAGCAAGGAAGAAGAAGAAATTTGTGCTTCATCAAAGTTTTGTGCATCTTCTTGTTTATTTGCTAAGGTGAGGGCTAAAAATTCTTGAAAATCTTTCAAAAATCCACATGCATGCTCTTAAATGTATGTCTTTGCTTCTGTACTTGAGTTATATGTGTGTTCATAAGCTTTTACAACCATGCATGGCAAGATTTTGGCTTGAAGATGATGATAGATGAAATCGGGTTTGGTGACAGCTCTCTGTCGTCGTGTTGCGAGGTGAGTTTGGCTAGGCAAATGATGTTGAAAATGCATTAAAATTGGTAGGTAACTAGTTTTGCCAGTTTTGAACATTTTTCGCAGAAATAGCACAAAGCTAATTTTGACACTCTAAGGTCCTCAAAATGGCAAATCATTAAAATGTGTCCAAATCGGGAAGTCTGGAAAAAATGAAGCAGATTTTGGCAGATGCACTGACCTTGTAGAACGAACCAGTTTTGACTTAGTAAATGATATCTAAAATACATGAAATTTGGTGTGCTGCTATATTTTTCAGTTCTGGACATTTTTGTCACAAATGGACTAAGGCTAAATCTGACTATAAGGACCTCAAAAACGACAAGTATTGAAATGTGTGCAAATCTGGACAGTTTTGTGCAATCCCATTGTTTTGGCTATAACTATTGGACCCGAACTCCAAATGATGCAAGGTTTGATTCTGATTTTATTTCAGGAATTGGAGATTGTTTGCCTGACTTAATGATTGTGAGAAAACAACCTATTGCAGTGAGGGTTTCACTTAGTTATATGCTTAGAAATTTGTTGTAACTTCTCTTGTGGTATTAATTGCTTGGGATTGTGGCATTGGGATGTTGTGTGGATTTTTTTGAGTACTTGTGGATGTTTGAATTAATTGATGCATGGCTTGAGATTGATTTTGAGTTGACTTGGGGCTTAATCGCACGGGTAAGTGTGAAATGGAAACCCTAGTGACTAGGTAAACTTGCTAAGTGTTGATCCTTTGGATATTGTGTGAAATTATATGCTTAGTAGGCTGCCCGTAGTTGCCCTTATAGCCCTAAATGTGATTTCGATCGTTGCATGTTGACAAATAGGCCTTTCTTGCATCTGAGCCCACATAGATGTTGTTGCATGTTAAATAATCTTATTATTTGATTACGTGGACTTTGAATTGAGTTATATGACTTGATTTACGTGCGTTACATGGTTGCCCGTTTAATGTTCATATAACTCCATATGCTTTTCAAGTGAAATTACTTGTCTATTCGTGCTTCGCTTGTTTACTTGTCAATATGCAATCTTATGACTGTCTGGAGGCAACCTACTTTGTTGTCCTCCTAATGTGATATATTAAATGTCATAAATGTGCATTGCATACAAGGTTGCAACCTTTCATTCTGGCGTGGTAGCATTCACGTACAACGGGCGGCATCGGGCTTGCCGATGCAACCGTGACTACCATTGTCCAATTCCCTCTCTCGCTTGGGGGCTAGACTTCCTTGGAGAGTTAGGTCATAGGATTTCGGGGTACATCCGGAGTACACCCACTTGGCGTGATAAGGGGATGATTTGAAGTCGGCCGCAACAATTGAGAACAAAAGCTCACCGTATCCTTTTACTATATGTATAAGTACTCTCGCTTGGTTCCTAGAGGACCTCGGGGAGAAAAGACTGGTACTTGTGTTCCTTTAATTTATATTATTGTTATGTACTTAATTGTGTTATATTCATGATTGCAAAAGGATATTCATAAGTTGAACCGAAAAATGAGTTTCAAAACCTATTTCTCGTTCCCCCTCGCTGAGTTCATAAGGACTCACCCTATTTTATCATCTCAGGTAAAGAAGATCAAGAACAGGTACCTGAGGACGATGTGTCAAATGATGATTCCTTGGAGTGATTGCCTGTCCTATGTGCTTTGCGTGATTATGGCTATTTGTGAACACTATGCTACTTGAAGACTATTTCTTTTTATGTTGCTCAATGTTTGTAATGTAAAAGACCCCCGTTGTAATTTGGGGTCTAATTTTGGTTTGTACTGATATTTACTAGACAGACACTAGACACTAAAATGATCATTTTGCTATTATTACTGCTAGTATCTATAATAGGATTATGAAATATTAGGTAAGCGCTAAGTAAAATGAACCAACCAAATCTTAAGTAGGTACTAGCTATTAAGCTAAGATCAACAGGTACTTTTGTAATGAGGATAAACAAACAAACGAGACATAGTATCAAGCAAGGTTATTAATCAAACGAGACATCGAGATAACCAGTAGTTATTTCAATTGATAGTAAATAGTAATCCTAGTTGGAAATCAAATTGAGATCGGAAAATTTGAGGCATTTAGAGAATTAGGTCAAATCAAAGAGCCCAATTACAGCCGTTATACTGTCGGTTTTTTGAAAAAATTTGGAGTTTAGGCTAAAACATTAAGTGTTAAATTCTCATGAACGATTAAGTACGAGACGTGACTTGAATGTTTAGATCATACCCTAGTCTAACCTTATAGGCCGGGTTGGGGCGTGACGGCACGCAAGGCAACTCTTCAAGCACGATCTATCACATAACCACGAACTTTCTAGCTAACATGGAATTTCCTAAAATGTGGTGGTGAGGAGTGAGTATACACAACACGTATACTCAATGTGTGCGAGACAGATATCGAGGTGGAGAGAAAGAAGGTCGTGCAATGCAAAAAAGGCAGTTAAGCAATATATCTGACAAGTAAGCAATCAATATAAACAATCAATACTATAAGCAATTAATAAAAGCATTAACACAACCATTCAAAGCTATACCACACTCTGAAGGCTATGGTTCACCCATAAGAGCAATGTACCATGCGATTAGGTTCCACAAGCATTACATCAATTTCGAGCTTGATGTTGACAACGATGGCAGTAATCGCGCAACCACCTTATAACTTCTACTGGGTGTACTCCGGAAGTACCCCGACACATCTACGACCCAAATCTCCCAGGGCGGCACCCCTAGCAAAAATAGGAATAGGACACGGAGGTAAAGCAAACCAACCCTGGCAGGCCGAGACTACCCAGAGAGGCCCATCACTCACGCGCCTGACACTATGCAATGCAATACGTGATACGAGCAATAAACAAGCGATAGCACGGAAGTGCAGATTAGTGACGATAAACGGGATATCAAGCATTTACAATCAATAATAGCAATCAATTAACTCTTCAAGCATGATTATCATTAATATCAACAATAACATTTATCAAACAAGTAATAGCAGTTCAAACACAAAAATGACAAATATCACTATTCAATCTCTAACTTTCAAAGGCAATTACGAGCAAACGAGCTACAGGATTAGGACACCGATTTCACTACATTCACTTAGGCACTACAAGGCACGTATCTATGTCACGAAACTTCATTTTCCTAACCGAAGCCCGAAAGTCCACCTACTACATTTGTAAGAACCGAGCCCGGAATGTGGAATTTTCTTGTTTATTATTCTGAAAATTATATTTTCTTAAATTCCTTGGAATCTAATTGTTACTTCTTTATTGTCGCAGAGTGCATTGCATTTCGAGAGCGATAGTTAGAGGGTGTTTTCTAGTCCTCAACAAATAGTGAAAACTAGTATTTTGGTGTCTTAAATTTAATATTCTATTTGTTGTTAACTAGAATTAATTTTGTGTTGGTTATTATAGCTTTAAAATGCATATAAATAGGCTAAATTGACCAACTTAAGTTAGTTGACCAAGGGCTTGACCATTGACCAAGGCTTGTCATCTTTTAATAGCATATAACATTGCAAAATAAAAAAAAAACAAGCTGAAAATAGAACTTGGGCTGGCCGAAACTTGAGAGGAAAAAAAAAGATTTTCAACTACCAAACTTCAAATCTTCGCGTGAGCTTGCACGGGGTTGTTTCTGAGGCATCCATCATGGTTTCCTAGCGACTAGGAGTGTCTAAGGTGAGGGAAGCACGTTATTTGCGCCTTTGAATGTTATATGTATCAACTTTGATGTTTTTGGGTTTTATCCGTAGTTTGTTGTTTTAATCATTTTGATGCTTAAAGAATGTTCCTTGACAATTGTAGAACATGTATTTATAGCTTTTTAGCATTTTCTGCGGTTGAATATCAAAATTGTAATTTAAATTGATAATTGAATAATAAATTATGAATAGTAAACCCCCGTTTCGATGAAGTTGCTTCGTTATGCGTTCTGTTGATGTGAAAAGATGCTAGATATGCTAGAATGCCTAAATGCATGATTGGTTTGGATTGTGTAATGGAAAATGAGGAAAAATGCCTTAGTAAAAGTTGGGGTCGTTTAGGTCGAGTTTGGCGATTCCTCGTTTTGTGTGATGGCATTGTCTTGGGAGGCCATGGAAACCCTTTTGGTGCGGTTATGGTGTTGGTTGGGTGTTTGGTTAGGGTAGCGGTAGTTCAAACGAGCAAAGGGGGAAATCGGGGCTTTGCGAGAATTCTAAGGTAAAGTAGGGTCTCGGGGTCTTTAGACGTGCCTTATGGTGACCTAGGAGGATTGGTGAAGTCGGTTTCCAAAACTCGTGGCTCGTTTGAAAGTAGTAGCGTTTTGAAAGTTGGGGTCGTTTGTGATTTTGTTTGTTTTCTTAATGTTATGTCTATAGAATGCTTAATGTTGCTTGATATGCTTGTTAGAATTGATTCTAATTGAAATGTTTATCAACTGTTGCTATTACGTGTGAGAGTAACCTACTTTGTTATTCTCCCACGTGTGGCTCTATTGCTTGATTGCTCGATTGTTGCATTGTATATTGTATTGCATTCATAGAGTCAGGGGCGGTATGACGGGCCTCTCTGCGTAGCCTCGGGTTGCCAGTGTTGATTGCTCTAGCTCCGTGTCCTATTCCCTTTTTCGCTTGGGTTGCCTCCCAGGGAGATTTGGGTTGTAGAATTAATGGATACTTCCGTGGTATTGCAAACTGAAGTTATAAGGTGGTTTGGGCCGGCGCGTCATCATCGAATTCGTGATTGCAAGTTTCTCGTGGAAAGAGAATTGTGTCCTTTGATTGAATGTTTATAGCTTTAATGCTTGTCTTGTTTTATTGTTGGCTTTGCTTGTATCTCTATATGATAATTGAATGAATTGCTTGATTATTTGCATTGCATTCTCCTCTCACCTCCGTCCTTGAGACTAATAACCCTCACTGAGCAATAATTTTTGGTCATTCCTTTCTATACTATATTTTTACAAGAGTAGTTGCACTGGATCCTATTGAGGTAATTGGGGAGGAAGAGCAAGTGGAGGTGTTTCCTTGATAGCACTTTCTTTGCTTAGCTAGTGGTTGGTTGTCAAAATTTTGTGCGGGCCATGCTTGATGTGTATAATACTTGGTTGACGCTTCATTTTGAGGCTTGTAGCCTTGTATGTAGTTCTATTTTGAGGCCTCTATGGTCTTTTGTTGTAAAAGCTTAAAGGATGAAAAGTTGTAAAAGTATACTCATGTGACTAGTAAGAAATGCATGCTAATGGCTTTACTGCTTAGTGGCATAAGTACTTGTGTAGTATGCATGACATTTTTGGTTTGTAAAGTTGTTAATGAGAAGATGTATGTTTTAAAAGAAAGTTGGCTTGTTTCAAATGAATATTGTGGTTTTCACGAATATTATATTGATTGCAGGGTTTTCGGATCGTCCATAGTACAGAGGAGACTCCGTCCTTGTGTCGAGTCCGGGCTTGGCCTTTTGCGGGGTTGGGTCGGGGCGTGACATCTTTAGGTGGTATCAGAGCATGATAGTCTTGCATGAGCCGAGATATGTTTCTCGGACTGTGGGGTAAAGGTCTAAAATGCTAAAGTGTTATTGTATGATTGTTAAGTGAAAAGAAAATGTTATAGCATGACTATGTGAACTTGGAGCGCTTATGTGTTTAAGTGAATTAGTTTGTCTTATCAATCTTGTGTTATGTGAATTGCGTGCTAGAATATTTGATTGTTATTGACTTGAGTGTTATCTAATCTTATGTGCTATATTTCTGTCTATAAACTGCTTTTATATGCTGCCAGCTATTGTGAGTTGTTACTATGCCGCCACGTCGTAGTACTCAAGGTTAAGGGGCAGATGAAGAGGCAACAGAACAGGGTCAGCAACCATTCCTTGAACAGTTTATGGCTACTATGACCATTACAGTTGACCGGATTACACATGTACTGCATGAGTAGAGGCAGGACATGAATAATAATCCCTAGGAAAATCAAGCTAATCCTGGTGGACAGGGGCCTAGGGCTGAGAATAATCAATTGGAGAAATTCCTGAGGCACGAGCCGGGTAAGTTCTTTGGAGAGCCGGATGACGAGGTAGCCGAGAGATGGTAATCGTGTTGAGAAAATTTTTGCTGCTTTGAGGTACACTGATGAGGCAAGAATAGCTTATGCAGCATTTTTATTTGAGGGCGACGCAGAATAGTGGTGGAATACTGTCAGGTTGAGGTGGGATTGTGAGGATGTTCCGCATCTGTGGGATGATTTCGTGAGTGAGTTTCGGGACAAGTATATTCCCGAGATGGCTAGGAAAAGTCGGGAAGACAAATTTGTGGCCCTGAAGCAGTGAAACATGACTGTTGCACAATATGAGGCTAGATTTGTCAGCCTGTCGATGTATATGCCTGAGCTGGTGCAGCCAGCTAGGAGGATAATCCATAGGTTTGTTCGTGGGCTGAGAATGGATATACAGCTGCTTTTGACTGGGCAGACTTATACTACTTTTCCCGAGGCATTCCAAGCAGCCTCGTAGTTTGAGAAATGGAAGGCAGAGATGATAGCTGAGAGTAGCCAGCCGGGTAAGAAACAGTACTTGGGACAGAGCAGCCAGAGTCAACTGAGGCAGTATCAGACTTTTGTTCAGGTTCCTCAGCAGCGTCCGTATCAGCCTCAGTATCAGATTCAGGGGAGGCCAGCTGTGACTAGACCCCAGAAGGGAGGTGCAGTTTCTACCACTGCCAGAGCCCCCGCACCTACGGGAAACACTGTTGTAAGACAAAATCAGCAGTGTAACTTTTGTAATCGATGGGGGCATATTGAGGCTAATTGCCGGAGGAAGAGTGGTAAATGCACTGGTTATGGGGGCGATGAGCATAGGGTGAAAGATGGCCCTAAGTATAAGAATGTTCAGGCCCGTACTGGAGGCCAAGGTGTGCAGAATAGGGCTGCAGGTGCAGGTCCAGCACAGAGGGTACAGGCTAGGGTCTTTGCACTGGATGCGGAGGAGCTACCCTATACTATAGCAATAGTGGAAGGTACCTTTCTTCTCAATACTCAGCCAGTTAAAGTTTTGATTGATCCCGGAGCTACACATTCGTTTATAACTCCTGCATGTGCACGATCTGTGAATGTTTGCATTGATAAACTGCCGCATGAAGTTGAAGTTAGTACGCCTTTGGGTGCGAAATTAGTTACTGAGTCTATTTGCAAATCTTGTGATATATGCATTGAGAACCGTAATTTTCCTGCTGGTTTAATTATACTGCCCTTCCGTGACTTTGAAATCATTTTGGAAATGGACTGGTTGGGGAAGTACTATGCTTAGTTGGATGGTTATTTACAGCGATGCATCCAAGGAGGTCTTGGGATGTGTTCTTATGCAGAATAGCCGAGTTATTGCCTATGCTTCTAGGAAGTTGAAGCCTTATGAGGTGAATTATCCGACTCATGATCTTAAGTTGGCAACAGTTGTCTTCGCACTGAAAAATTGGCGTCATTATCTGTGGGGCAGTAAGTTCGAGATTTTCACTGATGATAAGAGTCTGAAGTATTTATTTTCACAAAAGGAGTTGAATATGCGCCAGCGGAGGTGGATGGAGCTTCTTAGAGATTATAATTGTTCTATCAATTATCTGCCTGGAAAGGCAAATGTTGTAGCAGATGCTCTTAGTCGTAAGGCGAGTATCTCTTGTTTAGCTGTCAAGAAGTGGGAAGTTCTTGAGGAATTCACTTATTGGAGACCGGAGTTGACTCAGGATGGAGTGATGTGTTTACATCTCCGTATTCAGTCTTTATTATTGACTCAGATCAGAGAAGCTCAGCAACTTGATGTTAAACTTCAGAAGATCAAGGATCAGATTACAGATGATCAGTCTGACTTCAAAGTGCATGAGGATGGAATTCTTTGGTTTCGGAATAGGGTTTGTGTTCCCGATGAAACGGGCTTGAGGCGAGGTATTCTGGAGGAAGCTCATTATTCTAAGTACACTATTCATCCCAGTGGAACCAAGATGTATCGGGATTTGAAGCAACACTATTGGTGGAATAATATGAAGAGGGAGGTTGCTCAGTTTGTATCTAGATGTTTGACTTGTCAGAGGGTGAAAGCCGAGCATCAACGACCTGCAGGTTTGCTTTAGCCGTTGGCTATACCAGAGTGGAAATGGGAGCATATTACGATGGATTTCGTCACTGGTTTGCCTAGAACACCAAGGGGTAATGATGCAGTTTGGGTTGTCATGGATCATTTGACGAAGACAGCTCATTTTATTTCGATGAGAATGGTAGATGAGGTTACAAAGTTGACGGATCTTTATTTGGATCAGATTGTTAGACTTCACGGGATTCCATCTAGTATTGTCTCAGATCGAGATCCTCGATTTACTTCTCGTTTGTGGGAGAAACTTTAGGAGACCTTGGGTACTCAGTTGAACTTCAGTACAGCGTATCATCCACAGATCGACGGTCAGTCTGAGCGGACTATTCAGATTCTGGAAGATTTGCTTAGGGCTTTTTGTTCTGGACTTCGGGAAGAACTAGGAGAAACATCTACCACTTGCCGAGTTTGCCTATAACAATAGTTATCAAGCTACAATTGGGATGGCACCTTTCACAACTCTTTACGGTCGTAAGTGCCGTTCACCTTTATATTGGGACGAGGTAGGGGAGATGAAGACTATTGATCCGACTATCATGCCTGAGCTTCTTGAGAAGATTGAGAATGTTCTGTTGATCAAGCAGAGAATGTTTACGGCGCAGAGTAGATTCAAGAGTTATGCTGATAAGCATCGTCGGGACTTGGAGTTTGCAGTCGGAGATCGGGTTTTCTTAAGATTGTCTCCTCATAAGGGGTTTGCTCGTTATGGTAAATGTGGAAAGTTGAGTCCGAGATTTGTTTGGCCGTTTGAGATTACTGGCAGGGTTGGTAAGTTGGCATATCGGTTGGCTTTACCAGAGAACTTCTCTAATGTCCACGATGTATTTCACGTGTCTAATTTGCGGAAATATAATCCGGATCCTTCTCATATTCTTGAGCCAGAGCCGTTATAGCTTCGTGAGAATCTGACTTATGACAAGCATCCGATTCATATTCTTGATCAGATGGAACAAGAGTTGAGGTCGAAGAAGATTCCGATGGTTAAGGTGTTATGGAAGCATCACGGCAATGAAGAAGCTACTTGGGAGAGATGAGATCAGATGCAGCAGCAGTACCCAAATCTGTTCAATACATCAAGTAAGAATTTCGAGGGCGAAATTTCTTTAAGGGGGAGAGAATGTGAAACCCTAATTTTCTATCTTATCTCGTTTTGCGTGTTTATTCTATTTTTGCGTGAATTGACCTGTCTATGTGCTATGTGACTTAGAATGTGATAATTTTGATATCAAAACTTCCAGAACATGCTAAATGTGCATTCATGAAATTTTCTTCAAAAACGGAGTCAGAAATTTTATCGTCGATTTTTAGTGAATAGTATTTTCGAAATACGTCCGCTAAAATTTTGAAACTGGTCTTTTTAACCCTTCTAGACCTAGTCCACGGACCTTAATAGACCTGTGTTTGATTAAAACGGTTTTAAAATCGGCTTAGGAATTTATTAGGGTTTTTACACCGACTTTTGCAAAAATCAAGTTTTAAGCCGACTCGGGTGAAATTGTTTGATTGTAAAACTTCTTGTCACCTAAAAATAACCTACTTGAGCTATCTTGGGTGTTGAATAATCGTTTTGAACATTGGTGATCAACAAAACGCATTTAAAGTCAAGAAAACAATAAAAATACTAAAGTTTCAACTTTGACTTTCATTTAAATTGTTGACTTTCATGCATATATCACCAACACACATTGCTAAAGCACAAAAACATCTTGATTTTCACACATATAGCTGAGAGGCCATAGGAGAAAAAAGCCAATGAGTTTTCAAGGTTTTCAACACAAAATTTCAAAGAAAAACTTAGTTTTTGTCCGTAGAATTTCGTGCCGAGTTGGATTCCACTTGTTGGGCATGCATTGCATGCATTCCTAGGCTTTTATCGCATCAAAGGTGAGAGAAAAATTCTAGATCTCAAAACTCATCTTTTGTGTTTTTGCATAGAATTGATAATCGAACCGTTAGAATGTTAATCTGATGTTAGATTATTGCTCCATGCATGCTAGGGATCATTTATATGTAATCCTACGAGATTTGAACCATGGTAGCATAATTATTTTTTTTCGGATATTTAAAGTTGATTAATTTGCTAAATGTTGATTATTTTGAGTTGTGTTGATCGAAATCGATTGTCGTCGATTTCTAAAAGTTTGTTAATTACATGGTAGCGCCGTTGTAATGCCGAATTTTCGATTGTGATGTCCGTGCAAAAATCCAGAAATTTCAGCCATGACACATTAGGGTTTTAGGGTTATTGGGCATGATTTGGATGTGTTTTGGTTGGTTTTCGAGGGGGCTTGTGTAGTTGGTTGAATGGGTGAATGTTTGAAACTGATTTGGAGTTGTTTGGATTAGTAGAATGTAAGATATGATTATTTGAAGTTTAGGTTGTCTTTCTTTAAATTGTTGAATTGAGCCTTAGTTGATTGGGTGGTATTTGAGTGATTGAATTGTGAGTTGTTGATGGGTAAACTAGGGTTTCATTGTGTGTTTAATGCATGTTCGGTTGGATGACCTACTTTGTCATCTAACTTAGTTATTTGTTGTTAAAGTGATTATTGATGTTATTAAGATGATAATATGATTATTGATGATTATTGATTGATGATTGATGTCGGGAGATAGGCTGTCACGCAACAACCCGACCCCGCAAAAGGCCAAGCCCGGACCTGACACACGGACGGAGTCTCCTCTGTATCGTGGACGTTCCGAAAACCCTACATTCAATATAATACTTGCAAAATCCACAATAATCATTTGAATCAAGATAACTTTCTTTTAGAAAACATACATCTTCTCATTAAACAACTTTGCAAACCAAAAATGTCGTGCATACTACACAAGTATTCGTGCCACTGAGTAGTTAAGCCATTAGCATGCATTTCTTACTAGACACTTGAGTTTATCTTTACAATCTTTACAATCTTTAATCGTTTACAACATAAGACCATTTAGGCCTCAAAATAGAAACTACATACAAGGCTATAAGCCTCAAAATGAAGCATCAACCAAGCATTATACACATCAAGCATGGCCCTCACAAACGTCTGGCAACCAACCACCAGCTAAGCAAAGAAAGTGCTATCACGGAAACACCTCCACTTGCTCTTCCTCCTCAATTACCTCAATAGGATCCGGTGAAACTACTCCTGTAAAATATAGTATAGAAAGGAATGAGCAAAAACTATTGCTCAGCGAGGGTTATTGGTCTCAAGGACGGAGGTGAGAGGAGAATGCAATGCAAATAGTCAAGCAATTCATTCAATTATCATATAGAGATACAAGCAAACCCAACAATATATCAAGACAAGCATTAAAACTATAAACACTCATTCAAAGGATACGATTCACTTTCCACGAGCAACTTTTAATTGCGAATTCGATGACGATGCGCCGGCCCAAACCACCTTATAACTTCAGTTTGGAATACCCCGGAAGTATCCATCAATTCTATGACCCAAATCTCGCTGGGAGGCAACCCAAGCGAGAAAGGGAATAGGACACGGAGCTAGAGCAACTAACACTGGCAACCCGAGGCTACCCAGAGAGGCCCATCACATCGCCCCTGACTCTATGAATGCAACACAATATACAATGCAACAATTGAGCAATCGAGCAATAAAGCCACACGTGGGAGAATAATAAAGTAGGTTACTCTCGCACGCAATAGCAACAGTTTATAAACATTTCAATCAGAATCAACTCTAACAAGCATAACAAGCAATATTAAGAATTCTATAGGCAAAACATTAAGTAAACAAACAAAATCACAAAACGACCCCAACTTTCAGAATGCTACTACTTTCAAACGAGCCACTAGTTTTGGAAACCGAATTCACCAATCCTCCTAGGTCACCATAAGGCACGTCTAAAGACCCCGAAACCCTACTTTTCCCTAGAATTCACGCAAAGCCCCGATTTCCCTCTTTGCTCGTTTGAACTACAACTACCCTAACCAAACACCCAACCAACGCCATAACCACACCAAAAGTGCTTCCATGGCCTCCCGAGACAATGCCATCACGCAAAACAAGGAAACGCTAAACTCGACCTAAACGTCCCCAACTTTCACCAAGGCATTTTTCCTCATTTTTCCATTATACAATCAAAACAAATCATGCATTTAGGCATTCTAGCATATCTAGCATCTTTTCACATCAACAGAACGCATAACGGAGCAACTTCATTGAAACGAGGGTTTACTATTCATATTTTACTATTCAATTGGCATTTTAACTTACAATAGCTATATTTAACCGTAGAAAATGCTAAAAGTCTACAAATACATATTCTACAATTGTCAAGGAACATTCTTTAAGCATCAAAACGATTAAAATAACAATCTACGACAAAAACCCAAAAATTAAAGTTTATCTAACAAACTTTCAAATGAGCAAATAAACATGCTTCCCTCACCTTAGACACTCCTAGAATCTAGGAAAACCACGCTGGATGCCTCAGAAACAACCCTGTGCTAGCTCACGCGAAGATTTGAAGTTTGGAAGTTGAAAATCTTTTTTTTTTCTTCTCTTGAAGTTTCGACCAGCTCCTTTCTGTTTTCAGTTTGTTATTTTTATTTTGCAATGTATTATAAGCTTAAATAAGATGACAAGCCTTGGTCAATTGGTCAAGCCTTTGGTCAACTAACTTAAGTTGGTCAATTTAGCTTATTTTATGCATTTTAAAGCTATAACAACCAACACATAATTAACTCTAGTTAACAACAACTAAAATATTAAAATTACTACACTAAATACTAGTTTTCACTATTTGCTGAGGACTAGAAAACACTCTCTAACTATCGCTCTCGAAATGTAATGCACTTTGCGACAACAGAAGAGTTACAATTAAATCTCAAAGAATTTAAGAAAACATAATTTTTAGAATAATAAACAAGAAAATTTCACATTCCGGGCTTGGGTATTACATAGGCAGTTCTACTAGACTGTCCTCCTGTGAATGATTGATGTTTATTATTATTGCTGAGTCTTTGGTATGTGTGTGCCACCTCTCGGGTAGCATTGCGCTGTCGGGTTGATAATGACATGACTGCCAGAGACTGCCTCCAGCTCTCATGACGGAGGTGTCATGAAGGGAGAGGTTATTGGGGTACCTCAGGTGCGTGAGTTTATGGGAGTCATAAGAAGGCTGTTATGATCGTGATGGCGTTTGGAGCTACACCAACTAGTGTATGCTTTATTGAATGGTCATTATAGTTATGTGATGATAGTATTATTGATGTTATTGTGTGTTTACTTGCTCAAAGGATTATTTCCAAGGAGCTTAGTAAACCTTGCTCGAGATCTATCAGATCCTCACTGGGCTTATTTTATATAAGCTCACACTCTATTATTGCATGCATACAAGTGTACTTTCGCAGGATTACGGGTACGTGCCTTCTGAAGTGGAAAATGTGCCTTACGTGGATGAGTCCTATGTTCCGGAGTCTTATCCTTGATGTTGTATTGTCTTACTATCTTGTGTATTAACTTAGTAGACTTTTATATGGTTTGTAGTTCATAATGTATAAGATGTTGAAAAGATAATGAATTAGTTGATGTTGTCTTAGTAGCCATTCTTTTGTTTATGATTAGGTTGCTAGATTGGCTCAATATGTTTTTGTAATGTATATTAAGGTTCATGTATTATGTTGGAACGGAGGCGTATAACAAGGAATGTTTATTGTATAATATGGTTATGACGTATGTTGTTATTTTACTGAGGAGTTGTTTGTTGTATGGTTTATGGAGTTGATGTATGATGTTCTATTGAGGTTGGTTAGAGCCTCGGTGTCCTATTTACTGTCGTTATACTACCGAAATTCCGTTGCATCCTGACTGATTATAGGAGGGGTCGAGTTGGGGCATGACAGGAGAGGCATATGAATATCTTTCCTTTAGACATTTCATATATCATATATATTCTTTATAACCGGGATAAAGGATGCCTATAAATGAATGCTATTTCGCCAGTCATTTGTCAAACCCCTCACATTTAGGAAATGCTTTCAGGAATAGTGCCCCTACATTTCGTTTAATCTTATTCCCAACTACATAGTGCCATCCTACCAGTAGCTCTGTCTCGCTGCCTTCCCTTTTTAGCTATCACGCTTTTTCCCCTAGAAAAAAATATTATCACCTTGGCATTGAATAAAATGTCCCCGAGTCCATGTCGTGATAATAGAGAAAGGACTGGATGTCGTTGTAGAAAGTCTAGCCCGAGGACCCCAAACAAGCTAGGTAACCCGCTAGGGCTCTAATTGTAAACTGGTTATATTTAAAATCGAGATTGGTATTCAGTTTGAAAAAAATAGGTCGAACTAATTTCATATTAGAAAGAAAGAAAAAAGAGCTGGCAAGTTTGGATCGAAATGAAATACTCGAAACCTGGTTAGGAGTATTTTCTTTTTTTTCTTCGATAGAGGCACTGTAAGTGGAATAACAATCATTCAACCATTTGCTCTTATCCTTCCTTCGTTCACTACAAAAAAATTGTTGTTTTGTGACAGTAGCAAAACGTCACATTTTCGTCACAAATAAGCATTTGTGACGAAAATGCAACATAATCTGAGTAGTCGCCTATCAGGGCGTGGCAAAATCATAATTCGTCGCATTTTCGTCACAATGTGACAAATTTGTGACGATATGTAAAGCTGGAATATTTCGTTACAAATTCGTCACATTGTGACAAATCTGCTACGACTGGAAAACGTCAAAAAATCATCCCAAAATTGTGGCAACATAGTTAATGAAATTTCGTGGCAAACTCGTCATAAAAGTTTCATCACAAATACGTGGCTACATGTTTCGTCACAAATTCGTCACAACGTGTTTTCATTGCAAAATTGTGGCAATGGTTTGTCACAAATTCGAGGTAATTTTCAAATCAACCCTTCTAAGGTTGTTTGTACCATCATCTTGTTTGTCCTGCTAAATTACGAAAGAACCTCCATAATTGAATCTCAAGTAATTTCTAAAAACAACACCATAATTGAATCTCAATTAATTTATGCACTAAATTAGCTAAGTATTCATAATAGTCACCATTCAACAAAGTTACCATTCTCAAACATACATTTAAAAAGAAATACCAAATGTACATCTACCGTAACATCATCTAGTTTGTTTGTCCTACTATGATAAGCTCTATAATAGAATTGTAGGAAAAAAGTTTACAACATCCTCTATTGTAGAGGCAAACAAAGAGTGTGAGAACAATCGCATTACCTTCCTCCATTCATCCCATGTATGTAGAGAATACTTCTAAATCCCACTTTACCCTACATAAGGAAAAATTAAAAATTAATATGGTTATATAATAGTAATTTTGTTTGAGAGAGTAAGAGACAAGGTTTATTGAAAAGTAAACTGAATACTACCTCTGTGGTGAAATGAGAGTAAGCAATTGGATCCAAGAACTTATTGAACGTCTTCTTGTAGAATTCGTTATATTGTTCTTTCTTAACTTCCTTTGGATTTCTCTCTTTCTCTGTTTTGAGCCGTATGAATCTCTACATTTTGCTTCATTTTCTCACAAGAAGATCGCTTATACTCCTCAACTTCATTTAGTATTTGATTCTGCATCTCTTTCTCCTTTTTCTCCTCCTCAAGATAAATAGCATTTTGGATGCAGTCACAAATGAAAAGAATATAAGTTTACACGTCGTACACATATTTAACTGTGACCAATAATAGGTTGACTTTATTGAGAAGGGTTAAAATCCATACCCCAAGACCTTCCATTGTGGTACCATAATTCTTGTATAATAAATTACACAACTCAGGGATTTTGCTCTTGTCTATCCCAATCAAGAGTTGATGTATGCAAATGGAAAGAGTCCTTAAGAGTGAGCCTCTGCTGGTATAAGTTCTATAGTGCGCTTTGATCTATGTGATCAATGTCGCATGCTTTGAACATGGTATGGCATGAAATTTTAAGCTTAAGCTCTTATTAAAAGTTTAAGCTTTAATGAATAAAATGAACCCACCTTGGAAGAGAACAGTCATGGGGGTGCCATCTTCAATATTGATACTCCTTGTCAGGCCAGCCATGTTCTTGGCAGGTTAGTTGTGGCTGTATGTATGGATACTTCACAATGAGGGTAGATAATGATTTCCTTATCCACATGGAAAATGACACTATTTAGAATGACAACAATTTAGAAGGCAATGCATTAAAACTTCACTATATCACTCAGAATGTGTGCCATGATCAGGTATTATACATAAAAATGCATTCTTCTATTAAATAGTGTGACGTAGAAGGTAATTAATATGGTGGATACTAGTATAACTATATGGTGACTGAAAGCGTAAGACCCCCTCTCTCTCTCTTATTTGCTTATCTGATTTCCACGTGGATCATGAACAATGCATTTAGCAATAGCAAGATTGTCAAACATCTAGAAAGTGTGCGCGTGCATGTAGGAGCAGTTAGAACAGGTAGGAAGAAAAGGGAATGAAAGACATAAGAAAATAACTTTTTAGGAAAAGATAAAGAAGAAAGTTAACATCTTATTAGCATGTTATTGTTACAATGCATCACCAAGACGATATGATACTGACTTTCTATGCTAGCAAAACCTTTCAAAATAAATGATGTCAAAACATACTTAATCAAACTTTCTTTCGTACCACGTCCTCAAAGCATTGACATATAAGAAATATATAATTCAGTAAATAGATTATCTAGAATGTTAACCTGACTTTTGAAAAGTTTATGGTTTTTGAAGTGGAATGACTCTTGTTTGCTTAGCCAAAAAAAAAAAAAGAAAAAAAAGAAGGGATGGTTGGATGAAGCATGCATTAGTTTGTGATTATAAGCTTCTCCTAAAAGGAAAGTGTAAATTAGAAAATGATCTATAACATCAGACTGCTTAATTTTTTACAAACCTGTATATCAAACCAGACAAGATATTGAACAACAACTGCTTTTGATAAAAAGCAACTGTTGTAGATAATAGTAAAAGTTCAATAGAGATTGAAATTTCGTTTTGACCTATTAATTAACATAATGGATGAATGCTTGTATGAAAAAGTTGCACTAGAAATCAATTGCACTTTCCCTCCTTTTACCCTTTGTTTCAAGTGAGTTCCAAAGACATCAGAGCTAACATAGCTTTTGGCTTTTGCCAATAGAATTGCTTACTTAGTTTTCACCTAAATCAAAAAGGTAAACTCTTCTTTTAACTCTCAGAAAAAGGTACATTTTTCTTTTGTTTTTATGTTTGTTCTCCAGGATCATACATAAAACATCAACACCCTCAGCAATGAAACCAAAGAATCAAACCAAAGAATAATTACATATTAGCATGTGCAGGAAAAGAAGATCATATTGTTGAATACATGTCTAAACACATTATGTTATACATGGTAATTGAGAAACATTTTGATTTTTTATATACTTTAACTACATTTTATCCATTCACCTCAGAGGATACACACCACGACCAATATAGGTCCACATATACACTATACGTGAGTCCAACTTAGTAAAATATGGTTAGCTTAATCAAAATATGGTTATAATCCATCCACAAAATATTGTAAGCACCAACTAAATCCAACTTAGTAAAAATATGTCTAATTTTTGCAATTAAAGGCATACGCATAAATTTACCCACATTAGCAAACTTAAATGGTTCAACCTAAATCTCAAGCTCATCAACAAATAATTTAAATGAAATTTCATTCCAATAAATACAAGCACCACACAAAATCAGAACAAGAGTAGGTTTTTCTGAATAAACAATAGAGGCAAAGCTTTTACCCCATGCACGGGGAGATGTCGGCTTGTTGATTTGTTGTAGATCTTGCTCCAGTAGTGGCGGAATAGGAGGTGGTGATAGGTGGTAGTGCCTAAAGCGTGCTTGACGGTGGCAAAAGAGGCACAAATGTGCAAGTGTTGCAAGTCCCCAACAAGCAGATTTATTTGCAATTAGAAAGACCATTTGCTCTGTCCCATGGGATCCCAACATCCATTAAGTAAATTAATTTGGATGGAATAATGTTACTCAAATAAGATGGATTGACATCATGTTCACTTTTAGTGCCAACAAAATACTGATTTTCTTCTTTTTTATTTAGTGCAAAAGAAGCAGAATAGATGCATCTAATTCTTAACTTCCTTTTTATTCAAATCTCTTTTATAAACACACATGCACGCATCACATAGATCACACAGATGAATCACACAAATGCATCACAGAGAACTTTTCTTGTTGCATCTCATGGAGCATACTACGGCACCGACAAGTGGCTGCTGAGTTTGAAAAAGGCCTTCGCAATGCTTCTTGAGCAAGCTCTCCTCCCTTTTGTTGTTCTGGATCTCAATCATGATGTCTTATCTTTTCCACCACCCTTCTTCCGCGTCCACCACCACTTTGTACTTGCTCCGGCGAACCTCCGTTCTCGCGTTCGGCCTCAGCGACATGATTACTCAACCAAATTAAACCCTAGAAAATCACAAGAAAAATATTAGCCAATCAGTATATATATATATATATATATATATATAGAGATATATATATATATATGTATCTATAGATTAGAGAGAGAAATGAAGAGAGATCTAGGGTTAGGGTTTGTGAATTGAAAGAGAATTAAACGAGAGAGAAAAAACAGATAGGGTGGGGTGATGGGGACTACTGTGGGATTTGGGAGGGTAGTGGTGGCGACGGGTGTTGGGATGGGGGGTGAGGGGTATTTGATTTGTATATATATATATATATATATATATATATATATATATATATATATATATATATACATCATATACATACTTTACTATATATATGTAATCTTTTTTTTTTATTTTAAAATTATGCATTAATAATGTTATAATAAATTCTAAATTAATTTATTTTATTTAAAATATAGAACTTTTGAAGGAGAATTAAAAGCTAAAATTTGTTTTTTATGTTTTTTGTTAATATATTTCATATTATTAATTCTTTTGTTCTAAATCTATAATATATTTATTATTGTTATACATACGTTTGTAAAACCTAATTTTTTTCATATTATTAAATCTTTTATTCTAAACTAATTTATTTATTTATTTATTGTTATTTTAAATATGGAACAATTATTCATTACTAATGTTAAAAAAAAACTACCACAAAGCTATATATATTTTTAATTATACATTAGTAGTGCTATAATAAACTTTAAATTATTTATTTTATATTAATTGTGCTACTTTTGTTACTTTTAAAAATTAAAATTTATTTTATATTAATTTTTTGCAAATATGTTTTATATTATTTAAAAGCTACTATTTATTTTATATTATTAATTTAAAATTAATCAATTTATTTTTTGTTATGGAGATTTTGTTCGATGCCTTTGATCTACTAGTATGTTCCTCGAAAATGGATGCTTGATGCCTTTGATTTAGTAGTATGTTCCTAAAAAATTATACTACTAGGCAAATGGCCATTGGTTATTGCAACATTGCTTTGATAAGTCCTGCATATTTTCTATTTTTTTGAGTGGTAGAAGATTTATTTTCTATTTTCTCTTGAAAGAATTTGAGAAAGGAACAAAACTTCTAAATTCAAAATGTAGGGATACGAGCTATACAAACTAGAGATAATAATATAATATTATGGTATTACAAGGAATAATCACCATGTTACAAATTCGAGAACATCACAGTATCGTAGCAATTTTACCTACTATTGCTTTTTCGTGGCAAAATTGTCGCAGATTGTGACAAGTTTGCGTCTATTTTTAGTTTTGTCACAGTATCATAGCAATTTTACCACGATTTTGCAACAATTTGTGTTAACTATTGCCTCTCGTGGCAAAATTGTTGCATATTATGACAAATTTACATCAAATTTTAGTGTCGTCACAGTCTCGTAGCATTCTTACCACGATTGGGCGACGATTCGTGTTAACTATTGCTTGTAGTGGCAAAATTGTTGCATCTTGTGACAAATTTGTGACGATTTTTAGTTTTCGTCACAAATTCGTCATGGATTCCATATAATTTGAGATTCAAAATAATTCGTCGCAATTTCATCCTATTTTTGCGAGGATTTTATTTTCGTGGCAAAATTTCGTCACAAAACAACTTATTTTTTGTAGTGGTTGTAGATGGCAGAGCTATCGCACTGCGTTCCGTTGATTGATGGGAGTATTGAAAAACCAACACAAAAGACAGTATAGAAGCTCAGTTGCGAGAGTGGATCATATCTCGTATTTACCAGCCAACAAATGGGAGAGTCATTTGTATAAGGAGAAAACAGAGGCGCAGAGTTATTATAACCAAAAAGGTCTTATCACGAGCTGGAGTCGAACCAGCACCTTTGGGATCAAAATACAGGCCCGGCGAACTACCTTTCGTTCTAATCGCGAGAAAAGTTATGTTAGGTTCTTAGTAGCAGTCAGCAACCTTATCTTCCTAGGAAAATCAAAATCAATCCAATTTGTAAAAAAAGTCACCCGGTTTATAAAGGAGGAGGTTATGCCTCTCGATAGCCTTTTTAAGGCAACGAAAGGGTCTACTGTTCTTGAAGTCTCCCTTCATTTTTTATAGGAATTATTCAAGAACTGCCTCCTTGACAGGTTTGCCCCTTCTGGTAAAGAGCACGAATTCGTGGATTTTCTCCCGATATTTATTTATATCTCTAGGGAGATATCCTTCCATGCGAAGTCCTTTTTTGAGTTCTATCTCGACATCCACATGGGTTTGAACTTCGTGCTCAAAGCGAAGAGTATCGGGGACAGTTTGATTTCGAAAATCCAATCTGTCTGCGAGCTTCGCCTAGAGCTGTAAACGGCGCTCCTTCTCCTCCAGCAGAGGCTGGTCTAGCTCATTCCAAAGGAGGTCTTGGGGAATTTCCGGAGCCCTATGTGGTTGTTGGAAGGGTACCGAAGATGATGCCTCCCCCGAAGTCCCACGGGGCAACATTTCAGTCTCCGTTTGGACCATATGAAAAAGAATCCAAAGGAAACTCCCAAACACCCACGATGAGCTATATAAGCCCGAAAAAGCCCAGAAGAGCAGCCTTCGTATAGCTTGGCATTTCCAGCGCTAGATTAGGATTTGCCAAGTGGTGAATTAGGCATGGGTATCAACGTCTAGGCCCATAGTAAACATATGATAAGCCCAAACAAGAAATCCAAGAACACCTATACTGATCATGGCATAAACAATGCCTAGATACCCGAAGATCGATTTTCCCAAAAGTTGAAATGATATGACGAGCCCCATTAAACAGATGATAGGACCGGGCTAAGGGCGTTAGTGTCGCTCCTATTAGCATTAGTTTTGATGAAGAAAAGAAGCATTTGAAGAAAGGATGATAGGTGAAGCAAATCAAACCCATTTTCAGATAAAGAAGATAAAAAAATAAAACTATAGTGACAAGCAAAACTCCGGAAATTCTATTGAAAATGGAAAAGGTCGAACTATTGGAAGCTACTTTTCCTATAAATATTGGTTCTATCTTAAGAAGCGATCGAAATAACTGTTGCATGTTCAATAGTTAAATAGAAGCTTCTACCACCACAACCTTAGCGGTTATGATGACAACCTCTCCTAATGATCTATTCGACCATCGGCCCTCTTAAGGTGGAGAGTGAGGCTTCCGCATCACCCCATGCGGAGCCATACAAGAGTATGACCAACGCTTCTTAAAGATAGCCCCAATCCGCATTTGAAAGCCTGGGATCCTGTCCATTGGATGACTTTAGTAAAGGGAGAATGACAACTGGGCCACGCAGCGGTAGAACCTGGTGAACCGGGCGTACATTTCTTTTATTCTCTTATGATATTTCTACTCAACTTTAAAAGGCTTGAAAAGAAGCCTTAAGCCGATAAGAGCTTTTGATCATGTTTGACAATTTCTAAAGAAGAACTGAGAGTGATTGACCTCATGGCACACATACTATATGTTCATGCCAAAAAAGGCGAGATTTTCTATTCTTAATTAAAGAAGCGAAGAGCTTAGTGGTTGAAGTAGTGGAGAGCTAGAATGACTCAATTTTCCTACTTTATTATGCCGATTCTTCTAGCGGCTCAATTGTATGAGATCAATCCTTTCGGTTGAATGTCCTATGTTATGGCCTGACCCTCTTCACACAAATGAATCCTTTCAAATTTGCTCCATTCGAATGCCCCATACAATACGCATCCTCACTCACAAACTGTAATCCAAGCTGCAGTTCGGGTTAGAGATAGAAAGACGGTTATTGGGGCAAAGAGCTCTACGGACCGTTCATGGACAAAGCTTTGCGGGATGCCACTGGAAAATTGGAAATACTATGTGTTAAGCATATAACTATCCTTAGTTCTTAGTCTGGATCCAACACGTAATCTACTCGAGGAGAAATGGCCCATTTGGAACTATTATTCTATCAAATAACCCTTTTTAAATTGTCGATTTCGGCCGAGCTCTAGAAAGATTGATTCCAAAACCACAACTGTACACCACCAAAAGAAAAGGCTATTTTTTTGCATATTTACAAGTTTCCCCCAGGAACCTACAAAGTATAAAGAGGTGGAAACTAGATCCTCCTAGATCCTCGAAGCCTTTTTTTTTCTTTTTTCTTCTACCCACAATACAAGATTGTAACTTACCTTTGACATTCTGCACCTGTGATCCTACTCACCAACCTTCTTTATGGAGGGGGCCAACTGATCTCACGACGATGAGTTATCCACATACTTCAAAACGAGAGCAACTAAATAAAGCTCAATTACAATTCATTTTGATCAATTAGCACTCAGGTATAGGATTTCCAATGAAAAGGTAGCCCTGCCTGCTTTTTTACCCTTGTACACACAAATCTAGCTTATAGCAAGCAGCACTGCCAAATTTGAAAACAACTTAGTACATAGATTTGAAAACAACTTAGCGAGGGAAGTCCCATATCTTGTCTTAGCCTCGCCTCACCTATTTCCCTCAAAATGAAATTAGAATGAGATAAAATTTCTTAGCTAGATCTGGGCTACCATGTTCCCTCACACAAAAAATATAATACCTAGACCTGCTGTCTATACTCGCAAAGTAGGATCAAGCTTAGTCTACTAGAGACAGAGGAGAGCAAAAACAAAGTCAAAGGAGTAATCTATTTTTTAGCATTTTAAGGCTGGTTGACAACATCCAATGTCTCCCACGAGGGTGAAGAAATTCATATTTTTTTTATAGGCGGGGGTATAGCCATTTTTAAACACATTTGAGTTGGTGCTCACTTGTAGGACGATTCCCCGCTCTGAAGTAAAGTATTTTTGGAATTCCTTCAAAAGATGTTGGGATTAGAGTTTCAATTGTATATGCTCTGGTAAAATCGTTACCAATTGATATACTACCTGAGACAGGGCATGCTTTCCCTTCTACATATCGAGACAAAGAAACAACTTCCGCAAGGCACGAAAAGCTTTCTTTTTTGGGGGTCAATAGAGACATTCATACATATTTTATGGGAACCACAAGAAAAGCCGAAATCGCTGATCTAGCAAGGGCAGGTGACACCTATATTGAGATTATAGAGTGGATCAAACTAAGGATGATACAGATGGGCCTCGCCCCAGGATACACAATCGCGCTCAACATTCTATATCAATGTGTGTCGATTTCTTGCTAATGAAAAGTGGCTTAGATCGATTGTTTGGAGTATCCAATGATTAGCTTAGCCCGCCGATAAGCCCACATAGGAAGTAAGAAAATAATAGTACCAAAAGGACTCATTCATTCACAATCAGACATTTTGACACTAGCCAAAGCATACTACAACAGCAATGGGAAATTCCAATAGTAGCTAGTATAGAACTGGAAAAGGCAGTTTCATTCTCAAATACTTTTCTTATATATTTCTCAGTAAATCAATCTAAAGCGAAATTCTAAACCTCGAAATTATTATATCAAAGAGCTTTGAATCTGACTTAAGAACAGTAGCAATGACTAGAAGGGAGGTTTTATGAGAAAGCAAGAACGAGGCATGAATTAAGGCCTTCCCGGTTGGCCTATCTTGTCTTTTGGGTAATCACCGGTGACTGCTGATGCCACGACAGGATCGCAATGAGCTAGTGCTCTATAAACTAATTCATTAGCAAATGATTACGCACTATACTCCTAGCAGCATATTGGTCAGGTCGTCCTCCTAAGCCTAATTCCTAAAAGAATGGAATGGTTCAAAGGCTATCTCCGAGTGAGAAAGTGAATCAAAAAATTGGGTATTCCTACTATTTCTAGATTTGAATAAGAGGCCTATCACCGATAAGTAAAAGCTTGCTATAAAAAGGAAGTAAATTTGGCTAGCTTGCTCAAAATAAAAAATGAGTCCATCTTTAGTGGCCAAGCCAAGAAGAATAGAATCATCGCCCGCAGGGACGAGTGAGAGCTCAAAGTGTAGTGGATTTCTTCATGTTACCATTGGAATCCCCAAAGCAAAGGAAAAGATCGGATCGTATACGTACGGTTTGAATGCTGGATAGCCGGATCAATCATATTATCTAAAATCAGAAGGAAGGGTTAGACGCACTAAACCGTCCGCTGCTACTAGTATTAGACCGTTCGTGCCAAGGAAAGAAGTCCCAACGGATTCTTCCTTTACCCCGAGAAGGGATTCGTGTATTGATTGCTTGCCTTACTAGCTCTATTGTTATGGGCATGTCTCACTAGCACCTTCAGTCCCTTCCTTATAGACTTGTTGTCCAATCTTTTCTACAATCCTTTCTATCTTCTAGGCATCAATCCCAGCTCAGACTTCTTTGATGTACCTTGCATTGCTTCAAGGCGGTTTCAGGAATAAAGAGAACCTGATGAAAAGTTATATCTTAGTAGTAGGGGAGGAGATCAACATAGAGGAACTCGCGGCAGATTTGGGGTGCAAGGTGGGCTGCCTCCCATCCTCCTATCTTGGTTTCCCGTTGGGCGCTAAATAACAGTCAAAGGCGATATGGGATCTGGTGGTGGAACGTTTTGAGAGGAGACTTGCCATTTTCTGTCGGAATAGTTTAAAGTATATTTATCCAAAGGTGGGAAACTAATCCTTTTATCCACAGCAGAGGTTTTTTTCTTTCATTTGTGAGCCTTCCTACATATTTTATCTTATTATTTACCATTCTATCCTCGGTGGCTACGAGGATTAAAAAGATAAAGAGAGACTTCCTTTGGGAAGGTAGAACAGAGGAGGGAGGTCTGGGTTTTCGGCCTGTAAAGCTCATGAATCAAGCACTTTTAGGCAAGTGGTTATAGATATTTTGAGAGGAGAGGGATAGCTCGAGTCTTCGAATCCATCAGATAGAAGTTTCGCACCTTTATACTTCTCTACCCCATCTTACTAATAATAATGAAGGGCTTATCGGTCAACTTAGACTTAGAATATCTTTGAAGGAAGCGAAGAAAGCTATAGGGCACTCTTGCATATGCAGAGGACATGCCAACAGCCAGATGCTCGCTAAAAAGATCATTTGAAAAGAATATGACGGATCAAGATTCTAATAAATTCGTCAGGGGATGCATAATGTGTCAAATTCACGCCAATCTAATTCATGTGCCGTCATCATCACTCCATCCTATGTTGTCTCTGATAGCTATAGCTTTAAGAGATAGGTTATGGGAGAATAAGAATCTTCATTGACTGGAAAATAGGGCCTTAAGATCTTTAAGTAAAACTAAAGACAATGAAATCAAATGTCACTTCCTAGGCATATACAAATCAAGAAAAAAACAATGGACAGAAAGGGCCATCATACAACTTAATAATAATACATGATATTACACTCCCCCTCAAACTCGAACAAATGAAAGGTCAAGAAGTGAGAGTTTGCCCACCAAGAATTCATGCCAAGCATGAGTGTGAGACTTGGTGAACAAATCTGCAATCTGAAGGCCTTATTCATTTAAGGAGAAATAAAGGGTTGTCTTTTAATTCAAGCACTTCTCGCCAGTGAAGCGCCCTTTTTTATTATATATATAAGGGTAAAGCCACTTCGTTTATTATTGGTATGCTCATTAATGACATGGTTTGTTGCAATCTGAATAGCGCCATTATTGTCACAATGAAGAGGTGTTGCAGCGGTGAGATGAACCCCATGATCAAATAGAAGCCTTCGTAACCAAACCACTTCACTAGTGGCTGTAGACATAGCCCAGTATTCTGCCTCTGCACTGAATTTTGACCATATTAAGTATTGCAAAATAAAGGTCTTGCTTTTTGCTCTTCCAGGAAATAAGAGAATTTCAAAGGAAGACACAAAGTCCTATGGTAGAGCCACAATCAATAGGGCATTAAGAAGCACAATGAAGTGAATGTTGTGGTCCCTACACTTGTGGAATTGAAAGGTGCCCTCGGCAACAACAGCAACCGCAGCAGCAGAGGAACGACAATTAGAGGCAGAAAGAGAAGTAGGTGCCATACAATTATTCAGGCCAAGGAGAGCGCCCTTAATGAGAATTCACCCTACTTGCATTATGGTTAAGCAAAATTCTGCCTAAATTGTTGGAGCATAGACTAGTTAGACCCTTCCCTGTCAATCATCGTCTGCTTGACCTGGCCCCCTCTCATGCAGCATATGAGCGGATCTTCACTAAAATCCAGCTCTATTGGCGGATGGATAGGGCCCCTCACTCTGCCATGAGAAAAAGGAAAGCCGCACTATCTCCTTGCAAGTTTTCCTATCGCCCTTCGGTGGTATAGTAGGATGGATAGCAAAGTCGCCTTCGACCCTTCGCTTACCAAACCCCTCTTCGAGCCTCTACTGAATTTCACTCGCCCTGGTCCTTAGTAGCATTGACAAAGTCAACGACACAAGCAAGGAGTTTACAAAGGCTCGAAGACCTATTGTTGATAGAGAGTTTACCGCCCTGCCCTACCCTTTATAGTCACAATTGTTGTCATGGAAAAAAAGTTTGTTTTCTGTCAAAAAAGCATGCTCAACACAGCCTATAGCATAAAGGCATTCAAGCCGTGTCTAAACTAAATTAAGGGCAAGGGCCCGTATTCTCTCTTTTGTGGATACGCTATCCCTTCCGGCTATGGTATAGGGGAAAGGAAGTGAAATCTACCCATTGATTTAATATTAGATGAGCGGTCGTACTATGATCATTTGTGAGACATGGGCCCACGTGCTACACACAAGAATGAATTGTTATGCGATCGTTACATCATGTACATGTATTTGGTCTGCAATTTTTTTGACGTTCCTGCTCGTGCCCGGAGAGAGAATATGTGAGGCCTGACCGCAAATAACGTGTTTAACCTCAATTTACGTGCCTTAGACCCAAAATTATAAGACCGAACTTGGATTACGTGCCCTATCTTGGTTTTCGTGCATGCTTTGTCATATGTGCCTTGACCTAGAATTGTGTGCCCTAATCCTCGACTTACGTACGATACCTAGATATAAGTGCTCTGACCTCGATATATGTGTGTTATCTCAATTTGTGTGCACTAACTTTGAATTGCATGTCTTAACCTAGATATAAGAGTCATACCTTGATTTACATGCATTGCATCGAAATACGGGTCTTGTATTGGTCTATGTGCATTCACCTAGGATTTTGTGCATTTATATTAGAATCTCTACATTTACCTAGAAGTATATGCCTTACCTCGTAGTGCATGTCCCAAACGTAGGAGTGTGTGCCTACACACTAATCAAGTAAGATTCCTGCACAAAGCACTAGACAATAAAATAATCCTACACAATCCACTAACCATTATTATATTCCTAATTCAAATCCTACAAACTCCACTAACAATAAAATAACATTAAGTTATTCCTACATTTCCCACTCTCTATTATTCTATTCATAATTCAAACTCATCCTCAAACATTACTATATTATATTCTACCTAGAATCCCTAAATACCCAACATTCTCTTACACACAATTATAATTTAAACACACACAAAACACAAAAACACTCAAATATTCCTCACTAAACACTACAAGCATAAAACTAATCCTGCACTCTACCCAAGCACTCACTTTCTTGGCCCTCTCAACCCACATGCTAACAAAATTCAAATTATATCCTAGATGACACAAAAATTCAGATTCATAGCACTTCAAGGCCGACACATACTTGGAAACATTCTAACAACACTTCAAACTCTCATTTTTCTCTCAACCCTCTCTCCCTCTCTCACCATTTTTTGCCATAGCTCTCTCTTGAGCTTCCAAGGCTCAAGCTTACTCCCTAGAATACTCAAAGTCTCGGCCATAGCAAGCAAGCCAAGCATGAACACTCAAATCCCTTAAAAAGCTCACTATTTCGGCCTAAGGCAAGTTTCATGGTTCATCTTCTTCCTCTTTTGGTTTTGAGCAAATGCACACCTTCTACACTTGCTAACTAGGCTAGAATTTAAGGAAAAACAAGCCACCATTCGACCAAACTAGGAGTAGGAAGGTTTTGGCACCTCCAAGGCTCATAAACAAGGATTTCGTGCATTTTTGCTAAGTCTTCAAAGAGGTGAGGGTTAAATCTTTTCAAATGCTTTCAAAACTCACATGCATGCTCTTATATGGCTGTATTTACTCTTGAAGTCCATGTACATGTGTTTATATGAGCATATCTTGTAACGACCCCAACCCGGCCCTTCTCAAGACTAGGTCAAAGTCTGTGTTTATCGTCATTGCGAGTTCATAACTTTCTTTAAGAAAAACAGTAAATAAAGAATTACTTAATAACAAGCCTTTATATAATAATCTAAGTACAAAAGGGTGTTACAACATCTAAGATCTCATAACTACCCATCTATCATACAAACTCAGGTTTCAACATAGCTACCCTTCTTCCCGAAATTAATACAACAAATTCTAACTTTTACAACTTGGATCCAACTATGATAGCATGAGGCTTCGAGCAAGTAAACATTCAAAATCAATTTCCATTTCAAGCTAAGCTGCGCCTGCACTAGAGGGAGAAAATAGGGTGAGCTCTGGGAAACTCAGTGAGGATGAAATAGATGAGTTTTAAAAACATTTCTGGTCGGTCTCTTTTGCAAATCATGATGCTATTCACGTATGGTAGTACAACAAATTATTCACATAAAATACATATAACAAGTAGAAATTACTATTCAAGTCACATATCGAGTAACGGTAATAATTTTTAAATAGATAATCAATTTATATTGCAATAATAATCACATTTAGTGGCATATACCCACATCACATATCAGCCTACTCTCCGAGGGTGGAATGCCAAGCGAGAGTAGGACACTACTCTCCGAGGGTGATACCAAGCGAGGGAGGGAATAGGTCCATGATAGACACGGGAGCACCGGCAAGCCCTACGCTGCCCGGCGTTCGTGCAAGCTATCGGGCCTGAGGTTGTAACCCCTAATAACACACAAGCATGCACAAGTATTCACGTAACACACAACCGATAATTATTTGTATAATTTGTGATCACGTACGTTGATAAACATGTTGGTGGAGAACAACAAAAGAGGTTGTCTCCGAACAAGTATCGTTAAATATTGACACAAGTAGACGTCAAAATATAGTTTATATCTAATTGCTGTTACTCAAACATTTAATAAACACTATCTCTATTGATAACATAATAGATAAGAATAAATAATTTATACATATATGTCATGATCTGGGTAACTTCTAGTGTAGAGCTTAGCTTAGATAAGTCAGTTGAAATCTCATTTAAACAAGTGTTGCAATCCAGGTAAATTCAAGTATAGAAAAGATCACGTTCTTCGAGCATACACCAATCTTAGCTGATTAGGTTAACTGAAACCCCAATTAGCTTAATGTAGTTTACTATCAGAAAAAGTCGACATTTAGGTTAATAAAGTTTATAATAGCAATTTATTTAGGCGTATAAGAAGTTAAGTCTAGAAAGTCAAATTAAGAAATTCAAGTAAGCTCAATTAATCCTAGGAATTTTAAGATAACCTCCTTTTCTTTTACATGTAAAATAATAGTTTAGCTTATGACAATGCTTTAATTCAAACTATTTATTTTTTTTAATTAACAATTTATATCAACTAAATACTACATCCAATAGTCCTTAGAAATTTCCTATGTAAATGGCTTTTAGGTACGTAATAATTATTTAGGGTAATTAACTAATTCCTAGTATTTTCACCAAACTACTAATCTGACTATGCTTACCACCTAATATTAAGCTTCTAATTCAACTAATGGAATTTTATTATCACCACCTACGTAGAATTCATTTTTAAATAAACCCTATCTAAATATGAATCAAGTGTCTATTGTATTGCTGTACACTTACACACATACGTAAAGCTTTTCTCATGCAAAGTTCACACTGGATAGTCCTTATTCATTTAATAACACAATTCTCGTGCATTTTTAACAGAATATTCCTCTCATGCAGATACTTAGGCATTGATATAGACTTTATAAACTCAATTTTCTACTTTAGCTTAGACTCCCAAATAAACAACTAAGCTTCTAATAACATGCAGACTCCACAATGCTACAGAATTTCCTACACTTCACGCAATCAACTCGAGTAATTCCTATCTTTTCATAATCAGTAAATAAATTGTACGTAAGAATGTAGTTTTAATGAAATCTCCTCACCTATATAATCGCGGAAGCTAAAATCGTGAAAGCCAAAGCTTGTTGATACTCAATATGTGTCAAACGGTCTTGTGTGCTTCCATCGCTTAAGATTTTCCTTTGTTTTTTTTCTTTCCATTTTGTGTTGTACCACCGAACCAAAAATTCTATTGCTCAAGTCTTTGTCCAGTTGTCTGTACTACCTAACTATAAAATTAAAGCTAGTTAATTATAAACACTAAGGCGGGCGGTGGTGAAGATGATAAGCAGATGATGATGAGATGTTGATAACGGTGAAGCTTGGCAGCCCTTTTATAGTGTGAAAGTGGTGGCGGCAATGGTAATAATGTACAAGGTAGTAGTCATTAGCCTATAGTTCCTAATGCACATGCAAGGTGACACATCAAACAGCTATGAGTTAATCATCATTTTAGCTTGCTGACTCGACGGACACGAACCTTGCGTATCGATAGGGAAGAAGGTGGCAGCAGAGAACAAGTTTAGACCATGACTAATATAAGCTAGGTATAATAGGTGGTACACTTGGCCTGGAGTTGGTGGTTCGCGAGTGGTGAAGCCATTTAAGCAACGATTGGATAAGTGTGGTGGGGATAAAATAATAAGCAGAAGGTGTTGGATGTTCATTTGATGGTGATGCTGTGCTGGTATAATGTAGAAAGTGGCGGTGGCAGCTTCTAAGGTTGATTATTTGGTAGGCGTGCTGACTAAGAAGAGACTGGTGAGGTGCCGATAGAATGGTACTTCTAGCATTGAATCAGCAAGGCTAGTACGAAGATATGATTGTTTATTTTAGCTAGTAGAGTTGAGTTTTAACTGGAGTATAGTAGTGGTGGAGGTTGACGTGGCAGACTTGTTAAATGAGTTAAGCTTGGAGTGATGCCACGTTAGCCAAATATTTGATGATGAAGAGAATTTCAGCAAGGTTAGAGAGATAAGTGGCTGTCTTCGTGTGAAGGAAATGGTAAGCAAGCATAGCTACTTGACACTGGAATCATAGTGCGATTCTTAGACCTATTGCGTGGTCTATAGTAGAAGCTTGCTATCAGCATGGCTCCAAGTGGCTGCACTTAAGTATCTAAATTTTTTTTTAACTATACATTCTTTACAAATAATATTTGAACACGTCTTTGTTAACTTGTCATTACCATTAAATAATTAAATATTCATCTTATTACTAAAACCTATAAGAAACATTAAACTATTTCATTATATATGTATATATATACTTCTTTATTGTTCGTAACTAATGAGCACATACATACAATCATGTTTACTGTGGCATTGCAATTATTAATTATATATCTTCATCAATCTACCGTTTATTCTTTAATAATTTTTCAATTTATACTACTTACTCTTTTCACTCTTAATCATCTAATATTTATCTGTTTACTATATTACTACTACTTATAAACTTTATCATGCATATTTTTTTACATCCACACGTATTTTGAAGCCAACCAAATTATGATTATCAATCATTATCATTCCACACTACATTGTCCTAATTGTAACCAAATTGTCTTTTTTACATTATACTCCTCTAGATTTTTATATACTTAATATATATTTTTTATTAATTTAGCATACTATTTATTTAAAATTGTTTCATTATCACATTCCCACTTTTGTTCACCTCATTATGTTCACGTCTTAATTAGATTTCATACCTTAATTGATTCACTCACAACACAAGTATCTAATAGCTTATTCCTATAGTCTTTATGTCTACTCCACTTCTTTCACAGTATTTACCTACTGTTCCTATGTTGACTAAATAAAACAAAAGTTACTAATGTAAACTATGTTAACTAATATAAGATTATGTCACAGTGCTAATACATAACTAAGTTCGATCAACTATAAATAATTAATCGGGTTTGCTTTATAAATTTAAAATGTTAGACTAATACATTCTAAGTTTGAATCAACAATCTTTCTAATTCCACAACCACCCGGGTATGCTACGAACATAAAATTCACTGAACGAATAAACGAAATAAAGTAGTTTAGTCAAATATAAAAATAGATAAAATGAATAGAATAAAAGGAAATCAATTCCGGGCTCGAGCTTCCCGCTCAAATAGTGACACAAATTAATTCAAAGCCAATTTGAATAAAATTTAAATAAGTAAAATAATAAAATATATGTCCCGAGCAAATCAATTAATTATAAATTAACTAAAAGAAAATATATATTGATGCACGTTTCCCAAAAATAATATAAAGTTTTAAAACAATAAATGTAAATGAAATATAAATGTAGACAAATAATCACAAAGGCACATTTTCCAAAAATAACGAAAGAAACAAATATAATTAAATACTTCTAAATATATGGTCAGGCTTGGGTATTACATCCTCCTCCCCTTATAAAAATTGCGTCCTCGCAATTTACTTCTCCAGTACCTCCAGTCCACTGCGCGAGATTGAATACCGGATGCCAAGTAAGAATTCCAAACATGAGCCTCGAATAGGAATACCCGGATGAGAATAGCAAGGAACACCGTACAAGAATGCTGTGTGAGAATAAGAAATCCCAGAAAGAATACCAAGAGAAATATGAGCTAAGAATTTCTGAATGCCAAATAAAGGCAATCTTGATGCCAAATAAAGGCTATGAATACCAAATAAAGGCTCAACTTAAAAAAAATCCCATCCAGAATGCCAGATAAGATTACCAAATAGAAGTCCAGAGAAAATACCAGTTAAGAATTCCAAGAATTCCGAGTGAAGATATTGAAGAGAATACCAGTGGTCGATGTCAAGCCCGAGCATTAAATATAGTCTACGGATCAACGGTTCCCTTGTTTGCTAACACGCATATGAGGAGATCCGCTACTAGCTGATTCTTTCAGGGAAGGGGATTAATTACCATTTTACAGGTAATGCATGTATACAATTAATAACTTCAACACAATTAAACATGCAAGTTATAGAAAATAGATTCACACTTAGCAAATAAGCACATTGAGCACATATGATTATGCCAAACACATATCTTTAAAAGATGTCTACCCACTGTCCGAAGATCCTATCCCGGCTTATGAGCTATCTAAGCTCTGATACCACCTGTAACGACCCCAACCCGGCCCTTCTCAAGACTAGGTCAAAGTCTGTGTTTATCGTCATTGCGAGTTCATAACTTTCTTTAAGAAAAACAGTAAATAAAGAATTACTTAATAACAAGCCTTTATATAATAATCTAAGTACAAAAGGGTGTTACAACATCTAAGATCTCATAACTACCCATCTATCATACAAACTCAGGTTTCAACATAGCTACCCTTCTTCCCGAAATTAATACAACAAATTCTAACTTTTACAACTTGGATCCAACTATGATAGCATGAGGCTTCGAGCAAGTAAACATTCAAAATCAATTTCCATTTCAAGCTAAGCTGCGCCTGCACTAGAGGGAGAAAATAGGGTGAGCTCTGGGAAACTCAGTGAGGATGAAATAGATGAGTTTTAAAAACATTTCTGGTCGGTCTCTTTTGCAAATCATGATGCTATTCACGTATGGTAGTACAACAAATTATTCACATAAAATACATATAACAAGTAGAAATTACTATTCAAGTCACATATCGAGTAACGGTAATAATTTTTAAATAGATAATCAATTTATATTGCAATAATAATCACATTTAGTGGCATATACCCACATCACATATCAGCCTACTCTCCGAGGGTGGAATGCCAAGCGAGAGTAGGACACTACTCTCCGAGGGTGATACCAAGCGAGAGAGGGAATAGGTCCATGATAGACACGGGAGCACCGGCAAGCCCTACGCTGCCCGGCGTTCGTGCAAGCTATCGAGCCTGAGGTTGTAACCCCTAATAACACACAAGCATGCACAAGTATTCACGTAACACACAACCGATAATTATTTGTATAATTTGTGATCACGTACGTTGATAAACATGTTGGTGGAGAACAACAAAAGAGGTTGTCTCCGAACAAGTATCGTTAAATATTGACACAAGTAGACGTCAAAATATAGTTTATATCTAATTGCTGTTACTCAAACATTTAATAAACACTATCTCTATTGATAACATAATAGATAAGAATAAATAATTTATACATATATGTCATGATCTGGGTAACTTCTAGTGTAGAGCTTAGCTTAGATAAGTCAGTTGAAATCTCATTTAAACAAGTGTTGCAATCCAGGTAAATTCAAGTATAGAAAAGATCACGTTCTTCGAGCATACACCAATCTTAGCTGATTAGGTTAACTGAAACCCCAATTAGCTTAATGTAGTTTACTATCAGAAAAAGTCGACATTTAGGTTAATAAAGTTTATAATAGCAATTTATTTAGGCGTATAAGAAGTTAAGTCTAGAAAGTCAAATTAAGAAATTCAAGTAAGCTCAATTAATCCTAGGAATTTTAAGATAACCTCCTTTTCTTTTACATGTAAAATAATAGTTTAGCTTATGACAATGCTTTAATTCAAACTATTTATTTTTTTTAATTAACAATTTATATCAAATAAATACTACATCCAATAGTCCTTAGAAATTTCCTATGTAAATGGCTTTTAGGTACGTAATAATTATTTAGGGTAATTAACTAATTCCTAGTATTTCACCAAACTACTAATCTGACTATGCTTACCACCTAATATTAAGCTTCTAATTCAACTAATGGAATTTTATTATCACCACCTACGTAGAATTCATTTTTAAATAAACCCTATCTAAATATGAATCAAGTGTCTATTGTATTGCTGTACACTTACACACATACGTAAAGCTTTTCTCATGCAAAGTTCACACTGGATAGTCCTTATTCATTTAATAACACAATTCTCGTGCATTTTTAACAGAATATTCCTCTCATGCAGATACTTAGGCATTGATATAGACTTTATAAACTCAATTTTCTACTTTAGCTTAGACTCCCAAATAAACAACTAAGCTTCTAATAACATGCAGACTCCACAATGCTACAGAATTTCCTACACTTCACGCAATCAACTCGAGTAATTCCTATCTTTTCATAATCAGTAAATAAATTGTACGTAAGAATGTAGTTTTAATGAAATCTCCTCACCTATATAATCGCGGAAGCTAAAATCGTGAAAGCCAAAGCTTGTTGATACTCAATATGTGTCAAACGGTCTTGTGTGCTTCCATCGCTTAAGATTTTCCTTTGTTTTTTTTCTTTCCATTTTGTGTTGTACCACCGAACCAAAAATTCTATTGCTCAAGTCTTTGTCCAGTTGTCTGTACTACCTAACTATAAAATTAAAGCTAGTTAATTATAAACACTAAGGCGGGCGGTGGTGAAGATGATAAGCAGATGATGATGAGATGTTGATAACGGTGAAGCTTGGCAGCCCTTTTATAGTGTGAAAGTGGTGGCGGCAATGGTAATAATGTACAAGGTAGTAGTCATTAGCCTATAGTTCCTAATGCACATGCAAGGTGACACATCAAACAGCTATGAGTTAATCATCATTTTAGCTTGCTGACTCGACGGACACGAACCTTGCGTATCGATAGGGAAGAAGGTGGCAGCAGAGAACAAGTTTAGACCATGACTAATATAAGCTAGGTATAATAGGTGGTACACTTGGCCTGGAGTTGGTGGTTCGCGAGTGGTGAAGCCATTTAAGCAACGATTGGATAAGTGTGGTGGGGATAAAATAATAAGCAGAAGGTGTTGGATGTTCATTTGATGGTGATGCTGTGCTGGTATAATGTAGAAAGTGGCGGTGGCAGCTTCTAAGGTTGATTATTTGGTAGGCGTGCTGACTAAGAAGAGACTGGTGAGGTGCCGATAGAATGGTACTTCTAGCATTGAATCAGCAAGGCTAGTACGAAGATATGATTGTTTATTTTAGCTAGTAGAGTTGAGTTTTAACTGGAGTATAGTAGTGGTGGAGGTTGACGTGGCAGACTTGTTAAATGAGTTAAGCTTGGAGTGATGCCACGTTAGCCAAATATTTGATGATGAAGAGAATTTCAGCAAGGTTAGAGAGATAAGTGGCTGTCTTCGTGTGAAGGAAATGGTAAGCAAGCATAGCTACTTGACACTGGAATCATAGTGCGATTCTTAGACCTATTGCGTGGTCTATAGTAGAAGCTTGCTATCAGCATGGCTCCAAGTGGCTGCACTTAAGTATCTAAATTTTTTTTTAACTATACATTCTTTACAAATAATATTTGAACACGTCTTTGTTAACTTGTCATTACCATTAAATAATTAAATATTCATCTTATTACTAAAACCTATAAGAAACATTAAACTATTTCATTATATATGTATATATATACTTCTTTATTGTTCGTAACTAATGAGCACATACATACAATCATGTTTACTGTGGCATTGCAATTATTAATTATATATCTTCATCAATCTACCGTTTATTCTTTAATAATTTTTCAATTTATACTACTTACTCTTTTCACTCTTAATCATCTAATATTTATCTGTTTACTATATTACTACTACTTATAAACTTTATCATGCATATTTTTTTACATCCACACGTATTTTGAAGCCAACCAAATTATGATTATCAATCATTATCATTCCACACTACATTGTCCTAATTGTAACCAAATTGTCTTTTTAACATTATACTCCTCTAGATTTTTATATACTTAATATATTTTTTTTATTAATTTAGCATACTATTTATTTAAAATTGTTTCATTATCACATTCCCACTTTTGTTCACCTCATTATGTTCACGTCTTAATTAGATTTCATACCTTAATTGATTCACTCACAACACAAGTATCTAATAGCTTATTCCTATAGTCTTTATGTCTACTCCACTTCTTTCACAGTATTTACCTACTGTTCCTATGTTGACTAAATAAAACAAAAGTTACTAATGTAAACTATGTTAACTAATATAAGATTATGTCACAGTGCTAATACATAACTAAGTTCGATCAACTATAAATAATTAATCGGGTTTGCTTTATAAATTTAAAATGTTAGACTAATACATTCTAAGTTTGAATCAACAATCTTTCTAATTCCACAACCACCCGGGTATGCTACGAACATAAAATTCACCGAACGAATAAACGAAATAAAGTAGTTTAGTCAAATATAAAAATAGATAAAATGAATAGAATAAAAGGAAATCAATTCCGGGCTCGAGCTTCCCGCTCAAATAGTGACACAAATTAATTCAAAGCCAATTTGAATAAAATTTAAATAAGTAAAATAATAAAATATATGTCCCGAGCAAATCAATTAATTATAAATTAACTAAAAGAAAATATATATTGATGCACGTTTCCCAAAAATAATATAAAGTTTTAAAACAATAAATGTAAATGAAATATAAATGTAGACAAATAATCACAAAGGCACATTTTCCAAAAATAACGAAAGAAACAAATATAATTAAATACTTCTAAATATATGGTCAGGCTTGGGTATTACATCCTCCTCCCCTTATAAAAATTGCGTCCTCGCAATTTACTTCTCCAGTACCTCCAGTCCACTGCGCGAGATTGAATACCGGATGCCAAGTAAGAATTCCAAACATGAGCCTCGAATAGGAATACCCGGATGAGAATAGCAAAGAACACCGTACAAGAATACTGTGTGAGAATAAGAAATCCCAGGAAGAATACCAAGAGAAATATGAGCTAAGAATTTCTGAATGCCAAATAAAGGCAATCTTGATGCCAAATAAAGGCTATGAATACCAAATAAAGGCTCAACTTAAAAAAAATCCCATCCAGAATGCCAGATAAGATTACCAAATAGAAGTCCAGAGAAAATACCAGTTAAGAATTCCAAGAATTCCGAGTGAAGATATTGAAGAGAATACCAGTGGTCGATGTCAAGCCCGAGCATTAAATATAGTCTACGGATCAACGGTTCCCTTGTTTGCTAACACGCATATGAGGAGATCCGCTACTAGCTGATTCTTTCAGGGAATGGGATTAATTACCATTTTACAGGTAATGCATGTATACAATTAATAACTTCAACACAATTAAACAAGCAAGTTATAGAAAATAGATTCACACCTAGCAAATAAGCACATTCAGCACATATGATTATGCCAAACACATATCCTTAAAAGATGTCTACCCACTGTCCGAAGATCCTATCCCGGCTTATGAGCTATCTAAGCTCTGATACCACCTGTAACGACCCCAACCCGGCCCTTCTCAAGACTAGGTCAAAGTCTGTGTTTATCGTCATTGCGAGTTCATAACTTTCTTTAAGAAAAACAGTAAATAAAGAATTACTTAATAACAAGCCTTTATATAATAATCTAAGTACAAAAGGGTGTTACAACATCTAAGATCTCATAACTACCCATCTATCATACAAACTCAGGTTTCAACATAGCTACCCTTCTTCCCGAAATTAATACAACAAATTCTAACTTTTACAACTTGGATCCAACTATGATAGCATGAGGCTTCGAGCAAGTAAACATTCAAAATCAATTTCCATTTCAAGCTAAGCTGCGCCTGCACTAGAGGGAGAAAATAGGGTGAGCTCTGGGAAACTCAGTGAGGATGAAATAGATGAGTTTTAAAAACATTTCTGGTCGGTCTCTTTTGCAAATCATGATGCTATTCACGTATGGTAGTACAACAAATTATTCACATAAAATACATATAACAAGTAGAAATTACTATTCAAGTCACATATCGAGTAACGGTAATAATTTTTAAATAGATAATCAATTTATATTGCAATAATAATCACATTTAGTGGCATATACCCACATCACATATCAGCCTACTCTCCGAGGGTGGAATGCCAAGCGAGAGTAGGACACTACTCTCCGAGGGTGATACCAAGCGAGAGAGGGAATAGGTCCATGATAGACACGGGAGCACCGGCAAGCCCTACGCTGCCCGGCGTTCGTGCAAGCTATCGAGCCTGAGGTTGTAACCCCTAATAACACACAAGCATGCACAAGTATTCACGTAACACACAACCGATAATTATTTGTATAATTTGTGATCACGTACGTTGATAAACATGTTGGTGGAGAACAACAAAAGAGGTTGTCTCCGAACAAGTATCGTTAAATATTGACACAAGTAGACGTCAAAATATAGTTTATATCTAATTGCTGTTACTCAAACATTTAATAAACACTATCTCTATTGATAACATAATAGATAAGAATAAATAATTTATACATATATGTCATGATCTGGGTAACTTCTAGTGTAGAGCTTAGCTTAGATAAGTCAGTTGAAATCTCATTTAAACAAGTGTTGCAATCCAGGTAAATTCAAGTATAGAAAAGATCACGTTCTTCGAGCATACACCAATCTTAGCTGATTAGGTTAACTGAAACCCCAATTAGCTTAATGTAGTTTACTATCAGAAAAAGTCGACATTTAGGTTAATAAAGTTTATAATAGCAATTTATTTAGGCGTATAAGAAGTTAAGTCTAGAAAGTCAAATTAAGAAATTCAAGTAAGCTCAATTAATCCTAGGAATTTTAAGATAACCTCCTTTTCTTTTACATGTAAAATAATAGTTTAGCTTATGACAATGCTTTAATTCAAACTATTTATTTTTTTTAATTAACAATTTATATCAACTAAATACTACATCCAATAGTCCTTAGAAATTTCCTATGTAAATGGCTTTTAGGTACGTAATAATTATTTAGGGTAATTAACTAATTCCTAGTATTTTCACCAAACTACTAATCTGACTATGCTTACCACCTAATATTAAGCTTCTAATTCAACTAATGGAATTTTATTATCACCACCTACGTAGAATTCATTTTTAAATAAACCCTATCTAAATATGAATCAAGTGTCTATTGTATTGCTGTACACTTACACACATACGTAAAGCTTTTCTCATGCAAAGTTCACACTGGATAGTCCTTATTCATTTAATAACACAATTCTCGTGCATTTTTAACAGAATATTCCTCTCATGCAGATACTTAGGCATTGATATAGACTTTATAAACTCAATTTTCTACTTTAGCTTAGACTCCCAAATAAACAACTAAGCTTCTAATAACATGCAGACTCCACAATGCTACAGAATTTCCTACACTTCACGCAATCAACTCGAGTAATTCCTATCTTTTCATAATCAGTAAATAAATTGTACGTAAGAATGTAGTTTTAATGAAATCTCCTCACCTATATAATCGCGGAAGCAAAAATCGTGAAAGCCAAAGCTTGTTGATACTCAATATGTGTCAAACGGTCTTGTGTGCTTCCATCGCTTAAGATTTTCCTTTGTTTTTTTTCTTTCCATTTTGTGTTGTACCACCGAACCAAAAATTCTATTGCTCAAGTCTTTGTCCAGTTGTCTGTACTACCTAACTATAAAATTAAAGCTAGTTAATTATAAACACTAAGGCGGGCGGTGGTGAAGATGATAAGCAGATGATGATGAGATGTTGATAACGGTGAAGCTTGGCAGCCCTTTTATAGTGTGAAAGTGGTGGCGGCAATGGTAATAATGTACAAGGTAGTAGTCATTAGCCTATAGTTCCTAATGCACATGCAAGGTGACACATCAAACAGCTATGAGTTAATCATCATTTTAGCTTGCTGACTCGACGGACACGAACCTTGCGTATCGATAGGGAAGAAGGTGGCAGCAGAGAACAAGTTTAGACCATGACTAATATAAGCTAGGTATAATAGGTGGTACACTTGGCCTGGAGTTGGTGGTTCGCGAGTGGTGAAGCCATTTAAGCAACGATTGGATAAGTGTGGTGGGGATAAAATAATAAGCAGAAGGTGTTGGATGTTCATTTGATGGTGATGCTGTGCTGGTATAATGTAGAAAGTGGCGGTGGCAGCTTCTAAGGTTGATTATTTGGTAGGCGTGCTGACTAAGAAGAGACTGGTGAGGTGCCGATAGAATGGTACTTCTAGCATTGAATCAGCAAGGCTAGTACGAAGATATGATTGTTTATTTTAGCTAGTAGAGTTGAGTTTTAACTGGAGTATAGTAGTGGTGGAGGTTGACGTGGCAGACTTGTTAAATGAGTTAAGCTTGGAGTGATGCCACGTTAGCCAAATATTTGATGATGAAGAGAATTTCAGCAAGGTTAGAGAGATAAGTGGCTGTCTTCGTGTGAAGGAAATGGTAAGCAAGCATAGCTACTTGACACTGGAATCATAGTGCGATTCTTAGACCTATTGCGTGGTCTATAGTAGAAGCTTGCTATCAGCATGGCTCCAAGTGGCTGCACTTAAGTATCTAAATTTTTTTTTAACTATACATTCTTTACAAATAATATTTGAACACGTCTTTGTTAACTTGTCATTACCATTAAATAATTAAATATTCATCTTATTACTAAAACCTATAAGAAACATTAAACTATTTCATTATATATGTATATATATACTTCTTTATTGTTCGTAACTAATGAGCACATACATACAATCATGTTTACTGTGGCATTGCAATTATTAATTATATATCTTCATCAATCTACCGTTTATTCTTTAATAATTTTTCAATTTATACTACTTACTCTTTTCACTCTTAATCATCTAATATTTATCTGTTTACTATATTACTACTACTTATAAACTTTATCATGCATATTTTTTTACATCCACACGTATTTTGAAGCCAACCAAATTATGATTATCAATCATTATCATTCCACACTACATTGTCCTAATTGTAACCAAATTGTCTTTTTAACATTATACTCCTCTAGATTTTTATATACTTAATATATTTTTTTTATTAATTTAGCATACTATTTATTTAAAATTGTTTCATTATCACATTCCCACTTTTGTTCACCTCATTATGTTCACGTCTTAATTAGATTTCATACCTTAATTGATTCACTCACAACACAAGTATCTAATAGCTTATTCCTATAGTCTTTATGTCTACTCCACTTCTTTCACAGTATTTACCTACTGTTCCTATGTTGACTAAATAAAACAAAAGTTACTAATGTAAACTATGTTAACTAATATAAGATTATGTCACAGTGCTAATACATAACTAAGTTCGATCAACTATAAATAATTAATCGGGTTTGCTTTATAAATTTAAAATGTTAGACTAATACATTCTAAGTTTGAATCAACAATCTTTCTAATTCCACAACCACCCGGGTATGCTACGAACATAAAATTCACTGAACGAATAAACGAAATAAAGTAGTTTAGTCAAATATAAAAATAGATAAAATGAATAGAATAAAAGGAAATCAATTCCAGGCTCGAGCTTCCCGCTCAAATAGTGACACAAATTAATTCAAAGCCAATTTGAATAAAATTTAAATAAGTAAAATAATAAAATATATGTCCCGAGCAAATCAATTAATTATAAATTAACTAAAAGAAAATATATAATGATGCACGTTTCCCAAAAATAATATAAAGTTTTAAAACAATAAATGTAAATGAAATATAAATGTAGACAAATAATCACAAAGGCACATTTTCCAAAAATAACGAAAGAAACAAATATAATTAAATACTTCTAAATATATGGTCAGGCTTGGGTATTACATATCTCCTCGTGCATGGCTTGGAAATTGCTAGAAACCTTGAGACTATAAGTGACATTTTTCTGGCAGCTCTCTGTCTGTGTAGAATGAAATGTTTTTGGCCTAGCAAACGATGTTAAAAATGCATGAAATTTGGTGAGTCACTAGATTTTTCAGTTTTGAAAACATCTGGAAGAAATAGGCTAAGGCTAATTCTGAGTTTCTAACCCCCAAAAAATGGAAAATATCGAAATGTGTATGAAACTGGACAGTTTTGCGTAGTCTCACGGTTTTGGTCATCACTTCTAAGTCTGAACTCAAAATGCAGAGAGGTTTATTCCTAGATTTAAAGCACTTGTTAAGCTTCGATTTGACATTTTATTCACTAAATTTGGAGGTTATTTTCTTGGTTAAACGAATGAGGAAAAACAGACTATTGCAGTAGGGTTTTGCTTGGTAATATGCTTTAAATCATATTGTAATCTTACTTTGAGGTATTGAATGTTTGGACTTGTGGAAATAAGAGGTTGTATGGGCTGCTTTGGTTGGTTGAGGTTGCTGTAATTAGTTGATGCATGGCTTAAGTTCATTACATGACAAATTCTTGCTTAATCGTATGTGTAAGCACGAAATTGAGGCCCTATTGCTCATGAATGCTTCCTAAGTGATTATCCTATGGTTAAATGAACTTAATTGAGTATTCAATAGGCTGTCCAATAATCTCTAAGTATGCATGAAATGGTTTAAGTGGTCCTTGTGGTTTGTAGCAAATTAAACCAACACCCGAGCACGACCCTTGTAAACCCTAATGGCTACGGAGGTTCCCAAGTCCTAAAATATTCATGTGTGCCTTGTAATTGGTGTTTGAGGATTGTTAATGGACTGCCCGGAAATGTCTTTATAGCTCAAATCATGATTCTCGATGATTGCATGTTGATAAGTTAACTATTCTTGCACCCGGTTTTGTGTAAAGTGTCGTAGCATGCTCGTATGTCCCTAACACTTGGTATATAAACTAAAATGAGATATATGACTTGTTTGTAAGGTGTTACTTGGCTGTCCATTAAATGTTCATATGCTTCTAAGTGTTTTACAAAGTGAAATTACATGCTAAAGCATGCCTCGTATGTTTACTTGTCGATATGTGATCATACGTGTATCCGAAGGCAACCTACTTTGTTGACCTCCTAATGTAAATTGTTAAAAGATATTTTATGGCTTATTTTGAACATGATTACTTGGCTGCCCGTCAAAGTTTAATTGCTTTCAAATTGATATATGAAAATCTTTACTGATTATCCAATGTTAATAAAATGATGTGGTAACAGTGTTTATTGTTCCATTATACTTATGCTATATATGATCTTATTTGTGTCACATGACATGTTTTCAAAAGAGTTTTCACAAGTTAACCGAAAAAAGGATTTCAAAAACCTTGTCACTTGTTGCCCCCTTGCTGAGTTCATAAGGACTCACCCTCTCTTTGTTACAGGTGAAGCTCGAGTGAAAAATGTGCCTGAAGACAACATGCGTGTTGATGATTCCTTGAACTAATTTGATTGTTTTGCTTGCATTGCATGAACATGGCTATATGTTTGAAGTTGCTTGGCTTGATTGTTGAAGACTTTAGTTCTATCTATTTAAATGGCCCGCTTGTAATTCGGGGCCTTGTTTTGGTTTGTAATAATTAGGAACCATTCGGGCTCTCTTAGACTATTTGATGCTTTCCTTTCCTTGTTTCGTGTTTAACTATTGCTAGTAGTATCCAAAGGTCAAACTAGGATTGAACTAAGGCGAGTTACATTACAATCATAGAATCACTCACTTGTAAGTCTCAATATAGATAAACAGGTACTAGTAAGGTAAAATTAATAAGCAACTTGTAATGAAACGTAGTCGTCATGTTTAAGGTCATAATCCTATATTGAGTTCTTAAGTTTGATTTAACTAGAACGGGCATATTGATCAAGATAAAACAATGGTCGCAATTGTAAACCAATGAAGACTTCGTAATTGTGGTTTTTTTTATTAAGATTAAGTTAAAACCAAATGCTTTAATTACAGCTGTCATACTGCCATTTTTTTGAAATGATTTTGGTGTTTTAGAAAATAACTAAGTATCAATAGTAGGACAGAATGGGCACGACTATTGAATAGCAATAGTATAATAAGTCAAGCCCTAGTCTAACCTCTTTGGGTCTGGATGGGGTATGACAGAATGGGCACGACTCCCCCTCTCCCCATTCTACCATCCAAAGAAGCCGGCCGTTCTAAGTTCCGAGGTTGGGTCGGATAGGACCAGATCCAATCGGATCTGATCGTAGCTTCGAATGAAGGTGTCGTACTGCGGCCGAATAGGAAAAGAGGGGGACAGTGAACCTCTTGTCAAGAGTCCAAGGTTGCTTGCTAACTCTCAGCCACTTGTTAGAAGGAAGTGTAGCTTGATTGTCGAGGGGAATCAACAAGAAGGAAAAAAAAGGTAGATTATTCGATTCTATTTCCTCATTTGGTAAGGATAGGCTTTAAGTGAGAGGGATATGATAAAAAATTGTCTTTTCTTTGTTTGTATCATCGAGACACCCGAAGGGCCGGCTATATGTACTTCAGGAGACCTGGCCCATTCAAATCAAAATAGAACGAGCACCTACGACTAAGGGGAATGGAATGTTGACCACAGGGTGAGAGAATCTTCTAATACGAGGGCGAGTGATTGGTAAAGTCATTAAACTTAGTCATTTTGATCAACATGGCTGCAAGTGGACTGGGTTTATGTGTTTAAACTAACTACGACTAAAGTCAAGGCTACTTCGACAAAAAAAGGGCGACCCACTATTCAAACCGAAAGAAGTACCTCACCTCACTTACGAAGAAGTAGTTGGAGCTGGGCTCCAAACTATGAGAGTTAGCTTTTGTTTTTTGCTTCTAAAAGTGGTCTGATCAAATAAAGGATCAGACCACTCCTGGTGTTCGGACTAGTCATTAATGGTCGGCTTAATTAGTACCCTTTTGGTATGTGTTACGAGCACTTTCATTTTTAGCCTCTCATCTTCTGACGAGAAGCAAAACTCGAACGGATAGAACAGATGGTCCAACTATATAACTTTTTTTTTAATTAATTCCATGGTCGTGCCTCGTGGCACGACAACACTTGTACTATTGAAATGGTTCGTTGGTAGAGATGTTCCCACAAGTGCCCCTTCATCCAATGGTACTATAATTCCTATTCCTAGCCCTTTATTCCCTATTTTGGTCTATCTACATTCAAGGAAATTCATACGCTCCACAGATGGAGCAAAAAGTGGAGTCTTGATCAGAGCAAACCACCGTATTCTATTGCCAGACATAATTTGGAGAAGCTCGTCCCAAACTAGAGCAAGAAACACCTTATTTCGTTTCATTCACGTTCTTCATTTCCTTCTTCTTGAATCCAAGTGGGACTGCTCATATTTAGAATCTTTCTACAGTGTGCTCCGTTTACTATTCTTTCGTATTTTCTTCTTTTTACCATGAGATAAGTCAACGAAATGTGAGTGGGCACGGAGAAGGAAAGGCCAAAGACTTTGGCCTAACAGGAATGAGCAATGATGAAATGACAAGATAAGGTACCTCAGACAACCCCATTAGGTCAAAGGTTTTGGGTTTGTAGCTTTCCCCGTCCCTCCTTCGTTGGGCAGTGCTTGTGTGGGGAGTATGCCACCAGAAATTAGGCTTGAAGCTCTCACCTTACCAACGAGCCGACAGTTGATGGCTGTTGGTCACGACTACTACCAAAAAGCTCCAATGAAAATGAGTATTTCACATGGAGGAGTGTGCATATTTATGTTAGGTGTTCTTCTATCATGCGACGCAGCTTATGTGCGACCTGTGGCCCACGCCTCCTATTTGTTCAGGGCGGGCGGCGTGAACTCTGATTCGATCCGGGTATTCAATCCCACTGCTGAGATTCTCAGTTGACTCCTTAACCTCGATAGGAAGATGGCTTATTCAATAATTCGTGCATAAGGGTAAGGAACTTTGGATGAACTAATACGAATGGGTGTAAGCCTCACTACTTAGAAACACCCAGTGCTGACCACACTGAGAGACACGAAAGCGCAAGTAACGCCAGTTGGTGAAGTGGCGTTAAGCATCCCTAGCAGTATGAAAAGAGAAGGCGTGATGATATCATCTACGTCCGTACCGCTCCTCGTGGAGTAGATCCTGCATCTAACCAAGTCTTTGATAGGAGAATGGGGGAAATCCTACTACCGCTGGCAGGCCAGCCAAGCCATGAGCATGGTGGGAACGGGCTTCCCAAAAAGCTAGCCTGGGCCGGGGTCAGCATAGAATGAAGGGGACAACCCTAATATTGTCTTGTCAAAGCCAACTTCTTGGGTTGCGGATAGAGAAAAGCGGGCATGAGGACTCGGGTCGGGGCGCAGCGTAACTAAGAAAGCCATCCCATTTAGGGCAAGACAAAATGGGCGGGCACGAGCAGTCTAGTGTCCGAGCCAATTGGTCAGACGACGACTACTTCACTTATTATATTTGTATTCGCCGCCTATCCTAGAATAGAATGGGATGGAATAGAAAGAACGCGAAGCGCTAGCGCTACAGGGTCAGTTTTTTTGGGAGGGATAAGCTTGTGAAGAAGGAAGCTTCTCCACACCCTGACCTACAACTGCTAGGTTTTCCCATCTCTCCTAAACTTCCCCTGGTCATCGGCCCGAGCTGTATGAGGCAGAAACTCGTCCTACATACAGTTCGGAGGCTGAGCCCCACCCTAGTAGTCAGGGTGCGGCTTAGGTCAACTAACACAAAGAAGATACAGTTCACTCAATGATTGTCTTTGGGTTCCGAACTCCAAATAGGGAATGAGCGTTGTTGTTTGTGAGGTCTCGATCATTTACATGGATCCATTTCTCATTCCATTTGTGGGAATTTGATGATCTATAAACCGTCCCTAATGAACGATCGGCTCATCTTTGAGCATGATAAATCACTTCGTGTCGACCTGTTGCCAATCAACTTTCCGGCCTAATATGAGAATGAAAAACTGGAGCATTTTCTACAACAATGGATGAAGAATCGTGAACATAATAATTTCTAGTTGACCATGTTCCTAGAAAAAAAGATACTTTGGAGAAACGAGGAGCACGACTGAAGTTGCTATACATACAAATCTATTTACGGATCTATATGCTTTGATTGGAACTGGAAGTTCCAGAATAGGTGGCTGGTATACCACCATTATGAAACTGCCATTTCTTTTTTTTATTCGGATCAGATTTATGTTGGCTTCATTGGGAGGCTTGCGTAGTTTGTTACATCAGCTCCAAAAGGATAAGTTGTGTTGGAATTGAGAAAGTTATGTGGAGTTCATAATTGCATAAAAGGAGTCAAAGTAGTAGCCGCGATGCGTTGAGGTACTTCTTTGACGGTCCCTGTACGCCTGGCCTGCCGTCCTGCTCTGAAGAATTCATGGGTCGGCTTTACGGGCTAGACAGAATGGGCGGGCACTACTAACCAAGGCCAGTTCTCGCCGATAGGCGCTGGTAGCTTGCTTCCAAGTCTTGCCTTATATGATAGTTCTAGCCATGACCCGAAGGAGACTTAAGCACTTATACAATGCTTAAGTCAAGGCTTCCTCCCGCTCGTTGTCCAGAGGTGCTAGTTCGAGTCCAGCTCGTGACAATCCCGTTTATTGTGTCGAAATTGGTGTTAACCGCTTATTTTCGAGGCGATAAACAGGATACGAGCGTATAGCGTATAAAAATTAGATTTCTTTCTTATTCTGATTGATAGGGTAGTGGAAAGTATCCTGTTGGTAAGGTGGGGAATCCTTTTCTAATCGTGGTAGTAGATATAGACGTTCAAACAAGCCGGAGGGGACTCTCACAAAATGGATAGTTAATGCTCAATCAAGTCCGATCGTTTTGAAAGAATAAGGGGTTAGTACGCTATTACTAGGTAGGCTCTATACGGCACAATAATGAATGCGAATTCGCAGGTCCCTCCTCACTCCGCACTAACCTGAAAGAGTTTTACACGTGTGACGTTCTAAAAAAGCCAAAGGGGTAAGAGAACGTTACACATGTGAAGCACTTCAGCTACGCAAGGGTTTCGATGAAAAAAAGCATCTCCACTAAATCAAGAGTTTATATGCACAAAGATCTAAGAAGGTTGAATTAGGAATAAGTGGGTGGTTTCTTGAAGAAGGGCCTAATTAGGCCAAGTAAGAATCCAGCGCTGCAAAATACGTCAATAACATAAATGAGCAAGAAAGGGGAATACGAAGGTTAGTGATCAACTATCAACCACTTTCAGAGGCCCTCAAGTGGATTAGGTATCCCGTACCTAATCGACAAACACTTTTTTATTGATAAGCATACCAAGCGAGCCACCTGTGCTTTGGTGGCTTCTCTGATAAGGGGAAGGGGAGAGTGACCGAGTGGTTAAAAGCAACAGACTTTAAATCTGTTGAAGTTTTTCTACGTAGGTTTGAATCCTACCTCTCCCACTTGTTTGTTGTAAACTTCAGAGAAGAGAAAAGAGGCATTTGTCAGCGTAGGAAGGCCAACCGAGCGAAGCTCTTTCTTTTTTTGGCCATGCCCTGAAGTGAAATTGTATCGTATATTAGTTAGAGAGGTTGGTGAACTACTACGATCTATAGATTCCCCATCTATATCCAATCCCAACGAGAATAGAATCGAGTCACTTCCGGCTTGTCTTGTAGTTGTAATCTTTTAGTTTATATAGTCGTCGGCCTTCCTACACGCATGTATCCGCCAAAATGCCTACTTGTTCGGGACAAAGTCAAGCCGATACATACGATAGGTGAAGGAAAGACCCCTATTTCATAGCGCTTGGGGAACGCAAGTTTGATCGAGGATTGGAGAAGAGAGGTGGAAGAAAGGCAAGGGATGGATTGAGAAGTCTTTATGAGAGCCGTATGCGGTAAGAGTCGCACATACCCACCCTATTTGTTCTATGATCTATGGGTCTACTGGAGCTACCCACTTCGATCAATTAGCCAACATTTTTACTGGATATGAAATCACTGGTGCTCGATGTAGTGGTATTTTTATAGGGATTCTATTTATCGTTGTAGTATTCCTATTCAAGATCACTGTAGTTCTTTTTCGGGTGACTGTAGGACGGACGACTGCCTATAGGTGGTAGGGTAGGGTAGGTGGTATCGCTAAAATTGCGGCCAATCTTCCTAGCCTTAGCGGGCTAGGCTTAGAGCGTGTGAAACTCATCATTACCTTGTAAGGGTGTTGAAACCATAGCAGGTTACACGAAAGCACCGCTTTCTCTGTAGTGTTGTCACACAGCTGCCCGCCTAGAAGAGCCATTTGTTCTGTAGTGTTGTCACACAAGATAAGCATGCCGCCCGCCTGCTGGCTAGGCGAATCGAAGTTCTCTTCCAGTCAACTGTCTACCCAGTCAAGTGCAAAAAACACTGTAGAATCACGCAATGCATGTTGTTGGTGTGCTTCTTGCTTGTTAGGAAAGAAAAAAGAGTGACAAGGTTTTGTTCAGCTTTGACTGTTTGCACCATGGGAGCAGATTACCCAAAAAATCCCTTGGAACAATGAAAAAAAAAGATATCTCGGTAACGAAAACTATAAGGGGCTGCATTGGCGAGATCTAATGGTGAACAACTGCCCAAAAGAAAAATTGCCTAGAAGTCCGAGGACCTTTAGTATTGTACTCTACCCCCGAACCAGCAGCCTTCGCGCTAAGCAAGACCGCTCTTGTCCCTTTCCCTTCTCCATTCCGCCTCTTTCTTTGCTTTGTTCCAATAAAGTTGAAGGCAAAGTAGTTCGTATGCCTACTTTACCTACTTGACGAAAGGAACACACTTTGTTTTGTTTCCGGGTTTATGGATTGGATTCAGTCAGTGTCACGACAAAATCAAAAGAAAGGAGTGACGCTTTGGTTACCAACAAATGCTTCCAAAGGTAACCCTCTCGAGTTTTTGGCTGTTTCCGTCATTGAAGTAGCCTTTTATTGCCCTACCAAAGAGCTCGCCCTATTGAAGTACCAAAGGTGCGCTAAGCCCGGTGATTAAGAACTAGGTTTGCCCTTGAATTGAAATGATGAGGTCGCAAAGAGGGAAGTAGGGCTCTCATTGACTAAAGGTTGGTTCTTCATTTTCCTTTAGAATGAAAGTAGCTATGAAGCCCCTACTACTTACTTTGTTTGATTCAAAAGGTGAACAGCCCCCCCAACTAGTCGTATGAGATGGGGTGCTTGTGATAAGCTGCCTTGGATATGAGGAATTGCTAAAAAAAATGCAAAGTCCAGTATTTGACAAAGATCTTTCTATCAATAGATAGGAATGAGTGCTCGATATAGGGGATATGATCCATCTGCTCTTTATCTCTCAATTTTTTTAGAGAGAGCAGATATAACGATAGAAAAAATAATCGGGATATAATAAAGGATAGATAGACATCTAAAGGGATGTCTATTCTATTCCTCTTTTTTTTTGAGAAATTTATATATCCTTTATCTATCTCTTGTCTATCTATCACTGATTCTATCTATCAAGTCCAATTCATTTTTGGGTTCCTCGAAGCCCCTGGATCATTTCTGCCAACGAAATTAATGTGGAGCCTGTTCTGAATGCTTCTCCAATCGGGAAGTTCTCGTGAAGAGAATAAGATGTTGCTCCCCTCGCTCTTTCTTTTCCCACTTTGCTAATCTTCTCCTCTAACGCGGGCGGGGCGATGGGAGCAGGAGGAAGAAAGCAAAGAGAAGACGCTCTTATCTTAGGTCCTTTTTTTCAGTCCAACACAAGAAAACGCCCTCTTTTTGTCGTCCCTGCAGCTTTCAGATTTTTTATTGAACGCATGGCGTAGCTAGTACCCTTCAAATCATATTTGAGTCTATGTTTAAACCCACCACCTACTTGATTTGACTAAGGCTGGAAAGAATGGCTGCCAAGTTCAGATAAGGGAATGATTCCCCCAACCATTAAAGGAAAGGCTCGACAAAGGGAGGGAGATGCGGCGGGGGAAGGAAAAGGCTTTCGGAGATCGAGACGAGATTTTATTTGTTTTTCATCAAAAATGAAAAAAGCTGAGGATGGCCTCCGGTGCGTCTTTTCTGAAGGGAACATGCTTTTTTGACCGCCGTGGTATGATTGCCGGGTCCTCTCCTCATTCTGCCCACTGGCCTATTAGGATAGCAGCCTTCGGGCTTTGCCTTCCTTTTATAATAATTCCAGCTCGGCCCAGGAAAGCGTTGGCAACAACAGAAATGAATGGGTCTATGTAGCTGTTACGCTCGCCCCTTTCTTAGTCAATAGGCCATAACAGGTTCGGCATCTACTACAAAAGAGAGAATCCACTTCAGATAACCACGCCTCTTCTAGGCAGCGTGTAGAATGGCCCTAAACGGACCTTTTTGCATATATAATCCAAGTCTAGAGTAGAGTTACGGGAATAGCCGTCTGATGGAAAATGACTTTCAGGTTTGGTTCAGAGAGCACTTTTTTCGTTGAGAATTCCTCGTTCCCTTTCGTGTGAATTCCCCAGCGGCGAATTCAAAACTTGTGGGGCCCTATCTGTACTATCTCTCGAGCCCCGAAGAAAACCCCCTTCCCCTTCGGACTCCATATCTCTTTTGACTCTATATATGTGGGCACCTGATATCTATGAGGGTTCACCCACCCCAGTTATAGCATTCCTTTCTATTGCGCCTAATATTTCACGTGTTTCTATTTATAGTTCTTATGGAGCTACATTGTAGCAAATCTTCTTTTTATGCAACATCGCTTCTATGATCTTAGGAGCACTGGCCGCCAGGGCCCAAACGAAATTCAAAAGACTTCTAGCTCATAGTTCAATTGGATATGTAGGTTATATTTGTACTGGTTTCTCATGTGGAACTGTAGAAGGAATTCAATCACTACTAATTGGTATCTTTATTTATGCATCAATGACGATAGATGCATTTGCCATAGTTTCATCATTACGGCAAACCCGTGTCAAATATATAGCTGATTTAGGGCTCTAGCCAAAATGAATCCTATTTTGGCTATTACTTTCTCCATTACTATGTTCTCATACGTAGGAATACCCCCGTTAGCCGGCTTTTGTAGTAAATTCTATTTGTTCTTCGCTGCTTTGGGTTGTGGGGCTTACTTCCTAGCCCCAGTAGGATTAGTGACTACCACTATAGGTCGTTGGGCGGCTGGAAGGTTGCCACGAGTAAGTCAGTTTAGGAGACCGAAGGAAGTTCTCCGTGCACTGGACTCGTAGCTTACTGAATCAGTTGCAACACGGATGGGAATGCATGCTACGAAAGATGAAGGGCCCAAAAGTCTAAATAGGGGGTTACAATTTCTCCATCTCATTGGGGGCGAAAAACGAATCGACATCTCGATGTGATACAACCTTTTTTATTTTAGTTGGGAAAGAACGACGAAGTCCATCCGAACTGTCCAATGAAGAATAAAAGGAGAGTAAAGCACCAAGCATGCGAAGCGCATACAGAACGGGCACGGAGAAAAATAAGTGTGGAGGAGAAGCAGCCGAGCTCATTCCCTTTGAGCTCATTCCTTTCGCGTCCTAAGCCCAAAGCAGTGTTGTCTTTCCTGGCCAAATCAAGGATTTGGGGCTTCTTGCTACGCTACTTAACTATATCAAATTTTCTTTAGTAATACATATGAATAGAAAAATAAATCCATCTATCTATCGTATCCAATTTCTCTTTTGATATCTAAAAAAGAATTGATTTCATTCAACCTTTGATTTAAAGAACTGCGCTTAGCACCCTTACTTATGAAACGACTCTACTGTAATGGATGGCAGAGGGTCCGTAGTACCCGAAGCACTAGAGTGATCCAGTAGCCGGGAAGGGGCCTAGAAGTGCCTATTACTATACCACACTACACTTGGCTCTACACATTTACAGAGCTAACCCCTGTCCAGTGCTTGGAAGAGCTAAGGGGGCTTCAATCCTTACTTTTTATCCTTATCTTAGCCCAGGCTAACGAGGCCTGACTTATTCAGGGAGAGAGTGGAGCCTTGAAAAGCAATGTTGAGAGGTTTGAAGATGCTCGACTGATAGGGAGAGGAATGTAGTTGGCCCCTCTTCATTCTCTACAGGGTTCTAAACCTTTCTTCAACATAGGTGACAACGAGTAAGGCAGAGATGGATGAGATCAAACACAGGAATAAGAAGCTCCATTTGGACCATTTTTTATCATTTTGATATAGGTGGATGAAGAAAGTGGACAAAACAGACTCGCATTTCTCATCGAACAAATAGAGGAAAAGAATCATATTGAAAACGCTCCTAACGCAACCCCTTCATTCGTAGAGCCGTGTATTGTAAATGATCCGAACCTGCCCGGAGCGAGCCTCTCATAGAGGCAAGTGAAGTTGGTGAGCCGTATGATGGGCAACTATCTCTTGTGGTTCAGAGAGGACTTAGCTCTTAGTTAGTACGCCTTTGGTTTCGTGGTGGACCCTTTCACTCTATTTTATTATATACGCTTAGCGAAAAGAATATTTTTTGATACACCTAGGACATTGATTCTATATGAACCAATGGATCGTGACAAGTCGTTACTACTAGCAATTATTTCCTCTTTCATTACTTTATTCTTTTTATATCATTCTCCTTTGTTCTCAGTTACTCATCAAATGACACTCTGTTCATAACTTTAAGTTCGATCCTTGACAAGGTTCAAAGAAAAGGTAGGACATTGATAAAGAATCGATTCAAAATAAATAAAGTCTTACTATTAGTCTTGCTATTCTTTCAAATCTATTAGCAGTGCCATCTTGCTTAAATCGTTTTTATGCCTTGCAAGCAGTCGAATTCAATTGGTCGCATCCATCTTTCTGCTTAGTGAATCTCTATCTCTAAGGAGCGTAATTAATCCAATCGGTTGGTCAAATGCATTGACATTGGCGCATTTTCTTTCTTGTTTTCTAAAAGTGGGTTCAAATCTTCTTGCCTTGCTGCTGAGTATGGCTTAGTTTTTTTCTTTTTGAGGAGTGGCTAGCTCATTTCTTCATCCATCATTGTGGACTGGAAGTTGCGGAATCACTCCATAATGGTTGTTTTAGTTTTTGATTCAATTTAACCGTATGACCGAGCTCTTCAATTGAAAAAAGTGCCTTTCCTTCTTCTTTAATCTCTCGGAAAGAAGAAGAGGCCCCCAATATGGTCTACCTGTTTTGTTACAATGGTTCCTGATAAGAACTACCTAGATGCTGCATCAAGGCTAATTGTTAGGAAAGGGATAAATATTGTTTTTTACGTTTCAACTTGATCTGTTCGTTCGCAAGGACAAACAAAAGGTCTAAGGATGCCTGGTCCGGGGTATCCTTTTCCCAATTTTTTATTTTATTTTCGATTGCCAAGCCCATGCAGTACGTCTAATATATAAACTTTTATATAATGGGATAGAAGTTGGCCCAGCCAAAAATCATGCACCCGACAGAAGAAAAACGTAAACCTTCTTGTAGAATATATAGGAGCTACCCGAAAAGACCTCCATTTGGATCCTTTTGGAACCACTCATGGGACCACGTGAACGCGGGTTATCCTGGTTTATCCTGACAAGACAAGACTCCTGCATCGAATATGGATGGAGGGTGGGAAAGGATAGAAATGTAGTTTTATCCGGCAAAGGAAATGACTTATTCCTTGTTGTTTGAAGCGTGAATAACATGCTCTTTGAATCAAGCTCTTAGAGTACTCGTAAAGACCTGAACACTATGTTTTTCTTTTTGAAAATGGATTTATAGACCTCGCCTCGATATTGGAGCTAGGGAAAGCCTCTCCGGCCTACGGTGAGGTTAGTTAGGATGAGTGGATAAATCAACCCGCAAGCAAGATCTTGCTAGGCTTAAGCATTCAAAGAAAGAAGGATCATTGAGCGCAGTAACCGCGGGTTTCTCTCGTCCCTTGATGATTTGATTCAACTCCTGAATGCCATTCTATTGTTTGCAAACGAGTTAAAGGCGGAGTGACGGTTTAGGCTTAGGCTTTGGATTCGACAGTTGGGATAGGAATGAAGCCAATGATGTCCCCAAATGATAAGGCTAATCTTTATTCGTATCTAAAAGAGAGCTGGTTACTCTCCACTCCAACACATTGGGCTCTTATTTATGGCATTGTAACTTATTGTGGTTGAGGAAAACCCTGGTGCCCACTCTATCTCTACCAATAGAAGAGAATGCATCTCCAACAAAGTAGTTATTAACAAGTTCAGCACTATCCTAAACTGTGTGGGTGTGGTAGGTTGATTTTCCTTATTCCGATGTTTTTGTTGCTATCGATCAAACTTTGTTACCGTTCTTGAGAGGAGAAAGATAAAGATAGATATGGTGCGTTATGAGATCTGTAAATAACTTAGTGTTTTAAGGATGACGAGTCACGCCCTGTAAGGTCAGACCATCAATCATCAGTTCAGTTCTGCTTGTACCCTTTCTTTTTCTTTGCTTGACTGATTGGATTGAATGTAATAGAATTCCCTTAATTGGTACAAGCAAGACACTTGAAAGCATACTATGAGATAGGTTCTAGTTCCATATGTGCTTACTTGACTCTAGAAAATACTACTTCCTTCTTATACGTTCCTCGATGGGGATAGCCGTTCAAGTAGAGGTGGGATAGTGAAAGTTTCCCATAAGAGGAGAGAGGGAAGGGAAAAGGGATAAGCGAGAGGGAATCTTGAACTATTTTCACTCGTGCCTTTGTTGTCGTTGTCTAACTGAAGCACTAATTCACTTTCCAAAGCTAGAAGTGCTAGAAAAAAAGAGTCAAGAGTGAAGTCAGGAATGACCTTAAGGTAGGGGCCTTCACGGCTTGATGTGTTACAGGCCGCGAAAATGCCATTATCAATGATTATGAGTTGATCTTCCTTTTCTATTTTTCAAAGAAGAGAAAATATGACCCTGGAAATCTCTCGCACTAGAAAAATAGATGCCATATAGCCGATTAATTAACTATTAAATTAAAAAGTTGATTCATTCAATCTTCTTTGAACGAAAAGCAGCTAATTGATAATTAATGTTCACTCCTGTGGGAGTCGAACCCACCACATAGGCTTTTTTTCCTTGTTTTGATCATAAAAAAAAATGATTGAGACTAAGTTAGCTTCCATATTCAGGCTTCCTAATTTAACTGCCTCCTCGGCTTGGCTGTTTGTCTTAGTTGACCTTATGGCTGAGCCAGGACTTGCCCTACGATGACCAGATATATAATTGGAAAATGTTAGGGGGATTGTGTTAAGCAAAGAAAATAGGTGTTGTCATGCCCCAACTCGACCCCACCTACAATCAGTCAGGACGCAATGGAATTTCGGCAGTATAACGATAGTAATTAAGACACCGAGACTCTAAACCAACCTCTCAGAATATCATACAACCAAACTCCTCAATTAAAATTAACAACATACAACATAACCATATTATACACTAATTATTCTTCAACATTCCAATCATAGTTATATGCCTCCGTTCCAACATAATACATTAACTGAACATACATTTCAAAATAGATTATAATCTAACTTAGCAACCCGATCATAGTCAAAGGAGAGACTACTAAGTTAGCAACCACTAGTTCATTATCTTTACTACAACTTGTACATCAAAAACTATGAAGTAAATAAAAGACAACTAGAATAATATACAAGACTATAAAGTATACAACATCTCTAACATCAAGGACAAGACTCTGGCACATAGGACTCGTCCACATATGGCACATTCTCAGCTTCCTGAGACACATACCCGTAATCTTGCTCAATAACACCTGTATGCATGCAATAATAGAGAGTAAGCTTATATAAAACAAGCTCAGTGAGGACCTAATAGATCTCTAATAGTATTTACTATATTCCTTGGAAATGATCCTTTGAGCAGTAAACACACAATAAAACATCAATAACAATATAAACACATAACTATAATAACCAATCAATAAAAGATACTCTAGTTGGTGTCGCTCCAAACGCCATCATGATCTCAACCATTCTTCTTATAACTCTCCATTAGTCATGCAACCGAGGTACCTCACTAGCCTCGCCCTCCATGACACCTCCATCATGCGAGCTAGGGGTAGTCTCTAGTAGTCATGCCGTTATCAACCCGACAGCCCGACGCTGCCCGAGAGGTGGCACACATATACCAAGACTCAACAATAATAATAAACATCATTCATAGGAGGACAATCTAGAAGAATTGCCTATCTCCCGGTTCATCAATAATCAATCAATAATCATCAATAATCATCATTAATCATCAATATAACATCAAGTAATCAATTAAACAACAAACAACTAAGTTACATGACAACGTAGGCCATCCAACTAAACATGAATTAAACACGAAATCTAACCCTAGTCTAACCATTTACAACTCACAATTCTATCACTCAAATACCACCCAATCAACTAAAGGCTCAATTCAACAATTTAAAGAAAGACAACCTAAACTTCAAATAATCATATCTTACATTCTACTATTCCAAACAACTCCAAATCAGTTTCTAACACTTACCCATTCAATCAACTACATTAGCCCTCTCAGAAACCAACCAAGACACATCAAAATCAAGCCCAACAACCCTAAAACCTCAATGCACCTAGGCTGAAATTTTTGGATTTTCACACAAACATCGCAATCGAAAATTCGGCATTATAACGGCGCTACCACGTAATTAACAAACTTTTAGAGATCGACAACAATCAATTTCAACCACAACAACTCAAGATATTCATCAAATGGCCAATCTATCAACTTTAAATACCCGAAATAAAAAATTTATGCTACAATAGTTCAAATCTCACAAGAATACATATAAACGATCCCTAGCATGCACTGAGTAATAATATAACTTCAAATTAACATTCTAACAGTTCAAAATCCAGTTATAAGCAAAAACATAAAATATGACTTTTGAGATCTAGAATTTGTCTCTCAGCTTTGATGTGTTTTGAAGCTACAAAGATGCTCAATGGATGCTCAAGAGATGGAATCAAGCCTTGGTTGATGGAAATTGGCATTGAATTGCAACGTTTAATGAAAATTTACTTTGAAAAAATGTTGAAAATGCTCTCAAGAAAAGTTGTGGAGTATCGGCCCTTTGTGTGTGTTGATGAGTGTGTTTTGTGCTTTGTTAGTAGGTGTTGATGCATAAATAAGCTAAGGTCAAATAAATTAAAAGAAAGTCAAAGTTAATTTTTAGTCTTTTAATTCATTTCTTGACTATTTCTTGCTCAACTAATAAATTAACACCAAAATTAAATCTAGACAATATATTTTAGGTGACAAAGAGCGTTACATTAAAATAGTTTCACCCGAGTTGGCTTAAAACTCGTTTTCTTGCAAATGAAAGTGTAAAAATCTTTAAAATTCCAAAACCGATCCAAATTCGTTTTAATCAAACACGGGTCTATTACCCGAGGACTAGGTTTTAAAACGTTTAAAACACCCTTGTAAAAATTTTAGCAGACAGGTGTTCAAAATACTATTCACTAAAACCGACCATAAAATTTCTAATTCTGTTTTTGATGAAAATTTCATGAATGCGCACTTAGTATGTATTAGGAGTATTAATCACATATTTAACACATTCTAAGTCATATAGTACATAAACAGGTCAATTCACGCAAAACAAGGTAAAACACGCAAATCGAGATAAAGCAAAATATGGGGTCTCACATTCTCCCCCCCCCCCCTCCCCCTCCCCCTTAAAGAAATTTCATCCCCGAAATTCTTACTTGCTGAACGGAAAAGATTTGGATGATGTTGCTGGATATGATCTCGCCTTTCCCATGTAGCCTCCTCAATACTGTGATGCTTCCACAATACCTTAACCATCGGAATCTTCTTCGACCTCAACTCCCGTTCCATCTGATCAAGAATACAAATCAGCCGCTCATCATAAGTTAGATTCCCACGAAGCTGTAGCGGCTCTGGCTCAAGAATATGATAAGGATCCGGATTATATTTCTGCAAATTAGACATGTCAAATACATCGTGGACATTAGAGAAATTCTTCGTAAAGCCAACCGATATGCTAACTTACCAACTCTGCCAGTAATCTCAAATGGACCCACAAACCTCGGACTCAGCTTACCACATTTACCATAATGAGCAAACCCCTTTCGAGGAGACAATCTCAAGAAAACCCGATCTCCAACTGCAAACTCCAAGTCCCGACGGTGCTTATCAGGATAACTCTTTAATCTGCTATGTGTTGTAAGCATTCTCTGCCTGATCAACTGAACATTCTCAATCTTCTCTAGAAGCTCTGGCATAATAGTCGGATCAATAGTCTTCATCTCCCCTACTTCATCCCAATACAAAGGTGGACGGAACTTACGACCGTAAAGAGCTGCAAAAGGTGGACATCCCAATAGTAGCTTGATAACTATTGTTATAGTCAAACTCGACAAGTGGTAGATGTTTCTCCCAGTTCTTCCCAAAGTCCAGAACACAAGCCCTGAGCATATCTTCTAGAATCTAAATAGTCCTCTCAGACTGACTGTCGGTCTGTGGATGATACGCTGTACTGAAGTTCAACTGAGTACCCAAAGTCTCCTGAAGTTTCTCCCACAAACGAGAAGTAAATCGAGGATCTCGATCTGAGACAATAATAGATGGAATCCCGTGAAGTCTGACAATCTCATCCAAATAAAGATCCGTCAACTTTGCAACTTCATCTCCTATCCGCATCGAAATAAAGTGAGTTGTCTTCGTCAAACGATCCACAACAACCCAAACTGCATCATTAACTCTCGGTGTTCTAGGCAACCCAGTGACAAAGTCCATCGTAATATGCTCCTATTTCCACTGTGGTATAGCCAACGGCTGAAGCAAACTTGCAGGTCGTTGATGCTCGGCTTTCACTCGCTGATAAGTCAAACATCTATATACAAACTGGGCAACTTTTCTCTTCATATATTCCACCAATAATGTGGCTTCAAATCCTGATACATCTTGTTTCCACCAGGATGAATGGTGTACTTAGAATTATGAGCCTCCTCCAGAATACCTTGCCTCAAACCTGGTTCATCGGGAACACAAACCCTGTTCTGAAACCGAAGAATACCATTCTCGTGTACTTTGAAGTCAGTCTAATCATCCGTGATCTGACCATAGATCTTTTGAAGTTTAACATCAAGTTGCTGAGTTTCTCTGATCTGAGACAACAGTAAAGGTTGAATACGGAGATGTGAACACATCATCCTAACCCGAGTTAACTCCAGTCTCCAATAAGTGAATTCCTCAAGAACTTCCCACTTCTTGATAGCCAAACAAGAAACACTTGCCTTACGGCTAAGAGCGTATGCCACAACATTTGCCTTAACAGGCAGATAACTGATAGAACAATTATAATCTCCAAGAAGTTCCATCCACCTCCGCTGACGCATATTCAACTCCTTCTGTGAGAACAAATACTTAAGACTCTTATGATCAGTGAAAATCTTGAACTTACTGCCCCACTTTTTCACTGAGAAAACAATAGCTACCAACTCAAGATCATAAGTCGAATAATTCACCTCATATGGTTTCAACTTCCTAGAAGCATAGGTAATAACCCGACCATTCTGCATAAGTATACATCCCAAGCCCACCTTGGATGCATCACTGTAAATGACCATATAATCGGTCCCCTCTCGTAGAGCAAGTACTGGAGCAGTAGTCAATCTCTTTTTCAACTCCTGAAACCTACTCTCATATTTCTCATCCCAAACAAAACTAGTCTATTTCTGAGTTAACTTAGAAAGTGGCCCGGCAATCTTAGAAAAGTCATTGACAAACCTACGGTAATAACCCACCAAACCAAGAAAGCTACGAACTTCTTAAACATTCTCCGGACGTTTCCAAGACATCACCGACTCAATCTTAGTGGGATCTACAGAAATACAACTCTGTGTGATAACATGGCCAAGAAAAGATATGCGTTGCAGCCAAAATTCACATTTGCTGAATTTTGCAAACAACTGATGCTCCTACAACTTTTGTAAGACAAGCCATAGATGTTGCTCGTGCTCCGATTCAGATTTAGAATAGACCAAGACCCGATGCATAAGGTTCATATGTCACGCCCCAACCGGGCCTATAAAGCTTAGACTAGGGTGTGATCTAACATTCAAGTCACATCGTATACTTAACCATTTATGAAGGTTTAACACTTAACGTTTTGACCTAAACTCCACGAATTCTCCGAAAAACCGGCAGCATAACAGTTGTAATTCGGCTTTTTGGTTTGACCTAATTCTCTAAACGCCTCAAATTTTCCAATCTCAATTTCATTTCTGTGACACTCGAGATTTTTGCCGTACATTCATTCACTGTTGCATCCACTAATTACGCATTTCTTCTGTTCTTTGCTTGTTGTCTTCTTTAGTTACTATTCATTCTATTTTTCAACCACATAATTACAATGAATTAGCATTTTTCTTAAATCATATTAATTGTTTTAGGAATGGGAAAAATATGCATTTGAGCTAGGAGCGATAGGAACCTTCGTTTAGAATATAGTTTAGTGAACTAGTGAATAGTATTACGTATGAAACATAATGTTTTAGTTAGCTAACTTAATTTATGTGCAATGGACTTGTTTTAAAGCTAACTAAGCTCATTTTAATAGACCATTTAAGCACCCAACATGCCCCACTCAAACATATACTCACACAACACACAACATAAGTCATAACTTAGCAAAAACAAAAAAAACAAAAAAAAGGAAGATGCAGATTTTACTGTAGCAAATCCGAGAATAGCATAGGAGGAGAATGATAGGATTTTGCTCATCAAATCTTAAATCCAAGCCAAGCCAAGCTAGGAGCAAGTAGTTTAGGGTGTTTGCTAGCCTCCCGAGAGTTCCTACGCGCAATTGGTGAGGGTTTTCATGACTTTTTATGCATATCTAAAATGTTACATTTTTCTTGATTTGTTGAAAATGTTATCAAATGCTATTGAAAAGCTTATCTATGCTATTATACCTTGTATATAAGTGCTAGAGAACACATTTGAGCCATTAGTTCGCATTTTAAACGGTTGGAATCGTCATTTGAATTTATGAGGTGAATAGTAACAGAATTTCTAGGGTTTTGTGTAATTACGTGTATGAGCTTGATTCAACACTCCTAATAGATGCCTTAGGTGTTAATGAAGGTAGTCTAATAGCCCCGTGCACCTGAATTGCTCTAATATCGCATAGAACATGAATTAGCCAACTTTAACAAAGGGGTTTTGGGGTTAAGGTGAATCCGGGTGAATTCGGGCTTCACTTTTAGCATTCTTAGGCTACCTAGGTGCTATAGAAGCTTTGCAAACCCTTGTTTAAAGCCCGGATGAAGTATGTGTAGTTCAAAGCTAGAAGAGGGAAATTGGGGCTTTCGGGGTAATTGCGGGCATTTGAATGTCATTGAGGGTTGAAAGGGTCCTTTGAGGGTTAGTTAGAAGGTTGGTATAGCTTCCCTTTGGAATTGAATCATTAACTTTGGTTTGGAAGAGAAATAGCTTGAATAACAAAGGAGTTTAGGTGCAATTTCGGTTGTCTCGCGCTTCTAAGACCTTGGCATGACTTCTTGAGTGATTAAATGCAGTTTCAAGTTGATTTGGAACTTTTGGTATAATTCTAAATGTATCTTATACATGCCCCTTTGTAAAGTTGCTTATTTGCTTGTGTAAACTGCTTCTAATCTATCTATTATGAGATCAACCTACTTTGTTGATCCTCTTATTTGTTATTGCTTATATTATTGATATTAACTTGTCATTGTAAAGTGCATTGCATAGTGGTTACGCAACCATAGTGTCAGGGGCGGATGTGTTGAATATCAACTGGGCGGCAGAGGGCTTGCCAGTGGATATTCAAACTCTGTGCTCTATTCCCTCACTCTCCTGGTCCGGAGATTGCCAGGGGGTGTTGGGTCATAGCATTATCAGGGTACATCCGGAGTACACCCACTGGAGTGTTTGGGGTTATGCCGGCTTATCGTGATCGTGATCGTGATCGTGGTTCGTGGATCGTGTTCGTGGATTGAAGATTTGGTGTTGGGGTTAAGTGAAATGTATCCTTTTTAATGTGTGGTTATTTAAGCTATTGTTACTTCTTAAATTGTTTAATTACTATTGTTGTTTAACTATTTTACTTGTTGCATTGCACGCCCCGGGAGACTTTATCCCTCACTGGGCAACAGTGGTTGCTCATACCTCGCTAACATGTTTCAGGAGACCCTGGGGTTGAACCCCAACTTGCTTTTGTTGAAGGTGAAGAGCTAGAGGTACAGGCGGATCAGTTACCTTAGTTGTAGTGTCTAATTGCGTGAGGTGGATTTATGGTTCTTGCTGTTATGTGAAGATCTTATTTGCTTTACCTTATTTTCTATTTTTTAGCCTAAGTAGTTATGTACATGTTTGAGTGATTGTAAGCTAAATGCTAGTTGATTGTACTAGGAGATATGAACTATGGCATGTAATAACTTATATTTATGCTCTTAGCTTCTTTGCATGCTTGGGAGTGAATGACTGGTTGTTTTCAATTTCTAAGAATGTTTAAAAGCTATCATAGAGTGGCATGATAAGCGATTTTGTAAAGAAGTTAAGTTATGAATGCATGCTTGTGTGTATCTAAACTATTTGTATGTCTTAAGGCTCGGATGGCCTTAAAGTTGGAATCTATATTTTGGAAATGGCTTTATTGTTGTTCTATAGCTTATTGAATGTTTACAAGTTTTCAGAATGTCCACGGTACAGGGAAGACTCTGTTCGTTTTTCCCTAAAATTTTAAGACTGGGTTTGGTATTGGGTTAAGAATAGCATGGTTATTAAAGCCTCCGGTCTCGTGAGGGATCGGGGGGTTACAATTTCCAACTAAGATTACCATTTGCCATCAATTGAAACGCCTACTAGTTATCCCGATGTCTCGTTTGATTAATAACCTAGCATGATACTATGTCTCGTTTGTTGGTTAATCCTCGTCACAAAAGTACCTGTTGATCTTAGCTTAACAATGAGTACCTGCTTAAGATTGGATAGGTTCATTTACTTAGCCTTACCTAATAATTCGTAAACCTATGATAGATACTAGTCAGTAATAATAGCAAAACGACCATAGTAATGTCTGTCTAGTTATTATCAGTACAAACCACAATTAGACCCCAAATTACAACGGGGGTGTTTTACATTACAAACATTAAGCAACATGAAAATAAATAGTCTTCAAGTAGCATAGTGTTCACAAATGGCCATAATCAAGCAAAGCATATAGGACAGGCAATCATTCCAAGGAATCATCATTAGGCACGGCATCCTCGGGTACCTGTTCTTGGTCTCCATCACCTGAGATGATAAAATAGGGTGAGTCCTTATGAACTCAGCGAGGGGGAACGAGAAATAAGTTTTGAAACTCATTTTCCAGTTCAACTTATAAAAACCCTTTTTGCAAGCATGAATATAACACAAATAAGTACATAACAATAATATAAAAGTAAAGGAACACAATTACCCGTCTTTCCTCCCTGAGGTCCTCTAGGAACCAAGCGAGAGTACTTATACACATAGTGAAAAGGATACGGTGAGCTTTTGCTCTCAGTTCAATTCCAGTATCAGTTGTTGTGGCCGACATCAAATCATCCCCTTATCACGCCAAATGGGGTACTCTAGATATACCCTGAAATCCTACGACCCAACTCTCCGAGGAAGTCTAGCCCCCAAGCGAGAGAGCGAATTGGACAATGGTAGTCACGGTTGCACCGGCAAGCCCGATACCGCCCAGTGTGCGTGAACGCTACCACGCTAGAATGAAAGGTTGCAACCTTGTATGCAATGCATGTTTATGACATTTAATAAATCACATTAGGAGGACAACAAAGTAGGTTGCCTCCGACCAGTCATAAGATTGCACATTGAAAAGTAAATAAGCGAGGCACGATATGACAAGTAATTTCACTTGAAAGGCACATGGAGTTGTATGAACATTAAACAGGCAGCCATGTATCGCATGTAAATCAAGCCATATAACTCATTTCGAAGTTCACGTAATCAAATAATAAGATTATTCAACATGCAACATCATCTACTTGGGTTCGGGTGCAAGAAAGGCCTATTTGTCAACATGCAATTATCAAAATCACATTTAGGGCTACAAGGGCAACTATGGGCAGCCTACTAAACATACAATTAAACACAATATCCAAAGGATCAACACTTAACAAGTTTACCTAGTCACTAGGGTTTCCATTTCCTGCTTACCCGTGCGATTAAGACCCAAGTTAACTCAAAATCAATCTCAAGCCATGCATCAATTAATTCAAACATCCTCAAATATTCAAAACAGTCCACACAACATCCCAATGCCACAATCCCAAGCATTTAATACAACAAGAGAAGCTACAATAATTTTTCTAAGCATATCACTAAGTGAAACCCTCACTGCAATGGGCTGTTTTCTCACAATCATTAACACAAGCCAACAATCTCCAATTCTAGTGAATAGGATTTCAAATTAAAGCTTAAGGAGTGAACTAAATTCAGAAACAAACCTCGCATAATTTGGAGCTCGGGATCAATAGTTATAGCCAAAACAGTGGTACTGCACAAAACTGTCCAGATTTGCACAAATTTCAATACTTGTCGTTGTTAAGGTCCTTAGGGTCAGATTTAGCCTTGGTCCATTTCTGGCAAAAATGTCCAGAACAGGAAAATCTAGTAGCACACCAAATTTCTTGCATTTCGGACATCATTTACTAAGTCAAAACTGGTTCATTCTACAAGGTCAGTGAATCTGCCAAAACCTGCTTCATTTTTCCAGATTTTCCAGATTTAGACACATTTCAATGATTTGCCATTTCGAGGACCTTAGTCTCAAAATTAGCTTTGGCCTATTTCTGGGAAAAATGTTCCGAACTGGGAAAAATAGTTACCTACCAATTTTCACTCATTTTCAACATCATTTACCTAGCCACAATCATCTCGCACCAACCAGACAGAAAGCTGTCACTTGCACAATTTCATCTATCATCACATTCTAGCCCAAAATCTTGCCATGCATGGTTGTAAAAGCTTATGAACATACATATATCTCAAGTACAAAAGCAAAGGAAAACATTTAAGAGCATGCATGTGGTTTTTTGAAAGATTTTCAAGAACTTTTAGCCCTCACCTTAGCAAAACAACAAGAAGATGCTCAAGACTTTGATGAAGCACAAAGTTGACTCTTTTCCTTGCTTAGCCGAGACACCACGTGATTTTTCTCTAGTTTCCTAGCTTAGTAACCAAGTTCTTAGTAGGTGCATGTGGTTAGAATAAGAAGAAAAGAAATGGAAGCTAGCAAACTCACCTAAACCGAAATGGAAGTTCAATAAGCTTGCATGTGAGTTTTCTTGCAACCTAGCTTGCTTAGTCGAGCTTCCTAGCTTCTTGCTTGCCTTGATGAACCATGGAGTGATGAAGATGAGCTATGGAGTGTATAAACTCAGCCAAAGCTGAGAGAGAGAGAGAAGAATGAGAGGGAGAGAGAGAAATGTGAGGAAATGAGAGAAATGAAAGAAAAATGAAAGCCTTTTGCAAATGTTGATGCATATGTCGGCCTTGAGCTTTGCAATTCAGATTTTTGTGTCTTCAAGAAGCATTTTGAAATTCCTAGCATGGGAAAGGAGCTTATGTCGAGATTGAGAGCTTTGAGGAGGTCTTTGAGCTAATTTTTTCATGCATTTGTGTCATAGAATTGTCATAGAATGTCTAGATTTGATTTTGAATTATGCAAGCAAGCACAAATGCTCACAAAGTGGTCGGCCAAGGCATGTTAAAATCTGATTTTTTGTCATCTTTTGAGCATTAAATAATTGTGTGTCGAAAGTGCAAAAGAATAAGGAAGAAAGAATAAGGAATGTCTAGCTTTTTGTGAGATTTTGTCTTCTAGTGGGTTGAATTAGTAATTTAATATTAGTTAGTGGAATTTGTAAGATTAATTGATGATCTAGTGCTCTGTGTAAGATGCTTTGTTGATTAGCGTGAGGGCACGCTTTCTTAGGTCTAGGGCACGCACTACGAGATAGGGCACGAACTACGAGCGAGTGCATGTTTCCCAAGTAAATGCATGCAACCCTAAATGAATGCACGTAATTCAATGCAAGGCACACAAAATGAAACACAATTCTTAATCCTAGGTCAAGCCACACAATTCTAGGTTAGGGCACACAAAACAAAGTATCGCACGCAAGTCGGGGTCGTGCCTTACATCTTCCCCTCCTTGAAAGAATTTCGTCCCAAAATTCAATATTACCTTAGAAATAAAGCTGGATATTGTTGCTCCATCTGGTCTCGCCTTTCCCACGTTGCTTCTTCAACTCTATGATGATCCCATAACACTTTTACCATCGGTATAGCTTTGTTGTGCAACTCCCGATCTTACTGGTCTAGGATCCGAATGGGCTTCTCTTCATAAGACAAGTTCTGCCGAAGCTGCAACGGCTCTGGCTCCAAGATATGCGATGGATCAGGGTGATACTTCCGCAACATAGAAACATGAAAGACGTTGTGAATATTGGAGAGGTTTTGGGGTAGTGCCAAGCTATACGCCAATTTGCCAACCTTCTCAATTATCTCGAATGGTCCTACTAATCTTGGGCTCAACTTTCCACCCTTGCCATGTTTAATCAGTCCCCTCCGAGGTGATATCTTCAGGAACATCTTGTCGCTGACCTCAAACTCTAGACTCCGTCTCCGTCGGTCTGCATAACTCTTCTGCCTGCTTTAGGCAGTAAGCATCCGTTTCCAGATGAGGTGGATATTATCAATAGTCTTCATAAGTTCAGGTAGAAAGGTCGGGTCAAAAGTCTTTGTTTCACCTACTTCATCCCAGTAAATTGGGGATCGACACTTACGTCCATACAACGCCTCAAATGGGGTCATCTCGATAGTGGCCTGATAACTATTATTATAAGCGAACTCCGCTAGAGACAGGTATTTCTCCCAACCTTTCCCGAAGCCTAAAACACACGCCCTCAGCATATCCTCCAAAATCTGAATAGTTCCCTCAGATTGTCCATCAGTCTAAGGGTGATAAGCCGTGCTGAAACTCAACTTCGTTCCCAAAGCTTCTTGCAATCTCTTCCAAAATCGGGAAGTAAAACGAGGATCCCTATTCGATACAATACTCACAGGCATCTCGTGCAATCTTACAATCTCCGCTACATACATATCTCCCAACTTCTCAGGACTATCCTCCTTGTTCATCGGTAAGAAGTGCGCTGACTTAGTCAATCTATCCACTATGACCTAAACGGCGTCATGACCCTTTTGTGACCTGGGCAGGTCCATAACAAAGTCCATAGTTATATGTTCCCATTTCCATTGAGGAATCTCCAACGGCTGAAGTAAACTTGCGGGTCGTTGATGTTCCGCTTTGACTCTCTGGCAAGTCAAACACCGTGCCACAAACTCCGCAATCTCCCTCTTCATGTTATTCCACCCATAGTGTTGCTTCAAATCCCAGTACATCTTTGTTCCGCGGGGGTGAATAGTATATCTTGAATTATGGGCTTCTTCAAGAATCTTCTTTTTTATCTCTGGTTCATTAGGAACACAAATCCGATTCCTAAACCTCCAAATACCATCATCATGAAACTTGAAATCTGCGTTGCTTTCTTTAATCTTCTGAAATTGTTGGTCCTTCTGTTGAGCCTCTCGTAACTCAGACAACAAGGTCGATTGAACTTGTGTAGTGGCAAAAAGTAACACTTTTCCGAGTCAATTGTAGTTTCCACAAAAATGCTTCCTCCAACAACTCCTGTACCTTAACTTCTAGTTTTGCCATGCTCGCTTTCCTACTTAAGGCATCTGCAACTACATTTGCTTTACTGGGCACATAATTGATTGTGCAGTTAAAATCATCCAAAAGCTCTATCCACTGCCTTTGCCTCATATTGAACTCTTTTTTAGAGAACAAGTATTTCAAGCTCTTGTGATCAGTAAACACCTCAAACTTGTTACCCCACAGATAGTGCCTCCATTTCTTGAGTGCAAACACAATAGCCGCTAACTCCAAATCATGCATTGGGTAGTTCAATTCATACGGCTTCGATTTCCTAGAAGCATACGCAATCAGTCTTCCATTTTGCATCAGCACACAACCCAATCCTTCTTTCAAAGCATCGCTATAAATTACAAAACCTTGACTCCCTTCAGGCAATGCAAGAACAGGTGCGATAGTCAATCTTTTCTTCAACTCTAGGAAGCTGTTCTCACACTTATCATCCCACACGAACTTTGTTTTCTTTTGAGTGAGCTTTGTAAGCGGTCCTGCAATCTTAGAGAAATCCTTCACGAATCTCCGATAATAGCTGGCTAGACCAAGAAAACTCTGAGTCTCCGTAATATTCTCTGGCTTCTTCCAAGACATCACTGCTTCTATCTTTGCTGGATCCACCGCTATTCCCTCTTGGGATATAATATGGCCTAAAAATGCAATCTGTTGCAACCAAAATTCACACTTGCTAAACTTTGCATACAATTGATGCTCTTGAAGTTTCTGCAGTACCAACCACAGATGTTGTTCATGCTCAGCCTCAGATTTTGAGTATACCAAAATATCATCAATGAAGATCACCACAAATTGGTCCAAGTAGGGTTGAAACACCCTGTGCATCAAGTCCATAAAAGTTGCAGGGGCATTAGTTAGTCCAAATGGCATCACCACATATTCATAATGTCCATATCTTGTCCTGAAAGCCGTTTTAAGCACATCCTCCTTTTTGATCCACAACTGATAGTACCCTTGCCTCAAGTCGAGTTTCGAATACACTTTAGCTCCTTGAAGTTGATCAAACAACTCGTCGATTAGTGGAAGTGGGTATTTATTCTTGACAGTCACTTGGTTCAATCCTCAGTAAAAGATGCATAGCCTCAACGTTCCGTTTTTCTTCTTTACAAATAGAACTAGTGCACCCTACGGAGAAGAACTTGGTTGAACGAACCCTTTCTTCAGCAATCCTTGCAATTGGTTCTTCAATTCTTGTAGATCGGCCGGTGCCATACAATAGGGAGCTTTAGATATCGGCTGGGTGCCAGGCAGTAACTCTATAATTAACTCGATTTCCCGATTTGGGGGTAAACCGGGCAATTCTTCTGGAAACACATCCGCATAGTCTTTGATCACTGGCATCTCCTCCAGCTTAGCTTTGTCCGATGGCTTGTTGATGAGGTAAGCTAAGTATCCACTACATCCCTTCCTCAAGGACTTCACTACTTTCGTAGGTGAAATGATGGAACTCCCGGTGAAATCTCTTCGACCCATTACCTCTAGTATTGGTTGACCAGGTACCTGGAATGTTACAATCTTTGTCCGACAATCTAGTTGGGCATGATGCTTTGCCAACCAGTCCATCCCAAAGATGACCTCATAGTCTCGAAAAGGTAATACAATAAGATTGGCTGAGAATTCCCTATCCTTAATTTGGATTTTACATGCTTTACAAGCTGAGCTACTAACAGGTTTAGAACCCATCGGAGTACCAACTTCTACTTCGTAAGGCAAACATACAACTTTCAGTTTCACACGTTGCACACACAAGGGAGTAATAAATGAATGAGTAGCACCCGGGTCAACTAGCACCCTAACAAATTGATTCAGTATGAAGAATGTACCTTCAACTACAGCGGTCTCCTCTGGAAGCTCCTCGCACTTAATAGCATAAGCTCGAGCCTGAACTCTAGGAACTGGAGTCTTGCCTCTACCAGCTGGTTTACCCTGATTCTATCATGCCTGCCATTTAGGGCAATCCTTGATCTGATGCTGATCACTGCCACATCTTACACATCATCCTGACTTCTTCCAGCACTGGGCCTCGGTATGCCCCTTCTTGTCACAGTAAGAACAGTTGATAGACTGAGTAGCAGGTGAACTACTTGTGGATTCGCGGATGGAAGAGGCTGATGGCGCTTTAGTCAGGCTACGGTTATTCACTGGTATGTTTTGGCTCTGGCCCTAACTACGACTCTGGCCCTGGAATTTCCTCTGTTGACCTGGAGGCTGGTATGGTTTCTTGTTCGACTGACTCGAACCGGCTCTGTCAAGTTTCCTCTTCTCAACACGGGAAGTAGCAGCAAAGAGAGCAGAATAGGTATCAAAGTCATGCGAAGCCAACTGGTCGTGAATCTCTGGCCTCAATCCTGTAGTAAATTTCCACATCTTTGCCTCTGGAGTACTAACCATGTATTGAGCATAACGGGGCAGTCGGTCAAAACGAGCCTCGTACTGGGCCACCGTCATGTTACCCTGGGTCAAGTGCATGAACTCCTCAATCTGCCTCTGCCTGGAAACTACAGGTACATATTACTCCTTGAATGCCTTAACGAAATTACCCCACAAGCGAGGTGTCTGATCAGTTTCCTATAGTGCCTGTGATACCCCGAACCTGGCATATATTCAATGGCATTTAAAGTTCATTTAAATTGCATTTTATTGACCTTTCACCTTCTTTGACCAAACTAGTTGACTTTTCATCTACATTGACCAACTAGGACAAGGTGGTAATTTTTGAAATGTTTAATAAAAGGCAAACTTGGGATTAGAAATAAAAAAATACAATGTTAAGTTAGTCAAATTTTGGGTCAACTTTGGAATTAAATCTGAACCAATTGGGGAATATTTAGGTAGCAAATTATATATGGTTGGAAAGCTCTATGAGTTTAGTTTCTGAGGCTTCAAACCGTTCGTGAATTGGAATTTTCTAGAAGAAGTTATGGCCGTTTTCGTAAGGTCGCGCATAGCTGTTTTGGTTTAGCGGGTTGACCGAATCTTTGACCTTTGACTTCTTGTCATTTTTTTTCCTAAATAAGTAGAATGCAAACGAAAAAAAAGAGAAGAAAGGCTTGAAGCCATGAGGAAAAGAAAGAGAAAAAGAAAGAAAAAAATTTCAAAACAAATCATCAAATCTTCGCGTGAGCTTGCACGGGGTGGTTTCCGAGGCATCCTACGAGGTTTCCCTAGCGTCTAGGAGAATCTAAGGTGAGGGTTTCATCATTATTTGTGCATTTGAAAATGTTGAACATAAACTTTAATTTTTGTGATTTAATCGTAGGTTGTTATTTTGTCCATTTCATTGCGTAAAGTATGCTCCCTAGCAATCGTAGAACACGTATTTATAGCTTTTTAACATTTTCTGCGGTTGAATATTGAAATTGAAATATAAATTGTTAGTTGAACAGTATTTTATGAATAGTAAACCCTTGAAACGATAAAGTTGCGTTGTTATGCTGTCTGTTGATGTGAAAAGGTGCTAGGTATGCTAGAATGCCTAAATGCATGATTTGTTTAGGTTGCGTAATGGAAAAAAATGAGAAAAATGCCTTAGTGAAAGTCGGGGTCGTTTAGGTCGAGTTTAACGTTTTCTCATTTTGCATAATGGCATTGTTTCGGGATGCCATGGAAGCACTTTTGGTACAATTATGGCGTTGGTTGGGTGTTTCGTTAGTATAGTTGTAGTTCAAACGAGCAAAGGAGAAAATCGGGACTTTGCGTGAATTCCAGGGTTAAGTAGGGTTTCGGGGTCTTTAGACGTGCCTTATAGTGACCTAGGAGGATTGGTAAAGTCGGTTTCCAAAACTCGTGTCTCGTTTGAAAGTAGTAGAGTTTGGTAAGTTGGGGTCATTTTCATGATTTTCTGTGTTTTCATAGAATATTGCTTATAGAATGCTTATATTGCTTATAGAATGCTTATGTTGCCTATAGAATGCTTATAATGCCCATAGAATACTTGTTATTGCTTGATAATGTTAGTTGGTATTGTTCTTGTTACTTGTTTGATTGTAAATACTTGTTAATGCTTATTACGCTTGTTAGAGTTGATTATTGATTGAAATGTTTAACAATTGTTGATAATGCTTGATATCTTGTTTATCTCCTCTATTTTGTATTGTTGTGCTATCGCTCGTTTATCGCCTTGTATCGAGTCTTGCATTGCATAGTGTCAGTGCGTGAGTGATGGGCCTTTCTGGGTAGCCTCGGGTTGCCAGTGTTGGTTGCTCTAGCTCCGTAGCTATTCCTTCTTCTCGCTTGGGTTGCCTCCCAGGGAGATTTAGGTCGTAGATTGACGGATACTTCCGGGGTATTCCAAACTCGTGTTATAAGGTGGTTGTGCGCTTATTGTCGTCGTTGTCAACATCAAGCTCGAGATTGATGTATCGCTCGTGAAATGGTACATTGCTCGTATGAGTTAACCATAGCCTTCAGAGTGTGGTATAGCTTTGAATGGTTGTGTTAATGCTTTCAGTAATTGCTTATTGTGTTGATTGTTTGTCTTGATTGCTTATTTATCAGTTATATTGCTTAACTGTCTTATTTGCATTGCACGACTTTCTTTCTCTCCAATTCGATATTTGTCTCGCCCTCACTGAGTATATGTGTTGTGTATACTCACTCCTCACCACCACATTTCAGGAAATGTCATGTTAGCTGGAAGTTCGTGATTTCGTGAAAGTTCATTGCCTGAAGAGTTGTCTTGCGTGCCTATGTGGCTTGAGTGTCGAAGTGTGTAAAGATGTATGTTCATATGTTCTTTGTATTTATTGTCAAAAGAAATGTAATTTAAATTTAGCTAAGTAGCTGAGGTGAATTGATAAGCTAGTTTATGTAATTAGTTAGCATAGCTTAACTTCAATGCATGTCTATAATGTCCAAAGGAAAAGAGTTAGAATGGCATGATAGTTTATTTTATGCAGTAGCTTAGTATGGTTTAACCGTCTAGTTCGAATGTACTTGTCAAAAATGATAAGAGATAGGTTAGCTTTTAAATTGGAAATGTATGTATACTTGCTGAGTTTAAATTGTTGAGAACCGAGGCTCGGATGGCCTTGAGGTGGTTTTGAATGTTTGGACATTATATTGGCCCACTTATATGCTATCGCAGGTTTTACATTTCGCCTAGAAACAGGGGAGACTCCGTCCGTTTTCCCTGAAAATTATGCCCCGGTTTGGTTTGGGTTGTGATTAGATCGATTGATAGAACTCCCGGTCTCGAGAGGGATCGGGGTGTTACAGGTGGTATCAGAGCTTGTCTAGCTCATAAGCCGGGACAGGGTCCTCGATCTGGTGGGTAGTGACCCTTGAATGTGTGCTTGTTAAGTGTGTCTTGAAAGTGTATGCTTGTATGTGAGATTGTGTGTCTTGATATGAATGTGTGCTCCTATGTGATATAGTTATGTGTTATGTGTTAATTGTGTGCTAAGTAAGGTGAAGTGTCCAGTTGTGCATTGAATTGACCTATCGAATTGGCATCGCGAATTGAATCGACCTCGTGGATTATTATTTGCTTGAAGTATTGCTTGTAATATGTGTATTGGAATGTCTTGAATTAGCTATGCCGTGATTTGAATTAATTATGTTGTGCTTGACTTGATTGTCGTGATTTAGTGACTTTGTTGAATAAACTGTTTTGTAAACTTGCTTGCATAATAGTTTAAGGCATGTGTATAACTGTGATATATTGGCATTCATACATGTCTTATGGAAATGGTAAGTAAGTCCTCTTCCTCCCCTGAAGAAAGTGGTTCACAGCTGGCTTCTCAAGGTGTATGGATTGGCAGGAAATGAATGGTATTTGACTAGCCTTTATTTGGGAATTGGTGTTTGCTTTTGGAGCTTGGTTATTGGCGAATCTCTATGGTCCTCCTCTGTGCCTAACAGTTGTGAAAGAGCAACTTTCTCTTGGGGTTTTATTTGGTTGTTCTTTGGAGCATTCTTTGGTTTTCTTAATGGGTATTCTTTGGAGACTTCTGTTGGCATTTCTCAGTGGATTTGTCTATTGGGATTTCAATCGGCCTTACTGCACAGTATTATCTAGGGTATATGTGTCTCGGTCTTTATTGGTGTGAAACTGGCATCCCTGATTGGAAATTCTTCAATGGTATTTTATGGAATTCTCAGTAGCCAATTATTTAATATTTACTTATTAGGCAAACTTGGCTACTTTCTTATTGGAGCATTGTTTCAGATATCTTCTTTAGTGTTCCTCAGTAGGTTTGGTATTTGGAGTTCCTATCAGACTTATTGTATAATACTACTTATGGTATTCTTTGAAATTCTTATTGGGCGTTCTACTGGTATTTTCCTTATTGGCAAGATTGTATGAAGTTCTCACTTGGAAAATAGTGAAGAGGCCTCGGAGTTTGGTTTTGGTGGGAAACTATGTTTGTTATTCAACTTGGTTGTCTTATTGGGCGCATTATATTTTCTCTAGTATTTCCTTAGACATTCTTCTCAGCATTTGATAGTAATACTCGGAATCTAATGGGTTGTCCTATGGGGTTATTATTTGGAAGGCTTCTTTGGAACTTTTGAAGTATATTTGATTGGGTTTCTTAGTATTTTCTTCAGCACTCTTATTAGGGAATTCTTCTATGAAATTCATGACCAGTGGGGTACTTATTTGGACGTCTGGATGGAACCTTTGTTTGAGCCTTTATTTGGCTTCTTGTTAGGGAATTCTTAGGCAGTAATAGTTAGACTTCTATTGGAGATTCATGCGTGGGGTATTCTTCTTATCATTAATATGTGATGTGATTTTATCTACAGTATCTTTGCTTAGGTCTTTATTGGTATTATCTCGGCGCTTTTGGTTGGAATTTTATTCTTCTTCGGTATTCGTGTCAACGGGATTCTTCAACCGATGAAGATTAGTCAGAATTGGATTTCAGATGATGTTGAGTTCTATTGGAAGAAGAATTGCGAGGACACAATTGTTTTAAGGGGGGAAGGATGTGATACCCCGAACCTGGCATGTATTCAATAGCATTTAAAGTTCATTTAAATTGCATTTTATTGACCTTTCACCTTCTTTGACCAAACTAGTTGACTTTTCATCTACATTGACCAACTAGGACAAGGTGGGAATTTTTGAAATGTTTAATAAAAGGCAAACTTGGGATTAGAAATAAAAAAAATGCAATGTTAATTTAGTCAAATTTTGGGTCAAATTTGGAATTAAATCTGAACCAATTAGGGAAGAGTTAGGTAGCAAATTATATATAGTTGGAAAGCTCTATGAGTCTAGCTTCTAAGGCTTCAAACCGTTCGTGAATTGGAGTTTTCTAGAAGAAGTTATGGCCGTTTTCGTAAGGTCGCGCATAGCTGTTTTGGTTTAGCAGGTTGACCAAATCTTTGACCTTTGACTTCTTGTCATTTTTTTCCTAAATAAGCAGAATGCAAACGAAAAAACAGAGAAGAAAGGCTTGAAGCCATGAGGAGAAAGAAAGAGAAAAAGAAAGAAAACAATTTCAAAACAAATCATCAAATCTTCGCGTGAGCTTGCACGGGGTGGTTTCTGAGGCATCCTACGAGGTTTCCCTAACGTCTAGGAGCATCTAAGGTGAGGGTTTCATCGTTATTTGCGCATTTGAAAATGTTGAACATAAACTTTAATTTTTGTGATTTAACCGTAGGTTGTTATTTTGTCCATTTCATTGTTTAAAGTATGTTCCCTAGCAATCATAGAACACGTATTTATAGCTTTTTAATATTTTCTGCGGTTGAATATTGAAATTGAAATATAAATTATTAGTTGAATAGTATTTTATGAATAGTAAACCCTTGAAACGATAAAGTTGAGTTGTTATGCTGTCTGTTGATGTGAAAAGGTGCTAGGTATGCTAGAATGCCTAAATGCATGATTTGTTTAGGTTGCATAATGGAAAAAAATGAGAAAAACGCCTTGGTGAAAGTCGGGGTCGTTTAGGTCGAGTTTAGCATTTTCTCATTTTGCGTGATGGGATTGTTTCGGGAGGCCATGGAAGCACTTTTGGTGCGATTATGGCTTTGGTTGGGTATTTCGTTAGTATAGTTGTAGTTCAAACGAGAAAAGGGGGAAATCGGGACTTTGCATGAATTCCAGGGTTAAGTAGGGTTTCGGGGTCTTTAGACATTCCTTATAGTGACCTAGGAGGATTGGTGAAGTCGGTTTCCAAAACTCGTGGCTCGTTTGAAAGTAGTAGAGTTTGGTACGTTGGGGTCATTTTCATGATTTTGTGTGTTTTCATAGAATATTGCTTATAGAATGCTTATATTGCTTATAGAATGCTTATGTTGCCTATAGAATGCTTATAATGCCCATAGAATACTTGTTATTGATTGATAATATTAGTTGGTGTTGTTCTTGTTACTTGTTTGATTGTAAATGCTTGTTAATGCTTATTACGCTTGTTAGAGTTGATTATTGATTGAAATGTTTAACAATTGTTGATAATGCTTGATATCTCGTTTATCTCCTCTATTCTGTATTGTTGTGCTATCGCTTGTTTATCGCCTTGTATCGAGTCTTGCATTGCATAGTGTCAGCGCGTGAGTGATGGGCCTCTCTGGGTAGCCTCGGGTTGCCAGTGTTGGTTGCTCTAGCTCCGTAGCTATTCCCTCTTCTCGCTTGGGTTGCCTCCCAATGAGATTTGGGTCGTAGATTGATGGATACTTCCGGGGTATTCCAAACTGGTGTTATAAGGTGGTTGCGCGCTTATTGTCATCGTTATCAACATCAAGCTTGAGATTGATGTATCGCTCGTGAAATGGTACATTGCTCGTATGAGTGAACCATAGCCTTCAGAGTGTGGTATATATTTGAATTGTTGTGTTAATGCTTTCAGTAATTGTTTATTGTATTGATTGTTTGTCTTGATTGCTTATTTATCAGTTATATTGCTTAACTGTCTTATTTGCATTGCACGACTTTCTTTCTCTCCAATTCGATATCTGTCTCGCCCTCACTGAGTATACGTGTTGTGTATACTCACTCCTCACCACCACATTTCAGGAAATGTCATGTTAGCTGGAAGTTCGTGATTTCGTGAAAGTTCGTTGCCTGAAGAGTTGTCTTGCGTGCCTATGTGGCTTGAGTGTCGAAGTGTGTAAAGATGTATGTTCATATGTTCTTTGTATTTATTGTCAAAAGAAATGTAATTTAAATTTAGCTATGTAGCTGAGGTGAATTGATAAGCTAGTTTATGTAATCAGTTAACATAGCTTAACTTCAATGCATGTCCGTAATGTCCAAAGGAAAAGAGTTAGAATGGCATGATAGTTTATTTTATGCAGTAGCTTAGTATGGTTTAACCGTCTAGTTCGAATGTACTTGTCAAAAATGAAAAGAGATAGGTTAGCTTTTAAATTAGAAATGTATGTATACTTGCTGAGTTTAAATTGTTGAGAACCGAGGCTCGGATGGCCTTGAGGTGGTTTTGAATGTTTGGACATGGTATTGGTCTACTTATATACTACCGCAGGTTTTACATTTCGCCTAGGAACAGGGGAGACTCCGTCCGTTTTCCCTGAAAATTATACCCGGGTTTGGTTTGGGTTGTGATTAGATCGATTGATAGAACTCTCGGTCTCGAGAGGGATCGGGGTGTTACAGTGCCTCCACAGTGTGCCACCAATGCTCAGCATCCCCGTGCAACAGAAACACAGCAAACTCAACCTTTTCTTCATTAGTATAATCAAGTGGCCTGAAAATCCTCTCGATCTAGGATAGCCAAGCCTCTGCTTTCTCATCATCAGCTTCCCCATGGAATTTGGACGGGCGAAAGTCAAGGAACTCCCTCATTCTGCTACGTCTCCCATGGTTGCCATCATTCCTGTTGTTGTTGTTGTTGTTGGCTTCACGTGCATCTGGACGTTCTATCACTCATGACATGCGATCCATGGCATCCGCCATTATGTTAAACATAGCTATGCCGGGATTAGTTTGATAAGCATCTCGGGTCTCTTGGGGTTCTTCGCTCCTATTAGTAGTGCGGGTACTAGGGCCAGCCATCTATAGCACAAATTACGATGCACAATTTATTGAAATACAACAACAAGAATTTAACGCATAAGATATGCGACATAATATAGATACATAACTCTAGAAATAATTAAGACATGTTAATCACTTAAGCACATAGAACATAGAAGGCACATTTAACATTATCACATAATAACATATAGACAAGTCATTCTAATTACCTTAGGGCTCTACCCATGGTCTGAGAGTTAAACCCGGCTTAAGAAATCTAAGCTCTGATACCATTCTTACCATAAGGTGTCACGCCCCAACCCGGCCTATAAAGGTTAGACTAGGGTGCGATATAACATTTAAGTCACATCGTATACTTAACCGTTTATGAAGGTTTAATACTTAACATTTTGACTAAACTCCACGAATTCTCTGGAAAACCGGCAGTATAACGGCTGTAATTGCGCTCTTTGGTTTGACCTAATTCTCTAAACGCCTCAAAATTTTCAATCTCAATTTCATTTCCAACTAAGATTACCATTTGCCATCAATTGAAATGCCTACTAGTTATCCCGATGTCTCGATTGATTAATAATCTAGCATGATACTATGTCTCGTTTGTTGGTTAATCCTTGTCACAAAAGTACCTGTTGATCTTAGCTTAACAATGAGTACCTGCTTAACATTGGATAGGTTCATTTACATAGCCTTACCTGATACTTCATAAACCTATGATAGATACTAGTCAGTAATAATAGCAAAACGACCATAGTAGTGTCTGTCTACTTATTATCAGTACAAACCAAAATTAGACCCCAAATTACAACGGGGGTCTTTTATATTACAAACATTAAGCAACATGAAAAGAAATAGTCTTCCAGTAGCATAGTGTTCACAAATGGCTATAATCAAGCAAAGCACATAGGACAGGCAATCATTCCAAGGAATCATCATTAGGCACGGCGTCCTTGGGTACCTGTTCTTGCTCTCCTTCACCTGAGATGATAAAAGAGGGTGAGTCCTTATGAACTCAGTGAGGGGGAATGAGAAATAAGTTTTGAAACTCATTTTCCAGTTCAACTTATAAAAACCCTTTCTGCAAGCATGAATATAACACAAGTAAGTACATAACAATAATATAAAAGTAAAGGAACACAATTACCCGTCTTTCTTCCCCGAGGTCCTCTAGGAACCAAGCGAGAGTACTTATACACATAGTGAAAAGGATACGGTGGGCTTTTGCTCTCAATTCAATTCTAGTATCAGTTGTTGCGGCCGACTTCAAATCATCCCCTTATCACGCCAAATGGGGTACTCTGGATGTTCCCCGAAATCCTACGACCCAACTCTCCGAGGAAGTCTAGCCCCCAAGTGAGAGAGGGAATTGGACAATGGTAGTCATGGTTGCACCGGCAAGCCCGATGCCGCCCAGTGTGCGTGAACGCTACCATACTAGAATGAAAGGTTGTTGTGGTAACATAATCCCACATCGGAAGATTTGGAAGTGAGAGAGCTGGATATAAGGGCTTGGGTCCTTGTATCAGCCACGAGGCCTTCCAGTGCAAGTGTTTGCTGTATTGGTACCCTTTGTGGTCTTGCGGCATTGGTCGGCTGGCTGGGAACAAAACTGTTTGTGAGTGTGGCCCTCGTGGCAGCAGCGCAAAGTGGACAATATCGTTATATCATGACGAGGCCTTTTCCCGTGGGAGACCATGGGAGAAACAAAGTCGTGAGGGCCCTGTGCCTGCGGGCCAGGGATTGCCAATAGCGGACAATATTGTGGTAGTGACGGCTCGGTGAGACTCTACGTGGGCTCCACGTGGGGAGTCGGGTCGTTACAAATGGTATCAGAGCCAGTCTTCCCTTGTGCTCGTGCTCGCGAGGGCGCGGGGCTCCTTAAGGGGGTGGAATGTGGTAACACAATCCCACATCGGAGGATTTGGAAGTGAGAAAGCTGGATATAAGGGCTTGGGTCCTTGTATCAGCCACGAGGCCTTTCAGCGCAATTGCTTGCCGTATTGGTACCCTTCGTGGTCTTGCGGTATTGGTCGGCTGGCTGGGAACAAAACCGTGAGTGAGTGTGGCCCTCGTGGCAGCAGCGCAAAGCAGGCAATATCGTTACATCGTGACGAGGCCTTTTCCCGTGGGAGACCATGGGGGAAACAAAGCCGTGAGGGCCCTGTGCCTGCGGGCCAGGGATTACCAATAGCGGACAATATCGTAGTAGTGACGGCTCGGTGAGACTTTGCGTGGGCTCCAAGTGGGGAGTCGGGTCGTTACAGTTGCAACCTTGTTTGCAATGCACATTTATGACATTTAATATATCACATTAGGAGGACAACAAAGTAGGTTGCCTCCGAGCAGTCATAAGATTGCACATTGACAAGTAAACAAGCGAGGCACGATATGACAAGTAATTTCACTTGGAGTTATATGAACATTAAACGGGCAGCCATGTACCGCATGTAAATCAAGCCATATAACTCATTTTGAAGTTCACGTAATCAAATAATAAGATTATTCAACATGCAACATCATCTACGTGGGTTCGGGTGCAAGAAAGGCCTATTTGTCAACATGCAATGATCAAAATCACATTTAGGGCTACAAGGGCAACTATGGGCAGCCTACTAAAATACAATTAAACACAATATCCAAAGGATCAGCACCAGCACTTAGCAAGTTTACCTAGTCACTAGGGTTTCCATTTCATGCTTACCCGTGGGATTAAGCCCCAAGTCAACTCAAAATCAATCTCAAGTCGTGCATCAATTAATTCAAACATCCTCAAATATTCAAAACAGTCCACACAACATCCCAATGCCACAATCCCAAGCATTTAATACAACAAGAGAAGCTACAATAATTTTTCTAAACATATCACTAAGTGAAACTCTCACTGCAATGGGCTGTTTTCTCATAATCATTAAGACAAGCAAAAAATCTCCAATTCCAGTGAATAAGATGTCAAATTAAAGCTTAAGTAGTTAAATAAATTCAGAAATAAACCTCGCATTATTTGGAGTTCAGGAGCAAGAGTTATAGGCAAAACAGTGGTACTGCACAAAACTGTGCAGATTTGCATACATTTCAATACGTGTCGTTTTTTAAGGTCCTTAGGGTCAGATTTAGCCTTAGTCCATTTCTGACAAAAATTTCCAGAATGGGAAAATCTAGCAGCACACCAAATTTCATGCATTTTCGACATCATTTACTAAGTCAAAACTGGTTCGTTCTACAAGGTCAGTGAATCTGCCAAAACCTGCTTCATTTTTCCAGATTTTCCAGATTTAGACACATTTCAATGATTTGCCATTTTGAGGACTTTAGAGTCACAATTAGCTTTGGCCTATTTCTGGGAAAAATGTTCAGAACTGGAAAAAATATTTACCTACCAATTTTAACTTATTTTCAACATCATTTACAGAGCCACAATCATCTCGCACCAACAAGACAGAAAGCTGTCACTTGCACGATTTCATCTATCATCACATTCTAGCCCAAAATCTTGCCATGCATGGTTGTAAAAGATTATGAACATACATATATCTCAAGTACAGAAGCAAAGGCAAACATTTAAGAGCATGCATGTGGTTTTTTGAAAGATTTTCAAGAAGTTTTAGCCCTCACCTTAGCAAAACAACAAGAAGATGCTCAAGACTTTGATGAAGCACAAAGTTGACTCTTTTCCTTGCTTAGCCGAGACACCACTCGATTTGTCTCTAGTTTCCTAGCTTAGTAACCAAGTTCTGAGTAGGTGCATGTGGTTAGAACAAGAAGAAAAGAAATGGAAGCTAGCAAACTCACCTAAACCGAAATGGAAGTTCAATAAGCTTGCATGTGAGTTTTCTTGCAACCTAGCTTGCTTAGTCGAGCTTCCTAGCTTCTTGCTTGCCTTGATGAACCATGGAGTGATGAAGATGAGCTATGGAGTGTATAAACTCAGCCAAAGCCGAGAGAGAGAGAGAAAAGAATGAGAGGCAGAGAGAGAAATGTGAGGAAATGAGAGAAATGAAAGAAAAATGAAAGCCTTTTGCAAATGTTGATGCATATGTCGGCCTTGAGCTTTGCAATTCAGATTTTTGTGTCTTCAAGAAGCATTTTGAAATTCCTAGCATGGGCAAGGAGCTTATGTCGAGATTGAGAGCTTTGAGGAGGTCTTTGAGCTAATTTTTTTATGCATTTGTGTCATAGAATTGTCATAGAATGTCTTGATTTGATTTTGAATTATGCAAGCAAGCACAAATGCTCACAAAGTGGTTGGCCAAGGCATGTAAAAATCTGATTTTTTGTCATCTTTTGAGCATTAAATAATTCTGTGTTGAAAGTGCAAAAGAATAAGGAATAAAGAATAAGGAATGTCTAGCTTTTTGTGAGATTTTGTCTTCTAGTGGGTTGAATTAGTAATTTAATATTAGTTAGTGGAATTTGTAGGATTAATTGATGATCTAGTGCTCCGTGTAAGATGCTTTGTTGATTAGCGTGAGGGCATGCTTTCCTAGGTCTAGGGCACGCACTACGAGGTAGGGCATGAACTACAAGACGAGTGCACGTTTCTCAAGTAAATGCACGCAACCCTAAATGAATGCATGTAATTCAATGCAAGGCACACAAAACGAAACACAATTTTTAAACCTAGGTCAAACCACGCAATTCTAGGTTAGGGCACACGAAACGAAGTATCGCACGCAAGTTGGGGTCGGGCCTCACACCATAAATGCTGCCGGTGCATTAGTTAATCCAAAGGGCATAACAACAAACTCATAATGCAAGTACTGAGTCCTGAAGGCAGACTTCGAAACATCCTTTGTGCGAATTCGAAGCTGATAATACCCCTGCCTCAAGTCAAACTTAGAGTAGACTTTGGTTCCCTGAAGTTGATCAAACAACTCGTCAATCCGTGGCAAAGGATATTTGTTCTTGATGGTCACCTGATTCAAACCACGATAATCAATACACAATCTCAAGGTACTATCCTTCTTCTTCACAAATAAAACATAAGCTTCCCAAGGTGAAGAACCCTGCTGAATGAAACCCTTCTCTATTAACTCCTGCAACTGAGTTTTCAACTCCTTCAACTCAGCTGGTGCCATCCGGTATGCTGATTTAGAAATAGGTTGAGTACCGGGAACAAGAATAATCACAAACTCCACACCTCTCTCTGGCGGTAACCCTGGCAACTCCTCGGGAAATACATTGGGATATTCTCGAATAATAGGTACTTCCTCCAACTGTAGCTTATCAGATGGCTTGTTGATCAAATAAGCTAGATAACCCGAACACCCTTTACTCACCAACTTAATGGCTTTAGTTAATGAGATAACAAAACTCGTCTTAGCACCCCAATTCCCTACTACCTCAACTACTAGCTGATCTGGCAAACGAAACTGTACTACCTTTGTTCTATAGTTTAACTGGGCATCATACTTAGAAAGCCAATCCATACCCAAGATAACATCATAGCCCCGGATAGGAAATAAGATAAGGTCTGAAGGAAAATTATACCCCTTAACATATATTATACAATCCTTACATACTAAGCCAGCAATATACTTATCAGTCAAAGAGGTACTAATCTCAACCACATAAGGCAATCTTTCAGGTTGCACATTAACACATTGCACACAAGCAGGAGTAATGAAAGAATGAGTAGCATCAGAATCAATCAACACTTTAACAAGTTGATCAAGTATAAGGAAGTTACCTTCCACAATTGCAGTCTCCTCAGGCATCTCCTCCAAGTCAACTACGTAGGCCCGAGCCTGAACCTGCTTCTGCTGAGGTGCACCACCAGTAGGTCGACCCTGATAACCTTGGGTCGCTGCTCAACCCTCAGTCCTCTAATATCTAGGGTAATCCCTCGCCATATGCTGATTGCTGCCGCAACCCAAACAAGCCCCTGACTTCACTCTGCAGTCGGCCTCCACATGGCCCTAGCGCTTACAGTAAGTACACTACGGTGATGAAGCACTGACACTTCCCCTAGAAGAACCAGAAGCTGAGAAAGCAGCTGTACCAGCCTGCTGCTAAGGTCTAACAACACTAGGCCTGTATTGACCCTGAGACTAGGCCGACCTAAACTGAGACTGAGCCTGATAAGACCCCTGCTGAAACTGCAGCCGATAATAACTCTGCTGACCCTGCGGTCTATAAAAACTCTGCTGTGCTGGTGGCCTGTAGACAACCTGCTGTGCTGGCGGCCTGTACACAACTTGCTCTGCTGGCAGCCGGTACACAACCTGCTGTACTGAAGGCCTATACATACCATGCTGGCCTTGCGGCTAAAATGGCCTCTTGCTAGGCTGGCTAGATACAATCTGATCCCCCTTTCTCTTCTCCAGTCTAGAAGCTGCATCAAAGGTCTCAGTAAGTATATCATACTGATTCAAGGCCATCGCATCCTGAATCTCAGGCCTCAACCGCAACATGAACCTACAAGTCTTACGTTCCTCGTCAGCCACATACTCTGGTGCATACAGGGATAGTCTAGTAAAAGTGGCCTCATACTGAGCCACTGAAGCATCCCCCTGTACTAAGGCTAAAAACTCTGCCTCTCTCCGCTCCCTCGCGATCCTCGGGACATACTTCGCCTGGAAAGCTAACAGAAAGGTCTCCCAAACATACATAATACCCTGAGTCTCCCACCTAGTTTTCACCGTGCGCCACCATTCTTCTGCCTCATCATCCAGCAAGTACACGACAAAGGTGACCTTCCGCTTATCGGTATAATCAAGAGGGTCGAAAATCTTCTCCACCTTACTAATCCACGCCTCAGCTTTCCGATCATCCAGCTCCCCCTGAAACCGCGGTGGATAATACCCTAAAAACTCCTTCAGTGTACCACGCCCATGGTACCCACCTTGTGCATTCAGTAACTGATTCTTCAATGCCGGAGTTTGGGTAGCCTGCCTTGCCAGTAACTGTGCCTGACCGGCCATGATCTCGTTCATCCTATCAAAAGTTGCACTTATACGATCATCACCCCTAACTTGGCCGGGTGCCACATTTCTCGGAACCTTATCAATTACCTCAGGCCTACCTCTGGTCCTCGGTCTTCCAGTCATTCTACTAATCAAAGAGTTAGCACAGGTTATAGCACATAAGCAAACTACGAGCAACTATTAGCACATAAAAAACAAACTCATATAAAGCACATAAGTCACTTAAGTATCAATCACATAAACAAATTAATCACATAATCACATAAGCACTAAATCACATAATCATTTAATCACTTAACCATATTAACACATAGTTCACTTTTCTTTCACTTCATACATACTTTCATGCTAAAACCATTACCCACATTCCGAGAATATCCCGGCTGACAGCTAACATGTGCTCTGATACCACTTAAATGTCACGCCCCAACTCAACCCCACCTATAATTAGTCAGGACGCAACGGAATTTCGATAGTATAATGACAGTAATTAAGACACCGAGGCTCTAAATCAACCTCTCAGAATATCATACAACCAAAATCCTCAATTAAAATTAACAACATACAACATAACCATATTATACACTAATTCTTCAACATTCCAATCATAGTTGTATGCCTCCGTTCCAACATAATACATTAACTGAACATACATTTTAAAATAGATTATAATTTAACTTAGCAATCAAAATAGATCATATCTTACATTCTCCTAATCCAAACAACTCCAAACTAGTTTCTAACACTCACCCATTCAATCAACTACATTAGCCCTCTCGATAACCAAACAAGACACATCAAAATCAAGCCCAACAACCCTAAAACCTCAATGCACCTAGACTGAAAATTTTGGATTTTCACACAAACATCGCAATCGAAAATTCGGCATTATAACGGCGCTACCACGTAATTAAAAAACTTTTAGAAATCGACGACAATCGATTTCAACCAAAACAACTCAAGATATTCATCAAATAGCCAATCTATCAACTTTAAATACCCGAAATTAAAAATTTATGCTACAACGGTTCAAATCTCACAAGAATACATATAAACGATCCCTAGCATGCACTGAGCAATAATATAATTTCAAATTAACATTCTAACGGTTCAAAATACAATTATAAGCAAAAACATAAAATATGACTTTTGAGATCTAGAATTTTTCTCTCACCTATGATGTGTTTTGAAGCTACAAAGATCCTCAATGAATGCTCAAGAGGTGGAATCAAGCATTGGTTGATGGAAATTGGCATTGAATTGCAACTTTTAATGAAAATTTAACTTTGAAAAAATGTTGAAAATGTTCTCAAGAAAAGCTATGGAGTTTCAGCCCTTTGTGTATGTTGATAAGTGTGCTTTGTGCTTTGTTAGTAGGTGTTGATGCATAAATAAGCTAAGGTCAAATAAATTAAAAGAAAGTCAAAGTTAATTTTTAGTCTTTTAATTCTATTTTTACTCTTTTAATTCATTAACTTGACTATTTCTTGCTCAACTAACAAATTAACACCTAAATTAATTCTAGACAATATATTTTAGGTGACAAAGAGTGTTACATTAAAATAGTTTCACCCGAGTCGACTTAAAACTCGTTTTCTTGCAAAAGAAAGTGTAAAAATCTTTAAAATTTAAAAACCGATTCCAAATACATTTTAATAAAACACGGGTCTATTAATATCCGAGGACTAGGTTTTAAAGTGTTTAAAACACCCTTGTAAAAATTTTAGCGAACAGGTGTTCAAAATACTATTCACTAAAACAGACGATAAAATTTTCGATTCCGCTTTTTATAAAAATTTCATGAATGCGCACTTAGTATGTATTAGAAGTATTAATCACATATTTAACACATTCTATGTCATATAGCACATAAACAGGTCAATTCATGCAAAACGAGGTAAAGCACGCAAATCGAGATAAAGCAAAATATGGGGTCTTACAAGTGTCTTGGTATATAACTTACCCTAGGATGCATGAGAACTAGATATACTGACTATGTTCGAAAGAGGGAAGAGAAATATCTTTTTTTTGAGAAGTGATCGATACAAAACTAAAAGTAGGTGAGCTTAGGCCTGGGAATTGGGGGGATCACTCGGGCTTAGATTGCCCCAAAACCGTGCCTTAGGGAAAGCAGACGAGCTTTGCTCGATCCCCAGCTTCGCTAACAATGTCTCAAGGTGGTGACTGGTCCAACAAATGGGAAACTATTGGGGTTAGATTTCAACAGATCAAAGTAACGAACTCAATAATAAACCAGTTGAAGATCTTTCTTGGTGGAACGATCTTGAGTGGGAGAAGAATGTTATGGGTTTCTTTTCTTACCTCGACCCGTTCGTGATGCAGAGCAAACACCTACTTTAAGGAGAAAGAAAGACTTTCCTAAAGTGAATTCAAGCCAGTACATCATAAATAAAATTAGAAGCTTCAATTTCTTGCTTATATATGGAATATCGCATTGTTACTGACCTTTTAAAAAAAGCCTTTCCCCATGACAAGCTAGTCTTCCCTCTCGTAAGGGTAAAGGTGTAGATATCACTGACTAAACGAATCTTGTCCTTTGTCTTTCGCGTGTTGAAATAATTTACCTGGTGTGAAAAGTGAGCCTAAATTGATTAGGAAGTCCGATGAGTTTGCGCGACGTTTAAGGTTTACCTTGCCTCGAGAGCTGGGGAACGTGGTTGGTGCCCCGTTCAGCAGAGCGATTCAAAGCGCGCGCGTTGAGCTTCAGTGGAAAAAGATGTTGATTCTCATTTCTCTTATGTCGAATGATATATACCACAAAGAAGAATGCCCGGTGATAGCATAGGTTATTTTGCTTCCTTCAGTCACGGAGATTAAGTCTATTCGACTTTAAGCTTGGCTAGGGCGCTGGAAAAGAAGCGACGTGTCCTTATCTGAACCACTACGTACTCTAACAAGGAAGCCATCCCGTATCTAAAGAAAAAGGGAAACTTGTTTTTAACCCATATAGAAGGAAACTAAATACTTCGGCTTTGCTTAACACAAGTAGATCGAAAGAGTTAGAAAGAAAAAAACAAATATCTTATCTTTCTAGCTCAGATTGTACAGTCTCGTGCAAACTTCTTGATGAAGAGAATATTAACTCGATCTCTATTTTTCATATGTAGTGTCTGAAATCACTGATGTTTGGTCCATGCCAAGTAGCTAACGGACTCGGAACCAATGCTAGGGGATGTTTTGCGGTTGTACGACTCGCTCTAGTCCCATAACCATTCGGAAGGGAGGGGCTTTGGCAAAAGGAAGAAAGTGGGATATCAATCCACTATGAACAATAAATAAGAGGCATTTTTTATCTTTCAAACTTCCTACTAGGTTAGTCAACAACAAAGTGAGAGGAGCATAGCCAAGTGGCTAAGGCGTGAGTCTACTTCTTTCCTCTTTGTCTTGCATCAAAGTAGTTTTATATAAGAAAGTGAAAGATCTGATTGTTACAGACGACCAGATCGAGGGAAGGCAACTGAAACCGGAGAATGAGGCAGATTTTCTCTTTAAGGCAATACGTTTGCAGCCCTGGCCAATATAGAGATTGAGAATCCTGATCCTAAACCCTTATCTCAACCTCCTATTTTGCATTCTCTTACTCAAATGACCCCATTTGTTCCAGACCCTAATCACCTTACGATGCCACCCCCACAACCCCCTAACCCATCTACATTCGAGGCCCATAGTTTGCCAGTTGGCAACCTACCTCATGTTAAAGATACCAACATTAACATTGAGTCTGATATTGGTACCATAAGGGGTATGATCAGGAGTCCTAGGAGGATCATTACAGGTTTGAATGCAAGAAACTCAGGTGAAAATGAGATTAATGAAGCCACCCGTGCTGGGTTGATGAATTGAGATAGAGTTTAATTTCTCTTTCATCATTTGATCATGATTAATCAATTCTCTTTGTTGGCATGGAATATTAGACGTACATGCAATGATGAGGCCAAAAGACATGTAGCGGATTTGTGCCGTGAGCATAAACTTGATATTTTCTTTGTATTGGAAACGCATGTACCTTTTGAGAGTATACGGAGCTCTTGGGAGTGGGGTACGAATCTACCGAGATTATGGATCCTGATGGCTTTTCAGGTGGGATATAGGTACTATAGAAATCTCATCGTTTGCATGTCCATATTCTTTTCTCCATGCACCAATGCATCACTTTTATGGTTAATGGGAACAGTCCGAACCCGTGGATGTGCTCTGCAGTTTATGCAAGATTCAGGAGCAATTATGGAATCATCTAAGGGACTTATCCACTCAGTATAATCAGCCCAGGCTTTCTTTTTTCCCGAATAGCTCTCTGAATTCCAAGACTTCTAGTACTGGTTGTCCTGCCTTTGTTGGCGAAGGTGGAATCTTCTCACTCGGACTAAGGTACGTAAACCCCTACATGATCCATTGAATCAACTGAGACTGTTAGAGTCACATTCCTACACCAGCATACGGAACAACCACTGCACTGACTAGGCTTATAGCCATAGATTACTCTGCACTGGTTCTACGGAACTAGACTAGTCTAGTCTTTCTTCTCTGGCCAGCAAGAACGGGAAGCTAAAGCTTCTCTGGATCCTAATATGCTTGGACCTTAAGATTAGTATTTCCCAAGCATGATAAAGGGAAAAAATAGGAATGGAAGAAAGATATTGGTTGGTGACTTATCTATTCCAATACTTTTTTACAACAAGCCTTGAGCAAGATGATTAGTGAGTGGGGGATCTAGGTGCATGCATCCAACCAACAAGAGCTACTTCTCGCGTTTTGGATTCTTTACTTACTGATCTTGGATGTTAATAATAGATCGCTTTTTATGGAATGTCATTGTCATTTTCCTAGTGAATGAAATGAAGTGGTGAATCGCTGCATGTAACCCCTAGTTTTCAAAGAAGCTTATGTTCTGGTTCCCTCGTTTACTACTTTCCGAGAAAGATATGCCATGCCTCGGTATTAAATTAAATAAAGTAGGTCTTTTGAGCCTTCCATGGCAAGTTTAGGCTTAGGAAGATTTGATCTTTGTTCCATTTAGTGAAATAGATTTCAATTCCGGTGAAAAGAAGGGTGAAACTCCGATAGCTACAGGCCTTAGCCCCAAACTTATAAGATATCCCAAACCCCTACCACTACCGGTCAAGCTTCTTTTGATATGGAGCTTTCCTTGGATTCTCTTGAGGTCGGGGTTGAAGAATCTAGGTACTCAACAATGGGTTAAGCCTTCAGCTACGGCTGTTGGGGCAAGTTTGTCTTTAGCAACGTAAACTAAAACTAAACAAACCTTAATGCCTCTAGGTAGGAGTCTTCCCCACCGAAAGAGTTATTCTTGGAATGAGGGAAATGACATAAGAGGGGATTCCTACTCTCTTCTCTAGTATTGATGCCACCTCAAAACCTATATTCTCATAAGCTTTCCTCTCCGTCTCTGTCTTTGTCGAGCTTCTTTCCTGGCTTAATGAAGTTTAGTTACTCGTAGCAACTCTTTGAGCCTATACTAGCTCCTTAAACTCCTCTCCTTGAAAGACAGGACGAATCAGAAGAGCTACTTTCAGTCTTAGCCCTAGCGTGGGTGAGTGGTTTATTTTATGGAGCACAGGCCCTTCTACTCTATCGATACCATTCCTTGTCACTTCGATAATGTATTCAAAAAGTAGCTATGTCTCCATACCGTAAAGGTAGTTGTGTCTCCCCTTCAACCAATTAGTCTAGTCAAGCAACCTTCGCTCTAACACTACTTAGGCGAGTTCTCCTATCTAAGGGAAAGTCTTTCTTCCACTCCTTCCCTAACCCTTTAGCCACACTTGTCCCCTCAAATCATTTCATGTGATGAAGGAAAAGAAGATCGAAGACCTCAGGTGTGGAAACTTTACTGGCTTCGGTCGAATACGCAAAGTCCTACCCAGAAAAACCTTCCTATTCGGTCAAGTGGCATTCCTCTTCTTTCAATTCTAGTCATATCTTTGGACCTATTCCTTCAGGTCAGAGCTAGTAATTCCTACTAAAGGAATGCAACAACTAGGGGCATCCCTATTGTTAGCTTCGATTTATGCCCTTCGATCCTCATATCATACTGAGCTACCTAGCTCCAAGACTTGTAGTTGAGCCTATTACTAACATTTCCTAGCCTATGGGGAATAGAAGGGCGAATCCTCACAGTCAGATAACTATGAGTGAAAGAAGAAATATAGTTTAGAGTTTATCGTAGCTACTTCTTCCCTTAGCTTTCCTAGTTGAGGAAGAAAAAGAAGTTATTCTCCAATCCAACACTTATTAGTCGAGTAGTAACCCCTTCTCCTATACCTGCACTTCAGAGATTGATTGGTTGAACCAGCAGTCTTTTATAGGGGGACGAGACTAGTTCATTGACCCAGATCATGGACTGGATTAAAATCTACTCTGACGGGTATCTAAAAGCCCTTCTCATGTAGCTGGTGCAGGGGGACTCTTGAGATGAGAGATTCAGCTGGGGCATGGGAAAGGAAAAGATGCCAATTAATCCACTAATCCACAAAAAAAAAAGAACTATTGCTTCCTTTTCCACCTATCTCCTATGGAATCTCAACTATTCATTTACCAAAAATCAACTTCTTTGGTTAATCCTGCTGTCACTCTACTGGCTATTAGGAAAGCTCCCATGAAGCCTTTTCTGCTTGCTAAGGCTGGATCAAATTACTTCATCAGGATCGACCTTTAAAGTCAGTTCGTTCAAAGCCACAGTGGCTACTGCAAAACAACTCAAATCGAAAAGATTGAAAATCAAATCATTGCTAACTCATTGCTAATCATCATTGGGCCAGCTTAGAATTAATAAGAAGAAAGGTCAAACAAGTACAATGAATGGTTGTTAAAGTGGATTTTGAGAAAGCATACGATAGGAAAAATGGGTCTTTCTTGAAGCATATTCTTGACAATGTGGGGTTCTCTGAACATATGGTATCTTTAATTATGTCATGTCTGACTTCTACATCCATGGAGATACTATGGAATGGTGGGCTATACTACCTCATCCCGTGAGTAGGCTAAACCCGCCTACTCGCCCCATGCATAAATCCTTTTTACGTTCGACCCAGTGGGTGGCATATTTTGGAGGGTGGATTAAAATCCGTGCATCCATACTAGCCTGGGCCGTTCTTGCGTCATGGAATCTTTGGCTGCCGGTCTGCTTCACATATCGATCCAATAAATTCGACTTTATTTGTGACTTTTTAATAACAAAATAGATATCTTTATTGGTATTGGTGGGACGGAAACTCGAGCAAGAGACTTTGCCTTTTTTCCCTTTCTTTGAAACTTGAAAACCCTTGCTTTACAAGAGCAACAGTTTTCCTCCTTACATCTACCAATCCTTGCCTTCGATCTGGTGATCACTGTAAATAAGAGCTCTTGCTTTCTTCTCCTATCTTTAAGGGAACTTGAATCTTATTTGCAGTGTGAGCTTTCCTTACTCCAACAGAATAGAAAATCTTTTATTTTTCTTTGTTGTTGTTAAGATTTCCCGTCTCGATTATGTCTTATGTAAGCATTTCGGGTTTAACGAGTAGGGGCTCTGGAGTTTAGCTAACTTCATCTGAAATCTTCCTTGCTCAGAGGTGCTCTCATCCGCCCCTTCCGTTCTTCAGGAAACCGATGGGAGTTCTTCCTACCACCGGGAAATGTGAGGTGGATCGATGGTCTTTAGATCGGATCCTAAGTACCTCATTGATGAACGCAAAAAGATGCCCCCACCAGAGGAATCGTGGTAGGGGGAATCTCTGTAACGATTCCAAGAGACTAGCTAACTGTTGATTAAATGTCTTCTTGTCGGGGCACGGGATTCATTCTTTTTCTCAAAAAGGTCTTTTCAAAAAGTGGTTACCCGACCCACCTACAGTCCCTAACAAGTCTTCCCCCCACTGTTTTAGGAGGGACCTATGCATCACACACGACTTTCTTCATGACAGGGTTTGATTCGGTCTAGGGTTCATCAAACAATTGGTGTCCCTTACCTCAGTGGTGTCGAAGGTGTTGGTTGCATTGCGGGACTCACTCCTAAGGCTGATCCTTCTACTTCTACTACAACTGGTGTAATTTTTTAGAATGCCCTTTTCGAGTTTATCACCTCTCCGGGTAATCCGCTACAAGTCTAAAGACTCTTCGGTCATCGATGAGGAATAAGTTAGTCTTTTGGGTCAATTAACCGACAGAATTCCTCACCAGTGAAGTGCGCATAGAAATCTTTGTATATGGAAGCGTTAGCCCCCTTTTCTTCGATATCTCGAATGAAGTGGCTAAGCTTTTCTTATAAAATCTTTCGTTGGAAACTATGTTGCATAGAACTTGCAAGTTTGACCTTATCTTCAATAAAGTATAATGCCTCCTGTTGAATATCGCCATAAGGCGAAGCATTTAAAATCTTTTCAGCCTGTTGAAAAGTTTTTCTTTGAAATCCCATTTTAGCTCCATGACTCTGAGTTCGAAAAGTTCGTGACGTAAAGTTTGACGGTAGTGGTCAACACTCACAGCATTATCCAAATTCTCGCGTACCAGGGTTAAGTTGTGGTGGTAGTTATGAGCTAGTTGAGTTGGGCCTCAAGACCCTATGCTTTGCTTCTATGGCTGCGTTTTGTGCACGAAAGTTTGATATGGCTACTTCAGCCGCGGGTCAAGGTTCTAGTTCTAGGAGAAGGTTGATGCCAAAAGAGTCTTCGATCTAGCTTGAGCTTGATTCCAAGGACTTCAATGCTAAACAGAAACCATCATAAAGGGTCTCGAAATCACAGTTGCCAAACCAGTTTAGTAATATTGTAGAATACTTATGAGAAAGAATAGGTTGTCAGGCTTTGCACTTCGGCCCGTGAGAATACCACTGATTAGGCAAGGACAGGATTTGAACCTGTAGTTTTCACGTCATGAGCCTGATGAGTTGACCAATTCCTCTACCCCGCTTCATCCTCCTTGGTCCTTTTGGGCCTGGAATGCAATGCATTCTTTTCGATCTTATATCCAGCGGATATGCATTAGCGCAACGACCTTCGCGCCCATTGCTTGTATGATACGGTAAACTTTACACCAAGCCAATCTCGATGAAAGTACAAGCCTCTTTCACCCTGACGTGAACAGACGCTTTCTCATTGCTGGGCTCCAGTCAACGAGGAAGGCAAGGAAAAAAAGCCTTACATCGAATTCATTTCTATAGCTACGCTTTCTTCTCTTATAAAATTTCTAGTTACAGGGATCAACTGTTGAAGTGAAGAATCTATTTGAACCTCTCCTTGAAGCAAGAATAGTTTTACGTGTAAGGGCATAAGTCCATAGGAAGGCACACAACTTGCAAACCATCAAGTCAGCAATCCCTCAGTCTTAGTCCGACCGAGCTTGATTACTACGATAAGTCGATAACTGGGGAGCTTTTCTCTTAGCGATGATCTTGATAGATTAGCGCTCAATGGTTAAACTATATAGGCTAGCTGGGAAGACTCTTGAATCAAAGATCAACAAGCCAATAACTTTCTATTTGTTTTGCTGGCTCCATCAATGGTTTGATTTAAAACAAGGGCGGTGGTGGTAATTATTGCTTCAACTCCATACTCGAATCCAACAACTAGGCTTCCTTCCCTACCAACCAGTCAATTCGTTAAAATCGGCCTAGGAACTGCTAGCCTAGTTGAAACTGCTATTCCCTTGTCTGAAGTATTTATTTCATACCCGAAAAAAGGCAACCCAGCGTACTTTGAAGCAATTAAGGTATCCGGTCAGTAAGCACCCGCCAAAATGGATGAAATTGATCCTTGCTCCAAGCTATCCTCTTGTTTCTACTCCTAAATCGACTCCTTTTCTTGCTGAGGAATATTGCTCACACAGGCGTCAACCAGCCTAAAATCAATAGGAACTACCTCTCTAGTTGGTGTCAACCAAGCCCCAGCCAACAAAAGGAAAAGTGCTACATTCAGAATCTATTCTCTAGCGAAAAACAACTTATTCATTCATTGACGTAGCTCAACGCTATACTTGAGGAAGGAGGGATGGCTAAGATATGTCTACTGTTGGTATAAATTCCATCCCTGATGACTTTTCTTACTTAGAATTTCCAATTCAGAGAAGAAAACTGGCATGCATGCAACTAGAAAAGTCAATCTGGCCCTAGATGGCCTAGGTGGCCTAAGAGGAAAAGAAAAGAAGTCAGCTAGGTAGAATACGCTTTTTTTTTTCGTTACATATAGAAGAGATGGAGAGGCACTTTTTGATACTGACTCTCCTTATCTTGAGTTAGAAAGAGTACTTCCGCACCTAAAAGAAGGTTTTTTTCCTAGTAGGAAACTCCAAATAAATGTCTTGCTTTCAAACTGCCTTTATCACAGACTCAACAAGCTTGCTCACTCAATTGACTTTCTATCTGGATTGAAAACTCCCTTGCTTAATGGCTTTCACAGACTCCTACCTTTTAAGGTAATCTAATTCCAATCCTTATTCAACTTCAACTCAACCCCAGGGAAGGCAATCTCTCGAAGAGAAAGCATAGACTAAAGAGAGAAAAAAATTACTGGACCCATATCTAAGAACTTCTCCCAATACCCTCGGTCTTTGGCTTTTTTTAGTATTCTTCTTTCCTCGCTTTTAGGCAGGATAAGTGCTTAGGCATGAGGGCCATTCACCTCTCTCCTCTGCGGATACCTAGTTTTCTCAGCAAAAGATGTTAGAGATATTGGCTCAAAAAGAGAAGAATTGTTCTTAACCTTTCTTCCACCTAGAGGGAAGAGGGGGTCAGGGTGCAAATCTGGTCTTGTTTGTTGCTTGCGTTGGTAGCTTGAATTGGACACTGTAACTATCCTCATAGAGCACTAATACATAATCCTAATTCAGTCGCATATCCTCTGCTACTTTATACTAACTCAATCTTGTGTTTTACCGTGACACAAAACCATTATCTCAACATCTATTCGCCAACCAACCAAGTATCCATATGTATCCGGCATGGCGTTGTGTCGAGTATGAACATGGCCTTTAGTTACCTTTCTAAAGGGTACATTCCGTGGAAAAAGGCTCTTACTGGCCCGTCCTTTTATTCTACAATTGCATATGTCTTGACTTCTTCGGAAGCTAGCTCTACCTTCTCCTCATGATTTAGCCTGTATCATTCTATGATGAGGGACTTAATCCACCGTTTTGGTATGGAATGGGTTGTTACGTAGTTAGTCCTCCAATTGTGCTTTCTTTGAGTCCCTAGTCTAGGGTGATAGACCATGTGTTTTAGTTTGACTCCGGGAATTACCACAGAAAGCTGGCTTCGGTAACTTATCTAGACTCACTACATCAAAATTGGTCATTAGAAATTTATGCAATTACTATATGCAACATGAGATCTGCAAGGGGGTTGCTTTTAGTTTGTTCTCAACTCAAGGATTTTAATAAGAGCTATTAGGCGAAAGGCACCGCGGAAGGTCTTTCAATTCAAAGCAGTCGATTGAAGTGGTAAAGGTAGGCTAGGAAGGATTAGAACTGCTTGATGGCATATCACTGCTAAGATCGAGGAAGTATGAGCCTATAACAGAGCATAGGATCTTTAAACAAAACAAACCCAGAGGTTTGGGAGACGTCGAGGTGAATAAAAGGGGAATGAGGATGGTCTAGAATCAATTTCTTTCATAGCCCTTGAGCCAAGTAGTTGATGTGCTAAGGCAACTAGAGAACTAGGAGCAGGCGCTGCTATCGCCTAAGGCAAGAGTCTTTCTACGGTTGTAGTGAGCAATGAGAAAAGTTAAATAAAATGCCTAAGGGATGGATACGGTGTACCGGTACTTTAACTATATATGGGCTACCTTGTGTATTGATGAAGCATTGAGTATTGAGGGATCCTCGGGGGAAAGCAAGGTTTAGACATTTCATTCCCCCGATCCCCCGATGTTAGGGGAAGGGTAGAAGAATTCCAATCTGTGATGGCTCAGATACGGCAAGACCAGTCCCAGGTGCAACCCGAGACTTTGTCAATGAAGAAAGAGTCGTTAATGAATTGCCTAAAGTGAAGAAAGGGGTGACTCCTTCAAGCCGGAAAAGGGCGCATTCAATCACGAAAGACTGTATTTTTTGCTTGTTTTTGTTGGATAATCCTTTGTTTCCAAATTATTATATAATAAGTAGTTTCTCCATCAGTGACGCTACGTACCTTCCATTGTAATACAAATGTGTTCTCTTTTAGGCAGCTTCCCTGCCAACTATTGGAAGTTCTCTTGAAAGTTTCCTTCCAGACAGTTGAGTTGTCTTCTATCCCATTGCCCTGTATGCATTTAGTCCTAAGACATATAGAATCTAGGGCTTGATTCTAGTTTTTCTATAGGGAGTCAGAATCTTTCTTTTTTTTTTTCGAGGGCGGGGTTATATGTCACGCCCCGACCCGACCCCGCCAAAGGCCAAGCCCGGACCCGACACACGGACGGAGTCTCCTCTGTACCGCGGACGATCCAAAAACCCTAAAATCAATATAATACTTGCGAAAGCCATAAAATAATCAAAACAAGCTAACTTTCTTTAAAATATTCATTCTCTTATTAACCAACTTTCAAAACCAAAATGATATGCATACTACACAGGTATTTATGCCACTAAACCATTAGCTATTAGCATGCATTTCTTCACTAGTCATCCGAGTATAGGTTACAACATTACATTCTTCCAACTTATACAACATAAGACCGTAGAGGTCTCAAACTAGAAAATATATACAAGGCTACAAGCCTCAAAATTAAGCGACCTCCACGCAATATACATAACAAGCAAGGTTCGCACAAAACTGGTAACCAACCACCAGCAAAGCAGAGAAGTGCTATCACGGAAACACCTCCACCTGCTCCTCCTCCTCAATTACCTCGAGAGGGTCTGCTTCAACTACTCCTGTAAAAACATAGTATAGAGAGGAATGAGCAAAAACTATTGCTCAGCGAGGGCAATTGGTCTCAAGGACGGAGATGAGAGGAGTATGCAATGCAATTAGCCAAGAAATACATACAAATCATATAGAGATACAACCAAAGCCAACAATAAAGCAAGCCAAGTATTTAAAGCTGCAAACACTCATTCAAAGGATAGGATACTCTTTTCACGAGCAACTTTCATACATGAATTCGATGACGACGCGCCGGCCCAAACCACCTTATAACACCAGTTTGGAATACCCCGGAAGTATCCATCAACCTACGACCCAAATCTCCCTAGGAGGCAACCCAAGCGAGAAAGGGAATAGCAGCGGAGCTAGAGCAACCATCACTGGCAACCCAAGGCTACCCAGAGAGGCTCATGACTCACGCGCGAGACACTATGCAATGCAAGACTCGATACAAGATGATAAACAAGCGATAAAGCCACACGTGGGAGAATAACAAAGTAGGTTACTCTCGCATGCAATAGCAGCAATTTGATAAGAAATTCAATCCAAAACAACTCAAACAAGTATTCCAAGTAATTCTAAGCATTCTATAAGCATAAAGACAAGAAAACACACAAAAACACAAATTGGCCCCAACTATCAAAACGCTACCATTTCCAAACGAGCTACGAGTTCTGGAAACCGACTTCGCCAACCCTCCTAGGTTACCATAAGGCACCTCTAAAGACCCCGAAACCTTACTTTACCCTAGAACTCGCGCAAAGCCCCGATTTTCCCCCTTTCTCGTTTGAACTACAACTATAACAACCAAATACCCAACCAACGCCACAATCACACCAAAAGTGCTTCCATGGCTTCCCGAAGCAATGCCAACATGCAAAACGAGAAAATGCTAAAGCCAACCTAAACAACCCCGACTTTCCCAAAGGCTTAATTCTCATTTTTTCCACTACGCAACCCAAACAAACCACACATTTTAGCATTCTAGCATACTTAGCACATTTCTACATCAACAGAAAGCATAACAGCGCAACTTCAACGTTTCAAGGTTTTACTATTCATAAATTACTATTCATTGATCAATTTAAATTGCAATCACAACATTTAACCGCAGAAAATGTTACAAAGCTATAAATACATGTTCTACAAATGCTAAGGAACATTCTAGAAGCATCAAATCGCTTTAAATAACGATCTATGGATAAATCTAAAAATTGACAAAGTTAACATACACAACGTATAAATGCGCAAATAACATGCTTCCCTCACCTTAGGTACTCCTAGTCGCTAGGAAAACAACGTTGGTTGCCTCGGAAATCACCCCGCACGAGCTCTCGCGAAGATTGATCGATTGGAAGTTGAAAGGTTTTTTTTTTCCTCAATGAAGCTCACGGCCTGCTCTCCTGTTTTGCTGCTGTTTTTCTTTTTATTTTGCTTAGTTATTTTAGCTTATAAGTGTTAAATGGTCAACAAGTCAAAGGTCCAAGGTCAAACAACTTATGTCTTGGTCAAAGGGCCCTATTTTGTGCGTTTTAAAGCCGTTTTAGCTAAGGTAAGGTCAATTAAAGCTAGCAACATTTAAAATGTAAAATTTAAGTCATCTAAATACTAGTTTCACTATTTGCTGAGGACTGGAAATCGTTCTCTAGCTATCGCTCATAAAATGCAATGCACGTTGCGACAGCGAGAAAGTAACAATTAATTCACAAAGAAATTAAGGAAATATAATTTTCAAAATAATAAACAAAGAATTTTCACATTCCGGGCTCGGGTATTACACCCTCTCCCCCTTAAAACAATTGCGCCCACGCAATTCTTACCTGGTCAACAAACAACTCCGGATACTGATCCCGAACATGGTCCTCTCTTTCCCAAGTCGCTTCCTCAAACCCATGATGATTCCACAGAACCTTTACTAACGGAATACTCTTTCTGCGAAGCTCCTGAATCTTTCAATCCACAATTCTAATCGGTTTCTCTTCATAAGACAACTTTTCTTCAATCTGCAAAGGTTCTGGTTCAAGTACATGTGAAGGGTCTGGATGATACCTCTTCAACATAGACACATGGAACACATCGTACAGTCTTGACAAGCTCGGGGGCAAAGCTAACCGATAAGCCAAAGGACCTACCCTTTCGGTGATCTCATAAGGACCCACATACCTGGGACTAAGCTTCCCGCTTTTACCGTGCCGAATCAATCCCTTCCGTGGAGAAATCTTAAGAAACACCCAATCTCCCAAATCAAACTCAAGATCTCGACGGTGCTTATCCGCATAACTCTTCTGACGACTCTGAGCTGTAAGCATACGCTGGCGAATAAGGTGAACATTATCTACCATCTTAATCATCTCAGGTAACACAGTCGGATCAACTGTTCTCATCTCTCCAACCTCTTCCCAATATAATGGGGATATGCATTTACGACCATACAACGCCTTATAGGGAGCCATACCTATAGTAGATTGATAACTATTGTTGTAGGCGAACTCCGCTAAAGGCAAAAACTTCTCCCAATTCTTCCCAAAGTCAAGCACACATGCTCGAAGCATGTCTTCCAAGATCCTGATTGTTCTCTCAGACTAGCCATCAGTTTGCGGATGATATGCAGTACTGAAGCTCAACTTAGTTCCCATGGCCTCTTGCAACTTCTGCCAAAAACGAGATCTGAATCTGGGATCCCTATCTGACACTATACTCTGTGGTACTCCATGCAATCTCATAATATTAGCAACATACAATTCAGCTAGCTTATCAAGGCTATCCTATTTGTTTACGGGAATAAAATGCGTAACTTTAGTCAAGCGGTCCACAACAACCCAAACAGAATCACATCCTCTCAGAGATCTAGGAAGATCAGTTACAAGGTCCATTGTAATATGCACCCACTTCCACTGCGGAATCGACAATGGCTGTAGAAGTCCGGCTGGCCTCTGATGCTCAACTTTAACCCTCTGACAAGTCAAACATCTGGATACATACCCAGCAATCTCCCTCTTCATATTGTTCCACCAGAAGTGTTGTTTTAAATCTCTATACATTTTTGTACTGCCTGAGTGAATCGTATACCTCAAATTATGTGCCTCGGACAGGATCTCATTCTTCAAAGTCGGATCATCAAGAACACATACTCTATCCCTGAATCTGAAGATGCCATCTGCATGTAATTTAAACTCCGACTCTCCCCCTTTTGATTTTTCTTGGATCTTCAAGATGTAAGGATCAGTCTTCTGAGCCTCTCTGATCTGTGCTAGCAATCCTGACTGAATTTGTAAACTAGCAAATCGAATCCCTACCTCAGTAGCTTCTGGCTTCCGTGAACAAATTTCTTCCAAAGTCTCCCAGTCCTTGATAATCAAGCTTGCAACAGTAGCCTTTCGGCTTAAAGCATCAGCAACAACATTTGCCTTACCTGGCACATAGTTAATAGAACAGTTATAACCACCCAATAGCTCTAGCCATCTCCGCTGCCTCATATTTAGATCCTTCTGTGAAAACAAATACTTGAGACTCTTGTGGTCAGTAAATATTTCAAATCTGCAACCCCACAAGTAATGACGCCACTTCTTCAATGCAAACACAACTGCAGCTAACTCAAGATCATGTGTAGGGTAATTGACTTCATAAGGTTTCAATTTCCTAGAAGCATAGGCAATCACCTTACCATTCTGTATTAAAACACAGCCCAAACCTTCCTTAGAGGAATCACTGTAGACAACAAAGTTCTCTGTTCCCTCAGGTAAAGCTAGTATAGGAGCTGTAGTTAGTCTCTTCTTCAATTCTTGGAAACTGGATTCACATTTGGCATCCCAGTTGTAAGCAACTTTCTTCCGAGTCAACTGGCTTAAAGGCCCAGAAATTTTAGAAAAGTCTTTAACAAATCTCCGGTAGTAACCTGCCAATCCAAGAAAACTCCGAATCTCTGACACCGTCTCAGGTCTCTTCCAAGATGAAACAACTTCAATCTTAGCTGGGTCCACTGAAATTCCTCGATCTGAAATGATATGGCCTAGAAAAGATATCTGGTTCAGCCAGAACTCACACTTGCTGAATTTAGCAAAAAGCTTGTTTTCCTGCAAAGTCTGACGCACAATCCTCAAGTGTTGCTCATGTTCAGCCTCGTTCTTCGAATACACTAAAATGTCGTCAATAAAGATCACGACAAACTGATCAAGGTAAGGCCGAAAGATCCTCTGCATCAAGTCCATGAATGCGGCTGGTGCATTCGTCAAACCAAACGGCAAAACAACAAATTCATAGTGGCCATATCTAGTCTTGAATGCCGTCTTTGGTATATCGTCACTTCGAATCCTAAGTTAATAGTAGCCCTGCCTCAAGTCAAATTTGGAGTAAATACTCGCACCCTGCATGTGAAACCCCACTTTTCTGCTTTAACTCGATTTACATGTTTTATCTCGTTTTACGTGCATTTGACCTGTTTATGTGTTATATGACCTAGAATGTTATAATTTTGATGTCAATACTCCTAATACATGCTAAATGTGCATTCATGAAATTTTCATAAAAAACGGAGTCAGAAATTTTATCGTCGATTTTTAGTGAATAGTGTTTTCGAAACACGTCCGCTAAAATTTTGAAACTGGTCTTTTTAACCCTTCTAGACCTAGTCCATGGACTTTAATAGACCTGTGTTTGATGAAAACGGTTTTAAAATCGGCTTAGGAATTTATTAGGGTTTTTACACCGACTTTTGCGAAAATCGAGTTTTAAGCCGACTCGGGTGGAATTCTTTGAATGTAAAACTTCTTGTCACCTAAAAATAATCCACTTGTGATATTTTGGGGGTTGCATAATTATTTTTAACTTGGTGAGCACTAAAATGCAATTAAAGTCATTAAAAATACAAAAATACCTATTTAAACTAACTTTGACTTTGCATTTTTTAATTGACCAAGCTTTAAATTATATACTATCACCTACACACACTCACACAACACAAAACACACTCCACAAATACACACATTGCCGTGAGAAAGAGGGAGAAAAAGAGAAGAGAAAACTCAAGCTTTTCAATCCAATTTTTCAAAGAAAAACCTAGTTTTTGTCCGTGAAACTTCGCACCGACTTGGATTCCGCTTGTTGGGCACGCATTGCACGCATTCCTAGGATTATATCGCATCTAAGGTGAGAGAAAAATTCTAGATCTCAAAATGTCATTTTTGTGTTTTTGCGTATAAATGAAGATTGAACCGTTAGAATTGTAATCTGATGTTAGATTATTGCTCCTTGCATGCTAGGGATCATTATATACTAATACTACGAGTTTCTGTCGGATATAGCATAATTTTTATTTTCTGGGTATTTAATTTTGATTAAAATGTTCAAAGTTGATTTAATTGAGTTGCGTTGCTCGAAATCGATTGCCGTCGATTTCTAAATACTTGATAATTACGTGTTAGCGCTGTTGTAATGCCGAATTTTCGATTACATTGTTTGTGTGAAAATCCGGAAAATCCAGCCATGACGTCATAGGGTTTTAGGGTTATCGGGCATGATTTAGAGGTGTTATGGTGGATTTCCGAGAGGGCTAATGTAGTAGGTTGAATGGGTGAGTGATAGGAACTGATTTGGCAATGTTTGGATTAGTAGATTGTAAGTTATGAATTTTAGAAGTTTAGGTTGTCATTCTTTAATTTCTTGAACGATGCCTTAGATGGTTGGGTAGTGTTCGAGTGATGAATGGTGAGTCGTTCTTGAGTAATTTAGGGTTTAATTATGTATATTATGCATGTCCGGTTAGATGGCCTACTTTGTCATCTAACTACGTTGTTTGTTGTTTAATTTAATATTGATGTTATATTGATGTTATTGATTGATTATTATTGAATGCGGGAATCGGGCACTCTTGTTGCTGATCTCCCAATTGATTGATTGATTTATGCTTGCATGATGATTGATGAATATGGAGTCTTGGTATGTGTGTGCCACCTCTCGGGCAGCGTCGGGCTGTCGGGTTGATAACGGCATGACTGCCATAGGCTACCCCCAGCTCGCATGACGGAGATGTCATGGAGGGAAGGGGCTAGTGAGGTACCTCGGGTGCGTGAGTAATGGGGAGTTATAAGAAGAACGGTTGAGATCGTGATGGCGTTTGGAGCTACACCAAATAGAGTATCCTTATTGATTGGTTATATAGTTATGTGATGATAGCTTTATTTATGTTATTATGTTGTTGTGTGTTTACTTGCTCAAAGGACTAAATCCAAGGAGCGTAGTGAATGCTGTCGAGATCTATCGGATCCTCACTGGGCTTATGTATATAAGCTCACTCTCTATTAATGCATGCTTACAGGTGTTGCAGAGCAGGATTACGGGTACGTGCCTCCTGAAGAGGAGAATGTGGAAAACGTGTCTTACGTGGATGAGTCCTATGTTCCAGAGTCTTATCCATGATGTCGTACATGTTTTATTATCTTGTAAATTAACTTAGTAGACTTTTATCTGCTTTATAGTCTATAATGTATAAGATGTTGATAAGTTAATGAATTAGTTGATGTTGTCTTAGTGGCTTCTCTTTTGTTTATGATTAGGTTGCTAGATTGGCTCAATATGTTTTGTATTGTATATTAAGGGTTAATGTATTATGTTGGAACGGAGGCGCATAACTATGAATGAGTTGATGAAAGAATGTTTAATGTGTGAAATGGTTGCGTTGTATGTTGTTAATTTGATTGTGGAGTTGGTTGGTGATTTGTGGAGTTTGATGTATGTTGTTATTAAGGGTTGGTTTAGAGCCCTGATGTTCATGTTACTGTCATTATGCTGCCGAAATTCCGTTGCGTCCTGACTGATTGTAAGAGGGGTCGAGTTGGGGCGTGACAGTTTAAGTGGTATCAGAGCTTGATTAGCTGTCAGCCGGGGTATCCTCGGAATGTGGGTAGTGGTCTAAGCATGCAAGTATGTATTAAGTGAAAGAAAAGTGAAACATATGTTAATATGTTTATGTGATTAATTTACTTATGTGTCTAACTTTCTATGTGACCAGTATGCCTTGTGTGTTAAGTGAACTAATGTGGTCAATATGTTTTATGTGATAACGTGTTATACGTACTCAATGTGTTGTAATTAATGTGCATTATGTGATTAATGTGTATTATGTGACAATTGTGTTTTATGTGATCAAAGTGCCTTGTGTGAAGTTAGTTGTTTATGTGGTTTTAATTGTTTATAACTAGCTTATGTGAAACAACGTGCTTTAGGTGCTCAATGTACTTTAAGTGACCAATGTGAGTTACGTGATCAACTTGTCTTATGTGAAGTTTGTTGCTTATGTGACTTTAATTGTTTATAACTTACTTCTGTGATATAACCTGTTTATGTGATGTTGGCTTCTTATATGTTGAATTGTGTGTTATGTGATAATGTTGCATTGTATGATAATTGTGCATTACGTTGTACTTGTCTTTCATATGATATAGTTGCATACATGTTTTAACTCGTGAGTGACCTTTTAATGTCTAGGGTGGTTGTAAGAGTTTTCGGAAATAGAGATAGGCCATGATTTTGAATTATTATTATTCTAGAAGTTTATCAGTTAGATTTTAATTGTTATGTTTATGGGTTTTAGTTTCGGCTTAGTGGATTGATCTTGATGTTCCTTTAGCGAGAATGAAGTTGTTCGAGGAAAATAGCAATGTATCTTGATGATTATAATTACTTTTGTTGCCATGTTTAACTTGTTATTACTTGGAGATGAATTATAAGTTGAGGTTTCCATGAGGTTGTGATTAGACATTTTTGGAGTCTCAACTCAGATTATACTTTCTTGAGGTTATTTTAGAATGAATTTATTTGAGGAATTAGTGATGTATATTTGTGAATGGAATGAAGTGTTGTATAACATGTGAATATTTCTACTATTTGGGATTGCTATATTATTAATGGATATTTTGGAGTTTTGATCTTTAGACCTTGGAGACAATTGGAGTGATTCTTGACTAAAGTTACTTTATTCGAAGATGCAATTGTTCGGAGATAGAATTATTTGAGGAAATAAGAATGCATTTTGGTGACTGAACATTTACTTACCTACATCAAGCTTTTGAGTTCTAGGTGGTATGACTCTCTAAATTGTTGATTGGAGATTCTCTTGTGTTATAGTGGGTTAATATGAATCTGTATTGTGTTATCAGATTTTGGAGTCTTCATTAGTTAATCTTGTTGGGTAATCGGTGAATTATCTTGTTTAGTGATTGGTCTGGTACGGAATGTAAAATTTTGGAGTGATTTATCTTGTTTGGTGATTGTTATGACTCCTTAGGTTCTCTAGGTCTCCTTAGTGTCTTGATTTGGAGGAAGATAGATTGTAGGATTTGACTTGTTGGTGTTCAAATGTGTAGGTGGGACACCCTTCTTGTGCTTCATAATTCTATCAGTCTTATTATTATCTTTTACTCTATTCTCACTTATTTGAGAGAGAGTTATACTTTTCTAGCATATCAATTGTTTCTTGAAAGTTTTGCTTATTGGATTAATGGATCCTATACTCATTTGACATTGTTTCCATTCTTAACATTCATATTTGCTTCTTATAGCAATGTCGCTTATTGGAGTTAAGGTTTGAGACTTCTATATTTCATTCTATATCTCTAGCCATTCGTTTCAATATTTCATTTCATCCTATTACTATTCATTTGAAAGTAATTTTTCCTTTGGTATACCATTTTACTTATTCGAATTTCACTTGCTTGATGTACTCCCTACCTAAGTACATCATTGTCATTCTTGTTGATCCTTGTTAATCCTATTGTTTCATTATTAAATCTTGAGTCATTACTTTGCTTGTAATTGCTCATTCAATATACTCGGCATCGTCCTTCTTATTAATACTTCTTTGGTTATTGCGTGCTGAGATACTCATTATCTTGACACTCATATTTTCTATTGAATTAATCATCTCTTATCTCTTAATTTTATTTCACCTCAAGTACAACTTACTTGTTGGTTCCTTGAACAATCATCGAGAATTGAAATATCTACTTGTTCAGGAATTTTTGTTTAACATACTCAGCACTGTGTTGACTCGTCATCATCCTTTGTTCGTACTTATTTAACTGAAAGGTGCTGAGACATTTCTTATCTTAGTTATCATGCTTCCTTATTAAACTATTAGCCTCTTGATTCTCTAACTTGTTTGACCTCTTGCTCCCTTGATTGTTGGCTCAAATATGACTTTCCATATTCTTAATTCCTTGTAAATTTCATAAGAGCCATATTCTGACCAATGTCACTTTTGAGATATTTCCTTGATCAGTAATCATTCATGTTATCGTGATTGAGTTTTTAAACCCTCGGGGTGTTCATAGAGCTCTTTTGTGTAGTATGAGATGATTGATAATTAGTGGTGTCATGCTAGGACTTTGGAGTTGTGATTTCTTTCATATGCAATAAGATATTAGGTAGGAGAGAATTATGAATTGGAGATTGTCTTAGAACTATGATCATCAACTTGCAGTCAATAGAGGTTGTTCTTTTGAGGTCTTTGGTTAGGTGTCATCCTAGGAGATAAATAAGAACTAAGAGAAGTATTATTAAGTGTAACGATTGAGGATTTAATTGTCTGTCAGTTCGAGAATTGCGCGGACGCAATTGTTTTAAGGAGGGGAGAATGTGAAACCGCACTTTTCTGCTTTAACTCGATTTACATGTTTTATCTCGTTTTACGTGCATTTGACCTGTTTATGTGTTATATGACCTAGAATGTTATAATTTTGATGTCAATACTCCTAATACATGCTAAATGTGCATTCATGAAATTTTCATAAAAAACGGAGTCAGAAATTTTATCGTCGATTTTCAGTGAATAGTGTTTTCGAAACACGTCCGCTAAAATTTTGAAACTGGTCTTTTTAACCCTTCTAGACCTAGTCCACGGACTTTAATAGACCTGTGTTTGATGAAAACGGTTTTAAAATCGGCTTAGGAATTTATTAGGGTTTTTACACCGACTTTTACGAAAATCGAGTTTTAAGCCGACTCGGGTGGAATTCTTTGAATGTAAAACTTCTTGTCACCTAAAAATAATCCACTTGTGATATTTTGGGGGTTGCATAATTATTTTTAACTTGGTGAGCACTAAAATGCAATTAAAGTCATTAAAAACACAAAAATACCTATTTAAACTAACTTTGACTTTGCATTTTTTAATTGACCAAGCTTTAAATTATATACTATCACCTACACACACTCACACAACACAAAACACACTCCACAAATACACACATTGCCGTGAGAAAGAGGGAGAAAAAGAGAAGAGAAAACTCAAGCTTTTCAATCCAATTTTTCAAAGAAAAACCTAGTTTTTGTCCGTGAAACTTCGCACCGACTTGGATTCCGCTTGTTGGGCACGCATTGCACGCATTCCTAGGATTATATCGCATCTAAGGTGAGAGAAAAATTCTAGATCTCAAAATGTCATTTTTGTGTTTTTGCGTATAAATGAAGATTGAACCGTTAGAATTGTAATCTGATGTTAGATTATTGCTCCTTGCATGCTAGGGATCATTATATACTAATACTACGAGTTTCTGTCGGATATAGCATAATTTTTATTTTCCGGGTATTTAATTTTGATTAAAATGTTCAAAGTTGATTTAATTGAGTTGCGTTGCTCGAAATCGATTGCCGTCGATTTCTAAATACTTGATAATTACGTGTTAGCGCTGTTGTAATGCCGAATTTTCGATTACATTGTTTGTGTGAAAATCCGGAAAATCCAGCCATGACGTCATAGGGTTTTAGGGTTATCGGGCATGATTTAGAGGTGTTATGGTGGATTTCCGAGAGGGCTAATGTAGTAGGTTGAATGGGTGAGTGATAGGAACTGATTTGGCAATGTTTGGATTAGTAGATTGTAAGTTATGAATTTTAGAAGTTTAGGTTGTCATTCTTTATTTCTTGAACGATCCCTTAGATGGTTGGGTAGTGTTCGAGTGATGAATGGTGAGTCGTTGTTGAGTAATTTAGGGTTTAATTATGTATATTATGCATGTCCGGTTAGATGGCCTACTTTGTCATCTAACTACGTTGTTTGTTGTTTAATTTAATATTGATGTTATATTGATGTTATTGATTGATTATTATTGAATGCGGGAATCGGGCACTCTTGTTGCTGATCTCCCAATTGATTGATTGATTTATGCTTGCATGATGATTGATGAATATGGAGTCTTGGTATGTGTGTGCCACCTCTCGGGCAGCGTCGGGCTGTCGGGTTGATAACGGCATGACTGCCATAGGCTACCCCCAGCTCGCATGACGGAGATGTCATGGAGGGAAGGGGCTAGTGAGGTACCTCGGGTGCGTGAGTAATGGGGAGTTATAAGAAGAACGGTTGAGATCGTGATGGCGTTTGGAGCTACACCAAATAGAGTATCCTTATTGATTGGTTATATAGTTATGTGATGATAGCTTTATTTATGTTATTATGTTGTTGTGTGTTTACTTGCTCAAAGGACTAAATCCAAGGAGCGTAGTGAATGCTGTCGAGATCTATCGGATCCTCACTGGGCTTATGTATATAAGCTCACTCTCTATTAATGCATGCTTACAGGTGTTGCAGAGCAGGATTACGGGTACGTGCCTCCTGAAGAGGAGAATGTGGAAAACGTGTCTTACGTGGATGAGTCCTATGTTCCAGAGTCTTATCCATGATGTCGTACATGTTTTATTATCTTGTAAATTAACTTAGTAGACTTTTATCTGCTTTATAGTCTATAATGTATAAGATGTTGATAAGTTAATGAATTAGTTGATGTTGTCTTAGTGGCTTCTCTTTTGTTTATGATTAGGTTGCTAGATTGGCTCAATATGTTTTGTATTGTATATTAAGGGTTAATGTATTATGTTGGAACGGAGGCGCATAACTATGAATGAGTTGATGAAAGAATGTTTAATGTGTGAAATGGTTGCGTTGTATGTTGTTAATTTGATTGTGGAGTTGGTTGGTGATTTGTGGAGTTTGATGTATGTTGTTATTAAGGGTTGGTTTAGAGCCCTGATGTTCATGTTACTGTCATTATGCTGCTGAAATTCCGTTGCGTCCTGACTGATTGTAAGAGGGGTCGAGTTGGGGCGTGACAGTTTAAGTGGTATCAGAGCTTGATTAGCTGTCAGCCGGGGTATCCTCGGAATGTGGGTAGTGGTCTAAGCATGCAAGTATGTATTAAGTGAAAGAAAAGTGAAACATATGTTAATATGTTTATGTGATTAATTTACTTATGTGTCTAACTTTCTATGTGACCAGTATGCCTTGTGTGTTAAGTGAACTAATGTGGTCAATATGTTTTATGTGATAACGTGTTATACGTACTCAATGTGTTGTAATTAATGTGCATTATGTGATTAATGTGTATTATGTGACAATTGTGTTTTATGTGATCAAAGTGCCTTGTGTGAAGTTAGTTGTTTATGTGGTTTTAATTGTTTATAACTAGCTTATGTGAAACAACGTGCTTTAGGTGCTCAATGTACTTTAAGTGACCAATGTGAGTTACGTGATCAACTTGTCTTATGTGAAGTTTGTTGCTTATGTGACTTTAATTGTTTATAACTTACTTCTGTGATATAACCTGTTTATGTGATGTTGGCTTCTTATATGTTGAATTGTGTGTTATGTGATAATGTTGCATTGTATGATAATTGTGCATTACGTTGTACTTGTCTTTCATATGATATAGTTGCATACATGTTTTAACTCGTGAGTGACCTTTTAATGTCTAGGGTGGTTGTAAGAGTTTTCGGAAATAGAGATAGGCCATGATTTTGAATTATTATTATTCTAGAAGTTTATCAGTTAGATTTTAATTGTTATGTTTATGGGTTTTAGTTTCGGCTTAGTGGATTGATCTTGATGTTCCTTTAGCGAGAATGAAGTTGTTCGAGGAAAATAGCAATGTATCTTGATGATTATAATTACTTTTGTTGCCATGTTTAACTTGTTATTACTTGGAGATGAATTATAAGTTGAGGTTTCCATGAGGTTGTGATTAGACATTTTTGGAGTCTCAACTCAGATTATACTTTCTTGAGGTTATTTTAGAATGAATTTATTTGAGGAATTAGTGATGTATATTTGTGAATGGAATGAAGTGTTGTATAACATGTGAATATTTCTACTATTTGGGATTGCTATATTATTAATGGATATTTTGGAGTTTTGATCTTTAGACCTTGGAGACAATTGGAGTGATTCTTGACTAAAGTTACTTTATTCGAAGATGCAATTGTTCGGAGATAGAATTATTTGAGGAAATAAGAATGCATTTTGGTGACTGAACATTTACTTACCTACATCAAGCTTTTGAGTTCTAGGTGGTATGACTCTCTAAATTGTTGATTGGAGATTCTCTTGTGTTATAGTGGGTTAATATGAATCTGTATTGTGTTATCAGATTTTGGAGTCTTCATTAGTTAATCTTGTTGGGTAATCGGTGAATTATCTTGTTTAGTGATTGGTCTGGTACGGAATGTAAAATTTTGGAGTGATTTATCTTGTTTGGTGATTGTTATGACTCCTTAGGTTCTCTAGGTCTCCTTAGTGTCTTGATTTGGAGGAAGATAGATTGTAGGATTTGACTTGTTGGTGTTCAAATGTGTAGGTGGGACACCCTTCTTGTGCTTCATAATTCTATCAGTCTTATTATTATCTTTTACTCTATTCTCACTTATTTGAGAGAGAGTTATACTTTTCTAGCATATCAATTGTTTCTTGAAAGTTTTGCTTATTGGATTAATGGATCCTATACTCATTTGACATTGTTTCCATTCTTAACATTCATATTTGCTTCTTATAGCAATGTCGCTTATTGGAGTTAAGGTTTGAGACTTCTATATTTCATTCTATATCTCTAGCCATTCGTTTCAATATTTCATTTCATCCTATTACTATTCATTTGAAAGTAATTTTTCCTTTGGTATACCATTTTACTTATTCGAATTTCACTTGCTTGATGTACTCCCTACCTAAGTACATCATTGTCATTCTTGTTGATCCTTGTTAATCCTATTGTTTCATTATTAAATCTTGAGTCATTACTTTGCTTGTAATTGCTCATTCAATATACTCGGCATCGTCCTTCTTATTAATACTTCTTTGGTTATTGCGTGCTGAGATACTCATTATCTTGACACTCATATTTTCTATTGAATTAATCATCTCTTATCTCTTAATTTTATTTCACCTCAAGTACAACTTACTTGTTGGTTCCTTGAACAATCATCGAGAATTGAAATATCTACTTGTTCAGGAATTTTTGTTTAACATACTCAGCACTGTGTTGACTCGTCATCATCCTTTGTTCGTACTTATTTAACTGAAAGGTGCTGAGACATTTCTTATCTTAGTTATCATGCTTCCTTATTAAACTATTAGCCTCTTGATTCTCTAACTTGTTTGACCTCTTGCTCCCTTGATTGTTGGCTCAAATATGACTTTCCATATTCTTAATTCCTTGTAAATTTCATAAGAGCCATATTCTGACCAATGTCACTTTTGAGATATTTCCTTGATCAGTAATCATTCATGTTATCGTGATTGAGTTTTTAAACCCTCGGGGTGTTCATAGAGCTCTTTTGTGTAGTATGAGATGATTGATAATTAGTGGTGTCATGCTAGGACTTTGGAGTTGTGATTTCTTTCATATGCAATAAGATATTAGGTAGGAGAGAATTATGAATTGGAGATTGTCTTAGAACTATGATCATCAACTTGCAGTCAATAGAGGTTGTTCTTTTGAGGTCTTTGGTTAGGTGTCATCCTAGGAGATAAATAAGAACTAAGAGAAGTATTATTAAGTGTAACGATTGAGGATTTAATTGTCTGTCAGTTCGAGAATTGCGCGGACGCAATTGTTTTAAGGAGGGGAGAATGTGAAACCCCACTTTTCTGCTTTAACTCGATTTACATGTTTTATCTCGTTTTACGTGCATTTGACCTGTTTATGTGTTATATGACCTAGAATGTTATAATTTTGATGTCAATACTCCTAATACATGCTAAATGTGCATTCATGAAATTTTCATAAAAAACGGAGTCAGAAATTTTATCGTCGATTTTCAGTGAATAGTATTTTCGAAACACGTCCGCTAAAATTTTGAAACTGGTCTTTTTAACCCTTCTAGACCTAGTCCACGGACTTTAATAGACCTGTGTTTGATGAAAACGGTTTTAAAATCGGCTTAGGAATTTATTAGGGTTTTTACACCGACTTTTGCGAAAATCGAGTTTTAAGCCGACTCGGGTGGAATTCTTTGAATGTAAAACTTCTTGTCACCTAAAAATAATCCACTTGTGATATTTTGGGGGTTGCATAATTATTTTTAACTTGGTGAGCACTAAAATGCAATTAAAGTCATTAAAAATACAAAAATACCTATTTAAACTAACTTTGACTTTGCATTTTTTAATTGACCAAGCTTTAAATTATATACTATCACCTACACACACTCACACAACACAAAACACACTCCACAAATACACACATTGCCGTGAGAAAGAGGGAGAAAAAGAGAAGAGAAAACTCAAGCTTTTCAATCCAATTTTTCAAAGAAAAACCTAGTTTTTGTCCGTGAAACTTCGCACCGACTTGGATTCCGCTTGTTGGGCACGCATTGCACGCATTCCTAGGCTTATATCGCATCTAAGGTGAGAGAAAAATTCTAGATCTCAAAATGTCATTTTTGTGTTTTTGCGTATAAATGAAGATTGAACCGTTAGAATTGTAATCTGATGTTAGATTATTGCTCCTTGCATGCTAGGGATCATTATATACTAATACTACGAGTTTCTGTCGGATATAGCATAATTTTTATTTTCCGGGTATTTAATTTTGATTAAAATGTTCAAAGTTGATTTAATTGAGTTGCGTTGCTCGAAATCGATTGCCGTCGATTTCTAAATGCTTGATAATTACGTGTTAGCGCTGTTGTAATGCCGAATTTTCGATTACATTGTTTGTGTGAAAATCCGGAAAATCCAGCCATGACGTCATAGGGTTTTAGGGTTATCGGGCATGATTTAGAGGTGTTATGGTGGATTTCCGAGAGGGCTAATGTAGTAGGTTGAATGGGTGAGTGATAGGAACTGATTTGGCAATGTTTGGATTAGTAGATTGTAAGTTATGAATTTTAGAAGTTTAGGTTGTCATTCTTTAATTTCTTGAACGATGCCTTAGATGGTTGGGTAGTGTTCGAGTGATGAATGGTGAGTCGTTGTTGAGTAATTTAGGGTTTAATTATGTATATTATGCATGTCCGGTTAGATGGCCTACTTTGTCATCTAACTACGTTGTTTGTTGTTTAATTTAATATTGATGTTATATTGATGTTATTGATTGATTAATATTGAATGCGGGAATCGGGCACTCTTGTTGCTGATCTCCCAATTGATTGATTGATTTATGCTTGCATGATGATTGATGAATATGGAGTCTTGGTATGTGTGTGCCACCTCTCGGGCAGCGTCGGGCTGTCGGGTTGATAACGGCATGACTGCCATAGGCTACCCCCAGCTCGCATGACGGAGATGTCATGGAGGGAAGGGGCTAGTGAGGTACCTCGGGTGCGTGAGTAATGGGGAGTTATAAGAAGAACGGTTGAGATCGTGATGGCGTTTAGAGCTACACCAAATAGAGTATCCTTATTGATTGGTTATATAGTTATGTGATGATAGCTTTATTTATGTTATTATGTTGTTGTGTGTTTACTTGCTCAAAGGACTAAATCCAAGGAGCGTAGTGAATGCTGTCGAGATCTATCGGATCCTCACTGGGCTTATGTATATAAGCTCACTCTCTATTAATGCATGCTTACAGGTGTTGCAGAGCAGGATTACGGGTACGTGCCTCCTGAAGAGGAGAATGTGGAAAACGTGTCTTACGTGGATGAGTCCTATGTTCCAGAGTCTTATCCATGATGTCGTACATGTTTTATTATCTTGTAAATTAACTTAGTAGACTTTTATCTGCTTTATAGTCTATAATGTATAAGATGTTGATAAGTTAATGAATTAGTTGATGTTGTCTTAGTGGCTTCTCTTTTGTTTATGATTAGGTTGCTAGATTGGCTCAATATGTTTTGTATTGTATATTAAGGGTTAATGTATTATGTTGGAACGGAGGCGCATAACTATGAATGAGTTGATGAAAGAATGTTTAATGTGTGAAATGGTTGCGTTGTATGTTGTTAATTTGATTGTGGAGTTGGTTGGTGATTTGTGGAGTTTGATGTATGTTGTTATTAAGGGTTGGTTTAGAGCCCTGATGTTCATGTTACTGTCATTATGCTGCCGAAATTCCGTTGCGTCCTGACTGATTGTAAGAGGGGTCGAGTTGGGGCGTGACACTGCAACTGGTCAAACAATTCTTCAATCAACGGCAAAGGGTATTTATTCTTAATCGTGACTTGATTAAGTCTCCTGTAATCAATGCATAACCGTAGCGTGCCATCTTTCTTTCTCACAAACAACACAGGCGCACCCCACGACGAAGAACTAGGTTGTATAAACCCTTTCTCAAGTAAGTTCTGAAGCTGAATTTTTAACTCCTGAAGTTCAGCCGATGCCATTCTATAAGGACTCCTAGAAATTGGCGCAGTGCCTGGCACAAGATCAATCACGAACTCAATCTCCCTATCCGGTGGTAAACCCGGTAATTCCTCGGGAAATACACCAGGGAAGTCTCTAACAATCGGAACCTCATTCAAACTCAACTTATCAGCAGGCTGATTGATCAAATAAGGTAAGTAAGCTTCACAACCCCTATTCAACAACTTAGAAGTCTTGATCACTGATAAAAGTAGAATGCGGGCAGCCCTGCAGTTCCCAACAATCTCTAGTACCGGTAGGTCAGGAACCTTAAGATAAACGACCTTTGTTCTACAATCCAACTGAGCATAATACTTTCCCAACCAGTCCATTCCCAAAATGATTTCAAAGTCACGGAATGGCAATATAATTAAATCAGCAGGAAATTTACGGTTCTCAATACATATATCACAAGATTTGCAAATAGACTCAGTAACAAATTTTGCACCCAAAGGAGTACTAACTTCAACTTCATGCGGCAATTTATCAATGCAAACATTCACAGATCGTGCACATGCAGGAGTTATAAACGAATGTGTAGCTCCGGGATCAATCAAAACTGTAACTGGCTGAGTATTGAGAAGAAAAGTACCTTCCACAATAGCTGTATTATCGGGCAGCTCCTCTGCATCCAGTGCAAAGACCCTAGCCTATACTCTCTGTGCTGGTCGTGCACCTGCAGCCCTATTCTGAACACCTTGGCCTCCACCATGGCCCTGAACATTATTATATTTAGGGCAATCCCTCACCCTGTGATCATTACTTCCACAACCCGTACCTTTACCACTCTTCCTCCAGCAGTTAGCCTCAATATGCCCTGGCCGATTACAATAGTTACACTGCTGATTTTGCCTAACCGCAGTGTTTCCTGTAGGTGCTGGGGCTCTGGCAGGGGTAGGAACTGTACCTCCCTGCTGGGGTTTAGTCACAGCTGGCCTAGCCTGAATCTGCTGTTGTGGCTGATACGGACGCTGCTAAGGACCATGTGCAAAAGCCTGATACTGCCTCGGCTGACTCTGGCTGCTCTGGCCCAAATACTGCTTCTTACTCGGCTGACTGCTCTCAGCTAACATCTCAGCCTTTCGTTTCTCAAACTTCGAGGCTGCCTGAAATGCCTCGGGAAAAGTAGTGTAGGTCTGCCCAGTCAAACGCAACTGTATGTCCATTCTCAGCCCACAGACAAACCTATGAATCATCCTCCTAGCCGGCCGTACCAACTCGGGCATATACCTCAACAGGCTAACAAACCTAGCCTCGTACTGAGCAACAGTCATATTTCCCTGCTTCAGGGCCACAAACTCATCTTCCCTCCTCTCCATAGCCATCTCGGGAATATATTTGTCCCGGAACTCACTTACAAAATCATCCCACAAATGTGGTACATCCTCACAATCCCACCTCAATCTGACAGTATTCCACCACTACTCTGCATCACCCTCAAATAAGAATGACGCATAGTCTATTCTTGCCTCATCAGTATACCTCAACGCGGTGAAAATCTTCTCAACTCGATTAATCCATCTCTCGGCCGCCTCATCATCCGGCTCTCCGAAGAACTTTCCCGGCTTGTGCCTTAGAAATTTCTCTAACTGATTATTCTCAACTCTGTACCCCTGTCCACCAGGATTAGCTTGATTTCCCTGGGGATTATTCCGGTCCTGCCTCTGCTCATGTAGTACCTGTGTAATCTGGTCTACTGCAGTAGTCATGGTAGCCATAAACTGCTCAGGCAACGGCTGTTGACCCTGTTCTGGTACCTCTTCATCCGATCCTATACCTTGAGTACCACGACGTGGCGGCATAGTAGCAACTCACAATAGCTGGCAACATTTAAAAGCAGTTTATAGATAGAAATATAGCACATAAGATTAGATAACACTCAAGTCAATAACAATCCAATATTCTATCACACAATTCACATAAGACAAGTTCAACTTGCCAAACTATTTCACTTAAACACTTAAACATTCCAAGTTCACAAAGTCATGCTATAACATTTTCTTTTCACTTAGCAATCATACATAAACACTTTAGCATTTTAGACCTTTACCCCACAGACCGAGAATCATATTTCGGCTCATGCAAGACTATCATGCTCTGATACCACCTAAAGATGTCATGCCCCGACCCGACCCCGCAAAAGGCCAAGCCCGGACCCGACACACGGACGGAGTCTCCTCTGTACCGCGGACGATCCGAAAACCCTAAAATCAATATAATACTTGCGAAAGCCATAAAATAATCAAAACAAGCTAACTTTCTTTAAAATATTCATTCTCTTATTAACCAACTTTCAAAACCAAAATGATATGCATACTACACAGGTATTTATGCCACTAAACCATTAGCTATTAGCATGCATTTCTTCACTAGTCATCCAAGTATAGTTTACAACATTACATTCTTCCAACTTATACAACATAAGACCGTAGAGGTCTCAAACTAGAAAATATATACAAGGCTACAAGCCTCAAAATTAAGCGACCTCCACGCAATATACATAACAAGCAAGGTTCGCACAAAACTGGTAACCAACCACCAGCAAAGCAGAGAAGTGCTATCACGGAAACACCTCCACCTGCTCTTCCTCCTCAATTACCTCGAGAGGGTCTGCTTCAACTACTCCTGTAAAAACATAGTATAGAGAGGAATGAGCAAAAACTATTGCTCAGCGAGGGCAATTGGTCTCAAGGACGGAGATGAGAGGAGTATGCAATGCAATTAGCCAAGCAATACATACAAATCATATAGAGATACAACCAAAGCCAACAATAAAGCAAGGCAAGTCTTTAAAGCTGCAAACACTTATTCAAAGGATACGATACTCTTTTCACGAGCAACTTTCATACATGAATTCGATGACGACGCGCCGGCCCAAACCACCTTATAACACCAGTTTGGAATACCCCAGAAGTATCCATCAACCTACGACCCAAATCTCCCTAGGAGGCAACCCAAGCGAGAAAGGGAATAGCAGCGGAGCTAGAGCAACCATCACTGGCAACCCAAGGCTACCCAGAGAGGCCCATCACTCACGCGCGAGACACTATGCAATGCAAGACTCGATATAAGACGATAAAGAAGAGATAAAGCCACACGTGGGAGAATAACAAAGTAGGTTACTCTCGCACGCAATAGCAGCAATTTGATAAGCAATTCAATCCAAAACAACTCAAACAAGTATTCCAAGTAATTCTAAGCATTCTATAAGCATAAAGACAAGAAAACACACAAAAACACAAATCGGCCCCAACTATCAAAACGCTACCATTTCCAAACGAGCTACAAGTTCTGGAAACCGACTTCGCCAACCCTCCTAGGTTACCATAAGGCACCTCTAAAGACCCCGAAACCTTACTTTACCCTAGAACTCGCGCAAAGCCCCGATTTTCCCCCTTTCTCGTTTGAACTACAACTATAACAACCAAATACCCAACCAACGCCACAATCACACCAAAAGTGCTTCCATGGCTTCCCGAAGCAATGCCAACATGCAAAACGAGAAAACGCTAAAGCCGACCTAAACAACCCCGACTTTCCCAAAGGCTTAATTCTCATTTTTTCCACTACGCAACCCAAACAAACCACACATTTTAACATTCTAGCGTACCTATCACATTTCTACATCAACAGAAAGCATAACAGCGCAACTTCAACGTTTCAAGGTTTTACTATTCATAAATTACTATTCATTGATCAATTTAAATTGCAATCACAACATTTAACCGCAAAAAATGTTACAAAGCTATAAATACATGTTCTACAAATGCCAAGGAACATTCTAGAAGCATCAAATCGCTTTAAATAACGATCTACGGATAAATCTAAAAATTGACAAAGTTAACATACACAATGTATAAATGCGCAAATAACATGCTTCCCTCACCTTAGGTACTCCTAGTCGCTAGGAAAACAACATTGGTTGCCTCGGAAATCACCCCGCACGAGCTCTCGCGAAGATTGATCGATTGGAAGTTGAAAGGTTTTTTTTTTCCTCAATGAAGCTCACGGCCTGCTCTCCTGTTTTGCTGCTGTTTTTCTTTTTATTTTGCTTAGTTATTTTAGCTTATAAGTGTTAAATGGTCAACAAGTCAAAGGTCCAAGGTCAAACAACTTAAGTCTTGGTCAAAGGGCCCTATTTTGTGCGTTTTAAAGCCGTTTTAGCTAAGGTAAGGTCAATTAAAGCTAGCAACATTTAAAATGTAAAATTTAAGTCATCTAAATACTAGTTTCACTATTTGCTGAGGACTGGAAATCGTTCTCTAGCTATCGCTCCTGAAATGCAATGCACTTTGCGACGGCGAGAAAGTAACAATTAATTCACAAAGAAATTAAGGAAATATAATTTTCAAAATAATAAAAAAAGAATTTTCACATTCCGGGCTCGGGTATTACATTATGTTTCCCTGAGAGTTCTGTTCCATTGTTATCAATTTTAGATCAAGTGCCATCAATCTCTTTTGGGCAAGTAGGGAAAGGTCTGTAGACGCTCAACTATTTTATATTTCTTAGTATTACAGAGTATTACTTAACTAGTTAGTATTCTATTAATATGGTATTAATATCATCTTAAGATTCGAATAACATATATACATATTTAGTATTTTAAGTTAAGAGAATATCTAGTAGAATGGAAGTACCTCACCTCTTCTGCGTGTATCTTTATCTTCTAGTTGAGGTTATATTACAAGTTCATATGGAAGGGCTAAAGGGTATTCCCTTGTTAATGATGTAAAGAAAAGAAAGATTATTCTCCTGTGAGGAATGCTATGTGTGTCTGCCAAAATGGTTGTTGTTACTTATGTCCGGGGATTTTCCCCTCATTTTTGCTCTAGGCTTTGTCACCGCTGGATAAATATGTGGGTTATGTGTGGTATCATCCTGATATATATGGGTTATGGCAATTATCCCCTTTCTCGTCAATGTTTGGAGCCAAGCTCGTTGGAAGTCACGGATTTCTTCTTGTTGTCTGCTGTAGGATTCTCCCAAGCCAAGTTGGAGTCATAAGATACTTCCTTGCTTTTTGAGTAATAAGGGCATCATGAATTTCTGCCTTCAATTCTGTTGGAGTACGAGTTTCGTTGAATACATTTGCAGTTCCTTTCGATAGGGATTAAGTTGGAGTCCCTGTCTCCGTATTCCACGTAATAGTAGTCCTGGCATCAATAGGTGAAGTCCCCGTATTGCTATTCCGCTTTCCACCAGTGTTCATACCAGTCCCCAGTTAATACTTAGAGCAGTAGTCTCTAGGATAGCAGATTTTCTTCTCAGGTAAGTGAGTAGGCAAGACAGTGTAAGATAGATTGAGAATATAGAGCATATGTATAGCTGAGTTCTGTTCCAGCCATTGGGATAGATGCAATTGGTGTGGTCCTGTTATATGGGGTTCTTTATCTAGTAGCAGTCCCTAATCCAACTGTCTCTTTTTCCTGTGAGTGTGAGTTCCCTTTGGAGTTCCCGACCAAGAGGTGTAGGAGTTGTTTCGTTGGCCTTTTTTGCTATTACCATTGTCCCAGGAGGGGAATAGCTTATAGCTCAAATATACAATTGCAAGAAAGTTGATCTCTTATATACAACAAGGTGTTGTTATACTAGGGAATTGGATGGTTTTCCCTTGGCTTTCCAGAATTTCTTTTGATTAGGACTATTAGGCTTCCCCTTTTGTTAGCCAGTGACATTCCCGCTCCTTCTTTGCGATCTAGTTCCATTGTGAGTTTCGATCGATCTACTTGAAATTTTTTCCTCGTGTTCCCCAAAAGGCGTATGAGTGTAAGGCCAAGCGCACTCACATGGCAACGCATGTCCCAACAACTGCTTGATTTGTCCAGTATCTCATCCTTCAACGTTATGTCACCCTGGATGTACCATCAAGGTGTTTGACATTTGCTTGCCAGGCCTAGTCCATCCTGTTCATTTCCGTTTCTTATATGGGCTAGGGGTGGGTATCCAGATACCCATTCGGTCTCAGTCCCTCCACTGCTATCGAACCTCTCTTTTGGCTAGGTTATCTTGTTCTCTTGTGCTCTGGTCTTAGTATCTGGCGTAGGTCCGTTGGGTGACCAATCGGGAGGTTCCCATAGCTTCATAAAGAGGAATCCGTCATCCTTGTGTCGTCAGCCGGCTACAACTAACCATAACTCCTTGGGCCCAAAAAGGGGCCTCAGCGAACATACGACACCACTACTAGTCTGTACCCAATCTATACGTCTTAGGATCTATAGATCTTATCCCCTTTCCTTATTGATGTCGTAGATGCGCTGTTAACACTGTAATATAGAAGGTCAAGGCCTACTCTATTCCTTATTAGGAATAGCAGCCTTGGTAAGAGCTATTACAGGACTGTACCTGTAAAGGTTCTGTATTGGAATCCTAGTTTCGCTCCTAGAGGAGTAGTAGTAGGTAACATAGAACAGTTACAGATAGAGAGAGGTAAGAGAGGTATTAGAAAGGGCTCGAAGTAGAAGCTTTGGCAATTTACCATTGCAAAACTACACCACTATATTTGTCCCTACTCTGCTCTTAGAAAGAGAGTCAACCTATGCAAGAAAGGTAACTGAATCTATAGCAACTCTGACTCTTACTGCTCTTTCATTACTGACTAGTGGTGGAGGAAGTGAATCAGAATACACTTTTGGGATCTTATCTATTTATCATAGGGAGTAGGTAAGTGTTCAATTAACCAGTCTTCTTCTTTGGGGAACCCCGTTGACTTTCCTTCTAAGACATGGTAATTGCTTTCCAAGGCTAGAAGGGCTAATAGGGCCTTCAGGGCTAGAGCTTTCAGGCAAAAAAGGTGGTTTGACATTAGAAAGAAAAAAAAAGGCAAGGTTTAGAATCCTCAAATCCCGACGGGGGCACCAAGGGAGACTAGTTAATTGAATGCCTTGTTAGAATTGAATCATGAGCATCGGAAGAATAATTCTCTTAGCATACAAGAATGAAATTCAATTAGTCCCCTCGCGAAATAGCAATATAGATCCACTTCTCATTTGCAAGATCCGGTGTTCACGGAATCGAGTTCAGATATACTTGTATCTTCTTTTATACAAAAATCTCTCTATTACCGAATCATAGACAGATTCAACAAGGCAAGATAAGATTAAGCATTCACTTCAGGAAGCCAAGAAGTCAGTTAGCATGAAGCTATGGAATTGAACTTTAACTCTAAGTTGAAGGCAGGAAAGAGAGAAAGAACTATTCTCCTGTTTTAAAAAGTAATCCAAGGTTCGGGGAAGTTCATTTTCCTAGTCTTATTGCAGCGGATGGAGTAAGGCTAACAACTATTTGACATATGAAGTACAGTAAAGCATTTCTAAAAAATCTATATAGAATAGAAAGCAGACCTTTGGGGCGAAGAAAGAAGGAAGCGACTAAGTCTGCTCCTCATTTTAGCGAAAGTTCTTCGAGGATAAGAGAACTTCCCTTGTATGAAGGAAGGTGGGAAGCTTAGCCTACAAAAGGGAAAGGAAGACTAGGCATTGAATGAACTGCGCTAACTTTCTCGGCCGGGCAAGCGGCGTGGAACCGGTGCTTTGATTCTAATCCATGAAAGGAAGTCTGCGATCGCTTAATCCTTTCGATTGATTCTAGTGAAAGTGCCATTCTGTGAGGCCCGACCTCGATTTGCGTGCGATACCTCGTTTCGTGTGCCTTAATCTAGATTTGCGTTCCTTGACCTAGGTTTAAGAATTATGTTCGTTTTGTGTGCCATGCATTGAATTATGTGCATTCATTTAGGATTGCGTGCATTAACTTGGAAAACGTGTATTCGTCTCGTAGTTCATGCCCTACCTCGTAGTGCGTGCCCTAGACCTAGGAAAGCATGCCATCATGCTAATCAAGAAAGCATCTTACATGAAGCATTAGATCATTAATTAATCCTACAAATTCTACTAACTATTATTAAACTACTAATTCAACCCACTAGAAGACAGAATCTCACAAAAAGCTAGACATTCCTTATTCTTTATTCTTTATTCTTTTTGCACTTTCAACACACAATTAAATAATGCTCAAAAGATGACAAAAATTCAGAATTTAAGTTGGCCTTGGCCGACCACTATGTGTATTTGAACTAGCATTGCATAATTTATTAACAATCCTAGACATTCTATGACAATTAATGACACAAATGCATAAAAAACAATTAGCTCAAGACTCCTCAAAACTCCACCAATCTCGACAATGCTCCTTGCCCAAGCTAGGTGATTCAAAATTCAAGCTTCTTGAAGACACAAATCTGAATTTTCGTATGCCCAAGGCCGACCCATGCTTCATCTTTTGCAAAGCCTTCATTTTTCTTTTTCATTTCTCTCATTCTCCTCATATTTCTCTCTCTCCCTCTCATTCTTCTCTCTCTCTCTCGACCTTGGCTGAGTTTCATCTTACCATTGCTCATCTTCATCATTCCATGGTGCATCAAGACAAGAAACAAGCAAAGAGACTCGACCAAGCTAGCTAAGTTGCAAGAATCACACATGCAAGCTCTTTGAGTCACCATTTTAGCCTTGGTGAGTTTACTAGCTTCCATTTCTTTTCTTCTTGTTCTAACCACATGCACCTACTAAGAACTTGGTCACTAAGCTAGGAAAAATAGAGAAAATCGAGTTGGAGTCTCGGCTAAGCAAGGAAGAAGATCAAATTTGTGCTTCATCAAAGTTTTGTGCGTCTTCTTGTTGATTTGCTAAGGTGAGGGCTAAAACTTCTTGAAAATCTTTCAAAAATCCACATGCATGCTCTTAAATGTGTCTGTGCTTCTGTACTTAAGTTATATGTGTGATCATAAGCTTTTACAACCATGCATGGCAAGATTTTGGCTTGAAGGTGATGATAGATGAAATCGGATTTTGTGACAGCTTGCTGTCTTGTTGTTGTGAGGTGATTTTGGCTAGGCAAATGATGTTGAAAATCCATGAAAATTGGTTGGTAACTAGTCTTGCCAGTTTTAAAAATTTTGCACAGAAATAGGCCAAAGCTACTTTTGGCTCTAAGGTCCTCAAAATGTCAAATCATTAAAATGTGTCCAAATCTGGAAGTCTCAAAAAAATGAAGCAGGTTTTGGCAGATGCACTGACCTTGTAGAACGAACAAGTTTTGACTTAGTAAATGATGTTCAAAATGCATGACATTTAATGGACTGCTAGGGTTTTCAGTTGTGGACATTTTTTGTTAGAAATGGACTAAGGCGAAATCTGACCCTAAGGACCTCAAAAACGACAAGTATTGAAATGTGTGCAAATCTGGACAGTTTTGTGCAATCCCACTGTTTTGGCTATAACTATTGGAGCCGAACTCCAAATGATGTGAGGTTTGTTTCTGAATTTAGTTCACTTCTTAAGATTTAATTTGAAATCTTATTCACTGGAATTGGAGATTATTTACTTGTCTTAATGATTGTGAGAAAATAGCCTATTGCAGTGAGGGTTTCACTTAGTTATATGCTTAGAAAATTGGTTGTAACTTCTCTTGTGGTATTAAATGCTTGGGATTATGGCATTGGAATGTTGTGTGGATTGTTTTGAATATTTGGGGATGTTTGAATTAATTGATGCATAGCTTGAGATTGATTTTGAGTTGACATGGGGCTTAATCGCACGGGTAAGCATGAAATGGAAATCCTAGTGACTAGGTAAACTTGCTAAGTGTTGATCATTTGGATATTGTGTGTAATTATATGCTTAGTAGGCTGCCCGTAGTTTCCCTTATAGCCCTAAATGTGATTTTGATCATTGCATGTTGACAAATAGGCCTTTCTTGCATCCGAACCCACGTAGATTGTTGTTGCATGTTGAATAACGTTATTATTTGATTACGTGGAGATTGAAATGAGTTATATGACCTGATTTACGTGCATTACATGGCTGCCCGTTTAATGTTCATATAACTCCATATGCCTTTCAAGTGAAATTACTTGTCTATTCGTGCCTCGCTTATTTACTTGTCAATGTGCAATCTTATGACTGTCTGGAGGCAACCTACTTTGTTGTCCTCCTAAAGTGATATATTAAATGTCATAAATGTGCATTGCATAAGAGGTTGCAACCTTTCATTCTGGCGTGGTAGCGTTCACGCACACCGGGCGGCATCGGGCTTGCCGGTGCAACTGTAACTACCATTGTCCAATTCCCTCTCTCGCTTGGGGGCTAGACTTCCTCGGAGAGTTGGGTCGTAGGATTTCGGGGTACATCTGGAGTACACCCACTTAGCGTGATAAGGGGATGATTTGAAGTCGGCCGCAACAACTGATACTGGAAATGAACTGAGAGCAAAAGCTCACTGTATCCTTTTTACTATATGTATAAGTACTCTCGCTTTGTTCCTGGAGGACCTAAGGGAGGAAAGACTAACTGTGTTCCTTTACTTTATATTATTGTTATGTACTTAATTGTGTATATTCATGCTTGCAAAAGGATTTTCATAAGTTGAACCGGAAAATGAGTTTCAAAACCTATTTCTCGTTCCCCCTCGCTGAGTTCATAAGGACTCACCCTCTTTTATCATCTCAGGTGAAGAGGATCAAGAACAGGTACCTGAGGACGATGTGCCTAAAGATGATTCCTTGGAGTGATTGCCTGTCCTATGTGATTTGCGTGATTATGGCTATTTGTGAACTATGCTACTTGAAGACTATTTCTTTTTATGTTGATCAATGTTTGTAATGTAAAAGACCCCCGTTATAATTTGGGGTCTAATTTTGGTTTGTACTGATATTAACTAGACAGACACTAGACACTACTATGGTCATTTTGCTATTATTATTGCTAGTATCTATAATAGGATTATGAGGTATTAGGTAAGGGCTATGTAAAATGAACCAACCAAATCTTAAGCAGGTACTCGCTATTAAGCTAATATCAACAGGTACTTTTCTAATGAGGATAAACAAACAAACGAGACATAGTATCATGCTAGGTTATTAATCAAACGAGACATTGAGATAACCAATAGGTATTTCAATTGATGGTAAATAGTAATCCTAGTTGGAAATGAAATTGAGATTGGAAAATTTGAGGCGTTTAGAGAATTAGGTCAAACCAAAGAGCCCAATTACAGCCGTTATGCTGCCGGTTTTTTGAAAAATTTTGGAGTTTAGGCTAAACATTAAGTGTTGAATTTTCATGAATGATTAAGTACGAGACGTGACTTGAATGTTTAGATCACACCCTAGTCTAACCTTAATAAGCCGGGTTGGGGTGTGACACCTAATAAGAAAAGAATGGTATCAGAGCTTAGATTGCTTAAACCAAGTTTAACTCTCGGACCATAGGTAGAGTCCTAAGATAATTAGGATGACTTGTCTATATGTTATTGTGTGATAATGTTAATTGTGCCTTCTATGTTTTATGTGCTTAAGTGATTAACATGTCATAATTATTTCTAGAATTATATATCTATATTATGTTGCATATCTTATGCATTAAAATTCTTGTTTATCATATTTCAATAAATTGTGCATCGTAATATGTGTCTATAGATGCCTGGCCCTAGTACCCGAACTACTAATAGGAGCGGTGAACCCCAAGAGACTAGAGATGCCTATCAAACTAATCCCGGCATGGCTATGTTTAACATGATGGCGAATGCCATGGATCGCGTGTCACGAGTGATGGAACGACAAGATGCGCGTGAAGCCAACAACAACAACAACAGGAATGATGGTAACCATGGGAGACATAGCAGAATGAGGGAGTTTCTTGACTTTCGCCCGTCCAAATTCCACAGGGAAGCTGATGATGAGAAAGCGGACGCTTGGCTGTCCGAGATCGAGAAGATTTTCAGGTCACTTGACTATACTGATGAAGAGAAGGTGGAGTTTGTTGTGTTCCTGTTGCACGGGGATGCTAAACATTGGTGGTACACTGTGGAGGCACTGTGGGAAACTGATCAGACGCCTCGCTTGTGGGGTAATTTCGTTAAGGCATTCAAGGAGAAATATGTACCTGCAGTTTCTAGGCAGAGCCAGATTAAGGAGTTCATACACTTGACCCAGGGTAACATGACGGTGGCCCAATACGAGGGTCATTTTGACCGACTGTCCTGTTATGCTCAATATATGGTCAGTACTCTAAAGGTGAAGATGTGGAAATTTACGACTGGATTGAGGCCAGAGATTCAGGACCAGTTGGCTTCTCATGACTTCGATACCTATTCTGCTCTATTTGCTGCTGCTTCCCAAGTTGAGAAGAGAAAACTTGATAGAGCCGGTTCGAGTTAGCCGAACAAGAAACCATACCAGCCTTCAGGTCAATAGAGGAAATTCCAGAGCCAGAGTCGTAGTCAGGGCTAGGGCCAGAACAGACCAGTGAATAACCGTGGCCCGACTAAAGTGCCATCAGCCTCTTCTACCCGCGGATCCACATGTAGTTCACCTGCTACTCAGTCTGTCAACTGTTCTTATTGTGACAAGAAGGGGCATACCGAGGCCCAGTGCTGGAAGAAGTCAGGACGATGTGTGAGATGTAGCAGTGATCAGCATCAGATCAAGGATTGCCCTAAATGGTAAGCAGGACAGAATAATGGTAAACCAGCTGGTAGAGGCAAGACTCCAATTCCTAGAGTTTAGGCTCGAGCCTATGCTATTGAGTGCGAGGAGCTTGCAGATAAGACCGCTATTGTTGAAGGTACATTCTTCATACTGAATCAACCTGTTAGGGTGCTAATTGATCCGGGTGCTACTCATTCATTTATTACTCCCTTGTGTGTACAACATGTGAAACTGAAAGTTGTATATTTGCCATACGAAGTAGAATTTGGTACTCGGATGGGTTCTAAGCTAGTTACTAGCTCAGCTTGTAAAGCATGTAAAATTCAAATTAAGGATAGGGAATTCTCAGCCAATCATATTGTATTACCTTTTCGAGTGTCACGCCCCAACCCAGCCTATAAAGGTTAGACTAGGGTATAATCTAAACATTCAAGTCACGTCTCGTACCTAACCAATCATGAAGAATTTAACACTTAACGTTTTGGCCTAAACTCCAAAATTTTCCGAAAAACCGACAGCATAATAGCTGTAATTGGGCTATTTGGTTTGACCTAATTCTCTAAACGCCTCAAAATTTACCATCTCAATTTCATTTCCAACTATGATTACTATTTATCATCAATTGAAATGCCTACAGGTTGTCTTGATGTCTCATATGATTAATAACCTAGCATGATACTATGTCTCGTTCGTTTGTTAATCCTCGTTACAAAAGTACCTGTTGATCTTAGCTTAAAAACGTGTACCTGCTTAAGATTTGGTTGGTTCATTTTACTTAGTCTTTACTAATACTTCATAATCCTATTATAGATACTATCAGTAATAATAGCAAAATGATCATAGTAGTGTCTAGTATCTGTCTAGTTAATATCAGTACAAACCAAAATTAGACCCCAAATTACAACGGGGGTCTTTTACATTACACATCAAGCAACATAAAAGAGATAGTCTTCAAGTAGCATAGTTCACAAATAGCCGAAATCACACAAGGCACATAGGACAGGCAATCATTCCAAGGAATCATCGTTAGGCACATTGTCCTCAGGTACCTGTTCTTGATCTTCTTCACCTGAGATGATAAAAGAGGGTGAGTCCTTATGAACTCAGCGAGGGGGAATGAGAAATAGGTTTTGAAACTCATTTTCATGTTCAATTTATGAAAAATCCTTTTTGCAAGCAAGAATATAATACAATTACTAGTATTTCCTTCCCGAGGTTCTCTAGTAACCAAGCGAGAGTACTTATACATATAGAAAAAGGATACGGTGAGCTTTTGTTCTCAGTTGTTGCGGCCGACTTCAAATCATCCCCTTAACACGCCAAGTGGGTGTACTCTGGATGTACCTCGAAATCCTACGACCCAACTTTCCCAGGAAGTCTAGCCCCAAGCGAGAGAGGGAATGGGACCATGGTAGTCATGATTGCACCGGCAAGCCCGATGCCACCCGGTGTGCATGAACTCTACCATGCCAGAATGAAAGGTTGCAACCTTGTATGCAATGCACATTTATGACATTTAATATATCACGTTAGGAGGACAACAAAGTAGGTTGTCTCCGGATAGTCATAGAATTGCACATTGACAAGTAAACAAGCGAGGCACGAATAGACAAGTAATTTCACTTGAAAAGCATATGGAGTTATATGAACATTAAACGGGCAGCCATGTAACGCACGTATATCAAGTCATATAACTCAACTCAAAGTCCACGTAATCAAATAATAAGATTATTTAACATGCAACAACATCTACGTGGGCTCGGATACAAGAAAGGCCTATTTGTCAACATGCAAAGAATCAATATCACATTTAGGGCTATAAGGCAACTACGGGCAGCCTACTAAACATATAATTACACTCAATATTCAAAGGCTCAACACTTAGCAAGTTCGCCTAGTCACTAGGGTTTCCATTTCATGCTTACCCGTGCAATTAAGCCCCAAGTCAACTCAAAATCAATCTCAAGACAAGCATCAATTAATCCCAACATCCTCAAGTACTCAAAACAGTCCACACAACATCCCAATGCCACAATCCAAAGCAATTAATACCACAAGAGAAGTTACAACAAATTTTCTAAGCATATAACTAAGTGAAATCCTCACTGCAATAGGCTGTATTCCCACAATCATTAAGATAAGCAAACAATCTCCAATTCCAGTGAATAAGATCTCAAATTAAATCTTAAGAAGTGAACTAAAATCAGAAACAAACCTTACATCATTTGGAGTTCGGGATCAATAGTTATAGCCGAAACAGTGGGATAACACAAAACTGTCCAGATTTGCACACATTTCAATAATTGACGTTTTTGAGGTCCTTAGGGTCTGATTTAGCCTTAGTCCATTTCTGACAAAAATGTCCAGAACTGAAAATTCTAGCAGTGTTCCAAATTTCATGTATTTTGGACATCATTTACTAATTCAAATCTGGTTTTTTGTACAAGGTCAGTGCATCTGCCAAAACCGGCTTCATTTTTCCAGATTTCCAGATTTGGACACATTTTAATGATTTACCATTTTGAGGACCTTAGAGTCGAAATTAGCTTTGGCCTATTTCTGTGAAAAATGTTCAAAACCGGCCAAACTAGTCATCTATCAGTTTTAATGCATTTTTCAACATCATTTTCCTAGCCAAACACAACTCGAAACAACAAGTCAGAGAGCTGTCACACAATCCGATTTCACCTATCATCATTTTCAAGCCAAAACCTTGCCATGCATGGTAGAGGAAGCTTATGAACACACATATATCTCAAATGCAGAAGCAAAGACATACATTTAAGAGCATGCATGTGGATTTTTGAAGGATTTTCAAAAGGTTTTAGCCCTCACCTTAGCAAATCAACAAGAAGATGTACAAAACTTTGATGAAGCTCAAATTCTTCTTCTTCCTTGCTTAGCCGAGATTCCAACTCAATTTTCTCTATTTTTCCTAGCTTAGTGGCCAAGCTCTTAGTACATGCATGTGGTTAGAACAAGAAGAAAAGAAATGGAAGCTAGGAAACTTACCTAGGCCGAAAATGGTGAGTCAAAAGCTTGCATGTGAGTTTTCTTGCAACCTAGCTAGCTTGGTTGAGTTCCTTTGCTTGTAGCTTGCCTTGATTAACTATGGTATGATGAAGATGAGCTATGAAGGTAAGAAACTCAGCCAAGGCCGAGAGAGAGAGAAGAATGAGAGGGAGAGAGAGAAATGTGAGAGGAAAATGAGAGAAATGTAGAAGAAAACAAAAGCCTTGCAATTGATGAAGTATGCTCGGCCTTGGGCAGCAAAAATTCAGCCTTTTTGGGTCTTCAAGATGTAATTTGAAATTCCTAGCTTGGGAAAGGAATGTTTGGTCGAATATGGTTGGGTTTTGAGGAGATTTTTGAGCAATTTTTTATGCATTTGTGTTATAGAATGTCATAGTTTGTCTAGGAATTAAGTTGAATTTGAACAAGCAAGCACAAAGCCCTTGTCATGGTCGGCCAAGGCAATAAAAATTCTGATTTTTTGTCATCTTATGTGCATTATTTAATTGTGTGTTGAAAGTGCAAAAAGAATAAGGAATACAGAATAAGGAATGTCTAGCTTTTTGTAAATTTTGTCTTCTAGTGTGTTGAATTAATAGTTTAATAATAGTTAGTGGAATTTGTATGATTAATTAATGACCTAGTGCTTCATGCAAGATGCTTTCTTGAATAGCGTGAGGGCACACTTTCCTAGGTCTAGGGTACGCACTATGAGGTAGGACACGAACTACGAGACGAATGCACTTTTTTCTAGTAAATGCACACAACCCTAAATGATTGCACGTAATTCAATGCATGGCACATAGAACGAACACAATTCTTAAACCTAGGTCAAGGCATGCAAATCTAGATTAGGACACACGAAATGAGGTATCGCACGCAAAATGAGGTCGGGCCTCAGATTCTCCCCTCCTTAAAAGAATTTCGTCCTGAAATTCAATATTACCTTTGAAATAAAGCTGGATATTGCTATTCCCTCTGGTCTCGCCTTTCCCACGTTGCTTCTTCAACTCTATGATGATCCCACATCACTTTCACCATTGGTATAGTTTTGTTGCACAACTCCCGATCTTGCTGGTCTAGGATCCGAATGGGCTTCTCCTCATAAGACAAGTTCTCCCGAAGCTGCAACTGCTCTGGCTCCAAGATATGCGATGGATCAGGACGATACTTTCGCAGCATTGAAACATGAAAGACGTCGTGAATATTGGAGAGGTTCTAGGGTAGTACCAGGAAATACGCCAATTTGCCAACCTTCTCAATTATCTCAAATGGTCCTACGAACCTCGGGCTCAACTTTCCACCCTTGCCATGTTTAATCATTCCCCTACGGGGTGAAATCTTCAAGAACACCTTGTCGCCGACCTCAAACTCTAGGCTCCGTCTTCGGCGGTCTGCATAACTCTTCTGCCTGCTCTGGGCGGTAAGCATCCATTTCCGGATGAGGTGGATATTATCAACAGTCTTCATAAGTTCAGGTAAAAGGGTCGGGTCAAAAGTCTTCGTCTCACCTATTTTATCCCAACAAATTGGGGATCGATACTTACGTCCATACAACGCCTCAAATGGGGCCATCCCGATAGTGGCCTAATAACTATTATTATAAGCGAACTCCACTAAAGACAGATATTTCTCCCAACCTTTTCTGAAATCTAAAACACACGCCCTCAGCATATCTTCTAGAATCTGAATAGTTCTCTCCGATTGTCCGTCAGTCTGAGGGTGATAAGCCGTGCTGAAACTCAACTTCGTTCCCAAAGTTTCTTGTAATCTCTTCCAAAATCGGGAAGTAAAACGAGGATCCCTATCCGATACAATACTCATAGGCATCCCGTGCAGTCTTACAATCTCTGCCACATATTTATCTCCCAATTTCTCAGGACTATCCTCCTTGTTCATCGGTAAAAAGTGCGCCGACTTAGTCAATCTATCCACTATGACCCAAATAGCGTCATGACCCTTTTGTGATCTGGGCAGGTCCATAACAAAGCCCATAGTTATATGTTCCCATTTCCATTGAGGAATCTCCAACGGCTGAAGTAAACCTGCAGGTCGTTGATGTTCCGCTTTGACTCTCTGACAAGTCAAACACCGTGCCACAAACTCCGCAATCTCTCTCTTCATGTTATTCCACCAATAGTGTTGCTTCAAATCCCGGTATATCTTTGTTCCACCGGGATGAATAGTGTATCTTGAATTATGGGCTTCTTCAAAAATCTTCTTTTTCAGCTCTGGCTCATTGGGAACACAAATCCGATTCCTAAACCTCCAAAGACCATCATCATGAAACTTGAAATCTGCTTTGCTTTCTTTAATCTTCTGAAATTGTTGGTCCTTCTGTTGAGCCTCTCGTAACTCAGATAACAAGGTCGATTGAACTTGCGTAGTGGCAAAAGTAACCCCTTACGAATCAATTGTGGTTTCCACAAAAATGCTTCCTCTAACAACTCCTGCACCTTGACTTCTAGTTTTTCCATGCTTGCTTTCCTACTTAAGGCATCTGCAACTACATTCGCTTTACCGGGCACATGATTGATTGTCCAGTTATAATCATCCAAAAGCTCCATCCACCGCCTTTGCCTCATATTCAACTCTTTTTTAGAGAACAAGTATTTCAAGCTCATGTGATCAGTAAATACCTCAAACTTATTACCCCACAGATAATGCCTCCATTTCTTGAGTGCAAACACAATAGCCGCTAACTCCAAATCATGCGTCGGGTAGTTCAATTCATACGACTTTGGTTTCCTAGAAGTATATGCAATCACTCTTCCATTTTGCATCAGCACACAACCCAATCCTTCATTCGAAGCATCGCTATAGATTACAAAACCTTGACTTCCTTCAGGCAATGCAAGAACAGGTACGGTAGTCAATCTTTTTTTCAACTCTTGAAAGCTGTTCTCACACTTATCATCCCACACAAACTTTGTTTTCTTTTGAGTGAGCTTTGTAAGAGGTCCTGTAATCTTAGAGAAATCCTTCACGAATCTCCGATAATAGCCGGCTAGACCAAGAAAACTCCGAACCTCTGTAACGTTTTCCAGCTTCTTCCAGGACATTACTGCTTCTATCTTTGCTGGATCCACTGCTATTCCCTCTTGGGATATGATATGCCCCAAAAATGCAATCTGTTGCAACCAAAATTCACACTTGCTAAACTTTGCATACAATTGATGCTCTCGAAGTTTCTGCAGTACCAACCGCAGATGTTGTTCATGCTCCGCCTTGGATTTCGAGTATATCAAAATATCATCAATGAAGATTACCACAAATTGGTTCAAGTAGGGTTGAAATACCCTGTGCATCAAATCCATAAAAGCTGTAGGGGCATTAGTTTGTCCAAATGGCATCACCACATATTCATAATGCCCGTATCTTGTCCTGAAAGCCGTTTTAGGCACATCTTCCTTTTTGATCCGTAACTGATAGTACCCTTGCCTCAAGATGAGTTTCGAATACACTTTAGCTTCGTGAAGTTGATCAAACAACTCGTCAATCAGAGGAAGTGGGTATTTATTCTTGACAGTCACTTGGTTCAATCCTCGGTAATTAATGCATATCCTCATCGTTCCATCTTTCTTCTTCACAAATAGAACTGGTGTACCCCACGGTGAAGAACTTCGTTGAACAAACCCCTTCTTCAACAATCCTTGCAATTGGTCCTTCAATTCTTGTAGCTCGGCCGGTGCCATACGATAGGGAGCTTTAGATATTGGCTGGGCGCCAGGCAGTAACTCTATAACAAACTCGATTTCCCGATTTGGGGGTAATCGGGTAATTCTTCTAGAAACACATCCGCATAGTCTTTGATCAGTAGCATCTCCTCCAACTTAGCTTTGTCCGATGGCTTGTTGATGAGGTAAGCTAAGTATCCGCTATACCTTTTTCTCAAGGACTTCACTGCTTTCGTAGATGAAATGATGGAACTCCCGATGAAATCTCTTCGACCCATTACCTCCAATATTGGTTGACCAGGTACCCGGAATGTTATAATCGTCGCCTGGCAATCTAGTTGGACATGATGTTTTGCCAACCAGTCCATCCCAAAAATGACTTCATAGTCTCGAAAAGGTAATACAATAAGATTGGCTAAGAATTCCCTATCCTTAATTTGGATTTTACATGCTTTACAAGCTGAGCTAGTAACAAGCTTAGAACCCATCGGAGTACCAACTTCTACTTTGTATGGTAAACATACAACTTTCAGTTTCACACGTTCCACACATAAGAGAGTAATAAATGAATGAGTGGCACCCGGATCAATTAGCACCCTAACAGGTTGATTCAGTATGAAAAATGTACCTTCAACAATAGCAGTCTCATTTGGAATCTCCTCGCACTCAATAGCATAAGCTCGAGCATGAACTCTAAGAACTGGAGTCTTGTCTCTACCAACTAGTTTACCCTGATTCTGTCCTGCTTGCCGTTTAGGGCAATCCTTGATCTGATGCTGATCACTGCCACATCTCATACATCGTCCTGACTTCTTCCAACACTGGGCCTCGGTATGACCCTTCTTGTCACAGTAAGAACAGTTGACAGATTGAGTAGCAGGTGAACTATGTAACGCCCCGATCCCTCACGAGACCGGGACTCCTATTTACCATGCTATTCTCACCCAAATCCAAACCCCGGGCACAAAATTTAGGGAAAAATGGACGGAGTCTCCCCTGTTTGTAGGACAAAACTGTTACCTGCAAATAGCCACTCAAGACTTTTGAACTACAATAACAACTTGTCTACTAATGTCTCCAAAGCTAAAACACAATCACAAGGCCATCCGAGCCTTGGAGGAACAACATTCTACTTAAGCACACAAGCATGCGAGATAAGTTAGTTTAGCCATAAGTAGTTAAATACAATAAAATTCTAAGTTCCATATAAAGATCAACAAACACTCCAAGCATGCAAGAGAAATTAAAGTCTAGAATTCATTATTACAATCCAACAACTTTCTTTAACATTCTAGTCCACAGCTACTAGACATATACACAAGACCCCAAGGTCTCAAAATACAATATTAACAAGAACTCCACGCAAGAAGCACATAAAATCCACCTCAGCACACAAAGTCACGGATTCTGATCTACGTGAACTTCTTCTTCTTCTATCAGCTGAGCGTTCACCTCAACTTCACTTGAAACATATTAAATGAGGAATGAGCAACAATGTTGCCCAGCGAGGGAGGTGATGCAACATGCCAACGTGCAATATGATATGCAACACAAGTACACATATACAAGCCACATAAACTATCAAGACAATAAATCAAACTATTAATCACTTTAAAAAGGATACGGTTCCACTTCCAAGACTTCATCCATGAGCCACGATCCACGAGTATCACGAATATGCCGGCAAACCCCAAACACCGCAATTGGGATACTCCGGATGTATCCCGATCCTACGACCCTTTCTCCCGAGGTAGGTCCATGCCCAGCAGGTGAACCACGCCTCTGGGGTAGTGGAGTATGCCTCAGCGAGAAAGGGAATAGGCACCATGGTAGTCGAGGGAGCACGGCAAGCCCGATGCCGCCCGTGTTTCTCGACGCTACCATGTCCGATATAGGTTGCGCAACCCAAAAAAAGTCACAACAATCAATATATCACATAACACGTAAGAGGGACGACAAAGTAGGCCGCCCTCACACACATATATGCACGATAAAAGTTCATAAAAGCACGATATTAACTAATAGATGCCAAAAGAAGCAATCAACATAATTTCTTCCAATAATCTACTCAAATAACTTAAATACATCCTAAATATTCAATGCAAGGCATTACTAACACACAACAAGTTCCAATTGCAACTAAAAAGGCTAAAAACTACTTTTCCCCTTTCTTTAACCGAGCTTTCTTTCTCCTAAGCATGGTTCGAGATTCCCAATCATACCCTAGTCTTTCTATATTCCTAATTAAGCTCAAAGGTACACTTTAAAGTCACTAAAACTCATTTTTGAAGCAAAAGTTCGGGAAGGCCCCGAACGGGTTTGAACTATAGCCATACTAACCGAACCCCAATTTCGCGAAACGAAAGCACCAAAGGTGCTTCCTTAGCTCAAGGATACCCAAATCGATGCCCAAATTTGCCCGGATTGCCTAACGTGCAAAACCCCCTTTTTAAAGTAAGCTATTTATGCACTAAAGTTCAAATTCGAGTGATTCAACCTAACGTGACTTTTCAATTACCTTCCCTAGGGTCTAGAGCACCTAATTGAGGCATCAATTCAAGACAATTTGCAAATTTTCTCAAAAACCCTAGTTTTAGGCACTATTCATCATCTCTTTGATCAAATTCAACATTCAACCATTAAATTTGTTATCAAACCACAAAAGTTAGCTCTATAGATATTAAATAACTCATAGAAAGCATTCATAACAAGTTTTATAGCTAATATCAACAAATCAATAAAATTCAATATATGCACATAAACTTTAAAAACAAATAAATGCATCTCCCTCACAATTTTGAAGATGAAGAAGCTTGTTGAAGACTCTAGGTTGCTCAAAACCCCTCCCAAGATGAATCTAGAAGCTCAAAATGCAAGATTGTTGAAGCAAGAATCTCATTTTTTCCTTCTCCTTTGGTATTTTCGGCCTGCTACAGTAATTCCTGCACATTGTTCTTTTTTTGTGTGTTTTAATGAGCTTATGTGATTTATATAAGATTAAGTTGAGGTGGGGTCAAGTTTGTGTATTTAAAAGGTCACTAGAATGCGCGTTATTAACTTAAAAACGAGCCTAAGATGAAAAGTAATGTTAGTTATTTAAATCTCTAAGTTTGTTACGTAATACTATTCACTTAACTACTAAAAACATTTTCTAAACGAGCTCTCCTATCGCCTCTAGCTCAATTGCACATTTTTCCCACTCCTCTAACAATTAATGTGATTTAATAAAAATACTAATTCACTAATAGAATATAGTTTGAAAACGGGATGAATAGTAGCTAAAGAAGCCAGTTAATAAAGCACAGAAGGAAATGAGCAAACAATAGATGCAACAGTAAATAAATGTACGGCTAAAATCTCGGGCGTCACAAACTACCTGTGGATCCGCGGGTAGAAGAGGCTGATGGCGCTTTCGTCGGGCCACAGTTATTCACTAGTCTGTTCTGGCTCTGGCCCTGATTAAGACTCTGACTCTGGAATTTCCTCTGCTGACCTGGAGGCTGGTATGGTTTCTTGTTCGGCTGACTCGAACCGGCTCTATCAAGTTTCCTCTTTTCAACTCGAGAAGCAGCAGTAAAGAAAGCAGAATAGGTATCGAAGTCATGAGAAGCCAACTGGTCCTGAATCTCTGGCCTCAATCCAGTAGTAAATTTCCACATCTTCGCCTCTGGAGTACTGACCATATATTGAGCATAACGGGACAGTCGGTCAAAACGAGCCTCGTACTGGGCCACCGTCATGTTACCCTAGGTCAAGTGCATGAACTCCTCAATCCGCCTCTGCCTGGAAACTGTAGGTACATATTTATCCTTGAATGCCTTAACGAAATTACCCCACAAGCGAGGTGTCTGATCAGTTTCCCACAGTGCCTCCACAGTGTGCCACTAATGTTCAGCATCCCCGTGCAACAGAAACACTGCAAACTCTACATTTTCTTCATCAGTATAATCAAGTGGCCTGAAAATCTTTTCGATCTCGGACAGCCAAGCCTCTGCTTTCTCATCATCAGCTTCCCCGTGGAATTTGGATGGGCGAAAGTTAAGGAACTCCTTCATTCTGCTATGTCTCCCATGGTTGCCATCATTCCTGTTATTGTTGTTGTTGTTAGCCTCACGTGCATCTTAGCGCTCCATCACTCGGGATACGCGATCCATGGCATTTGCTATCATGTTAAACATAGATATACCGGGATTAGTTTGATAGGCATCTCCGGTCTCTTGGGGTTCACCGCTCCTATTAGTAGTGCGGGTACTAGGGCCAACCATCTATAGGCACAAATTACGATGCACAATTTATTGAAGTATGACAAATAAGAATTTAATGCATAAGATATGTTACATAACATAGATACATAACTCTAAAAAATAATTAGAACATGTTAAACACTTAAGCACATAGAACATAGAAGGCACATTTAACATTATCACACAATAACATATAAACAAGTCATCCTAATTATCTTAGGGCTCTACCCATGGTCCGAGAGTTAAACACAGCTTAACCAATCTAAGCTCTGATACCATTCCGATAAAAGGTGTCATGCCCCAACCCGGCTTATAAAGGTTAGACTAGGGTGTGATTTAAACATTCAAGTCACATCTCGTACCTAACCGTTCATGAAGAATTTAACACTTAACGTTTTGGCTTAAATTCTAAAATTTTCTGGAAAACCGGCAGCATAAAGGCTGTAATTGGGCTCTTTGGTTTGACCTAATTCTCTAAACGCCTCAAAATTTACCATCTCAATTTCATTTCCAACTAAGATTACTATTTATCATCAATTGAAATGCCTACAGGTTGTCTTCATGTCTCGTATGATTAATAACCTAGCATGATACAATGTCTCGTTCATTTGTTAATCCTCGTAACAAAAGTACCTGTTGATCTTAGCTTAATAATGTATACCTGCTTAAGATTTGGTTGGTTCATTTTACTTAGCCTTTACCTAATACTTCATAATCCTATTATAGATACTATTAGTAATAATAGCAAAATGATCATAGTAGTATCTAGTGTCTGTCTAGTTAATATCAGTACAAACCAAAATTAGACTCCAAATTACAACGGGGGTCTTTTACATTACACATCAAGCAACATAAAAGAGATAGTCTTCAAGTAGCATAGTTCACAAATAGCCGAAATCACGCAAGGCACATAGGACAGGCAATCATTCCAAGTAATCATCGTTAGGCACATCGTCCTCAGGTACCTATTCTTGATCTTCTTCATCTGAGATGATAAAAGAGGATGAGTCCTTATGAACTCAGCGAAGGGGAACAAGAAATAGGTTTTGAAACTCATTTTCCGGTTCAACTTATGAAAAATCCTTTTTGCAAGCATGAATATAACACAATTACCAGTCTTTCCTCCCTGAGGTTATCTAGGAACCAAGCGAGAGTACTTATACATATAGAAAAAAGATACGGTGAGCTTTTGCTCTCAGTTGTTGCGGCCGACTTCAAATCATCCCCTTAACATGCCAAGTGGGTGTACTCTGGATGTACCCTGAAATCCTATGATCCAACTCTCCGAGGAAGTCTAGCCCCCAAGCAAGAAAGGGAATGGGACCATGGTAGTCACGGTTGCACCGGCAAGCCCGATGCCGCCCGGTATGCGTGACGCTACCATGCCAGAATGAAAGGTTGCAACCTTGTATGCAATGCACATTTATGACATTTAATATATCACGTTAGGAGGACAACAAAGTAGGTTGTCTCCGGACAGTCATAAGATTGCACATTGACAAGTAAAAAAGCAAGGCACGAATAGACAAGTAATTTCACTTGAAAAGCATATGGAGTTATATGAACATTAAACGGGCAGCCATGTAACGCACGTAAATCAAGTCATATAACTCAACTCAAAGTCCACGTAATCAAATAATAAGATTATTTAACATGCAACAACATCTATGTGGGCTCGGATGCAAGAAAGGCCTATTTGTCAACATGCAAAGAATCAATATCACATTTAGGGCTATAAGGAAACTACGGGCAGCCTACTAAACATATAATTACACTCAATATTCAAAGGATCAACACTTAGCAAGTTCGCCTAGTCACTAGGGTTTCCATTTCGTGCTTACCCGTGCAATTAAGCCCCAAGTCAACTCAAAATCAATCTCAAGCCAAGCATCAATTAATCCCAACATCCTCAAGTACTCAAAACAGTCCACACAACATCCCAATGCCACAATCCAAAGCAATTAATACCACAAGGGAAGTTACAACAAATTTTCTAAGCATATAACTAAGTGAAATCCTCACTGCAATAGGCTGTTTTCCCACAATAATTAAGACAAGCAAACAATCTCCAATTCCAGTGAATAAGATCTCAAATTAAATCTTCAGAAGTGAACTAAAATCAGAAACAAACCTTGCATCATTTGGAGTTCGGGATCAATAGTTATAGCCGAAACAGTGGGATAGCACAAAACTGTCCAGATTTGCACACATTTCAATAATTGACGTTTTTGAGGTCCTTAGGATCCGATTTAGCCTTAGTCCATTTCTGACAAAAATGTCCAGCACTGCAAATTCTAGCAGCATACCAAATTTCATGTATTTTGGACATTAGTTACTAAGTCAAATGTGGTTTGTTCTACAAGGTCAGTGCATCTGCCAAAACCTGCTTCATTTTTCCAGATTTCCAGATTTGGACACATTTTAATGATTTGCAATTTTGAGGACCTTAGAGTCGAAATTAGCTTTGGCCTATTTCTTCAAAAAATGTTCAAAACTGGCGAAACTAGTTATGTACCAATATTCATGCATTTTCAACATCATTTGCCAAGCTAAACTCAACTCGAAACAACAAGTCAGAGAGCTATCACACAATCCGATTTCACCTATCATCATTTTCAAGCCAAAACCTTGCCATGCATAGTTGAGGAAGCTTATGAACACACATATATCTCAAATGCAAAAGCAAAGACATACATTTAAGAGCATGCATGTGGATTTTTGAAGGATTTTCAAAAGGTTTTAGCCCTCACCTTAGCAAATCAACAAGAAGATGTAAAAAACTTTGATGAAGCTCAAATTCTTCTTCTTCCTTGCTTATCCGAGATTCCAACTCAATTTTCTCTATTTTTTCTAGCTTAGTGGCCAAGCTCTTAGTACATGCATGTGGTTAGAACAAGAAGAAAAGAAATGGAAGCTAGGAAACTTACCTAGGCCGAAAATGGTGAGTCAAAAGCTTGCATGTGAGTTTTCTTGCAACCTAGCTAGCTTGGTTGAGTTCCTTTGCTTGTGGCTTGCCTTGATTAACTATGGTATGATGAAGATGAGCTATGAAGGTAAGAAACTCAGCCAAGGCTGAGATAGAGAGAAGAATGAGAGGGAGAGAGAGAAATGTGAAAGGAAAATGAAAGAAATGAAGAAGAAAACAAAAGCCTTGCAATTGATGAAGTATGCTCGGCCTTGGGCAGCAAAAATTCAGTCTTTTTGTGTCTTCAAGATGTAATTTGAAATTCCTAGCATGGGCAAGGAATGTTTGGTCGAGTATGGTGGGGTTTTGAGGATATTTTTGAGCAATTTTTTATGCATTTGTGTCATAGAATGTCATAGTTTGTCTAGGAATTAAGTTGAATTTGAACAAGCAAGCACGAAGCCCTTGTAGTGGTCGGCCAAGGCAATAAAAATTCTGATTTTTTGTCATCTTATGTGCATTATTTAATTGTGTGTTGAAAGTGCAAAAAGAGTAAGGAATAAAGAATAAGGAATGTCTAGCTTTTTGTGAAATTTTGTCTTCTAGTTGGCTGAATTAATAGTTTAATAATAGTTAGTGGAATTTGTAGGATTAATTAATGACCTAGTGCTTCATGCAGGATGCTTTCTTGATTAGCGTGAGGGCACATTTTCCTAGGTCTAGGGCACGCACTACGAGGTAGGACACGAACTACGAGACGAATGCACGTTTTTCTAGTAAATGCATGCAACCCTAAATGAATACACGTAATTCAATGCATAGCACACAAAACGAACACAATTCTTAAACCTAGGTTAAGGCACGCAAATCTAGATTAGGGCACACGTAACGAGGTATCACACGCAAAACGAGGTCGGGCCTCACATCGAGACTATGAAGTCATCTTAGGGATGGACTGGTTGGCAAAGCATCATGTCCAACTAGATTGCCGGACGAAGATTATAACGTTCTGGGTACCTGGTCAACCAATACTGGAGGTAATGGGTCGAAGAGATTTCACCGGGAGTTCCATCATTTCATCTACGAAAGCAATAAAGTCCTTGAGAAAAGGGTGTAGTGGATACTTAGCTTACCTCATCAACAAGCCGTCGGATAAAGCTAAGTTGGAGGATATACCAGTGATCAAAGACTATGCGGATGTGTTTCCAGAAGAATTACCCGATTTATCCCCAAATTGAGAGATCGAGTTCATTATAGAGCTACTACCTAGCACCCAACCGATATCTAAAGCTCCCTATCGTATGGCACCAGCCAAGCTACAAGAATTGAAGGACCAATTGCAAGGATTGTTGAAGAAGGGGTTTGTTCAACCGAGTTCTTCTCCGTGGGGCGCACCAATTCTATTTGTAAAGAAGAAAAATGGAATGCTGAGACTATGCATCGATTACCGAGGACTAAACCAAGTGACTGTCAAGAATAAATACCCACTTCCACTGATCGACGAGTTGTTTGATCAACTTCAAGGAGCTAAAGTGTATTCGAAACTCAACTTAAGGCAAGGGTATTATCAGTTGTGGATCAAAAAGGAAGATGTGCCTAATACGGCTTTCAGGACAAGATATGGGCATTATGAATATATGGTGATGCCATTTGGACTAACTAATACCCCTGCAGCTTTTATGGATTTGATGCACAGGGTGTTTCAACCCTACTTGGACCAATTTATGGTGATATTTATTGATGATATTTTGGTATACTTGAAATCCGAGACGGAGCATGAACAACATCTACTGTTGGTACTGCAAGAAACTTCAAGAGCATCAATTGTATGCAAAGTTTAACAAGTGCGAATTTTGGTTGCAGCAGATTGCATTTTTGGGGCATATCATATCCCAAGAGGGAATAGCAGTGGATCCAGCAAAGATAGAAGCAGTAATGTCTTGGAGGAAGTCGGAAAACGTTACGGAGGTTCGGAGTTTTCTTGGTCTAGCCAGCTATTATCGGAGATTCGTTAAGGATTTCTCTAAGATTGCAGGACCGCTTACAAAGCTCACTCAAAAGAAAATAAAGTTCGTGTGGGATGATAGGTGTGAGAACAGCTTCCAAGATTTGAAGAAAAGATTGACTACCACACCTGTTCTTGCATTGCCTGAAGGGAGTCAAGGTTTTATAATCTATAGCGATGCTTCAAATGAAGGATTGGGTTGTGTGTTGATACAAAATGGTAGAGTGATTGCATATGCTTCTAGGAAACCAAAACCGTATGAATTGAACTACCCGACGCACGATTTGGAATTAACGGCTATTGTGTTTGCACTCAAGAAATGGAGGCATTATCTGTGGGGTAACAAGTTTGAGGTATTTACTGATCACAAGAGCTTGAAATACTTGTTCACTCAAAAGGAGTTGAATATGAGGCAAAGGCGGTGGATGGAGCATTTGGATGATTATAACTGCACAATCAATTATGTGCCCGGTAAAGCAAATGTAGTTGCAGATGCCTTAAATAGGAAAGCAAGCATGGCAAAACTGGAAATCAAGGTGCAGGAGTTGTTGGAGGTAGCATTTTTGTGGAAACCACAATTGACTAGGAAAAGGTTACTTTTTGCCACTACGCAAGTTCAATCGACCTTGTTGTCCAAGTTACGAGAGGCTCAACAAAAGGACCAACAATTTCAGAAGATTAAAGAAAGCAACATAGATTTCAAGTTTCATGATGACGGTATTTGGAGGTTTAGGAATCGGATTTGTGTTCCTAATGAGCCAGAGTTGAAGAAGAAGATTCTTGGAGAAGCCCATAATTCAAGATACACTATTCGCCCAGGCGGAACAAAGATGTACCGAGATTTGAAGCAATACTATTGGTGGAATAACATGAAGAGAGAAATTGCGGAGTTTGTGGCACGGTGTTTGACTTGCCAGAGAGTCAAAGCGGAACATCAACGACCAGCAGGTTTACTTCAGCCGTTGGAGATTCCTCAATGGAAATGGGAACATATAACTATGGACTTTGTTATGGACCTGCCCAGGTCACAAAAGGGTCATGACGCCGTTTGGGTCATAGTGGATAGTTTGACTAAGTCGGCACACTTCTTACCGATGAACAAGGAGGATAGTCCTGAGAAATTGGGAAATATGTATGTGGCGGAGATTGTTAGATTGCACGGGATGCCTGTGAGTATTGTATCGGATAGGGATCCTCGTTTTACTTCCCGATTTTGGAAGTGATTGCAAGAAGCTTTGGGAACGAAGTTGAGTTTCAGTACGGCTTATCACCCTCAAACTGATGGACAATCGGAAAGAACTATTCAGATTCTAGAGGATATGCTGAGAGCGTGTGTTTTATACTTCGGGAAAGGTTGGGATAAATATATGTCTCTAGTGGAGTTCGCTTATAATAATAGTTATCAGGCCACTATCGGGATGGCCCCATTTGAGGCGTTGTATGGACGTAAGTGTCGATCCCCAATTTACTGGGATGAAGTAGGTGAGACGAAGACTTTTGACCCAACCCTTCTACCTGAACTTATGAAGACCGTTGATAATATCCACCTCATCCAAAAACAGATGCTTATCACCCAGAGCAGGCAGAAGAGTTATGCAGACCAATGGAGACGGAGCCTAGAGTTTGAGGTCGGCGACAAGGTGTTCTTGAAGATATCACCTCGGAGGGGACTGATAAACACGGCAAGGGTGGAAAGTTGAGCCCGAGATTTGTAGGACCATTTGAGATAATTGAGAAGGTTGGCAAATTGGCGTATCACCTGGCACTACCCCAAAACCTCTCCAATATTCTCGACGTCTTTCATGTTTCAATGCTGAGGAAGTATCATCCTGATCCATCGCATATCTTGAAGGCAGAGCCGTTGCAGCTTCGAGAGAACTTGTCTTGTGAAGAGAAGCCTATCTGGATCCTAGACCAGCAAGATTGGGAGTTGCGCAACAAAACTATACCGATGGTGAAAGTGTTGTGGGATCATCATGGAGTTGAAGAAGCAACATGAGAAAGGCGAGACTAGATGGAGCAATAGTGTTCAGCTTTATTTCAAAGGTAATATGGAATTTTGGGACGAAATTCTTTTAAGGAGGGGAGGATATGAGGCCCAACCTCGATTTGCGTGCGATACCTCATTTCGTGTGCCCTAATCTAGATTTGTGTGCCTTGACCTAGGTTTAAGAATTATGTTTGTTTTGTGTGCCATGCATTGAATTACGTGCATTCATTTAGGGTTACGTGCATTTACTTGAAAAAACGTGCATTCGTCTTATAGTTTGTGCCCTACCTCATAGTGCATGCCCTAGACCTAGGAAAGCGTGCCCTCACGCTAATCAAGAAAGCATCTTACACGAAGCACTAGGTCATTAATTAATCCTACAAATTCCACTAACTATTATTAAACTACTAATTCAACCCACTTGAAGACAAAATCTCACAAAAAGCTAGACATTCCTTATTCTTTATTCTTTATTCGTTTTGCACTTTCAACACACAATTAAATAATGCTCAAAAGATGACAAAAATTCAGAATTTAAGCTAGCCTTGGCCAACCACTATGTGTATTTGAACTAGCATTAAATAATTTATTAACAATCCTAGACATTCTATGACAACTAATGACACAAATGCATAAAAAAATTAGCTCAAAACTCCACCAATCTCGACAATGCTCCTTGCCCATGCTAGGTGATTCAAAATTCAAGCTTCTTGAAGACACAAATCTGAATTTTTGTATGCCCAAGGCCAACCCATGCTTCATCTTTTGCAAAGCCTTCATTTTTTTTTTCATTTCTCTCATTCTCCTCACATTTCTCTCTCTCCCTCTCATTCTTCTCTCTCTCTCTCTCGTCCTTCGCTGAGTTTCATCTTACCATTGCTCATCTTCATCATTCCATGGTGCATCAAGACAAGCAACAAGCAAAGAGACTCGACCAAGCTAGCTAAGTTGCAAGAATCACACATGCAAGCTCTTTGAGTCACCATTTCGGCCTTGGTGAGTTTACTAGCTTCTATTCCTTTTCTTCTTGTTCTAACCACATGCACCTACTAAGAACTTGGTCATTAAGCTAGGAAAAATAGAGAAAATCGAGTTGAGTCTCGGCTAATCAAGGAAGAAGATCAAATTTGTGCTTCATCAAAGTTTTGTGCATCTTCTTGTTGATTTGCTAAGGTGAGGGCTAAAACTTCTTGAAAATCTTTCAAAAATCCACATGCATGCTCTTAAATTTTTTTTCTTTGCTTCTATACTTGAGTTATATGTGTGATCATAAGCTTTTATAACCATGCATTGCAAGATTTTGGCTTGAAGGTGATGATAGATGAAATCGGGTTTTGTGACAGCTCTCTATCTTGTTGTTACGAGGTGAGTTTGGCTAGACAAATGATGTTGAAAATGCATGAAAATTGGTAGGTAACTAGTTTTGCCAGTTCTAAACATTTTTCACAGAAATAGGCCAAAGTTAATTTTGGTTCTAAGGTCCTCAAAATGGCAAATCATTAAAATGTGTCCAAATCTGGAAGTCTGGAAAAAATGATGCAGGTTTTGGCAGATGCACTGAGCTTGTATAACGAACCAGTTTTGACTTAGTAAATGATGTTAAAAATGCATGAAATTTGGTGTGCTGCTAGGTTTTTCAGTTCTGGACATTTTTGTCAGAAATGGACTAAGGCTAAATCTGAACCTAAGGACATCAGAAATGACAAATATTGAAATGTGTGCAAATCTGAACAGTTTTGTGCAATCCCACTGTTTTGGCGATAACTATTGGACCCAAACTCCAAATGATGTGAGGTTTATTTCTGAATTTATTTCACTTCGTAAGATTTAATTTGACATCTTATTCACTGGAATTGGAGATTGTTTACTTGTCTTAATGATTGTGAGAAAACAGCCTATTGCACTGAGGGTTTCACTTAGTTATATGCTTAGAAAATTGGTTGTAACTTCTCTTGTGGTATTAAATGCTTGGGATTGTGGCATTGGGATGTTGTGTGGACTGTTTTGAATATTTGGGGATGTTTGAATTAATTGATGCATGGCTTGAGGTTGATTTTGAGTTGACTTGGGGCTTAATCGCACGGGTAAGCATGAAATGGAAACCCTAGTGTCTTGGTAAACTTGCTAAGTGTTGATCCTTTGGATATTTTGTGTAATTATATTCTTAGTAGGCTGCCCGTAGTTTCCCTTATAGCCCTAAATGTGATTTTGATCATTGCATATTGACAAATAGGCCTTTCTTGCATCCGAACCCACGTAGATTGTTGTTGCATGTTGAATAACGTTATTATTTGATTACGTGGACGTTGAAATGAGTTATATGACCTGATTTACGTGCGTTACATGGCTGCCCGTTTAATGTTCATATAACTCCATATGCCGTTCAAGTGAAATTACTTGTCTATTCGTGTCTCGGTTGTTTACTTGTCAATGTGCAATCTTATAACTGTCTGGAGGCAACCTACTTTGTTGTCCTCCTAAAATGATATATTAAATGTCATAAGTGTGCATTGCATATGAGGTTGCAACCTTTCATTCTGGCGTGGTAGCGTTCACGCACACCCGGCGGCATCGGGCTTGCCGGTGCAACCGTGACTACTATTGTCCAATTCCCTCTCTTGCTTGGGGGCTAGACTTCCTCTGAGAGTTGGGTCGTAGGATTTCGGGGTACATCCGGAGTACACCCACTTGGCGTAATAAGGGGATGATTTGAAGTCGGCCGCAACAACTGATACTGAAAATGAACTGAGAGCAAAAGCTTACCGTATCCTTTTTACTATATGTATAAGTACTCTCGCTTGGTTCCTAGAGGACCTCGGGGAAGAAAGACTGGTAACTATGTTCCTTTACTTTATATTATTGTTATGTACTTAATTGTGTATATTCATACTTACAAAAGGATTTTCATAAGTTGAACTGGGAAATGAGTTTCAAAACCTATTTCTCGTTCCCCCTCGCTGAGTTCATAAGGACTCACCCTCTTTTATCATCTCAGGTGAAAAAGAACAAGAACAGGTACCTGAGGACGATGTGCCTAAAGATGATTCCTTGGAGTGATTGCCTGTCCTATGTGATTTGCATGATTATGGCTATTTGTGAACTATGCTACTTGAAGACTATTTCTTTTTATGTTGATCAATGTTTGTAATGTAAAATACCCCTGTTGTAATTTGGGGTCTAATTTTGGTTTGTACTGATATTAACTAGACCGACACTAAACACTACTATGGTCATTTTGCTATAATTACTACTAGTATCTATAATAGGATTATGAGGTATTAGGTAAGGGATAAGTAAAATGAACCAACCAAATCTTAAGCATGTACTCGCTATTAAGCTAAGATCAACAGGTACTTTTGTAACGAGGATAAACAAACAAACGAGACATAGTATCATGCTAGGTTATTAATCAAACAAGACATTGAGATAACCAGTAGGTATTTCAATTGATGGTAAATAGTAATCCTAGTTGGAAATGAAATTGAGATTGGAAAATTTGAGGCGTTTAGAGAATTAGGTCAAACCAAAGAGCCCAATTACAGCCGTTATGCTACCGGTTTTCCAGAAAAATTTGGAGTTTAGGCTAAACATTAAGTGTTGAATTTTCATGAACGATTAAGTACGAGACGTGACTTGAATGTTTAGATCACACCCTAGTCTAACGTTTATAGGCCGGGTTGGGGCGTGACAACTCTCAGTTGAGCCAGTAAACTCCCTTCTTCTTCTAACAAGCGGGTGACTACTTTTTTTGATTAAGCGGAATATGAAGTTAGTGGCATGTGCTTTTTTCATTTAAAGCACCTTTAGTCCAAGGTTTCTTGACAAATGAATGGTTATTAAAACTATCCGCCCGTTCCACTTTTTTCAGCTAAACAAGGAATAAGGAAAGGTCAGTAAGGAAGAGCTAGTCTTTCAAGGAAAGACAAGACAGAGTGCAGTTGCATCGATTAAACTCTTTGGGTTAGGGAAGGGTAAGATCTTTCTAGTTTGATAGAGTCTATAGCGCGCGTGAGAGCTTTCTATGCTTAGCGCTAGGAGTGGCACTTGCCTTCGTTAGGAGATGGGTGAACGGAGTAAATAAGAGTTGTATCGAAGACTTTCTATTTTATTAGCATACAATACAATGCAGTCCTGCGCTTTGGTATAAGGTGTAGAACTGGGAAGCTTGGTTTCGAGAATCCCTCTTTTTCGGGACTTTGCACCTTCTCACGGGTGACCCCATTAGTGTTGTTGTTTTTCTTCCTTCAGGGTGGAAGATAGGGATCTGCTCTTGCATCTTCTTTTAAAGATATATTAAAATGCTAAAGCCCTTGGTAGGAGGTTCCAAGATGCTAAAGTCATTCCTCCTTTCCTAATCATTAAGTAAGGGATACTCTCTGACAAACACTCTTGATCCCTGCTATCCTCTCAACTGGTCAGTCAGTAGTAGAATAATAGCCCAAGCTTCAGTGGGCACCAGGCGGAATGAGGCTCAACCAGCGCAGCCCTAGCGCACTCAACTCAAGTAGCGAAGGAAGAGGGGAATTCTTTAACTTCTACATCCCACTACCACAACTTTTGGTGCTGCTAGAAAGCATTCAACCGGCCGAATCTACTAAATCAACAGAGTCGACTAGATCGAGATCATAATCTGAATCATCGAAATCTTCATCCCTCAATAACACATCATAGCGCCTAAAGATAGAGGTATTGTGACGCTCGAGAACATTGCCATAATTCATTAACTGTTTCATCTACTGTTCGTGCATTTTCACTATCCATTTACTTGTTACTTTCCTTGGTTACTATTCATTACGTTTTCCAACTATTTATTTTCTTTGAATTAGCATTTTTCTTAAATCACATTAATTATATTAGGAATGAGAAAAATGTGCATTTGAGCATTTAGTGTTGAGAGCATTCGTTTAAGAAATGCTTTATTGAACTAGTGAATAGTGTTATGTAGTTAAACTTTATGTTTTAGTTAGCTAACATATTAACGCGCATTGAGACTCGTTTTTAAGCTAATTAGACTCATTTTTATAGACTTAACACTCACCCAACTCAGCACCACTTAGTATATATACTCACACACAAATATTAAGCTCATAAAACAAAAACAAGAAAAAAGAAGAGACAAGCTGAAAACACTTAGCAAATCCGAAAATTGCATAGGAGGAGAAATATAGATTTTTTCTCAACAAATCCTCATTCCAAGCCAAGCCAAGCTAGGTGCAAGTGGTTTAGGATGTCTACTAGCCTCCTAGGAGCTCCTACGCGCAATAGGTGAGGGATTTCATACCTATTTTTGTATTTTAAAAATGTGACAACTTTCTTGAATTTCTTGTTTTGCTCTTAAATGCTAATGCAATGCTCAAATATGCTTATATATGTTATATATAAGTAATAGAGACCTAATTTATGCTATTGTTTTATAGTTTAATCGGTTGAAATTGCTTGTTGAATATTTGGCATGACTAGTGACGGGAATGTTAGGGTTTTGTGAAATTTTTGTAGCTTGAATCAATTATCCTAATAGGTGCTTTAGATGTTAATAAAAGTAGTGTAAAGGCCCCATAACATTTAATTGCTCATAACCTAGCAAAAGAATGGAATAGCTGACTTTTAGAAAGGGGTTTTGGGGTTATCGCGAATCCGAGGAAAATTGGCCTTCACTTTTGGTGTTCCTAGGCTAAGTAGACCCTAAATATGCTTTGCTAGACTTCGTTTGAGTCTCAGGTGAGATACTTATAGTACAAAGTCAAAAGAGGTAATTTGGGGCTTTCAGGCTAAATGCGGGTGTTTGCGAGATTTTGAGGGGCCTATAGGTACCTAAGGGGTTAACTAGAAGCATGGTATAGGCCGTTCGCTAATCTAGAACCATAACATGAGTTTGGAAGGAAAATAGATTGAATAACAAAGGGGTTTAAGTACAATTTTGATTGTCTCACACTTCTAGGACCTTGACATGACTCCTTGTGTGTTTAAATGTGTTTTTAAGATGTTTTGGAGCTTTTGTTATAGTTCTATGTGAATCTTGATTATGCCCCTTTGTAATTTTCTTAATTGTTATATGAAATTGCTTCTATTGTTATTTTTATATTTGTTGTTGTTGTTAATTTGCTATCTTTGGACATATGTAGGCTAGATTTTTTATAAAAATGCTTAATGAAGTGTTCATCAGTTATATATGCTTGAATAATGTTTAAAACTAGCTAGAAATGTAAGGGAACCAAGCAAAATTCACGCGTACACATGTGTGTGTTTGTTCAACCGTGGCTGTCCAGATTTTTTCAGCAAAACTAAGGCAATTTCGAGCTTAAAACCGTATTAATTGGAGAAGGATTAGGGGTTGAATTGTATACCGTTAGAAATCCTTACGAGTCTAGTTTTTAATGCTTTTTACGGTGCATTAATCGGAGATTTCTAGAATAAGTTATGATCATTTTGGTGAGATGTGTCAGAACTGTCCTATTGTGCGAGAATCTGAATTTCATTGTTATTTTGCTAGAAGTGATGATATATTTCAACTCTAATTGGATATCTTCGATCAAGACTTTATTGTGTAGGGTTCTTGGATGATTAGTAGCGTAATGGAGCTCTTATAATTATGTAAATTGTGATATAATTGAGATTGAATAAGTAAATAGAAATCATGAGTTAGTATGGAATGCAACTGCCTTTTCCCTTGACCTTTTACCCATCTTGCTAAAATGTGAACTCATTTATTAAGTCATGTAGAGGTTAACCATAGCTTGAATGTCATACTATCTACATGAAAATAATTGTTTAGTTATAAATTAATGTGATTTAGATCTATTGTTTATCTTGAATGCTAATTTGATTGGAAATAAAGACAAATGTTTTGGTGTAGCATCTATTCTTCAAGCTTATGATTTAATTTTAAATTGAAGAGTTAATTTAATTGTGTAGGGGTTTAGTTAGAATGTAAGTTAATTGTGAAGTAGTTATTTATTGGCTTGTTAAATGTTATCTTTAACTTGAGTTTGCTATGAAAGTGAGATGAAATTGTTCTTATTTTAAATTGTTGTCAAGTTAATGTTGAAGTTATTGATAGATAGGCTCCCTATCCCATGTTTTACTTGTGAAATAATAAGTTATAAGTTATATTAAAGTTTGTTGAGCTAGATAATGATATGATTAGGATGGTTTGTTTTCAGTTATAAAGTCTTAAGTGAAACACTTATTTCTTGAATAGTTAGCTAACTAAGAGCTGGAATGTTGGTTGAGTTAAATATTATGCACTAACTAATAATCATTGGAAAGTAAGAGAATGTATGTTTTAGAAGTCTTTTAAGAAGTAAATGTTTGGAAGTCGATGTTAATGAATGTATTATTGAACAATTAATGGAACTTGTCTTATTTTAGCTATAAACTCTTGAGAGGATTCCTTAAATTGAGTTAATTGCTAGTCTATTATTAGGTGGAGTTGAACTAGTTTCACATGTAAGTTATTATCTAATCTAGAATGAAGAAAATCATAAACAATGTATGGTATTATGTTAACTTGGGTTAACTATGTTTTAACTTAAATGCACCTAACTTTAATATTCTAGTTGAAACACTCCCTTCTTGAGTTGTTAAGTCATCCTTTTACTTTTAACCCTAAGTTTGCTAGTGAGAAGCTTCTAACTTAGATTACTTATTTAAGGATCATGCTATGTAATATTTCCACTTGCTTAACTCATGAAATTTATGGATTGAAATTGTGAGTTTAATTGCCTACAAGTAAATTGCTAGTTATATGTGAATTATTGGATTATTAATGGTTGTTACAAAAAAAATGTATTTGATTGAGCGTGTTATAAAGGTTACTTTGTAAAATATTAATATAGTTAATGCCATCTAGGAGGTTATGAAATGTTTTATAGCCACAATAATGCTTCAGTTGACTATCCAATATGTTTGAGAGTGAAGCCAATTCTTGCATCTTGGAGCTAGGTAAAGGTGAGGGATTTTCATCCTTTTGTGCATTTTGGTTCATTTTCTCTTTAATAAATTGTATGACTTAAGATAATTGTTGAGTCATATTCTTTTTATATCTTAATTGTTTTCGAGGGCAACCTACTTTGTTGTCCCTCCTATGTGTTATTGCCCTATATTCTTGTTATACTATCATTGGATTTAAGTGCATTGAATAGTGGTTGCGCAACCATAGTGTCAGGGGCAGTTGTATTGAATATCGGATGGGCAACAACGGGCTTCCTAGTGGATGTTCGATCTCTGTGCCTTAGTCCCTCACTCGCCTGGTCTGGAGATTGCCAGGGGGTGTTGGGTCGTAGGATTATCGGGGTACATCTGGATTACACCCACTGGAATGATTAGGGTTATACAGGCATATTGATCGTGGATCGTGGTTCGTGGAATGTGGTTCGTGATCAAGATAAGAGAATTTTGGATGTTGGGATTAAGTATATCGTATCCTTTGATATGTGTGGTTATTTACTGTTTCAAATGTACTTTACTTGCCTTCTCACTTAACTACTATAATTGTTGCATTGTACGTCCCGAGTAGTCTTTATCCCTCAATGGGAAATTGTGGTTGCTCATACCTCGCTAACATATTTCAGGGTACAATTGGAGGAGGAGTTTCCTTAGTTGCTGTGTGATACTTGCTTGAGGTGGATGTGTTTCTTGTTGGTTATATGAAGAAATCTGTTTGTATTACTTATGTCCTATTCCAGAGTCTATGGGTTCATGTATATATTATTTAGCTATAAGTTTGAAGGTAATGTATGATATGTATCCGTGGCATGTAATAACTTATGTTTCTACTCTTAGCTACTTTGCATGCTTGTGAGTGAATGATCGGTTCTATAGTTGTTCTCAATTCCTAAGAATGTTTAAAGACTATCATGGAGTGGCAAAATAAGCGGTTTTGTAAAGAAAATATATTGTGAATGCATGCTTGCATGATTCTCACTGTTTGAATGTTTTAAGGCTCGGATGACCTTAAAGTGTGAGTCTTTAATTAAAATTGGAGTTCCAGGTTGTTTTGGTGGCTTTATTGGTTGCTTATAGGTTTTCAGAATGTCCACGGTACAGGGGAGACTCTGTCCATTTTTCACTAAAATTTTGAGACCGGTCTCGTGAGGGATCGAGGCGTTACAGGTATGGTTCATCGCCTTACTTATCTAAGCGTGTTTCCGAATAGTCGGATAGGTCGTACTCTAATTTTGTTGAGGTTAGGAACCATTTGTTGTTATTAGCATTGCTCATTATCTCATTATTAGGTAACACATTCCCGATTATCGATTTGTTGGTTAGGGTGACACGTTCTCTCTTTTGCTTTAATAATGAATGATATGGAGTTGTTAGGATTGCAGCGGGGTTGATCAGGGGGGCAGGGGAATAGCATAATAAATTTCAATTCTTTTGAATAATAAGATCTCATCTTTAAGGAATTAGATTCTATTACTAGAATGGAGCCTTTAGTGAGTCGTAGATCAGCTATGGGTCACTCGCGGTAGTCTTTGGTTCTCTTGTTGCCGAATTGACTGCGAACTCAAGGTTAGCTTTGTCAATTCACATTTTTTTTCAGAAGCTGGGATTGGATCCTTCTTAACCAGGCTCAAGGGAAGTTAGGAGTGAAATGAAATAAGCCTTGGTGCCTAGTGAGTTCTTCCTTTTCCTTTAATAAGATAAGGCCATTTCCCGTGTAAAGGGAAACAAGCTCTCTTTAGATTGATGCCCGAGATCATTCCTTTCAAAGGCAACTGCAACTGCATGGGATGCTTATTCGGGAATGGAGGAATTCTCGTATAGTCAACAATTCCTTCTACCACTTATTTCATAATAGCAATAATTAGAAGTTCTTTCTCATACACTAAGGTGACCTGCGGCACACTTCGTATATGTATGATTGAATGCCGACAGCATTCGTTTATAGTCGCGAAGAGGAAGAAGATCAGAGCCTAGCCACTCTACTTAAAGTAAAGCTTTCTAGGCAATGGCTATTGAATAAAAGCAATTCTTTTCTCACATTTCGATTTTTCTCTCAATGATCAATGGAATCTATCTTGCTCCATTTTTTCTTTTTAGGGCATAGGGGGAAGAGACTTTGCTGCTCTCCTACCTTCAACTTCAACTAAGTCAAGCAGAATCTGAATCAGCTTTTCAGCTAGCATGTGGAATCGCTCCTAAATCCATTTTATTTAAGCGGTGAGGAAAAAAACAACTTATCTAGGGCACGTGATCGATTTACGATAAATAACGCTAGGTGCTTTGCTTGTGCCTAACACACTATAGTAACTGACTCCATCATCCTTAGTAGGCAATCAGCCAAGGACCCTCATTAGATCTGGCATGGTTCTTCCCGACCCACAGCATACTGCCCAACACAATAACAGGAGAGGATTGCTAGGCAGCCCCATCAGCCAATCCAATATGATCTTCTGCACAAGATCAATAGGACCCCAGCTTCTCATGCCTTCGATTATTCACCACCACCTGGTCCCGAAATACTTGTACCACTTAGGTTTACCAGGCAGTCCTCGACTACCTATGTTCCTATTGTAGGTAGATCCTGACCAATCATGTAACACCCCGATCCCTCACGAGACCAGAGGCTCTAATAGCCATGCTAATCACAACCCAATTCCAAACCCCATGCACAAAATTTAGAGAAAAACGGACATAATTTTCCCTATATATAGGACAATTCAAAACCTGTAAATAATATTTATAACCACAAAACTATGATCTAACTTCATTCCTTCATCCCCTCTACCATAACTATCTCATACAACAATTCATAAAGGCCATCCGAGCCTTGGATCCAACATCGAAGTCACACAAGCATGTATTCATTAACTGTTGAACATCTATAATTATAATTTCACTTATAATACCACTATAATAATATCTAGTTCTCTTTCTTATAATTTAAGTTCGTCAACCAGCCAAAAAATGCAAACATGCAGCTACCAGACAATAAAGTAAAGATTACAAGTTATTACAATATTACAAGTCATTCATAACTATCAATACATTCAAAACTTAACTTTACTAAAACAAAACTGAATTCAATGGAAATCCACGTAAGCCAGCATAATCAATGACAAAAATCTCGAGCCTTCTTTTCTATCCTTGATAGCACTGATCCTGAAAGGTGTTAGAAACGAGGGTGAGTATACAACATGTATACTCAGTGAGGGAGGTGATGCAGCATACCGAGGAATGCTTTTATGAAATGCACAAAGATAGCACATAAATATCACAATTAAGCAAGTTATTGAATTAAGTAATTAAACACTTTATAAAAGGATACGGTTCCACTACAAGTCTTCAAACTCGAACCATGAACCACGATCATCACTCAAGTGCCGGCAAACCCTTACTCCAACAAGTTGGGATACTCTGGATGTATCCCGATCCTACGACCCTTTCTCTTGAGGTAGGTCCATGCCCAGCAGGTGAACCACGCCTCTGGGGTAGTGGAGTATGCCTCAGCGAGAAGGGAATAGGCACCATGGTAGTCGAGGGAGCACGGCAAGCCCGACGCTGCCCATGTTTCTCGACGCTACCATGTCCAAAAAGTTTGCGCAACCCCAAGACAAGATTACGAGAATCAAGAATATCAAAATCACATAAGAGGGACGACAAAGTAGGCCGCCCTCACAATTAAACACAAATAACACTAGAAAACACAATATAGCGAGTAAATAGTACATATAAACTATTTCAATTAATCATACAATCTATAACCAATAAAATAAGTTAAGATGTACAAAAAAAAAGATGAAGACTCCCTCACCTTGGATTAGGTTAATTATACAAGGTAAAGCTTAGATGAACTCCAACCTTCTTGACTTAACTCAAATGTGCAATCCTAGTCTTTTCATACAAATATAACACTTTATCAATTAACTATATAAATTCCATTTGAATATCCAAATAATTAACTAGAATTAATATAGCTCAAATAAGACATGATCTATATACCTAACTTATCTAACATTTTACTTTTAGCTAGTAACTCATGGAATAAGAACATTACAATTAGTAGGTCATGCATAATTATACTCTAGTTCTAATTGAGGTTTAATTAGTACAATACTACTAAGTCGCCCTAACAAGCATTTTTCTGTAAGCTAGTAATCTATGTAGAATAAGAGAGATTTCAATTGGAAATCACCATTAGACAAGTTAGACAAAGTCGTAGTTGAAACTTTTTCCATATAGTACAAACAACTTCTAAGTTACAGTAATTAGAACATTTAACTCATATACTCCATATTTTCAATAGTCTACAAGTTAATTAAGAAGATAGTTCAAAAACTTAAATGAGAATGATTCAACCAGCATGCTATAACTAGATATAAACCGAGCTAGAATTTAGTTTAACTAAAATCAACACATGAGCTTGCAGTTACTCATACTATTTCTCATTTTACTTTAGTTAATAACTTGTACAAGAAATTAATTCACTCCACATAACAATAAACTAGTCATTAACTCAACTCAAAGAATTTTTCCAAAGAATATATAGATAATAAAGGTTAGGTTACTTTAATATTCAAATGACACATTCATTCACAATAGCACTACCCAGTCTTTTACTACTTTAATGAACTTCTAATTCATATTCTACTTTACTTACAATAGTTAGTAATATCTCCATGAAGATAGCCCAACATTAGCACATAGGGAAAGCAATGCATTTATCAACTAATAGAAAAGTTAATTATCAACCATTTAATAACTAACATACCATTTTAGCAAAATAACTATACTTCAAGCTAAGATTCTAACATATCACTAGTAGGATCAACTTAAGTTAATTACATTTAACATATAATAGACAACTATCAACTTACAATTAACCTTACATGTAGTTTCAAAAAGCATTAAACACATTCTCCCACATAGTTTACTTAACCCTTCTAAGTGTTCACTAGTTGCCCATTGATAACAACAACTAATTCTAACAATTGAATTGTTTAGCATATATAGAAACATTACCTATCTCTAAAGGTGGTGACCATCACAACTCTACTAGCATTCCTTATTAACAGTCGAATAGAGTAGCTTTCAATTTAAATTAACTTTACTAGCAATTAAATTTCAATTACAATTCATGAAAACAACATAACTATAAGAGCCCCATTACGTTACTAATCATCCAAGGACACTACACAATAAGGTCTTGATCGAATAAATCCAATTAGAACTGAATTATATCATCACTATAGCAAAATAACAGCAAAATTCTGATTCTCGCGTAATAGGGTATTCTGACATATCTCACCAAAATGATCATAACTTGCTCTAGACAACTCCGATTAATGCACCGTAAAAAGCTATAGAAACTAGACTCGTAAGGCTTTCTAAAGGTATATAATTCAACCCCTAATCTTTCTCCAATTAATACAGTTTTAAGATCGAAGTTGCCTCAATTTTGCTGAAAAATCTGGGCAGCCATAGTTGAACACACACACACATTAAGTTCTCAATGTTTTTAATTCCATTTCTTGCATGCATGGACTGATTTTCTTTAGCAATAACTTAGCAAGCAAAGATTGTACCTCCTTTAGACATATTCACAAATACTTAACTCATAAGAACTCACTCAAAAAGATATACTTTCTATACAAACACATTTAATACTTAAACATAATCCAACTATAAACATGACCTAGAATTATTATCATGCTTATTCACCCAAATTACAATTTATAACTCACTCAATAGACAAATACAACAATTATAATAACTCAAATATCTAATCATGCAATAAGCTCAACTAATTCACATAAACTCCAACAAAACTCCTTCAAAATGCTTACAAACTAGATTCTAATCTTCATACGAGATAACCAACTTCAAATCTAACTTCATTAATCCCAAATGACACTTTATGATACAACTAAATGCCATGAAATCATATTTTTAAGTATGTCAACACAAAAATACCAAAAAGTCTCTTTAGTGATTTGAACTACAATTACCTAATCCTATTAACAATTAAGCGTCATAATTATATTTTAAGAGCTTTCTAAAACTTCTAAGACCAACTACATCATCAAACATGCCAAACTCAACATTTCGTTTGAAGGTCCTCTTTGCATTTCAAGCTAAATTTCCAATTCTAGTCAAGTTATCACCATATTTATGATACATATAGCATTCTCAAGGGTTATAGCAACTATTAGAAGCATTAAAACAATTAGAAATGCAAAAACCCCAAAATTTGCAAGTTACTATTCACAAGCACTATTCATCTTCTTCCCCAACTCTCCAAACTTCATTTTCAACTACAAAATTCTTCAAATAGCTATAAAAGAATGTTGTATGATCATAATAGAGGCCAATTTAAGCATAAATAACCATAGATAAACAAGATATAACAAATCTCAAAATTTAAAGTTTGTAGCTAAACATTCAAATGCACAAAGATAGGGGAATCCCTCACAAAATTAGAGATGTAGGAGCAAATGAGAAGCTTTTTGATGGTTTGAAATCCTTTGGAAGAGCTTGAAAGATCAAATTGAGCAAAATTTGCATGAAAAATTACTATTCTCAAATAGGGTTTTTTTGGCTATTTTGGGGCATTTTTGGCTCATTTTTTTGAATATTAGTATGCATATATGGTATATGATGTATATATGTATGTGTTGTATATTTCGCTTAAGTCAATTACCACAAAATCTTGGTCAAACTATGCTAAATCTCAATTTAAATGCTAACTAGTTTAAAAATAATGTTTACATTACGTAACACTATTCAACGAAACTCTAATCATTTTTCAAACGCAAGTTCCCTACCTTCAAAATCCAAAACTACAAGCTCCCAATTCCTTTTGTAAGTTATACTATCTAGGAAAAATATTAATTCGAGCAAATTAGACAGTTGATTTTCTTATGAATAGTAACCACTAATAAAACATATAATCAAGAATAAGAAATGCACATTGAAATGCACATTGAAATGCTCAAAGAGACATGCAACAATTACGAATGAACGTGATGAGAAATCTCGGGCGTCACAAATCATTTCTACCACTACTTCATAATAATGCTACTCATTGTTAAAGGGTCAATTGTGGGGAAATTACACGAGTTTACGCATTCCTCCTAATCTACCCACCCCGAAAAGGCTCCCGGTAGGAGTTGGGTTGATATGATGAGGTGAATGATGGAAGAATCAATCCCTGCCAATAAGGCCTTATTTTGAATGCCCTACCTCTATCTGTCCTTGGCACTGGCACTCTTAATCAATGGAAGCGAGCAACGAAAAATGGAAGAAATGAATGATTGAACTTGGGTACTTCTGAAGAAAGTGATTTAAGGCAAGTGTAACGAAGAACAAGCGTAGGCTTTAATTGTTTGAAAAATGAAATAAATAAGTAGCTAGTAGCGTTTTTAAGCAGCCTTCCAGCAGCTATAGCTTGAAGCGAAGGTACCCTATTTATAGATGAATGAGGGGGGGCCTTAGCTTAGAATGACAAGAACTTAAAGGGAATGAAGGAAGCTAAGGTTGGATGGTTCGAAGCTCAACTGAAAGGTGCAGGTATAAAGGTGTCAATCCTAGATGATAAAGGCGATGTTAGCTAACCACTTAATCATCAGCAGATCCGCTGTTTTAGAGATTGCCTAAAGACTCAAACTACAACTGCAAGCTCGTTGGCACGTTAGCTAATTAGCCCTAACCCCTTTCACCTAGTTGCCCTATTTTTCTCTCAAATCGGGATCTAGGGAGACTTTCGAACCAGTTTCTCTTTGAGAAAAGCTATTTATGGATGGCTAGGAATTTTCACTCGAACTAGAGGGCCTAGAACAATATGCCTGAGACTGACACACTTTCAAGTCGAGTCATTTTATTTGCCTTTCACTTGCTTTCACTTTATTGATGACTTTCCCTTACCAGAAACTCCTTCTCTCTCCTTTACAGTCTACTATTCTTCCGTCGTGCTCTGCTTTCTTAGTTATAAAATTTTTGATTGCATGTAAATATCCTTGTGCGCTTATAAAGTGCAAGAATGGATCTTAGCCAAACGTGGACCTCCTTTCCTTTTCCTTGCCACTCCTTGCGGAGAGTTCGCTCGATAACCCCATTACTTCGAAAGTCTTGAAAGTGACTCAAGACCTCCTGAAAATAATGGCTCTGACGCCCTTCCATTTTGAGACTATGGAGGATCTCAGTCATTTTGTCGGCTCCATGTCTATTCTCAAACATTTATGTGAGAGGCTCCGCAGGGAAGCCGCCTAGAACCCTAGTGTGTACCACTCTGTACAGATCCTGGATTGGATCCGTGATCCTTCAATAAGTAGTGAGAAGCTCTGAAAAAGAGTTCAAGGACTCCTGTTCAATAGGAGGCAGTTCCCGATTAGCATGGGACAAAGACGGTTCAGACTCTGAAGCCACATTTTTTTGTACTGAAGAAGGGCCTTCTCCTTTCCCCGGATCCATTTTTTTTTTTTTTGAAGCATCCGGGCTCTCACTATTAATAGTTAGCAGACCACCGTCTCCTTGAGGGCGAGCCCCCGTGGATAAGGTTGATTTGTCGGGTGGCCTATTGGCGGGGGCACGCTCTGTTAATGGTTTGGAGGTGGCATTTTCCTCTGTACTTGAGGAGCAGTTGAGGTACTTTTGCCAAGTATTTGAGTTCGATTTTGAATTTTGTATTAAAGAGGGGCCGACATCACCCCTGTGCGGCCCTTGGTTAACTGTATCGTTTTCTCCTATCATATTCAGTATTGTTGCGTCACAAATCCCGAAAGCAGCTATAATAAAAAACAAAAGGAGTCATCCTTCATAGCCTAAGCCCCTACTCAACAGGACTCGACTCCCAAGAGAGAACCCCATTTTCTAAAAAAGGGAGTTAAAGAATTCCATTGAGCCGAGTTTCGGACAAAGAAGTGTGAAAAGACTAGACATTGTTGCTACAAATAAGAAATACATAGATTTCTTTAAAAAACGAGTACCATGTTTGCGCAATAAGAATTTCCTCCCGCATCAATTGGTGATTCTTTCATTCCTAAAGAAAATGGAATAAGTAAAGCTGGACCTTCTCTCTTTTGGTTGTCAATTGCATGCAGTTTCACAGTCGTTCACCTTTTCGATTTATTTGAATTTCGTTCTTAGTTCATATTAGACACTATGAACTATTAATAAGATTGTATAATAGGCATACGAGACCTAACTAATTGGATTGCTAGTAGTGAGCCAATGTTGTTAACCCAATTGAATCAGCTCTTGTGATCATATCCCATGCTGTTAGATCAATGGGAGTGAAGTCCTCCTATCCATCAACATAAAGGAAAGACTATGTCTCCTGTCAACTGCTCGTGGTTAGTGGTGAGGGACTGAATGAGAAAGAAATAGAATTCACTCATGGTAGCATGGTCACAAGAGGAAGCTATTCTTGTTCACGCCTCCACTCTTCTCTTTTTCGAATCCTTGAGTAAGGGCATTAGGATTAGGCCTAAACGCTGTTGTTTCAGCTGTTGTCAGCATATCCCCAGCTTAAAGGGAGTGATCCCAGGAAAGGTAACTCAATAGGAATTCTCTCTATCACCTTAGTTTGCCTTGACTTTGACTCTTTCCCTGCTTGTGCGATATCGTCTAGATAGAAAAAGTCTTTCATCACGGAGAAGCGATGAGAAAGCCGATTTTAGGAAGTTAGTGATAGATATGAATCGAATCCCCTATCAGGGTAAGCCCACCGAGATCGAGAATAGTTAGCAGGCGAGATAGGAGTTGAGTTGGCAGAGACTCGCTCTGGTGAAAAAAGAATCAAAAGAATTGTTTGTTATAGTTAAGCTGAGAAAGTCGTTGCTAGGATTGAAAGACTTGGAAAGATATAAAGATAAGTTAGCCTAACAAGGGGTTCCCTTAGGGGCTTGTAGAGGATTGATTCACTGCGGGCGGGGCCAGCTACACGATCGAAGACATCAACTGAGGGTGCATGCATCCAAGCAGCTTCTTATCAGATCATGGAAGCCGATTATCCGACACGGGGCTATTAGACCGTTTCCTGGAATAAAGAAATTACACTTGCTTAGGGATAGTAGGTAGACTGGCTCAAGCAAATGGCCTTGATACCACTAAAGGTAGGGCGGATGTTTAAAGACCAGAAACCTCATAATCTAGATAGAAGACTTCGACTGCTTCCAAGACTGAGTCACTTCACTCGGCAAGCAATAAAAAAAGATAATTCATCTCCTTATCAGTCGAGTTACTTCATACCTTTTTTCAACTTCATTAAATCAACTTGCCTATTTTTAACACTTTAAACAAAGTCCATTCCTCTGTCGATTCCAAAGTCATTGATAGAGTCAAGTAAGGTAAGGTTTGCTATGAATCAAGCTTTCAATTGCCTTCTGAGCCTATTGATTTAATTCCTAGCAAGTCTTGTCTCTCTTCTTCACTTAGAACACAACCCATGATGATTCACTTTCTGTCAGGTCATTCTCTTCATTTTCTTTATATATGATGTCACTTCCTTCCTCAACAGCTGATTCAAGGAAGAAAGCTTACTAGCTTGCTTCCCCCGAACTACCTTCATAAATTACATATGAAGTATGTCCAAAATGAAAGAAGAGGTAATCTCTAACTCATAAAGATGAGATGGTGACCTCTTCTACTCATTACAAGTCTTCCGCTCGTATAATCAGCAAATACCTCAATAAACTAGGAAGCAGAAAGTAAGGGCTCTCTCATAGACAAGGAAGAAAGACATAGGCTATTTTTATAGTAATAGGAGATCACATAGAAGCCTCCGCTTTTAAATCTTTTTTTTTTTCTTTTTTGAGGGAAAGCAAGAAGGCCGGGTTTAGTGAGGGAAAAGTAAGTAGACTAGCACGTCACACACTCGAATGACGATAGAAAAAGGGGAGTATTAGGCTGCTGGAACTCGGTCTTTTAAAGTGCCAAATCACACTGGATCTGAGGTACAGAAAGATCCTTGCTCACACGCCAACATCTATATTATATCGAAAGCAGGATTGACGAAGGCTGAGGAAGAGCTCGACGACCAAGAGCTACTTCGTGGATTAAGGTATTGAAGTGTCCCGAGGGCTCAAGCTCTATTCATGTGGAGGTGTTAGAAGTTGCAATATATATATAGTTAGATAGGGTTGTTATCGCTCGTAGAGTGGAGAGTCGATTGAGGAGTTTCATAGCTAAGTATCTAAGACTGTGTTTGTTGAGTCATATAAGATATATTTTTAAATAAGTAATAAGTCGGACCTTCCTTATTTAATTTAAGACTAGGACTTGCTCTATGAATACAGGTATGGTTCGATGCCATCTTAATTCTTAATATAGAATATGCTCCGATGCAATACGGGTTTGGCACCTTACCTTTGATTATAGATGATTATAAGATGTCTTTGTCTTCGGCTGCTGCAGCCAACAAGGGCATGGTTTTTATTGATTTATTCGGCTTAAACTTAAATAGTAATAAGTTACTCATGCGAATCAGTTCTGTGATGGGAGTTGAGAGCTTCAGGCAAGACCACATCCCTAGGCGCACTATAAAAGCGAATGCCCTGTCTTCTCTTAGGTTGTGCTTCGTTGTTGTGCTTAGGCCTTCTTCAAGTGTATTAAAGGAAGAAATATAGTTTCCGAGTTAGTGGTTTAAGTTAAAGAACCTTTTTCCGCGGTTCGTGTTTCCTGCTCTTGCCTCTCATGAATCTAGGATAAGGAAGTTCCTGAGTGAGCCCCAAAGAGCGAAGGGGTTGATGTTCTTCCTTAAGCTTAAGTAGTTCCTTGATGGAGTGAAGACCTGAGTCTTCTATATGAAATAAAGGCCACTTATAACCTACTAAGGTTAAGGTGGATGTCGGATAAAATAAGTCTGTATGCACATCTTTCTTTGTTGTGTGTGAAATGAGCTTGTAGTTGTGATTCCTCCTTCTGATTTGAATTTTTTCGGTTATGGTCAGCTTAAAGAGCCAAGCCATCTGTTCTTCGTCAACCTCTGGAGCCTCGATTCGATTGTTTTTCAAGAATTTGATTGCTGGGTATGTAAAACAGCGCTTTGTCCTTTATCTATATAATAAGGCTGAAACAGCGCTGAATGATAAAGCTTTGTTCCATTCCATTTATTTGTGAGGAAAGACCTCACCTACTCTTTTCCAATTCATTCTAGAAGTGCGCTGGTCCCTTTCAAAGACTTTTCGGGATAGGCGAGTTGACGGTGTGTCTTGACAAAAAAGTCCAAAATAATATAAATAGAAAATAGCCTCATTCTTATCGATACGATTCAAACTTTGTGTGAAGGTATTTCACAACAACAAATTCTTTTTTGAGAATGATCAATTGATCAGCCCCTTACTTCCGAATGTGGATAACCAAGTGAACCCAGTGGTTCCAAATGTGGTTAACCCCGAGGTGGTCACCTTATATCATTTTGCTTCTAGGAGACTGCGAGACTCAATTGGAGCTAGTATCAGAGTTCTTATGAATAAGCATAACTTTCTGTTTCCCCTGAATTGGACCTATGAGCAATTGTCCGATGAAATTATTGGCCAACCTATTGATTAGTCCACTTATTTGATATAATGAAGGATATAACACCTTATGGCTTTGCTGGTCAAGCGTTCGACCAGGTCTTAGATTTTCTTCACACGGTGGCTCCGCCTGCGGCAGAAGTCTTAAGAGGTTAGTGCTTTCTTTACTTACTTAACTCTCATAATGGAGGGCCCACATTAAAGAGATTGGGCTCATGGAATACTTCAGGGCTAGAGTGAAGAGCCACAAAAACACCTGCTAGGAACTGTATAAAAAGGACCAAGAACTACATATGGTCTGAGACTCACTTACTTGAAAAGAGGGAGACAGAGTAATGTAGGTAGCGATCGTTCAAGAAATGTAGCGGTTGACCGACCTTTTCGGGTAAAAGAATGAAGAGTAGCTAAATGAAAGAAATGAACCAATGCAGCGAAGGGGATCCCTATACGTGACAGGGGAGGCCCAAGCGGGCTAGCATAGTTTGAAATAGTCTCACCCACGAGTCAAAGACCCTTTTTCATTGCCTTCGTTCTTCTTCGATAGCATCAATTAAATGGCACTATTGGAAAAGATGGTCGAATAATCGACTTCTTGCACAACCCCATCTGTGAAACCCCACTTTTCTGCTTATCTCGTTTTACGTGCTTTGTCTCGTTTTGCGTGCATATGATCTGTTTATGTGCTATAGGACCTAGAAAGTTATAATTTTGATGTCAATACTCCTAATACGTGCTAAATGTGCATTCACGAAATTTTCATCAAAAACGGAGTCCGAAATTTTATCGTCGATTTTCAGTGAATAGTGTTTTCGAAACACGTCCGCTATAATTTTGAAACTGGTCTTTTTAACCCTTCTAGACCTAGTCCACGGACTTTAATAGACCTGTGTTTGATGAAAACGGTTTTAAAATCGGCTTAAGAATTTATTAGGGTTTTTACACCGACTTTTGCGAAAATCGAGTTTTAAGCCGACTCGGGTGGAATTCTTTGAATGTAAAACTTCTTGTCACCTAAAAATAATCCACTTGAGATATCTTGGGGGTTGCATATTTATTTTTAACTTGGTGAGCACTAAAATGCAATTAAAGTCATTAAAAACACAAAAATACCTATTAAAACTAACTTTGACTTTGCATTTTTTTAATTGACCAAGCTTTTTATTATATAATGTCATCAACACACACTCACACAACACAAAACACACTCCAAAAACATACACAAAACCGTGGCTCCTTGGAGGAGAAAGATAAGGCATTTTCAAAGCATTTTTCTCACAGATTTTGCGTTTCAAAGCCGAATTGAGTGATTCAAAGCTTGAAATTGATTGTTTGGCATCCATTCTACACATTTCTTGCATCAAAACACATCAAAGGTGAGAGAAAAATTCTAGATCTCAAAATGTCATTTTTGTGTTTTTGCGTATAAATGAAGATTGAACCGTTAGAATTGAAATCTGATGTTAGATTATTGCTCCTTTCATGCTAGGGATCGTTATATACTAATACTACGAATTTCTGTCGGATATAGCATAATTTTTATTTTCCGGGTATTTAATTTTGATTAAAATGTTCAAAGTTGATTTAATTGAGTTGCGTTGCTCGAAATCGATTGCCGTCGATTTCTAAATACTTGATAATTACGTGTTAGCGCTGTTGTAATGCCGAATTTTCGATTGTGATGTCCGTGCTAAAATTCGAAAATTTCAGCCTAGGTGCCTTGAGGTTTTAGGGTTGTTGGGCTTGATTTTGAGGTGTCTTGGTTGGTTTCCGATAAGGTTAATGTAGATGATCGAATGGGTGAGTGTTTGAAATTGATTTGGAGTTGTTTGGATTAGTAGAATGTAAGATATGATTATTTGAAGTTTAGGTTATCTTTCTTTAAATTATTGAATTGAGCCTTAGTTGATCGGGTGTGGTTTGAGTGATTGAATTGTGAGTTGTTGATGGGTAAACTAAGGTTTGATTGTGTGTTTAATGCATGTCCGGTTAGATGGCCTACTTTGTCATCTAACTACGTTATTTGTTGTTTAATTGATTATTGATGTTATTGATAATGATGATATGATTATTGATGATGATAAAATGATATTGATTGATTATTATTGAATGCGGGAATCGGGCACTCTTGTTGCTGATCTCCCAATTGATTGATCGATTTATGCTTGCATGATGATTGATGAATATGGAGCCTTGGTATGTGTGTGCCACCTCTCGGGCAGCGTCGGGCTGTCGGGTTGAAACCGGCATGACTGCCATAGGCTACCCCCAGCTCGCATGACGGAGATGTCATGGAGGGAAGGGGATAGTGAGGTACCTCGGGTGCGTGAGTAATGGGGAGTTATAAGAAGAACGGTTGAGATCGTGATGGCGTTTGGAGCTACACCAAATAGAGTATCCTTCATTGAATGGTCATATAGTTATGTGATGATAGCATTATTTATGTTGTTATGTGATGATAGCATTATTTATGTTGTTATGTGATGATAGCATTATTTATGTTGTTATGTGATGATAGCATTATTTATGTTGTTATGTGATGATAGCATTATTTATGTTGTTATGTGATGATAGCATTATTTATGTTGTTATGTGATGATAGCATTATTATTGTTGTTGTGTGTTTACTTGCTCAAAGGACTAAATCCAAGGAGCGTAGTGAATACTGTCGAGATCTATCGGATCCTCACTGGGCTTATGTATATAAGCTCACTCTCTATTAATGCATGCTTACAGGTGTTGCAGAGCCGGATTACGGGTATGTGCCTCCTGAAGAGGAGAATGTGGAAAATGTGCTTTACGTGGACGAGTCATATGTTCCCGAGTCTTATCCATGATTATATGTTGTTTAATGTCATGTATATTAGCTTAATAGACTTTTATATGCTTTGTGGTTCTTATTGTAATAGATGTTGGAAGATGATGATCCAAATGGTGTTAACTTAGTGGCTTTCTTTTGTCTATGGTTAAGTTGTAAATATGTCTCAACTTATTTTTGAAATGTATGATAAAGTTGAGGTATTGTATGTTATGTTGGAATGGAGGCGTATAACGAGGATGGTTTATTGTATATTATGATTGTGTTGTATGTTGTTGTTTGAATTAAGGAGTTGCTGGATGTATGATGTTTAATGAGGTTGGTTTGGAACCTCGGTGTCCTATTTACTGTCGTTATGCCGCCGAAATTCCGTTGCGTCCTGACTGATCGTAGGTGGGGTCGAGTTGGGGCGTGACAGTTTAAGTGGTATCAGAGCGCATGTTAGCTGTCAGCCGGGGTATCCTCGGAATGTGGGTAGTGGTCTAAGCATGCAAGTATGTATTAAGTGAAAGAAAAGTGAAACATATGTTAATATGTTTATGTGATTAATTTACTTATGTGTCTAACTTTCTATGTGACCAGTATGCCTTGTGTGTTAAGTGAACTAATGTGGTCAATATGTTTTATGTGATAACGTGTTATACATACTCAATGTGTTGTAATTAATGTGCATTATGTGATTAATGTGTATTATGTGACAATTGTGTTTTATGTGATTTTGTGCCTTGTGTGAAGTTAGTTGTTTATGTGCTTTTAATTGTTTATAACTAGCTTATGTGAAACAACGTGCTTTAGGTGGTCAATATACTTTAAGTGACCAATGTGAGTTACGTGATCAACTTGTCTTATGTGAAGTTTGTTGCTTATGTGACTTTAATTGTTTATAACTTACTTCTGTGATATAACCTGTTTATGTGATGTTGGCTTCTTATATGTTGAATTGTGTGTTATGTGATAATGTTGCATTGTATGATAATTGCGCATTACGTTGTACTTGTCTTTCATATGATATAGTTGCATACATGTTTTAACTCGTGAGTGACCTTTTAATGTCTAGGGTGACTGTAAGAGTTTTCAGAAATAGAGATAGGCCATGATTTTGAATTATTATTATCCTAGAAGTTTATCAGTAAGATTTTAATTGTTATGCTTATGGATTTTAGTTTCGGCTTAGTGGATTGATCTTGATGTTCCTTTAGCGAGAATGAAGTTGTTCGAGGAAATAGCAACGTATCTTGATGATTATAATTACTTTTGTTGCCATGTTTAACTTATTATTACTTGGAGATGAATCATAAGTTGAGGTTTCCGTGAGGCTGTGATTAGACACTTTTGGAGTCTCAACTCAGACTATACTTTCTTGAGGTCATTTTAGAATGAATTTATTTGAGGAATTAGTGATGTATATTTGTGAATGGACTAGATTGTGGTATAACATGTGAATATTTCTACTATTTGGGATTGCTATATTATTAATGGATATTTTGGAGTTTTGATCTTTAGACCTTGGAGACAATTGGAGTGATTCCTGACTAAAGTTACTTTATTCGAGGATGTAATTGTTGGGAGATAGAATTATTTGAGGAAATAAGAATGCATTTTGGTGACTGAACATTTACTTGCTTATGTCAAGCTTTTGAGTTCTAGGTGGTATGACTTTCTAAATTGTTGATTGAGGATTCGCTTGTGTTATAATGGGTTAGTATGAATCTGTATTGTGTTATCAGATTTTGGAGTCCTCATTAGTTAATCTTGTTGGGTAATCGGTGATTTATCTTGTTTAGTGATTGGTCTGGTACGGAATGTAAAATTTTGGGGTGATTTATCTTGTTTGGTGATTATTATGACTTCTTAGGTTCTCTAGATCTCGTTAGTGTCTTGTTTTGGAGGAAGATAGATTGTAGGATTTGACTTGTTGGTGTTTAAGTGTGTAGGTGGGACACCCTTCTTGTACTCCATAATTCTATCGGTCTTATTATTATCTTTTACTCTATTCTCACTTATTTGAGAGAGAGTTACACTTTTCTAGCATATCAATTGTTTCTTGAAAGTTTTGCTTATTGGATTAATGGATCCTATACTCATTTGACATTGTTTCCATTCTTAACATTCATATTTGCTTCTTATAACAATGTCGCTTATTGGAGTTAAGGTTTGAGACTTCTATATTTCATTCTATATCTCTAGCCATTCGTTTCAATATTTCATTTCATCCTATTACTATTCATTTGAAAGTAATTTTTCCCTTGGTATACCATTTTACTTATTCGATTTCACTTGTTTGATGTACTCCTTACCTAAGTACATCATTGTCATTCTTGTTGATCCTTGTTAATCCTATTGTTTCATTATTAAATCTTGAGTCATTACTTTGCTTGTAATTGCTCATTCAATATACTCGGCATTGTCCTTCTTATTAATACTTCTTTGGTTATTGCGTGCTGAGATACTCATTATCTTGACACTCATATTTTCTATTGAATTAATCATCTCTTATTTCTTAATTTCATTTCGCCTCAAGTACAACTTACTTGTTGGTTCCTTGAACAATTATCGAGAATTGAAATATCTACTTGTTCAGGAATTTTTGTTCAACATACTCAGCACTGTTTTGACTCGTCATCATCCTTTGTTCGTACGTATTTAACTGATAGGTGCTGAGACATTTCTTATCTTAGTTATCATGTTTCCTTATTAAACTATTAACCTCTTGATTCTCTAACCTGTTTGAACTCTTGTTCACTTGATTGTTGGCTCAAATATGATTTTTCATATTCGTATTTCCTTGTAAATTTCATAAGAGCCATATTCTGACAAATGTCACTTTTGAGATATTCCCTTGATCGGTAATCATTCATGTTATCGTAAATGAGTTTTTAAACCCTCGGGGTGTTCATAGAGCTCTTTTGTGTAGTAAGGGATGATTGATAATTAGTGGTGTCATGCTAAGCTTTGGAGTTGCAGTTTCTTTCATATGCAATATGATATTAGGTAGGAGAGAATTATGAATTGGAGATTGTCTTGGAACTATGATCATCAACTTGCAGTCAACAGAGTTTGTTCTTTTGAGGTCTTTGGTTAGGTATCATCCTAAGAGATAAATGGGAATTAAGAGAAGTATTGTTAAGTGTAACGATTGAGGATTTAATTGGCTATCAGTTCGAGAATTGCGCGGACGCAATTGTTTTAAGGAGGGGAGAATGTGAAACCCCACTTTTCTGCTTATCTCGTTTTACGTGCTTTGTCTCGTTTTGCGTGCATATGATCTGTTTATGTGCTATAGGACCTAGAAAGTTATAATTTTGATGTCAATACTCCTAATACGTGCTAAATGTGCATTCACGAAATTTTCATCAAAAACGGAGTCCGAAATTTTATCGTCGATTTTCAGTGAATAGTGTTTTCGAAACACGTCCGCTATAATTTTGAAACTGGTCTTTTTAACCCTTCTAGACCTAGTCCACGGACTTTAATAGACCTGTGTTTGATGAAAACGGTTTTAAAATCGGCTTAAGAATTTATTAGGGTTTTTACACCGACTTTTGCGAAAATCGAGTTTTAAGCCGACTCGGGTGGAATTCTTTGAATGTAAAACTTCTTGTCACCTAAAAATAATCCACTTGAGATATCTTGGGGGTTGCATATTTATTTTTAACTTGGTGAGCACTAAAATGCAATTAAAGTCATTAAAAACACAAAAATACCTATTAAAACTAACTTTGACTTTGCATTTTTTTAATTGACCAAGCTTTTTATTATATAATGTCATCAACACACACTCACACAACACAAAACACACTCCAAAAACATACACAAAACCGTGGCTCCTTGGAGGAGAAAGATAAGGCATTTTCAAAGCATTTTTCTCACAGATTTTGCGTTTCAAAGCCGAATTGAGTGATTCAAAGCTTGAAATTGATTGTTTGGCATCCATTCTACACATTTCTTGCATCAAAACACATCAAAGGTGAGAGAAAAATTCTAGATCTCAAAATGTCATTTTTGTGTTTTTGCGTATAAATGAAGATTGAACCGTTAGAATTGAAATCTGATGTTAGATTATTGCTCCTTTCATGCTAGGGATCGTTATATACTAATACTACGAATTTCTGTCGGATATAGCATAATTTTTATTTTCCGGGTATTTAATTTTGATTAAAATGTTCAAAGTTGATTTAATTGAGTTGCGTTGCTCGAAATCGATTGCCGTCGATTTCTAAATACTTGATAATTACGTGTTAGCGCTGTTGTAATGCCGAATTTTCGATTGTGATGTCCGTGCTAAAATTCGAAAATTTCAGCCTAGGTGCCTTGAGGTTTTAGGGTTGTTGGGCTTGATTTTGAGGTGTCTTGGTTGGTTTCCGATAAGGTTAATGTAGATGATCGAATGGGTGAGTGTTTGAAATTGATTTGGAGTTGTTTGGATTAGTAGAATGTAAGATATGATTATTTGAAGTTTAGGTTATCTTTCTTTAAATTATTGAATTGAGCCTTAGTTGATCGGGTGTGGTTTGAGTGATTGAATTGTGAGTTGTTGATGGGTAAACTAAGGTTTGATTGTGTGTTTAATGCATGTCCGGTTAGATGGCCTACTTTGTCATCTAACTACGTTATTTGTTGTTTAATTGATTATTGATGTTATTGATAATGATGATATGATTATTGATGATGATAAAATGATATTGATTGATTATTATTGAATGCGGGAATCGGGCACTCTTGTTGCTGATCTCCCAATTGATTGATCGATTTATGCTTGCATGATGATTGATGAATATGGAGCCTTGGTATGTGTGTGCCACCTCTCGGGCAGCGTCGGGCTGTCGGGTTGAAACCGGCATGACTGCCATAGGCTACCCCCAGCTCGCATGACGGAGATGTCATGGAGGGAAGGGGATAGTGAGGTACCTCGGGTGCGTGAGTAATGGGGAGTTATAAGAAGAACGGTTGAGATCGTGATGGCGTTTGGAGCTACACCAAATAGAGTATCCTTCATTGAATGGTCATATAGTTATGTGATGATAGCATTATTTATGTTGTTATGTGATGATAGCATTATTTATGTTGTTATGTGATGATAGCATTATTTATGTTGTTATGTGATGATAGCATTATTTATGTTGTTATGTGATGATAGCATTATTTATGTTGTTATGTGATGATAGCATTATTTATGTTGTTATGTGATGATAGCATTATTATTGTTGTTGTGTGTTTACTTGCTCAAAGGACTAAATCCAAGGAGCGTAGTGAATACTGTCGAGATCTATCGGATCCTCACTGGGCTTATGTATATAAGCTCACTCTCTATTAATGCATGCTTACAGGTGTTGCAGAGCCGGATTACGGGTATGTGCCTCCTGAAGAGGAGAATGTGGAAAATGTGCTTTACGTGGACGAGTCATATGTTCCCGAGTCTTATCCATGATTATATGTTGTTTAATGTCATGTATATTAGCTTAATAGACTTTTATATGCTTTGTGGTTCTTATTGTAATAGATGTTGGAAGATGATGATCCAAATGGTGTTAACTTAGTGGCTTTCTTTTGTCTATGGTTAAGTTGTAAATATGTCTCAACTTATTTTTGAAATGTATGATAAAGTTGAGGTATTGTATGTTATGTTGGAATGGAGGCGTATAACGAGGATGGTTTATTGTATATTATGATTGTGTTGTATGTTGTTGTTTGAATTAAGGAGTTGCTGGATGTATGATGTTTAATGAGGTTGGTTTGGAACCTCGGTGTCCTATTTACTGTCGTTATGCCGCCGAAATTCCGTTGCGTCCTGACTGATCGTAGGTGGGGTCGAGTTGGGGCGTGACACCATCAAAGAGGGCATTCGATGCATCAATGCCATTCGTACCAGACAGTTCTTGCTAACATTGGATTTGCGGCATCAATGTACCTACTCCTCTCTGCATCAATCCGATTCGATATCATCTAGAGCAGTGAAAAAGGCGAAAACAGTAAGAGCTCCTTCTTGAACAATCGATTCTGTAACAACCTCAAGGGCGAATCCTATCTAAAGATACCTCAAACTCCCTTTCTGGCACATCACCTTTATGAGGAATTGAAGAGGAGAAAGGTTGATCAAATCCACTGCAGTTCTTGCTGCTTCACCCCAAAAAGATTTAGGCAGTTTAACATGAGAGAGTATACACCAAATTATTTCACCAATAGTGCGGTTCATTCTCTCAGCAACTCCATTATGTTGAGGTATTTTAGGAACTGTTTTCTCAAGCCATAATCTCTTCGATGCTTTAAGGGCTATAAGTAGGTCGTTCGCTACTACTATAAGGACTGCTCACCTTTAAATGGCTTGACCAGAACAGACTCCTACTCGGCTTGATTGATGGCATTTATTTCCTGGCCTACCAAGAGAGATATAAAGTGAGTACGATTCCCCAACACCAAGGGAAAAGGCTATGCACTCAAGTGTGCAATTACGGTCAGTGACAACCCCGAAAGAAGGCGAAACAATCTGGGCAATTGATCACTCTTATCTGGGAAATCCAATCACTCTATAAGAGCGGAGTCAGAATCATATCTTTACATTTGGGAGTCACAGTCAGAGTGCCCACCACCGGACGCTCGTGCTAAGGGCTCATTTCATTGGGCTCCAACTTCCTCACAATACAAAACTATATGAGCATGTCCAATCTTCCAGATACCTGGATTATCCATATGATGGCAATGAGAAAGAGTTTCACCCGTCGGACTATAGAAAGCTATCATGTTGATTTGTTTGATCTGCTGTGCCCGTTTATAAGGTAATCAACTGCTAGTGGGCAAACCAAGGCAAAAGGTGCGTGGTCGGGAGATCATTTCTCTCACTTCACTACTTCTAAGCCTTTATTCCATGACCAACGCCTCTGACAGGGACGTTATGAAAGAGAGATCAGATGAGGGAGCTGGAGTCGGTTACCAATGATCTCTACCCGACCCTATGGAAAAAGGCTCTCTCTTGTACAACAGTAGCGCCTTTACGAAACTAGGCTGAGAAAATGCCAATACTAGGCTGAGCCGAGGAAGAAGCATTCGTACGGTTATCGTTCGTATCAGTAAAAGTATAAACGATGTCATAACAACAAGAAGGAAAGAAAGTGCAAATGATAACTCACCTGCAGAAAGAGCACCTTTATACAAGAAATCCGTGAGACTATCTCTTGGAATTCTACAAGGATCAACTCGTTATACATAATAATTGGCAATTTTAAATCAGAGAATTAGGATTACCTCCTCAAACGATTCGTGGTAGTGTTATGGAATTGCCGAACGGAAGTGTCTAGCTCCTCTTACTTAGCACGCGAGCAAGGATGAAAGAGGAGGAGGCTATAATTTTCAGAGATAGGGTTTTTTTTTTTCTTGTTACTACGTTCTCAGAAAAAAGATGTATGTCGATGTCTCATTTTTGAAAACCCTACATGGCCCTTCTTATAAAGACCATGTGGGCTAGGCTCTTCAAAAGGCCAACTCCAAAAATAGTTTAAAAAAAAACCCAATCTTTTAATGTGGGTTTCCATAAAGCCCACAATGATTCAAATTAAATCACTATTTAATTTAAATCAATCAACCTAGGATTTAATAGATGAATCATAAATCTAGTGCTAGCTAGAAATTGTCAAATAATTAAATCCATGACCGAATAATAATAATTAGATAATATTTAATTCTTAATTAAATATTAAGCACAAATAATATTTAATTCTCAATTAAATATTGATTATAATCAGGTCGTCTCTCCAATTAAATCGCTTATTCTTTTGCGTGACCCTATAGGTTCAAACTTAAGCCGGTAGCATAAAGTCTATCCTTACACTAATCGAAGATACCATCTAGCAATGGTTCCCGATGACTGAATAGGTTGAATAGCTGCAAGGCAACATTCAACGAACCTCGGTACAATGGTAAATTCCCTATGACCCTCGGTGTTCCAAAATAACCCTAGGGACATGGTTAATTATCAAATCCCTAATTAGTTACTTCATGTCAAATTTCAATCCTGTCATGACACATCATGACTTACCCTCGTGACTCATCACGAGATGTGCTTTGGCCAAAGACTTTCTGAATTGAAATTAAGCGAAACACCATTCTCCAAATACCCAGAGCTATCAATCCCATATTGACTCACACATTGACTTCTCCGACACTTGCCCATACCCAGTAACCTTCCGTTACCAGATTAGAAATCTGGATAGTCCGGCACCTAAGCATAAGGAGTAATCCGTAAGTCTCAATGGCAATCTCAGGTCAGAGGGAACATGTCTACCACATGTACCACGAGCTATCCTTAGACAGTAAGGTACATACCGTAGGACGCTCGTAGAGAGAGTCATGTTCAGTGAACATGTCTCCACATGTCACCTATTTATCGCCGGTATCTCAATACCCATTGGTCATGAGGATAACCAACCAATGCAACAAATAATAACCTATACTCGATGAAATTGACGTCCCAATACCAATTTCATCATTTGGTTACGAACAAAGTTTAAGAATGACCAAAATCAACCCTCATTCATATGATTCCATGAAGTCATTCTAAGGACTACATCATGATCAATCAAAGGTAAAAGAAGACGGACGATATGATGTAATGGCCAAATATTATTAATAGAACAATAATCCATATACAAATTAATTTCCCAGCTACACTCGATGACTGAGTTTAGAACACAATTCCTAACAATCTTCCACTTGACCTAAAGCCAGTCGGATTTGTATCCTATACCCATCTTTTCTCGATGTGCATCGAACTCTTTGTTCCGGAGAGCTTTGGTGAAAGGGTCAGCTAAATTCTCTTTACTATCAATCTTTTGCACAGTGATGTCGCCTCTAGCAATGATCTCTCTAATTATATGGTAACGTCTCAGCACATGTTTGGCTTTTTGATGAGATCGGGGTTCCTTAGCTTGTGCAATGGCTCCAGTACTATCACTGAAGATCGTGACTGGACCAGTCAGATCAGGAAGAACTCCGAGCTCTGTGATGAATTTTTATGGCCAAACTACCTCATTCGCCGCATCAGATGCTGCTATATATTCTGCCTCATAGATAGAATTTTACAGTCTGCTGTTTGGACCTTTTCCAACTAATGGCTCCACTATTCAGGGTGAACACAAAATCGGATACACTCTTACTATCATCTCTATCTGAATGAAAACTTGAATCGGTATAACCAACTAGTTTCATATCAGAATCTCCATAAACGAGCCATTGGTCCTTTGTATTTCTTAAATACTTTAGGATGGTCTTAACCACTTGCCAATGTTTCTCACCAGGATCAGATTGGTGTCTGCTTACTATTCCAAGGGAATAAGCCACGTTAGGTCTCGTACAAGACACAGCGTACATGATAGAACCTACTGCTGAGGCATATGGGATTCTACTCATGCGCTCTCTTTCCTGAGCAGTTGTCGGACAATCCTTTTTAGAAAGAGTAATTCCATGACCTATCGGAAGATAGCCTTTCTTGGAATTTTCCATGTTGAACCTTTTCAGCACGGTGTCTATGTACGTAGACAGGGACAATCCCAACAACCTTCTTGATCTATCCCTATAGATCCTGATCCCAAGGATATAGGAAGCCTCTCCTAAATTCTTCATGGAAAATTGGGATGACACCCACAACTTCACACACTCCAATGTAGATATGTCATTCCCTATAAGGAGAATATCTTCAACATATAGTGTGATGCCCGAGATTTTTGCCGTACATTCATTCACTGTTGCATCCACTAATTGCGCATTTCTTCTGTGCTTTGCTTGTTGTCTTCTTTAGTTACTATTTATTCTATTTTTCAACTACATAATTACCATGAATTAGCATTTTTCTTAAATCATATTAATTGTTTTAGGAATGGGAAAAATATGCATTTGAGCTAGGAGCGATAGGAACCTTCGTTTAGAAAATAGTTTAGTTAACAAGTGAATAGTGTTACGTATGAAACATAATGTTTTAGTTAGCTAACTCAATTTATGTGCAATGGACTTGTTTTAAAGCTAACTAAGCTCATTTTAATAGACAATTTAAGTACCCAACACGCCCCACCCAAACATATACTCACACAACACACAACATAAGTCATAACTTAGCAAAAGAAAATAAAAAAAAGGAAGATGCAGATTATACTGTAGCAAATCCGAGAATAGCATAGGAGGAGAATGAGAGGATTTTTCTCATCAACTCTTCAAGCCAAGCCAAGTCAAGCAAGGAGCAAGTAGTTTAGGGTGTTTGCTAGCCTCCCAAGAGTTCCTATGCACAATTAGTGAGGGTTTTCATGACTTTTTATGCATATCTAAAATGTTACATTTTTCTTGATTTGTTGAAAATGTTATCAAATGCTATTGCAAAGCTTATCTATGCTATTATACCTTGTATATAAGTGCTAGAGAACACATTTGAGCCATTAGTTCGCATTTTAAATGGTTGGAATCGTCATTGGAATTTATGAGGTGAATAGTGATAGGATTTCTAGGGTTTTATGTAATCGCTCATATTAGATTGATTCAATGCTTCTAATAGATGCATTAGGTGTTAATGAAGGTAGTCTAATAGCCCCGTGCACTCACATTGCTCGAAACTTGAATAAAATATGAAATAGCCGACTTTATAAAAGGGGTTTTAGGGTTAATGCTAATCTGGGTAGATTCGGGCTTCACATTTGGTATTCTTAGGCTACCTAGGTGCTATAGAAGCTTTGCTAACCCCTGTTTGAAGCCCGGTTGAGGTATGTGTAGTTGAAAGCTATAAGAGGGAAATTGGGGCTTTTGGGGTAATTACGGGCAATTGAATGTATTTGAGGGTTGTAGGGGTACCTTAAGGGTTAGTTAGAAGTTTGGTATTGCTGCCTCTTGAATTTGAATCATTAACACTAGTTTGGAAGGAAAACGGATTGAATAACAAAGGGGTTTAGGTACAAATTCAACTGTTCCATGCTTCTAAGACCTTGGCTTGATTCCTTGGGTGTTTAAATGTGGTTTCAAGTTGTTTTAGAGCTTTTGGTACAATTCCATGTGTAACTTGATTATGCTCCTTTGTAAATGGCTTAAAAGCTTGTATAAACTGCTTGTATTCTAACTATTCCGAGATCAACCTACTTTGTTGATCCTCCTACGTGTTATAGCTTAGGTTGTTGATATTATATTGCCATTGTTAAGTGCATTGCATAGTGGTTGCGCAACCATAGTGTCAGGGGTGGTTGTGTTGAATATCGGCTGGGCGGTAGAGGGCTTGCCAGTGGATATTCAAACTCTGTACCCTATTCCCTTACTGGCCTGGTCTGGAGATTGCCAGGGGGTATTAGGTCGTATGATTATCGTGGTACATCCGGAGTACACCCACTGGAGTGATTGGGGTTACGCCGGCACATTGATCGTGGTTCGTGGATCGTGGATCGTGGTAAAGATAAGAGAATCATGGAGTGTTGGGCTTAAGTGTATCATATCCTTTGATATGTGCGGTTATTTACTGTTCTAAATGTACTTTACTTGCCTTTCTTTTTAACTGTTATATTTGTTGCATTGCACGTCCTGATTGGCCTTTATCCCTGACTGGGCAATAGTGGTTGCTCATACCTCGCTACCATGTTTCAGGAGACCCTGGGGTTGAACCCCAACTTTTTTTTGTTGAAGGTGAAGAGCTAGAGGTACAGGCGGATCAGTTACCTTAGTTGCAGTATCTAATTGCGTGAGGTAGATTTATGGTTCTTGCTGTTATGTGGAGATCTTGTTTGCTTTACCTTATTTTCTATTTTGTAGCCTAAGTGGTTATGTACATGTTTGAGTGATTGTAAGCTAAATGCTAGTTGATTGTAGTAGGAGATATGAACTATGGCATGTAATAACTTATATTTCTGCTCTTAGCTTCTTTGCATGCTTGGGAGTGAATGACTGGTTGTTTTCAATTTCTAAGAATGTTTAAAAGTTATCATAGAGTGGCATGATAAGCGGTTTTGTAAAGAAGTTAAGTTATGAATGCATGCTTGTGTGTATCTAAAATGTTTATATGTCTTAAGGCTCGGATGGCCTTAAAGTTGGGATCTTTATTTTGGAAATGGCTTTATTGTTGTTCTATAGCTTATTAAATGTTTACAGGTTTTCAGAATGTCCACGGTACAGGGGAGAGTCTGTTCGTTTTTCCCTAAAATTTTGAGACTGGGTTTGGTATTGGGTTAAGAATAGCATGGTTATTAAAGCCTCTGGTCTCGTGAGGGATCGGGGTATTACAGGTGGTATCAGAGCTTAGTAGCTCACAGCCAGGATAGGGTCCTCGGTCTGTTGGGTAGTGAAACCTGAGTGCGTGCATGCAAAGTGTGTTTTGAATAAGTATGTGCCTGCATGTGGGTTCGAGCTTGTTTGTGTGAAAATAAGTTCCTATGTGTTATATTTACGTAAATTAAGAAGGCTATGTGATAAGTGTAGTTGTGTGATTATGGGTGACTTAAGTGGAAATGTAATTCTGTGTGAATTTCTTAAGTGAAATATGAAGAACGTGTTAGATACGCCATTATGTGACTGTGTACTTGTGTGGCTTTGATTAGACTTATTTGTACCTATGTGTCTTAACTATGCAACATGTAAAAGTTGTGTGGCTAGTATGTTTATATGGTTAATTTTGCATCTAAGTGATTTCCTGATAACTTATTACTTTAGATGCATGTAGTAATGTATATTAAGTGTCTATCCTATGTTTAACCATTGCATATATGTATTGTCCCTTGAATTCGTAAGTAAACTCTCCCCTATAAAGAGATGGCCAGTAACAGATCTTCCAGAAATGTTCAGCCCGTGCTTTTCTCATTTGAATCTCTTATCGGAGCCTTTATTTGGTTATCGTACCGGGGGTCTTCCTGTCAAGCTTCTATGGTATTCTCTTGGGTATTTCCACTCGACACTTCTATTGGGACTTCTTATATACAATTTTAATTGGAATCTTATTTAGCATTCTTAAACAAGCCTTTATTTGGCAATCTCCTTGGAGATTTCTGCTATGGATTTCTTGATTGGTATTTTTTTGAACTTCTGGATTAGTATTCTTAACCGGAGCCTTTATTTGGCATCCTTATTGTGAGACTTCTTAGCTGACGGTTCCCTTGTTGGCCTACGGGGGGTTTCAATGGCATTCTTTCAACTGATACGTTGGTTTTATCCAAGGGGTTTTAGAGTGCGCAACAGGAGTTCTTTGAAAGAGAATTGCGTGGACGCAATTCGTTTAAGGGGGAGAGGGTGTGACGCCTGAGATTTTTGCCGTACATTCATTCACTGTTGCATCCACTAATTGCGCATTTCTTCTGTGCTTTGCTTTTTGTCTTCTTTAGTTACTATTCATTCTATTTTTCAACTACATAATTACCATGAATTAGCATTTTTCTTAAATCATATTAATTGTTTTAGGAATGGAAAAAATATGCATTTGAACTAGGAGCGATAGGAACCTTTGTTTACAAAATAGTTTAGTGAACTAGTGAATAGTGTCACGTATGAAACATAATGTTTTAGTTAGCTAACTTAATTTATGTGCAATGGACTTGTTTTAAAGCTAACTAAGCACATTTTAATAGACCATTTAAGCATCCAACATGCCCCACCCAAACATATACTCACACAACACACAACATAAGTCATAACTTAGGAAAAAAAAAAGAAGATGTAGATTTTACTGTAGCAAATCCGAGAATAGCATAGGAGGAGAATGAGAGGATTTTGCTTATCAAATCATCAAGCCAAGCCAAACCAAGCTAGGAGCAAGTAGTTTAGGGTGTTTGCTAGCCTCCCGAGAGTTCCTACGTGCAATTGGTGAGGGTTTTTATGACTTTTTATGCATATCTAAAATGTTACATTTTTCTTGATTTGTTGAAAATGTTATCAAATGCTATCGCAAAGCTTATCTATGCTATTATACCTTGTATATAAGTGCTAAAGAACACATTTGAGCCATTAGTTCGCATTTTAAACGGTTGGAATCGCCATTTGAATTTATGAGGTGAATAGTGACAGGATTTCTAGGGTTTTACGTAATTGCACGTATTAGATTGATTCAATGCTTCTAATAGATGCCTTAGGTGTTAATGAAGGTAGTCTAATAGCCCCGTGCACTCACATTGCTCAAAACTTGAATAAAATGTGAAATAGTCGACTTTATAAAGGGGGTTTTGGGGTTAATGCTAATCTGGGTGGATTCAGGCTTCACATTTTGTATTCTTAGGCTACCTAGGTACTATAGAAGCTTTGCTAACCCTTGTTTGAAGCCCGGTTGAGGTATGTGTAGTTCAAAGCTATAAGAGGGAAATTGGGGCTTTTGGGGTAATTACGGGCGATTGAATGTGTTTGAGGGTTGTAGGGGTACCTTAAGGGTTAGTTAGAAGTTTGGTATTGCTTCCTCTTGAATTTGAATCATTAACATGAGTTTGGAAGGAAAACAGATTGAATAACAAAGCGGTTTAGGTACAAATTCAACTGTTCCATGCTTCTAAGACCTTGGCTTGATTCATTGGGTGTTTAAATGTGGTTTCAAGTTGTTTTAGAGATTTTGGTATAATTCCATATGTAACTTGATTATGCTCCTTTGTAAATCGCTTAAATGCTTGTATAAAGTGCTTGTATTCTAACTATTCCGAGGTCAACCTACTTTGTTGATCCTCCTATGTGTTATAGCTTAGGTTGTTGATATTATATTACCATTGTTAAGTGCATTGCATAGTGGTTGCGCAACCATAGTGTCAGGGGCGGTTGTGTTGAATATCGGCTGGGCGGCAGAGGGCTTGCCAGTGGATATTCAAACTCCGTACCCTATTCCCTCACTCGCTTGGTCCGGAGATTGCCAGGGGGTATTGGGTCGTAGGATTATCGGGGTACATCCGGAGTACACCCACTAGAGTGATTGGGGTGATGCCGGCACATTGATCGTGGTTCTTGGATCGTGGATCGTGGTAAAGATAAGAGAATCATGGAGTATTGGGCTTAAGTGTATCGTATCCTTTGATATGTGTGGCTATTTACTGTTCTAAACGTACTTTACTTGCCTTTCTTGTTAACTGTTATATTTGTTGCATTGCACGTCCCGATTGGCCTTTATCCCTCACTGGGCAATTGTAACACCCCGATCCCTCTCAAGACCGAGAGTTATATCAATCAATCTAATCACAACCCAATTCCAAACCCGAGCAAAATTTTTAGGGAATGACGGATGGAGTCTTCCCTGTTTCTAGGCAAAATGTAAAACCTGTAATAGCATATAAATGGACCAGCACCGTGTCCAATCATACAAACACCTCAAGGCCATCCGAGCCTTGGTTCTCAACAAGTGAACACAAGTAAATATACATTTCCAGTTTAAATGCTAACCTATCTCTTCTCATCTTTGACAAGTACATTCATGCTTGGCACTTAAACTATACTAACTTGTTGCATAAAATAGACTATCATACCATTCTAATTCATTTCCTTTGGACATTACAAACATGAATTGAAGTGAAACTATACTATCTGAATACATAAACTAGCTTATCATACCACTTCAATAATCTAGTTAAACTTAAATTACACTCCTTTTAACACAAAACACATACATTACATGAAAATATACATCTTTGCATCTTTGACAACTCAAGCCACATAGCACGCAAGGCAACTCTTCAAGCACGATCTATCACATATCCGCGAACTTTCTAGCTAACATGATATTTCCTGAAATATGGTGGTGAGGAGTGAGTATAGTCAGTGAGGGCCAGACAGATATCGAGGTAGAGAGAAAGAAAGTCGTGCAATGCAAATAAGGCAGTTAAGCAATATAACTGACATGTAAGCATTCCATATAAAAAATTAATACAATAAACAATTAATAAAAGCATTAACACAACCATTCAAAGTTATACCACACTCTGAAGGCTATGGTTCACTCAAACGAGTAATGTACCGATCATGATTTCGATGACTATAACGATGACGCGCTGGCTCACCCACCTTATAACTTCCGTTAGAGTACTCCGGACATACTCTGTCAATTCTACGACCCAAAACTCCCTGGGCGGAAACCCAAGCGAGAACGGGAATAGGACACGGAGCTAGAGCAACCAACCTTGGCAGCCCGAGACTACCCAGAGAGGCCGGTCACTCACGCGTCTGACACAATGCAATGCAATACGGAGAATATAACGATAGTCGAGCAAGGCACTGAAGTGCAGGTTAGTAACAACATGCGATACAATAAGCATTTACAATCAATAAATTAACAAGAACAACACTAACAAGCATTATCAACAATTGATATACAATTCAATCGTAATCAAGTATAACGAGAATAACAATCCACAATAAGCATTATATAAGCAAGCATTATAAAAATCAACTAAAATACTAAATGACCCCAACTTTCTCAATGCTATTACTTCCAAACGAGCTACGAGTTTTGGAAACCGACTTCACCACTCCACCTAGGACACCATAAGGCACGTCTAAAGACCACGAAACCCTACTTTACCCTAGAATTCCCACAAAGCCCCGATTTCCCCCTTTGCTCATTTAAACTACAACTACCTCAACCGATCACCCAACCAATGTCATAACTGCACGAAAAGTGCTTCCATGGCATACTATGACAATGCCTTCACGCAATACGATAAAATGCCAAACTCGACCGGAACGACCCTAACATGTACCAAGCCATTTTTCTCTGTTTCTCCATTACACAACCCAATTAAATCATACATTTAAGCATTCTAACATATCTAGCATCTTTCCACATCAACAGAATGCAAAACGGAGCAACTTTTATGAAACGGGGGTTTACTATTCATATTTTACTATTCCATTCGCATTTTAAATTGCAATTGCTATATTTAACCTGTAGAAAATGCTAAAAAGCTACAAATACATGTTCTACAATCATCATGGAACATTCTTTAAGCAACAAAACGGATAAAATAACAACCTACAGCTAAATTACAAAAATTAAAGTTTAGACACAATTATTTCAAATGCGCAAATAACGATGAAACCCTCACCTTAGACGCAACTAGATGCTAGGAAAACCACGTTGGAAGCCTCGGAAACAACCCCATGCAAGCTCTCGCGAAGATTCAAAGTTTTGATGTTGAAATCTTTTTTTTTTCTCCTATGGTTTCGGCCCTTTCTTCTTTTTTTTTTTCCAGATTTTTGCTTGTTTTTGTAATGTACTATGCATATATAAGATGACAAGTTGAAGTCAAATGGTCAGGCCCTTGGTCAAAGCTAACTTAAGTTGTTCAACTAGGCTTATTTCATGCATTATAAGGCTAAAACAACTAATACAAATTTAATTCTACTTAACAACAACAAGAATACTAAAATTAGAACACCAAATACTAGTTTTCACTATTTGCTGAGGACTAGAAATCATTTCCTAACTATCGCTCACGATATGCTATGCACAAAATGACGAAGAACGAATAACACCTAAATATTATGGAATATAAGAAAAATATAATTTTTTAAAAGCAACATAGTTCAAAATTTACTCCGGCCTGGAACTACTTTTCATTTAATTGAAAAACGAGCATTAAGGTGTAAGAAAATAAAACCAAGTAACAAAAATATGAAAAGTAGTTGATACTCCGTTAAAATAATTAACTCAATTGTTATTTAATTACTTCTAAAAGAAAATGAAAATAATGCTAGAAATGAATGTTTAACTAAAAATAAACACAAAATTCAATGCTAACATTTAAGATGACACTTAATTAAATGCAATTAAATGCATGTCGGGTTCGGGGTATCACATCCTTCCCCCCTTAAAACAATTGCGTCCTCGCAATTCTTCTTCTAATAGAACTCTGCATCCACTGAACCCAACTCTAACTAATCTTCATCGGTTGCTGAGCAAGTATATTAAACAAGAAGACCAATAGGGAAGTTTAAGAAGAAATTCCAAGTAGTAATGCCGATTAAAGGCTCAAATGAAGATACCATACAAGAATCCCGTTGACATGAATACCTAAGAAGAATAAAATTGAGCAATAAAGACTAAAGCAAATGTACTGTAAAGATTACCAATAGAAAACTGAGCTTGAATAGAATAGATGTTACCACATAGAAGTATGATAGGAATTCCAAATACGAAATTTATTAAGGAATGCCAATAAGAAGGTACTAAATAAATGGCCACCAAAATTCTAGAGATAGCCATTAAAGAATTCCAATCAGGGATGCCAGTAAAACACCAATAAAGATCGAGGTACACACACCATAGGCAATACCGTGCAGTAAGTCCGATTGAGATCCCAATAGCCAAGTCCACCGAGAAGTGCCAACAAAAGTTCCAAAGAATACCCAATAAGAAAATCAAAGAATGCTCCAGAGAACAACCAAATAGAACCCCAAAAGAAAACTAATATTTTACAACTGTTAAGCACAGAGGAGGACCTTAGAGATTCGTCAATAACCGAGCTCCAAAAGCAAACACCAACTCCCAAATAAAGGCTAGTCAAATACTGCTCATTCCCGTCAATCCATATAACTTGGAGGGCCTGCTACTAACCACTTCTCTTCAGGGGAGGAAGAAGTATTTCTTACCATTTCAACAGGACATGTATGAATGCCAAGATATCACATTTATACATATATGCCTTAATCTATTATGCAAGCATGTTTGTAAAACAGTTTATAATACAATTTATTCAACAAAGTCATTCAAGCACGACAATCAAGTCAAGCACGACATAATCAATTCAAATCACAGCATAATCAATTCAAGACATTCCATTACACACATTACAAACAATGCTTCAAGTAAATAACAATTCACGAGGTCGATTCGATTCACAATATCAATTCAATAGGTCAATTCAATGCACAACTAGACACTTCACTTTAATTGAGAAACATTTAACATATAACACATAACTATATCACATAGGTGCATACATTCAAGTCAAGACACACAATCTCACATACAGGCACACAATTTCAAGATACACTTAACAAGCACACATTCAAGGATCACTACCCACCAGACCGAGGACCCTGTCCCGGCTTACGAGCTAAACAAGCTTTGATACGACCTGTAACACCCCGATCCCTCTCGAGACCGGGAGTTCTATCAATCAATCCAATCACAACCCAATTAAAAACTCGGGCATAATTTTTAGGGAAAGACGGACGGAGTCTCCCCTGTTTCTAGGCAAAATGTAAAACCTGTAATAGCATATAAGTGGACCAGCACCGTGTATAACCATACAAACACCTCAAGGCTATCCACGCCTTGGTTCTCAACAAGCGAACACAAGTAAATATACATTTCCAGTTTAAATGCTAACCTATCTATTCTTATCTTTGACAAGTACATTCATGCTTGGCACTTAAACTATACTAACTTGTTGCATAAAATAGACTATCATACCATTCTAATTCTTTTCCTTTGGACATTACAAACATGAATTGAAGTTAAACTATACTATCTGAATACATAAACTAGCTTATCATACCACTTCAATAATCTAGTTAAACTTAAATTACATTCCTTTTAACACAAAAACACATACATTACATGAAAATATACATCTTTGCATCTTTGACAACTCAAGCCACATAGCACGCAAGGCAACTCTTCAAGCACGATCTATCACATATCCGCGAACTTTCTAGCTAACATGATATTTCCTGAAATATGGTGGTGAGGAGTGAGTATACTCAACACGTATACTCAGTGAGGGCCAGACAGATATCGAGGTAGAGAGAAAGAAAGTCGTGCAATGCAAATAAGGCAGTTAAGCAATATAACTGACATGTAAGCATTCAATATAAACAATCAATACAATAAACAATTAATAAAAGCATTAACACAACCATTCAAAGTTATACCACACTCTGAAGGCTATGGTTCACTCAAACGAGTAATGTACCGATCATGATTTCGATGACTATAACGATGACGCGCTGGCTCACCCACCTTATAACTTCCGTTAGAGTACTCCGGACATACTCTGTCAATTCTACGACCCAAAACTCCTTGGGCGGCAACCCAAGCGAGAACGGGAAAAGGACACGGAGCTAAAGCAACCAACCTTGGCAGCCCGAGACTACCCAGAGAGGCCCGTCACTCACGCGCCTGACACAATGCAATGCAATACGGAGAATATAACGATAATCGAGCAAGGCACTGAAGTGCAGGTTAGTAACAACATGCGATACAATAAGCATTTACAATCAATAAATTAACAAGAACAACACTAACAAGCATTATCAACAATTGATATACAATTCAATCGTAATCAAGTATAACGAGCATAACAATCCACAATAAGCATTATATAAGCAAGCATTATAAAAATCAACTAAAATACTAAATGACCCCAACTTTCTCAATGCTACTACTTCCAAACGAGCTACGAGTTTTGGAAACCGACTTCACCACTCCACCTAGGACACCATAAGGCACGTCTAAAGACCACGAAACCCTACTTTACCCTAGAATTCCCGCAAAGCCCCGATTTCCCCCTTTTCTCATTTAAACTACAACTACCTCAACCGATCACCCAACCAATGTCATAACTGCACCAAAAGTGCTTCCATGGCATACTATGACAATGCCTTCACATAATACGATAAAATGCCAAACTCGACCGGAACGACCCCAACATGTACCAAGCCATTTTTCTCTATTTTTCCATTACACAACCCAATTAAATCAAACATTTAAGCATTCTAACATATCTAGCATCTTTCCACATCAACAGAATGCAAAACGGAGAAACGTTTACGAAACGGGGGTTTACTATTCATATTTTACTATTCCATTCGTATTTTAAATTGCAATTGCTATATTTAACTGTAGAAAATGCTAAAAAGCTACAAATACATGTTCTACAATCATCATGGAACATTCTTTAAGCAACAAAACGGATAAAATAACAACCTACAGCTAAATCACAAAAATTAAAGTTTAGACACAATTATTTCAAATACGCAAATAACGATGAAACCCTCACCTTAGATGCAACTAGATGCTAGGAAAACCACGTTGGAAGCCTCGGAAACAACCCCGTGCAAGCTCTCGCGAAGATTCAAAGTTTTGATGTTGAAATCTTTTTTTTTTCTCCTATGGTTTCGGCCCTTTCTTTTTTTTTTCCAGATTTTTGCTAGTTTTTGTAATGTACTATGCATATATAAGATGACAAGTTGAAGTCAAATGGTCAAGGCCTTGGTCAAAGCTAACTTAAGTTGGTCAACTAGGCTTATTTCATGCATATAAGGCTAGAACAACTAATACAAATTTAATTCTACTTAACAACAACAAGAATACTAAAATTAGAACACCAAATACTAGTTTTCACTATTTGCTGAGGACTAGAAATCATTTCCTAACTATCGCTCACGATATGCTATGCACAAAATGACGAAGAACGAATAACACCTAAATATTATGGAATATAAGAAAAATATAATTTTTGAAAAGCAACATAGTTCAAAATTTACTCCGACCTGGAGCTACTTTTCATTTAATTGAAAACCGAGCATTAAGGTGTAAGAAAATAAAACCAAGTAACAAAAATATGAAAAGTAGTTGATACTCCGTTAAAATAATTAACTCAAGTGTTATTTAATTACTTCTAAAAGAAAATGAAAATAATGCTAGAAATGAATGTTTAACTAAAAATAAACACAAAATTCAATGTTAACATTTAAGATGACACTTAATTAAATGCAATTAAATGCATGCCGGGTTCGGGGTATCACATCCTTCCCCCCTTAAAACAATTGCGTCCTCGCAATTCTTCTTCTAATAGAACTCTACATCCACTGAACCCAACTCTAACTAATCTTCATCTGTTGCTGAGCAAGTATATTAAACAAGAAGACCAATAGAGAAGTTTAAGAAGAAATTCCAAGTAGTAATGCCGATTAAAGGCTCAAATGAAGATACCATACAAGAATCCCGTTGACATGAATACCGAAGAAGAATAAAATTGAGCAATAAAGACTAAAGCAAATGTACTGTAAAGATTACCAATAGAAAACTGAGCTTGAATAGAATAGATGTTATCATATAGAAGTCTGATAAGAATCCCAAATACGAAATTTATTAAGGAATGCCAATAAGAAGGTACTAAATAAAGGACCACCAAAATTCTAGAGAAAGCCATTAAAGAATTCCAATTAGGAATGCCAGTAAAACACCAATAAAGATCGAGGTACACACACCATAGACAATACCATGCAGTAAGTCCGATTGAGATCCCAATAGCCAAGTCCACCGAGAAGTGCCAACAAAAGTTCCAAAGAATACCCAATAAGAAAATCAAAGAATGCTCCAGAGAACAACCAAATAGAACTCCAAAAGAAAACTACTCTTTTACAACTGTTAAGCACAGAGGAGGACCTTAGAGATTCGCCAATAACCGAGCTCCAAAAGCAAACACCAACTCCCAAATAAAGGCTAGTCAAATACTGCTCATTCCCATCAATCCATATAACTTGGAGGGCCTGCTACTAACCACTTCTCTTCAGGGAAGGAAGAAGTCTTTCTTACCATTTCAACAGGACATGTATGAATGCCAAGATATCACATTTATACATATATGCCTTAATCTATTATGCAAGCATGTTTGTAAAACAGTTTATAATACAATTTATTCAACAAAGTCATTCAAGCACGACAATCAAGTCAAGCACGACATAATCAATTCAAATCACAGCATAATCAATTCAAGACATTCCATTACACACATTACAAGCAATACTTCAAGTAAATAACATTTCACGAGGTCGATTCGATTCACAATATCAATTCAATAGGTCAATTCAATGCACAACTAGACCCTTCACTTTAATTGAGAAACATTTAACACATAACACATAACTATATCACATAGGTGCATACATTCAAGTCAAGACACACAATCTTACATACAGGCACACAATTTCAAGATACACTTAACAAGCACACATTCAAGGATCACTACCCACCAGACCGAGGACCCTGTCCCGGCTTATGAGCTAAACAAGCTTTGATACGACCTGTAACACCCCGATCCCTCTCGAGACCGGGAGTTCTATCAATCAATCTAATCACAACCCAATTACAAATGCGGGCATAATTTTTAGGGAAAGACGGACGGTGTCTCCCCTTTTCTAGGCAAAATGTAAAACCCGTAATAGCATATAAGTGGACCAGCACCGTGTCTAACCATACAAACACCTCAAGGCCATCCGAGCCTTGGTTCTCAACAAGCGAACACAAGTAAATATACATTTCCAGTTTAAATGCTAACCTATCTCTTCTTATCTTTGACAAGTACATTCATGCTTGGCACTTAAACTATACTAACTTGTTGCATAAAATAGACTATCATACCATTCTAATTCCTTTCCTTTGGACATTACAAACATGAATTGAAGTTAAACTATACTATCTGAATACATAAACTAGCTTATCATACCACTTCAATAATCTAGTTAAACTTAAATTATATTCCTTTTAACACAAAAACACATACATTACATGAAAATATACATCTTTGCATATTTGACAACTCAAGCCACATAGCACGCAAGGCAACTCTTCAAGCACGATCTATCACATATCTGCGAACTTTCCAGCTAACATGATATTTCCTGAAATGTGGTGGTGAGGAGTGAGTATACTCAACACGTATACACAGTGAGGGCGAGACAGATATCGAGGTGGAGAGAAAGAAAGTCGTGCAATGCAAATAAGGCAGTTAAGCAATATAACTGACAAGTAAGCATTCAATATAAACAATCAATACAATAAACAATTAACAAAAGCATTAACACAACCATTCAAAGCTATACCACACTTTGAAGGCTATGGTTCACTCAAACGAGTAATGTACCGATCATGATTTTGATGACTTTAACGATGACGCACCGGCTCACCCACTTTATAACTTTCGTTAGAGTATTTCGGACATACTCTGTCAACCCAAGCGAGAATGAGAATAGGACACGGAGCTAGAGCAACCAAACCTGACAGCTCGAGACTACCCAGAGAGGCCCGTCACTCACGCGCCTGACACAATGCAATTCAATACAGAGAATGTAACAATAATCGAGCAAGACACTGAAGTGCAGGTTAGTAACAACATGCGATACAGTAAGCATTTACAATCAATAAATTAACAAGAACAACATTAGCAAGCATTATCAACAATTGATATACAATTCAATCTTAATCAAGTATAACGAGAATAACAATCCACAATAAGCATTATATAAGCAAGCATTATAAAAATCAACTAAAACATTAAATGACCCCAACTTTCTCAATGCTATTACTTCCAAACGAGCTACGAGTTTTGGAAACCGACTTCACCACTACACCTAGGACACCATAAGGCACGTCTAAAGACCACGAAACCCTACTTTACCCTAGAATTCCCGCCAAGCCCCGATTTTCCTCTTTGCTCGTTTGAACTACAGCTACCTCAACCGATCACCCAACCAATGTCATAACTGCACCAAAAGTGCTTCCATGACATACTATGATAATGCTTTCATGCAATACGATAAAATGCCAAACTCGACCGGAACGACCCCAACATGTACCAAGCCATTTTTCTCTGTTTTTCCATTACACAACCCAATTAAATCATACATTTAAGCATTCTAACATATCTAGCATCTTTCCACATCAACAGAATGCAAAACGGAGCAACTTTTACGAAACGGGGGTTTACTATTCATATTTTACTATTTCATTTGCATTTTAAATTGCAATTGATATATTTAACCTGTAGAAAATGCTAAAAAGCTACAAATACATGTTCTACAATCATCATTGAACATTCTTTAAGCAACAAAACGGATAAAATAACAACCTACGGCTAAATCACAAAAATTAAAGTTTAGACACAATTATTTCAAATGCACAAATAACGATGAAACCCTCACCTTAGATGCAACTAGATGCTAGGAAAACCACATTGGAAGCCTCAGAAATAACCCCGAGCAAGCTTTCGCGAAGATTTGAAGTTTTGATGTTGAAATCTTTTTTTTTTCTCCTATGGTGTCGGCCCTTTCTTCTTTTTTTTTTTCCAGATTTTTGATTGTTTTTGTAATGTATTATGCATATATAAGATGACAAGTTGAAGTCAAATGGTCAAGGCCTTGGTCAAAGCTAACATAAGTTGGTCAACTAGGCTTATTTCATGCATTATAAGGCTAAAACAACTAATACAAATTTAATTCTACTTAACAACAACAAAAATACTAAAATTAGAACACTAAATTCTAGTTTTCACTATTTGCTGAGGACTAGAAATCATTTCCTAACTATCGCTCTCGATATGCTATGCACAAAACGACAACAAACGAATGACACCTAAATATTATGGAATATAAGAAAAATATAATTTTTAAAAAGCAACATAGTTCAAAATTTACTCTGGCTCGGAGCTACTTTTCATTTAATTGAAAACCGAGCATTAAGGTGCAAGAAATAAAACCAAGTAACATAAATATGAAAAGTAGTTGATACTCCGTTAAAATAATTAACTCAAGTATTATTTAATTACTTCCAAACGAAAATGAAAATAATGCTAGAAATGAATGTTTAACTAAAAATAAACATGAAATTCAATGCTAACACTTAAGATGACGCTCAATTAAATGAAATTAAATGCCATTAAATACATGCCGGTTTCCGGGTATCACTACAATAGTGGTTGCTCATACCTCACTAACATGTTTCAGGAGACCCTGGGGTTGAACCCCAACTTATTTTTGTTGAAGGTGAAGAGGTAGAGGTACAGGCGGATCAGTTACCTTAGTTGTCGTGTCTAATTGCATGAGGTGGATTTATGGTTCTTGCTGTTATGTGGAGATCTTGTTTGCTTTACCTTATTTTCTATTTTTTATCCTAAGTGGTTATGTACATGTTTGAGTGATTGTAAGCTAAATGCTAGTTGATTGTAGTAAGAGATATGAACTATGGCATGTAATAACTTATATTTCTGCTCTTAGCTTCTTTGCATGCTTGGGAGTGAATGACTGGTTGTTTTCAATTTCTAAGAATGTTTAAAAGCTATCATAGAGTGGCATGATAAGCGATTTTGTAAAGAAGTTAAGTTATGAATGCATGCTTGTGTGTATCTAAACTGTTTGTATGTCTTAAGGCTCGGATGGCCTTAAAGTTGGGATCTTTATTTTGGAAATGGCTTTATTGTTGTTCTATAGCTTACTGAATGTTTATAGGATTTCAGAATGTCCACGGTACAGGGGAGACTCTGTCCGTTTTTCCCTAAAATTTTGAGACTAGGTTTGGTATTGCATTAAGAATAGCATGGTTATTAAAGCTTCTAGTCACGTGAGGGATCGGGGCGTTATATATAGCACCAAGAACATGAGCATATGACCATTTGCCCATTTATAGATACAAGGCTCTTCTTCATTCTTAACGAAGCCATACGTTTTGACAACCTTGTCAAAATGTATGTTCCAACTCCGAGAGGCTTGCTTGAGTCCATAAATGGATCTCTGTAGCTTGTATACTTTAGATTCATTTGTGGATGTGAACCCTTCAGGTTGTGTCATGTACACCTCATTTTCCAGCTCACCATTAAGGAAATCTGTCTTGACATCCATTTGCCAAATTTTATAATCTAGGTACGCAGCTATAGCAAGCATAATGCAAACCGTTTTGAGCATTGATACGAGAGAAAATGTCTTATCATAGTCAATACCATAACGTTGACGAAATCCCTTAGCAACCAAACGGGCTTTGTAGGTCTCTACCTTCCCATCTGCTCTTCTTTTCCTTTTAAAAATCCATTTACACACTATGGGTCTTACCCCTTCGGGTGGGTCAACTAATGTCCAAACATTGTTGACATGCATGGATTCTATCTCAGATCGCATGGCTTTAAGCCATTCTTCATAATCAAGTCTCTGCATTGCATCCATATAACTAATCGGATCCTCATCATTCTCATCAAGTTCGATGGGATCACTGCCACGGACTAGGAATCCATATATGTCCGGTTGACGTGGTACTCTACCAGATCTTCTTCTTGTTGTGTCTACAACAGGCTTAGAATTCGGTTCACTAACCTTATCATGTTTTGTATGGTCTTCTACTAATGTTTGTTCTTGTTCTAGTTGAACTTCTCCAAGTCCAATATTGGAGGCATTGCTTTCCTTCTAGAGAAACTCTTTCTCTAGGAAAACCCCTATAAGGGCAACGAACACCTTTTGTTCGCTGGTGTTGTAGAGTTGGTATCCTCTAGACTCTCTAGGGTACCCTACGAACAAATATTTATCAAATTTTGGTTCTAACTTGTCAGCTTGAAGACGCTTGACATATGCTGGATACCCCCAAACCTTAAGGTGTGTGAGTGTTGGTTTACGCCAAAACCATATCTCATATGGTGTTTTATCTACTGACTTGCTAGGAACCCTATTCAACACGTGAGCAGTAGTTTCAAGGGAATATCCCCAAAAAGATATGGGTAGATCCGCACGTCCCATCATGGATCGTACCATGTCTAACAAGGTTCGATTTCTCCTCTCAGATACATCAATATGCTGCGGTGTAGCGGGGGGAGTCCATTGTGAAAGAATCCCATTCTTCTCAAGGTAACCCATAAACTCATTGGAAAGATACTCACTTCCACGATTAGATCGTAGAATCTTGATATCTTTCCCAATTTGTTTCTCTACTTCATTACGATAACTTTTGAACATTTCAAAAGATTCTGACTTATTTCTCATCAAATAGATATACCCATACCTAAATAGATCATCAGTAAAGGTAATAAAGTAGTAGTATCCTCCTCTAGCACTTGTGCTCATAGGCCTACATATATCTGTATGCATGAGGCCCAAGAGCTCTGCAGCCCGATCACCTTTTCCAAGAAAAGGAGATTTTATCATTTTACCCAATAGGCAAGACTCACAAGTAGGTAGTGATACTGGATCACTAATATCAAGCAACCTTTCCTTGTTTAACTTGTTAATCTTATTTTCATTTATATGACCTAACCTCCAGTGCCAAAGGTAGGCACCAGAGTTTATTCCTTGCTTTGGACGCTTATTGCTAACATACATTATCTTTACAGGCTGTGTTATAACATAAATTCCATGTTTCAGTTGTCCTTTAATGACAGTAGTGTTATTCAAAATAACATAAAAATCATTATTCATAATAGTAAAGGAATAAGCATCCTGGGCTAAAAGCCCAACTGAGATAATGTTCAAAACAAAATCTGGACAATAGAAAACATTATTAAGACTAAAGTTTCCTGAGTTTGTAGCTAAAGATAAACACCCTAATGCTAGTACTGGAACTTGATTTCCATTTCCAACGCTGAGGTGTTGCTCACCAACTCTGAACTTCCTACTGACCTCCAGCCCCTGTAACGAATTACAAATATAATAAGGACTGCCTGTATATAATACATAGGTAGTAGGGTCTATATCACTGAAGTTGCAAGGTGTTATCATATACATACCTTGCTGAGCAACACCTTGCTGTCTCTTTGGCCTGTTTGGATCTAACGATGCCAGAAACTGAGGACAATTCCTCTTCCAGTGTCCTTTCCTCTTACAGAAGAAACATTCTGCTTGACTCTGGTCAGCTTTTGGCTTGCAAACTTGTGGTTACTACTAAGCGAGTTTCTTAACCCCGCTTTGAGCTGCATATGCATTTTTGTTCTTTTTCTTGCCACGTCGTGAAGAATTCTTGCGTTTTGAGGAACTAGCACCTCCAACCACATTAATCGTCTTTCTGAGGAGCAGATTATCTTTCTCAAAGGTTTGCAGCAACCCAGAAGTGCATAGTAGTTAACAACTGGCTTGTTCATCTTGAACTGGTTCAAGAAAGGGAGGTAGGATGGAGGAAGAGAGTTAAGGATGGCATGCTTGCCAAGATGTTCATGGAGCGAATAGCCTAACTTAGCCAACTTCTCAATTTGCTTAGTCATGCACAATACATGATCAGTGACGGAAGTCCCTTCTCTCATTCTAGTGCTGAAGATGGCACAAGAGGTCCTATGTATTTCTGCATCATCAGATGTGCCGAAAGATTCATTCAAAGCTTGGATGATGTCCTCAGGTTGTGTTTCCTCAAATTTGCAACTGAATTAATCATTCATCACAGCCTTAATGATACAATGAACTGTTATTCTATCATCAACCCATTTCTGATATCGCCGACGATTGGCAACAGTCACTTGGGCAGCAGGTTCAGCAGGTTCAGCAGGTGCTGGATCAAACAAAACATACAAGATACGTTCATGCTCGAGCACAATGCACAATTTATGATACCAGCTATCGTAATTTGGGCCGGTCAACTTTTCACTATCCAAAAGTGATCTCAAAGACAACGTATTAGCCATTAAATCTGCAAATAATTAAAGTAAATGAAATAAATTAGCTAAAATATATGAATTATCTAATCACATTAGGCATAGGCCAGTGTCTAAAGGATTCTCCTACTATTTTGTTCAGATTGATAGCCTCTACCTTCAATCTGAAGGAATTTCCGATCGAAATTCCCTTAATGGGTACTAAGATCCAAATAATTGTACATAAGCCCGACGGAGGCCGGCCCACCAATGCAAATTTATCTAGTAGGTTCATAACTAGTTATTTCTCCAAATAACTCTAAGTAATCTCAATTTTGCCCCAAGCACCGCTTCAGCAGGATGGAGGTCTTCTACTGAAAGGCCCAGTTAGGTCAAACCATTAACATAATATCTCATAGTCCCTCTCTAAGCTTGATGAGTAGGCCTGACGGAGGCCAGCCCACCTACTCACCATCTCAAAGAGATTCCATGGAATTCATACAATGAATAATAATCCCAACACCTTGACAAAAGCCAGGCCGGATGGCCTCCAACGTTTATTAAGATGTTGGGCCCATTATTATTCACTTTAATGGGAGGCAGTGAGTTGAACATCTAATGTTCAACCCACTTAAAGGACCTAATAATTTAGAGGATTTTAATTATAGTATAATGATTGGTTTTATTTGTCTTATTATTAATTAATCCAATTAATTGATCGCGATAGATATATATAAATAAGGCATGCAAAATAATAAATTGAGCATAAATAATAGGTGGTTATGGGCTTTCCTAATGTGGTCCACTAGAGCCATCATGGACCACTCTAGTCATGCAAATAAAGATTATTACATTTAATTGGGTTAACCTGGACAGGCCTAGGCTTTCTAGAAATCTTCAACACCTTGATCCACGCTCCAAAGCCCTATCTTGATTAATTACATAAAAATGATAGAGAACTCCTTCTAAAAGGAAGGGATACATTACTTGGGGTAGGGATTTACAACCAGAAAAATAGAAGGCTGGACTCGCAGGCCCAATTTAACCCAAAAAAATAATTATAACAATTTATAATAATAAAATGCAATAATCGTCATGATATGCAAGCCCATAACATCCTTTAAATCCATGTCATACATCATTAACACAAATAGGTATACACAGAGACATTATATATAATTTCTAGGGCATTAAATCAATTTAATCAAATTGAATCGATATTTCCAATTAATTAAACTTATTTTCAATTAATTGGATGTCCTACAACAATATTCAAAATAAATAGTGTTAAAGAGGCACAAATTAATAAACAATTTATTAATATTAGCAAAATTAACAATTAAGTTTAACATTTTTCCAATTTATTAAACTAACTTTCAATTAATTGAATATCCTAAATTAATTCACCAAATTAATTTAGTTAAATAAGTACAACTAATAAACTATTTACTAATTGCTATCTAAATTAACAATTAATTTAAATTTAATTAAACTCAATTGCAATACTATGTTTTTTTTAATAATATGGTCCTAGTGCAATTCTATGAAACTATTTCATATACCAAAACAATTGATAAACTATTTTATTAATTGTTGATCCAAAATAAAATTTAATCCATATTGGATTAACACTATCAACTAATTAATATTAATTTGAACTTAGTTTAAATTAATTTAATAGTTGAGCCTAATGTTTCCAAACCATTTTAGAAATAGACATTTAATTATCATATAAGTCCAACATAAAAAAAAAAACAAGTGAATAAATTAAGGCCCAATAGAATTAATATATCCTAAGGCTTAAAGAATTAGAATTAATATATCCTAAGGCCCAACATAAAAAAAAAACAGTAATCGCTACAGTAATGTCGTATAGTACACACCTTTTTTTTTTGATTCTGCTACAGTAACAGTTTGAAAAAATATATGTATATATCAACCACATCATATAGGCAACATATAATCTTGTATCAAATACGTAAAATAAACACACTAAATGAGGTGGCTCTGATACCACTGCAAGAAATCCGTGAGACTATTTTTTGGAATTCCACCACGATCAACTCGTTATACATAATAGTTGGCAATTTTAAATCAGAGAATTAGGATTACCTCTTCGAACGATTCGTGGTAATGTTATGGAATTGCCCAACGGAAGCGTCTAGCTCTTCCTACTTCGCACACGAACAAGGATGAAAGAGGATGAGGCTATAATTTTCCGAGAAAGGGTTTTTTTTTTCTTGTTCCTACTTTTTCAGAAAAAAATGATATATGTCTATGTCTCATCCTTGAAAACCCTACATGGCCCTTCTTATAAAGACCGTGTAGGCTAGACTCTTCAAAAGACCAACTCCAAAAATAGTTTTAAAAAAAACCCAATCTTTTAATGTGGGTTTCCATAAAGCCCACAACGATTCAAATTAAATCACTATTTAATTTAAATCAATCAGCCTAGGATTTAATTGATGAATCATAAATCTAGTGCTAGTTAGAAATTGTCAAATAATTAAATCCACGACCTAACTATAATAATTAGATAATATTTAATTCTTAATTAAATATTAATCAAAAAAAATATTTAATTCTCAATTAAATATTGATTATAATCACGACGTTTCTCCAATTAAACCACTTATTCTTTTGCGTGACTCCATAGGTTCAAACTTAAGCTGGTATCATAAAGACTATCCTTACACTAATCGAAGATACCATCTAGCAATGGTTCCCGACGACCGAATAAGTTGAATAGGTGCAAGACAACATTCAACGAACCTCGGTAAAATGGTGAATTCCCTATGACCCTCGGTGTTCTGAAATAACCCTAGGGACATGGTTAACTGTCAAATCCCTAATTAGTTACTTCATGTCAAATTTTAATCCTGTCATGACACATCATGACTTACCCTCGTGACTCATCACGATATGTGCTTTGGCAAATACTTTTTGAATTGAAATTAAGCGAAACACCATTCTCCAAATACCCAAAGCGGTCAATCCTATCTTGGCTCACACATTGACTTCTCCGGCACTTGCCCATACCCAGTAACCTTCCATTACCAGATTAGAAATCTGGATAGTCCGGCACCTAAGCATAGGGAGTAATTCGTAAGTCTCCATGGCAGTCTCAGGTCAGAAGGAACATGTCTACCACATGTACCAAGAGCTATCTTTAGAAAGTAGGGTACATACCATAGGACACTCGTAGAGAGAGTCATGTTCAGTAAACATGTCTCCACATGTCACCTGTTTATCGCACCAGTGTTCGAACACCTATTGGTCATGAGGATAACCAACCAATGCAACAAACAATAATCTATACTCGATGAAATTGACGTCCCAATACCAATTTCATCATTTGGTTACGAACAAAGTTTAAGAATGACCAAAATCAACCCTCATTCATATGATTCCATAAAGTCAATCTAAGGACTACATCATGATCAATCAAAGGTAAAAGAAGATGGGCGATATGATGTAATGGCCAAATATTATTAATAGAACAATATTCCACATACAAATTAATTTGCCAACTAGACTCGATGATTGATTTTAGGACATAATTTCTAACACATTATGGTTCCCACATCCTAGAAGGCATAGAAAGAAGTGCCATCACCAATTTCTTTGGAACAATCAGCGAGTGCCACATATGCGTGGTAACAAGCCAAAATTCAGGTTTGGGTAGATCCAGTTGCGATTTCCCATGTTGGAAGAATCTCTTACGCCAGGGCTTGGTTCAGATCCACGAGATGGCCAAGTGCATTGGCATGGCGGGCTACATAAGGTGGTGATACTAATAGGGGATAAGTAACAACAACAAAAACTAACTTGCTTGATCTGGGTGGTACGAATAAGTCTGGGATATACGACAAGTACTGATGTAGAATTCTATTGTTCTAGAATCACAGACAATATTTGGCTAATGGTTATGAAAATCAAATTGCCTTTCATCAATCGAAAGATGCTCTAGAGCCGCCCACCACTTCTCTCTAGAACTATCGCAAAATGTTCTCTCTACCGGCGCCAACCTCTCTGAATGAAGATGAGACTCTTTGCCCATAGGGTCACAAGGGTGCAAGCAAGTAGTGAAGCTTGAGCATTCATCTCAATCTCATCTTTGTCAGCTCTTTCTGAGCTATTCTCTTAACACCTTTATCAAAACCCTTCAATCAAGTAGTAAAGACAAAGGGAAATGATTTCTTCTGGTTTTTCATGTCTATTCAAAACAAAGAAACTGAACGAGGCTGAAGACTAACAGCATCTTTAATTAAAGTTGAGACATCACACTATAGAGTGATCAATTATCTATTTTCAATCGCATTTCCACCACGATTTTGATCCAAAAGAGAAGCTTTGGCTAGCCGTTCACTCACCCTCGATGGTTTGCCATTTAGTTCGTTCATTGTAGTAGAGCGAATAAGGTGTCATTCTCAGTCGAAATTCCTTGTATGAAAATGGCATGGATGAGTTGGAGTAAATGCTAATAGTAAAATAGACTCTGATTTCGTTATTGGCCACCCCTTTTGCTTTGACTGCTGGATTGAAAAAAATGTATTTTCCCTGGATCCTTTATCCTTGCCAACGCTTGGATCGACAGTAAACTGATTCTTGCAGGAATTAGATTCTCTCGTTTTTGACTAGCAGCAAAGACAAAAGATGAAAAGACTGGCACTGGTTCAGCCAAGGGAAAAGATTTCCTTGAAAGAAAAGAGAAGGACTAGCTTACTCCTTTACCTTCTTACTCGGATAACTCCCCCTGGTTGGCCTACTTCCTGCTTTTGCCCTTGTTTCTCCGGAGAGGTATGAGAGTCCTCCAAATTCTAAATTCTTTCTTATTTTTTGAATTTAAGAAAGTCTTCTCCTTAATACTTAGCATTAGCCTAACCTTTGACTTAGCTCTTGCCTACTCTTATCCTAAGTAGAACAATCAATTAAGAAGGCTCTCATTTTCTTTTGCATAAAATAACATGACTTCCAAATAAAGATAGACTGCTGGGAATGCCACTACTAAAACTAGCTTTTAAACTGGTACTGACGAGCCCTACGAACTAGCATTTAGACTCTAGGGGCAGGGGTTTAAACTAAGACAAGACTGCTACAAGGCACTGGTACTGAATAGAAAACCGAAGATAAAGAGACTTTCATTGCTAAAGGAGGGGCACCACTCACTCTTCTTTAAGTTAAGTCTTTAAGCATAGGAGTCTTTGACTCTAATTGAAGATAACTTGCGGGAGCTTGCCTAGGAATGGGAATGAATACAAAAGGGTGAAGTCGCCGAAACGAGTCTAAAGGCCAAAGAGTAATCTTTGAAAGATACTATGCCTCCTTACTCGTAGTAGAGTGTAAGGTAGGTTTGGGTATAGCAGGACTTGAACTTGCGACCATTAGGTTTGAGAGTTGCGTTGGTGTGACGTTAATCTACTGATATTCGAGTGCTTGAGTTTCACTCATGTTAAGCCTTTGGCCTAGTTGTTGGATAATCGATAGTTGCTGTCAGATTTCCCGATGTTTTAGCAGCTAAACTGATTGCCCGATCCAATATAGTTGTAACACCCCGATCCCTCACGAGATCAGAGTCCCAAAACCCAAACCCAAGGCACGTAAAACGAGGGGAAACCGGCAGAGTCTCCCCTGTTTATAGGATATTCTAATACTTGTTTCCAGAGAAATTTTCTCACAAAAACTCCACAATTAACACAAGACATTGAAATTCCCAAGATAACGCTAGTTATCTAGTCTTAGCAAAATAGTCTATAGAATTTTAGATTAGATAGCTAACAGTCTTAATGTTCTCCAAAAATATTACAGACCGCTAGCCTAGGTGAACTTTAACTTAGTTACATATTTATATATATCAAATATTTACAAGGCACACAGGCCTCAAAAGATTTCATAATAACCACTACATTTACAAGAACTACCACACAACACTGCACAGGAACTCAAAGAGACTCCCGAGCCTCCTCCTCCGTCTCCAGAGGAACTGAACCTGCCTCGCCTGAAATAGTTTAAAGAAAAGAGGAATGAGTATATATTATGAGTATACTCAGTGAGGGAGGTGTACAAATACTTGGAAAGGTTTTCACAAGATTCTCATGCAATGCAAATAAACAAGTGTATCATGTAGCTCAAGTAACAATAAGACCAAGTGATAAAATCGATTGCAAGACTAAATGCTAACTCAAGGAGATAAAGCTACAAGCTTACTTTAGAAGTTTTAGCTCGGAAACAAATCATAAACAGTAGTAAAACATCTCACACATTAAACAACAACTCAACATTAACCAACACTTTAATAGAAATACAATTATAAGTAACAATCATATTGAAAAGGATACGGTTCATCTTCTTGCTTTTAATCTCGAACCACGAACTTCATGAACATGCCGGCAAACCCCAAACACCAACAATTGGGATACTCCGGATGTATCCTGATCCTATGACCCTTTCTCCCGAGGTAGGTCCATGCCCAGTAGGTGAACCACGCCTCTGGGGTAGTAGAGTATGTCTCAGCGAGAAGGGAATAGGCACCATGGTAGTTGAGGGAGCACGGCAAGCCCGATGCCGCCCGTGTTTCTCGACGCTACCATGTCCGAAAAGGGTTGCGCAACCCCAAAAAAAAAATCAATCACAAGATAACAATTAAATAGTACATACAACATTTATTTATTACTAGGCACAGATGTGAAGACAGCAAAGTTTTCAGCAACTGATAGCATTTTAGTCTAACTATTCTATAGTCACCGGCTTTATTTACATGATAATTACACTCAAGTTAAACCACTACCTTAAACTACGCTTTATAGCACAATTAGCATTTAATAATCATTATCTTTACATTAGCTATTATCCTTTCAAAGTTTCACTATTTTAATATACTTTATTATAAAGTTGGAAGATATGTCCCGGTATACTACGTGTTCTCATAACTTAGCTTATTCTTGAATGGCTAGGCATAGACTTAATTTAGAATTTGACCCTTTTTAAGCACATAGATAACATATAGTACCTTTTGACACATAATACATTTACTAATATGCTACACTTTTATAAAGTTGGAATCATCTCATATAACATATTTTACTCTAAGATGATATGGATTAGCAACACGTTTGGTCCCATACTTCACAATTCATGTTATAGTAACCTAAATCCAAATTCTACACTTGGTCCTAAGGTCACTATCATGTGCAAAGATCAACCTCTTCCTTAACTCCAAATAATCACTCACTAGTCAAAATAGTTAAGCTAAGCACTTAAGAAAGTTTAATGTTTCAAACACATAAGTAGGTTTAACTAATTAGCCCTATCTCAACTACCTACTTGAAACATGAATGAATCTAAACCCTCACATCTTAAACATATCCTGGACTAATACTGAACATCCAATGATAACGAAATAACTAAGCTAAACATTTTAATAAACTCTCACATTGTTAATTCATAAAAGGGCTTAACTCATTAATCATATTTCAACTAACTTCATTACATGAGCATAAGTCTAAACTTTCATATCTCAAAACATATCTTGGATCAATAACAAATGTCAAGGTAACATATTTCCCCTTAAGCCAAGAACCTTCCAACTCCTACTGACTACATTACAACCACTTGATTCATAATAATAATCTAACCCAAGTAATCTGCAATTCAACTAGTTTTATTATAACCATGTGATTCACAGTAATATACTAAATCAAGAAGCTTGTAATTCATATAATATCACACTTATAACATGCTTGACCATCCTCCTTATAATCATAGCTTATATACGTACAACACGAGCCAAACGGAAGGTCTAACACCGACAGTCCACTGCCAACGGTGGCCTGCCGGAACTGTCCAGCGCCAGCACCACTGTCAACGCTGATTCAGGTTGGCCGAAGGCTGCTAACACTCTCACGCACTTCCACAAAATAAACACCAACTTGCTTGCTTATACTTTAGCAACTTAGCACCTTTGGTTAGTTTATACAACAACATCTTCTTTGAGCCTTAATATCAAACACATAACATGCAGTTCTACCCTTTAACCAAACAACATCTTCAATTTTCAATAAAGATGTTACCCATTCAAAATTTCACTTCCGAAGCACATATGAAGCTGTAATTCACACATTCTTGCAATATTGAATTAAGGAATTGTATATAAAATTAAAAATTTCAGAATAGCAACTTATATGCACGAAATGAATGTTAAAATACACGAATCCCTCACATGAATTAAGTCCCTGTTTCAGATCTGATTCCTGCCCTTACGTCGAGCTTGCCGTCGGACGAGAGGCTTTGAGCCCTAATTATTTCCCTCTTCTTGCCGCGGCTGCTACTCCTAATCTTCTTTTTTTTTCTTTCCCTGATTTCTCCTCTATCCGACGTGAAGATCGAATGAGAGTGGTGAGATGAGTATTGATTGTGCGGGTGAGGTACCTGTGTGTGTGTCGTGTGAGAGAGATGAAAAATCAGAGTTGGTGGTTTTGTGTGGCCATCCGCGTGTGTGTAGTTGAGAGTGGGTGAGATAAAACTTTTATGTGGCTGAGTTATTTTTGCTGTTTATTTAATTATTTAATTATTATTATTATTATTATTATTATTATTATTATTATTATTATTATTATTATTATTATTATTATTTATTTTCTATTGAATAATTATACATACACATCTTAAATATATAATGATAGCCCTCAAAATCAACTAATTAGAATTTAAAAGATCGGGTGTCTCAAAAACCCGCTAAGTCCCAGCCCGACTTCGCACTCAAACTAAAGACAACCGATTAAAAGTACCTAAGATAAATTTATTTAACAATATAATATTTTTAAAAAAAATAATTATCCTGAAGCCAATTATTCCTTAAATTAATTAAACGCAATTAACAGAATAATAATAATTTATTAACTATTCTAATTAAATCAATTATTTATAACTCATATATATCTAAAGGGTAATCTAATAACAATATAATCATTCTCGAATTCAGGATTTCACACTAAATTAGCAATTTAAATTAATTATAATATTCACAAGGTGACTTTTAATAAATAAAATACTAAAGTAACAAAATAATTATTCTCGACAGGTTAATTAAATACAATTAAAATAATTACAATAATGAAATATTAACTGTTTGTTTCTCATAAAATAAAATTAAAAAATAGTTATTTCATGAAGTTTCATTAACTTAGTTTAATAATTGTAGATAATGATGATAAGTAAAATTCCGGATTAAAAATCTAATTAAAATGCAATTTAGTAAAATAAATATGCAATTTCTAATTACAAATCTATATGCCAGGTCCGGGAGTCACTCTTTTCCCCCCTACAAAGAATTGCGTCCTCGTAATTCCTTACTCTCAAAAGAGATCTCCACAACAACCATGACAACCCTGGTCGAAATTGTTGCTGAAGAGAATCATTGCCCAAGAATGCCAAAAGAACTCCACATATGAATTCCTGATAAGAGAGTCGAACAAGAAACCCATTCTAAAATTCTGAATCCCAAGTAAATGCCAAGATACAAGTAAATAATATGAATCATAACCCCCGGTCTCAAAGAATACCACTAGTTCTAATTATTGATTAAGAGTCCATGAAGAATTTTCATAAGAATACCGTAAGAATTCCATATTGAAAATTCAGAATAAGGGTACCAAATAAAGGTCCCTATAAGGAGCACCAGCTAATCATGCTTCCGTAAATAGAAACGCCACACAAGAATTCCAAATGCAATACCAAACAAGAAGGCCAACCGAGTTTTCCAAATGATATTACTAATGGAGATGTTGTTACCCATTCAAAATCATAGCTTATATACGTACAACACGAGCCAAATGGAAGGTCTAACACCGGCAGTCCACTGCCAGCGGTGGCCTGCCGGAACTGTCCAGCGCCAGCATCACTGTCGGCAATGATTCAGGTTGGCCGAAGGCCGCTAACACTCTCACACACTTCCACAAAATAAACACCAACTTGCTTGCTTAAACTTTAGCAACTTAGCACCTTTGGTTAGTTTATACAACAACATCTTCTTTGAGCCTTAATATCAAACACTTAACATGCAGTTCTACTCTTTAACCAAACAACATCTTCAATTTTCAATAAAGATGTTACCCATTCAAAATTTTACTTCCGAAGCACATATCAAATTGTAATTCACACATTCTTGCAATATTGAATTTAGGAATTGTATATAAAATTAAAAATTTCAGAATAACAACTTATATGCACGAAATGAATGTTAAAATACACGAATCCCTCACATGAATTAAGTCCCTGTTTCAGATCTGATTCCTGCCCTTACATCAAGCTTGCCGTCGGACGAGAGGCTTTGAGCCCTAATTATTTCCCTCTTCTTGCTGCGGCTGCTACTCCTAATCTTTTTTTTTTCTTTCCCTGATTTCTCCTCTGTCTGACGTGAAGATCGAATGAGAGTGGTGAGATGAGTATTGATTATGCAGGTGAGGTACCTGTGTGTGTGTCATGTGAGAGAGATGAAAAATTAGAGTTGGTGGTTTTATGTGGCTATGCGCTTGTGTGTAGTTGAGAGTCGGTGAGATAAAATTTTTATGTGGCTGAGTTATTTTTGCTATTTATTTAATTATTTTATTATTATTGTCATTATTATTAATATTATTATTATTATTATTATTATTATTATTATTATTATTATTATTATTATTATTATTATTATTATTATTATTATTATTATTTATTTTCTATTGAATAATTCTACATACACATCTTAAATATATAATGATAGCCCTCAAAATCAACTAATTAGAATTTAAAAGATCGGGTGTCTCAAAAACCCGCTCAGTCCCGGCCCGACTTCACACTCAAACTAAAGACAACCGATTAAAAGTACCTAAGATAAATTTATTTAACAATATAATATTTTTAAAAAAAATAATTATCCTGAAGCCAATTATTCCTTAAATTAATTAAACGCAATTAACAGAATAATAATAATTTATTAACTATTCTAATTAAATCAATTATTTATAACTCATATATATCTAAAGGGTAATCTAATAACAATATAATCATTCTCGAATTCAGGATTTCACACTAAATTAGCAATTTAAATTAATTATAATATTCACAAGGTGACTTTTAATAAATAAAATACTAAAGTAACAAAATAATTATTCTCGACAGGTTAATTAAATACAATTAAAATAATTACAATAATGAAATATTAACTGTTTGTTTCTCATAAAATAAAATTAAAAAATAGTTATTTCATGAAGTTTCATTAACTTAGTTTAATAATTGTAGATAATGATGATAAGTAAAATTCCGGATTAAAAATCTAATTAAAATGCAATTTAGTAAAATAAATATGCAATTTCTAATTACAAATCTATATGCCAGGTCCGGGAGTCACTCTTTTCCCCCCTACAAAGAATTGCGTCCTCGTAATTCCTTACTCTCAAAAGAGATCTCCACAACAACCATGACAACCCTGGTCGAAATTGTTGCTGAAGAGAATCATTGCCCAAGAATGCCAAAAGAACTCCACATATGAATTCCTGATAAGAGAGTCGAACAAGAAACCCATTCTAAAATTCTGAATCCCAAGTAAATGCCAAGATACAAGTAAATAATATGAATCATAACCCCCGGTCTCAAAGAATACCACTAGTTCTAATTATTGATTAAGAGTCCATGAAGAATTTTCATAAGAATACCGTAAGAATTCCATATTGAAAATTCAGAATAAGGGTACCAAATAAAGGTCCCTATAAGGAGCACCAGCTAATCATGCTTCCGTAAATAGAAACGCCACACAAGAATTCCAAATGCAATACCAAACAAGAAGGCCAACCGAGTTTTCCAAATGATATTACTAATGGAGATGTTGTTACCCATTCAAAATCATAGCTTATATACGTACAACACGAGCCAAATGGAAGGTCTAACACCGGCAGTCCACTGCCAGCGGTGGCCTGCCGGAACTGTCCAGCGCCAGCATCACTGTCGGCAATGATTCAGGTTGGCCGAAGGCCGCTAACACTCTCACACACTTCCACAAAATAAACACCAACTTGCTTGCTTAAACTTTAGCAACTTAGCACCTTTGGTTAGTTTATACAACAACATCTTCTTTGAGCCTTAATATCAAACACTTAACATGCAGTTCTACTCTTTAACCAAACAACATCTTCAATTTTCAATAAAGATGTTACCCATTCAAAATTTTACTTCCGAAGCACATATCAAATTGTAATTCACACATTCTTGCAATATTGAATTTAGGAATTGTATATAAAATTAAAAATTTCAGAATAACAACTTATATGCACGAAATGAATGTTAAAATACACGAATCCCTCACATGAATTAAGTCCCTGTTTCAGATCTGATTCCTGCCCTTACATCGAGCTTGCCGTCGGACGAGAGGCTTTGAGCCCTAATTATTTCCCTCTTCTTGCTGCGGCTGCTACTCCTAATCTTTTTTTTTCTTTCCCTGATTTCTCCTCTGTCTGACGTGAAGATCGAATGAGAGTGGTGAGATGAGTATTGATTATGCAGGTGAGGTACCTGTGTGTGTGTCATGTGAGAGAGATGAAAAATTAGAGTTGGTGGTTTTATGTGGCTATGCGCGTGTGTGTAGTTGAGAGTCGGTGAGATAAAATTTTTATGTGGCTGAGTTATTTTTGCTATTTATTTAATTATTTTATTATTATTGTCATTATTATTACTACTACTATTATTATTATTATTATTATTATTATTATTATTATTATTATTATTATTATTATTATTATTATTATTATTATTATTATTATTATTATTATTATTATTATTTATTTTCTATTGAATAATTCTACATACACATCTTAAATATATAATGATAGCCCTCAAAATCAACTAATTAGAATTTAAAAGATCGGGTGTCTCAAAAACCCGCTCAGTCCCGGCCCGACTTCACACTCAAACTAAAGACAATCGATTAAAAGTACCTAAGATAAATTTAATTTACAATATAATATTTTTTTAAAAATAATTATCCCGAAGACAATTATTCCTTAAATTAATTAAACACAATTAACGGAATAATAATAATTTATTAACTATTCTACGTAAATCAATTATTTATAACTCATATATATCTAAAGGGTAATTTAATAACAATATAATCATTCTCGAATTCGGGATTTCACACTAAATTAGAAATTTAAATTAATTATAATATTCACAAGGTGACTTTTAATAAATAAAATACTAAAGTAACAAAATAATTATTCTCGACAAGTTGATTAAATACAATTAAAATAATTACAATAATGAAATATTAACTGTTTGTTTCTCATAAAATAAAATAAAAAAATAATTGTTTCATGAAGTTTCATTAACTTAGTTTAATAATTATAGATAATAATGATAAGTAAAATTCCGGATTAAAAATCTAATTAAATTGCAATTTAGTAAAATAAATATGCAATTTCTAATTACAAATCTATATGCCAGGTCCGGGAGTCACTCTTTTCCCCCCTACAAAGAATTGCGTCCTCGTAATTCCTTACTCTCAAAAGAGATCTCCACAACAACCATGACAACCCTGGTCGAAATTGTTGCTGAAGAGAATCATTGCCCAAGAATGCCAAAAGAACTCCACATATGAATTCCTGATAAGAGAGTCGAACAAGAAACCCATTCTAAAATTCTGAATCCCAAGTAAATGCCAAGATACAAGTAAATAATATGAATCATAACCCCCGGTCTCAAAGAATACCACTAGTTCTAATTATTGATTAAGAGTCCATGAAGAATTTTCATAAGAATACCGTAAGAATTCCATATTGAAAATTCAGAATAAGGGTACCAAATAAAGGTCCCTATAAGGAGCACCAGCTAATCATGCTTCCGTAAATAGAAACGCCACACAAGAATTCCAAATGCAATACCAAACAAGAAGGCCAACCGAGTTTTCCAAATGATATTACTAATGGAGATGTTGTTACCCATTCAAAATCATAGCTTATATACGTACAACACGAGCCAAATGGAAGGTCTAACACCGGCAGTCCACTGCCAGCGGTGGCCTGCCGGAACTGTCCAGCGCCAGCATCACTGTCGGCAATGATTCAGGTTGGCCGAAGGCCGCTAACACTCTCACACACTTCCACAAAATAAACACCAACTTGCTTGCTTAAACTTTAGCAACTTAGCACCTTTGGTTAGTTTATACAACAACATCTTCTTTGAGCCTTAATATCAAACACTTAACATGCAGTTCTACTCTTTAACCAAACAACATCTTCAATTTTCAATAAAGATGTTACCCATTCAAAATTTTACTTCCGAAGCACATATCAAATTGTAATTCACACATTCTTGCAATATTGAATTTAGGAATTGTATATAAAATTAAAAATTTCAGAATAACAACTTATATGCACGAAATGAATGTTAAAATACACGAATCCCTCACATGAATTAAGTCCCTGTTTCAGATCTGATTCCTGCCCTTACGTCGAGCTTGCCGTCGGACGAGAGGCTTTGAGCCTTAATTATTTCCCTCTTCTTGCCGCGGCTGCTACTCCTAATCTTTTTTTTTCTTTCCCTGATTTCTCCTCTGTCTGACGTGAAGATCGAATGAGAGTGGTGAGATGAGTATTGATTATGCAGGTGAGGTACCTGTGTGTGTGTCATGTGAGAGAGATGAAAAATTAGAGTTGGTGGTTTTATGTGGCTATGCGCGTGTGTGTAGTTGAGAGTCGGTGAGATAAAATTTTTATGTGGCTGAGTTATTTTTGCTATTTATTTAATTATTTTATTATTATTGTCATTATTATTACTATTATTATTATTATTATTATTATTATTATTATTATTATTATTATTATTATTATTATTATTATTATTATTATTATTATTATTATTATTATTATTATTATTATTATTATTATTATTATTATTATTATTTATTTTCTATTGAATAATTCTACATACACATCTTAAATATATAATGATAGCCCTCAAAATCAACTAATTAGAATTTAAAAGATCGGGTGTCTCAAAAACCCGCTCAGTCCCGGCCCGACTTCACACTCAAACTAAAGACAATCGATTAAAAGTACCTAAGATAAATTTAATTTACAATATAATATTTTTTTAAAAATAATTATCCCGAAGACAATTATTCCTTAAATTAATTAAACACAATTAACGGAATAATAATCATTTATTAACTATTCTACGTAAATCAATTATTTATAACTCATATATATCTAAAGGGTAATTTAATAACAATATAATCATTCTCGAATTCGGGATTTCACACTAAATTAGAAATTTAAATTAATTATAATATTCACAAGGTGACTTTTAATAAATAAAATACTAAAGTAACAAAATAATTATTCTCGACAAGTTGATTAAATACAATTAAAATAATTACAATAATGAAATATTAACTGTTTGTTTCTCATAAAATAAAATAAAAAAATAATTGTTTCATGAAGTTTCATTAACTTAGTTTAATAATTATAGATAATAATGATAAGTAAAATTCCGGATTAAAAATCTAATTAAATTGCAATTTAGTAAAATAAATATACAACTTCTAATTAAAAATCTATATGCCATGTCCGGGCATCACACTCTTCCCCCCTACAAAGAATTGCGTTCTCGCAATTCCTTACTCTCAAAAGAGATCTCCACAACAACCATGACAACCCTGGATGAAATTGTTGCTGAAGAGAAGCATCGCCCAAGAATGCCAAAAGAACTCCACATACGAATTCCCGATAAGAGAGTCGACAAGAAACCCATTCTAAAATTCTGAATCCCAAGTAAATGCCAAGATACAAGTAAATAATATGAATCATAACCCCCGGTCTCAAAGAATACCACTAGTTCTAATTATTGATTAAGAGTCCATGAAGAATTTTCATAAGAATACCGTAAGAATTCCATATTGAAAATTCAGAATAAGGGTACCAAATAAAGGTCCCTATAAGGAGCACCAGCTAATCATGCTTCCATAAATAGAAACGCCACCCAAGAATTCCAAATGCAATACCAAACAAGAAGGCCAACCGAGTTTTCCAAATGATATTACTAATGGAGATGTTGTTACCCATTCAAAATCATAGCTTATATACGTACAACATGAGCCAAACGGAAGGTCTAACACTGGCAGTCCACTACCAGCGGTGGCCTGCCGGAACTGTCGAGCGCCAGCACCACTGTCGGCACTGATTCAGGTTGGCCGAAGGCCGCTAACACTCTCACACACTTCCACAAAATAAACACCAACTTGCTTGCTTAAACTTTAGCAATTTAGCACCTTTGGTTAGTTTATACAACAACATCTTCTTTGAGCCTTAATATCAAACACTTAACATGCAGTTCTACCCTTTAACCAAACAACATCTTCAATTTTCAATAAAGATGTTACCCATTCAAAATTTTACTTCCGAAGCACATATCAAACTGTAATTCACACATTCATGCAATATTGAATTTAGGAATTGTATATAAAATTAAAATTTTCAGAATAGCAACTTATAAGCACGAAATGAATGTTAAAATACACGAATCCCTCACATGAATTAAGTCCCTGTTTCAGATCTGATTCCTACCCTTACGTCGAGCTTGCCGTCAGACGAGAGGCTTTGAGCCCTAATTATTTCCCTCTTCTTGCCGCGGCTGCTACTCCTAATCTTTTTTTTTTCTTTCCCCGATTTCTCCTCTGTCTGACGTGAAGATCGAATGAGAGTGGTGAGATGAGTGTTGATTATGCAGGTGAGGTACCTGTGTGCGTGTCGTGTGAGAGAGATGAAAAATCAGAGTTGGTGGTTTTATGTGGCTATGCGCGTGTGTGTAGTTGAGAGTCGGTGAGATAAAATTTTTATGTGGCTGAGTTATTTTTGCTGTTTATTTAATTATTTTATTATTATTGTTATTATTATTATTATTATTATTATTATTATTATTATTTATTTATTTATTTATTTTCTATTGAATAATTATACATACACATCTTAAATATATAATGATATTCCTCAAAATCAACTAATTAGAATTTAAAAGATCGGGTGTCTCAAATACCCGCTCAGTCCCGGCCCGACTTCGCACTCAAACTAAAGACAACCGATTAAAAGTACCTAAGATAAATTTAATTAACAATATAATATTTTTTTAAAAATAATTATCCCGAAGCCAATTATTCATTTAATTAATTAAACACAATTAACAGAATAATAATAATTTATTAACTATTCTCCGTAAATCAATTATTTATAACTCATATATATCTAAATGGTAATTTAATAACAATATAATCATTCTCGAATTCGGGATTTCACACTAAATTAGCAATTTAAATTAATTATAATATTCACAAGGTGACTTTTAATAAATAAAATACTAAAGTAACAAAATATTTATTCTCGACAAGTTGATTAAATACAATTAAAATAAATACAATAATGAAATATTAACTGTTTGTTTCTCATAAAATAAAATAAAAAAATAATTGTTTCATGAAGTTTCATTAACTTAGTTTAATAATTATAGATAATAATGATAAGTAAAATTCCGGATTAAAAATCTAATTAAAATGCAATTTAGTAAAATAAATATACAATTTCTAATTAAAAATCTATATGCCAGGTCCGGGCGTCACACTTTTCCCCCCCACAAAGAATTGCGTCCTCGCAATTCCTTACTCTCAAAAGAGATCTCCACAACAACCATGTCAACCCTGGTTGAAATTGTTGCTGAAGAGAAGCATCGCCCAAGAATGCCAAAAGAACTCCACATATGAATTCCCGATAAGAGAGTCGAACAAGAAACCCATTCTAAAATTCTGAATCGCAAGCAAATTCCAAGATACAAGTAAATAATATGAATCACAACCCCCAGTCTCAAAGAATACCACTAGTTCTAATTATTGATTAAGAGTCCATGAAGAATTTTCATAAGAATACCGTAAGAATTCCATATTGAAAATTCAGAATAAGGGTACCAAATCAAGGTCCCTATAAGGAGCACCGGCTAATCATGCTTCCGTAAATAGAAACGCCACACAAGAATTCCAAATGCAATACCAAACAAGAAGGCCAACCGAGTTTTCCAAATGATATTACTAATGGAGATGCTGTTAAAGGTCGACTGACATTAAAAAAATTTATCCGCAATAAAATAAAATACCAAAAGAAAATCCCACAAGAAACTCCACCGCAATCGTCACATCTCTGTAGAAAACCAGTCATGTATATGGATGCTTCTATCTCCCTATAGATTAGTTATGAATGCATGCCAACAGTAATTATTTAAATATAAAAGAGACTCTTTTGATTCTTACCCAATCCCTGAAGTACTCCCTGCGGGTCCACAAAGTATACCACAGCCAGATCCCTATGGGTAGAAGCCCCATCTGCAGCACTGCCCTGGTTAGTACCACTCACTCCTGTCTCCCATTTAGGACAATATTTCACTTGATGTAAGTGACTTCCACAACCTATACAACGTCCCGTTCGTTTCCAACAATCTACAACAGAATGCCCTTAGCGTTTGCAACAACTACAACGCACAAGCTGAAATGACCTCTTGGCAGTCTGACTAGGCCCTGTTTCTGGGTCATGTTGCCTCTTTTCTCCCTTAGTCACCCCTCCAAATGACTCCTGCAGGATCTGAATTTCAAGGCCCCGTACCACTCTCAACATAGTTTCTGCTAAGTGAACCAGCACCCGAACTTGCTCAGCAATAGAGGTATGATAACTTGTCTCCTCTGTTGATGACCCCTCATCCCCCGATAGCTTGCCTTCTTCCATCTTTGCTCTACAGAGGGGAAGAGGTTACTTACCAGTTTAAGGGTGATATATGCATGCAGTTGATGTCATTTATATTAGACTTCTCATAAGATGCTCATATTATATGTGATAGAATTTCACATGCTAAGCAATTATTTCATATGCACAATTAATGCCTTAGTCTATTATGCAATTATCAACTATACTAAAGGCTAATAACTCTTAGTGGGATTAGCAAGTTATCATGCTATTTGTAACAACTTAGTTCACAGAATTCAATCACGCATATCATTACTAGTATTTGAGGGAAGTAGTTATTCGTAGAATCATTTGGAGAAGCATTTAATCACATAAATATAAGTATCATACAATCTTCACATATACACAATTACGACACATAGGGCATACTTGTATTAAAAAACACACAAGCCTTATATACAAGTACACACATTCATTCGAGTCATGACTACATGCGCACATTCAGGGGTTGTTACCCGGCAGCCCAAAGACCCTGTCTCGGCTGAGAGCTAACTAAAGAAGCTCTGATACCAACTATAACACCCCGATCCCTCACAAGATCAGAGTCCCAAAACCCAAACCCAAGGCACGAAAAATGAGGGAAAACGGGCGGAGTCTCCCCTGTTTATAGGATATTCTAACACCTGTTTCCAGAGAAATTTCTCACAAAAACTCCACAATTAACACAAGACATTGAAATTCCCAAGATAACGCTAGTTATCTAGTCTTAGCAAAATAGTCTATAGAATTCTAGACTAGATAGCTAACAGTCTTAATGTCCTCCAAAAATATTACAGACCACTAGCCTAGGTGAACTTTAGCATAGTTACATATTTACATTTATCAAATATTTACAAGGCACACAGGCCTCAAACGATTTCATAATAGCCACTACATTTACAGGAACTACCACACAACACTACACAAGAACTCATAGAGACTCCCGAGCCTCCTCCTCCGTCTCCAGAGGAACTGAACCTGCCTCGCCTGAAATAGTTTAAAGAAAAGAGGAATGAGTATACATTATGAGTATACTCAGTGATGGAGGTGTACAAATACCTAGAGAGGTTTTCACAAGATTCTCATGCAATGCAAATAAACAAGTGTATCATGTAGCTCAAGTAACAATAAGACCAAGTGATAAAATCGATTGCAAGACTAAATGCTAACTCAAGGAGATAAAGCTACAAGCTTACTTTAGAAGTTTTAGCTTGGAAACAAATCATAAACAACAGTAAAACATCTCACACATTAAACAACAACTTAACATTAACCAACACTTTAATAGAAATACAATTATAAGTAACAATCATATTGAAAAGGATACGGTTCATCTTCTTTCTTTTAATCTCGAACCACGAACTTCACGAATATGCCGGCAAACCCCAAACACCAACAATTGGGATACTCCGGATGTATCCCGATCCTACGACCCTTTTTCCCGAGGTAGGTCCATGCCCAGCAGGTGAACCACGCCTCTGGGGTAGTGGAGTATGCCTCAGCAAGAAGGGAATAGGCACCATGGCAGTCGAGGGAGCACGGCAAGCCCGATGATGCCTGTGTTTCTCGATGCTACCATGTCCGAAAAGGGTTGCGCAACCCCAAAAAAAAATCAATCACAAGATAGCAATTAAAAAGTACATGCAACATTTATTTATTACTAGGCACAGATGTGAAGACAGCAAAGTTTTCAGCAACTGATAACATTTTAGTCTAACTATTCAATAGTCACCGGCTTTAATAACATGATAATTACACTCAAGTTAAACCACTACCTTAAACTACTCTTTATAGCACAATTAGCATTTAATAATCATTATCTTTACATTAGCTATTATCCTTTCAAAGTTTCACTATTTTAATATACTTTATTATAAAGTTGGAAGATATGTCCCGGTATACTACGTGTTCTCATAACTTAGCTTATTCTTGAATGGCTAGGCATAGACTTAATTTAGAATTTGACCCTTTTTAAGCACATAGATAACATATAATACCTTTTGACACATAATACATTTATTAATATGCTACACTTTTTCTAAAGTTGGAATCATCTCATATAACATATTTTACTATAAGATGATATGGATTAGTTACACGTTTGGTCCCTTACTTCAAAATTCATGTTATAGTAACCTTAATCCAAATTCTATATTTGGTCCTAAGGTCACTGTCATGTGCAAAGATCAACCTCTTCCTTAACTCCAAATAATCACTCACTAGTCAAAATAGTTAAGCTAAGCACTTAAGAAAGTTTAACGTTTCAGATACATAAGTAGGTTTAACTAATTAGCCCTATCTCAACTACCTACTTGAAACATGAATGAATCTAAACCCTCACACCTTAAACATATCCTGGACTAATACTTAACATCCAATGATAATGAAATAACTAAGCTAAACATTTTAATAAACTCTCACATTGTTAATTCATAAAAGGGCTTAACTCATTAATCATATTTCAACTAACTTCATTACATGAGCATAAGTCTAAACTTTCATATCTCAAAACATATCTTGGATCAATAACAAATGTCAAGGTAACATATTTCCCCTTAAGCCAAGAACCTTCCAACTCCTACTGACTACATTACAACCACTTGATTCATAATAATAATCTAACCCAAGTAATCTGCAATTCAACTAGTTTTATTATAACCATGTGATTCACAGTAATATACTAAATCAAGAAGCTTGTAATTCATATAATATCACACTTATAACATGCTTGACCATCCTCCCTATAATCATAGCTTATATACGTACAACACGAGCCAAACGGAAGGTCTAACACCGGCAGTCCACTGCCAGCGGTGGCCTGCCGGAACTGTCCAGCGCCAGCGCCACTATTGGCGCTGATTCAGGTTGGCCAAAGGCCGCTAACACTCTCACACACTTCCACAAAATAAACACCAACTTACTTGCTTAAAGTTTAGCAACTTAGCACCTTTGGTTAGTTTATACAACAACATCTTCTTTGAGCCTTAATATCAAACACTTAACATGCAGTTCTACCCTTTAACCAAACAACATCTTCAATTTTCAATAAAGATGTTACCCATTCAAAATTTCACTTTTGAAGCACATATCAAACTGTAATTCACACATTCTTGCAATATTGAATTTAGGAATTGTATATAAAATTAAAAATTTCAGAATAGCAACTTATATGCATGAAATGAATGTTAAAATACACGAATCCCTCACATGAATTAAGTCCCCATTTCAGATCTGATTCCTGCCCTAACGTCGAGCTTACCATCGGATTAGAGGCTTTAAGCCCTAATTATTTCCCTCTTCTTGCCGCGGTTGCGACTCCTAATCTTTTTTTTTCTTTCCCTGATTTCTCCTCTGTCTGAGGTGAAGATCGAATGAGAGTGGTGAGATGAGTGTTGATTATGCGGGTGAGGTACCTGTGAGTGTGTCGTGTGAGAAAGATGAAAAATCAGAGTTAGTGGTTTTGTGTAGCCATGCGCATGTGTGTAGTTGAGAGTGGGTGAGATAAAATTTTATGTGGCGGAGTTATTTTTGATGTTTATTTAATTATTTTATTATTATTGTTATTATTATTATTATTATTATTATTATTATTATTATTATTATTATTATTATTATTATTATTATTATTATTATTATTATTATTATTATTATTATTATTATTATTTATTTTCTATTGAATAATTATACATACACATCTTAAATATATAATGATAGACCTCAAAATCAACTAATTAGAATTTAAAAGATCGGGTTTCTGAAAAACCCGCTCAGTCCCGGCCCGACTTCGCACTCAAACTAAAGACAACCAATTAAAAGTACCTAAGATAAATTTAATTAACAATATAATATTTTAAAAAATAATAATTATCCCGAAGCCAATTATTCCTTAAATTTATTAAACGCAATTAATGGAATAATAATAATTTATTAACTATTCTATGTAAATCAATTATTTATAACTCATATATATATAAAGAGTAATTTAATAACAATATAATCATTCTCGAATTCGGGATTTCACACTAAATTAGCAATTTAAATTAATTATAATATTCACAAGGTGACTTTTAATAAATAAAATACTAAAGTAACAAAATAATTATTCTGGACAAGTTGATTAAATACAATTAAAATAATTACAATAATAAAATATTAACTGTTTGTTTCTCATAAAATAAAATTAAAAAAATAATTGTTTCATGAAGTTTCATTAACTTAGTTTAATAAATATAGGTAATAATGATAAGTAAAATTCCGGATTAAAAATCTAATTAAAATGCAATTTAGTAAAATAAATATGCAATTTCTAATTAAAAATCTATATGCCAGGTCCGGGCGTCACAATAGTAGCACTGGCTATCTTAGAAGCAAACTTCATCTTTCTCATGCCGCTATTAGATTAAAGAGTTTCTATATTCCGTAATCTGAAAATGAAGATGAAGTGGCTTACACGTCTACTTCTGCTCTTGGAACAGCGGGTTCACTCGTTCCCTATCTAGTCAATTGGGATATCGATCCTGAGTCGAAATCCTCAAAGGGGCATGTCCCCCTAATCAATACAAGACAACTAGTGCCAGATTTGAGTCCAAATATGAACAACTGGAAAAAGGGCTGATTGGAGAATCTATAGTGGCTCTTGCATCTGACTTTAAGACCTCAATTGGCTTTCTTTTGTTGGTTGATAGGCATATTGAATGTTAAAAGCATTTAGCTACGGTTTTCCTTTTGTATCCAATAGATGGGTTTGCTTTTGTGCCTAATAGCTCATCTTGCTACTCTATGAGATCCGGTTCGAACTCAAGAATGGGGCGCTTTGATTTGATACTACTAACCTTGATGCGGCTGTGCTGTTTGCTCTCCCTCTCAACTGTCATGTCCCTTCCCGTTAGTGCTACTCTGCCTTCCTTTCCCTCGGATACAATTCTTTACTTGAACCCGGCCTAAAAGGGAATATTAGTCCCTACCTTCTCTAAAAGCTTCTCTGATTCTGTTGACATGAATGCAAGCGTAGTAGGGTAAGAAGCGGTTGATCTAATGGCCTTGAACGAACCAGCCTGAAATGAAAAGGAATAGTTGGATTTCCAGCCATAGTAATGGCTTTCTTCAGCTGCTCTCGCTATTGGTACGGCAGCTTCAAGCTACCCTTTCTTCTTTATTGAAGTCAGTACAGAAGGACCTTGAATGCACTTTTCTTTCTCATATCGGTCGGTGTAAAGGTTCAGCTTGGCAGACCTCATAGATAAAGAGAATGGGTTCCCGACCAAAGAAAGAAAAATGCTATCAGCTCCGGAACCTCTCGATCAAGCAGCTTCTACTTTTTCTATTCAAGACGGGGAGAAATCATCAATTCAATTAGATACCGATTGTTTCCTGAAACTAGCTGCCAGAATTGGGCTAGATAGGGCGTGCGAAGGGCGAAAGGGATGGCTTTTAGCTGTTCAAACTCCCTATCATCGTATGTAAGATGAAGAGAGAGATGTTCGATATTACTTCTCCTTTGTTTTCCTTCTCTTAATGGGCTTTGATGGCTTTGCTGCTTGCTTTCTGATAGCAGTAGCTGCAAAAACTCCATATCTATCTGGTCTCGGGGGATGCATCTCATTGAATGTTTTCAGTATCTCTCTTTGAAGCCGGACTCCCCTTTTCACTGAGCTATTCTCCTGCTCTTATCGATTAGGCTTGCTCTGCTCTTAGCTCAAGTCAAGTGATTGGGGAATAAAGAATAGAAGGTTCATCCATCCTTTTAAGAATCTCTACTGTTACTGGTTAAACCAACTTGCTGGCTGTTTTCATTCCTTCCTACTTCCCCCATTTCGTGTCTCCAATCGGCCATAGTGAACTTAGATGATTCATCCTGGCTTAATCGGGTTTTTTCCTTTCCCTCGTCCATGGGACTAGCCTCTTATCAGCTTTCATAGGCTATAGATCCTTTACCTCAATTTCACAAGCAATTGAGTAGCTTAACGCTCATTCCTCTCCTCGAGAATAAGTTCGGGTATAGCACTTCTTAACTAGCAGTAGTGGAATCAAATAGAGACTTGATTGATCTTGTATTAGGTGCATAACAAAAGATATTCTCCATAGAGTGCAAACTTTCCATTTTGATTCAAGCAATAAGAAAGACAATGTGCGAAGCGAAGACTTAGAGTACATAGCCGGGGAAATAGCACTGATGGTAGGGCTTCCTCATCTCCTCTCCCCCCGGAGTGAAGATGTTAGGGGTAAGAAAAGAGGAGTAAGCTAATAAGAAAAGTAAAATAAAGAAAGGGTTTTAGTGGGTAAAGAAGATAGAAGTCCTTGTCCTCCCATCTTAGGAGGTCAGAAGGTGATTCCTTTGCTTGGCTACTTTACTTTGACTACGCTATGAAAAGCATCTCTCAATATTAATTCTTATATGTTTGGCATTATTGCCTTCTTCTTTTTCCCCTTTTCCTTCGCATAGAATGAATCACCTCCTGCATAATAACTATGTTATCAATTATTTGGCGTCTAGGTACAAAGAGCTACACTGCGTGGGTGCAATGAGCATACCAGCTAAAACCCTCGTCGCGTTGAGAAAGAAAGAGATATTGATGAAAGGGTAGTAATAATTGGCAAGCCCAAAGAATGATTGAAACTCCTTTACCTTGGTCGGGGCCTGCCACTCAGTGATAGCACGGACCTTCTCCTTGTCCATGCATATAGTTCCTCCCCTTATCTAGTGACCGAGGAACAGAATTTCGTGCTGTGCGAGTGAGAAGAGAAAGAAGCAAACGATCCAGGGAAAAAAAGGAGAGATAGTGCTTTATCATACAATATTTGCCCGCTCTCAGTCAATCATGGAAGGATCTTTCCCCTTGGGATGTGCCCTATAGGATCGCAAGCCTATTTCACCTGTTCGATCAATTCTACCTCGACTCGAAGTAGACAATTTAATTGAAGCACGAACTTAATTCACCAAGAGGGGTTCAAGGGTTGGCCTAAAAAATGTAGAAAAATAGTACTTCGTTACCTTCAAGGCTGAAAGAGGCGCCTAAGATAGAGCCCAGAGAAAGATTTTTAGGTAATGTAATTGGTGATGAGAGATGGTCCTCTACTTTATATTAGAATATTATATTATATATAAGATGGAATGAAACGCTAGTCCACACCTATCGAATTAGAATTCTACAGTACAAATCCGAATCTAGAATTATTTTCTTCCCTCAGTTGATGGTGATGATGGTGGTAGTATCCCGGGAGAAGGAGGTCTCCATTCCTATCTGTCAGAATATTACCTATATCGTATCAGGGAAATCCTCTTTTCCTTGATAAAGTGAATTTCAATCTTCTTTCCTATTTCTTCTTTTTGTCTAAAGCATAGTGGGGCCAAGAGAAGCCTTTTTTTGGCCACATCGGGTCACGAGCTACTGTTTAGATAAAAGCAGGAACGAAAGAAAGCCTATTAGAGATCTATTTCTAGTCTTTTTTTTGAATTTATAGCTTCCATCCAGCCTATCCTCGGTTCACTGTCCTTAGAATAGGTAATCCAGTGAAAGCAGAACCCGAATTAGACTCTCGCTTCTACCTATCGCCTTTGGGCTCTTTTCTTCCTTCGGTTGGCTTTCCAATTCCCGCAGTCGATTCAACAGCAAGCAAGTCAGGCTTTCAAGCCAGGGCAAAAGCATATTCCGACTAGCTGACTTATGCTCTCCCTATTCTACCAAGACAAGAAGATATGCTTCTTCTCTTGCTTCTTTCTTCTAGCCTTCGCTGCCTTCTCCCTGCTCCTTTCCTGTAGGCCCATTCCTAATCTTATTTCTAAGGCCCTTACTAGCTGCACCTAAAGCACCAAGAGCAACTTTATCCCGTACTGAAGGAAGTAGGTTTTCTATGCTCTTAAATTTAAAGATCCGGCTTTTGCTCCTAATTTCGTTCAGCCAGTTGGATAACTCTTTCCGGCTTAGCCGAACGAATTAATTGGCTGGGGTAAAAAAAGCTAATTTAACTGAAGCTCTTGCCCTAATAGCCCTTCCTCCAAAATTTGAAGAAAGACTTGTTTGTTGATCTCGTCATGTGTAAGGCATCTTGAACAGAAGTACCCAAATGAACAGGGGGACAAAAATGAACATACGAATCGGCAGAAGCCGACGATACAAGAGATTCATCAACAAATGAGATTAGCTCGGGCAGGTAAGGCAGTCTTGAGAGGGTCACCTGAAACTACGGATTCTGATCTCTCGAATCCTGAGCCCTCTGCATCTGAATAAGTTATTTAATCAGTCTCAATCTGTCACGCCCCAACCCGGCCTATAAGGTTAGACTAGGGTGTGATCTAAACATTCAAGTCATGTCTCGTACTTAATCGTTCATGAAAATTTAACACTTAATATTTCAGCCTAAACTCCAAATTTTTTTTGAAAAATCGGCAGCATAACGGCTGTAATTGGGCTCTTTGGTTTGGCCTAATTCTCTAAACGCCTCAAAATTTTCAATCTCAATTTCATTTCTAACTAGGATTACTATTTACCATCAATTGAAACGCCTACTAACTACCTCGATGTCACGTTTGATTAATAACCTAGCATGATACTATGTCTCGTTTGTTTATTTATCCTCGTTACAAAAGCACATGTTGATCTTAGCTTAACAATGAGTACATGCTTAAGATTTGGTTGGTTCATTTTACTTAGCCCTTACCTAATACTTCATAATCCTATTATAGATACTAGCAGTAATAATAGCAAAACGACCATAGTATTGAGTGTCTGTCTAGTTATCATCAGTACAAACCAAAATTAGACCCCAAATTACAACGGGGGTCTTTTACATTACAAACATTAAGCAACATAAAAGGAAATAGCCTTCAAGTAGCATAGTTGACTAATAGCCATAATCACGCAAAGCACATAGGACAGGTAATCACTCCAAGGAATCATCGTTAGGCACGTCGTCCTCAAGTACCTGTTCTTGATCTTCTTCACCTAAGATGAAAATAGATGGTGAGTCCTTATGAACTCAGCGAGGGGGAACGAGAAATAAGTTTTGAAACTCATTTTCCGGTTCAACTTATGAAAATTCTTTTTGCAAGCATGAATATACACAATTAATTACATAACGATAATATAAAGTAAAGGAACACAATTAGCAGTCTTTCCTCCCCGAGGTCCTCTAGGAACCAAGCGCAAGTACTTATACATATAGTAAAAAGGATACGGTGAGCTTTTGCTCTCAATTCATTTCCAGTGTTAGTTGTTGCGGCCGACTTCAAATCATCTCCTTATCATGCCAAGTGGGTGTACTCCGGATGTATCCCGAAATCCTACGATCCAACTCTCCGAGGAAGTCTAGCCCCCAAGCGAGAGAGGGAATTGGACAATGGTAGTCACGGTTGCACCAGCAAGCCCGATGCCGCCTGGTGTGCGTGAACGCTACCACGCCAGAATGAAAGGTTGCAACCTTATATGCAATGCACATTTATGACATATAATATATCACATTAGGAGGACAACAAAGTAGGTTGCCTCCGGACAGTCATAAGATTGCACATTAACAAGTAAACAAGCGAGGCACGAATAGACAAGTAATTTCACTTGAAAAGCATATGGAGTTATATGAACATTAAACGGGCAGCCATGTAATGCACGTAAATCAAGTCATATAACTCAATTCAAAGTCCACGTAATCAAATAATAAGATTATTCAACATACAACAACATCTACGTGGGCTCGGATGCAAGAAAGGCCTATTTCTCAACATGCAACGATCGAAATCACATTTAGGGCTATAAGGGAAACTACAGGAAGCCTACTAAGCATATAATTACACACAATATCCAAAGGATCAACACTTAGCAAGTTACCTAGTCACTAGGGTTTCCATTTCATGCTTACCCGTGCGATTAAGCCCCAAGTCAACTCAAGATCAATCTCAAGCCATGCATCAATTAATTCAAACATCCCCAAGTATTCAAAACAGTCCATACAACATCCCAATGCCACAATCCCAAGCATTTAATACCACAAGAGAAGTTACAATAAATTTTCTAAGCATATAACTAAGTGAAACCCCTACAGCAATAGGCTGTTTTCTCACAATCATTAAGACAAGCAAACAATCTCCAATTCCAGGGACCAAGATGTCAAATTCAAGCTTAAGAAGTGAAATAAAATCAGAAACAAACCTTGCATTATTTGGAGTTCGGGTCCAATAGTTATAGCCAAAACAGTGGGATTGCACAAAACTGTCCAGATTTGCACACATTTCAATACTTGTCATTTTTGAGGTCCTTAGGGTCAGATTTAGCCTTAGTCCATTTCTGACAAAAATGTCCAGAACTGATAAACCTAGCTGCACACCAAATGTCATGCATTGTGGACATCATTTACTAAGTTAAAACTACTTCGTTCTACAAGGTTAGTGCATCTGCCAAAACCTGCTTCATTTTTTCCAGACTTCCAGATTTGGACACATTTTAATGGTTTGCCATTTTGAGGACCTTAGAGTCAAAATTAGCTTTGTCCTATCTCTGACAAAAATGTTCAAAACGGACAAAACTAGTTACCTACCAATTTTCATGCATTTTCAACATCATTTTCCTATCCAAACTCACCTCGGAACAACAAGCCTGAGAGCTGTCACAAAATCCGATTTCATCTATCATCACCTTCAAGCCAAAATCTTGCCATGCATGGTTGTAAAAGCTTATGAACACACATATAACTCGAGTACAGAAGCAAGGACATAAATTTAAGAGCATGCATGTGGATTTTTGAAAGATTTTCAAGAAGTTTTAGTCCTCACCTTAGCAAATCAACAAGAAGATGCACAAAACTTTGATGAAGCACAAATTTCTTCTTCTTCCTTGCTTAGCCGAGACTCCAACTCGATTTTCTCTATTTTTCCTAGCTTAGTGGCCAAGTTCTTAGTAGATGCATGTGGTTAGAACAAGAAGAAAAGAAATGGAAGCTAGTAAACTCACCTAGGCCGAAATGGTGACTCAAAGAGCTTGCATGTGTGATTCTTGCAACTTAGCTAGCTTGGTCGAGTTTCTTTGTTTGTTGATTGTCTTGATGCACCATAGAATGATGAAGATGAGCTATGGAATGATGAAACTCAGCCAACGCCGAGAGAGAGAGAGAAGAATGAGAGGGAGAGAGAGAAATGTGAGGAGAATGTGAGAAAATGACAAAGAATGAAGGCCTTACAATTGATGAAGCATGTTCGGCCTTGGGCATACCCAAAAATCATATTTGTGTCTTCAAGAAGCTTGAATTTTGAATCACCTAGCATGGGCAAGGAGCATTGTCGAGATTGGTGGAGTTTTGAGGAGTTTTGAGCTAATTTTTTATGCATTTGTGTCATTAGTTGTCATAGAATGTCTAGGATTGTTAATAAATTATGCAATGCTAGTTCAAATACACATAGTGGTCAGCCAAGGCTAGCTTAAATTCTGAATTTTTGTCATCTTTTGAGCATTATTTAATTGTGTGTTGAAAGTGCAAAAAGAATAAGGAATAAGGGATAAGGAATGTCTAGCTTTTTGTGAGATTTTGTCTTCTAGTGGGTTGAATTAGTAATTTAATATTAGTTAGTGGAATTTGTAGGATTAATTAATGACCTAGTGCTTCGTGTAAGAAGCTTTCTTGATTAGCGTGATGGCACGCTTTCCTAGGTCTAGGGCACGTACTACGAGGTAGGGCACGAACTACGAGACGAATGCACATTTTTCAAGTAAATGCACGCAACCCTAAATGAATGCACGTAATTCAATGCATGACACACAAAACGAATACAATTTTTAAACCTAGGTCAAGGCACGCAAATCTAGGTTAGGGCACACGAAACGAGTTATCACACGCAAATCGAGTTCGGGCCTCACACAATCTCTGAATCTTATGAATCATAGGTAGCATTCGAATCCGTCTCAGAAAAATCCTCTACCTAATTAAAGTCAGAATAATCGGCTGAAGAATAGGTAGAAAAAGAAAAAGGCTGAAGCTAAGCTGGGGTACTGTTGTGGCACCCTAAGGAAATGAATTCTTTTTAATTCAAAGTATGAAACTGTGGCTAAGCTCATTCCTCAAGCTTAAGAGCTACGAGGATACCGTCTTTCAAGGTACTCTAAAACTGGCAATGCCTTCCTTGTCAGTTAAGTGTTCGGCCTATTGATAAACACCGATCAGGTCGTAACCATATTCTAAAGCTTTCGAATGAATGACAAGCGGTAGTTGGAGAAAGAGATCACCTTATTTCTTATTTTTTATATTCTTTTTCTCAATCTTTCCATCAATAATGGAGAAATGACAATTGGAAATCAACCCCCATTCCCTTGTTGCATAAAAAACGGAGCTTTGACTTCCCGGCAGACAGACCTAATGGACTAACATCACTGTGCCCGAAGGTAGGGTAAGTTCTACTAGCCTTAGGCAAAGAGTAGACTTCTGTTCACATCTTTTTCTGACTGTTAGAACGTATTAAGATCCCCTTTTCTTGCTCTTCTGTGGAATGGACATCTACGGGGCATGATCGTAGTTCTCATGTACCAAATAAGAATGAGATAAGAAATGGATGTATGATTGTGTCTTGCCCTTTTCGTAGAAAGGACATACCAAGATAGGGAACTGTTTTATCCAACAGACGACCGCGGCACAAACGGATGCCTGATCATGTTCCCGAATGGGAGGAACCCTTTTCCCCTGTTACATCGGGTTTTGGTAGCCGGGCCTAATTTGCCAAATAGGTGCAATCATGAGTGACGTTGTTTACCTTAGTTACTATAACTTTATTTTCCACGTTGCTTATCAAAAGTATCCAACGATGCGGAAGAAAGATGGACCACTTGGAGTCCAGTTAAAGTAGCCATTTAATTACTGAACATGACATCATATCTATGTCATATGAGGATCTGGGCATTAAAACTTCAAAGGCAGATACGCACCTCTATGCCTGGCTTCCAGTCTTTGTAGTCTTCGATTCGGTCCTCAAGGAATGTGTAATAAGGAAACCCGCCTCAGGAGAGGGGACTATACTTCTCATCTTTCTGTACATCCGTATTGAAAGTACTACATCCCGTAGCCCGCGCTATCAGCTTGTCCAGCCCTTTAGCTCTCTATTTCTCATCTTTGGAAGAAGTAGTTGTTATTATAATCATATCTGCTGTTCGCATATCCGCTCAAGCAAGTCTGTCCCATGTAGGTCTGTTCACAAATCGGATATTAGCATCTTGAGGTCTGCTCTTCTCCTAGCTCTTATTAAATTCCCTACTATTGAAAATGGTCTTGGCCATGTAACAGGAGTGATTTTTGATTTCTTTACTGAAAGATCCATGACACCAAAAGTTTGAACACGTTTAGCATCTTGAGGTCGCCGGGGCATCGCCTTACTAACGAGCCGACAAAGTCTAATTAACTCCATTTAGTCAGCTCGGATTTGCATCACACAACGCCCGGTATCAATCGTCGGCATTGTCATGCCTGACTTTATGAGCTTCGATATTCCCCATATAGTTATGGCAAAAGCCGAGTTTCCTATAAAGTTAGGAAGACCTACAAATCTTCAATGAGAAGCCCAGGCTAGGAAAATGTGCACCATAGAGTCACCTTGATAGTTATGAATTCCAAACCTATCACCGTTTCTTCTTTCTGCCTCCTTTGCAGAATACCAGATCAAAAGATGAATTAGCGGATCACAGGTCTAAGTCGAAGCATGCCTGAACCTTCTTTAGTAGTGAGTCATACCGAGTAGCTCCTAGCAAAGGCTTCAAGATCATAGTAATGCCTGCAATTTCATTGCCTTGGGTACGAATGTCATGGTCAAAGCTGCTTTCTCTAGACATCATAGAAAAGATCATTGACGAGCTCAATCTCTAAGTTTGAAATTATAAGTTTCATCCTCTTTATGAGCCTGGCTTGAATCATATGGGTTACCAATTCTCATTTATTAGTTACAGAAAGCCCTTCTCCAGGAAGTAAACCAAGAGCCACTCATCTAAGCCGGCAGATTCGAATTTTGCTGCGCCAGTGCACAAAGCAAGCACGCATAGAACTGCGATGTGCAATCTTCGGTCTGCCTATCATTGATTATCCATTAAAGGCTGACTCCGCTAGGCAAGATGACCACTATTGGGATTATTCAACTATTATCTAATGACCAAGGGACTACTCTTCCTCCTCCACTACTAATATTGACTTACCTGTTGATAGGATAGCAGAGGCAGTTCAGAGTATATCTGGAGAAAGAGAAAAAACCTATGCAGCCGTAGGGCACACAAAGAGCTCGTTCTCTTTTTGAACCAAGTTTTATTGCACTAGCCATCTTTCATGGAAGAGGGAATCTGAAAGTATAAAGTATAGAATAGAAGTGAATGACTTTCTACTAGAAGGAAGGCTGGCGTCTAGAGGCACTACAGGGAATAGGGATAAGGAATGACTCCACTTTAGAAGATTCTAACCGTATAGTGATTTTCTTTTTTTGGAAAGACAAGTTTGAATTGGCTCGTGCATACACACATAGAACTTCTTACTGTCATGGAAGGTTCTGGATCTAATAAGCAGAAATTGCTTGTCTCTTTTGAAAGCGAGGTTCCCTAAGAAAGCGCCTTTTCCTTCTACTACTAGTAGAATGCCGATTTTTATCACTTTTATTTGAGTTCAAGAGGTGATCTGATCTCGCCTCTAAGCAGGTCGAAGAGAAGGTTGTTATCACAGTCCTACCGCCGAATACAACAATCAGACTGCTTTGTGAGGAAGTGCTTTCTCCCAGATATTCTCGGGTCTATGTTCGCTAGACCGAGCAGTAAAGAAGATGTATGTAGCGGTAGGCAGTTAAAGACGTGTGGGGCCATTTTTGATCTTCCCCGCCCTTGGTTATGAAACCGTACTCCCAGGTCGGTCCTTTCGCCTGGCCACCACCCACAAGGGATAGGGCTTTCTTCTCCAGTCGCGGATTCTCCACCGGTTCTTCTTCGGCTTCGGATGTAGATGTGTTTTTTGAAAGCCTAGGGTTGCTATTATATATATAGCCCAGAGTAATTACTTTTGGAACCAAATTTCAAATATCTTTCTTTGTGAAGCGGAGACAGGTTAAGATGTGGTGGTGTCCGTCGCTCATTCACATTGCTGAGGGTATGCCTTGCCATTTGCCTTATACTGGGGGTACTACTTCAGACAAACACACAAGACAGGTTGAAAAGGTTTTTTTCCTTCCATTCCTCTCCCTATCGGTCGAGTTACTTCATACTTTGTTCTATCAAACAAGCTTGTAAACACCTTTCCCTTGGGCTTTGAAATCGATAATAAAAAGAATTGGAAAAGACCGGACTAAGTATCCTTAGATCTTTCATTTGGACCAAGGAAGAAGAGGGCTGAGGTAAAGTGCAGTCCCGCCGATCAATCCACCGGCCTCCATTTCCAGTAGTAGCCCTATGAGTTACCGCTTAAGCCAAGTAGCGCGGTTTTCGGGAACAAGCTAGGGGCGCAAAAATCATTGCGCTAACGCATATCTGTTTTCTTTCTCGTTTAGGCTATCTAATTGAATATAAAGGGCTTTAGCAACGAAAGCATTTTTCACCTTATTTAAAAAAAAGAGTTCTGCTTGACTTGAAAGTCCGTCCTGCTTCAGAGCAGATGGAAGGGATTTAGTCAACTCTCCGAAAGTACTATTGGGTGAGCTAGGCTCAATGAAATCTTTGTCTTGTAAAAAGGTAGATGATTACTTGAACTCCAATTTCAGGGGAGGGCGTAAGACAAGGGGATCTTGAATCAAAGAATTCTTGTCCAGTAAGCGAACTAGAAAAAGTATGATTCTTGCTTTTCTCTAGCGGTATCGGCTTTCGGGTAGTGGTGGGTTCAGTCAGGTTTTGTGATATGGTTTTTTTTAAAAGTCGTTTAGATCCTAGCCCAACGCAGTAAAGAATAAAGAAGTAAGGCGATCGATCCGACACAAAGTCACTTCTTTAGCACTTGTTCGGAATGGAATAAGCTCTACTTGTTGAAATCGTCTCTTCCCGCTCACTTGTGAGTTCAAATCTTTTATGTAGTGAAGTTGGCCGGTTCGCTTTCCTTTTGCCCCTTGAATTTATCTATTTCGGCTACAGAGCATGAATGACTCTTGCTCTCGGTGAAATCCCTTTAGATTAATAGAAGGTAGTTCCAGCAGAATCCTAAGAATAATTGAACCTGGTACTCACTTCTAAAGCAAGCATTTCCCTTGCGCCTACTATTCCCACTTCAAGAAGTTAATCCGGATCCTCATCCTCATCTCTTGAACTCTCGGCTGATTCAGCAGGAGCCATTCTTTCAACTCAAGCCCTTCTTGTTCACATCTTCTTTCTTTTTCCGGGTAAAACTATTCAAAGCCCCGGAAAGCATAGTCAGAAGGGAAAGCGAAGCTTTGAGTGACAAAGATTTCGATTCAACTTCTCCCACGGGGAAATCAAGCCTTTATAGTGAAGCTAACCTATTAGGCGCTGTGTAAGAGCTCTATGCTATCTATGGAATAGCAGTTAGTGCTGCTTGGTTGACTGCTTGAAAGTTTGAACCATGTCTTGGAATCGGCATTATCGCAGCTAGGATAGATGCTCTTTTTCTTGTTTAGCTATGACCAAGAATTACCAACGTTGAAGAAGTTGCCTTTGGTGGTCTCGTACTTTAAGTAGAAGATCCCCCAAAATTCATTATCGCAGCTAGGCTGCCAAATAGTGATGTTCGAAGGGGCAAGAATTGCTCTCTTGTCACAGTTCTCTTATCCGTTGTTGGTGCTTTAGGTTTAGTACGGGCAATAGGAATAGGAAATGCCCTAACCTAAGAAGTTCTCTTTCTTTGGAATTGAGTGATCTTTCTCTTTTTACGATTCCTGTTAGCATTAGCGAATCTACTGTACAGATGTTTGAAGGCGTAACCGTAGTTATTGATTGAATAGGCATCTGGAAGTGTTTTTCACGCGATGAATTTCTCTTTCAAAAGCAAAGAATGACGTAGGTAGACTAGAAGGAATAGTTTTGGGCTTAAGGCCTAGTAGCTCTATTGCGGCTACCTTTGCTATGTCATCTGATACTGTTCACAAAGCGGCTCTTACTATAGACTGGGCTATCTCCGAGTTCAAATCAATCCCAGACCCAGGAATCTTTTTATTAATAGAACCCATCCTCCCCGGGTGAAAGGGACAGGCGATTAAAAGGCTGCTTTTAGGCCTAAGCAAAGCAAGTAGTGGCATTGGAAGAGAAGAGGACATGGTAGATAGTCAGTCAGGAACCAAGCGAAAAAAAGACAGCTACCAAAGAAGAAATTGACGTAGATAGAGAATACGCCACTATTCAAAGGCTCTTGACATTACTATTGGGCTTACCGATCTTTTATTTAGTATAAGTACTCGTAGCCACTCTTTGTACTAATCCCAAGCGCAGAGAATCTTGTTGTTTGAACTAGTCATTAATGGTCTCATTAATATCCTTTTTTTTCGGTATGCCGCTCATTTCCCTCTGGTTGAACTGCTCTGCTCCTTGACAGTTAGTCTATTTCCTACCACTGCTAGCATAAAAAAGTGTTTTTCGGGCAACAAGTCATATCTTGGAATGTCAGGATGTGAAATTTTGTTATTGAGATTAGATTACTGATTAGTCATACCTACCCTAACCTATATTGGTAAGGTTAAACAGCTGACTTCGCCCCAAAGATGAGACTAGGAGAGTTGCATGCTCAAATGTGAGAAATTGTAAACAAGCTCTTGTGCATCCAAAGCTTCTTCAAAGCACTTCTCGAAGGTAAAAAGAGACTGACGGAGGACTTCACTTTTACCTTTTAAAGAATGGCCTTTACAGCACCCTATGCCGATTCCCATTTTCACTCTTTTGCCTCGAGACTTCCTAGGGAATAAAAGTATAAGATGGAATTTTGATACTATAGTAAGCTGTTCTCAATGGGCTTAGCAAATTTCTCACCGTTCAGTAGTGGAATATTCCCATGATATAGTCTCTCAGTCATTTGTGAATACCTTTCTTGAGTCTAGGATGAAATAACATCTATAAAGAGTTGCTGGAACCCTTGCACACGAAAGAGGATCGGAGTTGAAAACTGCTTTACCTTAGAAAAGGGATGCAATACCATTCCTCTCTTTCATATACGAGTTGTGAGTAGTTCTCTCGTCCGCTTGTACGACTACGTATTTCTATTTATAGAGTCTCTTCATTTCCTTAGCCGGAACAATGAGCATCCCTAGTCTACCGAGATCGAGGGGGTGGAAGAATGAGACAAGTGCTGCCTTTTAGAGATCCCCTAAACGTAAATGACAGAAAACTTCAGGTGAGTTGCCTTTGGCTAGTGTTTTGAAAAGGTAGCTTCTCAGAGTTAGTTCTTTTTCTGGTTCTGTCGTGCCGCAAGCAACATATATTATGGTTAAGGTTAATGTTTCTTTATTTATTTTATTCCTTTTACCTGCCTGCCTCCTTATCCCTTGATTGCCTGTCTAGCCACTCTTTTCTTGAGTATTCGAGGTGGGCTCTTGTCATTCGGCAGCGCCGTACGTGACATTCATTCTTATCCTTATTTCTTTATATTAGTTATCTGGAGGAACTTCTCACAATAGATAAAAACATCTTTAGAAAGGGAGGCCTAACATAGTTAATGAAAAAAGGGGTATGCATCGTCTAATAAGAGAAAAGCTGCACATGAATATATGGAATCCAATGTTGGGATAAGATGGATGAAGCCAATGATGTCCCCAAAAGGGCTCTTGAAGGCCCCATCTAAGGTTTAGCTTAGCCCCCGATTACTCTTAGCATGGACAAGGAAAGGAAAAATGTAAATGGCACATTTCTCATATACAAATGACAAGAATACGCTCTTAGTTGGATACAAGAAGGAGCGTACTTACTTTCCTTGCCACTCCGTCAAATAGGCTTAATGCCTTACTCTATAGGAGGAATCCGAAAGAATCAATCATCTGGAAGGATATTGAATATCAAAAATGGAATCTTCCTTTATCGACAAGACTACAAAAGCAGAGCAGGGGAAGTGGATAGCACCGGTCTTGACTTTGACACTATTATTTTTTGAGTAGATGTTGGCATTTCCGCTGGTAAAGAGACATCTCAATAAGAACCTTTAAGGGCACCATTTTCATCCAACTAGAAATATCTTAAGATAAGAAATGCCTCTTATTTATTGTTCATAGTGGATTGATATCCCGTTTTCTTCTATAGCCAAAGCCAAGGATGGTGAAGCTCAGATGTCTGGTAAGGATAGGAAAAGATCTAAAATAGAGTTGATGTATCCCTTCGGTTCCGCCTTAGTTGTATTCATGGAAAAAAGGGGTTTGATCACATTAAATGATTTAAGCGGGGCAGTTCGAGTGAAGAAGAAGAAAGGAGATTATTATCTTCCAAGACACCTCTACGTTGTTTGCGACTTTGAAATCTCATTACTATTGATCAAGCTCAACTTGCCTATCGTATGTAAACCTCTAGATTGGACGAGTACCTGCCTGCCAGGTCAAAGCCCTAGAAATCTGCCTGAACTCTCTGGGGGTTACTTAAGTCAGCCTACCGGCGAAATGTATGATCGTTACCGCCTGTTAAGTACCGGTAACATAACTCATTTTAATATTGATATTTTTGGAAAGGGTAATTGCGAGAAATTGTGTCATGTAATGAACACACTGCAGCGTCAGGCCTTTAAAATAAATAGTGATTGGTTGAATCATATTCTAAATAATGAGGATTTATTTGTATCATATGGCATTCTCATGCCTAAATTTCTAGCCTCTATGAATCTAAAAGATGTATTCCCCTTACTTAGGGAGTTTTACATGAAGGATAATGTTATTAATAATATCTGTAGCTTTAACGAGATGTTAAATACTTTATCTAAGAACATACAACGTGCTCGTTTTGAGCAATTGATTATCAAGCTGACTACTGCCTTGGATGGTTTTCATTTTGATTTTCCAGCCTTTCTCGACTTCCGAGGTCGAATCTACAGTAGTGGGGTCTTGCATTTCTACCAGCGTGATCTAGCAAGAAGCCTGATCATCTTTGCTGATTGCAGTCCTATTGACGAGAATATCAAAAACCAGCTATTTGTTGCAGCGGTTGCCTTCCATTACAAATCTTTCGACTCAGCCGAGGAGGCAAAAAGCTAGGCAATTAACTGGTCAATAAATCTTTTTGGTAGAAATGATCAGAATTTTGATAGCAATTAGAATTTAAAGATTTTAGATGATAAGATTATTGCGAATGATTGGGATGCTAAACACCCCTTTCAGTTCATGGCCAATCTAAGGGCTTTCATTTATAAGAAATGGGACCTTCTTTCGAGCATTCCTATTATCCAAGATGCCTCAGCGAGTGCATATCAGATCTCTAGTTACTTTTTGATGGATGAAACCTTGGCTAAGAGAACGAATCTCATCCCATCTCTGGATGGACAAATCCAAGATACTTATTCTTGAATCCTCAAAAAGTTCAAGGTGTTCATGAAAATAGAACAGGAAAATGAGAATCTATCAATGATAGTTTGCAATCACCTTACTCGTAAGCTAGTCAAAGGTATCTTTATGCCTATTATCTATGGCAAAACTTTAAATAGTACACCCAGTCATATAAAATACCATCTCCCTCACTTCATCATTGATAAGGAATGCTTCGATGTTGCCTCTGTCTGCTTTAAGTTCCGGAGGACTAAATATCAAGGCTTGGAAAGCCTGATCCGGTTGATCAACAATATAGGCTGGATCGCGTCTTTGCGGAATAGCCCTGTTTTCTATAGAGTCCCTTACTTTACCACGGTACAGGATTATATGATAATGATGACCAAAAATATTACAATTCATAATAATATTCTTAAGAAGAGGTGTCAGGTGAGTCTCAAAGTTCCTACTTCTAAGAGAGATTGTAGGAAGACTGTAGTCTCTACCTTCGTAAACTTCATCCATCAGAAGGATGCATATATTGCAATGAGTGTAGTAGATCATATTCTTCATGAAATATAAACGCCTATATACACAGTGCATGACAACTTTCTAACTACTACTCTATATAGCCATAATATACCAAGGATTTATAGCAGAGTGTTTCATAGCATGGGCCCTCTACTTTCAATCATCAACGAGTTTATTTATAGGAATCTGATTTATTCAATTGAGAAAGGGGAGTCTGAAGTGCCTACAGAGCAAGACTTTGAGCATAAGGTAATCTCTAAAGATCTTCTTCATTATTACTTAAAGGCTAATGTACCTGAGAACATAAGCAAGAAGATGATGAAAACTTGGAAAGAAAGGATCTCAGTAATACTGACCTCTTACAAGAACTATACTTGTATTGTATGCAGTGATTTAAAATTTGGGGATTATTAGCTAGCTCATGAGAATAAGTGGCAGAAATTCAAGTTAAAGTTAGTAGAGGGGGAAATGACCAATAACAGCGTGCACTATTAAAATGATGATGATGATGGCATACACCAGAGACAACACAACTACTGAACAGTTATTGTATCGCTTGTATCAAAAGATTGAATGAACAAAATAGCTAGATCCGCATGTTGGGTTAATCATAGATTCACATCACTTCAACGAGTCTTACCTTCTTGTTAACGATATAGACCTACTCAGTCTTGCGACCATGGATCTCTTAATCCAGTTTGCTTACCCATTCTTATTTGGTTACACTAAGTTCACAATTTCATATACCACGAGGCAATCTTGCGAAGTGGTTATCTCATTTACACTAAATGGTGCTATCCACTTTCCTTATCAAGATTGTAAGTTAATTCCAAAGAGTGAGGTCTATGCTCATATATATCGACATATTACTATATGTAAAGAAATCTACGACGGAGATTATGTTCTTCAACTCATGATCCGAGTCTATATAGAGGGAAAAAAGATGGATATACCTGCCCTATCTTCAGAGGAGAGAGATAGCTCACTTAGATCAATCATTCAAGGCAGATTGAGTGAGATCGAGCTAATAACAACTAGAGAAATGCAAAATCGTAAGCGTACCTATCCAACCCATATCACAACACTCAAACCATCTCGCACTGAGCTGAAACCATTCATAGTTGCCAATATTGAGACTCTACCATTATAGAAAGGTGGCATTCATCATTCTTATGTTGCAGGTCTCTTGATGGTTCATCCCGGTGAATAGATCAATGATCTTATTTTTTATACCTACTTTAGTGAAGACTACTCTATAATCTTGGATTCCTTTGAAGAAAGGAGTACTAAGGTACTTTATGACTTGGTATTAAGCATCTCAACGATTGTTAGACAAGAACTAGAACCTTTAACTATTTACTTCCATAACTTATCTAGATTCAATGGAATTTTCTTGCTTAAGCACCTATCATGTCATCACAAGAGCTACAAGCTAAAACCACTTATGAGGAACAGTATGGTTTATGAATTAGCTGTCTATTTTGGTAAGAAGCTGTTATTCCGCTTCAGAGACTCCTTGAATCTACTCCCTGAAAAACTTAGCGCCTTAGCTAAGAATCTATGCCCGGGTCGAGGCCCGAAAGGCTCTATCCCATATGAAGATGTGATAGAGTCCACTGTAGGTTGTATGAAAAAGAGCTTGTTAGAATATATGAAATAGGATATACTTCTCTTTAGAGGTGTAATGAAAAAAGCTCAAGAGATATATTGAAAGCTGTACAAGGTAGACATAGAAAGCAAGATAACCCTTTCCTCACTGGCTCTAAGCATCGTTCGTATGAAATACTACGGTGCTTCTAATTGGCCAATCCACATCCCAAACCAGGATGAAGACATCTTTATAAGGCGTGCCTACTACGGTGGCCATACAGATACATACAGGCCATATGGCGAGGACCTATACTACTATGATGTAAACACTCTCTATCCCTTTGTAATGAAGGAATTTTCAATGCCTAGAGGTAAGCCTATTTGGCATGGTAATTTAGAAGGTCATGATCTAGACAAGATGTGTGGCTTTATTGAGGCATATATGGTATGTCCGAAGACTATCAAGAAACCCTTTCTACCCTAACGAGAAAAGAATAAGACTTTCATCCTTCCAATTGGGGAATTTGTTAGAGTCTACTATAGCGAAGAGTTAACGTATGCAAGAGGCCTAGGCTACACTGTGCTCCCAATCTCAGGCTACCTCTTTGAAAGGAAGGAAAGCTCATTCAGGGAGTTTGTTAGCTCACTCTTTAAGTGCAGGTTAGAGGCAAGGAAAGAAGGTAATAATGCCATGGCCCATGTGTACAAGATCCTTATGAATTTTCTATACGGTAGATTTGGAATTAACCCTAAAAGCACGATAACCAAGGTCTGCGATGAAGATCTATACAAATATTTGATTAGGCATAGTGATTTAATATTCGGTGAGATGCTTAGAGAGAACAAATACGTCATTGCCTACTATAGAATTACCGGGACTAGCCTAGATTATTGGAACCCACTGAAGAACTCAGCTATCCAACTAGCTTCTGCGATCACTGCTTGTGCTAGGATCTATATGCACCCTTATATCTCAAGAGAGGACATCTACTACATGGACACAGACTCAGTTGTGCTTGGTCAGCCACTACTTACTGAAATGCTTTCTTCTTCTGTCTTAGGTAAGTTTAAGCTAGAGGACAAAGTCATGAAAGACTACTTTTTAGCACCGAAATCCTATTTTTACATCACAATAGATGGAAGCAATGTACTAAAATACAAGGGACTAGTGAAAAACCAGGTCACTCCTGAATGGTTTGAGTCATAGTACGCAAACCCATCTCGTACAAAAAGTCCCTACTACCTATTGGCACCCTTTAGAGTAAATACTGATGTGGTTTTCTAGTAACTAAGCTAGAGGGATACATCAGTCCTTTTATCACATGGGTAGTGGCACCATTCGAAAAATCCCATGGATAGAGACTGACATTAACACAAGCTCTATTCTATGCCATTCTCTTGCTGTATGTATTCGGATGTGAGAGCCCGAGTTCTTTTCTATGTAAGAGTCAAAGTATAAAAGAACACTGATTGGTCCACCAGGGTTGCGACACCAGAATATATTATCCTTATGAGAATGAGCGCCCATACATATGATCAGGAAAGCCATAGGAGCTGGATCGCCTAGCCATAGAATCATGAATGCCTTTCTATATGAGCTGGTGTGCCGAATCATATGAGTAGGAATGCCTTTCCATAAGGATGCTAGAAAATCCCTAGTATTTACTCTACAAAAAAGAAAGATATGGAACATGGATAAAATATCAATACGTAATCTAATAAGTGAGATAGATAACCTCCAAATGTTTGCTCTATGTGAGGTGTTCGACGAACTAACTTTGGATGAGGACACTGGTAGTTCTTCATTTTCTATGAGTGAGGTTTAACCATCATCATCTTCTACGAGTCTAGTGCTACCTTCATCTTCATCTTCTTCTATAAGTCAAACTCCGTCTTATAGTTATTTTGGTATCTGTGAACGTTTATTACGAAGTTGGACACATTCACTTTGGAGCTTGTATATTATTGACCAACTACGAGTTCCTTTTAAAGAGCTCCCTAGCCATTTTCTTGAAGAATCATCATTCAAGTCGTATGACATTCGTATGGGGTTTGGTTTTCGCTTTCTTCCTGGTCAGTCTAAGTACTTACTTCAAGAATTGAAGTTCCCTGAATCCTTTGATAGGGTTTTTTTTTAAAGTAATTCACTTGGTTTATCATATAATAGAAGACCTCTTTATGAGTTCTTGTTTCCTTATAGTAGTTCTGATGCCGGTTTGCGTGGTTTGATCATCGAAAAGTGAAGTAAAATCTTGGTGGAGGTAACTACTCATTATGATGGTATGTATGGGCATTTCTTGATTTTGGTCAGCTTGGGCATTGGTTGTACAGTGTGGTACGGGTTTGTGCCTGACTCAGCCATAGCCAATGGTGGCAGCGTGTTTGCACCTATGGAGTCGTATGATTAATTTTTGAATATGAATTATTATGCGCTAGGCCTTCATAGGGTTGGTTTTGTTGAAACAAACGACGTTTCTGCATCGGTGGAGTCGGCCTTTGGGAATGAGCAACCTTTTGCGGAGAGAACAATCCCTGCTAGTGGACATATGGTTAAGGCTGTAGGTTTAGGTTTGTTGGTTGCTTTCTTTCTAGCGATCGGTATAGTTTCTAACATTTCAGATGCAATTAATGTACAGTTATAGGATGATTATGATTGGAGTAAGCACACATTATAAGAGTAGTCTAGTTTCTATTCATAGTTCGTCTTTTATGTTTCTTCCTTACCATACCATTCTCAATACTAGATATTATAGTACAGTAGAATGTTCACTTGTGCAGCTGTCTACTGATATTGACTTTTTCTATAAAGATTTGATAGAGAATCCTCAATTTAGTATGTCTTGCGAGTGATTAGCTCTTATTCAACAAAAAATAGTATCTGGTTTATATGTTCTATCACCACTAATTGTGAAGTTCATAAAGAAGTAATGTCTCACTTTGTTTTTACGTGATACGCTACCAGATTGTCCCGATATCATGCTTGGGACTGGCTCTGATCCAGATATGATTAATGTCATTATGCTAGATAAAGAGGATGTATTGGTGTTAATGGCATTATCCCTAATGTTATTTCATCTTTCAAATGGCCACTTGCCTGAACAAGGTTACCGATTCGAAAATGAGGTGGATTCTTTCTCCGTATCGGTCAAGTTACTTCATACCTTTTATTACAGTCTAAAACAAATGGGAAAGGTAGATAGACTGTACAAGCTAGACTTAATGGCTTCATTAAGGATGATTCCAATCAGTCTAATTCTAGAAAAGGTTAAGCCTTTTGTTAGAGATGGTTCAGTTTATAAACTCATTTCATCTTTACTGAATATCCCTATCATTGATGATGATGGAAATCAGAGGTTAGATATAAGCTTTGGCGGTATGCTACCTGTGGGTGAAATCACGAGGGTCTTATTCAATATAGTCTTAATGGACATCTTCGATCATGAGTTTACCAAAAGGTTTCCTGGGATAGCCTTTTCTAGATTCTTAAATGAAATATATATTTCCACAACAGGAAATGATGAAGTAATGTTCAATGATAAAGCTGGATATGCGCTATTGGAAGAACTCAGTCTGGCTAGAAAGATCCTGTCTATTGCACTTGGTGATGATCCCATTCTGTGTTATTATAGAAAGATTCTTCTTTTGGACACTGATAGTAAGGTACACGTGTGCAATCCTATAGAATAGTAAAGGGAAATGAGGAAACAAACTTCTCTTTCAAGCCCTTCTTCTCGAGATGAAAGATCGCCTTGTGGAAGATAGGATGCTCTGATGATCAGGACATCCCAGTGTGGGAAGATAGGGATGACCTTCTTCCATTCTCAGTTAGGAGGGGATTCCACTAAGGTAGAACCCTATCGGAACATAGGAGATCAGATGGAATAGAATCTGTAAGCCAAAAGGATGGCTGATGGCCAACTCCTTCTTGTGGCTTGTTGCTCATGACAGACCTGCTACTGAAGAGAGCCTGAAATCTAAATGAATGGAATGGTTGGGCCAACCAGGTGCCCGAGTTGTTAGATAAGGGAAAGATTGAATCTTATTCATATCTTATTCCAAAAAGGGCTAAATCCTTTTTTTGGTTCTGGACCACAAATCAATAGGCCATATGAGAGTTCTTATATAAGGAAACTCGCTTTTGCTGATTGGGACAAGATGGGTTGAAAGCTCATGGGGAACAAAGATTCTAATAGTTTAGACCCGCTTGAAATCGGTAGTCTACTGGTCTCTTTGTAAAATGCAGGAATCGGTGACTTATAGGGAGACCGATTGAATGAGAAAGCAATCAACAACAAGATAGTTAGGGACAAGCGGACTAACTGCTCGGACATTCCTATTTTTTGAAATGAATGCCAGAACCTTCAGAAATAGATGGGGCCTCTTCCCCACCCCTTTCTCCCAGACTGGGACTCACTTAGATAGCGAATAGGACGGCCTAGAATGGGAATTAGACTTCGATGGGGTTTCTAAAACCCGGACAAGGCAGGCGGTGTCCACCTTTCAAGACCAGGGGTGAGAATCAAGCTAAATGCGAACATTGGGCGGGCCACCAATAGGCTGAGGTGGAAACCAATTATGGGAACTTGGCCCTAACTGACCAGCTTAACCTGGGAAGTGCGGATAACCAAGGTAGAAACCTCGCTATCAACTGGATGTTTGGGACCCCATTCACTCTCCAAGAAAGAACAGTATAGAACGAATCGAATACAGGGTTCCACAGGTAGCCGAAGCTCAAGGGTTAGCCTTTCTTCAAGACGAGAAAATAAGTTCAATAGATAGATTGGAGTGTGGATTCCCCTCTTTTAAGCATATAGTTAGCCCCTTCTTCTGAGAAATAGACGTTTACTTTGTGAAAGAGATTTCTGAGGGTCTAAGATCGAATCTCCTTATTGTTTTTGAAAAGCAGACTTCCATAAGGGAGAGGGGTAGTTCGGGGCATACTTCGATCAATGTTTTGGAACCATCCGAACGAATGTAATTTAACACGGTGACCTATGTGGAATGCCTCGTTAGGAAAATACGATGCAATACCTATCACATCAAGGTCAAGACGAAATCGACTCTTTATTTTATTCTTTAACTACTTCAAGCACATGGCTCTCTGGTCTGTGGCAGGTGGTGGTTTCGATGCTATTTCCAAAAAAGACCCGTATGCCCACAGATCAACGAGCTGAAGGGAGCAAACCACCACAGCTGATGTGGAATTCTATTTAAACTTTCAATTGAACCTCACGACTCAGGATACATGCAGGGGGAGCCAGGGCAAGTGCAACCCTGACGTTACTAATGAGCTCCTTGTGGTGGTCTACGACATTCATGTGTAATTTTATCACTTCAGGTACACACGCTACGCCCCTTCTTGACTCGAGATCAGTGGCAAAGCAAAATGCTCCAACCAAAGAGGCGCAGCGCGCACATAATTCCATGAAAAAAAATCCTATCACAACCTCCTTCCTCACCCGAATCTTTTCTCGAAGAACCCCTTCCTTTGAAGCAACTAAACCACCTAACCGTTGATCTGAGCTCTGTGGATCAGTCAGTCATCAATAGTGGGCCTGGTAGTTGAATAATAGTCCTAAGTCAGATTGCAAGAATAGTCCCATGGAAGAGAATTGTCTAGCGGAAGCAGCCCTTAATGCGCGTGATTCTAGTGTATGCTTAGTTCCTACACACTACTCTACTCGGAAGGGATGTCACGTCCCAACCCGGCCTATAAGGTTAGACTAGGGTGAGATCTAATCATTCAAGTCATATCACGTACTTAACCCTTTATGAAGATTTCACACTTAATGTTTTTGGCCTAAACTCCAAAATTTCTGGAAAACCAGCAGTATAACGGTTGTAATTGAGCTCTTTGGTTTGGCCTAATTCTCTAAACGCCTCAAAATTTTCCATTCTCAATTTCGTTTCCAACTAGGATTACCATTTAACATCAATTGAATTGCCTATTGGTTATTTCGACGTCTCGTTTGATTTATAACCTAGCATGATGATATGTCTCGTTTGTTTGTTTATCCTCATTACAAAAGTACCTGTTGATATTAGCTTAATAGCGAGTACCTGTTTAAGGTTTGGATGGTTCATCTTACTTAGCCTTTACCTAACACTTCATAATCCTATTATAGATACTAGCAGTAATAATAGCAAAATGATCATAGTAGTGTCTAGTGTCTGTCTAGTTATCATTAGTACAAACCAAAATTAGACCCCAAATTACAACTGGGGACTTTTATATCACAACATTAAGCAACATGAAGGAAACTGTCTTCAAGTAGCACAGTTTTCACAAATGGCCATAAATCAAGCAGAGCACATAGGAACAGGCAATCACTCCAAAGAATCATCGTTAGGCACATCGTCCTCAGGTACCTGTTCTTGATCTTCGTCACCTGAGATGATAAAAGAGGGTGAGCCCTTATGAACTCAGCGAGGGGGAACGAGAAATAGGTTTTGAAACTCATTTTCCGGTTCAACTTATGAAAATCCTTTTGCAAGCATGAATATAACACAATTAAGTACATAACAATAATATAAAGTAAAGGAACAAAAATACCAGTATTTCCTGCCCGAGGTTCTCTAGGAACCAAGCAAGAGTACTTATATATATAGAAAAAAGATATGGTAAGCTTTTGCTCTCAGTTCATTTCCAGAATCAGTTGCTGCGGCCGACTTCAATTCATCCCCATAACACGCCAAGTGGGTGTACTCCGGATGTACCCCGAAATCCTACGACCCAACTCTTTGAGGAAGTCAGCCCCCAAGCGAGAGAGAGAATGGGACCATGGTAGTCACGGGTGCACCGGCAAGCTCGTTGCCGCCCGGTGTGCGTGATCGCTACCATTCCAGAATGAAAGGTTGCAACCTTGTATGCAATGCACATTTATGACATTTAATATATCACATTAGGAGGACAACAAAGTAGGTTGTCTCCGGACAGTCATAAGATTGCACATTGACAAGTAAACAAGCAGGGCACGATAATACAAGTAATTTCACTTGAAAGGCATATAGAGTTATATGAACATTAAACGGGCAGCCATATAACACATGTAAATCAAGCCATATAACTCATTTCGAAGTCCATGTAATCAAGTGATAAGATTATTCAACATGTAACAACATCTACGTGGGTTCGGATGCAAGAAAAGCCTATTTGTCAACATGCAATGATCAAATTCACATTTAAGGTTATAAGGGCAACTACGGGCAGCCTACTAAGCGTATAATTCCACACAATATCCAAATGATCAATACTTAGCAAGTTCGCCTAGTCACTAGGGTTTCCATTTCGTGCATATCCGTGCAATTTGAGCCCAAAACCAACTCAAAGTCAATCTCAAGCCATGCATCATTTAATTCAATATCCTCAAACATTCAAAACAGTCCACACAACATCCCAAAGCTACAATCCCAAGCATTTAATTCAACAAGAGAAGTTACAACAATTTTTCTAAGCATAACACTAAGTGAAACCCTTACTGCAATAGGCTGTTTTCTCACAATCATTAAGATAAGCAAACAATGTCCAATTCCTGTGAATAAGATGTCAAATTAAATCTTAAGAAGTGAACTAAAATCAGAAACAAACCTTGCATCATTTGGAGTTCGGGATCATTAGTTATAGCCGAAACAGTGGAATAGCACAAAACTGTCCAGATTTGTACACATTTCAATTATTGACGTTGTTGAAGTCCTTAGGGTCGGATTTAGCCTTAGTCCATTTCTGACAAAAATGTCCAGAACTGAAAAATATAGCTGTACACCAAATTTCATGCATTTGGGATATCATTTACTAAGTTAAATCTGGTTCTTTCTACAAGGTCAGTGCATCTACCAAAACCTGCTTCATTTTTCCAGATTTCCAGATTTGGATACATTTTAATGATTTGTCATTTTGAGGACCTTAGGGTCGAAATTAGCTTTGGCCTACTTCTGCGAAAAATGTTCAAAACTGGCAAAAATAGTCACCTACCAATTTTCATGCATTTTCAATATCATTTGCCTAGCCAAACTCACCTCGAAACAACAAGTTAGAGAACTGTCACATAATCCGATTTCACCTATCATCACTTTCAAGACAAAATCTTGCCATGCATGGCTGTAAAAGCTTATGAACGAAACTGTAACTCAAGAACAGAAGAAAAGACATACATTTATGAGCATGCATGTGGATTTTTGAAGGATTTTCAAAAGGTTTTAGCCCTCACCTTAGCAAATCAACAAGAAGATGCACAAAAACTTGTTGAAGCACAATTTTCTTCTTCTTCTTTGCCTAGCTGAGATTCCAACTTGGTTTTCTCTATTTTTCCTAGCTTAGTGACCAAACTATTAGTACATGCATGTGGTTAGAATAAGAAGATAAGAAATGGAAGCTTAGTAACTCACCTAGGGCCGAAATGAAGAGTCAAGAGCTTGCATGTGAGTTTTCTTGCAACCTAGCTAGCTTGGTTGAGTTCCTTTGCTTGGGCTTGCCTTGAATAACCATAGAATGATGAACATGAGCTAAGAAGGTGAGAAACTCAGCCAACGCCGACAGAGAGAGAGAAAAATGAGAGGGAGAGAGAGAAGGTGAGAGGAAAATGAAAAAATGACAAAGAATAAAGGCCTTTTGCAAGTTTGATGCATATGGTCGGCCTTGAGCTTGGTGATTCAGCCTTTTTGTGTCTTCAAGGTGTAATTTAAAATTTCTAGCATGGGCATGGAGTCTTTGGTCAAGCAAGGTGAGCTTTTGCAAAGGTTTTGAGAAATTTTTTATGTATTTGTGTTAAGTGTTTGTCATAGTTTGTCTAGGAATGAATTTGAATTGAGCAAGCATGCACAAAACAACTTTTGGTGGTCGGCCAAGGCTATTAAAATTCTGATTTTTTGTCATCTATTGGAGTATTATTTAATTTGTGTGTTGGAAGTGCAAAAGGAATAAGGAATAAAGAATGAAGAATGCTTAGTGTTTAATGAAATTTTGTCTTCTAGTGAGTTGAATTAGAATTATAATATTGATAGTGGAGTTTGTAGGATTATTTAATAGTCTAGTGCTTTGTGTAAGATGCTTTCTTGATTAGCGTGAGGGCACGTTTTCCTAGGTCTAGGGCACGCACTACGAGGTAGGACACAAACTACGAGATGAACGCACGTTTTTCAAATAAATGCACGCAACCCTAAATGAATACACATAATTCAATGCATGTCACATAAAATGAATACAATTCTCAATCCTAGGTCAAGGCATGCAAATCTAGATTAGGGCACATGAAATGAGGTATCCCACGTAAATTGAGGTCGAGCCTCACATCCTCCCCTCCTTAAAAGAATTTTCATCCCGAAATTCAATATTACCTTTGAAATAAAGCTGGATATTGCTTCTCCATCTGGTCTCGCCTTTCCCACATTGCTTCTTCAACTCCATGATGATCCTACAACACTTTCACCATTGGTATAGTTTTGTTGCGCAACTCCCGATCTTGCTGGTCTAGGATCCGAATGGGCTTCTCCTCATAAGAAAAGTTCTCCCGAAGCTGCAACGGCTCTAGCTCCAAGATATGTGACAGATCGGGATGATACTTCCGCAACATTGAAACATGAAAGACGTCGTGAATATTGGAGATGTTCTGGGGTAGTACCAGGCGATACGCCAATTTGCCAACCTTCTCAATTATCTCAAATGATCCTACGAACCTCGTGCTCAACTTTCCACCCTTGCCGTGTTTAATCAGTCCCCTCCGAGGTGATATCTTCAAGAACACCTTGTCGCCAACCTCAAACTCGAGACTCCATCTCCGTCGGTCTGCATAACTCTTCTGCCTGCTGTGGGCGGTAAGCATCCGTTTCCGGAAGAGGTGGATATTATCAACAGTCTTCATAAGTTCAGGTAAAAGGGTCGGGTCAAAAGTCTTTGTCTCACCCACTTCATCCCAGTAAATTGGGGATCGACACTTACGTCCATACAACGCCTCAAAAGGGGCCATCCCGATAGTGGTCTGATAACTATTATTATAAGCGAACTCTGCTAGAGATAGATATTTCTCCCAACCTTTTTCGAAATCCAAAACACACGCCCTCAGCATATCCTCCAGAATCTGAATAGTCCTCTCCGATTGTTCGTCAGTCTGAGGGTGATAAGCCGTGCTGAAACTCAACTTTATTCCCAAAGCTTCTTGAAATCTCTTCCAAAATTGGGAAGTAAAACTAGGATCCCTATCCGATACAATACTAATAGGCATCCCGTGCAATTTTACAATCTCCGCTACATACATATCTCCCAATTTCTCTTGACTAACCTCCTTGTTCATCGGTAAAAAGTGTGCCGACTTAGTCAATCTATCCATTATGACCCAAACGGCGTCATGGCCCTTTTGTGATCTGGACAGGTCCATAACAAAGTCCATAGTTATATGTTCCCATTTCCATTGAGGAATCTCCAACGGCTGAAGTAAACCTGCGGGTCGTTGATGTTCCGCTTTGACTCTCTGGCAAGTCAAACACCGTGCCACAAACTTCGCAATTTCTCTTTTCATGTTATTCCACCAATAGTGTTGCCTCAAATCCCGGTACATCTTTGTTCCGCCGGGGTGAATAGTATATCTAGAATTATGGGCTTCTTCAAGAATCTTCTTTTTCATCTCTGGCTCATTGGGAACACAAATCCAATTCCTAAACCTTCAAACACCATCATCATGAAACTTGAAATCCGCGTTGCTTTCTTTAATCTTCTGAAACTGTTGGTCCTTCTGTTGAGCCTCTCGTAACTCGGACAACAAGGTCAATTGAACTTGCGTAGTAGCGAAAAGTAACCATTTCTGGGTCAATTGTGGTTTCCACAAAAATGCATCCTCCAACAACTCCTGCACCTTGACCTCTAGTTTTGCCATGCTCGCTTGCCTACTTAAGGCATCTACAACTACATTTGCTTTACCAGACACATAATTGATTGTGCAGTTATAATCATCCAAAAGTTCCATCCGCCGCCTTTGCCTCATATTCAACTCTTTTTGAGAGAATAAGTATTTCAAGCTCTTATGATCAGTAAATACCTCAAACTTGTTACCCCACAGATAATGTCTCCATTTCTTGAGTGCAAACACAATAGCCGCTAATTCCAAATCATGCGTCGGGTAATTCAATTCATACGACTTTGGTTTCCTAGAAGCATACGCAATCACTCTTCCATTTTGCATCAACACACAACCCAATCCTTCTTTTGAAGCATCGCTATAGATTACAAAACCTTGACTTCCTTCAGGCAATGCAAGAACAGGTGCGGTAGTCAATCTTTTCTTCAACTCTTGAAAGTTGTTCTCACACTTATCATCCCACACGAACTTTGTTTTCTTTTGAGTGAGCTTTGTAAGCGGTCTTGCAATCTTAGAGAAATCTTTCACGAATCTCCAATAATAGCCGGCTAGACCAAGAAAACTCCGAATCTCCGTAACATTCTCCGGCTTTTTCCAAGACATCACTACTTCTATCTTTGCTGGATCCACCGCTATTCCCTCTTGGGATATAATATGCCCCAAAAATGCAATCTGCTGCAACTAAAATTCACACTTGCTAAACTTTGCATACAATTGATGCTCTCGAAGTTTCTGCAGTACCAACCGCAAATGTTGCTCATGCTTCGCTTTAGATTTCGAGTATACCAAAATATCATCAATGAACATCACCACAAATTAGTCCAAGTAGGGTTGAAATACCCTGTGCATCAAATCCATAAAAGTTGCAGGGGCATTAGTTAGTCCAAATGGTATCACCACATATGCATAATGCCCATATCTTGTCCTAAAAGCCGTTTTAGACACATCTTCCTTTCTGATTCGCAACTGATAATACCCTTGCCTCAAGTCGAGTTTCGAATACACTTTGGCTCCTTGCAGTTGATCAAATAACTCGTCGATCAGGGGAAGTGGGTATTTATTCTTGACAGTCACTTGGTTCAATCCTCGGTAATCAATGCATAGCCTCAACGTTCCGTCTTTCTTCTTCACAAATAGAACTGGTGCGCCCCACGGTGAAGAACTCGGTTTAACAAACCCTTTTTTCAACAATCCTTGCAATTGGTCCTTCAATTCTTGTAGCTCGGCCGGTGCCATACGATAGGGAGCTTTAGATATCGGCTGGGCGCCAGGCAGTAACTCTATAACAAACTCGATTTTCCGATTTGGGGGTAAACCGTGTAATTCTTCTGGAAACACATCCGCATAATCTTTGATCACTGGCATCTCCTCCAACTTAGCTTTGTCCGACGGCTTGTTGATGAGGTAAGCTAAGTATCCGCTACACCCTTTTCTCAAGGACTTCACTGCTTTTGTAGATGAAATGATGGAACTCCCGATGAAATATCTTTGACCCATTATCTCTAGTATTGGTTGACCAGGTACCCGGAACGTTATAATCTTTGCCCGGCAATCTAGTTGGACATGATGTTTTGCTAGCCAGTCTATCCCTAAAATGACCTCATAATCTCGAAAAGGTAATACAATAAGATTGGCTGAGAATTCCCTATCCCTAATTTGGATTTTACATGCTTTACAAGCTGAGCTAGTTACAAGTTTAGAACCCATTGGAGTACTAACTTCTACTTCGTATGGCAAACATACAACTTTCAGTTTCACACGTTCCACACATAAGGGAGTAATAAATGAATGAGTAGCACCTGGATCAATTAGCACCCTAACAGGTTGATTCAGTATGAAGAATGTACCTTCAACAACAGCGGTCTCATTTGGAATCTCCTCGCACTCAATAGCATAAGCTCGAGCCTGAACTCTAGGAACTAGAGTCTTGCCTCTAGCAGCTGGTTTACCCTGATTCTGCCCTGCCTTCCGTTTAGGGCAATCCTTGATCTGATGCTGATCACCTCCATATCTCATACATCATCTTGACTTCCTCCAACACTGGGCCTCAGTATGCCTCATCTTGTCACAATAAGAACAGCTGACGGACTGAGTAGCAGGTGAACTACCTGTGGATCCGCGGGTGGAAGAGGCTGATGGCGCTTTTGTCACGCCCCGATCCCTCACGAGACCGGAGGCTCTAATAACCATGCTATTCTCAACCCAATACCAAACCCGGTCATAAAATTTTAGGGAAAAACGGACAGAGTTTCCCCTGTACTATGGATATTCTGAAAACCTGTAAATTCTCAAATAAGGTAACTACAAGATAAACAAACTTTTCATGGCTAAATGTTTAAAGATTCACGGCCATCCGAGCCTTGAAGCAAACAACAATTCCAAAACCACACAAGCATGCAAGTAACTTGTTTATAATATAGTCTAAAAACCATGCCATTCTAGGATAACATTAAAACATACTTAGAGATAAAACATTCTACACTAAGCCATTCACTCCCAAGCATGCAAAGCAACTAGAAATAGAAATATAAGTTATTACATGCCATGGTTCTAAATCTACCACTACAACATCTATCCCTCAATTTGCAAACTATATAATATACACATATTACTTAGGTTACAAAATAGAACATAAAGTAAAGAAAACAAGTCCTACTCTCATCAACAAGAACATAGTCCACCTCAAGCAACTAGACACAGCAACTAATGCAACTCCTCCAACTGCGCCACCTGAAACATGTTAGCGAGGTATGAGCAACCACTGTTGCCCAGTGAGGGATAAGGTCCCAGGGTGTGCAATGCGATAAGTAATACAGTTAACAACATTAAAAATTGAGCAAATCAAGAAACAATGATAGCTTAGATAACCACATATTTGAAAGGATACATTTCTCATAACCCCTATACACCAATCTTCACTGGTCTTCATTCACGATCCACGAACCACGATCACGATCACGATAAGCCGGCATAATCCCCAAACACTCCAGTGGGTGTACTCCGGATGTACCACGATAATCCTACGACCCAACATCCCCAGGCAATCTCCGGACCAGGCGAATGTGGGACTAGGGTACGGAGTTTGAATATCCACTGGCAAGCCCTCTGCCGCCCAACCGATATTCAACATATCCGCCCCTGATACTATGGTTGTGCAACCACTATGCAATGCACTTAACAATGACAAGTTAATAGCAATAATATAAGCATTAACACATAGGAGGATCAACAAAGTAGGTTGACCTCGATGCAATTAGAATAGAAGCAATTATAGAAGCTAATAAGCAGTTTACAAAGGAACATTTACAAAATAAGCATAGAATCATACCAAAGACTCCAAATCAATTTAAAATCACATATAAACACTCAAGAAGTCATGCCATGGGTTTAGAAGTGTGAGACAACCGAAATTGCACCTAAACCCCTTTGTTTTTTAAACTATTTCTCTTCCAAACCAAGGTTAATGATTCCATTTTCAAGGAAAACTCTCCCAAGCTTCTAACTAACCCTCAAGGTACCCTCTCAACCCTTTAACTCATTCAAACGCCCGCGATTACCCCGAAAGCCCCAAATTCTCTCTTATGGCTTTAAACTACACATCCCTTGTCCGTGCTTCAAATAAGGGATATCAAAGCTTCTATAGCACCTAGGTAGCTTAAGGATACTAGAATTGAAGCCCGAATCCACCCGGATTCGCATTAACCCCGAAAGCCCCAAATTAAAGTCGGCTATTTTACATTTTTAGCGATTTAAGGACGATGCAAGTGCACGAGGCTATTAGATTACTTTCACTAGCACCTAAGGCATCTATTAGAAGCATTTAATCAAGCTAATTCGAGCAATTACGCAAAACCCTAGAAAAACGTCACTATTCACCCTAAAAATCAAACTAACGATTCTAACCGTTTAAATTGTAAAACGATGGCTCAAATATGTTCTATAGCAGTCATATACATGGTATAATAGCATAGATAACTAATACAATGGCATTTGAACACATTTTCAACAAATCAAGAAAAGAGCAACTATTTAGAAATGCAAAAACAAGCTGTGAAATCCCTCACCAATAAGCGTAAGAGCACCTAGGAACCTTGCAAACACCCTACACTAGTTGCTCAAGGCTTGGAGTGGCTTGAAAGGAAGGATTGAAGATCAAAAATTGTTTTTTCCTCACTGTTTGCTACTGTCGGCCTGCTCCTGCTCCTATTCAGCTTTTATTTTTTTTTTCTTTTGCATTTTGAGAGTTTAAATGATATATAAAAGGGCTAAGTTGAGGTGGGGTCATTTGGGTGCTTAAGTTATCTAATATAATGCGCTTATTGAGCTTAAAACGAGCTTAGATAGTAAAATATATGCTAGCTAATTAATTACCTAAGTTAGTTACGTAACACTATTCATTGAACTACTAAAATCATTTTCTAAACGAGCTCTCCTATCGGCTCTAGCTCAATTGCATATTTTTTTCACTACTTTAATAATTAATATGATTTAATAAAAATGCTAATTCGTTAATAGTATGAAGTTTAAAAACAGAGTAAATAGTAATTTAAGGAGACATTTAATAAGGCATAGAAAAAGATGAGCAAACAAAGGATACAACAGTAATTAAATGCATGGCTAAATCTCGGGCGTCACATCCTCTCCCCCTTAAACAAATTGCGTCCACGCAATTCTTCTTCACAAGAGAACTCTGCATCAACTGAAAACCAACTCTGATTATTCGTCATCAGTTGCTAAGCAAGAATGCGATATACGAATTCTCGTGGGAGCTCATTAGGAAATCCCAATAGTATTGTCTGTGAACCTCATGTAATAAGGCCAAATAAAGGCTCCAATAGAGATGCTACTTCGAAATCCAAATAAGAATCCCGCTGGCACGAATTCCATAGAAGAATAAAATCCCAACTAAGAGCGGAGAGAAAATACCATTAAAAGTTCTGAGCAGGAGTATTGTAAATAGTACCAGATAATAAGGTTAAAAAGAATCCCATATACCAATTCTTCCGAGAGATGCCGGCAAAAGAATACCAAAAGAATACCTGATAAGAAAATACCAAGAATATGCTCCAAAGAACTGTCATATAGAAACCCCAAAAGAAGCTACTCATTTATGACCGCTAAGCACTGAAGAAGGCCTTAGAATAATCCCAATAACTGAGCTCCAACTATATCCACCAATTCCCAAATAAAGGCTGATTAATTGCCTCTCATTTCTGTGACGCCCGAGATTTAGCCATGCATTTAATTACTGTTGCATCCTTGTTTGCGCATTTCCTTCTGTGCATTATTGACTGCCTTTTTGCGTTACTATTCACTCCATTTTTAAACTGCCTTCTATTAGTTAATTAACATTTTTATTAAATGATATTAATTGTAAAAGTAGTGGGAAAAATGTGCATTTGAGCTAACGGCATTAGGAGAGCTCGTTTAGAAAATGATTTTTGTAGTTGAATGAATAGTGTTACGTAATAACTTTATAGATTTAATTAGCTAACCTAAGTTTTATACATTAGCCTCGTTTTGGAGCTAGCAACGCGCATTTTATTAGATCACTTAAGCACCCAAATGACCCCACCTCAACTTAACCCCTTTATTATATCACTTAAGCTGATAAAATGCAAAAGAAAAAAAAATAAAAAGCTGAAATCAGGAGCCAAACCCGACAGCCCCTCTTTGCACTTGGGATAAATTTTTCATCTTCAACTCTTCAATTCAAGCCAAGCCAAGCCTTGAGCAACTAGTGTAGGGTGTTTGCAAGGTTCCTTGGTGCTCCTACGCGTATTGGTGAGGGATTTCACAACTTGTTTTTGCATTTTTAAATAGTTGCTCATTTCTTGATTTGTTGAAAATATGATTATATGCCATTGTAATTGTTATCTATGCTAATATACCATCTATATGAATGCTAGAGAACACATTTGAGCCGTTGTTTCGCTTTTTAAACGGTTAGAATAGTTAGTTTGATTTTTAGGGTGAATAGTGACGATTTTTCTAGGGTTTTGTGTAATTGCTCGAATTAGCTTGATTTAATGCTTCTAATAGATGCCTTAGGTGTTAGTGAAGATAGCCTAATAGCCCCGTGCACTTGCATTGCCCTTAAATTGCCTAAAAATGGAAAATAGCCGACTTTAATTTGGGGCTTTCGGGGTTAATGCGAATCCGGGTGGATTCGGGCTTCAATTCTAGTATCCTTAGGCTACCTAGGTGCTATAGATGCCTTGATATCCCTTGTTTGAAGCCCGGACAATGTAGGTGTAGTTTAAAGCCAAAAGAGGGAAATTGGGGCTTTCGGGGTAAACGCGGACATTTGAATGAGTTAGAGGGTTGAGAGGGTACCTTGGGGGTTAGTTAGAAGGTTGGGAGAGTTTCCTTTGAAAATGAAATCATTAACTTTGGTTTGGAAGAGAAATAGTTCGAAAAACAAAGGGGTTTAGGTGCAATTTAAGTTGTCTCACACTTCTAAACCCATGTCAGGACTTCTTGAGTGTTTATATGTGATTTTAAATTGATTTGGAGCTTTTGGTATGATTCTATGCTTATTTGGTAAATGTTCATTTGTAAACTACTTATTAGCTTCTATATTTGCTTCTATCCTAATTGCAACGAGGTCAACCTACTTTGTTGATCCTCATATGTGTTAATGCTTATATTATTGCTATTAACTTGCCATCGTTAAGTGCATTGCATAGTGGTTGCGCAACCATAGTGTCAGGGGCGGATGTGTTGAATATCGGCTGGGCGGCAGAGGGCTTGCCGGTGGATATTCAAACTCCGTGCCCTATTCCCTCATTCGCCTGGTCCGGAGATTGCCAGGGGATGTTGGGTCGTAGGATTCGGGGTACATCCGGAGTACACCCACTGGAGTGTTTGGGGATTATGCCGGCTTATCGTGATCGTGCTCGTGGTTCGTGGATCCTGATTGAAGACCAGTGAAGATTGGTGTATAGGGGATTGTTGAAATGTATCCTTTTAATTGTGTGGTTATTTAAGTTATCATCGTTTCTTTAATTGTTTAAGTGTTATTGTTGTGTAATTGTATTATCTGTTGCATTGCACGCCCCGGGACTATATCCCTCACTAGGCAACAGTGGTTGCTCATACCTCGATATCTGTTTCAGGAGACGCTGAGGGTGATCCCCAGCTTGTTGATTTAGTTGAGGAAGAAGAAGTTCAGATCGAGCCTTTACCTTAGTTGCTGTGTCTGATAGCTTGAGGTGGTTAATGAAATTTGCTGCTATGTGGAAAGTTCAATTAATTGTTTTATGTTCTATTTTGTGGCCTAAGGGCTATGTATATGTTTGTTGCACAAGTCGAAGGATAGTAGATTGTGGTGTAGAATTGGAAGCCATGTCTTGTAATAACTTTTATTCTTGCCTTATTTCCTTGCATGCTTGGGAGTGGATGGTTAATGTAGAATGCTTTATCCTTTAAGTTGTTTTATTGATTTCCTAGAATGTCATGATTATAAAACTATGCTGACAACAAGTTCTCGCATGCTTGTGTGTTTTGGAGCTATTGTGTACCATAAGGCTCGAATGGCCTTATAGCTTTGTTGTTTAATTAAGAAGAGCTTGTATTGTATTGTTGGGACTTTGTTTAAGTGTTTACAGGTTTTTAGAATGTCCACGGTACAGGGAGACTCTGTCCGTGTGTCGGGTCCGGACTTAACCTTTAGCTTGGGGGTTGGGTCGGGGCGTGACAATTTCTGCTAATCAACATTATTTGGAAGGCCTGCCACTAATCACCTCTCTTCAGGGGAGGAAGGAGTTTTTCTTACCATTCGACGGCTATGTATGCATGCCAAACAATTGCATATGTATAATCATTCTTTAAACTATTACGCAAACATGTTAATAAAAGAGTTTGTGAAACAGTGTAATCATCAAAGTCATTCAAGCACGATAATCAAGTCAAGCATAACACACCTCAATCAAAGACATTCAAATACACACATTACAAGCAACAGTTCAAGCAATTAATAATTCACGAAGTCAATTTGATGCATAACTAGCCACTTTACTTCACTTAGCACACATTTAGCACGTAACACATAATTATATCACATAGGTGCACACATTCAATACAAAATACACAATCAAACATGCAGACATACCCTTTTAAGACACACACTTAATCAAGCACACACGCAAGGGTTACTACCCGACAGGCCGAAGACCCTGTCCCGGCTTAGAGCTAACTAAGCTCTGATACCACCTGTCACGCCCCGATCCCTCACGAGACCGGAGGCTCTAATAACCATGCTATTCTCAACCCAATACCAAACCCGGTCATAAAATTTTAGGGAAAAACGGACAGAGTTTTCCCTGTACTATGGACATTCTGAAAACCTGTAAATTCTCAAATAAGGTAACTACAAGGTAAACAAACTTTTCATGGCTAAATATTTAAAGAATCACGGCCATCCGAGCCTTGAAGCAAACAACAATTCCAAAACCACATAAGCATGCAAGTAACTTGTTTATAATATAGTCTAATAACCATGCCATTCTAGGATAACATTAAAACATACTTAGAGATAAAACATTCTACACTAAGCCATTCACTCCCAAGCATGCAAAGCAACTAGAAATAGAAATATAAGTTATTACATGCCATGCTTCTAAATCTACCACTACAACATCTATCCCTCAATTTGCAAACTATATAATATACACATATCACTTAGGTTACAAAATAGAACATAAAGTAAAGAAAACAAGTCCTACTCTCACCAACAAGAACATAGTCCACCTCAAGCAACTAGACACAACAACTAATGCAACTCCTCCAACTGCGCCACCTGAAACATGTTAGCGAGGTATGAGCAACCACTGTTGCCCAGTGAGGGATAAGGTCCCGGGGTGTGCAATGCGACAAGTAATACAGTTAACAACAATAACAATTCAGCAAATCAAGAAACAATGATAGCTTAGATAACCACATATTTGAAAGGATACATTTGTCATAACCCCTATACACCAATCTTCACTGGTCTTCATTCACGATCCACGAACCACGATCATGATCACGATAAGCTGGCATAATCCCCAAACACTCCAGTGGGTGTACTCCGGATGTACCCCGATAATCCTACGACCCAACATCCCCTGGAAATCTCCGGACCAGACGAATGAGGGACTAGGGTACGGAGTTTGAATATCCACCGGCAAGCCCTCTGCCGCCCAGCCGATATTTAACACATCCGCCCCTGACACTATGGTTGTGCAACCACTATGCAATGCACTTAACAATGACAAGTTAATAGCAATAATATAAGCATTAACACAAAGGAGGATCAACAAAGTAGGTTGACCTCGATGCAATTAGAATAGAAGCAATTATAGAAGCTAATAAGCAGTTTACAAAGGAACATTTACAAAATAAGCATAGAATCATACCAAAGACTCCAAATCAATTTAAAATCACATATAAACACTCAAGAAGTCATGCCATGGGTTTAGAAGTGTGAGACAACCGAAATTGCACCTAAACCCCTTTGTTTTTCAAACTATTTCTCTTCCAAACCAAGGTTAATGATTCCATTTTCAAGGGAAACTCTCCCAAGCTTCTAACTAACCCTCAAGGTACCCTCTCAACCCTTTAACTCATTCAAACGCCCGTGATTACCCGGAAAGCCCCAAATTCCCTCTTATGGCTTTAAACTACACATCCCTTGTCTGGGCTTCAAATAAGGGATATCAAAGCTTCTATAGCACCTAGGTAGCTTAAGGATACTAGAATTGAAGCCCGAATCCACCCGGATTCGCATTACCCCGAAAGCCCCAAATTAATGTCGGCTATTTTACATTTTTAGCGATTTAAGGATGATGCAAGTGCACGGGGCTATTAGATTACCTTCACTAGCACCTAAGGCATCTATTAGAAGCATTTAATCAAGCTAATTCGAGCAATTATACAAAACCCTAGAAAAACGTCACTATTCACCCTAAAAATCAAACTAACGATTCTAACCGTTTAAATTGCAAAACGATAGCTCAAATATGTTCTCTAGCATTCATATACATGGTATAATAGCATAGATAACTAATACAATGGCATTTGAACACATTTTCAACAAATCAAGAAAAGAGCAACTATTTAGAAATGCAAAAACAAGCCGTGAAATCCCTCACCAATACGCGTAGGAGCACCTAGGAACCTTGCAAACACCATACACTAGTTGCTCAAGGCTTAGAGTGGCTTGAAAGGAAGGATTGAAGAGCAAAAATTGTTTTTTCCTCACTGTTTGCTGCTGTCGGCCTGCTCCTGCTCCTATTCAGCTTTTATTTTTTTTTTCTTTTGCATTTTGAGAGTTTAAATGATATATAAAAGGGCTAAGTTGAGGTGGGGTCATTTGGGTGCTTAAGTGATTTAATATAATGCGCTTATTGAGCTTAAAACGAGCTTAGATAGTAAAATATATGCTAGCTAATTAATTACCTAAGTTAGTTTCGTAACACTATTAATTGAACTACTAAAATCATTTTCTAAACGAGCTCTCCTATCGCCTCTAGCTCAATTGCATATTTTTCTCACTACTTTAATAATTAATATGATTTAATAAAAATGCTAATTCGTTAATAGTATGAAGTTTAAAAACGGAGTGAATAGTAATTTAAGGAGACATTTAATAAGGCATAGAAAAAGATGAGCAAACAAAGGATGCAACAGTAATTAAATGCATGGCTAAATCTCGGGCGTCACATCCTCTCCCCCTTAAACAAATTGCGTCCACGCAATTCTTCTTCACAAGAGAACTCTGCATCAACTGAAAACCAACTCTGATTATTCGTCATCAGTTGCTAAGCAAGAATGCCATATACGAATTCTCGTGGGAGCTCATTAGGAAATCCCAATAGTATTGTCTGTGAACCTCACGTAATAAGGCCAAATAAAGGCTCCAATAGAGATGCTACTTTGAAATCCAAATAAGAATCCCGCTGGCACGAATTCCATAAAAGAATAAAATCCCAACTAAGAGCGGAGAGAAAATACCATTAAAAGTTCTGAGCAGGAGTATTGTAAATAGTACCAGATAATAAGGTTAAAAAGAATCCCATATACCAATTCTTCCGAGAGATGCCGGCAAAAGAATACCAAAAGAATACCTGATAAGAAAATACCAAGAATATGCTCCAGAGAACTGTCATATAGAAACCCCAAAAGAAGCTACTCATTTATGACCGCTAAGCACTGAAGAAGGCCTTAGAAGAATCCCAATAACTGAGCTCCAACTATATCCACCAATTCCCAAATAAAGGCTGATTAATTGCCTCTCATTTCTACTAATCAACATAATTTGGAAGGCCTGCCACTAATCACCTCTCTTCAGTGGAGGAAGGAGTTTTTCTTACCATTCGACGGCTATGTATGCATGCCAAACAATTGCATATGTATAATCATTCTTTAAACTATTACGCAAACATGTTAATAAAAGAGTTTGTGAAACAGTGTAATCATCAAAGTCATTCAAGCACGATAATCAAGTCAAGCATAACACACCTCAATCAAAGACATTCAAATACACACATTACAAGCAACAGTTCAAGCAATTAATAATTCACGAAGTCAATTTGATGCATAACTAGCCACTTTACTTCACTTAGCACACATTTAGCACGTAACACATAATTATATCACATAGGTGCACACATTCAATACAAAACACACAATCAAACATGCAGACATACACTTTTAAGACACACACTTAATCAAGCACACACGCAAGGGTTACTACCCGACAGGCCGAAGACCCGGTCCCGGCTTAGAGCTAACTAAGCTCTGATACCACCTGTCACGCCCCGATCCCGCACGAAACCGGAGGCTCTAATTACCATGCTATTCTCAACCCAATACCAAACCCGGTCATAAAATTTTAGGGAAAAACGGACAGAGTTTCCCCTGTACTATGGATATTCTGAAAACCTGTAAATTCTAAAATAAGGTAACTACAAGGTAAACAAACTTTTCATGGCTAAATAGTTAAAGATTCACGGCCATCCGAGCCTTGAAGCAAACAACAATTCCAAAATCACACAAGCATGCAAGTAACTTGTTTATAATATAGTCTAATAACCATGCCATTCTAGGATAACATTAAAACATACTTAGAGATTAAACATTCTACACTAAGCCATTCACTCCCAAGCATGCAAAGCAACTAGAAATAGAAATATAAGTTATTACATGCCATGCTTCTAAATCTACCACTACAACATCTATCCCTCAATTTGCAAACTATATAATATACACATATCACTTAGGTTACAAAATAGAACATAAAGTAAAGAAAACAAGTCCTACTCTCATCAACAAGAACATAGTCCACCTCAAGCAACTAGACACAACAACTAATGCAACTCCTCCAACTGCGCCACCTGAAACATGTTAGCGAGGTATGAGCAACCACTGTTGCCCAGTGAGGGATAAGGTCCCGGGGTGTGCAATGCGACAAGTAATACAGTTAACAACAATAACAATTGAGCAAATCAAGAAACAATGATAGCTTAGATAACCACATATTTGAAAGGATACATTTCTCATAACCCCTATACACCAATCTTCACTGGTCTTCATTCACGATCCACGAACCACGATCACGATCACGATAAGCCGGCATAATCCCTAAACACTCCAGTGGGTGTACTCCGGATGTACCCCGATAATCCTACGACCCAATATCCCCTGGCAATCTCCGGACCAGGCGAATGTGGGACTAGGGTACGGAGTTTGAATATCCACCGGCAAGCCCTCTGCTGCCCAGCCGATATTCAACACATCCGCCCCTGACATTATGGTTGGGCAACCACTATGCAATGCACTTAACAATGACAAGTTAATAGCAATAATATAAGCATTAACACATAGGCGGATCAACAAAGTAGGTTGACCTCGATGCAATTAGAATAGAAGCAATTATAGAAGCTAATAAGCAGTTTACAAAGGAACATTTACAAAATAAGCATAGAATCATACCAAAGACTCCAAATCAATTTAAAATCACATATAAACACTCAGGAAGTCATGCCATGGGTTTAGAAGTGTGAGACAACCGAAATTGCACCTAAACCCCGTTGTTTTCCAAACTATTTCTCTTCCAAACCAAGGTTAATGATTCCATTTTCAAGGGAAACTCTCCCAAGCTTCTAACTAACCCTCAAGGTACCCTCTCAACCCTTTAACTCATTCAAACGCCTGTGATTACCCCGAAAGCCCCAAGTTCCCTCTTATGGCTTTAAACTACACATCCCTTGTCCGGGCTTCAAATAAGGGATATCAAAGCTTCTATAGCACCTAGGTAGCTTAAGGATACTAGAATTGAAGCCCGAATCCACCCGGATTCGTATTAACCCCGAAAGCCCCAAATTAAAGTCGGCTATTTTACATTTTTAGCGATTTAAGGACGATGCAAGTGCACGGGGCTATTAGATTACTTTCACTAGCACCTAAGGCATCTATTAGAAGCATTTAATCAAGCTAATTCGAGCAATTACGCAAAACCCTAGAAAAACGTCACTATTGACCCTAAAAATCAAACTAACGATTCTAACCGTTTAAATTGCAAAACGATGGCTCAAATATGTTCTCTAGCATTCATATACATGGTATAATAGCATAGATAACTAATACAATGGCATTTGAACACATTTTCAACAAATCAAGAAAAGAGCAACTATTTAGAAATGCAAAAACAAGCCATGAAATCCCTTACCAATACGCGTAGGAGCACCTAGGAACCTTGCAAACACCATACACTAGTTGCTCAAGGCTTGGAGTGGCTTGAAAGGAAGGATTGAAGAGCAAAAATTGTTTTTTCCTCACTGTTTGCTACTGTCGGCCTGCTCCTGCTCCTATTCAGCTTTTATTTTTTTTTTCTTTTGCATTTTGAGAGTTTAAATGATATATAAAAGGGCTAAGTTGAGGTGGGGTCATTTGGGTGCTTAAGTGATCTAATATAATGCGCTTATTGAGCTTAAAACGAGCTTAGATAGTAAAATATATGCTAGCTAATTAATTACCTAAGTTAGTTACGTAACACTATTCATTGAACTACTAAAATCATTTTCTAAACGAGCTCTCCTATCGCCTCTAGCTCAATTGCATATTTTTCTCACTACTTTAATAATTAATATGATTTAATAAAAATGCTAATTCGTTAATAGTATGAAGTTTAAAAACGGAGTGAATAGTAACTTAAGGAGACATTTAATAAGGCATAGAAAAAGATGAGCAAACAAAGGATGCAACGATAATTAAATGCATGGCTAAATCTCGGGCGTCACAGCTTTAGTCGGGCCACGGTTATTCACTGGTCTGCTCTGGCTCTAGCCCTGATTACGACCCTGACTCTGGAATTTCCTTTGCTGACCTGGATGCTGGTATGGTTTCTTGTTCGGTTGACTCGAATCGGCTCTATCAAGTTTTCTCTTCTCAACTCGAGAGGCAGCAGCAAAGAGAGCATAATAGGTATCAAAGTCATGAGAAGCCAACTAGTCCTGAATCTCTAGCCTCAATCCGGTAGTAAATTTCCACATCTTCGCCTCCGGAGTACTAACCATATATTGAGCAAAACGGGACAGTCGATCAAAACGAGCCTCGTACTGGGCCACCGTCATGTTACCCTAGGTCAAGTGCATGAACTCCTCAATCCGCCTCTGCCTGGAAACTGCAGGTTCATATTTCTCCTTGAATGCCTTAACGAAATTACCCCACAAACGAGGTGTCTGATCAGTTTCCCACAGTGCTTCTACAGTGTGCCACCAATGCTCAGCATCCCCGTGCAACAGAAACACCGCAAACTCCACCTTTTCTTCATCAGTATAATCAAGTGGCCTAAAAATCTTCTCGATCTCGGACAGCCAAGCCTCTGCTTTCTCATCATCAGCTTCCCCGTGGAATTTAGACGGGCGAAAGTCAATGAACTCCCTCATTCTGCTATGTCTCCCGTGGTTACCCTCATTCCTGTTGTTGTTGTTGTTGTTGGCCTCACGTGCATCTTGACGCTCCATCACTCGTGATACACAATCCATGGCGTTCGCCATCATATTAAACATAGCTATACCGGGATTAGTTTGATAAGCATCTCCGGTCTCTTAGGGTTCACCGCTCCTATTAGTAGTACGGGTACTAGGGCCAGCTATCTATAGGCACAGATTACGATGCACAGTTTATTGAAACATGACAATTAAGAATTTAATGCATAAGATATGCAACAAAATACAGGTACAATTCTAGAAACATTTAAGGCATGTTAATCACGTAAACACATAAAACATAGAAGACAGATTTAACATTATCACACAATAACATATAAGCAAGTCATCCTAATTATCTTAGGGCTCTACCGGCTGTAATTGAGCTCTTTGGTTTGGCCTAATTCTCTAAACGTCTCAAAATTTTCCATTCTCAATTTCGTTTCCAACTAGGATTACCATTTAACATCAATTGAATTGCCTATTGGTTATTTCGACGTCTCGTTTGATTTATAACCTAGCATGATGCTATGTCTCGTTTGTTTGTTTATCCTCGTTACAAAAGTACCTGTTGATCTTAGCTTAATAGCGAGTACCTGTTTAAGGTTTGGATGGTTCATCTTACTTAGCCTTTACCTAACACTTCATAATCCTATTATAGATATTAGCAGTAATAATAGCAAAATGATTATAGTAGTGTCTAGCGTCTGTCTAGTTATCATCAGTACAAACCAAAATTAGACCCCAAATTATAACAGAGGTCTTTTAAATCACAACATTAAGCAACATGAAGGAAACAGTCTTCAAGTAGCATAGTTTTCACAAATGGCCATAAATCAAGCAGAGCACATAGGAACAGGCAATCACTCCAAAGAACCATCATTAGGCACATCGTCCTCAGGTACTTGTTCTTGATCTTCTTCACCTGAGATGATAAAAGAGGGTGAGTCCTTATGAACTCAGCGAGGGGGAACGAGAAATAGGTTTCGAAACTCATTTTCCGGTTCAACTTATGAAAATCCTTTTGCAAGCATGAATATAATACAATTAAGTACATAACAATAATATAAAGTGAAGGAACAGAAATACCAGTCTTTCCTCCTCGAGGTTCTCTAGGAACCAAGCGAGAGTACTTATATATATAGAAAAAGGATACGGTAAGCTTTTGCTCTCAATTCATTTCCAAAATCAGTTGATGCGGCTGACTTCAATTCATCCCCATAAGACGCCAAGTGTGTGTACTCCGGGTGTACCCCGAAATCCTACGACCCAACTCTCTGAGGAAGTCAGCCCCCAAATGAGAGAGGGAATGGGACCATGGTAGTCACGGGTGCACCGGCAAGCCCGATGCCGCCCGGTGTGCGTGATCGCTACCATGCCAGAATGAAAGGTTGCAACCTTGTATGCAATGCACATTTATGACATTTAATATATCACATTAGGAGGACAACAAAGTAGGTTGCCTCCGGACAGTCATAAGATTGCACATTGACAAGTAAACAAGCAAGGCACGATAAGACAAATAATTTCACTTGAAAGGCATATAGAGTTATATGAACATTAAACGGGCAGCCATGTAACACATGTAAATCAAGCCATATAACTCATTTCAAAGTCCACATAATCAAGTGATAGATTATTCAACATGCAACAACATGTACGTGGGTTCGAATGCAAGAAAAGCCTCTTTGTCAACATGCAATGATCAAATTCACATTTAAGGTTATAAGGGCAACTACGGGCAGCCTACTAAGCGTATAATTCCACATAATATCCAAATGGTCAATACTTAGCAAGTTCGCCTAGTCACTAGGGTTTCCATTTCGTGCATATCCGTGCAATTTGAGCCCAAAACCAACTCAAAGTCAATCTCAAGTCATGCATCATTTAATTCAACATCCTCAAACATTCAAAACAGTCCACACAACATCCTAAAGCTACAATCCCAAGCATTTAATTCTACAAGAGAAGTTATAACAATTTTTCTAAGCATAACACTAAGTGAAACCCTTACTGCAATAGGCTGTTTTCTCACAATCATTAAGATAAGCAAACAATCTCCAATTCCAGTGAATAAGATGTCAAATTAAAGCTTAAGAAGTGAACTAAATTCAGAAACAAACCTTGCATCATTTGGTGTAACACCCCGATCCCTCTCGAGACCGGGAGTTCTATCGATCAATCTAATCACAACCCAAATCTAAATCCGGGCATAAATTTTAGGGAAAACGGACGGAGTCTCCCCTGTTTCTAGGCGAAATGTAAAACCTGCGACAGCATATAAGGGGACCAATACCATGTCCAAACATTCAACCCCCTCAAGGCCATCCGAGCCTCGGTTCTCAACAATTTAAACTCAACAAGTATACATGCATTTCCAATTTAAAAGTTAACCTATGTCTTTTCATTTTGACAAGTACATTCAACTGGACAATTAAACCATACTAAGCTACTACATAAAAATAATCTATCATGCCATTCTAATTCTTTTCCCTTGGGACATTACAACCATGCATTGAAATTAAACTATGCTAACTGATTACATAACTAACTTATCGATTTACCTCAACTACTTAGCTAGATTTAAATTACATTTTTTTTAACAATAAATACATACAACATATGAAAGCATATATTTTTACACTTCGACACTCAAGCCACATAGGCACGCAAGACATCTCTTCAGGCACGAACTTTCACGAAATCACGAACTTTCCAGCTAACATGACATTTCCTGAAATGTGGTGGTGAGGAGTGAGTATACACAACACGTATACTCAGTGAGGGCGAGACAGATATCGAATTGGAGAGAAAGAAAGTCGTGCAATGCAAATAAGACAGTTAAGCAATATAACTGATAAATAAGCAATCAAGACAAACAATCAATACAATAAGCAATTACTGAAAGTAGTAACACAACCATTCAAAGCTATACCACACTCTGAAGGCTATGGTTCACTCATACGAGCAATGTACGATTTCACGAGCGATACATCAATCTCGAGCTTGATGTTGACAATGATGACAATAAGCGCGCATCCACCTTATAACACCAGTTTGGAATACCCCGGAAGTATCCATCAATCTACGACCCAAATCTCCCTGGGAGGCAACCCAAGCGAGAAGAGGGAATAGCAGCGGAGCTAGAGCAACCAACAATAGCAACTCGAGGCTACCCAGAGAGGACCATCACTCACGCGTGAGACACTATGCAATGCAAGACTCAATACAAGGCAATAAACGAGCGATAGCACAACAATACAAACTAGTGACAACAAACGAGATAACAAGCAATCACAATCAATACTACCATTCAACTAACTTTTCAATCATAACAAGCAATAATAAGCAACAATAACACCAATTAAACAAGTATATCAAGCAACCCTAAACATTCTATAGGCATAATATCACGATAACAAGCAAAATCACAAATCGGCCCCAACTATCAAAACACTACCATTTCCAAACGAGAAACGAGTTCTGGAAACCGACTTCACCAATCCTCCTAGGTCACCATAAGGCACGTCTAAGGACCCCGAAACCCTACTTTACCCTAGAATTCACGCAAAATCCCGATTTCCCCCTTTGCTCGTTTGAACTACAACTACCTCAACTGATCACCCAACCAATGCCATAATCGCACCAAAAGTGCTTCCATGGCCTCCCAAAACAATGTCATCACGCAAAACGAGAAAACGCTAAACTCGACCTCAACGACCTCGACTTTCACCAAGGCATTTTTCTCATTTTTTTCCATTACGCAACCTAAACAAATCATGCATTTAGGCATTCTAGCATACCTAGCACCTTTTCACATCAACAGACAGCATAACAGCGCAACTTTATCGTTTCAAGGGTTTACTATTCATGTTTTACTATTCAACTAACAAATTATATTTCAATTTCAATATTCAACAGCAGAAAATGTTAAAAAGCTATAAATACATGTTCTACGATTGCTAGAGAATATTCTTTAAGCCTCAAAACGATCAAAATAACATTCTACGGATAAAACTCAAAAATTAAAGTTAACACATAAAACGTTCAAATGCGCAATTAAACATGAAACCCTCACCTTAGATGCTCCTAGACGCTAGGAAAACCACGTTGGATGCCTCGAAAACCACCCCGCACAAGCTCCCGCGAAGAAATGAAGATTTGAGGTTGAAATGTTTTTTTTTTCTTTCTTCATGGTTTCGGCCATGGCTGCTTAATTTCCAGCTTTTTTTTGTTTATTTGCAATGTTTTATAAGCTTAAATAAGTTGTCAAGCCTTGGTCAATTGGTCAAGCTTTGGTCAAACTAACTTAACTTGGTCAAATAGGCTTATTTTCATGCATTTTAAGGTAAAACAACTATGGAAATATTAATTCTAGCTAGCAACAATTAAAATATAAAATTTAAGTCATCTAAATACTAGTTTCACTATTTGCTGAGGGCTAGAAACCGTTCTCTACCTATCGCTCTCGATATACTATGCACTTTGCGTCAACAAAGAAGTGAAAATTAAATCTCAAAGAATCTAAGAAATATATCATTTTTGGAAAGAATCATAGTTTAAAATTTACTCCGACTCGGAGTTACTTTCATCTTTTATTTGAAAACCGAGTGATTTTAATGCAAAACAACCAAAACCGATTATTAAAATAATCAAAACAATCAAGATAATCAATATTCATTTAAAATAATTAATTTAACTATTTCTAGAACATTTTAAAGAATTATGAAGTTAATATTAAGCTACAAATGAAAGTTAATATCAACACATAGTCAAATACAATTAAACACTAACATTTAAGATAACACTTAATTAATCACAAGAAAAGAATTTCAATTACTATAATTATTAGAAATAGGTAATAATCTTTTAATCAATTAATATAAATCATTTTTTGAATTCTTCTAAAAGAAATAGTAAAACAGTGAAAATTAGATGATTTAACTAATTAAACATTTAATCAAATGCAGTCAAGTGCTATTAAATGCATGCCGGGTTCGGGTTATCACATCATTTCCCCCTTAAAACAATTGCGTCCTCGCAATTCTTCTTCCAATAGGACTCTGCATCATCTAAAATCCAACTCTGATAAATCTTCATCGGTTGCTGAGCAAGATAATATATAAGAATGCTCATAGGAAATCCCGGATAGAAATTCCAATCAAGAATGCCGAGGAAATACAACTAAAGACTGAGGCAAAGATACTGTAGATATCATCAATACCACATACTAATGGCAGGAAGAGTACGAAGGAATACCCTATTTAAGAATCTTCAATAAAAGTCTAACAAGTACCAAATAAGAAAGTTAAGAGATAGCCAGAGTAGATGCACCTCATGCAGTACTGACTACCGTAAATAGACCCAGCTGAAAGTTCTGTAAAGGAATATAGAGAAGAATACCAAAGACCAACCTCTAAATAAAATCTTCCAATCACTGTGTTCCTACCGCAACATCTTAGTCAAACAGCAAGTATAGATTCCCCTGAGTGGAAAGGCCGAAGGAGAAGCCGTAAACAGTACAAGATAATATGTCCAAGCAGAATCCCAAGTGTAGGATCTTCCAATAAATGTCAATAAGGAAAATACCAGTAAAATGCCCGATAAGAATTCCAAAGAATACCGTAAGTAATATGAGATAATGAGTCTGATAGGGATTCTAGTTACCAAACCAACTGAGGGATGCCAAAGAAAATACCCGACCAATGCTCCAGTAAGAATGTACCAAGAATTGCCCAATAAGTAATACTAAATAAATGACCACTAAGAATCCTAGAGAATGCCATTGAAGAATTTCCAATAAGGAATACCAGTAACAATCCAATAAAGACCGAGACACATATGCCATGGATAATACCATGCAGTCAGTCCAACTGAAAACCCAATAGCCAAGTCTACCAAGAAGTGCCACTAGAAGTCTCCAAAGAATACCCAGTAAGAAACCCAAGAATGCTACCAAGAGCCATCATACAGAAACCCCAAAGAAAGTTATCTTTTTATGATTGCCATTCACAAATAAGAGTCTTAGAAGTGTGCCAACAACTGAGCTCCATAAACAAACACCAACTCCCCAAATAAGGCTAGTCAAATGCCATTCATTTCCTGCCAATCCATACACCTTGAAAAGCCAGCGGTGAACCACTTTCTTCAGGGGAGGAAGAGGACTTACTTACCATTTCCATATGACATGTATGAATGCCAATGTATCACAGTTATACACATGCCTTAAACTATTATGCAAGCAAGTTTACAAAAGAGTTCACCAAACCATTTAATCATCTAAGTCATTCAAACATGACAATCAATTCAAGCACAACACAATCAATTCAAATCACAGCACAACCAATTCAAGATATTCCAATACACACATTACAAGCAATACTTCAAGCAACTAATAATTCACGAGGTCAATTCGATTCACGAGGGCAATTCAATAAGTCAATTCGATAGACAACTAGACATTTCACCTTTCTTCAGAAACATTTAACATATAACACATAACTTTATCACATAAGTGCATACATTCAAGTCAAGACACACAATCTCACATACAAGCATACACTTTCAAGGCACACTTAACAAGCACACATTCAAGGGTCACTACCCACCAGACCGAGGACCCTGTCCCGGCTTATGAGCTAGACAAGCTCTGATACCACCTGTAATACCCCGATCCCTCTCGAGACCGGGAGTTCTATCGATCAATCTAATCACAACCCAAATCCAAACCCGGGCATAAATTTTAGGGAAAACGGATGGAGTTTCCCCTGTTTCTAGGCGAAATGTAAAACCTGCGACAGCATATAAGGGGACCAATACCATGTCCAAACATTCAACCACCTCAAGGCCATCCGAGCCTCGGTTTTCAACAATTTAAACTCAGCAAGTATACATGCATTTCCAATTTAAAAGCTAACCTATCTCTTTTCATTTTGACAAGTACATTCAACTGGACAATTAAACCATACTAAGCTACTACATAAAAATAATCTATCATGCCATTCTAATTCTTTTCCCTTGGGACATTACAACCATGCATTGAAATTAAACTATGCTAACTGATTACATAACTAACTTATCGATTTACCTCAACTACTTAGCTAGATTTAAATTACATTTCTTTTAACAATAAATACATACAACATATGAAAGCATATATTTTTACACTTCGACACTCAAGCCACATAGGCACGCAAGACATCTCTTCAGGCACGAACTTTCACGAAATGATGAACTTTTCAGCTAACATGACATTTCCTGAAATGTGGTGGTGAGTAGTGAGTATACACAACACGTATACTCAGTGAGGGCGAGACATATATCGAATTGGAGAGAAAGAAAGACGTGCAATGCAAATAAGACAGTTAAGCAATATAACTGATAAATAAGCAATCAAGACAAACAATCAATACAATAAGCAATTACTGAAAGCATTAACACAACCATTCAAAGCTATACCACACTCTGAAGGCTATGGTTCACTCATACGAGCAATGTAACATTTCACGAGCGATACATCAATCTCGAGCTTGATGTTGACAACGATAATAATAAGCGCGCATCCACCTTATAATACCAGTTTGGAATACCCCGGAAGTATCCATCAATCTACGACCCAAATCTCCCTGGGAGGCAACCCAAGCGAGAAGAGGGAATAGCAGCGGAGCTAGAGCAACCAACACTGGCAACCCGAGGCTACCCAGAGAGGCCCATCACTCACGCGCGAGACACTATGCAATGCAAGACTCGATACAAGGCAATAAACGAGCGATAGCACAACAATACAAACTAGTGACAACAAACGAGATAACAAGCAATCACAATCAATACTACCATTCAACTAACTTTTCAAGCATAACAAGCAATAATAAGCAACAATAACACCAATTAAACAAGTATATCAAGCAACCCTAAGCATTCTATAGGCATAAATATCAAGATAACAAGCAAAATCACAAATCGGCCCCAACTATCAAAACACTACCATTTCCAAACGAGACACGAGTTCTGGAAATCGACTTCACCAATCCTCCTAGGTCACCATAAGACACGTCTAAGGACCCCGAAACCCTACTTTACCCTAGAATTCGCGCAAAGCCCCGATTTTTCCCTTTGCTCGTTTGAACTACAACTACATCAACCGATCACCCAACCAATGCCATAATCGCACCAAAAGTTCTTCCATGGCCTCCCGAAAAAATGCCATCACGCAAAACGAGAAAACTCTAAACTCGACCTAAACGACCCTGACTTTCACCAAGGCATTTTTCTCATTTTTTCCATTACGCAACCTAAACAAATCATGCATTTAGGCATTCTAGCATACCTAGCACCTTTTCACATCAACAGACAGCATAACAGCGCAACTTTATCGTTTCAAGGGTTTACTATTCATGTTTTACTATTCAACTAACAAATTATATTTCAATTTCAATATTCAACCGCAAAAAATATTAAAAAGCTATAAATACATGTTCTACGATTGCTAGAGAATATTCTTTAAGCCTCAAAACGATCAAAATAACATTCTACGGATAAAACTCAAAAATTAAAGTTAACACATAAAACGTTCAAATGCGCAATTAAACATGAAACCCTCACCTTAGACGCTCCTAGACGGTAGAAAAACCACGCCGGATGCCTCGGAAACCACCCTACACAAGCTCCCGCGAAGAAATGAAGATTTGAGGTTGAAATGTTTTTTTTTTCTTTCTTCATGGTTTCGGCCATGGCTGCTTAATTTCCAGCTTTTTTTGTTTATTTGCAATGTTTTATAAGCTTAAATAAGTTGTCAAGCCTTGGTCAATTGGTCAAGCTTTGGTCAACCTAACTTAACTTGATCAAATAGGCTTATTTTCATGCATTTTAAGCAAAAACAACTATGGAAATATTAATTCTAGCTAGCAACAATTAAAATATAAAATTTAAGTCATCTAAATACTAGTTTCACTATTTCCTGAGGGCTAGAAACCGTTCTCTACCTATCGCTCTCGATATGCTATGCACTTTGCGTCAACAAAGAAGTGACAATTAAATCTCAAGGAATCTAAGAAATATATCATTTTTGGAAAGCATCATAGTTTAAAATTTACTCCGACTCGGAGTTACTTTCATCTTTTATTTGAAAACCGAGTGATTTTAATGCAAAACAACCAAAACCGATTATTAAAATAATCAAAACAATCAACATAATCAATATTCATTTAAAATAATTAATTTAACTATTTCTAGAACATTTTAAAGAATTATGAAGTTAATATTAAGCTACAAATGAAAGTTAATATCAACACATAGTCAAATTCAATTAAACACTAACATTTAAGATAACACTTAATTAATCACAAGAAAAGAATTTCAATTACTATAATTATTAGAAATAGGTAATAATCTTTTAATCAATTAATATAAATCCTTTTCGAATTCTTCTAAAAGAAATAGCAAAACAGTGAAAATTAGATGATTTAACTAATTAAACATTTAATCAAATGCAGTCAAGTGCTATTAAATGCATGCCGGGTTCGGGTTATCACATCATTCCCCCCTTAAAACAATTGCGTCCTCGCAATTCTTCTTCCAATAGGACTCTGCATCATCTAAAATCCAACTCTGATAAATCTTCATCGGTTGCTGAGCAATATAATATATAAGAATGCTCGTAGGAAATCCTGGATAGAAATTCCAATCAAGAATGCCAAGGAAATACAACTAAAGACTGAAGCAAAGATACTGTAGATATCATCAATACCGCATACTAATGGCAGGAAGAGTACCGAAGGAATACCCTATTTAAGAATCTTCAATAAAAGTCTAACAAGTACCAAATAAGAAAGTTAAGAGATAGCCAGAGTAGATGCACCTCATGTAGTACTGACTACCGTAGATGGACCTAGCTGAAAGTTCTGTAAAGGAATATAGAGAAGAATACCAAAGCCAACCTCTAAATGAAATCTTCCAATCACTGTGTTCCTACCGCAACATCTTAGTCAAACAGCAAGTATAGATTCCCCTGAGTGGAAAGGCCGAAGGAGAAGCCATAAACAGTACAAGATAATATGTCCACGCAGAATCCCAAGTGTAGGATCTTCCAATAAATGCCAATAAGGAAAATACTAGTAAAATACCCGATAAGAATTCCAAAGAATACCGTAAGTAATATGAGATAATGAGTCTGATAGGGATTCCAGTTACCAAACCAATTGAGGGATGCCAAAGAAAATACCCGACCAATGCTCCAGTAAGAAAGTCCCAAGAATTGCCCAATAAGTAATACTAAATAAATGACCACTAAGAATCCTAGAGAATGTCATTGAAGAATTTCCAATAAGGAATACCAGTAACACTCCAATAAAGACCGAGACACATATGCCATAGATAATACCATGCAGTAAGTCCAACTGAAAACCCAATAGCCAAGTCTACCAAGAAGTGCCAATAGAAGTCTCCAAAGAATACCCAGTAAGAAACCCAAGAATGCTACCAAGAGCCATCAACAAGAAGATGCACAAAAACTTGTTGAAGCACAATTTTCTTCTTCTTCTTTGCCTAGCCGATATTCCAACTTGGTTTTCTCTATTTTTCCTAGCTTAGTGACCAAGCTCTTAGTACATGGATGTGGTTAGAACAAGAAGAAAAGAAATGGAAGCTTAGTAACTCACCTAGGGTCGAAATGAAGACTCAAGAGCTTGCATGTGAGTTTTCTTGCAACCTAGCTAGCTTGGTTGAGTTCCTTTGCTTGGGCTTGCCTTGAATAACCATAGGATGATGAAGATGAGCTAAGAAGGTGATAAACTCAGCCAAGGCCAAGAGAGAGAGAGAGAAAAATGAGAGGGAGAGAGAGAAGGTGAGAGGAAAATGAAGAAATGACAAAGAATAAAGGCCTTTTGCAAGTTTGATGCATATGGTCGGCCTTGAGCTTGGTGATTCAGCCTTTTTGTGTCTTCAAGGTGTAATTTAAAATTTCTAGCATGGGCATGGAGTGTTTGGTCGAGCAAGGTGAGCTTTTGCAAAGGTTTTGAGCAATTTTTTTATACATTTGTGTTAAGTGTTTGTCAAAGTTTGTCTAGGAATGAATTTGACTTGAGCAAGCATGCACAAAACTTGATGTGGTGGTCGGCCAAGGCTATTAAAATTCTGATTTTTTGTCATCTATTGGAGTATTATTTAATTTGTGTGTTGGAAATGCAAAAGGAATAAGGAATAAAGAATGAAGAATGCTTAGTGTTTAGTGAAATTTTGTCTTCTAGTGAGTTGAATTAGAATTATAATATTGATAGTAGAGTTTGTAGGATTATTTAATAATCTAGTGCTCTGTGTAAGATGCTTTCTTGATTAGCATGAGGGCACATTTTCCTAGGTCTAGGGCACGCACTACGTGGTAGGACACGAACTACGAGATGAACGCACGTTTTCCAAATAAATGCACGCAACCCTAAATGAATACACATAATTCAATGCATGGCACATAAAACGAACACAATTCTCAATCCTAGGTCAAGGCACGCAAATCTAGATCAGGGAACACGAAACGAGGTATCACACGCAAATCGAGGTTGGGCCTCACAAGGGATGTTGTGCTCGCATAAAGACCATCAAGTTAGTCTCGTATAATTCTCGCATATCTCCTTGATCTCAAGTATAGAACCGCATATAGGGAAGGGGAAGAACTGCGGCTATCAGGAATGGTTGATAGCCTATGACTCAAAGTGCCGACTATCGATGAATAACCAGGATCAGAATGCCAATCGAGGAGATGAGCCTACGAAAGATTAAAAGTTCAGACAGGCATTCTCACGCAAGGAAATTGAGTTGATGGAGTAGCCAGTGTCCATGACTTATTATCTTCAGTATCGCCCCTTGAGTTGAATTCTTTGTCTCGTCAATTTGAGGCTGACGACTAAGAAACCCTGATTGGATCGACCGAGTTCATCAGTTTCTAAAGGGGTATAAGGTGCCGGAGTTTGTTCTCTTTTCCGGTGAGGAGAAAAAGTATACTATTGATCATATAGCTAGGTTCTCGGTCCAGTGCGTGGAAGCTAGGTCCAAGGACTACCTAAAGTTGAGGCTCTTTGCCAACTCTCTTATTAAATCTGCATTCCCCAGGTATATGAACATCCCTCCAAACTCTACTAACAGTTGGTACGATCTGGAAAGCAAGTTCCATTAGCAATTCTATAGGATAGACCCAGACATTCAAGTTGCCAATTTGGCAAGATTGACTCAGCTTCAACGGTCGAATCGCGAGGTTTAGGAAGCTTTACCCAGACTAAGGGTGTGACGCCCGAGAATTTGCCATGCATTTAATTACTGTTGCATCCCTTATTTGCACATTTACTTCTATGCCTTATTAACTGACTTGTGACTACTATTCACTCCATTTTTAAAATGCTTTCTATTAGTTAATTAGCATTTTTATTAAATCATATTAATTGTAAAAGTAGTGGGAAAAATGTGCATTTGAGCTTAAGGCGTTAGGAAGGCTCGTTTAGAAAATGACTTTAGTAATTGAATGAATAGTGTTACGTAACTAACTTAGGTAATTAATTAGCTAGCATATATTTTACCACCTTAGGCTCGTTTTTAAACTTTCAACGCACATTTTAGAAGCCATTTAATTACCCAACATGACCCCACCCCAAGTCCTACCTTATATAACATAACACAAGCACATTATAACACAAAAACAAAAAAAATCAGCTTGTGAACAGTGCCCATACCCGACAGCCTTCCTTGTGCATTTGGAGGAGATTTTGCTCATCAAATCATCAATTCAAGCCAAGCCAAGCCTCGAGCAACTAGTGTAGGGTGTTTGCAAGGTTCCTAGGTGCTCCTACGCGTAGTGGTGAGGGATTTCATGGCTTGTTTTTGCATTTTTAAATAATTGCTCATTTCTTGAATCGTTGGAAAAATGATTAAATGCCATTGTAAATGTTATCTATGCTAATATACTATCTATATGAATGCTAGAGAACACTTTTGAACCGTCGTTTCGCAATTTAAACGGTTAGAATCGTTAGTTTGATTTCTAGGGTGAATAGTGACGTTTTTTCTAGGGTTTTGTGTAATTGCTTGAATTGGCTTGAATTAATGCTTCTAATTGATGCCTTAGGTGCTAGTGAAGATAATTAAATAACCCCGTACACTTGCATTGCCCTTAAATCGCCTAAAAATAGAAAATAGCCGACTTTAAGTTGGGGCTTTCGGGGTTAATGCGATTCCGGGTGGATTCGGGCTTCAATTCTAGTTTCCTTAGGCTACCTAGGTGCTATAGATGCCTTGATATCCCTTGTTTGAAGCCCGGACAATGTAGATGTGGTTTAAAGCCAAAAGAGGGAAATTGGGGCTTTCGGGGTAAACGCGGGCATTTGATTGAGTTCGCGGGTTGAAAGGGTACCTTGGGGGTTAGTTAGAAGGTTGGGAGAGTTTCTTTTGAAAATGAAATCATTAACTTTGGTTTAGAAGAGAAATAGATCGAAAAACAAAGGGGTTTAGGTGCAATTTAAGTTGTCTCACGCTTCTAAACCCATGTCAGGGCTTCTTAAGTGTTTATATATGATTTTAAATTGATTTGGAGCTTTTGGAATGATTCTATGCTTATATGGTATAAGTTCATTTGTAAACTGCTTATTAGCTTCTATCCTTGCTTCTATCCTAATTGTATCGAGGTCAACCTACTTTGTTGATCCTCATATGTGTTAATGCTTATATTATTGTTGTTAACTTGCCATCGTTGAGTGCATTGCATAGTGGTTGCGCAACCATAGTGTCGGGGCGGATGTGTTGAATATCGGCTGGGCGGTAGAGGGCTTGCCGGTGGATATTCAAACTCCGTACCCTATTCCCTCATTCGCCTGGTCCGGAGATTGCCAGGGGATGTTGGGTCGTAGGTTTCGGGGTACATCCGGAGTACACCCACTGGAGTGATTGGGGTTATGCCGGCTTATCGTGATCGTGCTCGTGGTTCGTGGATCGTGATTGAAGACCAGTGAAGATTGGTGTATAGGGGATTGTTGAAATGTATCCTTTTAATTGTGTGGTTATTTAAGTTTTCATTGATTCTTAAATTGATAAAGTGTTATTGTTGTGTAATTGTATTATCTGTTGCATTGCACGCCCCGGGACTATATCCCTCACTGGGCAACAGTGGTTGCTCATACCTCGATATCTGTTTCAGGAGACGCTGAGGGTGATCCCCAGCTTGTTGATTTAGTTGAGGAAGAAGAAGTTCAGATCGAGCCTTTACCTTAGTTGCTGTGTCTGATAACTTGAGGTGGTTAATGATTTTGTTGCTTTGTGGAAGACTCATCTGATTACTTTATGTACTATTTTGTAGCCCAAGGGCTTTGTATATGCTTGTTGTATAAGTTGAAGATTAGATGGATGGGTTGTAGCTTTGAAGGTCTACGAACTGTAATAACTTTTATTCTTGTCTTATTTCCTTGCATGCTTGGGTGTGGATAGTTGATGTAGAATGCTTTATCCCTTAAGTTGCTTTATTGATTTCCTAGAATGTTATGATTATAAGACTATGCTGTCAACTAGTTCTCGCATGCTTGTGTGTTTTGGAATTATTGTGCACTATAAGGCTCGGATGGCCTTATAGCTTTGTTGTTTAATTGAGAAAAGCTGTATTGTATTGTTGGGACCTTGTTTAAGTGTTTACAGGTTTTCAGAATGTCCACGGTACAGGGGAGACTCTGTCCGTGTGTCGGGTCCGGACTTAACCTTTAGCTTGGGGGTTGGGTCGGGGCGTGACAAAGGGGTACGTGACTCTTACGCACTATGGGTTAGTGACTCGTTAACACTCCCCGTTCCATGGGCTCAGGAACTCGATGCTGATAAAACTCCTACTTTTAGCGACTCAGTTCCTATTGTAGATAGGTGGCAGCTTCCCATGCAAAGCATAATTCTTAAGTTTTGTCAATAACCGTTTTTATGCCTGGGTGGAAAGTCTAGTGCCGCTTTAGGTGGTAACTATACGGGCACCGCCTTTTGACCTCTCATGTAAAGTATATGACACTCGTTTTTCCCACTCTTGCTTCTACGCTCCTAACGCCTACTTGTGTATGCCAACAAGTGAGTTTTGCTTACGTGACACAAGACAGATTGAAAGCAAAGGTACAGCCGTCCAATGATCAAGTAAAGGTTACAAAAGAATTAAATTGAACTTACGAGCAAAATGAAATACTTGTTTATATCAATAGAGATATAAATGGAGTGAGAATCGGGAGTTGATATTGAGAAACAGAAGAAAGGACACGAATCGGGAGTATAACCTTACCTTTTTGGGGCTCACTTCTTTCCTACTCGCTTGATCTTGATGACCAAAGACTAGAAACGAAAAACTAACTTCCAACACTTGGAAAAACCAGATTCAAGACTTGTTGTACTCACTTTGATGTATTTTAGAATATAAATTCTAACTAGCTTAAGGGTTGCTAGAACTGGTAACACAGCTTATAAAGAATACAAGATAAGATCTCAAGTAAGAGTAAGAGACATAGTCTAAGAAAGGAAAGTCATTTCGTGAAATGAGATTCGTAGCCAGCAAGCAATAGCATCCTGTTGTTATAGAATAAATTGTATAAAATAAATAAGGACCTTGCTCAAAAGCAAAACAAAATGGGGGACACTATCGGGTATGCCTAACAGAGAGAATATCTTGCAACGCAACTACAAGCCCATATGACTAATGGAAGGAAGAGCTTATAGATATTGAGAAAGCCCTGCTTGAAGAAAAGGCTACTTCCTATTGCCTACCACCAAAAATAGATTCTCGCTATCTATTTAGAGGGGAACTTCTTATGAAACAACGCAGTTCCTAGTCCGACAGTTTGCTCTGCACCTTAACAGAAAGAGTTCTGGCATACTACTAATTGATTATTTGTCCGTTTAGGATCGGAACAACCTGGGGAAAGTTGTCTTCCTACATTATTTGTCCGTTTGCGATCATGCTTCTTCATTAAAAAGCCGCAAGACTCTTGGAAAGTCTCATTTGCAGTAAAGGATCCATTTCTGATGGAACTAATTGCTTCATATATGAAAATTACTGTTATAACTGAGTCTGGAGATAATGTATTGCCAAACAAAGGACTGCCACCTGTAGCTGCCCTGATTTTCTTAAATTTCTACTTTGATGACCTAGATCGGGCTTTTCAATGTGATTTCTGTCCATTTCCCAAAGGAGCTAGATACGGCGAAGAAGGACTTCTTCCCTTCCTTTTTCAAAAATCAAAGAGGAGAAGTGCACTATTGAACAAATCACAGAGCCAATGACAGAACTGGATCTCTTATATAGAGTCATAGAGGTAGAGACGGGCGGTCTTGCCATAGATTGCGTAGGAGGCTCGAAGTCCTCTTACTTTTCATTTTAAAGAGAGGGGATATCAAAGTCTTGCATAAAGAGTGGCTTCCGCTGATCGATATACATCTCAATCAGTTAAGAAAAGGCTAACCACATTATCAATTGGCCATTGATAAGAAATCGATTCCAAAGCACAATGCTAGTTGATGGCGGGCTTTCACTTTTCTTTTCATTAATTAAAGCTGCCAGTTAAATTATATGGCCTTTTTGATTTCATCTGTATGAACATAGTTTAAGAATGAGAAAAAAAACCCTTCTTTCTTCGATCTTGTACGAAGGTAGACTCAACATCAACAGAATCTCGACAGTAAAGGCAACAAAATAAGTAGAATCAAGGTGAAACTGGGCTAGCCTTCATCATAGCTACCCTCTCTCTTATTTTACGATACCACTGGGAATTGGATTCTTCCTCAGAAGCTGCTCCTTCTCTAACAACCTCTTCTTTCCATTGTGCAAGAAGTTCATTTCCTTACTAAGCTAAGCTTTCAGTGTCCTATCCAAACCTCTCTAACATCCTATGATTGTGGAATCTCATTCGTATTCTTCCTCAAAGCCATATTTGCCTTTATCTGATTTCAACCTATTGATCTATACTGTGCATGGATATTTTTACTGATGATTCAACCTCTTCCTAAAGCAGCAATTGAAAGAGTTAACTTCCCCAGCGAACTCCCTCACACCACTGACATTAAAGATGAGTTGTGCCAAAAAGAAAATAGCACTTGCACAAATATCAGAATCATACCTCTAGCAGGTATTATCTTCTGTTACCTAAACTGCTTTCATTTCTACTTTACTGAAATAGATACTTTCATTGATACTTGAACTATTGACCTTGCTAGCACTAACGCTTTACAAGGTAATTAGAGACTGATCCGCTTGAAATCGCTAGAGTTGAGAAGGGTCTGCTAATCATGGTGCAAATTATCTATATAGGTAAGTATACTACCAAAGCAGTTATGCCGTAAATAGCTAAAATAGCGAAGGTGATTGTCGACATTCTCTCTCTATAGGATAAGCAGCTAGATCGATTCCAAATAGGAGAGTTACTATGCATAATAGTAAAACATTGAATTGGATCGCTTCGCCCCTTGGCTTGGCTGATCTTCCTTGGCCATTTCTATTCCGAAATCTAGACAGATCACTCAGAGGAGCCGGATCCCCATCTTTAGAATAGAAGAAAGCAATCCAATACCAAAGCTAAATTGCTCCTGATCTTAGGCCCAGTCGAAAGAAGATTGCTTATTCAAAATATTAGAGTTCGGGTTATTGACTCAAAAGTAATTTTTGTCAAAGTAATGGAATGGGCAACAAATCGCCTCACTTCTCGCCTACTGATCTTCCTCCAAGAGATTCAATAGGACTTGGTCTCGATGTCAACTAAAGAATTTACTGAGTCCGGTATTCCCTTATGAAGTGCTAATGTAGTTGATTTCTTCACATCTTCGGTTGCCAGTTCAATCGGACTTTTTTCGAGTCTTGCCTTACTAAAAGGTATTCCCATATCGGGTGAATAGCCAGATCGAGATAAGTTGGCCATCTCTTCATCTATCCGAATCCTAAATCTGTCAATAGAAGGACGATGATACTCGAAGAGTTTCCACTTTTTGCCAAAGAGGGAACTTTCCCATAACTCTCAAACGCGATAAAAGTCTTCTTTTTGGCACCTTCACGCTCCTTCTTGAAAAGGTTTCCAACCCTATAATCTAATCGTTGGGGTTTTGCTTCGTCTTTCTCCTTACGGACAGACCTCGACTCATTACATGAAAGAGTAGACCAAGGCGAAAAAACTTCAACTGAATGCATATATCGCATAGAAGATAAGACTGCATTGGAAGCTTGATGAGCCAGTCAATTAGTTCAGTTAGGTTCAGCTAGTTTCAAGCCAATCTCTAAAGTTCAAAGTTCAGATTGAACAATTTCATTTTACGGAGCTCCATGTTTTTTTTTTCGTTAGTAGTTCAAATCCAAGGCGAGCCTAGCTTCTCTTTCTTGTTGGAATTGTCTCGAATCGAAAGTTCCATCTTCAAAGAGATAGAAAGACTGGGGCAGGCATTAGATGCTTTAACATTCACTTCGTTCGGTCTTAATATTTAGGCTTCCTGCTTCAATAGAAATTCAACCTTTCTGACTTGACTTAATCAAGATTCAGCTCGAGTAAAGGAAGGTTGAGCTAGTCTTTGTCCAGTCAATCAAGTAGCTTTCCTTCGATTCCTTCTGACTGATCAAATCTGCGTCTACCCGCACCCAGATCTGAGCTTTCGTGATAGGTGAAAGCACCTTTTATATAGGGGAGAAAAACGGACTATATTAACTAAGCCCTTGTTGGTAAGGAAGGCTATTTTAAGACCTAAATTAAAGGAAGCTATTAAGAGGTTGGGCTTGGCAGGTGGACTTTATTTCCTAAACCTAAAAAAGGACTCTTGGAGATTGACTGGGGATATCTTTGACTACATTTACTATACAGTAAAGGTTCGATATTTCAGTAAACAGATATAAAATGAAGGTGAATCCGGTCCTCAAAGGTATGACCTATAACTCAAGACTTGCCATTCTCTTTACTCCGACAGGAGAATCACTACTAACGTAGACTACCGTACATTTCCAACCTACCACCCTCAGCTTCAATACAAATAATTTATTTCCTTTCCTTATGCTTTTGCATGAGAAGATTTGTGAAACCCCACATTTCTGCTTTAATTCGATTTACGTGTTTTGTCTCGTTTTGTGTTCATATGACCTGTTTATGTACTATAGGGCCTAGAATGTTATAATTTTGATGTCAATACTCCTAATACGTGCTAAATGTTCATTCATGAAATTTAAAAAACGGGATCAGAAATTTTATCGTCGATTTTCAGTAAATAGTATTTTCGAATCACGTCTGCTAAAATTTTGAAACTGGTCTTTTTAACCCTTCTAGACCTAGACCACGGACTTTAATAGACCTGTGTTTGATTAAAACGGTTTTAAGATCGGCTTAAGAATTTATTAGGGTTTTTACACTGACTTTTGTGAAAATCGAGTTTTAAGCCGACTCGGGTGAAAGTGTTTGATTGTAAAACTTCTTGTCACCTAAAAATAACCTACTTGAGCTAGCTTGGGTGTTGAATAATTGTTTTGAACTTTGGTGATCAAGAAAATGCATTTAAAGTCAAGAAAACACAAAAAAATGTTAAGTTTCAACTTTGACTTTCGTTTAAATGGTTGACCAACAAGCTTATATCACCAACACACACTCACAAAGCACAAAAACACCCCAAAAACACACACAAAACCGTGGTTCCTTGGAGGAGAAAGATGAAGGCATTTTCAAAGCATTTTTCTCATAGATTTTGCATTTCAAAGCCGAATTGAGTGATTCAAAGCTTGATTTCACTTGTTTGGCATCCATTCTACACATTTCTTGCATCAAAACACATCAAAGGTGAGAGAAAAATTCTAGATCTCAAAACTCATATTTTGTGTTTATGCGTATAAATGATTATTGAACCGTTAGAATTGTAATATGATGTTAGATTATTGCTCCTTGTATGCTAGGGATCGTTTAGTAGTAATACTACGAGTTTCTGTTGGATGTAGCATAATTTTTATTTTTCGGGTATTAAATTTTGATTAAATTGTTCAAGGTTGAATTAATTGAGTTGTGATGATTGAAATCGATTTCCGTCGATTTTTAAATACTTGATAATTACGTATTAGCGCTGTTGTAATGCCGAATTTTTGATTACATGGTTCGTGTGAAAGTCCAAAAAATCCAGCCAAGACATCCTAGGGTTTTAGGGTTATCGGGCATGATTTGGAGGTGTTATGGTGGATTTTCGAGAGGGCTAATTTAGTAGGTTGAATGGGTAAGTGATAGAAACTGACTTGGCAATGTTTGGGTTAGTAGATTGTAAGTTATGAATTTTTGAAGTTTAGGTTGTCATTCTTTAATTTCTTGAACGATGCCTTTAGATGATTAGGTGGTGTTTGAGTGTTGAATGGTAAGTTGTTGATGAGTAATTTAGAGCTTAATTGTGTATATAATGCATGTCCGGTTAGATGGCCTACTTTGTCATCTAACTAAGTTATTGTTGTTTAAATGTTAATTGGTGCTATCAATGATGATTAAATGATGATTGATTGATGATTGATTGATGATTGATGATGATTATGGAGTCTTGGTAAGTGTGTGCCACCTCTCGGGCAGCGTTGGGCTATCGGGTTGATAATGGCATGACTGCTAGAGGCTACCCCCAGCTCGCATGATGGAGGGGTCATGGAGGGAAGGGCTAGTGAGGTACCTCGGGTGCGTGAGTAATGGGGAGTTACAAGAAGAATGGTTGAGATCGTGATGGCGTTTGGAGCTACACCAACTAGAGAGAGTATCCTTTATTGAATGGTCATATAGTTATGTGATGATAGTATTATTTATGTTATTGTGTGTTTACTGACTCAAAGGATTATTCCAAGGAGTTTAGTAGACCTTGCTCGAGATCTATCGGATCCTCGCTGGGCTTATTTTATATAAGCTCCCTCTCTATTATTGCATGCATACAGGTGTACTTTTGCATGATTACGGGTACGTGCCTCCTGAAGAGAAGAATGTCAAAAACGTGCCTTACGTGGATGAGTCCTATGTTCCAGAGTCTTATCCGTGATGTCGTATAAGTTTTATTATCTTCTACATTAACTTAGTTGACTTTTATCTGCTTTGTAGTTTATAATGTATAAGAGGTTGTTAAGTTAATGAATTAGTTGATGTTGTCTTAGTAGCCTTTCTTTTGTTTATGATTAGGTTGCTAGATTGGCTCAATACGTTTTTGTATTGTATATTAAGGTTTATGTATTATGTTGGAACGGAGGCGTATAACGAGGAATGATTATTGTATAATATAGTTATGATGTATGTTGTATTTATTGAGGAGTTATTTGTTGAATGGTGGTGGAGTTAATGAATGTTGTTCTATTGAGGTTGGTTTAGGACCTCGGTATCCTATTTACTGTCGTTATACTGCCGAAATTCCGTTGCGTCCTGACTGATTATAGGAGGGGTCGAGTTGGGGCGTGACATTTAAGTGGTATCAGAGCGCATGTTTAGCTGTCAGCCGGGGTATCCTCGGAATGTGGGTAGTGGTCTAAGCATGCAAGTATGTATTAAGTGAAAGAAAAGTGAAACATATGTTAATATGTTTATGTGATTAATTTACTTATGTGTCTAACTTTCTATGTGACCAGTATGCCTTGTGTGTTAAGTGAACTAATGTGGTCAATATGTTTTATGTGATAACGTGCTATACGTACTCAATGTGTTGTAATTAATGTTCCTTATATGATTAATATGCATTATGTGATTAATGTGCATTATGTGACAATTGTGTTTTATGTGATCAAAGTGCTTTATGTGAAGTTTGTTGCTTATGTGACTTTAATTGTTTATAACTTACTTCTGTGATATAACCTGTTTATGTGATGTTAGCTTCTTATATGCTGAATTGTGTGTTATGTGATAATGTTAAATTATATGATAATCATGCATTACATTGTACCTGTTTTCATGTGATATAATTGTATATATTCTATAACTGTGGGTGATTCTTTTAGGTGAAGTAAGGATGACTGAAGGAGCTCTCGGAATTAGAGGTAGGCCATGATTTTGAATTATTATTATTCTAGTAGTTTATCAGTTAGATTTTAATTGTTATGTTTATGGATTTTAGTTTCGGCTTAGTGGATTGATCTTGATATTCCTTTAGCGAGAATGAAATTGTTCGAGGAAATAGCAATGTATCTTGATGATTATAATTACTTTTGTTGCCATGTTTAACTTGTTACTACTTGGAGATGGATCATAAGTTGAGGTTTCCGTGAGGTTGTGATTAGACACTTTTGGAGTCTCAACTCAGACTATAATTTCTTGAGGTTATTTTAGAATGAATTTATTTGAGGAATTAGTGATGTATATTTGTGAATGGAATGAACTGTGGTATAACATGTGAATATGTCTACTATTTGGGATTGCTATATTATTAATGGGTATTTTGGAGTTTTGATCTTTAAACCTTGGAGACAATTGGAGTGATTCCGGATTAAAGTTACTTTATTCGAAGATGTAATTGTTGGGAGATAGAATTATTTGAGGAAATAAGAATGCATTTCGATGGCTGAACATTTACTTGCCTACATCAAGCTTTTGGATTCTAAGTGGTATGACTTTCTAAATTGTTGATTGTGGATTCTCTTGTGTTATAATGGGTTAGCATGAATCTGTATTGTGTTATCAGATTTTGGAGTCTTCATTAGTTAATCTTGTTGGGTAATCAGTGATTTATCTTGTTTAGTGATTGGTCTGGTACGGAATGTAAAATTTTGGAGTGATTTATCTTGTTTGGTGATTGTTATTACTCCTTAGGTTCTCTAAATCTCCTTAGTGTCTTGTCTTGGTAGGAGATAAATTGTAGGATTTGACTTGTTGGTGTTTTAGTGTGTAGGTGGGACACCCTTCTTGTGCTTCATAATTCTATCAGTCTTATTATTATCTTTTACTCTATTCTCACTTATTTGAGAGAGAGTTACAATTTTCTAGCCTATCAATTGTTTCTTGAAAGTTTGCTTATTGGATTAATGGACCCTATGCTCATTTGACATTGCTTTTATTCTTAACATTCATATTTGCTTCTTATAGCAATGTCGCTTATTGGAGTTAAGGTTTGAGACTTCTATATTTCATTTTATATCTCCAGCCATTGGTTTCAATATTTCATTTCATTCTATTACTATTTATTTGGAAGTAATTTCACCTTTGGTATACCATTTTACTTATTCGATTTAACTTGTTTGATGTACTCCTTACCTAAGTACATCATTGTCATTCTTGTTGATCTTTGTTAATCCTATTATTTTATTATTAAATTCTGAGCTATTACTTTGCTTGTAATTGCTCACGCAAAGTACTCGGCACTGTCCTATTGTTATCATTTCTTATTCGTACTTCTTTGGTATTGCGTGCTGAGATACTCTTGCCACTCATGTTTTCTATTGAATTAATCATCTCTTATTTCTTAATTTCATTTCACCTCAAGTACAACTTACTTGTTGGTTCCTTGAACAATCATCGAGAATTGAAATGTCTACTTGTTCAGGAATTTTTGTTCAACATACTCAGCACTGTTTTGACTCGTCATCATCCTTTGTTCGTACTTATTTAATTGATAGGTGCTAAGACATTTCTTATCTTAGTTATCATACTTTCTTATTAAACTATTAGCCTCTTGATTCTCCAACTTGTTTGACCTCTTGTTCTCTTGATTGTTGGCTCGAATATGACTTTCCATATTCTTATTTCCTTGTTAATTTCACAAGAGCAGATATTCCTTTGATCAGTAATCATTCATGTTATCGTGAAAGAGTTTTTAAACCCTCGGGGTGTTCATAGAGCTCTTTTGTGTAGTAGGGGATGATTGATAATTAGTGGTGTCATGCTAGGACTTTGGAGTTGCGATTTCTTTCATATGCAATATGATATTAGGTAGGAGAGAATTATGAATTAAAGATTGTCTTGGAACTATGATCATCAACTTGCAGTCAACAGAGGTTGTTCTTTTGAGGTCTTTGGTTAGTTGTCATCCTAAGAGATAAATGAGAACTAAGAGAGGTATTATTAAGTGTAACGATTGAAGATTTAATTGTCTGTCAGTTCGAGAATTGCGCGGACGCAATTGTTTTAAGGAGGGGAGAATGTGAAACCCCACTTTTCTGCTTTAATTCGATTTACATGTTTTGTCTCGTTTTGTGTGTATATGACCTGTTTATGTACTATAGGGCCTAGAATGTTATAATTTTGATGTCAATACTCCTAATACGTGCTAAATGTGCATTCGTGAAATTTTCATAAAAAACGGGATTAGAAATTTTATCGTCGATTTTTAGTGAATAGTATTTTCGAAACACGTCCGCTAAAATTTTGAAACTGGTCTTTTTAACACTTCTAGACCTAGACCACGGACTTTAATAGACCTGTGTTTGATTAAAACGATTTTAAAATCGACTTAAGAATTTATTAGGGTTTTTACACTGACTTTTGCGAAAATCGAGTTTTAAGTTGACTCGGGTGAAAGTGTTTGATTGTAAAACTTCTTGTCACCTAAAAATAACCTACTTGAGCTAGCTTGGGTGTTGAATAATTGTTTTGAACTTTGGTGATCAAGAAAATGCATTTAAAGTCAAGAAAACACAAAAAAATGTTAAGTTTCAACTTTGACTTTCATTTAAATGGTTGACCAACAAGCTTATATCACCAACACACACTCACAAAGCACAAAAACACCCCAAAAACACACACAAAACCGTGGCTCCTTGGAGGAGAAAGATGAAGGCATTTTCAAAGCATTTTTCTCATAGATTTTGCATTTCAAAGCCGAATTGAGTGATTCAAAGCTTGATTTCACTTGTTTGGCATCCATTCTACACATTTCTTGCATCAAAACACATCAAAGGTGAGAGAAAAATTCTAGATCTCAAAACTCATATTTTGTGTTTATGCGTATAAATGATTATTGAACCGTTAAAATTGTAATCTAATGTTAGATTATTGCTCCTTGCATGCTAGGGATCGTTTAGTGGTAATACTAAGAGTTTCTGACGGATGTAGCATAATTTTTATTTTTCGGGTATTAAATTTTGATTAAATTGTTCAAGGTTGAATTAATTGAGTTGTGATGATCGAAATCGATTGCCGTCGATTTCTAAATACTTGATAATTACGTGTAAGCGCTGTTGTAATGCCGAATTTTCGATTACATGGTTCGTGTGAAAGTCCGGAAAATCCAGCCAAGACATCCTAGGGTTTTAGGGTTATCGGGCATGATTTGGAGGTGTTATGGTGGATTTCCGAGAGGGCTAATGTAGTAGGTTGAATGGGTGAGTGATAGAAACTGATTTGGCAATGTTTGGGTTAGTAGATTGTAAGTTATGAATTTTTGAAGTTTAGGTTGTCATTCTTTAATTTCTTGAACGATGCCTTTAGATGATTGGGTGGTGTTTGAGTGTTGAATGGTAAGTTGTTGATGAGTAATTTAGAGCTTAATTGTGTATATAATGCATGTCCGGTTAGATGGCCTACTTTGTCATCTAACTAAGTTATTGTTGTTTAAATGTTAATTGATGCTATCAATGATGATTAAATGATGATTAAATGATGATTGATTGATGATTGATTGATGATTGATTGATGATTGATGATGATTATGGAGTCTTGGTATGTGTGTGCCACCTCTCGGGCAGCGTTGGGCTGTCGGGTTGATAACGGCATAACTGCCAGAGGCTACCCCCAGCTCGCATGACGGAGGTGTCATGGAGGGAAGGGCTAGTGAGGTACCTCGGGTGCGTGAGTAATGGGGAGTTACAAGAAGAATGGTTGAGATCGTGATGGCGTTTAGAGCTACACCAACTAGAGAGAGTATCCTTTATTGAATGGTCATATAGTTATGTGATGATAGTATTATTTATGTTATTGTGTGTTTACTGACTCAAATGATTATTCCAAGGAGTTTAGTAGACCTTGCTCGAGATCTATCAAATCCTCGCTGGGCTTATTTTATATAAGCTCCCTCTCTATTATTGCATGCATACAGGTGTACTTTTGCAGGATTACGGGTACGTGCCTCCTAAAGAGGAGAATGTCGAAAACGTGCCTTACGTGGATGAGTCCTATGCTCCAGAGTCTTATCCGTGATGTCGTACATGTTTTATTATCTTGTACATTAACTTAGTAGACTTTTATCTGCTTTGTAGTTTATAATGTATAAGATGTTGTTAAGTTAATGAATTAGTTGATGTTGTCTTAGTAGCCTTTCTTTTGTTTATGATTAGGTTGCTAGATTGGCTCAATATGTTTTTGTATTGTATATTAAGGTTTATGTATTATGTTGGAACGAAGGCGTATAACGAGGAATGATTATTGTATAATATAGTTATGATGTATGTTGTATTTATTGAGGAGTTATTTGTTGAATGGTGGTGGAGTTAATGAATGTTGTTCTATTGAGGTTGGTTTAGGACCTCGGTATCCTATTTACTGTCGTTATACTGCCGAAATTCCGTTGCGTCCTGACTGATTATAGGAGGGGTCGAGTTGGGACGTGACAAGATTCCTTACCCACCGTCCTAGCTTTGTAGTCTAGGTGTGTCTATTTGGCGTGATTAAACCTTAAATTCTACGGCATATAAGAGGACTCCCTATATCCAGCCCAGCACCACAAAGCCTCATAGAGGTAGAAGTCTGGAATGGAAGTAAACTAGCTCTGATTTTTCTCATTCTAGCCCTGGAATCCTATCCTTCTTTTTTCACTGGATTAAGTTACTTGGCACTGTTATGATAACACGAGCTAAGAGAGGTTGGTTTCATTAAAAGGAGAAAGGTGCATAGGATCATATCACTTGCTCATACACCATAACGGGCACATTAATTGGCTTACTCTAAAACATAGAACAAAGATTAGATTCCTAATTCTTGAATCGGGGAAAGACACGAAACCTTCTCATCTAGTACCTTCCATTACCTCTTTTGTCTTTTCAAGTGAGTTCTATAGATTCCATAAGCCAAAAGAGCATTTTCATACAATCCATGAAACAAGGGTCTAACTCTTGCTATGACACCAATCTGACTTTGTTCCCTATCTATGGTTGATGTAATACTTCTTCCGAAAATAGAGTAAGCCAACCCTCAAGGTCCCTTCATGCAATGACATTCCCATAATTATAGAGTAAGGAGTCCTCTCTTGTCCTACTCAAAGGGTGCTATAGGTTTCGTTTTCCCTTCCCTCAACAGATTGTGAGGCCCTCTATAAGACCGTGCTATCTCGTTTTCCTTGCAGGTCCAAGCACAAGGCGAACAATGCTTATCCTTGGGATCCTAGCTTTGTAGCAGGGGGCCAAAACCACCATTTAACTAGCACTTTTGACATCCTGCAGCGAGTATAGATCCGTATTCGCCACTTCCTCTATTAGGCGGCTACCTGATTGTTCACAAGTAGAAATTATAGTTGTTTAACAGCGCTGGATCTTGCTTCTTTCATGGTCCCAAAGAGCAGGTTGGAATGAACCTATGTAAACCCATCTATCTTCATTCGATCGATATGGGATCCTTATTCCTTATATAATTAATAAGAATCTTATATGTTTAACTAGCGGGTAGGCAACTACAGTCCCTTTTGTATGCATGCTGGTAAGACTAATAAACTGTCATTCTATCCTTTTTCTTGAAAGAGCATATATGATGGTTATGAATGGATAAATGCAATGATTGATCCCACATCGCTTTATTTAGCAAGCCATACAGTAGTAAGGTTACATGAAAACAGACCATGATATAGACAATGGGCTAGATCGTGATAAGGGCATTATAGAAAAAATCCGTAATTCAAATTAAGGCAGTAGCCCATCATGACTGTATCTCAAAGGAAAACCTGTAATAGGAGATAATGGAAGAATGAAAATTTGATCAATCTCCAGTCCTTTACACCCTCCTGACTATGCCCTTTGTGGTCGACTGAGTCTTGCAACACATATTTTCGTATCTTGACTTGGTACAATCTCCTTTTCAAATTCATCCTGTAAGTAGGTTTGAGAGTTTTGGCGATCTATAAAAAAGCTCATCTTCCTACTCGTACACCTCTCATGTGCTGTGAGGCTTGGCTTGATGCATCTTCTTAGCTAGATTTCGGCTCTATTCCTTAAAGAAGACCTTTTTCAAGCGGCAAGATCAGGGATCATAGATAATAGGCACTCATGTGAAAAGGACAACAATATGCTCAATAGGATGGAAATGGGAAATGGCCTATGACCTAATGTTCCCATTGAGATATGAAGATGAGATTTTTTCCTTGCTGTGAAGGTGTAGCGGGAGACTACCCAAATCCATATAAATTTAATCCTCATTGCGTTAGCCCTACACCTTGTCGTTCTAAATGTACTATTCTCTATGCTATTGAATAGATCGATTTACTATGCTAGTTCTTTCTTTGATTGGAAAGGCGGTGATCCAGCTGCTGTATCAGACAAGGATCGAAAAAGGCTGGCTTGCTTGCTACTTCGACTAAAGCACATAAAGAAGGCCAGTGTTGCAACATTAATGGACCGTATAGCTCCCTATTGGCTTTTACAGGGCTTCTTTTTCGATCAAATAGTCCATTGAAATTCACTCATAACATAAACTAGAGGAGAGTTTTCATAGGACGCATGGACGGATGAGCAATTGGACCGCCTACAAGACAGTTACTGGACAGATGCCACCGTTACCTGTTGACAGATGACAGACAGAAGAGCGGGAAGTAGCTCTACTTAAAGGAAGGGAATCGTGTACTGAGCTAGCCTACCTTGAACTTGAAGTAGGCAGTCATTCCTATATCTGACAGCTTTAACTGGCCTTGTTACTATGAATACTACAAAGAAATTTCCATAGATCGAAACTTATTCCAGGCTTAGTATCTCTGGATAGACCCTATAAAGAAAGACGAGTCATAAAGGGAAATATCTAACAATTGAAGGGGGTCACATCCTAACGTACCTTGAAAGAGAGGCGCTGAACCAACTGGCAATAGTGAAGAAAAAAGCTTTACCCAATGATACGAATGTGGAAAGATCAAGATGTGATAATCATGTAGATAGATTAGCTTATTCAGTGTAGCGGTACTTTCTTTAAGGGGGTAGAGCCCAGAATTTCCTTGCTCCCTCGGCTGGAAAGAAGAAGACCTAAAAGTGATATCTATAGGCCGACCTTGGGATTGTGATACGCTTTGACTTAACTTTGATAGGGGATTGTAATCTAGTTTATTAAAAAGTTTTTTAGTATGGCCTATCTAAGCGAACTACTCCTTTTTGTCTGCCACTATCTGAGGGAAGCGAGCTATTGCCTATCGACCTCTTTTCATGCCGTAAGTGATATTCTCTGGTTAAGTTTTTCTTTTTATTATCTGTACGAGCTAGGTGCATTGCTTTACTAAAATCATGTGATATTGACGTGACAGCCACATCTCATCGTATAGGGAGGCCCCTAAAATTGGAGGGCAGGGCATCGATCATTGTCAAATCAAGGGGAGGGGTACTATGAATACATTGATTATCTGGGTCTGTCTAGTCTGGGTAAGGGTTCCTTTGTTGCCTTAAGTAGAGCTGGGCACTACCAAAAGACAAAAGGTAGGCTAGCTCGTGTCAAGTGACGACGACGCCGTAGTACTTCAATCTGGAGTGGCCCATTCCCGATAATAAGACTCCTCTAATCAGAGTCCTTGAGTTACCCGTTTAACTTCTGAACCCGAAACGTACCAACGATTCTACCTTTCCTCAAACGCTAGGAAAAACCTCTTTCGAATCACCCGACAACCTCTCTACCAAAGAAAACAATAGTAAGCCAGAAAGAAAGACATTTTATGAAAGGTTCATTCAGTGTCTCCAAAGGCGTGTAAAGGGATTTCTTTCATGCATGAGTTATACCGAGTACTAAGTGAATTATGGACCACTTCGCCACGACGAACAAAACCAATGGCAGAAAAAACAGATGTCTAGTCTCAGTTAAGCCAAACGCTACATGGTTATGTAGCTCTTATGGGACTCAAACCCATGATACAAGAAGATTCTATATAGATCTAGCAAATCAGTGTCTTAAGCCCACCTGGAAGGCTAGTTGGTAGAGCGATCAGTTTATCTAAATAAAGGTAGGTTCGAATCCTACTTCGGGTTCAAATTCGAATAGAAAGAAGGCCATCGACCTCTCATTCTGGCTATTCAACCTCTCCTGAATACATATTCTAAATACCAGACTCCCTTAACAGATTAGAGAACTAGTCCGTTACGATAGCTTTCCCTCGGTTCATTTCGGCTAAGGTAGTAGCTTCGAGCAAATAGACTGACTTATATGAGATTGAGCGAGGAAATGACAAAGCCAAGGCTAACTCTCTCTCCTGCGCTACTTAATCATATGCCATCGTTAGAGTGCAGTAGGGACACCAGTAAAGGAGAGTGACCTATCCCTTTAAGATGGGCCTCATCGCTTCCCAAATTACCTATCGGCAAAGATGGGCTAACTATACTCTAATAAATATAGGAAGTAGAATGTTCAGCAGGTGACCCTTGTCTGGCTTGATGGGAAATCGAATAAATTGATTGGTATTTTCCCGAATTCACTGCCGAAGGAAAGGAATGAGTCAGAACAGAAGTTGTGGCATTTCATTCAATCCTCGTTCTCGTATAGTTTCACACCGCTGCCAGAACCTTTAAATCTCATAAGAGAAGAAAGCGTAAAAAAGAAAGATAAGGACGGCTAGCCTTCTCTCATTTGTCTTGGTATTTGTATTGATGAATCAGCTAGTATTTGATATAAAGTAGGGGGCTTCGTGATATATATATAAGTCATTGACTAAACTCTTTGAGAGGCTAACCAGAAATATCTTATTAAGAGAACTGAGTTCGATTCGATTATAGGCTAGATTAGATTCACGCTATGCTAGTTGCGTATAGAAGTTCAAAGAAGCAACAATTTTTTATAGAAACTTGTATTTTATAGAAAAAATTAGTGCGCTAGGCAATGAAACAAATCATATAGATAGAAAGGATACCGCTGAAGCTGAGTTATGAGCTCTGACACGATGGCTATCGAATCTAGGCGCGCACATATAAAGGAGGTGTAATGATCGAGAACCTCTTCATATTCATTTTAAATTGTTGAATGTCTTATTTGAGCATTAAATGTACATTTATTCAATTTTTAGCATAAGACACTATTTATAAGGAAAATTTACTGTTTAATTTTTATGAAACTGTATTTTTCTCCTATCACATATCATGTAGGAGGAATGTGAAAAATATTAGTTTGTGTATTTAATGTTGGGAGTATGCATTTAGAAAATAGTTTTCGTCTTTAATGAATAGTTTTACGAAAGAATAGTAACTTTTTGTAGAATTTGTATTTGGGCTTCTAGTGAATTAGCTAGACTTTGGACTTTTATTAGACCCTTAAATATGTTTAATTAGACCCAATTTACTAACCTAACCCATTATTTTCTTAGTCTATTACCTATATAATATAATAAGAGCCAAAAAAAAATTGCAAAAGTTGGAATTACTGTAGCAAATCCAAAAATGGCATAGGAGGAAAATTTCTTCATCAAACCTTGGAGTTGAGCTCTTGGCTTGCTTAGGGAGGATTCTAGAGCACCTAGAAGCTTCACCACCTTGCCTACATCTTCATACAAGTGAGGGAGTTGCATTTTTATAACTATCAAAGTTTATGTTCATATATTGAAAATTTTGATTTGTTGATTATTTCTATAATACTTGTTATAAATGCTTAATATGTGTTTATTAGAGCCTATAGAGTAGACTTTCAAAGCTTGTTAGCAAATTCTATGGTAGAATGCACAAATTGAAAGAAAGAGATGATGAATAGTGCTCATTTTAGGGTTTTGAATAAAATTTGCTAATTAGCTTAAATTGAGACGCCAAATAGATGCTCTAGGCCCCAGTGAAGCTTGTTGAAAAGCCAAGTGAAGTTGAATCAACCAAAACCGAGCTAAATTGCGTAATTAGTCGACTTTAAAAAGGGGACTTTTGTCGTTGAGCAATCTGGGCAAGTTTGGGCTATGATTTGGGCATCCTTGGGATAAGGAAGCACTTTTGATGCTTTCGTTATGCGAAATTGGGACTCGGTTAGTATAGTTGTAGTTAAAACCCACTCGGGGCCTTCCCGAGTTTTAACTTCTAAAATGGATTTTTATGATCTTAATAGGTGTCTTTGGGCTTAATTAAGAATATTGTATGATTAGGATGTGGTTTGAAAACTTTGAAACGTGCATAGGAAAGAGAAATCTTGGTTAAAGAAAGGGGAAAAGTAGTTTTTAGCCATTCTTATTGCATTGAGAACTTGTTGTTGAGTTGATTTGTATTGTATTGACTATCCAAAGTATAATGAAGTTAATTGAGTTGATTGTCAGGAAAGATTTGGTTGATTGCTACTTTTAATTCTCTAAAGCCAATTTGTGCTATTGTGAACTTATATTGTGCATATATTTAAGGGCGGCCTATTTTGTGGACCCTTTTATGTGTTATTTGATATCTTGAATGCTTGTGACTTGTCTTGAGGTTGCGCAACCTTATCGGACATGGTATTGTCGAGAAACACGAGCATCATCAGGGGCTTGCCGTGTTCCCTCGACTACCATGGTGCATATTCCCTTCTCGCTGAGGCATACTCCACTACCCCAGAGGCGTGGTTCACCTGCTGGGCATGGACCTACCTCAGGAGAAAGGGTCGTGAGATCAGGATATATCCAGAATATCCCAACTTGTTGGTGCATGGGTTTGCCGGCACTTGCGTAAAGTTCGTTGCTCGTGGTTCGAGATCGAAGACTTGAAGTGGAACCATATCCTTTTTAATGTGGTTAATTACTTGACTATTGATCTTGTTGTTTTGTTATATATGACTTCCTGTGATTGCATATCATATTGCACGCCGCGGTATGCTATATCACCTCTCTCACTGAGTAACTTAGGTTACTCATTCCTCATTTTAATATGTTACAAGGGCCGTTAGAATAACTACCTTGAGTGCCGTGTTGTAGGTTGCCTATCGCACTGAGGTTGGATGCCTACATGTGAATTGTGTGAAGTTGCTGTCGTATGATCTACTTTGAAGCTTGGCCTTGTATGTATTTGTTAGGCTTGAAGGAGTTTGCGTTGTAATTTAAAGTTTAAGCTCATGTTATTGGTAGTTGGGATGTAATATTGGAAGTTAGGCTTTACCGCTTTGAATGCATGCTTGTGTGGATGATGAAAACTAATTAGTTGGTTGGACACAAATTATAAGAAAGCTTGTTTGTTAATATAGAGTGGTATGATAAGTGGATTAAAAGATAGAATTTCAATGGATTTAATTTTGTATACTTGTGTGATATGTTGTTGGATTCCAAGGCTCGGATGGTCCTGAGGAGCTAGTTGGCTTTATGAATCTTGTAAACTAGGTTGTATGAATGGTTGATTGTGGTCCAAGACTTGTATGTGATTGTTGGCAGGTTTCTAGATTGTGGTAACACAATCCCGCATCTGAAGATTTGCAAGTGAGAGAGTTGGATATAAGGGCTTGGTTCCTTGTATCAGCTGAGGCACTTTTTGAGGAGAGATCCTTGAAGGGACAAACCCGTGAGGGGCCTGTGCCTGCAGGCCAGGTTTCCAATAGCAGACAATACCTCGGTAGTGATGGCCTTGTGAGACTCTACGTGGGCTCCATGTGGGGAGTAGGGTCGTTACAAATGGTATCAGAGCCAGTCTTCCCTTGTACTCGTGCCCGCGAGGGCGCGGGGCCTCTTAGGGAGCGTGAAATGTGGTAACACAATCCCACATCGAAAGATTTGAAAGTGAAAGAGCTAGATATAAGGGCTTGGTTCCTTGTATCAGCCGAGGCACTTTTTGAGGAGAGATCCTCAAAGGGACAAACCCGTGGAGGACCTGTGCCTACGGGCCAGGTTTCCAATAGCGAACAATACCTCGGTAGTGATGGCCTTGTGAGACTCTGCGTGGGCTCCACGTGGGGAGTGGGGTCGTTACATAGATAGTCCTATATATAGGGGAAACTCCGTCCGTTTTCCCTAAAATTTTGTACTCGAGGTTTGGAATTGGGTAAGAATAATATGATAAATAGGAGTCCCGGTCTCGTGAGGGAATGGGGCATTACATAAGTCATATCAGAGCTTAGCTAGTTAGCTAGGTGCAAGCCAGGATAGGGTCTTCGGCTTGTGGGGTAGTGGCCTTAGTGTCAATGTGTTTAGAAAGTGTATGTGCATGTCTTATGTGATTAGAGAGTTAATGTGATCAATGTGCTTATGTAATCAACATGTTTTATTTGTTGAGTGAACTAGTTGTGGTTTGTGTGCTTGTGTGATAAGTGAAATGGATGTGGTTAACGTGCTTGATGTGTTTATATGTTCATTGTGTTTATGTGATTAATGCGAGCTATGTGATTAACGTGCCTTGTGTGAATTATGTGCTTTGTGTACTTAAGTGCTCGATATGCTTTATATGACTAATGTGAATATGTGATTAACTTGTTTTATGTGAAGTTGTTGTTTAAATGACTTAGTAGTTTATAATTTGTGTATGTGAACTTGTTGCTTATGTGACTTTAATTGTTATAAATTGCTAACGTGATCAATGTGTTTTATGTGTTAAGCATGCTTACGTGAAACAATCTGTTTTATGTATGAGAGTAACTCGCTTGTATGTGTAAGAAATTGCGAAGATGCAATTTTTGTAAGGAGGGGAGAGTGTGACGACCGAGAACCTCTTCATATTCATTTTAAATTGTTGAATGTCTTATTTGAGCATTAAATGTATATTTATTCAATTTTTAGAATAAGACACTATTCATAAGGAAAATTTACTGTTTAATTTTTCTGAAACTGTATTTTTCTCCTGTCACATATCATGTAGGAGGAATGTAAAAAATATTATTTTGTGTATTTAATGTTGGGAGTATGCATTTAGAAAATAGTTTTCGTCTTGAATGAATAGTGTTACGAAAGAATAGTAACTTTTTTGTAGAATTTTTATTTGGGCTTATAATGAATTAGCTAGACTTTGGACTTCTATTAGACCCTTAAATATGTTTAATTAGACCCAATTTACTAACCTAACCCATTATTTCCTTAGTCTATTAACTATATAATATAATAAGAGCCAAAAAAAAAGAAGTGCAAAAGTTGGAATTACTGTAGCAAATCCGAAAATGGCATAGAAGGAGAATTTCTTCATCAAACCTTGGAGTTGAGCTCTTGGATTTCTTAAGGACGATTCTAGAGCACATAGAAGCTTCACCACCTTGTTTACATCTTCATACAAGTGAGGGAGTTGCATTTTTATAACTATCAAAATTTATGTTCATATATTGAAAATTTTGATTTGTTGATTATTGCTATAATACTTGTTATAAATGCTTAATATGTGTTTATTAGAGCCTATAGAGTAGACTTTTAAAGCTTGTTAGTGAATTCTATGGTAGAATGCACAAATTGAATGAAAGAGATGATGAATAGTGCCCATTTTAGGGTTTTGAATAAAATTTGCTAATTAGCTTGAATTGAGACTCCAAATAGATGCTCTAGGCCCTAGTGAAGCTTGTTGAAAAGCCACGTGAAGTTGAATAAACCAAAACCGAGCTAAATTGCGTAATTAGTCGACTTTAAAATGGGGACTTTTGTCGTTGAGCAATCTGGGCAAGTTTGGGCTATGATTTGGGTATCCTTGGGATAAGTAAGCACTTTTGATTCTTTCATTACGCGAAATTGGGACTCGGTTAGTATAGTTGCAGTTAAAACCCGCTCAGGGCCTTCCCGAGCTTTAACTTCTAAAATGGATTTTTATGATCTTAATAGGTGTCTTTGGGCTTAATTAAGAATATAGTATAATTAGGATGTGGTTTGGAAACATTGAAACGTGCATAGGAGAAAGAAATATTGGTTAAAGAAAGGGGAAAAGTAGTTTTTTGCCATTCTTGTTGCATTGAGAACTTATTGTTTAGTTGATTTGTATTGTATTGACTATCCAAAGTATAATGAAATTAATTGAGTTGATTGTGAGGAAAGATTTGGTTGATTTCTAATTTTAACTCTCTAAAGCCAATTCGTGCTATTGTGAACTTATATTGTGCATATATGTGAGGGCGGCCTACTTGGTCCACCCACTTTTGTATTATTTGATATCTTGAATGCTTGTGACTTGTCTCGGGGTTGTGCAACCTTATCGGACATGGTAGCGTCGAGAAACACAGGCGGCATCGGGCTTGCCGTGCTCCCTCGACTACCATGGTGCCTATTCCCTTCTCGCTGAGGCATACTCCACTACCCCTGAGGCGTGGTTCACCTACTGGGCATGGACCTACCTAAGGAGAAAGGGTCGTAGGATCATAATACATCCGGAGTATCCCAACTTGTTAGTGTATGGGTTTGCCGGCACTTGCGTAAAATTTGTGGCTCGTGGTTCGAGATCAAAGACTTGAAGTGGAATCGTATCCCTTTTAATGTGGTTAATTACTTGACTATTGATCTTGTTGTTTTATGTTATATATGACTTCCTATGATTGTATATCATATTGTACGCCCTGGTATGCTGCATAACCTCTCTCGCTGAGTAACTTAGATTACTCATTCCTTATTTTAATATGTTACAGGGCAGTTAGAATAACTACCTTGAGTGCCGTGTTGCGAGTTGCCTATCGCACTGAGGTTGGATGCCTACATGTGAATTGTGCGAAGTTGCTGTTATATGATCTACTTTGAAGCTTGGCCTTGTATGTATTTGTTAGGCTTAAAGGAGTTTGTGTTGTAATTTAAAGTTTAAGCTTGTGTTATTGGTAGTTGGGATGTAATATTTGAAGTTAGGTTTTACCGCTTTGAATGCATGCTTGTGTGGACGATGAAAACTAATTAGTTGGTTGGACATAAATTATAAGAAAGCTTGTTTGTTGATATAGAGTGGTATGATAAGTAGATTAAAAGATAGAATTTCAATGGATTTAATTTTGTATGCTTGTGTGATATGTTGTTGGGTTCCAAGGCTCGAATGGTCTTGAGGAGCTAGTTGGCTTTATGAATCTTGTAAACTAGGTTGTATGAATGGTTGATTGTGGTCCAAGACTTGTATATGATTGTTGGCAGGTTTCTAGATAGTCCTATATATAGGGGAAACTCCGTCCGTTTTCCCTAAAATTTTGTGCCCGTGGTTTGGAATTGGGTGAGAATAGCATGATAAATAGGAGTCCCAGTCTCGTGAGGGAACGAGGCGTTACAGGAGGTGTGAGGTTACGCTCCTGTAGCCTGTCTATCCGTTACTCCAAAGTCGTCGAGGTGTGTCTTAGGTACATAACCCTAGCTTGACTCCTGTTCTCCGAGTTACGAGCCATGTAGTGCCTGTGAAGCACTTAATCGATACTCGACAGTTCATCAATAAGATTGTGTTAAGTGCTACTCTAGCACCTGTAACCTTCCCATAGCACGGTTGAGTCGGAACCGACAATTACGATGCCCCTCCAATAGTCCGAAGGTCCAAAAAGAGGCAATTCTCTCCCTTTCTCTCCTTGTTCTTCTGCTGGATTGCTGCTCCCGCGCTTACCCCAATAGACCACTTAGAAGAGATCGAATCGGATGACTCTCTATATCATCTTCTTTTGGGCCCTTTCCTATTCTACATTTTTAATAGCGTCAGAAAGGATTTTAGAGTTGATTCCGCGGAATCACTAACGTCTGTTTACTTGTACAAGCGAAGTCTTCACCCCGATCTCGATCCATATCCAGATCATCCAATCAATTCGTTTGGAAGCCCCCGTATCATCAATCCTGGTTCCAGGAACCCTCATTCCATGGCCCTAGTGTGGCACAGTGACAGACGGGATTGGTACCAGCCATCATAGAGGATGACCCCTGCTTTCTTTACATATGAGCATTCGTGTGATCCCTTGATGTGCTATAAAGAAGGTTTAATTCAGCCCCTCAGGGTGAGAAGAAGAAGAGGCACTTGTCTTGAATACAATATTTTTGAAGTTTCACTATATGTCAGTTGCCACCATCCAGCATTAGTAACCCTAATAATTGGATAAACGGATGACACACGTTCATAGTGAACTAGTAATGCTCCGACTAAGTAGTGTGTTTCCTTCATCACTTAGGATTGTAACTGTCCGGTGGCAGAGAATTTTAGAAGATTCTCGGGTACTAAGATCATTTCTATCAAAGGTGATCTTAATACTCACTGATGGTCTAAATAAGAAGACGTGTATTGCTGCTTACTTGTTCGCCAAACAAGTAATCTATTAGGGTCGAAAGAGCGGATACTTACATCTTGCACTTTATCTTAAGCAGTGTAATACTTGTCTCATGACTGCCTATGGCGGCGTCAATCGACCTAATGCTTCTTTGTCTGTCCTTGTCTCTCTAACATGGTCAGGTTATCCTAGGATTATTCCTTATTTTCACAGAAAGATGATCCTTCGAAAAGATGGCCGTGCTAATGTATTAGTGCGTCTTTATTGTTCTTTCTTTAGTTTAGCCTAAATTAGAGTATTGGTTAAGCATGCAAATAAGAAGATTTTTCAGCCAATCATCAGTCCGGTTAAGGATATGGATAGGGTTCGTGGTTGTGTAAGTCAAGGGAAATGTGACTTAGTTAATATCATGGACCGTTATCTACCCTGGCTGTCAACCATATCCTTTGAACTAGGGTTTGTGTGGCTGGCTATGACTTTTTAGGCCTGAGACTTCATGGGTAAGAGTTGGCTCCTTTGGTCAAACCATCCTATGCTTTGTCTGGAGGGGCATCACTGACGGTTCTCACTCCGAATACAGAAGAAATAAGCGATTGTCTCTCGGCTCGGGTATTCCATAAGTTCACTTTATTCATAAATACGTAATTCTTTCCCATCCGGCGGGAAAGTGGATGTAGAATTTCCGGTCTTAGTCTTTAATCCTTATGGTAAAAAAGATTCTAACTAGAAATTTCATAAAAGAAGACAACTGCTAGAGCAGGTTGGATCCTAGCGTAGATTCCTATTATCCCTGTTGAATGATCGAGTAGCTTCGATTTCACCATTTGTCAAAATTTGGTTCTTGTTCAATATACCATTGTTCAAGATGAATAAGAATGCGATAAGTTCATATTCTCCAGATTCGACTATAAACCAGGTAGTGAGGGTCCGAAGGAGAAAGCATAAACTACCTTGTTCGTTTTCCCGTCTTTCCTACTGCCATCCTCGGTGGATGCCCCCATTTCACTTAAAGATGGATAGGGCACTGAGCCAACCTTTTAGATTGAATAAAGTTACTAAGCTAGTCACCTTACCTCTCTTTCTTACCCTACTTCTTAGTAGTAGGCAACCTTTTTTTCTCGCCTTTCTTCCAGCTTTTTCCAGATAAAGGTCTAATAGAGTAGCGCTTTCTTAGTCCATTGCCTTTCATTACCAACCTGTCATTTTACAGCACAAAGTTACCTGATGTTCGCTACTCCTAAGAAGAGCGGAGAGATGTTAACCTTTCGCTATTAGTAAGCACTCCCCTAGTTTTTACCTTATAACCTTTCTTTACGTTGAGTTAACCCGGCTAGTTCACCTAGATGCCTAGTAAAGAATGAGGTGGTGGCAAAGAGCTGCAGATCATGAAAAGTATTTCCACACAAGGAGGCAGGCGGCCGAGAAGCTTTGCTTCAAGAATGCCAACTACATGGCAACAAATGTTTTATAGAAGTTGATTATCATTCTTGCTGCCCGCTCGATTTCGAGATGTTCCCGAGAAGAAAGAGCTCACAAGAAAGCTCGTCAGTATAAATTTGGTTCTCGATTCAAAGGTTTGAAGATGCTCGACAAACAATGGTCGAGGTATGAAGAGCCCAATAATGGTTTTACAGCCACAGCCCTAGGGCATAAAAGCCAAGCTCTTTTCCTCCGCCGCCACCTAGCCGCTCCATTCCAGGAAAGGCTCTACTTTGGAGAGTGTTCTATCCAACCTGCTACTAGTCTCTGTGATCGCTTATGTAATTACAATAATTATCAGTCATTAGCTCTAAAGCCAGTGAATGTGTAGCGAAAGAATAGGGCAATGGGTATTACACCATTATGAGTAAGAGCAATTCTAGTGAGCTACGGTCAAGCCAATTAATGTCCATCGGTCTATCTAAGTACCTTCCATCGTAAGGCAAATCTCTTCGACCTTCTGAAGATAGGGTAGCAAAGCTAGCTCTTCGTATCATTGGCATTGGGCAAGTGAACTTGGCTACACGACAACTCTAACTTTAGCAGAGGATCTAGTTCCACACCAATCTACTTATCTTATATAAGATAATATAAAAAATTAGAGTACCTACAGTTGATTGCCCTCTTGCTTTAGCTACTTACTCAGGAACTAGCCTGATCTACGACCATCCTCGCCCTGGGAACTCAAAGGTGCATAGCTTGCTTGGTAAAGGGGTGTTTCTATTCCTCCGGTGTGGGATAGTTTATCCCTAGTCCGGTCCTATTATGGATAGTTCAGGTGCGCTTAAAGTCTTATATAAGGCATTTCGATGTTGCCACTGACCTTTTATTCCCTGCAAAATCATATAGGACTGACAACCCTTTATTTTGGAAGTGTATTGATCCCCGTACCGAAGTCTAAGCGAGTGACTCATCGTGAGACCTTGTTGGCATGCCTCCAAGAAGGCTGATATGACCCTGGTTGGGGCTAAGGAACATAACCCGGCGTAGGTTGGGAGGTGAAACCTAGCTGATTTGCAAGAGGTTTTTTAAGACTACGGGTGGAACGTATCCCAGTTGGCAAGGTTCCTGGACTGGTGAAGATCGGGATCTAGCCCCTGGAGGTAATGTGTGAAGCGCTTGTGCTAGACCTTGCGCATCGAGCGCGGCTTGCAGCCTACTTACTGAAGGGGATCCCTGCTTTGCTCTAGAGGATGTTTTCTAGGAATCGGTTGGACATAAGACTCTGCATATTGAGCATGGAATATTGCACATAAAACATGTAACCTCTCTTGTGAGATTCTCTTCCTCCTAGACTAGAAGAATATTGCCTTCATCGAATGATCACATTGACAAGTTGATCAGAAACTTCAATCCTTACTTGCACTTGAACTCTTGGATTGGATATATTTTGAGAGCTCTTTTGGACCCAAACCTACTTGGGTTTCTTTTTCGCAGCCTTACAATGCTCGGGTTTGTGACCGACAATACCACAATTACCACATAAAGTTAGTACCAAAATCCATTCATACTCAATTGGAATTCTAGTTTGAATCCATTCATTGTTCATCAGTAGAACCACTTTTGGTAACTCCAATTTTGGCATAACTTCGACGCAGACCCTAACATAGGCCAATCTGTCTCTCTGAACGGTGGGAGAATTACACCTAAGTGGATTGCCTATCTGCCTAAAGAGGTACCCAAACTCGGCACCCTCTATAGGGAAACTTCTTCCTGCCTCCTCAAATGAGTTGTACCGAGAGAGAGTTTTGAAGATGCTAGACTGATAAGGAGAGGAAAGGGCTCTCATCATATTGCAGCAAGGACATTGAGCATATTAGAAGGCCTATTCTATTCCATCTTAGTGTCCGTCTACCCCCAACGAACAGTTACTTTAGCTCCACCAATCTACAAACGAGAGTTGTTTGGCTATTTAGTCTGGCTTTTGAAGCATACTCTTAATGCTTGTGCTTTACTAGTTTGGCAGCTACGCAATAGCGAACACTAGCTCAGGGAGTTCTCGGTCAGCTTCAATGTAGGAAATTCATTCCTCTTAGCCATTCACTATAGTTCTTTCTTTTTAAAGGCTTGGTTCCTTGGTATCCTGTTCCAGAGGGCGGGATTGATAGCTTGCCCTGAGTTGATTAGTCACAGCGACCTTGGGAAAAAGAGAGGCGGTGTTGAGTCTATGCAAACTCTAAATTCGTCTAGCACTTCAAACCATATTGGATTACTATATAAAGAGCGAGTAATCACACATGAGGAAATGAAATGGGCATTGTCTAAATCCCTTTTCTAATAAGTTGAAAGAACGTTTTCACCATGTCCTTTACAAGCTTTTACATGAAGCAATGAATGAGTTGCTTGACAGCATTCATCTGCCTTTTCGGTGAAGCGAGTCTTTCAAGTAATCCCACCTAACATTAAAGTCAAGCCTTGAACTTCATTGTTCAAGCTAAATCCTACTTTTCTTTCAAGTCCACCGTCTCCCTATCGGTCGAATTACTTCATACCTTGTTCTATCCAACAAGCATGTAAACACCTTCAGAGAAAACACCTTCTTTCGGGGTATAGGTCGGTCACTCTCAGTTGTTGTTTCGAAAGATTCTCGCACACGATTCAGTCTGCCTCTATCAAATAAATAAAGTGGATGGAGAGCCTTCTTATCCTTTTAGGTCCGACCTCTCTCTTCCACTTTCTACCTCCCTAAACTTTACTAGTAGGAGGGTCATTAACACCGTCAGAACCTCGCATTTACGGCTTTCACGGCTAAGGTGGCCGGTGCATCTGATATTTGATTCTGCTCTCGAGGTGAGTAATTAAACAAACCTCTTCAAATTGCTCATCTAGCCCTCGAGTAGCTGTGGTATGGTTGTACTTTTTGAAATTCCCTTCTTCGCGCGTTAGTTGGCTAAGTGTCCCTCGTCACCCGCGGGAAGGAATTGATTTTCTTTCTTCCCTTAGCGAGTGGAGTTCCTTTCATATATTATTATTCCTTTTGGTAAGGTAAGGTGAAATCACCTATTGTATTACATCCGTGATAAGTCTTTGATTCGTTAGAAGCCTTCCAATGGTTTCCAGGCCATTTTCTTTTAATAGCAGAAAAACCTAAAGGCATGTACTAAGCCCCTTGGCTTGAGATCCAGTGGAAGTTGATAGCCCTAGTATAGAAAAGTATGTGGCAGGTATTGAAATAAGAAATAGGAAATTCAAGTAGGGTTATTTTGAATCTATGTTTGCCCTTCACTCTCCTCTGGCCAGCTAGCACCTTTACATCAAATCCAAGGCAAGCAGGAAGTGAAATTGGCATACTCCTGTCGAACATAATTTCAATCAGTTGAAAGCTTTAAGGTAGTAGTGAAAAAAGTGCTTCTATGTCCTTCCGTAGTCGTGAGTAGAATCCACATGTGGTAGGAAATGGGTTGCAGGCCCTTTTTTCTTCTATGCGTGATCTCTACCTTGGAAAAGGGGGGGGGGAATAAGTGGGATCGACTGGTCAAAGCCAAGTCCGTAGCACTCCTTCTGCAGTGCCAGTTAGACCAAGAATGAACTCACTACTCCTTCAAGTGGTAAAGGTAAAGCAACCCCTGCAGCTCTCATTTTCATTTTAGTTTTCTGCTATTCATTGCCTGAAGGGATTTTCCCTGACCACCTTTCAATAAAGTAGGGTAGATGAAAGGAATTGACTACAACTAGAAATCCTTTTTTCTTACTTGTCTGGAATTGGGGGATGATGCCGACATCAGAAAACATAGACTCGACTCTCGTTCAAACTACTGAAATGAAGCAAAGGCTGGGGTATAGTGACACAAACTGACCACTCACTTCTTCAACTCCTTAACTCGCTTATTGCCTATGGCTCCTTCCCAAGGATCCTAGCCAACTAAGCTACTAAACTCAACAATTGCAAGCTTTTGTTATGTTAGGAAAGGTAGGAAATACCAGCTCTTTGGCTACATTTTGAATGCTAGCTCAGTCATTTAGCTCCAAAGCAGTACTCGTTCACTCCTCCAAGTAGTATGCTTGTAAAGGATCCCACTGCTTGAAGTAATACCAGAGTAATCCTTGCTAATCCGCTCAATAGCTCTCTTGTGTTGTTCGAAGCAACGAGTGATAACAACTTCTTAGGTCAATTTGAAATCAATAGCAAGGGCAGCGGATTCATGAGAATTATGGGACTACAGCTTAGTTAGGACTAAGTATTTTACTCATAAGTAGAGATAGCCCTAGCATAGACATTTGAAGGGGAAAACACATTAAGCTTCTTTTTCTCACATTGACTGGATTACTTCCTTGACTCCGACTATCATTTAACTATAAGGAGAGGATTGATGTAATTGAGCTCGTATTTCTATAGGGTCCGAGGTATGAAGTAGCTCTAAAATATAGAACTGGGGATAGGAAAGCATGACAAAGAAGGAAAGGCGTCACAAAGATCAGCTTCGAGATAGCCAGGTCACCGATGGAACTTGTAATACCCGAGCCCGAAATGTGAAAATGACTTGTTTATTATTTTGAAAAATATATTTCCTTAAATTCTTTGTGAATTAATTGTTACTTTCTCGCTGTTGCAACGTGCATTGCATTTCGGGAGCGATAGCTATAGAACGGTTTCTAGTCCTCAGCAAATAGTGAAACTAGTATTTAGATGACTTAAATTTTGTATTTTAATTGTTGTTAGCTATAATTAATTTTTCCTTAGTTAATATGGCTTTAAAATGCTCAAAAATAGGCAATTTGACCAACTTAAGCTATATTGACCAAGTGCTTTGACCTTTGACCAAGTTATTGTCTTTTAATAAGAAAAATAACATTGCAAAATAGGAATAAAACCAGCTGAAAAACAGCAAGCAGGCCGTGGCTTTGAAGAGAGAAAAAAAAAAACCTTTCAACTTCCAATCATTCAATCTTCGCTTGAGCTCGTGCGGGGTGATTTCCGAGGCAACTAGCGTTGTTTTCCTAACGACTAGGAGTACCTGAGGTGAGGGAATCATGCTATTTGCGCATTTAAATGTTTAGTGTATCAACTTTGTAATTTTTAGATTTTATCCGTAGATTGTTGTTTAAATCATTTTGATGCTTCTAGAATGTTCCTTGGCTATTGTAGAACGTGTATTTATAGCTTTTTAACATTTTCTGCGGTTAAATGTTGAGATTGCAATTAAATTTGGATGTTGAATAGTATTTTATGAATAGTAAACCCTTGGATCGATGAAGTTGTTCCGTTATGCTGTTTGTTGATGTAGAATTGTGCTAGGTATGCTAGAATGCCTAAATGCATGGTTTGTTTGGGTTGCGTAGTGGAAAAAATTAGAATTATGCCTTTGGAAAAGTTGGGGTCGTTTAGGTCAACTTTAGCGTTTTCTCGTTTTGCGTGTTGGCATTGCTTCAGGAAGCCATGGAAGCACTTTTGGTGCGATTATGGTGTTGGTTGGGTGTTTGGTTGGTATAGTTGTAGTTCAAACGAGAAAGGGGGAAATCGGGGCTTTGCGCGAGTTCTAGGGTAAAGTAAGGTTTCAGGGTTTTTAGACGTGCCTTATGGTGACCTAGGAGGGTTGGTGAAGTCGGTTTCCAGAACTCATGGCTCGTTTGGAAATGGTAGTGTTTTGATAGTTGGGGCCGATTTGTGTTTTTGTGTGTTTTCTTGACTTTATGCCTATAGAATGCTTAGGGCTACTTGAAATACTTGTTTGACTTGATTTGGATTGAAATTCTTATCAATTGCTGCTATTGCGTGCGAGAGTAACCTACTTTGTTATTCTCCCACGTGTGGCTTTATCGCTTGTTTATCGCCTTGTATCGAGTCTTGCATTGCATAGTGTCTCGCGCATGAGTGATGGGCCTCTCTGGGTAGCCTCGGGTTCCCAGTGTTGGTTGCTCTAGCTCCGCTGCTATTCCCTTTCTCGCTTGGGTTGCCTCCCAGGGAGATTTGGGTCGTAGGTTGATGGATATTTCCGGGGTATTCCAAACTGGTGTTATAAGGTGGTTTGGGCCGGCGCGTCATCATCGAATTTGTGTTTAAAAGTTGCTCGTGAAAAGAGTATCGTATCCTTTGACTGAGTGTTTGCAGCTTTAATTACTTGCCTTGCTTTATTGATGGCTTGTTATATCTCTATATGATATTTGAATGCATTGCTTGGCTAATTGCATTGCATACTCCTCTCATCTCCGTCCTTGAGACCTATTGCCCTCGCTGAGCAATAGTTTTTGCTCATTCCTCTATATACTATGTTTTTACAGGAGTAGTTGAAGCAGACCCTCTTGAGGTAATTGAGGAGGAGGAACAGGTGGAGGTGTTCCCGTGATTGCACTTCTTTGCTTTGCTGGTGGTTGGTTGCCAGATTTTGTGCGAGCCTTGCTTGATATGTATATTGCTTGGATGTCGCTTAATTTTCAGGCTTGTAGCCTTGTATGTATTTTCTGGTTTAAGGCCTCTACGGTCTTATGTTGTATAAGTTGAAAGAATGTAAAGTTGTAACTTATACTCTTGTGACTAGTAAGAAAATGCATGCTAATGGAATTGATTAGTGGCATAAATACTTGTGTAGTATGCATATCATTTTTGGTTTGGAAAGTTGGATAATAAGAAGTGTATGTTTTTAAAAGAAAGATGGCTTGTTTTAATTATTTTATGGCTTTCGCAAGTATTATATTGATTTTAGGGTTTTCGGATCGTCCGCGGTACAGAGGAGACTCCGTCCGTGTGTCGGGTCCGGGCTTGGCCTTTTGCAGGGTCGGGTCGGGGCGTGACATCTTTAGGTGGTATCAGAGCATGATAGTCTTGCATGAGCCAGGATATGTTTCTCGGTCTGTGGGGTAAAGGTCTAAAATGCTAAAGTGTTTATGTATGATTGCTAAGTGAAAAGAAAATCATATAGCATGACTTTGTGAACTTGGAATGTTTATGTGTTTAAGTGAAATAGTTTGGCAAGTTAAACTAGTCTTATGTGAATTGTGTTATAGAATATTGGATTGTTATTGACTTGAGTGTTATCTAATCTTATGTGCTATATTTCTGTCTATAAACTACTTTTAAATGTTGCCAGCTATTGTGAATTGCTACTATGCCGCAACGTCGTGGTACTCAAGGTATAGGATCAGATTAAGAGGCAGCAGAACAGGGTCAGCAGCTGTTGCCTGAGCAGTTTATGGCTACCATGACTACTGCAGTAGACCGGATTACACAGGTGTTGCATGAGCAGAGGCAGGACCGGAATAATCCCCAGGGAAATGAAGCTAATCCTGGTGGACAAGGGTACAGAGTTGAGAATAATCAGTTAGAGAAATTTCTGAGGCACGAGCCGGGAAAGTTCTTCGGAGAGCTGGATGATGAGGCGGCCAAGAGATGGATTAATCGAGTTGAGAAAATTTTCACCGCTTTGAGGTACACCGATGAGGCAAGAATAGACTATGCGTCATTCTTATTTGAGGGCGATGCAGAGCAGTGGTGGAATACTGTCAGATTGAGGTGGGATTGTGAGGATGTACCACATTTCTGGGATGATTTTGTAAGTGAGTTCCGGGACAAATATATTCCCGAGATGGCTATGGAAAGGAGGGAGGACGAGTTTGTGGCCCTGAAGTAGGGAAACATGACTGTTGTGCAGTACGAGGCTACGTTTGTTAGCCTGTCGAGGTATATGCCCGAGTTGGTACGGCCGGCTAGGAGGATGATACATAGGTTTGTCCGTGGGCTGAGAATGGACATTCAGTTGCATTTGACTGGGCAAACCTACACTACTTTTCCCGAGGCATTTCAGGCAGCCTCGAAGTTTGAGAAACGGAAGGCTGAGATGTTAGCTGAGAGCAGTCAGCCGAGTAAGAAGCAGTATTTGGGCCAGAGCAGCCAGAGTCAGCCGAGGCAATATCAGGCTTCTGCACAGGTTCCTCAGTAGCGTCCGTATCAGCCACAGCAGCAGATTCAGGCTAGGCCAGTTGTGACTAGACCCCAGCAGGGAGGTACAGTTCCTACCCCTACCAAAGCCCCAGCACCTACAGGAAACACTGCAGTTAGGCAAAATCAGCAGTGTAATTATTGTAATCGATCAAGGCATATTGAGGCTAACTGCTGGAGGAAGAGTGGTAAATGTACGGGTTGTGGCAGTGATGACCATAGGGTGAGAGATTGCCCTAAGTATAATAATGTTCAGGGCCGTGGTGGAGGCCAAGGTGTTCAGAATAGGGCTGCAGGTGCACGTCCAGCACAGAGAGTTCAGGCTAGGGTCTTTGCACTAGATGCGGAGGAGCTGCCCGATACTACAGCTATTGTGGAAGGTACCTTTCTTCTCAATACTCAGCCAGTTAAAGTTTTGATTGATCCCGGAGCTACACATTCATTTATAACACCTGCATGTGCACGATCTGTGAATGTTTGCATTGATAAATTGCCGCATGAAGTTGAAGTTAGTACGCCTTTGGGTGCAAAATTTGTTACTGAGTCTATTTGCAAATCTTATGATATATGCATTGAGAACTGTAAATTTCCTGCTGATTTAATTATATTGCCATTCCGTGACTTTGAAATCATTTTGGGAATGGACTGGTTGGGAAAGTATTATTCTCAGTTGGATTGTAGAACAAAGATTGTTTATCTTCAGGTTCCTAACCTACCGGTACTGGAGATTGTTGGGAACTGCAGGGCTGCCCGAATTCCACTTTTATCAGCGATCAAGACTTCTAAGTTGTTGAATAGGGGTTGTGAAGCTTACTTAGCTTATTTGATCAATCAGCCTGCTGATAAGTTGAGTTTGAATGAGGTTCCGATTGTTAGAGACTTCCCTGGTGTATTTCCTGAGGAATTACCGGGTTTACCACCGGATAGGGAGATTGAGTTCGTGATTGATCTTGTGCCAGGCACTGTGCCGATTTCTAGGAGTCCTTATAGAATGGCATCGGCTGAACTTCAGGAGTTAAAAATTCAGCTTCAGAACTTGCTTGAGAAAGGGTTTATACAACCTAGTTCTTCGCCGTGGGGCGCACCTGTGTTTTTTGTGAGAAAGAAAGACGGCACGCTACGATTATGCATTGATTACAGGGGACTTAATCAAGTCACGATTAAGAATAAATACCCCTTGCCGTTGATTGAAGAATTGTTTGACCAGTTGCAGGGTGCGAGTGTTTACTCCAAATTTGATTTGAGGCAGGGTTACTATCAACTTATGATTCTGAGTGACGATATACCAAAGACGGCATTCAGAACTAGATATGGCCACTATGAATTTGTTGTTTTGCCATTTGGTTTTACGAATGCACCAGCCGCATTCATGGACTTGATGTAGAGAGTTTTTCGACCTTACCTTGATCAGTTTGTCGTGATCTTTATAGACGACATTTTAGTGTATTCGAAGAATGAGCCTGAACATGAGCAACACTTGACGATTGTGCTACAAACTTTGCAGGAAAACAAGCTTTTTGCTAAATTCAGCAAGTGCGAGTTCTGGTTGAATCAGATATCTTTTCTAGGCCATATTATTTCAGATCGAGGAATTTTAGTAGACCCAGCTAAGATTGAAGTTGTTTCATCCTGGAAGAGACCTGAGACGGTGTCAGAGATTTGGAGTTTTCTTGGATTGGCAGGTTACTACCGGAGATTTGTTAAAGACTTCTCCAAAATTTCTAGACCTTTGAGCTAGTTGACTCGAAAGAAAGTTGCTTACAATTGGGATGCCAAGTGTGAATCCAGTTTCCAAGAATTGAAGAAGAGACTAACTACAGCTCTTATAGTAGCTTTACCTGAGGGAACAGAGAACTTCATTGTCTACAGTGATGCATCTAAAGAAGGTTTGGGTTGTGTTTTAATGTAGAATGGTAAGGTGATTACTTATGCTTCCAGGAAATTGAAACCTTATGAAGTCAATTACCCTACACATGATCTTGCTTTAGCTGCAGTTGTGTTTGCTTTGAAGAAGTGGCGTCATTACTTGTGGGGTTGCAGATTTGAAATTTTTACTGACCACAAGAGTCTCAAGTATTTGTTTTCACAGAAGGATCTGAATATGAGGCAGCGGAGGTGGTTAGAGCTATTGGGTGGTTACAACTGTTCTATTAACTACGTGCCAGGTAAGGCAAATGTTGTTGCTGATGCTTTGAGCCGAAAGGCTATTGTTGCAAGCTTGATTATCAAGGATTGGGAGACTTTGGAAGAAATTTGTTCATGGAAGCCAGAAGCTACTGAGGTAGGGATTCGATTTGCTAGTTTGCAGATTCAGTCAGGGTTGCTAGCACAGATCAGAGAGGCTCAGAAGACTGATCCTTACATCTTGAAGATCCAAGAAAAGTCAAAAGGGGGAGAGTCGGAGTTTAAATTACATGCAAACGGCATCTTCAGATTCAGGGATAGAGTACGTGTTCCTGATGATCCAACTTTGAAGAATGAGATTCTGTCCGAGGCACATAATTCGAGGTATACGATTCACCCGGGCAGTACAAAAATGTTTAGAGATTTGAAACAACACTTCTGGTGGAACAATATGAAGAGGGAGATTGCTGGGTATGTATCCAGATGTTTGACTTGTCAGAGGGTTAAAGTTGAGCATCAAAGGCCAGCCGGACTTCTACAGCCGTTGTCGATTCCACAATGGAAGTGGGTACATATAACAATAGACCTTGTGACTGATCTTCCTAGATCTCTGAGAGGATGTGATTCTGTTTGGGTTGTTGTGGACCGCTTGACTAAAGTTACACATTTTATTTCCGTGAACAAACAGGATCGCCTTGATAAGCTAGCTGAGCTTTATGTTGCTAATATTGTGAGATTGCATGGTGTGCCAAAGAGTATAGTGTCAGATAGGGATCCCAGATTCAGATCTCATTTTTGGCAGAAGTTGCAAAAGGCCATGGGAACTAAGTTGAGCTTCAGTACTGCATATCATCCACAAACTGATGGCCAGTCTGAGAGAACCATCAGGATCTTGGAAGACATGCTTCGGGCATGTGTGCTTGACTTTGGGAAGAATTGGGAGAAGTTTTTGCCTTTAGCGGAGTTCGCCTACAACAATAGTTATCAATCTACTATCGGTATAGCTCCCTACGAGGCGTTGTATGGTCGAAAATGCAGACCCCCATTATATTGGGAAAAGGTTGGAGAGATGAGAACAGTTGATCCGACTGTGTTACCTAAGATGATTAAGATGGTAGAAAATGTTCACCTTATTCGCCAGCGTATGCTTACAGCTCAGAGTCGTCAGAAGAGTTATGCAGATAAGCACCGTCGGGATCTTGAGTTTGATTTGGGAGATTGGGTGTTTCTTAAGATTTCTCCACGGAAGGGATTGATTCGGCACGGTAAGAGCGGGAAGCTTAGTCCCAGGTATGTGGGTCTGTATGAGATCACTGAAAAGGTAGGTCCTTTGGCTTATCAATTAGCTTTGCCTCCGAGCTTGTCGAGACTGCACGATGTGTTTTACGTGTCTATGTTGAAGAAGTATCATCCAGACCCTTCACATGTACTTGAACCAGAGCCTTTGCAGATTGAAGAGAAGTTGTCTTATGAAGAGAAACCGATTCGAATTATGGATCGAAAAGTTCAGGAGCTTCGCAGGAAGAGCATTCCGTTAGTAAAGGTTCTGTGGAATCATCATGGGTTTGAGGAAGCAACTTGGGAAAGAGAGGGCCAGGTTCGGGATCGATATCCGGAGTTGTTTGTTGACCAGGTAAGAATTGCGTGGGCGTAATTGTTTTAAGGGGGAGAGGTGTAATACCCGAGCCCGGAATGTGAAAATGACTTTTTTATTATTATGAAAATTATATTTCCTTAAATTCTTTGTGAATTAATTGTTACTTTCTCGCTGTTGCAACGTGCATTACATTTCGGGAGCGATAGCTAAAGAACGGTTTCTAGTCCTCAGCCAATAGTGAAACTAGTATTTAGATGACTTAAATTTTGTATTTTAATTGTTGTTAGCTATAATTAATTTTATTTAGTTAATATGTCTTTAAAATGCTCAAAAATAGGCAATTTGACCAACTTAAGCTATATTGACCAAGTGCTTTGACCTTTGACCAAGTTATTGTCTTTTAATAAGCAAAATAACATTGCAAAATAGGAATAAAACCAGCTGAAAAACAGCAAGCAGGCCGTGGCTTTGAAGAGAGAAAAAAAAAAACCTTTCAACTTCCAATAATTCAATCTTCGCTTGAGCTCGTTCGGGGTGATTTCCGAGGCAACTAGCGTTGTTTTCCTAGCGACTAGGAGTACCTGAGGTGAGGGAATCATGCTATTTGCGCATTTAAATGTTTAGTGTATCAACTCTGCAATTTTTAGATTTTATCCGTAGATTGTTGTTTAAATCGTTTTGATGCTTCTAGAATGTTCCTTGGCTATTGTAGAACGTGTATTTATAGCTTTTTAACATTTTCTGCGGTTAAATGTTGAGATTGCAATTAAATTTGGATGTTGAATAGTGTTTTATGAATAGTAAACCCTTGGATCGATGAAGTTGTTCCGTTATGCTGTCCGTTGATGTAGAATTGTGCTATGTATGCTAGAATGCCTAAATGCATGGTTTGTTTGGGTTGCGTAGTGGAAAAAACGAGAATTATGCCTTTGGAAAAGTCGGGGTCGTTTAGGTCGACTTTAGCATTTTCTCGTTTTGCGTGTTGGCATTGCTTCGGAAAGCCATGGAAGCACTTTTGGTACAATTATGGCGTTGGTTGGGTGTTTGGTTGGTATAGTTGTAGTTCAAACGAGAAAGGGGAAAATCGGGGCTTTGCGCGAGTTCTAGGGTAAACTAATGTTTCGGGGTTTTTAGACGTGCCTTATGGTGACCTAGGAGGGTTGGCGAAGTCGGTTTCCAGAACTCATGGCTCGTTTGGAAATGGTAGTGTTTTGATAGTTGGGGCCGATTTGTGTTTTTGTGTGTTTTCTTGACTTTATGCCTATAGAATGCTTAGGGCTACTTGAAATACTTGTTTGACTTGATTTGGATTGAAATGCTTATCAATTGCTGCTATTGCGTGCAAGAGTAACCTACTTTGTTATTCTCCCACGTGTGGCTTTATCGCTTGTTTATCGCCTTGTATCTAGTCTTGCATTACATAGTGTCTCGCGCGTGAGTGATGGGCCTCTCTGGGTAGCCTCGGGTTCCCAGTGTTGGTTGCTCTAGCTCCGCTGCTATTCCCTTTCTCGTTTGGGTTGCCTCCCAGGGAGATTTGGGTCGTAGGTTGATGGATACTTCCGGGGTATTCCAAACTGGTGTTATAAGGTGGTTTGGGCCGGCGCGTCGTCATCGAATTTGTGTTTGAAAGTTGCTCGTGAAAAGAGTATCGTATCCTTTGAATGAATGTTTGCAGCTTTAATTACTTGCCTTGCTTTATTGATGGCTTGTTGTATCTCTATATGATATTTGAATGCATTGCTTGGCTAATTGCATTGCATACTCCTCTCATCTCCGTCCTTGAGACCAATTGCCCTCGCTGAGCAATAGTTTTTGCTCATTCCTCTCTATACTATGTTTTTACAGGAGTAATTGAAGTAGACCCTCTTGAGGTAATTGAGGAGGAGGAACAGGTGGAGGTGTTCCCGTGATTGCACTTCTTTGCTTTGCTGGTGGTTGGTTGCCAGATTTTGTGCGAGCCTTGCTTGATATGTATATTGCTTGGATGTCGCTTAATTTTCAGGCTTGTAGCCTTGTATGTATTTTCTGGTTTGAGGCCTCTACGGTCTTATATTGTATAAGTTGAAAGAATGTAAAGTTGTAACTTATACTCTTGTGACTAGTAAGAAAATGCATGCTAATGGAATTGATTAGTGGCATAAATACTTGTGTAGTATGCATATCATTTTTGGTTTGGAAAGTTGGATAATAAGAAGTGTATGTTTTTAAAAGAAAGATGGCTTGTTTTAATTATTTTATGGCTTTCGCAAGTATTATATTGATTTTAGGGTTTTCGGATCGTCCGCGGTACAGAGGAGACTTCGTCCGTGTGTCAGGTTCGGGCTTGGCCTTTTGCCGGGTCGGGTCGGGGCGTGACAGAACTCGTCTAGTAACTAGTAAGAATGGGGCATATTTTCACATTGTTGACTCACAACGGTTGGGCAAGCTCTTTCAAGGAGATCAACCGTATGGGATATTCGGAAGAAAGAAGGAGCAAACTTCACATTAATATCTATATGACAGAGGCTGAAGCCTTCCCTTAACAAAGAAAGTCTTTGTCTAACTCAGGATAAGTGGTGGTCAGTCGTCCCCACTACTATATGACTTGGTCGGAAAGGCAGATAGCCAAGCCAGAGGTCACAGGAGATAAGCAAGGGCTTAGCCTGAGCACGGAAGACAAAGCAAATCTTTCTTATTCTAAAGAACAATGGGGTGACTACACCTATCTAATCTAACAACAGGGCTAGCGAACTATAGCTCGAAAGCGGAAAACGTGGGCCAGGTAACGACGTCTGGGCTTATGGTTCGTGGTCATTTCTCTTCTCAGTAAATGGTCTATCTTATAGAATAGAAAGAAAATACTTTCCTCTCCTTAATAGTCGACTTACTTCATACCTTTACTTGCGAGAATCGAGTACTTCTTAAGCGGGAAGTCAGGTTTAATAGTAGGGTAGAATCCAGTAGGCTTAGAATCTTTGTTAGCAGTAACGGGCGATGACGAAGGTTTTTGCCCGCGAGTGATATAATCATAGGAATGATAATAGGATATGGCAGTCAATTAGTCTGGTCTTGATACTAGGTTTGGTGGGTTTACAACGAAGAACAGGCTAACGAAACCTTTAGTACTGACCCCTAGTACATACTCTTTCGAAGTCCTCATAGTTGAAATATTCAATCCGCAAGATGGTTTTCGGGCAGCGATTTGTACTACGACATCGCAGTACAAATCTAACATAAAGGGAGACCTAGTTGTTAACTTAACCTTAAGAATCTTTGCAGCACTCCTTTCTAAAGTAGGGGACTCTATAGTTGTTGAGACCCTAGAGGAAAGCACTGCAATTAGTCCTAAAGGTAGATGCAACTTCGTTCCTTTCTTTTCTTATAAGAGTTCTAGCGCACTGAATGTCAAGGCAATTGCACCTTAGCCCATGGACTGAGAGAGAGAGACAAGGTTTCAAGATACTCGACCGATAAGGAGAGGAAAATATGGCCAAAAGGGGAGAAGGCTTAGAGGCCTATATATGATAAGGGGCTTATTGATTGATTCACTGACGAATGGATTGGAAAGGCATTGCGCCTTAGACCAATAAACGAGACAGGGAGGGCCCTTAAACCGAGAAAGGCATGGGAGTCTTTTAATTTGGGCGTGTCATCTCAAAGCGAGATTGTGCACATCTCTCTTATAGATAATATATATATGTAATTGTTTGTCTGACTTTTGATAAGTCGAAAGACAAGATCAATAATTTAGTCTAGTAAAAAAGCATCTATTATACGCAAATTCCTTGGGATCTATAGAGATGCACTATTGGTGACTTGATTCTTTCTCTTTATTTCCCTGTAAGCATAAAAGGGCTCGACTCTCTTCCTTAGAAACTATGGATTCTCTGGGCAGCCATATTTTCTTTTAATTATATAAGTACATTATTTAGACGAGCAGTGGATTGCATCACCCCGATTCGCACCAAGTTTTCTCTGTCTGACATGGAAAAAGCTCCAAGGATTGACCTGGGGTAAGACTACTCTACAGAACCCCTTTGGATGACTGCTCTGTGCTTGCCGGTATCTTTCATTCTTCCATGATGATGCTCTTTCAAGGACCGGCAAAACTCTCTAATGCTGATGATCAATCCTTGCGTTGGATGTGTATGAGAAGGAGGCTTCTCACAGATATTGACTCCTAGATAGATACTAACATAGTATCTTAATTATTAGTTTCTTGAACTTGGTTGCACTCGTAAAGCGAGCGATAGCTTAAGAGAGCAGCGAAAGAAGCCCACTGAGCGATGATATTTCCTGACTAGCAAATGGATGATCATTCCAGTCTCTGATGGCATAGCCGATGTCTCATGCTAGGAAGCTGAGCTAGGCCATTTTTTCTTTCTCAACGGTAGTGAAAACCTTCTTCTATGTTGACAGAAGCTGAGACTTTGGCAACAAAGAAAGAAGCAGGCTAGAGACATGGTAATAGCAGTCTCTGTTCACTCATGCTTGCAGCTTAAGACCTTCTTTTCCCTCTCCCCCAACTGAATGAATGGCAGGATTGAATCTCTGAAGAGAAGGTCTTCTTCCACGCTTATACCATTTTTGGGCTTCCATTTCACCGGCGAGGAACTGAGACTTCTATTAGCAATGAACTCAACTCATGGCCTCTAATTTCACTCCTTGCATCAGACCGTACTTCCCTTGCTTGGTACTCGCTAGCATAGCACTCCGTTCCCAACCAAATCTCCATGTGATCCCTACCCTCATCCATCAATAGCTGAAGGGCAGTAGTCTTAGGTGAAGACTTTTTTAAAGAATCCCTTCCTAGGTTAGAGTTGTCGTGGCAGTCAAGTTTGCTTATATGGTGGCGACTTTGTTTTATAGCTTTGCAATCTCATAGCCAGGCCAATTAAAAATCTTGTCTTAGCTTAGGACACCCCCCAGACAAGGTCAATCCAGTTGAAGTTGATTCTTTTTGCCAGGCTAGTTTCCTTTTTTGGTTGGCCAGTTGAAGAAAAAAGTGCTTCGATAAGAATTTTTCGTGCCAGAAGCAGCCAAACAAGTGCCCTCAAGTTACAAGTTATTTAGGAGATTTTCTTTTATCTTTGCTTATCTCCTTATTATATAATAGAAGTGCTATATCCTTATAATTATGTTGTCCCCATGGTATAACCCTCTGGCACGATGTGTGCCTCTTTCCCTATCCTTTTTTGAGATTGTTCTTTTCTTTTCTAATAAACAACTGCTAAGTGCTTTGATGTCGGTGCAGCCGAGCCAATTGGAGTGGCTTTTGATAAAGTCAGTCTAGTCAAGTTTCCTTACCTTGTGGGGTCAAGCATAGGATTCTTCTCAACATAGCTGATTCAAGCGGGTACTTTTTCCTTTACTAGTTCCCGCCTTCTTGAGCCATTTTGAGTGCTTCTCGCGGTTGAGAGGTCTAAGCCCTACCTATTTACGTGCGCAGGGTGGCTAACTATCATTCTTTCCCCTATACTTTACTAAATGACTGGTGCTCGCGCACCTTTTCTTGACCTTGCCTTTTAGACCTTGCTTGCTTTAGTCCTACTATCCCTGGCTCTTGAAATCTTAGACTATCTTAACTACAAATACCAAAGGTAATAAAGATTCTATTATTGACCAGTTATGATCTATTGAGTAAGTAACTCGTTAAGTAATAATAAGTAATATCACATAACCAGTAATTGGAATTTCATCCCTGAAACTTCTTTTTTTGGCACAGCTCGAAGAGACAGAAGATTAGAGGAGGGCAGATGAGATGACACTGAAAGCACTGATACTTTAAACCCTGGGACTGGTACTTTAATTGGATGGCTGGACTAAGAGAAGAGGGAACTTCCATTGCAATTTCCATCGATCGAGTTTTAGTTGTTTTTCTATTGATCCAGGTGAGAAAGCTTACTAAGCCTGCCTCTACTTTTGTCTGTCTCCCAAGGATAGCACATTCGTTTGAGAGCCTTTACACGAGTTCGTTGAAAAGTCATTTTCTATCCTCAAAAGATAGTTCCTCGTCTCTGTCGTCGTATGCTTAACACATGGTGTTTAGGGCCTTATATGGGGGTTAAGTCCAAAGAATGTGTGTTAAGTGCATACAGCTATTTATTCGAACATGGGACACTAGCTTTGAAGGATGGCCCAAGTTCTTTTTTTTAATAGAGTTTCAAGGGCTCCTAGTGCAAGAACAAGACCAATGAAATGGGGTACCACTACATGTAAGAATTTGTACAAATTATTCTCCACACATTGGCTTACGAAAGCTAGCCTGGCACCTATCACACTAACGAATCTTTTATTTCCTATGGTCTTTCAATTGCTTCAAAGCTGTCCCCGGAGGGATACGCTTCGCTTTTTCTTTTCCTTCAAGGAGATACCCTTGGTAGTGCCCTATGCTAGTAATGAACCTGTTCATAGATGAAATATGCTCCAAGTGATTTTCGGTATCAAGGCTTCCCAGCCGCTACTAAGATGCATTTTGCATGACATAAAGAATGAAAATTATAGGACTCGGTGAAGACCAATCTGATAGGGCCAGATCTATCTTATTATTTATAGGAAAGTCTGCTCAATGGTATCATGAAAGCGGATAACCAATGTTGTGATAACCCGAACCCGACATGCATTTAATTGCATTTAACTGTATTTAATTAAATCCTTAATTAGTTAAATCAACCATTTTGCACTATTTTGATATTTCTTTTGGAAGCATTTAATAATTTTTATATTGATTAATTAAAAGATTATTATCTATTTCTATTAATTATAGTAATTGGATTTATCCTCTTGTATTTAATTAAGTGTCATCTTAAATGTTAGTATTTAATTGCATTTGACTACGTGTTTATATTAACTTGTTTATTTGTATCTTAACATTAATTTCATAATTCTTGGAAATATTCTAGAAATAGTTAAATTATTTATTTTTAAATGAATATTGAGTATTTTAATTATTTTAATAATCGATTTTATTTTCTTGCATTAAATTACTCAGTTTTCAATTAAATGAGAAAAATGGCTCGGAGTCCGGAGTGAATTTTTAACTATTCTACTATTCTACTTTTCAAAAATTATAGTTTTATATTATTGTTCATCATTTGATTTGCGATCATTTATTGACTGTTCGATCGTAGCATTTCGAAAATAAAAGTTAGAAGAATATTTCTCGAATTTCGTGAATAGCGTTTCTAGTTTAATTTAGCTAGTTTTAGTTGGTTTTCATTAAAATTGCATTGCTTTAACTTAGAATAGATTAAAAGTCATCAAAATAGCCTTATTTGACCATTTTTAACTTGAATTGACCAAGCCTTTTTGCCTTTGACCTTTTTGCCCTTAGTTGTCATCTTTTTAAGCAAAAGAAAAGAAACAAAATAAAACAAGGCAAAAACCAGCCATGGCCGAAACTCAAAGTAAAAGAAAGAAAAAATTTTCTTTTGCATTTTCTTCACCAATCTTGCGTGGAATTGAGCGAGGATCGAGGCTAGGGTTCTTGATATAGCTTCCTTTGAGTTCGTAGAGCATTGTTTGATAGTTATTTGGAGATTGTAACGGCTGAAATTGTGTATTTGAAATTGGAGAAGAATAATGAATAGTATTTTGAATAGTAAAACCCTAAAATTTTATATTTTGATCCAAATTGTGATTTCTTGATTTGGATAGGTGCAATTGATGATAGAAAGATAAAATGTATAATAAAAAAGGACCGGCCTTTGTTAAATTGGAAATTAGACAAAGAAACGTAAAAGGGCCGTTTAACCAAAAGTTGACCGTGCTCGAATTGAGTTGGGGGTTTTGCTATTGAGGGCATGGAAGCACTTTTGGCACTGTTGTGGCGTTGATTGAGCGACCGGTTAGTATAGTTATAGTTCAAACGCAGTAGGTGGACTTTCGGGCTCCGGGTGAGAATGTGAAGTTTAGTGATATAGAAACGTGACTTGAAGTGCCTAAGTGAATGTAGTGAAATCGGTTTCCTAATCCCGTAGCTCGTTTGCTCGTAATTGCCTTCGAAAGTTAGAGATTGAATAGTGATATTTGTCGTCTTCGTGTTTGAGCTACTATTACTTGTTGATTGATGTTATTGTTGGTATTAATGATAATCATGCTTGAAAAGTTATTGATTGCTATTATTGAATGTAAATGCTTGTTATCTCATTTATCGCCACTAATCTGTACTTTCGTGCCATTGCTCGTTTATTGCTTGTATCTCGTATTGCATTGCATAAGTGTCAAGCGCGTGAGTGATGGGCCTCTCTGGGTAGTCTCGGGCTGCCAAGGTTGGTTGCTCTAGCTCCGTGTCCTATTCCCATTCTCGCTAGGGGTGCCGCCCTGGGAGATTTGGGTCGTAGATGTGTCAGGGTACATTCGGAGTACACCCAGTGGAAGTTATAAGGTGGTTGCGCGCTAATTGTCATCGTTGTCAACATCAAGCTCGAGATTGGTGTATTGCTCGCGAAATGGTACATTGCTCGTATGAGTGAACCGTGACCTTCAAATTGTGGTATAGCTTTGAATGGTTGTGTTAATGCTTTCTTTAATTGTTTATTGTATTGTCGTGTATATTGAATGCTTTCTTATTGATTATATTGCCTAACTATACCTATTTGCATTGCACGATCTTCTTTCTCTCCACCTCGATATATGTCTCGCCCTCACTGAGTATACGTGTTGTGTATACTCATTCCTCACCACCACATTTCCGGAAATACCATGTTAGCTGGAAAGTTCGTGATTACGTGAAAGTTCGTGCTTGAAGAGTTGTCTTGCGTGCTATGTGGCTTGAGTTGTCAAAGATGCAAAGATGTATAATTTTCATGTAATGTATGTGTTTAGTGTTAAGAGGAGTGTAATTTAAGTTTTGCTAGATTATTGAAGTGGTATGATAAGTTAGTTTATGTATCTAGTTAGTATAGCTTAACTTTAATGCATGTTTGTATTGCTTAAAGAAATAGTTAGAATAGTCTGGATACTTGGAATTGTATATTTACTTGTGTTCACTTGTTGAGAACCAAGGCTCGGATAGCCTTGACGTGTTTGTATGGTTGGACACGGTACTAGTCCACTTATATACTATTGCAGGTTTTACATTTTGCTTTGAAACAGGGAAGACTCCGTCCGTCTTTCCCTAAAAATTTTGCCCGGGTTTGGAATTGGGTTGTGATTAGATTGATTGATAGAACTCCCGATCTCGAGAGGGATCGGGGTGTTACAGGTGGTATCAGAGCTTGTTTGGCTCATAAGCCGGGACAGGGTCCTCGGTCTGGTGGGTAGTGATCCTTGAATGTGTGCTTGCTAAGTGTGTCTTGAAAGTGTATGCTTGTATGTGAGATTGTGTGTCTTGACTTGAATGTATGCACCTATGTGATATAGTTATGTGTTATGTGCTAAATGTGTGTTACGTGAAGTGAAGTGACTACTCGTGTATCGAATTGGCATTGTGAATGGAATTGACCTCGTGAATTGTTATTTACTTGGATTATGCTTGTAATATGTGTATTGGAATGTCTTGAATTGGCTATGCCGTGATTTGAATTGATTATGTTGTGCTTAACTTAATTGTTGTGCTTGAGTGACGTTGTTGAATAACCTGTTTTATAAACTGTTTTACAAACTTGCTTGCATAATAGTTTAATGCATGCATGTATAAATATGATATCTTGGCATTCATACATGTCCTATTGAAATAGTAAGAAAGACTTCTTCCACCCCTGAAGAGAAGTGGTTAGTAGCAGGCCCTCCAAGTTATGTGGATTGACGGGAATGAGCAGTATTTGACTAGCCTTTATTTGGGAGTTGGTGTTTGCTTTTGGAGCTCGGTTGTTGGTGAATCTCTAAGGTTCTCCTCTATGCTAAACAGTTGTGAAGGAGTGGCTTTCTTTGGGGTTCTATTTGGTTGTTCTCTGGAGCATTCTTTGGTTTTCTTATTGGGTATTCTTTGGAACTTCTGTTGGCACTTCTTGATAGACTTGGCTATTAGGGTTTCAATCGGACTTACTGCATGGTATTATCTATGTCATATGTGTCTCGGTCTTTATTGGTGTGTTACTGGCATTCCTTTATTGGAAATTCTTCAATGGCATTCTATAGAATTCTTAGTGGTCATTTATCTAGTACTTACTTATTGGGCAATTCTTGCTACTTTCTTACTGGAGCATTGTTTCGGCTATTTCCTTTAGTGTTCCTCCGTAGGTTTGGTATTTGGAATTCCTATCAGACTTATTGTATAGTACTACTTACGGTATTCTTTGGAATTCTTAGTGGGAATTCTACTAGTATCTTCCTTGATGGCACTTATTGGAAGTTTTACACTTGGAATCTTGTTCAAACTTATTATCTCATATTGCTTACGGTATGCTGTGGAATACTTGGGGCTTTCTTGGTGGTAAATTGTATAAAGGTCTCACTTGGCAAACAGTGAAGAGGCCTCGAAGTTTGGTTTTGTATATTGTGCACCAGCTCAGTATTTTCCCTTAGGTTATTCGTCTAGCTGGGAAACTACATTTGTTATTCAACTTGATTGTCTTATTGGGCACAATATATTTTCTTTGCTATTTTCGTTGACATTCTTCTCAGCATTTGATAGCAGTACTCGGGATCTAGTTGGTTATCCTATGGGGTTATTATTTGGAAGACTTTTCTGGGACTTTTGAAGTATATTTGATTGGGTTTTCTTAAGACTCTCCTCAGTACTCCTAACAGGGAAATTCTTCTATGAAATTCATGACTAGCGGGGTATTTCTTTGGACCTCTGGATAGAATCTTCAATTGAGTCTTTATTTGGTTTCTTGATAGGGAGTTCTCGAGCGGTTGTAGTTGAACTTCTATTGGAGATTCGTGTGTAGGGTATTCTACTTGTCGTTATTGTGCGGTATTAGTGACATCTACAATATCCTTGCTTTAGTCTTAGGTTGGTATTTTCTCGGCATACTTGGTTGGGATTTATATTTGGGTTTTCCTACGAGCATTCTTATTCAGAGTCTTGCTCAGCAACCAATGAAGAGTGGTCAGAGTTGGATTTCAGATGATGCTGAGTTCTATTGGAAGAAGAATTGCGAGGACGCAATTGTTTGTAGGGGGGAAGGATGTGATAACCCGAACCCGGGATGCATTTAATGACATTTAACTGCATTTAATTAAATGCTTAATTAGTTAAATCAACCATTTTGCACTATTTTGATATTTCTTTTGGAAGCATTTAATAATTTTCATATTGATTAATTAAAAGATTATTACCTATTTCTATTAATTATAGTAATTGGATTTATTCTCTTGTATTTAATTAAGTGTTATCTTAAATGTTAGTATTTAATTGCATTTGACTACGTGTTTATATTAACATGTTTATTTGTATCTTAACATTAATTTTATAATTCTTGAAAATATTCTAGAAATAGTTAAATTAGTTATTTTTAAATGAATATTGAGTATTTTGATTATTTTAATAATCGGTTTTATTTTATTGCATTAAATTACTCGGTTTTCAATTAAATGAGAAAAATGCCTCGGAGTCCGAAGTGAATTTTAAACTATTCTACTATTCTACTTTTCAAAAATTATAGTTTTATATTATTGTTCATCATTTGATTTGCGATCGTTTATTGACCATTCGATCGTAGTATTTCGAAAACAAAAGTTAGAAGAATATTTCTCGGATTTTGTGAATAGCGTTTCTAGTTTAATTTAGCTAGTTTTAGTTGGTTTTCATTAAAATTGCATTGCTTTAACTTAGAATAGATTAAAAGTCATCAAAATAGCCTTATTTGACCATTTTTAACTTGAATTGACCAAGCCTTTTTGCCTTTGACCTTTTTGCCCTTAGTTGTCATCTTTTTAAGCAAAAGAACATAAACAAAATAAAACAAGGCAAAAACCAGCCATGGCCGAAACTCAAAGGAAAAGAAAGAAAAAAATTTCTTTTGCATTTTCTTCACCAATCTTGCATGGAATTGAGCGAGGATCGAGGCTAGGGTTCTTGTGAGTGCTCTCCTTCAATCTCTGTGAGGGTTTTCACGCTTTTGTGCATATTTTGTGAAATTTGATTATTGTTTCAAATTTTTAGATTTGATATATATTGTGCTATAATGCCTATAATTGCTTGATATAACTTCCTTTGAGTTTGTAGAGCATTGTTTGATAGTTATTTAGAGATTGTAATGGCTGAAATTGCGTATTTGAAATTGGAGAAGAATAATGAATAGTATTTTGAATAGTAAAACCCTAAAATTTCAGATTTTGATCCGAATTGCGATTTCTTGATTTGGATAGGTGCAATTGATGATAGAAAGATAAAATGTATAATAAAAACGGACCGGCCTTTGTTAAATTGGAAATTAGACAAAGAAACGTAAAGGGGTCGTTTAACCAAAAGTTGACCGTGCTCGAATTGAGTTGGGGGTTTTGCTATTCAGGGCATGGAAGCACTTTTGGCGCTGTTGTGGCGTTGATTGAGTAACCGGTTAGTATAGTTATAGTTCAAACGCAGTAGGTGGACTTTCGGGCTCCGGGTGAGAATGTGAAGTTTAGTGATATAGAAACATGCCTTGTAGTGCCTAAGTGAATGTAGTGAAATCGGTTTCCTAATCCCGTAGCTCGTTTGCTCGTAATTGCCTTTGGATGTTAGAGATTGAATAGTGATATTTGTCGTTTTCGTGTTTGAGCTGCTATTACTTGTTGATTGATGTTATTGTTGGTATTAATGATAATCATGTTTGAAAAGTTATTGATTGTTATTATTGATTGTAAATGCTTGTTATCTCGTTTATCACCACTAATCTGCACTTTCGTTCCATTGCTCGTTTATTGCTTGTATCTCGTATTGCATTGCATAAGTGTCAGGCGTGTGAGTGATGGGCCTCTCTGGGTAGTCTCGGGCTGCCAGGGTTGGTTGCTCTAGCTCCGTGTCCTATTCCCATTCTCGCTAGGGGTGCCGCCCTAGGAGATTTGGGTCGTAGATGTGTCGGGGTACATCAGGAGTACACCCAGTGGAAGTTATAAGGTGGTTGCGTGCTAATTGTCATCGTTGTCAACATCAAGCTCGAGATTGGTGTATTGCTCGCAAAATGGTACATTGCTCGTATAAGTGAATCGTGACCTTCAAAGTGTGGTATAGCTTTGAATGGTTGTGTTAATTCTTTCTTTAATTGTTTATTGTATTGTCGTGTATATTGAATGCTTTCTTATTGATTATATTGCCTAATTGTACCTATTTGCATTGCACGATCTTCTTTCTCTCCACCTTGATATCTGTCTCGCCTTCACTGAGTATACGTGCTGTGTATACTCACTCCTCACCACCACATTTTAGCAAATACCATGTTAGCTGGAAAGTTCGTGATTACGTGAAAGTTCGTGCTTGAAGAGTTGTCTTGCGTGCTATGTGGCTTGTGTTGTCAAAGATGCAAAGATGTATAATTTTCATGTAATGTATGTGTTTAGTATTAAAAGGAATGTAATTTAAGTTTAGCTTGATTATTGAAGTGGTATGATAAGTTAGTTTATGTATCTAGTTAGTATAGCTTAACTTTAATGCATGTTTGTATAGCTTAAAGAAAGAGTTAGAATAGTCTGGGTACTTGGAATTGTATATTTACTTGTGTTCGCTTGTTGAGAACCAAGGGTCGGATGGCCTTGAGGCGTTTGTATGGTTGGACACGGTGCTGGTCCACTTATATGCTATTGCAGGTTTACATTTTGCCTAGAAACAGGGGTGACTCCGTCCGTCTTTCCCTAAAAATTTTGCCCGGGTTTGGAATTAGGTTGTGATTAGATTGATTGATAGAACTCCCGGTCTCGAGAGGGATCGGGGTGTTACAAATGTAGGGTAGGAAGACTGGGAATTTGACCCTCAGAAATGATAGGTTGCCTGCATGAATGAGTTGAGATGGAAAGCACAACACAATTCTTGAGCTTAGTAAAGAACCTTTTGGACGTGGCCCTATCAGGTTCGTTCATAGGAGGTGTAGGGCAAAAGGAAGAGTACTCTCTGGGCTTGGATATAGGTCCACGAGGGATTTTCTTTTTTGGTCATTTTCTGAAGCTAGGAAAAAGATATGAGGAGGCCATAACCCTAATGGAAGGCTTTCTCTATGCTAATTTTTGGCATTCTTAAGCTAAGGCAAACATGCGTACTATCGAACAATCCTAGCTACAGGGGTTGGGCCCCAAGCCTCTGAACTAGCACTACAAAAAAAACTGCGTAGATGGCGAGCCTTGTGCCCAAAGGCATAATGAGAAATGGCACTATGGGTTTTCTAGCCATATCGAGTTGAGCCTACCCATCCCTCCTTGTAAGAGGGAAAATTCCAATTACCGTGTCAAAAAGCAATCGCTGAATTAACTCTTCTGGCTTCTGCCATTGAAGCAATCCTGAGATCTTTCAAATTTCCTTTTGGCATAGTACACTGGTGTGACCATTTAGTTCATCTTGATAGCCGAGGCTAAACCTCTCGGAACATGTATCAGAAAGAATTCTAGAAAGTGATAGCAGGGAAAGGTGCATTTTTGGCTATTCCAATCAGTATAGAAGTAGGCCCAAATCAAAAGGATGATTTGACTGCTATTTCTACTGATGTGCTAAAGACCTAAAGCTCTATTCAAAAAGAGATATTTTACTGCCATGACATAGGCTTTCGACCTAAAATCAAACGAATTTAAAGATTGAATCGAGAAGGAAATGAACCTAATTCATATAACTACTTAGTATGACTAGATAGACCACTCCGACCCCCATAGCTTCTCGGGCTTACCGTCACTCTCACGACTTTAATTATATCTGATGAGAGCACATTTAAGGTGTGACACCCCGATCCCTCTCGAGACCGGGAGTTCTATCAATCAATCTAATCACAACCCAATTCCAAACCCGGGCATAATTTTCAGAAAAAACGGACAGAGTCTCCCCTTTTTCTAGGCGAAATGTAAAACCTGCGACAGCATATAAGTGGACCAACACCGTGTCCAACCATACAAAACTACCTCAAGGTCATCCGAGCCTCGGTTCTCAACAATTAAACTCAGCAAGTATACATACATTTCCAATTTAAAAGCTAACCTATCTCTTTTCATTTTTGAGAAGTACATTCAACTAGACAATTAAACCATACTAAGCTACTGCATAAAATAAACTATCATGCCATTCTAATTCTTTTCCTTGGGACATTACAAACATGCATTGAAGTTAAACTATGCTAACTGATTACATAACTAGCTTATCAATTTACCTCAACTATTTATCTAATTTAGATTACATTTCTTTTAACAATAAATACATACAATACATAAAAGCATACATCTTGCATCTTTGACAACTCAAGCCACATAGCACGCAAGACAACTCTTCAAGCACGAACTTTCACGAAATCACGAACTTTCCAGCTAACATGGCATTTCCTGAAATGTGGTGGTGAGGAGTGAGTATACACAACACGTATAGTCAATGAGGGCGAGACAGATATCGAATTGGAGAGAAAGAAAGTCGTGCAATGAAAATAAGGCAGTTAAGCAATATAACTGAAAAGTAAGCGATCAAGACAAACAATCAATACAATAAGCAATTCATGAAAGCATTAACACAACCATTCAAAGCTATATCACACTCTAAAGGCTATGGTTCACTCATACAAGCAATGTACCATTTCACGAGCGATACATCATTCTCGAGCTTGATGTTGACAACGATGACAATAAGCGCGCAACCACCTTATAACACCAGTTTGGAATACCCCGGAAGTATCCATCAATTCTACGACCCAAATCTCCCTGGGAGGCAACCCAAGCGAGAAAAAGGAATAGGACACGGAGCTAGGGCAACCAACACCGGCAACTCGAGGCTACCCGGAGAGGCCTATCACACCGCCCTGACACTATGCAATGCAAGACACAACACAAGGCGATAACGAGCGATAGCACAACAATACAGATTAGAGATAAACAAGATATCAATCATCTACAACTAACACTAACTTTCAATTAACTTTTGAAGCATAACTATCACTAATAGCCACGATAACTCCAATTAAACAAGTAACGACAGTTCAAACAGGGAAACAACAACTATCACTATTCAATCTCTAACTTTTAAAGGCAATTATGTAACACCTCGATCCCTCTCGAGATCGGGAGTTCTATCAATCAATCTAATCACAACCCAAATCCAAACCCGGGCATAAGTTTCAGGGAAAACGGACAGAGTCTCCCCTGTTTCTAGGCAAAATATAAAACCTGCAATAGCATTTAAATGGACCAACGTTGTGTCCAACCATACAAAACTTCCTCAAGGCCATCAGAGCCTCGGTTTTCAACAATTAAACTCAGTAGGTATACATAAATTTCCAATTTAAAAGCTAACCTATCTCTTTTCATTTTTGACCAGTACATTCAAACTAGACAATTAAACCATACTAAGCTACTGCATAAAATAAACTATCATGCCATTCTAACTCTTTTCCTTTGGACATTACAAACATGCATTGAAGATAAGCTATGCTAACTGATTACATAAACTAGCTTATCAATTCACCTCAACTACTTAGCTAAATTTAAATTACATTTCTTTTAGCAATAAATACCTACAACATATGAAAACATATATCTTTACAACTTCGACACTCAAGCCACATAGGCATGCAAGACAACTCTTCAGGCAACGAACTTTCACGAAATCACGAACTTTCTAGCTAACATGACATTTCCTGAAATGTGGTGGTGAGGAGTGAGTATACACAACACGTATACTCAGTGAGGGCGAGACAGATATCGAATTGGAGAGAAAGAAAGTCGTGCAATGCAAATAAGACAGTTAAGTAATATAACTGATAAATAAGCAACGAAGACAAATAATCAATACAATAAGCAATTATTGAAAGCATTAACATAACCATTCGTTCACTCATACGAGCAATGTACCATTTCACGAGCGATACATCAATCTCGAGCTTGATATTGACAACGATGACAATAAGCGCGCAATCACCTTATAACACCAGTTTGGAATACCCCGGAAGTATCCATCAATTCTACGACCCAAATCTCCCTGGGAGGCAACCCAAACGAGAAAGGGAATAGCAACAGAGCTAGAGCAACCAACACTGGCAACCCGAGGCTACCCAAAGAGGCCCATCACTCACGCGCGAGACACTATGCATTGTAAGACTCGATACAAGGCAATAAACGAACGATAGCACAACAATACAAACTAGTGACAACAAACGAGATAACAAGCAATCACAATCAATACTAACATTCAACTAACGTTTCAAGCATAACAAGCAATAATAAGCAACAATAACACCAATTAAACAAGTATACCAAGCAACCCTAAGCATTCTATATGCATAATATCAAGATAACAAGCAAAATCACAAATTGGCCCCAACTATCAAAATACTACCATTTCTAAACGAGCCACGAGTTCTGGAAACCGACTTCGCCAATCCTACTAGGTCATCATAAGGCACGTCTAAGGACCCCGAAACCCTACTTTACCCTAGAATTCGCGCAAAGCCCCGATTTCCCCCTTTGCTCGTTTGAACTACAACTATACCAACCAAACACCCAACCAACGCCACAATCGCACCAAAAGTGCTTCCATGGCCTTCTGAAACAATGCCAACACGCAAAACAAGAAAATGCCAAACTCGACCTAAACGACCCCGACTTTCACTAAGCCGTTTTTCTCATTTTTTCATTACGCAACCTAAACAAATCATGCATTTAGACATTCTAGCATGCCTAGCACATTTCTACATCAACAGACAGCATAACAGCGCAACTTTATCATTTCAAGGGTTTACTATTCACTAATTACTATTCATTAATCAATTGAAATTCCAATTTCGATTTTCAACTGCAGAAAATGCTAAAAAGCTATAAATACATGTTCTACAATCAACAAGGAACATTCTTTAAGCAACAAAATGATTAAAACAACAATCTACGCATAAGTTCTAAAAATTAAAGTTTAGACATACATTTTTCAAATACACAAATAACAATGAAACCCTCACCTTAGACGCTACTAGACGCTAGGAAAACCACGTTGGATGCCTCGGAAACAACCCCGTGCAAGCTCACACGAAGATTTGAAGATTTGAAGGTTGAAATCTTTTTTTTTCTTTTTCTCCTATGGTTTTGGCCCTTTCTATTTTTTTTTCCAGATTTTCGCATGTTTTGTAATGTATTATGCATATATAAGATGACAAGTTGAAATTGTCAAAGCTTCGGTCAACCCGCTAAACCAAAACAACTATGCGCGACCTTACGAAAACGGCCATAACTTCTTCTAGAAAACTCCAAATCACGAACGGTTTGAAGCCTCAAAAACTAGACTCATAGAGCTTTCCAACCATATATAATTTGCTACCTAAATATTCACCAATTGGTTCAGATTCAATTCCAAAGTTGACCCAAAATTTGACTAACTTAACATTGCATTTTTTTATTTCTAATCCCAAGTTTGCCCTTTATTAAACATTTCAAAAATTCCCACATTGTCCTAGTTGGTCAATGTAGTTGAAAAGTCAACTAGTTTAGTCAAAGAAGGTGAAAGGTCAATAAAATGCAATTTAAATGAACTTTAAATGCTATTCAATATATGCCAGGTTCGGAGTATCACAAATTATGAGTGAACGAGCTACATGATTAGGAAACCGATTTCACTACATTCACTCAAGCACTACAAGGCACATTTCTATGTCCCTAAACCTCACTTTCCGAACCAAAGTCCGAAAGTCCACCTTCTGCGTTTGAACTACAGCTATGCTAACCGGTCACTCAATCAACGCCACAACAGCGCCAAAAGTGCTTCCATGCCCCAAATTGCAAAACCCCTAACTCAATTCGAGCACGGTCAACTTTTGGTCAAATGGTCCCTTTACGTTTCTTTGTCTAATTTCCAATTTTAACAAATGCCAATCCATTTTTATTGCACATTTTATCTTTCTAGCATTAATGGCACCTATCAAAATCAAGAAATCGCAATACGGATCAAAATTCAAAAATCTAGGGTTTTACTATTCATTTTTACTATTCATATTCTTCCCTAATTCAAATACGCAATTTCAACCATAAAAATTGCTAAATAGCTAACAAGCAATACTCTACGAACCCTAAGCAAGCTATTTCAAGCAATAACAGGCATTATAATGCGATAAATGTCAAATCTGAAAAATTGACTCAAAAATCAAATTCATATAAAAATGCACAAAAACGTGAAAACCCTCACATAGATTGAAGACCAGGACCCGCAAGAACCCTAGCTTCGATCCTTGTTCAATTCCATGCAAGATTGTAGAAGGATCGAAGCTAGGGTTCTTGCGGGTCTTGGTCTTCAATCTATGTGAGGGTTTTCACGTTGGTTTATTTAGGGTTTAGGGTTTAGGGTTTAGGGTTTTTTTTTTTTTTTTGGTTGAAAGAGGGGGTGACCCTCAAGAATTTATTAAAAATGAAAATAAAGTACAACGCCTGGAGGGGGACCTGAACCTGACCTCCAGAAGGGGATGGGGGACAATGACCAAAACCATCCCCTTAAAGAAACTAAGAGAAGGGACAAACCCCCTTCTCATAACAGAACACCTAACAGCAAGAAAAAACAAGAAAAACATCAAAACATGGCTCATACCAAGCCAAAAACTCAAAAAGCTCAGAAGGCTGTAGCTTCTTCTCTTACTGACCCAAAGCCGACACCATAGCCATCTCCATTCCAATGAACCAAAAGAAAAAAAACGAAGATCAAGAAATTCGAAAAAAGCACAATGAAAAAGAAAGGAAAGAGCCACTAACCTGCTTGGACGAAAAACACCACTCTTTTCCGATACGCACAAGCTAGCAATCCTTCTCCTTTGCAAGATCAGAGCACAAACAGGAAACAGTTTAAGCAACAACAAGAAAAGATGCTCAGCACCCCCTAAAACTCGGCAGACCCAGCCTATCGACACGAACAATCCCACGAAGTAAACTGTGCTGCTGAAAGTCATTAACATAATGCAAACCATCCGTCCTCAAACCTTGCCCTGCCAGATAATCTGCTGCCTGGTTCCCTTCCCTGAAAATATGACTCAACGTAGCATGAAGTTTACCAAGCAAGAAACGAGCCCTCTCAAGATCATACGCCAAAACCCAGGAACCACGTCCCTGCCCTTTAATCAAATTCACAACCACTTGGGCATCCATCTCCACCCAAACATCCTCCAAACCATACTGCACACAAATAGAAAGGCCACGAAGGAGCGCAAATAACTCAGCCTGGATCGCAGGAATATCCCCAAACCTTTCAAAGAAGGCCACGAGCATATTACCACGAGAGTCCCGAATAATCCCCCCTCCACCTGCCCGATTACCTTCACTACTACCATCCACATTAAGCTTAAACTTACCTTCCTGGGGTCGCCTCCATACCACCATCCTAGGGAAAGGACTCTGCCTTCTCTGAACCTGACATAGAAAAAGAGGAGCCAAAACAGAATCCCCCTTCCAGTGCCAAAACTTAATCAAACCTGCAAGAGAAAGTTGCCTCAACAAATTCCTAACACGCCAGATAATCCTATCAGAGAAAAAACCCATATTCCTGTGTTTTGAATCATTTCTCTCAACCCAAGCAAACCACAGGATAAAAATAGGGATCAAAATATGCACATGCCCTCTGCAGACATAATCACCAGAATAGAACCAGGCACTCAACCACACAAAAACATTATCCGAATCAGGTAATCTAACCCCAAAAATCTGTGCAAAGTGCAGCCAGACAGCTGAAATCTTTCTCCCATTCATAAAGACATGAGACAAAGACTCCACCTGACTGCAACACTGACACCTAGAAGCAAAGAGTAATCCCTTACGCTGCAAACGCTCATCCACAGGCAACCAATCGTGCAACAACCTCATCATGAAAAAAGACATTTTAAGAGGAATAGAAGAATACCAGATTTCACGGAAAGATCGTCGACTCTGTGCCTTCTTCCTCACAAGATTCCAAGCACTATACATCGTGAATTCTCCATGCGACGTCAGGTCCCAATACGGTTCATCCTGGGCGTACAACCTCAAAGGAATTTTAATTAACTCTGTCACCACAAAGGAGGGAAGAACCGCCTCTAACTTCACCAAGTCCCACTCGCCATTTATCACAAAGTCTTCCACTTTCGCAGAAGACAGAAAACCATCGGACTTGAAGGAAGCCAAAGGGCGGTCTCCCCACCACACATCATGCCAAAAGAACACTTTACCCGAGCCAATCTTCCAGCGCAAAAACTTCTCTCCCCGATCCCCTGCCTCCCTGATCCTCCTCCAAATACTAGAATCATGCGGACGAACACTAACAGAGAAAGGGTGCCTTCCCTGACAATACTTCGCCCTCATAAACTGCGCCCACAGACTATCAGAGGTCCTAAATCTCCACCACAACTTAATCTCCTGAGCATTCCCAAGATCCTGCAAATCTCGAACCCCAAGTCCTCCCTCACTCTCCGGGAAACAAAGAGTCCCCCACGGAGCCCAATGAATCCTCCTCTGATCCCCAATATCACCCCAGATGAACCTGTTAAACAATCTCTCAATACGCTCAATGACCCCCAACGGAGCCCGTTGCACCTGCATGAGATAAAGAGCATAGAAGTAAGCACACTCCGAAGCAACACAATTCTCGCACCTGGCGAGAGGACTCTCGACTGCCAACCTGTAATTCTGGAAGAAATTTTCCGAACCAAATCATCAAACAAAACCACCTTCTTCGGCCCCTTATATAACGGAACACCCAAGTACCTCGTCGGCAGACTCTGCCTAGTAAAACCTGTAGTCCTTTCCACAATCCTCACCCTAGCCCGCGGGGAGGATTCTGGAAGGATGAAACCACTCTTTTCCTTATTCACCTTTTGACCAGAAAGAGACTCATATTCTGCCAAAAAACTCATAATCCTGCTCAAAGAAGATTTACAACCATTCGCAAAAATAACAATATCATCTGCAAAAGCGAGGTGGGATACCAAAAAGGAACTCCTGGCAAAATATTGCATTGAAGGAAACTGCACAAACATTCTATTCAGACCCCTAGACAAATATTCTGCAGCTAAAATAAAAAGAAGGGGAGAGATGGGGTCCCCTTGCCGAAGACCTCTTTTCGATTGAAAATAACCTGTGGAGCTACCATTAGACAAAACAGAAAACCAACAATTGGAAACACATTTCCGAATAATCGAGACCCAACGGTCACAAAAACCAAAACATTCCAAAACTTTGCAAAGAAAACCCCAATCCATCCTGTCATATGCTTTCATCATATCAAGTTTAAGCAAAATATTTGACCCACGAATAGCAGAATTCAATGAATGTACTAACTCCTGAGCCAAAAGAATATTATCCCCAATCAATCTACCCCCAATAAATCCACTCTGATTCTCAGAAATGAGCTTAGGCAACAAAACACACAACCTCGTGGCCAACAGCTTTGTAATGATCTTATTAAAAGTAGTGCAAAGACTGATTGGCCTAAAATCGTTCCACATACCTGGACTATCTTTCTTCGGAATCAAAACCAAAGTCGTAGAGGTGACTCCTTTAGGGAGCTCAGCTCCCTCCAAAAAGGCGCTCACAGCTCCCCTGAGATCCTCCTTAATGACATCCCAACACACCTGAAAAAATTTTGACGAGAAACCATCCGGCCCCGCCACGGAATATGGGTCAATATTGAACACAATATCCCGCAACTCCTCCAAAGTCGGCACAGCAAGCAAAGCATCGTTCTCTGCAACCGAAAGGATAGAGGGGATCAAAGTCCAATCACCTCCCTCCACCTCACACTGCTCACCCTGAAGTAGCTCAGCAAAGTACTCAACTGCCGAGTTCTTTATCTCCGTCTGATCCTGAAGGGAAACAACTTCCTGGTCCCTCGACACCTTTATCTCCCAAACTGTGCTTCTCATATGCTTCGTCTTCAACAAAAGCTGAAAAAAACGAGTATTCCTCTCACCTTCCACCAACCACCTGCAACCCGCTTTCTGTTGCCAAAACTGCTCCTCAATAGCTAACAATCTGACCAACTTGGCTCGAGCGTCATTCAATGCCAACCGATCCCCCGGCACAGATGAAGTTTGACACTGAATCTCAAGTTGCTCCACTCTCTGCTCAGCCTCTCTGACATTCTGAAACACATCTCAAAAACATTTCGATTCCACCACTTGAGAGCACTCTTTAAACGCTGTTGCTTAAACCAAAACCTGTCAATACCTTGAGCCTGCAAAGGAGAATTCCAGCTAGCCTGCACAAAATCAAGAAAATTATGATGATTAGTCCAAGCATTTAAAAAACGAAATGAGGAAGGCCCTCTATCAACTGAAAGAGAAAGAGACATAAAAAGAGGACAGTGATCAGATCCTTCTCTAGCCAGATGTTTAATTCTGGTGACAGCAAATGTATCCGGCCAAACATGGTTGATGCAAACACGATCCAACCGTTGAAACAAAGTTTCATTAGTCCAAGTGAACTCATTGCCTTCATAACCTGCATCAATTAAACCACAATCCAACAGACAATTGTCGAATTCCTCCATCGAAAGAGCATTCGGCGTCGCACCATTCCACCTTTCAGACGCTGCCAAGATGGCATTAAAATCCCCACCAACCATCCACGGACCCTCAACAACCCTAGAAATCAAAGCCATTTCCTCCCAAAGTTCTCTCCTCTCAGTCAACAAATTTTTAGCATAAACAAAAGTAGCAAACATGGGCTCCTTGAGCCAGTGAACAGAAATACACACCGTAAGTGCCTGGGCATGGTCCCTCAGAATGTCAACCTGTAAATCTTCATCCCAAAAAAACCACACTTTATTTGAACAATTTTGAGCGAACCTAGAAGCAAACCCCAAAGTCCGCGAATAAAAAGAAATTTGATCCGCAGAAACCATAGGTTCTGATATCGCAACAAACTTTAACCTGTGCATTTTAATCAACTTCTTCAACCTACGCAAACCCACAGTTCGCGCCACTCCCCTAATATTCCATATAAGTCCACTAATCATCAGAAAGAAGAGGAGAGTCGCCTGTGTTACCTTTTTCCACAATGGACTTACTTCGCGTGATGCGCGGAGAACCCAACTGCTGCTGCCTGTTTTTTGTTGACTTCTTGCTCTTCTCAGCAACCTGCAACTTATCCATCGAACTGCTCCTGGAAATCTCCCGAGGGTGCACCTCCATTGTGTCACCCAATCCCGTAGCTGGTCCATGCACAGGGTAGCACCTGTCACCCGAATTGGAACTCGACAATATTGGATCCATGTTGGTAACACACAAAGCAAGCTCACCAACCCCAACTGGCAAAACTTCGTCTCCCCCATGTAGCTCCCCCTCTATCCTAGCTCCAGTACTATCTTCCACCCCTACACCTCCAAACATCGTGTCTCTAACTATGATATCTCCCTCATTCCCCTCACTCACTAATTTTTCATCCTCAGCACCCTGAACCTCCTTCTCAACCCGAATGACAAGCTCACGACCCTTAACCTCACTATCCGCCCCTTCCTCATCTTCACCCTCACTAGCATCCTTATCGACACCACCCTCCTCGCTACCACTCTTATCACCATCCTCCCTCCTCACCTCACTACTAACACCGTCACTTTTCCCTTCAGAAACCCCCTCTGAACTACCCCCCAGCCCATGGGACTGTTGAGAAGAATCCTCAACAGAGTACACATGCGAAGGATCCTCACTAGAGGCAATTTTGGAAGAACCTGAGCTCAAATCAAGACAATCATCATTACTCAGTATCTCGCCAAAAGAGACTCTCCTCACCTCTCTCTTTTTCCCTCCATTCTCATTTTTTCCCTCATCATTTGTTTTTTTCTCTCCCTCTCGAGACTCACATAATATCTCACCTTCTTGATTTTGAACCTTATGCATTGTCTCTCTATCATTCTTTTTTTGACACTCTTCTTCTTTTTCAAACTCTTCTCTTTCTTTTTCTCGCTCCTCTCTCAATCTCTTTTTTTCCCTTTCAAGATTTTTCACAAACTCTTCTCTCGCTTTTTCTTGCTCTCTCTCAAACTCTTCTAATTTTCTCTCGTGTTTTTTATCATTCTCACTCAAAGAGCCTTCTCCATTCTGGAAATTCAATCTGTCAAAGGAGTTTTTAACTGGAACAGTGTTACCTGAATCACTTTGAGGGATTTGAGCTGCTTGTTGCTTGCTGTTATTCCTCTTACCACGAACATCAATGAAGCCATCCCTGTCAACTGCCTTACCTTTGCTATGTCCTGATGGAGGTGGGGGTGGTGGTGGCTTAGGGTCCTGACCCCCAGACCCCGGTCCCCCACCATGTGATCTTCTATGAAACATTTCCCTACGCCTCTTCTCCATAACCGCTTTACGCTCTTTATCTGAAGTGGTAACCAGGCACAACTCCTCTTCATGCCCCAAATGTTTACACCGAGTGCAATAAGGCGGCATCTCCTCAAACATAACCTCCTGCCAATACCCCCCAACACTCACACCATCCTCATTCTCATAACTAACATAAATCTCAGAAGGAGGAGTTTTCAAACAATCAAATTCAACTTGTATCCTAGCTTGGGACGGCCGTGTCCCCCTAGAAGTCGACTCATCCATTTGAATAGGAGTTCCAATAGTTCTAGCAAGCCCCATTAAAACAGATTTTTCAAATAAATGAGCACGTAAATTTGGGAACGAAACCCAAACAGGAACAATAGAAGACTCTTTTTCAGGAGAAAAATCCAAACTCCATTTAAAGGGACGCATTTTTCGACCATCAAAAAACCATTCACTCTTATTCCAAATTCGTTTAAAATCATCCTCATTCGTTAACTTAATCAAAATGTGCTTATAATCCAACCACAACACTTGATAATCACCACCAAGACCAAGTTTAGAAAAATGGAAACGAATTCTAGCAATTAACGGCATACTATTGAATTTTCCAACAATGGCATATTTAAAAGGCTCAAGCAAAACATCCAATTCAGCCAAACGAATACCAAAAGCAGGCTTATTCATGAACAATTTAGGACCACGCGAAACAGGAATTAAAGGAGGCTTTTCTGAATTTAGAACTGAAGCAAAACTCTTACCCCAAGCGCGTGGAGACGAAGGCTTGATAACAGAAGGCAAATCTGAACTTTGCAGCGGCGGAACAGGGACTGTAAAAGCCAGATTTGACGACGACGGCGGCAAAGAAACAGGCTGTGCAACAGGGGCTGCCTGCCGCACCAGAGAGGGCACAGCAGGTGGCCCCTGCCGCACGTCGTGAGGAGCAGCAGGGCCCTGTCGCGCCACGCGAGGGGCAGCGACAGTGCCCCGCTGCACCTCACACAGCGCAGCAGTCTGTGACTGCTGCGCCGCAGGGACTATAGGTGCAGCAGCGTGAGGCTGCTGCACCTTATCTTCCTGCGCACCAGCGTGGGGCTGGTGCGCAGGTGGCGCAGCACCATGTGGGTGCTGCACCAAGGCCTTGATAGGCGCTGCAGCGTGAGGCTGCAGCGCCTGAAGGTGCGACGGCACTACACCAGACTGGTGCAGTGCCGTCGGCTGGTATGCCGGGCCACTACCAGACGGCAAGGAGCCGTCAGGTGGCAGCCCAGGCGCCGGCGGTGCCAACATGCAGTAGCCTTTGGATCTTGGGGAGGCGGCGCGAGAGAAAGAGAGAGCTGAGAGCTTTTAGGGTTTTTTTTTGGTTTGGTTTATTTTTTTTATTTATTTTTTTTTTAGGTTTTTTTTTTTATTTTTTAGGTTTTTATTTTTTTATTTTTTTTATTTTTATTTTTTTTTTTTAGTTTTTTAGTTTTTTTTAGTTTTAGTTTTATTTTTTATTTTTTATTTTATTTTTTATTTTATTTTTATTTTATTTTTTATTTTTATTTTTTTTAGGTTTTTTTTTTATTTTATTTATTTTATTTTTAGGTTTTTTATTTTTTTTTTTTAGTTTATTTTTTTATTTATTTTATTTATTTTTTATTTTATTTTTTTTTATTTTAGTTTTTTTTTATTTTTTTATTTTTTTTTTATTTTTTTTATTTTTTTTTAGTTTTTTTTATTTTTTAGGTTTTTAGGTTTATTTTATTTTATATTTTAGGTTTTTATTTTTTTATTTTTTTATTTTTTTATTTTTTTTTATTTTATTTATTTTTTTAGGTTTTTATTTTATTTTATTTTTTTAGTTTTTTATTTTTTATTTTTATTTATTTTAGTTTTTTTTTATTTTATTTATTTTATTTTTTTATTTTTTTTTATTTTTAGGTTTTTTTATTTTTTTATTTTTTTATTTATTTTTTATTTATTTTTATTTTATTTTATTTAATTTTTTTTTAGGTTTTTTTAGTTTTTTAGGTATTTTAGTTTTTTTATTTTTATTTATTTTATTATTATTTTTTATTTATTTAGTTTTTATTTTTTTATTTTTTTTAGTTTTTTTATTTTTTTTTATTTTTTTAATTTTTTTATTTTAGTTTTTATTTTTTTATTTTTAGTTTTTTTTTTAGTTTTTTTATTTTTTTTTATTTTTTTTTATGGTTTTTTTTTATTTTTTTTATTTTTTTTTTTTTTTAGGGTTTAGGGTTCAGGGTTGGTTGACATAGGGCTAGATAATATAGCCAGTGTTCTGTGAGAGACCAAAAGGTATCAGATATGTAACATCCAAAGGGTATGATTTAGTAATTGGTCTGTGCGCTGTCAAAGGGAGATCGTGAATTTAATAAGAGAGCTTTAGAAGCAGCCAATCTTTTCTTTATGCCCCATGTCTTCCGTTGGTCAACAACCAACCACAACTCTCTATAGTACGTACTAGAAGAAGCCTCTCTCTTTCTTTATCGAGAGATTTATTTAGTGTTCAGTGCATTAAAGTCTACCTGAGTCCTAAAATTGTATCATTAGTGATAGAAGGACCAACTATCTTTTTAAAGTAGATAGTTCATAGTGCTTATTCTATAGATACTGGAAAAGAAAACAAATGAAAGGCTAACTAAAAGAGTCATTTTTCCCTTGCTCAGTAGTTCCATTGCAGCCTTTTCTGGGCATCTTCTAGGATTAGAAGGAACCGCTATAATGACCACACCAGAATTCATACTTCCATGTTTCATAGTTTTTCTCACTTTCATTCTACTTTGGAAAAGAAAAAGGAGTCGATTTCTCTTATTCAGCATATATATCCTCATTTTCTTTTTCTCTGCCCTCTTTCGCTTCTTCATTTCTGAAAAGATTTTGGCATTTTTAGGAGTGCCAACTTGGATTTGGAATGTTACTTCTAGATATAAACGAAAGTGGGAATGAAGGCTCGGAAGCGAGTGTAAATCAGCCCCCGCCGATTCCAGAATTATACCATATTCTACTAGATGACCACACCCGGGAAGAAGAGCTTAATGAACGCTTGGGTATTCATTGGTCCAGTCTCTCTTACAATCCGAGAGTGCAGGACTCGTTTGTGCAGACCCAAGCCCATATCAAAAAGCATGTCGAGGCAGCTCTAGTGGTCGCTGGGTATTCTCGCGATGCTGTCTTCACCCGAAGATAGCAGATTCGAGCCTTTCTCTTTTACCCGTAGGGGAGGGCGCTTTGAGAATCTACTTATCTTTCTTCTTTAAGAGAGATAAGAGAAAATGGGACAAGGTAGAGCCTTCCATATTGCTGAATTCTGAGTGCCCTCCAAAGCTATGATCTCTTCCTAGATTAGACTAGGAAACTATCCTTGGTGTGGGAGGAGCTACTGGTTCTGGATTCCTTTTTTTTGGTATGCCGCTCCGCTACTAAGGTGGAGTCTTTTTTTCTCCCATGCTTTCCGTTGATCAACAACCAAGGAAAGTTCTCTATACTTTTTCACTACTCGTACAGGAAGGACTCTATTTATGTCTGGAGGGAATCATCTTTTCTCAATCAAGAATGCCTCAACTGGATAAATTCACTTATTTCACACAATTCTTCTGGTCATGCCTTTTCCTCTTTACTTTCTATATTCCCATATGCAATGATGGAGATGGAATACTTGGAATCAGCAAAATTCTAAAACTAGGAAACCAACTGCTTTCACACCGGGAGAATAACATCCGGAGCACCGACCCCAACAGTTTGGAAGATATCTTAAGAAAATGTTTTAGCACCGGTGTATCCTATATGTACTCAAGTTTATTCGAAGTATCCTAATGGTGTAACGCTGTCGACTTATTGGAAAAAATGAGGAAGATCACTTTGATCTCTTGTTTCGGTGAAATAAGTGGCTCACGAGGAATGGAAAAAAACATATTCTATTTGATCTCGAAGTCCTCATATAGCACTTCTTCCAATCCTGGATGGGGGATCACTTGTAAGAATGACATAATGCTAATCCATGCTCTACACGGCAAAGGAAGCATCGGTTTTAAATCTCATTATGACTAGATCATCCTTCTTATAATTTTTCTTGATCAGAATGAAAGGTAGTAAAAGCCATTTTAGACTCCTTTTCGAATCGCCTCACAAAGACAGGCGTTCAGAAAGGTTCTCCAGATTCTCAATCACTCTTTTTAGAGGGGAGGAATAGTGCGAGAAAGGAGCGAGACCAAACCGAGCCACTAGGACCTTCCCACGTGTCAAGTTGAATAAATCAATCATGCCTCAACTGGAAAAATTCCTATAGTTTATCAAAAGACATCCACTCTTCATTTTTTTCTTACTTGTTTTAAGTATGGCATTCCTAACTATAATAACTCTTCGCAATCACCTTATTTTGAAAGGGGTGATTGCGTGGAATAAAGCAGTTGGCTAGGGGATGCGTTTTGAGTTCGGGTGGGGCGAAGTTAGGTTAACACCTATCCTACCTGAGCCGCCTAAGAATACCCCCACCTCTACGGGGGAAAGCCTAAAGTACGAGGCAAGTAGGCAAGTTGTGGACGGCTTCTTTTTTTCCATGTTTTTTGTCAGTCAAGCCAACGATTCTCTTCTCAAAGTAATATATAGATCTTTTTCTAGTTAGACTTTTATCAATGCAATAAAAGAACCATCCCTTCCTATTTGTTTGTCCTGTCAGATAGAAAGAAATTTAGACCCCAAAGAGCCCTTCTTTACTACTTTAGCGGGTGGGGGTGAAGTGGGGGTTTATATACAACCAAGGAAAAGTGGTTTATGATTGAATCTCAGAGGCATTCTTATCATTTGGTAGATCCAAGTCCATGGCCTATTTCGGGTTTACTCGGAGCTTTGGCAACAACCGTAGGAGGTGTGATGTACATGCACTCACTTCAAGGAGGTGCAACACTTCTCAATTTGGGCCTTATATTTATCCTATATACCATGTTCGTATGGTGGTACGATGTTCTACGTGAATCCACGTTGGAAGGACATCATACCAAAGTTGTATAATTAGGACCTCGATATAGTTTTATTTTGTTTATCGTATCGGAGGTTATGTTCTTTTTTGCTTTTTTTTGGGCTTCTTCTCATTCTTCTTTGGCGCCTACAATAAAGATCGGAGGTATTTGGCCCCCAAAAGGGATTGGGGTTTTAGATCCTTGGGAAATCCCTTTACTTAATACCCTTATTCTCCTTTTATCTGGAGTTGCTGTAACTTGGGCTCATCATCCTATGCTCGCGGGGAAGGAAAAACAAGCAATTTACGCTTTAGTAGCTACTGTTTCATTGGCTCTAGTATTCACAGGCTTTCAAGGAATGGAATATTATCAAGCACCCTCCACTATTTCATATAGTATTTATGGTTCTACCTTATTCTTAGCAATGGCTTTCATGGTTTTCATGTGATTATAGGTACTCTTTTCTCGATCATATGTGGTATTCGCCAATATCTTGGTCATCTGACCAAGGAGCACCACATTGGCTTTGAAGCAGCTGCATGGTACTGGCATTTGGTAGACGTGGTTCGGTTATTCCTATTTGTCTCTATCTATTTATGGGGAGGTATATGAAGAAAGGAATCAGTGAACTGAGGAATGAAAGCTCGAAGACAAAGAGAATTGGGCTTTTCCAACGAATTACTGCAGCTTTCTCACTCCCTTTGATTATCACATACAAAAAAGTCTCTTCCACTTTCCTACTAAATCTTTCTCTATTCTGGCACATAAATGAAGGGATCGAATAGATTATGGCAGATCATGTTCACCAAGAAATGACCCGAAATTGGATCTTGGTCTATTTGAGATTGTTCCTTTTAATCGTAATCAAAGATCTTTTCTTGTCTCTCATTTCATGTCTGAACAAATCGAAGAATGTAATGGATCGAACATTAACTCCAGGTGACTTGGTTTCGTTGGAAAAACCAAGGCAAATATCATATTGACTTTCTCTCGCCTTACTTCTAAAGATAGATAGAAAAGGTTGAAGATAAATCCTTCCGCACATGCCACTTTAGGATTCAAGAAAAGGCATCAAGCTCAGCAATGTGATAGCTATATGTTGAGTGCTCTTGGGTTTGTGTGCTTTTTCGCTAGTCTTTTTTTATGGATCAATATATGTACTCGGCATGTCAATATCTATCTAACTTGTTACACAAGTAGTCGTACTGCAAGCATTATTCAGTAATCGAAAATGTGTCTGACATAGCTTAGGTAACTCAAGTGAATTCAAATCAATACAACCCAAAGCAATTCACCTTCAGCTTTAATCAGATAGGGTAGGGGCGTCCAGTTCTTTATGGTTTGGGAAGTTATCTCTTAGGGGAAAGCAAGCCCACTTATTAGAATAGGAAGGGCTTGTTGTTTTCAGGGAATGAGACTCTTGTTGTTCTTTCCTAGGGTACGTCTTAAAAGAGACGAAATAGTGTATTAGTTGATTGAGCCTTGCTTGAAATCGTTGTTCCTGCCAATCAAGTTGTAAAAGAAAGAATCATAGTCTATTAGTTATATACTTCTTCATTCGAGACTGATTTTTATTTAATGTGCCATAATGCACCCCCCTTCTTTCTCAAAGTCAACTTTCTCGCTTGTTTAGTAAAGCTTTACTGAGTTTACAAGGTGAGGACACGAAGGAAGCTGTTTTACCTTGTTTACCCCCTCAAGTTTTTTTAATTCGAAGGAGGTGATTTCAATGGTTTCAGATTCTCGACTGAGAAGTTAGGAGGAAACCGAATTACAACAAGCATGAGGCGTTTCTCTGAATTTGTAGGGATAGATTCATTGGTGGATTTACCTCTAAATGAGGCAATGTTCACTTGCACAAACAACTAGGAATGCCCTGCTCTTCCTAAATTAGACAGGTTCCAATTCTCGGCTTTAGAAGGAATAGGATGAGGATTTTTTTCTATAAAAAGTCACTTCTTAGTAGTTCTCCCTTTTCATTTCAAGAGAAAGCAAGCCACGTCTTTTGGTTGAAGTTTAAAGCCTTGAAAGAGGAAGTAGAATAAAGAACAGTTTAGGAGGGTGGACTTGAAGAAAATGGCAGCTTTGGAGGAAATTGCATACCTAGACCGCACAGAAGAACCAAGACCTCTATCATCATAAGAAATAGCTATGAGAGTATTAGCCAAAGAAGAATGATAGAGGCTAACTAGGTTGGAAAAGATTAGTTGGCGGCAAAAGTAGAGAATTATGTGGTTAAAGAAGGGGGATAAGAACAAAAAGTTCTTCCATCGAGTAGCGAACGCGATAAATTTAGTAAACACCATATCTAGACTAGAGGTAGAATGGGGCGTTCTGGAGGAGAAAAAGTTATGGAAAGAGCTTTACGTAGAACCAGATTCGTTTCGACTGACGCATCACGAGGTCTCGCATCCTTACGGAGATGTATGATTGGTTGGAAAGGCCTTTTGAGGAATATTAGGTTTTCAAGGCTCTGGGGGAGATGTGTAGAGACAAGGCCCTAGGTCCGGACGGATTCACCATCACCTTTTATAAAAAATACTGGGGGGATGGTCAAGGATGACTTCATGACGGTGCTTTTGGACTTCCACAAAGATGCCTCACTGGAGCCAACTCCATTCCTTCTCCTATCGGTCGAGCATCATCAAACCTCTCTCGTTAGTCGAGTGTCTTCAAACCAACGCTACTTCCATTGCTTTGATCCCATATAAAGGCGAAGACGTTGACATTCGAGATTTTTGCCAGAGTTGCCTAGTGGGTAACTTATACAAAAGAATAGAAAAAGTGCTAGCATCCAGAATGAAGAAGGCGATGAGTTTGATCATATCGCCCCATTAGAGTGCCTTTGTTCAAAGAAGGCAAATCCTAGAATAAAAACCTAAAGCGAACGAGTGCATTGACTCAAGAATTAGAAGCGGGGAACTGGGAGTTCTATGCAAAATTGACATAGAAAAGGCTTACGACCATGTCAATTGGAGGTTTCTGGAATATTTGCTTAGAAAAATGGGATTCGGGGTAAAGTGGATAAAGGTGTGTATAACGACGACATCCTTCCCCTTACTCCATAGAGCCTCATGAATGGCTCCCCCACAAGCTTCTTCCGTAGCTCCGGTGTGAAACCCCACTTTTCTATCTTGTCTCGTTTTGCGTGTTTATTCTCATTTTGTGTGAATTGACCTGTTTACGTGCTATATGACTTTGAATGTGATAATTTTGATATTAATACTCCTAGAACATGCTAAATGTGCATTCATGAAATTTTCATCAAAAACAGAATCAGAAATTTTATCGTCGGTTTTGGTGAATAGTACTTTTGAACATCTGTCCGCTAAAAATTTTACAGGGGTGTTTTAAACGTCTTAAAACCTAGTCCTCTATTATTAATAGACCCATGTTTGATAAAAATTGATTCTGAAACAGAATAGTAATTTAAATAGACTTTTCGGGCGAAAAGTAGCGTTTTTGAGCCAAATAGTAATTTCTTCTAAACCCGATTCTTGCATTGACTTTTGTTGACCTAGTATATATTAATATAAATGTATTTATATGTGGCATTAAATGATTTTAGATTAATTATGCATTCAAAAGACATTTGAAAATAAATAATATGACTTTTCACATTCTTTTGCAAAAATCGAGTTATAAGCCGACTCGGGTAGAATTGTTTGATTGTAAAACTTCTTGTCACCTAAAAATAATCTACTTGAACTATCTTGAGTGTTGAATAATTGTTTTGAACTTTGGTGATCAAGAAAATACATTTAAAGTCAAGAAAACACAAAAAATGCTAAGTTTCAACTTTGACTATCATTTAAAAGGTTGACCAACAAGCTTATATCACCAACACACACTCACAAAGCACAAAAACACCCCAAAAAAACACACAAAACCGTGGCTCCTTGGACGAGAAAGATGAAGGCATTTTCAAAGCATTTTTCTCATAGATTTTGCATTTCAAAGCCGAATTGAGTGATTAAAAGCTTGATTTCACTTGTTTGGCATCCATTCTACATATTTCTTGCATGAAAACACATCAAAGGTGAGAGAAAAATTCTAGATCTCAAAACTCATATTTTGTGTTTATGCGTATAAATGATTATTGAACCGTTAGAATGTTAATCTGATGTTAGATTATTGCTCCTTGCATGCTAGGGATCATTTAGCTGTAATGCTACGAGTTTTTATCGGTTGTAGCATAATTTTTATTTTTTGGGTATTTAAATTTGATTAATTTGTTCAAAGTTGGTTAAATTGAGTTGTGTTGATTGGAATCGATTGCCGTCGATTTCTAAAAGTTTGTTAATTATGTGGTAGCGCTGTTGTAATGCCGAATTTTTGATTGTGATGTTCGTGCCAAAATCCGGAAATTTCAGCCATGACATCTTAGGGTTTTAGGGTTATTGGGCATGATTTGGATGTGTTTTGGTTGGTTTCCCAGGGGGCTAATGTAGTTGATTGAATGGGTGAGTGTTTGAAACTAATTTGGAGTTGTTTGGATTAGTAGAATGTAAGATATGATTATTTGAAGTTTAGGTTATCTTTCTTTAAATTGTTGAATTGAGCCTTAGTTGATTGGGTGAGGTTTGAGTGATTGAATTGTGAGTTGATGATGGGTAAATTAGGGTTTGATTGTGTATTTAATGCATGTTCGGTTAGATGGCCTACTTTGTCATCTAACTTAGTTGTTTGTTGTTTAATTAAATATTGATGTTATATTGATGTTATATTGATTATTATTGAGTACGGGAATCGGGCACTTTTGTTGCTGATCTCCCAGATTATTAATTGATTATTGAGTACGGGAATCGGGCACTTTTGTTGCTGATCTCCCAGATTATTGATTGATTATTGATTGATTATTGATGATTGTTATGGAGTCTTGGTATGTGTGTCCCACCTCTCGGGTAGCATTAGGCTGTCGGGTTGAAAACGGCATGATTGCCAGAGAGTACCCCCAGCTCTCATGACGGAGGTGCCATGGAGGGAGGGGCTAGTGAGGTACCTCGGGTGCATGTGTAATAGGGAGTTACAAGAAGAATGGTTGAGATCGTGATGGCGTTTGGAGCTACACCAACTAAAGTATCCTTTATTGAATGGTTATATAGTTAAGTGATGATAATATTATTGTTATTGTGTGTTTACTGACTCAAAGGATTATTCCAAGGAGTTTAGTAGACCTTGATCGAGATCTATTGGATCCTCACTGGGCTTATTTTATATAAGCTCACTCTCTATTATTGCATACATACAGGTGTACTTTTGCAGGATTACGGGTACATGCCTTAGGAAGCTGAGAATGTTCTTTATGTGGACGAGTCTTGTGTGCCGGAGTCGTTGCCATGAATTTGTCTTAGTTGTTGTAATATGACATATTGTATAGCTTACTCAATTATAAGACTTATGTATGATGGTTTAGTAATCTTTCTTTTGATCATGTTTAGATTACTAAGTTGGTTTATAATCTATTTTGAAATGTATGTATAGTTTATGTACGAAGTTGGAACGGAGGCGTATAACTATGAACGGATTGTTGAAGGAATGACAATTGTATAATATGGTTATGTTGTATGTTGGTAATTTAATTGAGGAGTTGGTTGTTGATTGGTTTGTGGAGTTGGTTGTATGATTTTCTGAAGAGGTTGGTTTAGAGCCTCAGTGTCCAAATTACTGTCGTTATACTGCTAAAATTCCGTTGCGTCCTGACTGATTGTAGGAGGGGTCGAGTTGGGGCGTGACATTTAAGTGGTATCAGAGCGCATGTTAGCTGTCAGCTGGGGTATCCTCGGAATGTGGGTAGTGGTCTAAGCATGCAAGTATGTATTAAGTGAAAGAAAAGTGAAACATATGTTAATATGTTTATGTGATTAATTTACTTATGTGTCTAGCTTTCTATGTGACCAAAATGCCTTGTGTGTTAAGTGAGCTAATGTGATCAATATGTTTTATGTGATAACGTGCTATACGTACTCAATGTGTTGTAATTAATGTGCATTATGTGATTAATGTGCATTATGTGATTAATGTGTATTATGTGACAATTGTGTTTTATGTGATCAAAGTGCCTTATCTGAAGTTTGTTGCTTATGTGACTTTAATTGTTTATAACTTACTTATGTGATTTAACCTGTTTATGTGATGTTGGCTTCTTATATGCTGAATTGTGTGTTATGTGATAATGTTATATTATATGATAATCATGCATTATGGTGTACCTGTTTTCATGTGATGTAATTGTATATATTTTATAACTGTAGGTGATTCTTTTAGGTGAAGTAAGGATGACTGCAAGAGTTTTCGGAAATAGAGATAGGCCATGATTTTGAATTATTATTATTCTAGAAGTTTATCAGTTAGATTTTAATTGTTATGTTTATGGATTTTAGTTTCGGCTTAGTGGATTGATCTTGATATTCCTTTAGCGAGAATGAAATTGTTCGAGGAAATAGCAATGTATCTTGATGATTATAATTACTTTTGTTGCCATGTTTAACTTGTTATTACTTGGAGATGAATTATAAGTTGAGGTTTCCGTGAGGTTGTGATTAGACACTTTTGGAGTCTCAACTCAGACTATACTTTCTTGAGGCTATTTTAGAATGAATTTATTTGAGGAATTAGTGATGTAAATTTCTGAATGGAATTAACTATGGTATAACATGTGAATATGTCTACTATTTGGGATTTCTATATTATTAATGGGTATTTTGGAGTTTTGATCTTTAAACCTTGGAGACAATTGGAGTGATTCCTGACTAAAGTTACTTTATTCGAGGTGTAATTGTTGGGAGATAGAATTATTTGAGGAAATAAGAATGCATTTTGGTGATTGAACATTTACTTGCCTATATCAAGCTTTTGAGTTCTAGGTGGTGTGACTTTCTAAATTGTTGATTGGGGATTCTCTTGTGTTATTATGGGTTAGTATGGATTTGTATTGTGTTATCAGATTTTGGAGTCTTCATTAGTTAATCTTGTTGGGTAATCGGTGATTTATCTTGTTTGGTGATTGGTCTGGTACGGAATGTAAAATTTTGGAGTGATTTATCTTGTTTGGTGATTGGTCTGGTACGGAATGTAAAATTTTGGAGTGATTTATCTTGTTTGGTGATTGTTATGACTCCTTAGGTTCTTTAGATCTCCTTAGTGTCTTGTTTTGGAGGAAGATAGATTGTAGGATTTGACTTGTTGGTGTTTAAGTGTGTAGGTGGGACACCCTTCTTGTACTCCCTAATTCTATCGGTCTTATTATTATCTTTTACTCTATTCTCACTTATTTGAGAGAGAGTTACACATTTCTAGCATATCAATTGTTTCTTGAAAGTTTTGCTTATTGGATTAATGGATCCTATACTCATTTGACATTGCTTCTATTCTTAACATTCATATTTGCTTCTTATAGCAATGTTGCTTATTGGAGTTAAGGTTTGAGACTTCTATATTTCATTTTATATCTCCAGCCATTGGTTTCAATATTTCATTTCATTCTATTACTATTTATTTGGAAGTAATTTCACCTTTGGTATACCATTTTACTTATTCGATTTAACTTGTTTGATGTACTCCTTACCTAAGTACATCATTGTCATTCTTGTTGATCTTTGTTAATCCTATTATTTTATTATTAAATTCTGAGCTATTACTTTGCTTGTAATTGCTCACTCAAAGTACTCGGCACTGTCCTATTGTTATCATTTCTTATTCGTACTTCTTTGGTATTGCGTGCTGAGATACTCTTGCCACTCATGTTTTCTATTGAATTAATCATCTCTTATTTCTTAATTTCATTTCGCCTCAAGTACAACTTACTTGTTGGTTCCTTGAACAATCATCGGGAATTGAAATATCTACTTGTTCAGGAATTTTTTTTGAACATACTCAGCTCTGTTTTGACTCGTCATCATCCTTTGTTCGTACTTATTTAGTTGATAGGTGCTGAGACATTTCTTATCTTAGTTATCATGCTTCCTTATTAAACTATTAGCCTCTTGATTCTCTAACTTGTTTGACCTCTTGTTTCCTTGATTGTTGGCTTGAATATGACTTTCCATAATCTTATTTCCTTGTAAATTTCATAAGAGCCATATTCTGACCAATGTCACTTTTGAGATATTTCCTTGATCAATAATCATTCATGTTATCATGAATAAGTTTTTAAACCCTCGGGGTGTTCATAGAACTCTTTTGTGTAGTATGAGATGATTGATAATTAGTGGTGCCATGCTAGGACTTTGGAGTTGCGATTTCTTTCATATGCAATATGATATTAGGTAGGAGAGAATTATGAATTGAAGATTGTCTTGGAACTATGATCATCAACTTGCAGTCAACAGAGGTTGTTCTTTTGAGGTCTTTGGTTAGTTATCATCCTAAGAGATAAATGAGAACTAAGAGAAGTATTATTAAGTGTAACGATTGAGGATTTAATTGTCTATCAGTTCGAGAATTGCGCGGACGCAATTGTTTTGAGGGGAGAATGTGAAACCCCACTTTTCTATCCTGTCTCGTTTTGCGTGTTTATTCTCATTTTGTGTGAATTGACCTGTTTATGTGCTATATGACTTAGAATGTGATAATTTTGATATTAATACTCCTAGAACATGCTAAATGTGCATTCATGAAATTTTCATCAAAAACAGAATCAGAAATTTTATCGTCGGTTTTGGTGAATAGTACTTTTGAACACCTGTCCGCTAAAATTTTTACAGGGGTGTTTTAAACGTCTTAAAACCTAGTCCTCTATTATTAATAGACCCATGTTTGATAAAAATTGATTCTGAAACAGAATAGTAATTTAAATAGACTTTTCAGGCGAAAAGTAGTTTTTTTGAGCCAAATAGTAATTTCTTCTAAACCCGATTCTTGCATTGACTTTTGTTGACCTAGTATATATTAATATAAATGTATTTATATGTTGCATTAAATGATTTTAGATTAATTATGCATTCAAAAGACATTTGAAAATAAATAATATGACTTTTCACCTTCTTTTGCAAAAATCGAGTTATAAGCCGACTCGGGTATAATTGTTTGATTGTAAAACTTCTTGTCACCTAAAAATAATCTACTTGAACTATCTTGAGTGTTGAATAATTGTTTTGAACTTTGGTGATCAAGAAAATGCATTTAAAGTCAAGAAAACACAAAAAAATGCTAAGTTTCAACTTTGACTATCATTTAAAAGGTTGACCAACAAGCTTATATCACCAACACACACACACAAAGCACAAAAACACCCCAAAAACACACACAAAACTGTGGCTCCTTGGACGAGAAAGATGAAGGCATTTTCAAAGCATTTTTCTCATATATTTTGCATTTCAAAGCCGAATTGAGTGATTCAAAGCTTGATTTTACTTGGTTGGCATCCATTCTACACATTTCTTGCATGAAAACATATCAAAGGTGAGAGAAAAATTCTAGATCTCAAAACTCATATTTTGTGTTTATGCGTATAAATGATTATTGAACCGTTAGAATGTTAATCTGATGTTAGATTATTGCTCCTTGCATGCTAGGGATCATTTAGCTGTAATACTACGAGTTTTTATCGGTTGTAGCATAATTTTTATTTTTCAGGTATTTAAATTTGATTAATTTGTTAAAAGTTGATTAAATTGAGTTGTGTTGATTGGAATCGATTGCCGTCGATTTCTAAAAGTTTGTTAAATATGTGGTAGCGCCGTTGTAATGCCGAATTTTTGATTGTGATGTTCGTGCCAAAATCCGGAAATTTCAGCCATGACATCTTAGGGTTTTAGGGTTATTGGGCATGATTTGGATGTGTTTTGGTTGGTTTCCCAGGGGGCTAATGTAGTTGATTGAATGGGTGAGTGTTTGAAACTGATTTGAGTTGTTTGGATTAGTAGAATGTAAGATATGATTATTTGAAGTTTAGGTTATCTTTCTTTAAATTGTTGAATTGAGCCTTAGTTGATTGGGTGTGGTTTGAGTGATTGAATTGTGAGTTGATGATAGGTAAACTAGGGTTTGATTGTGTATTTAATGGATGTTCGGTTAGGTGGCCTACTTTGTCATCTAACTTAGTTGGTTGTTGTTGAATTAAATATTGATGTTATATTGATGTTATATTGATTATTATTGAGTACGGGAATCGGGCACTTTTGTTGCTGATCTCCCAGATTATTGATTGATTATTGAGTATGGGAATCGGGCACTTTTGTTGCTGATCTCCCAGATTATTGATTGATGATTGATTGATTATTGATGATTGTTATGGAGTCTTGGTATGTGTGTGCCACCTCTCGGGCAGCGTTGGGCTGTCGGGTTGAAAACGGCATGACTGCCAGAGACTACCCCCAGCTCGCATGACGGAGGTGTCATGGAGGGAGGGGCTAGTGAGGTACCTCGGGTGCATGTGTAATGGGGAGTTACAAGAAGAATGGTTGAGATCGTGATGGCGTTTGGAGCTACACCAACTAGAGTATCCATTATTGAATGGTTATATAGTTAAGTGATGATAATATTATTGTTATTGTGTGTTTACTGACTCAAAGGATTATTCCAAGGAGTTTAGTAGACCTTGCTCGAGATCTATCGGATCCTCGCTGGGCTTATTTTATATAAGCTCACTCTCTATTATTGCATGCATACAGGTGTACTTTTGCAGGATTACGGGTACATGCCTTAGGAAGCTGAGAATGTGCTTTATGTGGACGAGTCTTGTGTGCCGGAGTCGTTGCCATGAATTTGTCTTAGTTGTTGTAATATGTCATATTGTATAGCTTACTCAATTATAAGACTTAAGTATGATGGTTTAGTAGTTTCTTTTGATCATGTTTAGATTACTAAGTTGGTTTATAATCTATTTTGAAATGTATGTATAGTTTATGTACAAAGTGGGAACATAGGCGAATAACTATGAACAGATTGTTGAAGGAATGACAATTGTATAATATGGTTATGTTGTATGTTGTTAATTTAATTGAGGAATTGGTTGTTGAATGGTTTGTGGAGTTGGTTGTATGATTTTCTGAAGAGGTTGGTTTAGAGCCTCAGTGTCCAAATTACTGTCGTTATACTGCCGAAATTCCGTTGCGTCCTGACTGATTGTAGGAGGGGTCGAGTTGGGGCGTGACATCTGGAGTCTTCGACAAGGGGACCCACTATCCCCCTTTCTATTAGAACAGTGTTAGTTCACTATTACTGCCGGTCAGGCCGACGAGAATTCAATTCTGATATTGCTATGTGCGCCACTAGAACTTTGATCATATGCTTTCAGCCGAGTCGATGAGTTTTAATATTCGTGTACATATGCCATGTAGATTGAAAAAGGAGAAGCCCTCACTATAAATAGCACACCGGATGGATCATTCTTCGGAAAGCCAAAGGCGAAGAGTTAACACCTCCCAAGGGCTGGGTAAGAGAAAGCGTCCTTTGTTGATACCTAGTGTGCACCGCCACCTACTGAAATGGATTAATAAACGTTGCTTTCTATTGCTTATAACGGCGTTGCTTCCTTTTGTTCACTACGAATAATTGAATCTTGAGAAAGAAGGCCTTGTGGGGCATCTCCAGCAGCACCAAATAAAGAAGAAGTATTCTTTGTAGACTTGCACCGCTCACTTACGGTTTTATACAGAGGGGGTTGTATTGAAGGGCCATAAGCTTTGAATCAATATGCATTGGTTCCAATCCAGATCTCGTTATTTGGGTGTCGAGATGATATTAAGGAGACAAAAGAGTATAACTGATGGAAATGCTAATTATAATGGAGATACTAATAATAACTTAAATAATGACTTGTGCCCATTGTTCAAGATTCCTTTGTGGGACTTTCTTTTTCTTCTTCTTGACTTGGCTCAACAACCCTACCATTCAAGACAGAACTCTAAGGGTATCTCTGAAGATTCAAAATACATAAGACCGACTGCCAATCAAGACAATATTGAAGCACGTGCCTTAGGACCGATCCTAGTGAAATAGGAAAACGAATGCGCTACCGACTAGCATCAAACCTCTCCCTATCGGTCGAGAATCTTCAAACCTCTCCCTATCGGTCGAGCATCTTCAAACCTCTCATTATCTGTCGACTTACTTCATAACTTTACAGGCATACTATTATTATCAGTGGCCACCCAGCCTCTTCAGTTTTAGCCAAGACGACGACCCTTTTCGCTTTGCTTTCCTTTTGAGATGCCGGTTCTCTGGTGTAGATGAAGAATCTGCTTCATTGTTCCCACCATCTATATCATCCAAGAATATTTATAATAAGAATTGGAAGAAATCGTTCAGTGATCGCTACGCTTGATTGGGGCAGGCTACCCACACCACACTGTTTTGGCTAAAAAGCCATCTCCTTGCTGTTCCTCATTATTACCTACTCCAAACACGAAAGTAAAGACCAAAAAATATGTCTACATAAATCCCCTTTGAAGGTGGAGCTTCGTGGATATCGTAAGTCAACCAAGGCTTTAGACCGGAGCGCGTCCCTGCATGTGAATCTCTCAGCTCTGTTCTTTTTGTCCCTCATCTGTGCCTCTTCCTGGCTACTCCACTCCAAGTCTGGATGGGTGCCACAAACACTGCTTGTACTGGCTAAACATCTCCTGTCTGAACCCTTGACCTATTCAAAAGACAAATACATAAACCTACATTGAAGAAAGAGATGAACGAGTCTCTTACGCCATCTTAGGCGGTTCTCTTGTAGCGTCTCTGCTGGCTACTTTCTAAGGTTCAGGTTTGTATGCCTATCCTAGGTGACCCTCTTCGTCTACTACAACTAGGTTTTTTTTTTGGACAGATTTGTTTTTGATCTCGTCAACTAGGAACTTTATCTAGCAATTCCTTAGCTCCTTCTCTTTGGCACCTTAGGCTCCTTAGTAAGCGGATTGGTGGAACTTAAAGTTTACCCTTGACCTCATTCTTTCAAACAAGCTTGTAAACACCTTACTGGCTTTCTTTTTCTATATTTCCTAATCTGCCATTGCAACGAAGCAACTCTATTATCAGCGAAAGAGTTCTGACTTTGGAGGTGAAAAGAAATTGGTTGGGCAACTACTCTTTCATCTTGAAGCATAGGCAACTACTCATTATCCTATTGGCATTGAATAACTGGCAACTGAGACTCCAACTACCGTCCATCTACGATCCATACTAGATCTGACCAACTACCCATCCTATGATAACCCGAACTCGGCATGCATTTAATGGCATTTAATTGCATTTAATTAAGTGACATCTTAAATGTTAGCATTGAATTTGTGTTTATTTTTAGTTAAACATTTATTTGTAGCTTTATTTTCATATTTCTTTTAGAAGTAATTAAAATAATACTTGAGTTAATTATTTTACCGGAATATCAACTACTTTTCATATTTATGTTAATCGATTTTATATTTCTTGCACCTTAATGCTCGGTTTTCAATTAAATGAAAAGCAGCTCCGAGTCGGAGTAAATTTTGAACTATGTTACTTTTCGAAAATTATATTTTCTTAAATTCCTTGAGATTTAATTGTTATTCTTTTATTGTCGCAAAGTGCATAGCATATCGAGAGCGATAGTTAGGAAATGATTTCTAGTCCTCAGCAAATAGTGAAAACTAGTATTTAGTGTTTTAGTTTTAGTATCTTAGTTGTTGTTTATTAGAATTAAATTTGTGTTGGTTGTTATATCTTTAAAATGCCTAAAATAAGCCTAATTGACCAACTTAAGCAACCTTTGGCCAAGGCTTGACCAATTGACTTGTTGTCATCGTTTAATATAGCATAAGATAACAAAAAAAATAAAACACAAAGCAGAAAATAAAAACAAGGGCTAGCCGAAAATGCAAGGAGAAGAAAAAAAAAAGATTTTCAAGCCAAATCTTCAAATCTTCGCGTGAGCTTGCACGGGGTAGTTTCTGAGGCATCCAACGTGGTTTTCCTATCGTCTAGTAGCGTCTAAGGTGAGGGTTTCATCGTTATTTGTGCATTTGAAAATGTTAAACATAAACTTTAATTTTTGGGTTTTAGCCGTAGATTGTTATTTAATTCATTTTGATGCTTGAAAAATGTTCCCTAGAAATTGTAGAACATGTATTTATAATTTTTTAGCATTTTCTGCGGTTGAATATCGAAATTTAAATTTAAATTGATAATTGAATAGTAAATTATGAATAGTAAACCCCTATTTCGATGAAGTTGCTCCGTTATGCGTTCTGTTGATGTGAAAAGATGCTAGATATGCTAGAATGCCTAAATGCATGATTTGTTTGGGTTGCGTAATGGAAAAACGGAGAAAAATACCTTGGTACAAGTTGGGGTCGTTTAGGTCAAGATTAGCGTTTCCTCATTTTGCGTGATGGCATTATCTCGGGAGGCCATGGAAGCACTTTTGGTGTGGTTATGGCGTTGGTTGGGTGTTTGGTTAGGGTAGCGGTAGTTCAAACGAGCAATGGGGAAAATCGGGGCTTTGCGTGAATTCTAGGGTAAAGTAGGGTTTCGGGGTCTTTAGACGTGCCTTATGGTGACCTAGGAGGATTGGTGAAGTCAGTTTCCAAAACTCGTGGCTCGTTTGAAAGTAGTAGCATTTTGAAAGTTGGGGTCATTTTGTGATTTTGTGTGTTTTCATAGTGTAATGCCTATAGAATGCTTAATATTGCTTGTTAAAGTTGATTATGATTGAATTTGTATGTCAATTGTTGATAATGCTTGTTAGTATTGTTCTTGTTTCTTTATTGATTGTAATTGCTTATTGTATCGCATGTTGTTACTGACTTGCATTTCAGTGCCTTTCTCGATTATCGTTATATGTCTCGTATTGCATTGCATTAGTGTCAGGCGCATGAGTGATGGGCCTCTCTGGGTAGCCTCGGGTTGCCAATGTTGGTTGCTCTAGCTCCGTGTCCTATTCCCTTTCTCGCTTAGGTTGCCTCCCAGTGACGGAAGTTATAAGGTGGGTGAGCCGGCGCGTCATCGTTAAAGTCATCGAAATCGTGATCGGTACATTACTCGCTCGAGTGAACCATAGCCTTCAAAGTGTGGTATAGCTTTGAATGGTTGTGTTAAAGCTTTCTTAATTGTTTATTGTATTGTCGTTTACATTGAATGTTTCCTTATTGATTATGTTGCTTAACTGTACCTATTTGCATTGCACGAACTTCTCTCTCTCCACCTCGATATCTGTCTCGCCCTCACTGAGTATATGTGTTGAATATACTCACTCCTCACCACCACATTTCAGGAAATACCATGTTAGCTGGAAAGTTTGTGATTACGTGAAAGTTCGTGCTTGAAGAGTTGTCTTCCGTGCTATGTGGCTTGAGTTGTCAAAGATGCAAAGATGTATGTTTCATGTATTGTATGTATTTAATGTCAAAAGGAATGTAATTTAAGCTTTATTGGATTATTGAAGTGGTTTGATAAGTTAGTTTATGTATCTAGTTAGTATAGCTTAACTTTAATGCATGTTTGTATTGCTTAAAAGAAAAGTTAGAATAGTCTGGGTACTTGCAATTGTATATTTACTTGTGTTTAATTGTTGAGAACCAAGACTTCGATGGCCTTGAGGAAGTTTTGTATGGTTGGACACGGTGCTGGTCCACTTATATGCTATTACGGGTTTTACATTTTGCCTAGAAACAGGGGAGACTCTGTCCGTCTTTTCCTAAAATTTTGACCGGGTTTGGAATTGGGTTGTGAATAGATTGATTGATAGAACTCCCGGTCTCGAGAGGGATCGGGGTGTTACACATCCTACCTCCTCTACGTTCTTGATAGCCTATCTTTGTCTCAATGTTGGCCCAGTAGAGTGCTTTCGCCATTGGTCTTCTTTCCGATCTCTACGCATTTTACCGCTGCACCGAAAATTCCCTCTGCCCCTACCGTACTCTATCTGGGTAGTTTCGACCACCTATCCAGGGTTGAGCCTTGGGTTTTGACTTAAAAAGCCACCTACAGATGCTTTAGGCCCAATCATTCAGGATAAGGCATGCATCCTCTGTATTATCGCGGTAGCTGGCACAGAGTTAGCCGATGCTTGTTAAAGAAAAGATTCACTAGGCAATAGGGCGAGAACAGCAAGACGATCGGGATCAGATCGGGCTTTAGTGGCTTGAACCCGCGGATCACTTGACTCACTGTACACTTTGTGTGAGTTCATGCTCCACTGATTCAACAAGTACAAGCCTATAACAAAGGCGTTAAAAAGTTTAGTAGCAGCTACCTCACTAACTAATAAGGATGCAGCTTCAGAAGCAGAAAAACAAGATACTAGCTTATTGCTTCATTTGCCTAAGAATTTCTCTAAAGAAGGCAAGGATAGACCAGACATAGTTCCCCTTTGATTCTTTAAGGCTAGTCTAGGCTAGTCGTCTAAGTCAGTCTTCTTTAGATAAGATAGTATAGTATAGTAAGCTAACGATCGCTAGTCTAGTCTTTTCACCTACTTCTAGAAGTACCGGATAGGATAAATCAGTAAGGCTAGTAGGCTACTAATGAGAGTAACGTAAGTCTCGCTAGTGACCTTCAATTGGAATAAATAACAATTCTATTCTAAGGTAAGCTTTCTTAGCCGACAAGCCAGCCTTCTCTCATTTACCATTTACAAGCCTAAGGGGAAGATCCCGCTGCAGATCTAATTTCCCACAACAGATCCACAGGCTATGGCTTTGAAGGGCTCTAGCCAAGGTGCTCTTGCCGGGAAGGCATGACTATTCAATCCGCAAGATGGTTTCCGGGCAGATGTAGAGGCAGTGATTTGTACTGCAACGTCGGCACCATACCGGGGATTGGGCTTTCTTGCAGCTTTGTATGCGTTCTTAGAGAGAGTCATTGGGGTGAACTTTCATCTGTTCTTCTTCCTTCTTTTTGCTTTTTTGTTAAAAACAAACGTTATCTAGTTCGATTTTCTATCATTATCATCTTGTTCAGTCTTGATGGCAGCTAGTTTATTTTTTTATTATGTGATTAAGTTCAAAGAGTCATTTTGGCATCTGCTTTCAATGCTTGCTAGTAAACAGTTGGTGTCTCTTTCCTCGCACCCTTACTTTATGTATTTGCTTTCTTTTGAGTAATATGATATGTTGTGAAGAGTGGATTCAACAAGAAGAATCAGAGCTTCCCTTTCTAATAACTTCGCTACCTTGAGAACAACGAGAGCAGAACCCGAAGCAAACTTTAAGATAGATGTCACTAACTTGCGTTCCTTCCTTACTAAAGAAATGCCCTTTCGCCTTCTGCACCTAGTCCCTTTTTTTATTTAGTAAGAGAATCTCGCTTTATCATTTAAAATTCTTCCTATTTTCTTGTGAGAAATGCCAAAACTAAGACTAATTCATTCAATCTAATGCGCCCACCTTAGGTCACGAGCTACTTTAAGGCATTCCTTTATCCCTACTAACTACTCCAAAGGGTGTACTCCACCACGAACAGCAGAGTAAGCTCTCAGGCCTTCCTTTCTTCGGCATTCATTCGTCTCAAAATAATCTTGGGCTACCTTGCTACAAGTGAGAGAAGCAATCATCCTTCTAGGTCGTCTAAGGCATTAAGATCTCTTTCAAACTACCAGAAAGACCCCTAAGGCGGTTGAAGGGCAACTGACAGAAAGGAAAACAGGCAGGCCGCCTTTGATTTTTTGTTGCGCGGATCAAGGGGTATACGCCGGGCAAAAGCTTCACCGACCCCCGATGGAGCTTTGGCGGTGGTTCGATCATTGACATGGTTCAAAGAAAGGGTGGGACATTGATAAAGAATACATGACTAACCACAATGAATATCCTTCGCCCCTTATCACCTCATCTTTACCCATTGTCATTTAAGGTAATGAATGGGGAAAGTCTGGGATCTAAGTGGATTGAAGTTAAGAAAGGACTCCCTGCAGGCCAATGAAAGCTGTAAGTTATGGACCTTGACTTGGAAGCCGGGGCGAACTGTCTAAGATAGTGGCCGTCCAAAAGCCATACCCTTTTCTTCAAGTCTACTGGAAGCCATGGGTGAAGTTGTCAAGTAAGATCCAGCTAAATTGGCTAAGCGAACCATACTTCAAATATCGTTCGGAGTAAGGCCAATCGCTGGATTTAGACTAAAACACCAGCCATTCCTTATAGCCCAGGAAAAGACCTCATTATGTACCTTGGCCTCAGGATTTATGCTAGGGTTCCTGGTATAAGAAAGAAAGTAGAGCTAGACAAGGTCTTCTCTGAGTGAACGAGATGAGGATCGAGGTAGTTAAGTTCCCCAAGGGGGAGTTGCTTTCCAATATCAAAAATATTCTTTCTCATTCGTTTCACTCACTTTTTTATAATGCGTTTTCCCTTGCGGGCTTTCCACCATTAACACTTGTTTACTTCTTACAATATTCGCTGGTATTGAACTATTCTCTCGCAGTCCCACGCTTGGAACTAGAAGAACTATTTGCTTTCCACTACGCACTACACTTGAAACTGCGATTGCCCTTCGCTAGCTACCTACTAATAGTGAAATTACTATAAATACAAAGTGAAATTTCACCCCTTTCATTTATAGCCCGCCAAGGAACAAGTAGCCTTCACCACTTATTCTTGCCTGAAAGAAATGCATGAGCGAAAGACTCTTTCAGTTGCAATTCTTTCTTTACGCGCAAACCCTTTCAAAATCTTATTCAAGCTTTCTTGACGTCTTTCTACGTGGAAAGCTCTATATTCATAGATCGGTCGTTCCAGATGTAATGTTGCGGCAATCAAAGCAATCAATATCTGACGAGAGGCCAGTTCCTCTTTATACAATTACAATAAAGATTGAGCCGATTAGTCAGCTTTGCTGTGTTGTACGCTAAAGCATAGCAGCTCTAGAACTCACGAACTAAATATGCTACCTAACGCTTCATATGCGGATACAAGGGCCCAACCCATTATGACTAATGAAGGCTACTTTTTTGTTTGCTTGATGAGTCAGGTTCCGCCCATTCGACTGGCAAAGTTCATGAACAAGTCTTCCTTCAATTGATCTCAATCAATATTTTCTTTTTCATTCTGCCCGACTGGAAAATTGAACTCTTTTACCATTTATTGAGTCTTTAGAAAGAGTCTTTCTCCGTGGCAAACATATTAAGCAGGATCGAGTAGATAAAATAGGTGAGGATAGCATCAAACAATTGATCGGCTAGGCCTTGAGTATTTAGACCCTTTATCACTGACGCGTATAAAGAAGTAAAGGAAGCATGCATGTAAGGTGGATAAATTGATTACTTAACGAGTCTATCCTACTTTTTCAATTTCTTTGCCAATTTTCTCATTCATTTATTGTTGGGACACATCTTCCGGAAGTCGTGAACTAGAGAGACCAATAGCACAATAGCATGCTCCAAAACAAGTTAATAGATTTCTAATAGTTAATAATAACTAAGAAACAATAAAAAAGAACTACTTGAATAGAGAAATAATAACTTGAATCTATATAGAATATCAATTTCATAAATAGATAATCAGTAAGTTATCTTTATCTTTATATAACTTGTTATCTACTTGTAAGGGCGAAGCTACAGTTCTAAAGTTGTTCGGGCAAAAACCCTGCCTGTCGGAAGATTCATGGATTTGATTGAACCTAGCATGAGAAAGGAATTTTCAAAATGGTTTTTCCATGGTTCACTTGATCTTTCCCCTATTTCACTAGAAATGGAATGGAGGAGGAAGAGGTGACTGTTAGGGAGGTAGTAGTAGTGCATGCAGTTGACTCGGGACCTGTTCCAACATACATTCATGCCCCTCCAGATCCGAAGCGTCATACGAATCCAAATGTGAATGAAGCGCTTGCCCCTCTTGAATTTTCGGAAAGCGGCCGATAGACAACTGAGATTCTAAATCTGAGCTGGCTTCTTTCCATTCCCTTATCTGATTCAGAAGGGGTTGTTCCTCAAAGTCTAACTCGGGCTGCAGAGCTTCTTGATGAATGAGAAAGTTATACCGAATCGATGAGAGAATTGGATCAATAAGCCCGAAGATATCTGATATCCTGTCCTAACTCATGAATAGACTATTTTTTATGTGGACATTTACATCGATATATACTTTTGTATACTGTCCCTTATGGGTTCGGGCTTTTTTGTTTGAATAGTCCTCGCCGTCAGTCAATGCGTTAATGCACAATTCCCTCTGTCATGAAATGAAATCCCGAGTCAGTAAAGTATTGAATAGTTAATGCAAGCTAATGGAATAGATTGTATTGTTGGACTGCACACGAGTCCAGTAGTCCAATAAGAATGCCTAACGCAATCCAAAATGAAAGCACCATAAGTGAGACGAGGGCATTAGTCATTCTAAGACCAATGTCCATCTAACATATCCTAATCAGAACGACCACCTAGAGGGCCTAGCTTTAGATGCCACACTTCTCTTCCCTCGGAGGATTCCCAAGGGGTGTCCCCTTTCAATAAGTTCGTTCGTTTTAATTCATCGAAAGACTTCCTTAGATAGAGGTCATTCTTTTCTTGCTCTAGGGATGATGTTGAAGAAATGAGTTCTCTTTCTAGTACTGCAGTTTCCTTTTTCTCCTTACTGATCATTAGTAGTGGACATGTTTGTCACGCCCTGACCCGACCCCGCAAAAGGCCAAGCCCAGACCCGACACACGGACGAAGTCTCCTCTGTACCGTGGACGATATGAAAACCCTACATTCAACATAATAATCGTGAAAACAACAATAATCATTTGATCAAGTCAACGTTCTTTCATAAACATACATCTTCTCATTAACCAACTGCAAACCAAAATGTCATGCATACTACACAAGTAATCATGCCACTAAGCAGTTAAACCATTAGCATGCAGTTCTTTACTAGTCACGTGAGTATATCTTTACAACTTTACAACCTTTCAACTCTTACAACATAAGACCATAGAGGCCTCAAAATAGGTACTACATACATGGCTACAAGCCTCAAAATGAAGCGTCAACCAAGCAATATACACATCAAGCATGCCCCGCACAAAAGACTGGCAACCAACCACCAGCTTAGTAAAGAAAGTGCTATCAAGGAAACACCTCCACTTGTTCCTCCTCCTCAACTACCTCAATAGGATCAGCTTCAACTACTCCTGTAAAATATAGTATAAAAAGGAATGAGCAAAAACTATTGCTCAGCGAGGGTAATTGGTCTCAAGGACGGAGGTGAGAGGAGAATGCAATGCAAATACTCAAGTAGATCAGTCAATCATCATATAGAGATACAAGCAAAGGCAACAGTAAATCAAGACAAGCATTAAGGCTATAATCATTCAATTAAAGGATACAATTCACTTTCCACAAGCAACTTTCAATCACGAATCCGATGATGATGCGCCGGCCCAACCACGTTATAACTTCAGTTTGGAATACCCCGGAAGTATCCAATCAATTCTACGACCCAAATCTTCCTGGGAGGCATCCCAAGCAAGAAAGGGAATAGGACAGAAAGCTAGGGCAACCAACCCTGGCAACCCAAGGCTACCCAGAGAGGCCCATCACACCGCCCCTGACTCTATGAATGCAATACAATATTCAATGCAACAATCGAGCAATAAAGCCACACGTGGGAGAATAACAAAGTAGGTTACTCTCGCACGCAATAGCAACAGTTGGTAAACATTTCAATCATAATCAACTTTAACAAGCATAATAAGCAACAATAAGCATTCTACAGGCATAACACTATGAAAACCAACAAAATCACACAACGACCCCAACTTTCAAAATGCTACTACTTCCAAACGAGCCACGAGTTTTGGAAACCGACTTCACCATTCCTCCTAGGTCACCATATGGCACGTCTAAAGACCACGAAACCCTACTTTACCCTAAAATTCCCGTAAAGCCCTGATTTCCCCCTTTATTCGTTTGAACTACAGCTACCCTAACCAAACACCCAACCAATGCCATAACTACACCAAAATTGCTTCCATGGCCTCCCGAGACAACGCCATCACGCAAAACGAGGAAACGCTAAACTCAACCGAAACAACCCTAACATGTACCAAGGCATTTTTCTCTGTTTTTACATTACACAATCCAAATAAACCATACATTTAAGCATTCTAACATATCTAGCATCTTTCCACATCAACAGAATGCAAAACGTAGCAACTTTTTTGAAACGGGGGTTTACTATTCACAATTTTCTATTCCATTCGCATTTTAAATTACAATTGCTATATTTAACCGTAGAAAATGCTAAAACCCTACAAATACATGTTCTACAATCATCAAGGAACATTCTTCAAGCATCAAAATGGATAAAATAAAGATCTACGCATAATTCCTAAAAATTAAAGTTTGAATAGCATTTATTCAAATGCGCAAATAAAGATGCATCCCTCACCTTAGATGCTCCTAGACGCTAGGAAAACCACGTTGGAAGCCTCAAAAACAACCCCGTGCAAGCTCTCGTGAAGATTTGAAGATTGGAAGTTGAAATCTTTTTTGTTTCTTTCTCCTTGAAGTTTCAGCCTTCTCCTTATTTTTTTCAGCTTTTGTGTGTTTTTTTTCTTTTGTATTATGCTTAAATAAGATGAGAACTCAAAGTCAAAGGTCAAGGTCATGGCCAAACTAATTAAAATTGGTCAAGCTAGGTTATTTTGTAGGCAAATTAAGCTTAAAACAAGTCAACAATTGCAATTGAATTCAAGCTAACTAACAAGCAACACTAAAACTCTAAAAAAAATACTATTTTTACTATCTGCTGAGGACTAGAAATCATTTTCTAACTATCGCTCTCGAAATGCAATGCACTTTGCAATGATAAACAAATAACATTTAAATTTCAAAGAATTTAAGAAAAATATAATTTTCAGAAAAATAAATAGGAAAATTTCACATTCTAGGCTCGGGTATTACACCCTCTCTCCTTTAAAACAATTGCGTCCACGCAATTCTTACCTAATCGACAAAAAACTCCGGATACTGACTCCGAACCTAGTCCTCTCTTTCCCAAGTTGCTTCCTCAAACCCTATGGCCTCTTGCAACTTCTGCCAAAAATGAGATATGAATATGGGGTTTCTATCTAACATTATACTCTGTGGTACACCATGAAGTCTCACAATATTAGCAACATAGAGCTTAGCTAGCTTATCAAGGCTATCCTGTTTGTTCACGGGAATAAAATGTGAAACCTTAGTCAAGCAGTCCACAACAACCCTGTGAAACCCCACTTTTCTACTTATCTCGTTTTACGTGCTATACCTCGTTTTGCGTGCATATATTCTGTTTATGTGCTATAGGACCTAGAAAGTTATAATTTTGATGTCAACACTCCTAATACGTGCTAAATGTGCATTCATGAAATTTTCATAAAAAACGGAGTCAGAAATTTTATCGGCGATTTTTAGTGAATAGTGTTTTCGAAACACGTCCGCTAAAATTTTGAAACTGGTCTTTTTAACCCTTCTAGACCTAGTCCACGGACTTTAATAGACCTGTGTTTGATGAAAACGGTTTTAAAATCGGCTTAAGAATTTATTAGGGTTTTTACACCGACTTTTGCGAAAATCGAGTTTTAAGCCGACTCGGGTGAAATTGTTGGATTGTAAAACTTCTTGTCACCTAAAAATAATCCACTTGAGATATCTTGGGGGTTGCATAATTATTTTTAACTTGGTGAGCAATAAAATGCAATTAAAGTCATTAAAAACACAAAAATACTAATTAAAACTAACTTTGACTTTGCATTTTTTTAATTGACCAAGCTTTTAAATACTTCTTGTCATCAACATACACTCACACAACACAAAACACACTCCACAAACACACACATTGCCATGAGAAAGAAGGAGAAAAAGAAAGAGAATTTTCAAAGCTTTTCAATCCATTTTTTCAAAGAAAAACTTGGTTTTTGTCCGTGAAACTTCGCACCGACTTGGATTCTGCTTGTTGGGCACGCATAGCATGCATTCCTAGGCTTGTATCGCATCAAAGGTGAGAGAAAAATTCTAGATCTCAAAATGTCATTTTTATGTTTTTGCTCATAAATGAAAATTTAACCGTTAGAATTGAAATCTGAAGATAGATTATTGCTCCTTGCATGCTAGGGATCGTTATATACTAATACTACGAATTTCTGTCGGATGTAGCATAATTTTTATTTTCCGGGTATTTAATTTTGATTAAAATGTTCAAAGTTGAATTAAATGAGTTGTGTTGATCGAAATCGATTGCCGTCGATTTCTAAATACTTGATAATTACGTGTTAGCGCTGTTGTAATGCCGAATTTTCGATTACATTGTTCGTGTGAAAATCCCGAAAATCCAGCCATGACATCTTAGGGTTTTAGGGTTATCGGGCATGATTTGGAGGTGTTATGGTGGATTTCCGAGAGGGCTAATGTAGTAGGTTGAATGGGTGAGTGATAGGAACTGATTTGGCAATGTTTGGATTAGTAGATTGTAAGTTATGAATTTTAGAAGTTTAGGTTGTCATTCTTTAATTTCTTGAACGATGCCTTTAGATGGTTGGGTAGTGTTCGAGTGATGAATGGTGAGTTGTTGATGAGTAATTTAGAGTTTAATTATGTATATTATGCATGTCCGGTTAGATGGCCTACTTTGTCATCTAACTACGTTGTTTGTTGTTTAATTTAATATTGATGTTATATTGATGTTATTGATTGATTATTATTGAGTTCGGGAATCAGGCACTTTCGTTGCTGATCTCCCAATTGATTGATTGATGATTGATTGATGATTGATGATTATGGAGTCTTGGTATGTGTGTGCCACCTCTCGGGCAGCGTCGGGCTGTCGGGTTGATAACGGCATGACTGCCATAGGCTACCCCCAGCTCGTATGACGGAGGTGTCATGGAGGGAGGGGCTAGTGAGGTACCTCGGGTGCGTGAGTAATGGGGAGTTATAAGAAGAACGGTTGAGATCGTGATGGCGTTTGGAGCTACACCAAATAGAGTATCCTTTAATGAATGGTTATATAGTTATGTGATGATAATGTTATTATTGTTGTTGTGTGTTTACTTGCTCAAAAGACTAAATCCAAGGAGCGTAGTGAATACTGTCGAGATCTATCGGATCCTCACTGGGCTTATGTATATAAGCTCACTCTCTATTATTGCATTCTTACAGGTGTTGCAGAGCCGGATTACGGGTACATGCCTCCTGAGGAGGAAAATGTGCCTTACGTGGACGAGTCATATGTTCCCGAGTCTTATCCATGATTATATGTTGTTTAATGTCATGTATATTAGCTTAATAGACTTTTATATGCTTTGTGGTTCTTATTGTAATAGATGTTGAAAGATGATGATCCAAACGATGTTAACTTAGTGGCTTTCTTTTGTCTATGGTTAAGTTGTAGTTGTGTCTCAACTTATTTTTGAAATGTATGATAAGGTTGAGGTATTGTATGTCATGTTGGAACGGAGGCGTATAACGAGGATGGTTTATTGTATAATATGGTTGTGTTGTATGTTGTTGTTTGTATTGAGGAATTGCTGGATGTATGATGTTTTATGAGGTTGGTTTAGAACCTCGGAAATCTATTTACTGTCATTATGCCGCCGAAATTCCGTTGCGTCCTGACTGATTGTAGGTGGGGTCGAGTTGGGGCATGACATTTAAGTGGTATCAGAGCGCATGTTAGTTGTCAGCCGGGGTATTCTCGGAATGTGGGTAATGGTCTTAGCATGAAATATATGTGAAAAGAAAGAAAAGTGAATTATGTATTGATATGACTAAATGATTAAGTGATTATGTGATTTAAGTGCTTATGTGATTATGTGATCAATTTGCTTATGTGATGGAAACTTATGTGATCTATGTGTTTTATATGAGTTTGTTGTTTATGTGTTAAAAGTTGTATATAACATGTTTATGTGCTATAACCTGTGCTAACTCTTTGATTAGTATGATGGCCGGTAGACCGAGGACTCGTGGTAGGCCCGAGATTGTAGATGAGGTTCCTGGTAATGTGGTACAGGGCAGTGATAGGGGTGATGGCAGGTTAGGGTCAGCAATGGATCGGATTGCAGATTTGATGGCTGGGCAGGCCCAGTTGTTAGCAGGTCAGGCTGTTCAGACTCAGGCGTTGCAGGCTCAGATACAGAATGTACAGGGAGGTAACCACGGTCGAGGTACTATGAAGGAGTTCCTGCGGTACTATCATCCTAGATTTCAGGGAGAGCCTGATGATAGGAAGGCCGAGCCGTGGATTAGTAAGTTAGAGAAAATTTTTGATTCTCTCGGGTACACTGATGAGAGGAAGGTGACTTGTGCTGTCTATTTGCTTGATGATGAGGCAGAGGAATGGTGGCGCACTGTGAGAGCCAGTTGGGAGACCCGGGGTGTTCCGTATGTTTGGGATACCTTTCTGACTGCTTTTAGGGATAAGTATGTCCCGAGGGTTGCACAGGAGAGGAGAGAGGCTGAGTTCTTGTCCTTGGTGCAAGGGGATTCTACTGTGGCTCAGTATAAGGCTACATTCACTAGGTTGTCCCGGTATGCACCGGAGTTTGTAGCTGTGGAGGAAAGGAAGACCCGTAGATTTATGTTGGGATTGAGGCCCGAGATTCAGGATGCAATTGCTCTGAATCTCTATGATATCTTCACTGAGGCTTTTGATGCAGCTTCTAGGTTAGAGAAGAGGAAAGGGGATCAGATTGTCTCCAGTCAGCCTAGTAAGAGGCCGTATCAGCCACAGGGCCAGCAGGTTATATATAGGCCTCCAGTACAGCAGGTTGTCTACAGGCCACCAGCCCAGCAGGGTTCTTATAGGCCACAGGGTCAGCAGAGTTATTATCGGCCTCAGTTTCAGCAGAGGCCATATCAGGTTCAGACTCAGTATAGGCCAGCGCAGTCTCAGGGTCAGTACAGGCCTAGTGTGGTGAAACCTCAGCAGCAGGCTGTATCAGCTGCTTCATCAGCTTCTAGTTCTTCTAGGGGCAGTGTTAGTGTCACATCATCGCAGTGTAATTACTGCAAGCGCCCAGGGCATGTGGAGTCCGACTGCAGGGTAAAGGTAGGGACATGTTTGGGTTGTGGTAGCATCGAGCATAGGGCGAAGGATTGCCCTAGATATGTGAGGACTGAGGGTCGGACAGCGACTCAGGGTTACCAGGGTAGGCCTACAGGCAGTGTACCACAGCAGCAGCGGGTTCAGGCTCGGGCTTACGCAATTGATATGGAGGAGATGCCTGAGGAGACTGCAGTTGTGGAAGGTAACTTCCTTATACTTGATCAACTTGTTAAAGTGTTGATTGATTCTGGTGCTACGCATTCTTTCATTACTCCTGCTTGTGTGCAACGTGTTAAATTGCAACCTGAAAGATTGCCTTATGTGGTTGAGATTAGTACCTCTTTGACTGATAAGTATATTACTGGCTTAGTATGTAAGGATTGTATAATACATGTTAAGGGGCATAATTTTCCTTCGGACCTTATTTTATTTCCTATCCGGGGGTATGATGTTATTCTGGGTATGGATTGGCTTTCTAAGTATGATGCCCAGTTGAACTGTAGAACCAAGGTAGTACAGTTTCGTTTGCCAGATCAGCCAGTAGTAGAGGTAGCGGGTAACCGGGGTGCTAAGACGAGTTTTGTTATCTCAGCAACTAAAGCCGTTAAGTTGGTGAGTAAGGGGTGTTCGGGTTATCTAGCTTATTTGATCAACAAGCCATCTGATAAGCTACAGCTAGAGGAAGTCCCTATTATCCGGGAATATCCTAATGTATTTCCCGAGGAGTTGCCAGGATTACCGCCAGAGAGGGATATAGAGTTTGTGATTAATCTTGTTCCCGGTACTCAACCTATTTCTAAATCGGCGTACCGGATGGCACCAGCTGAGTTGAAGGAGTTGAAGACTCAGTTACAGGAGTTATTGAAGAAAGGATTCATTCAGCAGAGTTCTTCACCTTGGGGAGCTCCAGTCTTATTTGTGAAGAAGAAGGATGGTACTTTGAGTTTGTGTATTGATTACCGTGGTTTGAATCAGGTGACCATCAAGAATAAATATCCTTTGCCACTGATTGATGAGTTGTTTGATCAACTTCAGGGAGCCAAAGTCTATTCTAAATTTGATTTGAGGTAGGGTATTATCAGCTTCGGATTCGCACGGAGGATGTTCCGAAGTCTGCCTTCAGGACTCGGTACGGGCATTATGAGTTTGTTGTTATGCCCTTTGGATTGACTAATGCACCGGCAGCATTCATGGATTTGATGCATCGAGTCTTTCAGTCGTACTTGGACCAGTTCGTGGTGATTTTTATTGATGATATCTTGGTCTATTCTAAATCTGAATCGGAGCACGAGCAACATCTACGGATTGTATTAGAGAAGTTGCAGGAGCATCAGTTGTTTGCCAAGTTCAGCAAATGTGAATTTTGGCTGCAACGGATTTCTTTTCTTGGCCATGTTATTACACAGAGCGGTATTTCCGTAGATCCCACTAAGATTGAATATGTGATGTCTTGGAAGCGGCCAGAGAGTGTTACTGATGTCCGTAGTTTTCTTGGCTTGGCGGGTTATTACCGTAGGTTTGTCAAGGACTTCTCAAAGATTGCGGGGCCACTATCTAAGTTGACTCAGAAACAGACTATCTTTAATTGGGACGAGAAGTGTGAGAGTGGATTTCAGGAGTTGAAAAAGAGGTTAACTACCGCTCCAGTACTTGCTCTACCAGAGGGGACCGATAATATGGTCATTTACAGCGATGCATCCAAGGAGGGCTTGGGATGTGTTCTTATGCAGGATGGCCGAGTTATTGCCTATGCTTCTCGAAAGTTGAAGCCTTATGAAGAAAATTATCCGACTCATGATCTTGAGTTGGCAGTAGTTGTCTTTGCACTCAAGAAGTGGCGTCATTATCTGTCGGGAAGTAAGTTTGAAATTTTCACTGATCATAAGAGTCTGAAGTACTTGTTCTCACAGAAGGAGTTGAATATGCGCCAGCGGAGGTGGATGGAGCTTCTTGGAGATTATAATTGTTCTATCAATTATCTGCCTGGAAAGGCAAATGTTGTGGCAGATGCTCTCAGCCGGAAGGCTAGTATTTCTTGTTTGGCTGTCAAGAAGTGGGAGGTTCTTGAGGAGTTTAGTTATTGGAGACCAGAGTTCACTCAGGTTGGGGTGATGTGTTCACATCTCCGTATTCAGCCTTTATTATTGTCTCAGATCAGGGAAGCTCAGCAGCTTGATGTTAAACTTCAGAAGATCAAGGATCAGATCACGGATGATCAGTCTGACTTCAAACTGCATGAGGACGGTATTCTTCGGTTTCGGAACAGGGTTTGTGTTCCCGATGAACCGAGCTTGAGGCGAGGTATTCTGGAGGAAGCTCATAATTCTAAATATACTATTCATCCCGGTGGAACCAAGATGTATCGGGATTTGAAGCAACATTACTGGTGGAACAACATGAAGAGAGAGGTTGCTTAGTTTGTATCTAGATGTTTGACTTGTCAGAGAGTGAAAGCCGAGCATCAACGACCAGCAGGTTTGCTTCAGCCGTTGGCTATACCAGAGTGGAAATGGGAGCATATTACGATGGACTTCGTCACTGGTTTGCCTAGATCACCGAGGGGTAATGATGCAGTTTGGGTTGTCGTGGATCATTTGACGAAGACAGCTCATTTTATTGCAATGAGGATGGGAGATGAGGTTACAAAGTTGACGGACCTCTATCTAGATCAGATTGTTAGACTTCACGGTATTCCATCTAGTATTGTCTCTGATCGAGATCCTCGATTTACTTCTCGTTTGTGGGAGAAACTTCAGGAGACCTTAGGTACTCAGTTGAACTTCAGTACCGCGTATCATCCACAGACCGACGGTCAGTCTGAGCGGACTATTCAGATTCTGGAAGATATGCTTAGGGCTTGTGTTCTGGACTTCGGGAAGAACTAGGAGAAACATCTACCACTTGCCGAGTTTGCCTATAACAATAGTTATCAAGCTACTATTGGAATGGCACCTTTTGCAGCTCTTTACGGTCGTAAGTGCCGTTCACCTTTATATTGGGACGAGGTAGGAGAGATGAAGACTGTTGATCCGACTATTATGCCAGAACTTTTTGAGAAGATTGAGAATGTTCAGTTAATCAGGCAGAGAATGCTTACGGCGCAGAGTAGATTCAAGAGTTATGCTGATAAGCGTCGTCGAGACTTAGAGTTTGCAGTTGGAGATCGGGTTTTCTTGAGATTGTCTCCTCGAAAGGGGTTTGCTCGTTATGGTAAAGGTGGAAAGCTGAGTCCGAGATTTGTTGGGCCGTTTGAGATTACTGGCAGGGTTGGTAAGTTGGCATATCGGTTGGCCTTACCGGAAAACTTCTCTAATGTCCACGATGTATTTCACGTGTCTAATTTGCGGAAATATAATCCGGATCCTTCTCATATTCTTGAGCCAGAGCCGTTACAGCTTCGAGAGAATTTGACTTATGACGAGCGTCCGATTCGTATTCTAGATCAGATGGACCGAGAGTTGAGGTCGAAGAGGATTCCGATGGTTAAGGTGTTGTGGAAGTATCACGACATTGAGGAAGCTACGTGGGAGAGACGAGATCAGATGCAGCAGCAATACCCAGATCTATTCCGTACATCAAGTAAGAATTTCGAGGACGAAATTTCTATAAGGAGGGGAGAATATGAAACCCCACTTTCCTGCTTATCTCGTTTTACGTGCTATACCTCGTTTTGCGTGCATATGTTCTGTTTATGTGCTATAGGACCTAGAAAGTTATAATTTTGATGTCAATACTCCTAATACGTGCTAAATGTGCATTCATGAAATTTTCATCAAAAACGGAGTTAGAAATTTTATCGTCAATTTTTAGTGAATAGTGTTTTCAAAACACGTCCGCTAAAATTTTGAAACTGGTCTTTTTAACCCTTCTAGACCTAGTCCACGGACTTTAATAGACCTGTGTTTGATGAAAACGGTTTTAAAATCGGCTTAAGAATTTATTAGGGTTTTTACACCGACTTTTGCGAAAATCGAGTTTTAAGCCGACTCGGGTGAAATTGTTGGATTGTAAAACTTCTTGTCACCTAAAAATAATCCACTTGAGATATCTTGGGGGTTGTATAATTATTTTTAACTTGGTGAGCAATAAAATGCAATTAAAGTCATTAAAAACACAAAAATACTAATTAAAACTAGCTTTGACTTTGCATTTTTTTTATTGACCAAGCTTTTAAATACTTCTTGTCATCAACACACACTCACACAACACAAAACACACTCCACAAACACACACATTGCCATGAGAAAGAAGGAGAAAAAGAAAGAATTTTCAAAGCTTTTCAATCCATTTTTTCAAAGAAAAACTTGGTTTTTGTCCGTGAAACTTCGCACCGACTTGGATTCTTCTTGTTGGGCACGCATAGCACGCATTCCTAGGCTTGTATCGCATCAAAGGTGAGAGAAAAATTCTAGATCTCAAAATGTCATTTTTATGTTTTTGCTCATAAATGAAAATTTAACCGTTAGAATTGAAATCTGAAGATAGATTATTGCTCCTTGCATGCTAGGGATCGTTATATACTAATACTACGAATTTCTGTCGGATGTAGCATAATTTTTATTTTCCGGGTATTTAATTTTGATTAAAATGTTCAAAGTTGAATTAAATGAGTTGTGTTGATCGAAATCGATTGCCGTCGATTTCTAAATACTTGATAATTACGTGTTAGCGCTGTTGTAATGCCGAATTTTCGATTACATTGTTCGTGTGAAAATCCCGAAAATCCAGCCATGACATCTTAGGGTTTTAGGGTTATCGGGCATGATTTGGAGGTGTTATGGTGGATTTCCGAGAGGGCTAATGTAGTAGGTTGAATGGGTGAGTGATAGGAACTGATTTGGCAATGTTTGGATTAGTAGATTGTAAGTTATGAATTTTAGAAGTTTAGGTTGTCATTCTTTAATTTCTTGAACGATGCCTTTAGATGGTTGGGTAGTGTTCGAGTGATGAATGGTGAGTTGTTGATGAGTAATTTAGAGTTTAATTATGTATATTATGCATGTCCAGTTAGATGGCCTACTTTGTCATCTAACTACGTTGTTTGTTGTTTAATTTAATATTGATGTTATATTGATGTTATTGATTGATTATTATTGAGTTCGGGAATCGGGCACTTTCGTTGCTGATCTCCCAATTGATTGATTGATGATTGATTGATGATTGATGATTATGGAGTCTTGGTATGTGTGTGCCACCTCTCGGGCAGCGTCGGGCTGTCGGGTTGATAACGGCATGACTGCCATAGGCTACCCCCAGCTCGTATGACAGAGGTGTCATGGAGGGAGGGGCTAGTGAGGTACCTCGGGTGCGTGAGTAATGGGGAGTTATAAGAAGAACAGTTGAGATCGTGATGGCGTTTGGAGCTACACCAAATAGAGTATCCTTTAATGAATGGTTATATAGTTATGTGATGATAATGTTATTATTGTTGTTGTGTGTTTACTTGCTCAAAGGACTAAATCCAAGGAGCGTAGTGAATACTGTCGAGATCTATCAGATCCTCACTGGGCTTATGTATATAAGCTCACTCTCTATTATTGCATGCTTACAGGTGTTGCAGAGCCGGATTACGGGTACGTGCCTCCTGAGGAGGAAAATGTGCCTTACGTGGACGAGTCATATGTTCCCGAGTCTTATCCATGATTATATGTTGTTTAATGTCATGTATATTAGCTTAATAGACTTTTATATGCTTTGTGGTTCTTATTGTAATAGATGTTGAAAGATGATGATCCAAACGATGTTAACTTAGTGGCTTTCTTTTGTCTATGGTTAAGTTGTAGTTGTGTCTCAACTTATTTTTGAAATGTATGATAAGGTTGAGGTATTGTATGTCATGTTGGAACTGAGGCGTATAACGAGGATGGTTTATTGTATAATATGGTTGTGTTGTATGTTGTTGTTTGTATTGAGGAATTGCTGGATGTATGATGTTTTATGAGGTTGGTTTAGAACCTCGGAAATCTATTTACTGTCGTTATGCCGCCGAAATTCCGTTGCGTCCTGACTGATTGTAGGTGGGGTCGAGTTGGGGCGTGACAAACCCAAACAGAATCACATCTTCTCAGAGATCTCGGAAGATCAATCACAAGATCCATTGTTACATGCACCCACTTCTATTGCGAAATCGACAACGGTTGCAGAAGCCCGGTTGGCCTCTGATGCTCAGCTTTAACTCTCTGGCAAGTTAAACACCTGGATACAAACCCAGCAATCTCCCTCTTCATATTGTTCCACCAGAAATGTTGTTTCAAGTCTCTATACATTTTAGTACTGCCTGGGTGAATTGTATATCTTGAATTATGTGCCTCAAACAGAATCTCATTCTTCAAAGTCGGATCACCAAGAACAAACACTCTGTCCCTGAATATGAAGATTCCATCTGCATGTAATTTAAACTCCGACTCTCCCCTTTTTGCTTTTTCTTGGATTTTCAAGATGTGAGGATCAGTCTTTTGAGCCTCCCTGATTTGTGTTAGCAATCCCGACTGAATTTGCAAGCTTGTAAATCGAATCCCTACTTCAGTAGCTTCTGGCTTCCACGAGCAAATTTTTTCCAAAGTCTCCCAATCCTTGATAATTAGACTTGCAATAGTAGCCTTTCGGCTCAAAGCATCTACAACAACATTTTCCTTACCTGGCACGTAGTTTATAGAAGCTCTAGCCATCTTCGCTGCCTCATATTCAAATCTTTTTGTGAAAATAAATATTTGAGACTCTTGTGGTCAGTAAAAATTTAAAATCTGCTACCCCACAAGTAATGACACCACTTCTTTAAAGCAAACACAACTGCAGCTAACTCAAGATCATGTGTAGGGTAATTGACTTCATATGGTTTCAACTTCCTAGAAGCATAGGCAATCACCTTACCATTCTGCATTAAAACATAGCCCAATCCCTCCTTAGATGGATCACTGTAGACAACAAAGTTTTCTGTACCTTCAGGTAAAGCTAGTATAGGAGTTGTAGTTAGTCTCTTCTTCAGTTCTTAGAAGCTGGATTCACATTTAGCATCCCAGTTGTAAGTAACTTTCTTTCGAGTCAACTGGTTTAAAGGTCCAAAAATTTTGGAAAAGTCTTTAACAAACCTCCGATAGTAACCTGCCAACCCCAGAAAGCTCTGAATATCTGACACCGTTTCAGGTCTTTTCCAAGATGAAACAACTTCAATTTTAGCTGGGTCTACTGAAATTCCTTGATGTGAAATGATATGGCCCATAAAAGATATTTGATTCAACCAGAATTCACATTTGCTGAATTTAGCAAAAAGCTTGTTTTCTTGCAAAGTTTGTAGCACAATCTTCAAATGTTGTTCATGTTCAACCTCATTCTTAGAGTATACTAAAATGTCGTCAATAAAGATTACGACAAATTGATCAAGATAAGGTCGAAAGATCCTCTGCATTAAGTCCATAAATGCTGCTGATGCATTTGTCAATCAAAATGGTAACACAACAAATTCATAGTGGCCATATCTAGTCCTAAATGCCGTCCTAGGTATATCATCACTCTGAATCCTGAGTTGATAGTAACCCTGCCTCGAATCAAATTTTGAGTAAACACTCGCACCCTGCAATTAGTGAAACAATTCTTCAATCAACGGCAAGGGGTATTTGTTCTTAATTGTGACTTGATTAAGTCTCCTATAATCAATACATAATCGTAGCGTGCCGTCTTTCTTTCTCACAAACAACACAGGCGCATCCCACGGCGAAGAACTAGGTTGTATAAACCCTTTCTCAAGCAAGTTTTGAAGCTGAATTTTCAATTCCTGAAGTTCGGCTGGTGCCATTCTATAAGGACTTCTAGAAATTGGCATAGTGCTCGGCATAAGGTCAATCATAAATTCAATCTCCCTATCCGGTGGTAAACCCGGTAATTCCTCACGAAATACACAAGGGAAGTCTTTAACAATTGGAACCTCATTCAAATTTAACTTATCAGTAGGTTGATTGATTAGATAAGCTAGGTAAGATTCACAACCTTAATTCAACAACTTAGAAGCCTTGATTGATGATTAAAGGGGTATTCTGGCAGTCCTGCAGTTCCCAACAATCTCTAGTACCGGTAGGTCAGGAATCTGAAGATAAACAATTTTTGTTCTACAATCCAATTGAGCATAGTATTTTCCCAACCAATCCATTCCCAAAATGATTTCAAAGTCACAAAAGGGTAGTATAATTAAATCAGTAGGAAAATTACGATCCTCAATGCATATATCACGAGATTTGCAAATAGACTTAGTAACAAATTTCGCACCCAAAGGCGTACTAACTTCAACTTTATGTGGCAGTTTATCAATGCAAACATTCACAGATCGTGCACATGCAGAAGTTATAAACGAATGTGTAGCTCTGAGATCAATCAAAACTTTAACTGGTTGAGTATTGAGAAGAAAGGTTCCTTTCACTATTGCTGTAGTATTGGGTAGCTCCTTCGCATCTTGTGCAAAAACCTTAGCTTGTACCCTCTGTGCTGGACCTGCACCTGTAGCCCTGCTCTGCACACCCTGGCCTCCAGTATAGCCCTGAACATTCTTAAACTTAGGGCAATCTTTCACCCTATGCTGATCGCTCCCACAACCAATGCACTTACCACTCTTTCTCCAGCAATTAGCTTCAATGTGCCCCGATCGATTACAAAAGTTACACTGCTGATTTTGCCTTATAATAGTGTTTCCTGCAGGTGTGGGGGCTTTGGCAGGGGTAGGAACTGTACCTCCCTGCTGGGGTCTAGTCACAGCTGGTCTTCCCTGAATCAGATATTGAGGCTGATACGGTAGCTGCTGAGGAACCTGAACAAAACTCTGATACTGCCTCTGCTGACTCTGCCTGCTCTGGCCCAAGTACTCTTTCTGTGTTACCCTGAACCCGACACATTGTGATTAGTTTCTATTTGCATATAATTAGGTTTTATCTTGAATGCTAACATAAAATATGTGTTTATTTTAAATGAAATGTTTTCATTTTTAGCATTATAATTTTAATTTATCAAAATATGCGAATAATAGTTAAATTAATTATTTGGAATGAATATTAATTATCTTATTACTTTTAATATTTGGTTTCATTTCCTTGAACTTATTTACTTTGCTTTCAATTAAATGAATAAAGTAGCTCCGAGCCCGGAGACTAAAATATTATGTTTCTTTTCCTGCATTACTTATTTTTCTTATATTCCATATCATTTATATAATCGTTCGATCATCTTACTACGTGCATAGCATATCGGGATAGCGAGATACAAAAATATTTAGTGTCCCCAATGAATAGTGATTTCAGCATTTAAATTAAACAATGAATGATCCATTTAGCTTGTATTTGACCCATAAAACCCACCCAAATACCCAAGCCTTTTGACCTTGACACCTTTGACCCCTTTGACCCTTTTATTTGTCATCCTTATAAGCCAAAAGAGGAAAAAAAAACAAAGCAAAGACAAAAAAAAAAAAAAAACAGGGGCAAACCCGTGGGGAAAGAAAAAGAAAAGAAATGGAAAAAATTTCATGCAATCTTCAAAAATTGGCCCTTGAGCTTGTGTTAGGAGTTGTTTAAAGCTTTCATGAGTCTTCTTCAAGCTTCTTCAACAATCAATGTGAGGGATTTCATATCTATTTGTGCATTTGGATATATTTTGCTTAAATTTTAATTTCTTGCAAATGTTAATATAATGCTATTTAATTCGTTTGATGCATGAAATGTCCTCTATAATGATAGTAGAATATGTTTCTATAGTTTTTAGCAAGGTTTAGGGCTAGGAATTGAAAATGCAATTTTGGAAGACAATGAATAGAAAAACATGAATAGTAAAACCCTATGTTTTCGGATTTTTTTATCTAAATTGCGATTTCTTGATTTGGTTAAGTACCATTAGTGTTAGAAAGATTAAATGTGTAATAAAAACAGACTAGTCTTTGATAAAATTGAGAATTAGACAAAGAAACGTAAAGGGGCCGTTTGACCAAGAGTTGACCGTGCTCGAATTGAGTTGGGGGTTTTGCTATTGAGGGCATGGAAGTACTTTTGGTACTGTTGTGACGTTGATTAAGCGACCGATTAGCATAGTTGTAGTTCAAACGCAGTAGGTGGCCTTTCGGGCTTCGGTTGGGAAAATGAAGTTTCGTGACATAAGAACGTGCCTTGTAGTGCCTAAGTGAAGGTAGTGAAATCGGTTTCTTAATCCCGTAGCTCGTTTGCTCGTAATTGCCTTTGGAAGTTAGAGATTGAATAGCGATATTTGTCGTTTTCGTGTTTGAACTGCTATTACTTGTTTAATTGATGTTATTGTTGATATTAATGATAATCATGCTTGAAAAGTTAATTGATTGCTATTATTGAATGTAAGTAGTTGATATATTGAATGTTGATACAAATCTGCACTTTCATGCTATCGCTTGTTTATTGCTTGTATCTCGTATTGCATTGTATTAGTGTTAGGCGCGTGAGTGATGGGCCTCTCTGGGCAGTCTCGGGCCGCCAGGGTTGGTTTGCTCTAGCTCCGTGTCCTATTCCCATTCTCGCTAGGGGTGCTGCCCTGGGAGATTTGGGTCGTAGATATGTCGGGGTACATCCGGAGTACACCCAGTGGATGTTATAAGGTGGTTGCACGCTTATTGTCATCGTTGTCAACATCAAGCTCGAGATTGATGAATTGCTCGTGAAATGGTACATTGCTCGTATGAGTGAAGCTTAGCCTTCGAAGTGTGGTATAGCTTTGAATGGTTGTGTTAATGCTTTCTTTAATTGGTTATTGTATAGTCGTTTATATTGAATGCTTTCTTATTGATTATATTGCTTAACTGTACCTATTTGCATTGCACGAACTTCTTTCTCTCCACCTCGATATTTGTCTCGCCCTCACTGAGTATACGTATTGTGTATACTCACTCCTCACCACCACATTTCTGGAAATGCCATGTTAGGTGGAAAGTTCGTGGTTACGTGAAAGATCGTGCTTAAAGAGTTGTCTTGCGTGTTATGTGGCTGAGTTGTAGAAAGATGCAAAGATGTATGTTTTCATGTATTGAATGTATTTAGTGTTAAAAGTTATGTAATTAACTTAACTAGGTTTATTAGAATGGTATGATAGTCTATTTTATAAAATAAGTTCGTATAGTTTAATTGCCAAGCATGAATGTACTTGTCAAAGATGAGAAGTGATAGGTTAGCTTTTAAACTGGAAATGTATATTTAGTTGTGTTCGCTTGTTGAGAACCAAGGCTCGGATGGCCTTGAGGTGGTTGTATGGTTGGACACGGTGCTGGTCTACTTATATGCTATTGCAGGTTTTGTATTTTGCCTGGAAACAGGGGAGACTCCATCCGTTTTTCCCTAAAATTTTATGCCCGCGTTTGGAATTGGGTTGCGATTAGATTGATTAATAGAACTTCCGGTCTCGAGAGGGACCGGGGTATTACAAGTGGTATCAGAGCTTGTTTAGCTTATAAGCCAGGACAAGGTCCTCAGTCTGGTGGGTAGTGATCCTTGAATGTGTGCTTATTAAGCGTGTCTTGAAAGTGTTTGCTTGTATGTTAGATTGTGTGTCTTGACTTGAATGTATGCACCTATGTGATATAGTTATGTGTTATATGTTAAATGTTTCTCAAGTAAAGTGAAGTGACTACTCGTGTATCGAATTGGCATCGTGAATCGAATCGACCTCGTGAATTGTTATTTGCTTGAAGTATTGCTTGTAATGTGTGTATTAGAATGTCTTGAATTGGTTATGCCGTGATTTGAATTGATTATGTTGTGCTTGACTTGATTGTCGTGCTTGAATGACTTTGTTGAATAAACTGTTTTATAAATTGTTTTACAAGCATGCTTGCATAATAGATTATGGCATATATGTATAAATGTGATATCTTGGCATTCATACATGTCCTATTGAAATGGTAAGAAAGACTTCTTCCACCCTTGAAGAGAAGTGGTTGGTAGCAGGCCTCCAAGTTATGTGGATTGACGAGAATGAGCAGTTTTTAACTAGACTTTATTTGGGAGTTGGTGTTTGCTTTTGGAGCTCGGTTATTGGCGAATCTCTAAGGTCCTCTTAGGTGCTTAACAGTTGTGAAACAGTAGCTTTCTTTTGGGGTTCTAATTGGTTGTTCTCTGGAGCATTCTTTGATTTTCTTATTGGGTATTCTTGGGAAACTTCTATTGGCACTTCTTGGTAGACTTGGTTATTGGGGTTTCAATCGGACTTACTGCATGGTAATATCTATGGCATATGTGTCTCGGTCTTTATTGGTGTCTTACTGGCATCCCTAATTGGAAATTCTTCAATGGTATTCTTTAGAATTCTTAGTGGTCATTTATCTAGTACTTATTTATTGGGCAATTCTTGCTACTTTCTTATTGGAGCATTGTTTTGGGTATTTTCCTTAGTGTTCCTCAGTAGGTTTGGTATTTGGAATTCCTATCATAAGTATTATTATATAGTACTACTTATGGTATTCTTTGGAATTCTTAGTGGGCATTCTACTAGTATTTTCCTTGTTGGCACTATTGGAAGTTTTACACTTGGAATCCTGTTCGGACTTGTTATCTCACATTGTTTACGGTTAGCTGTGGAATACTTTGGGTTTTCTTGGTGGTAAGTAGTATAAAGTTTGCACTTGGAAAATGATGATGAAATCTTGGAGTTTGGTCTTATATGTGCTGCATCTACTCTGGCTATCTTTTGACTTCCTTATTTGATACTTGTTGGACTTCTATTAGAGATTCGTATATAGAATATTCCTTCGGTATTCTTCTCGTTAATAATATGTGGAATTGGTAATATTTACAGTATCTATGCTTTAGTCTTTATTGGTATCTTCTTGGCATTCTTAGCAGGGAATTCTTCTATGGTATTCTTGACCAACAGAATTCTTATTTGGATTTCAAGATGGTATATTCATTTGAGCCTTTATTTGGCCTTATTGCTTTAGAGTTTTCAGTCAGTACTATTGGGGGTTTCTTAGTAGGGTATTCTTTGAGCATTTTTATTCAGGATCTTGCTCAGTAAACGATGAAGGGTAGTCGGAGTTGGACTTTAGTGGATGCTGAATTCTATTGGAAGAAGAATTGCGAGGACGCAATTATTTTAAGGGGGAAAGGATGTGATACCCTGAACTCGACACATTGTGATTAATTTCTATTTGCATATAATTAGGTTTTATCTTGAATGCTAACATAAAATATGTGTTTATTTTAAATGAAATGCTTTCATTTTTAGCATTATATTTTTAATTCATCAAAATATGCGAATAATAGTTAAATTAATTATTTGGAATGAATATTAATTATCTTACTATTTTTAATATTTGGTTTCATTTCCTTGAACTTATTTACTTTGCTTTCAATTAAATGAATAAAGTAGCTCTGAGCCCGGAGACTAAAATATTATGTTTCTTTTCCTGCATTACTTATTTTTCTTATATTCCATATCAATTTTATAATTGTTCGATCATCGTACTACGTGCATAGCACATCGGGAGAGCGAGATACAAAAATATTTAGTGTCCCCAATGAATAGTGATTTCAGCTTTTAAATTAAACAATCAATGATCCATTTAGCTTGTATTTGACCCATAAAACCCACCCAAATACCCAAGCCTTTTTGACCTTGACACCTTTGATCCCTTTGACCCTTTTATTTGTCATCCTTATAAGCCAAAAGAGGAAAAAAGAAACAAAGCAAAGACAAAAAAAAAACAAGGGCAAACCCGTGGGGAAGGAAAAAGAAAAGAAATGGAAAAAATTTCATACAATCTTCAAAAATTGGCCCTTGAGCTTGTGTTAAGAGTTGTTTAAAGCTTTCATGAGTCTTCTTCAAGCGTCTTCAACAATCAATGTGAGGGATTTCAGATCTATTTGTGCATTTGGATATATTTTGCTTAAATTTTAATTTCTTGCAAATGTTTATATAATGCTATTTAATTCGTTTGATGCATGAAATGTCCTCTATGATGATAGTAGAATATGTTTCTATAGTTTTTTAGCAAGGTTTAGGGCTAGGAATTGAAAATGCAATTTTGGAAGATAATGAATAGAAAAATATGAATAGTAAAACCCTATGTTTTCAGATTTTTTTTATCCGAATTGCGATTTCTTGATTTGGTTAAGTGCCATTAGTGTTAGAAAGATTAAATGTGTAATAAAAACAGATTAGCCTTTGATAAAATTGAGAATTAGAAAAAGAAACGTAAAGGGGCCGTTTGACCAAGAGTTGATCGTGCTCGAATTGAGTTGGGGGGTTTGCTATTGAGGGCATGGAAGTACTTTTGGCGCTGTTGTGGTGTTGATTAAGCGACCGGTTAGCATAGTTGTAGTTCAAACGAAGTAGGTGGACTTTCGGGCTTTGGTTGGGAAAATGAAGTTTCGTGACATAGGAACGTGCCTTGTAGTGCCTAAGTGAAGGTAGTGAAATCGGTTTCTTAATCCCGTAGCTCGTTTGCTCGTAATTTTCTTTGGGAGTTAGAGATTGAATAGTGATATTTGTCGCTTTCGTGTTTGAACTGCTATTACTTGTTTAATTGATGTTATTGTTGATATTAATGATAATCACGCTTGAAAAGTAAATTGATTGCTATTATTGTTTGTAAGTGCTTGATATATCGAATGTTGATACAAATCTGCACTTTCGTGCTATCGCTTGTTTATTGCTTGTATCTCGTATTGCATTGCATTAGTGTCAGGTGCGTGAGTGATGGGCCTCTCTGGGCAGTCTCGGGCTGCCAGGGTTGGTTTGCTCTAGCTCCGTGTCCTATTCCCATTCTCGCTAGGGGTGCTGCCTTGGGATATTTGGGTCGTAGATGTGTCGGGCTACATCCGGAGTACACCCAGTAGATGTTATAAGGTGGTTGCGTGCTTATTGTCATCGTTGTCAACATCAAGCTCGAGATTGATGAATCGCTCGTGAAATGGTACATTGCTCGTATGAGTGAAGCATAGCCTTCGAAGTGTGGTATAGCTTTGAATGGTTGTGTTAATGCTTTCTTTAATTGGTTATTGTATTGTCGTTTATATTGAATGCTTTCTTATTGATTATATTGCTTAACTGTACCTATTTGCATTGCACGAACTTCTTTCTCTTCACCTCGATATTTGTCTCGCCCTCACTGAGTATACGTGTTGTGTATACTCACTCCTCACCACCACATTTCAGGAAATGTCATGTTAGCTGGAAAGTTCGTGATTTCGTGAAAGTTCGTGCCTGAAGAGTTGTCTTGCGTGCCTATGTGGCTTGACTGTCGAAGTTGTAAAGATATATGCTTTCATATGTTGTATGTATTTATTGTTAAAAGAAATGTAATTTAAATCTAGCTAAGTAATTGTGGTGAATTGATAAGCTAGTTTATGTAATCAGTTAGCATAGCTTAACTTCAAAACATGTTTGTATTGTTTAAAGGAAGAGTTAGAATAGTCTAATACTTGAAATGTATGTATATTTGCTTGTGGTTGCTTGTTGAGAACAAGGCTCGGATGGCCTTGAGGTGGTTGAATGTTTGGACATGGTATTGGTCCACTTATATGCTGTCGCATGTTTGCTTTTTGTCTAGAAACGGGGGAGACTCCGTCCGTTTTGCTTGAAAATTATGCCCAGGTTTGGAATTAGGTTGTGAATAGATTGATTGATAGAACCTCCGGTCTCGGGAGGGATCGGGGTGTCACAGGTGGTATCCGAGCTTGTTTAGCTCATAAGTCGAGACAGGGTCCTCGGTCTGGTGGGTAATTATCCTTGAATGTGTGCTTGTTAAGTGTGTCTTGAAAGTGTGTGCTTGTATGTGAGATTGTGTGTCTTGATTTGAATGTATGCACCTATGTGATATAGTTATGTGTTATGTGTTAAGTGTTTTTCATGTAAGGTGAAGTGTCCAGTTGTGCATTGAATTGACCTATCGAATTGGCATCGTGAATTGAATCGACCTCGTGGATTGTTATTTGCTTGAAGTATTGCTTGTAATGTGTGTATTGGAATGTCTTGAATTGGTTGTGCCGTGATTTGAATTGATTATGTTGTGCTTGACTTGATTGTTATGCTTGAGTGACTTTGTTGAATAAACTCTTTTGTAAACTTGCTAGCATAATAGCTTAAGGCATATGTATAACTGTGATATATTGGCATTCATACATGTCCTATTGAAATGGTAAGTAAGTCCTCTTTCTCCCCTGAAGAAAGTGGTTCGCAGTTGGCTTTCCAAGGTGTATGGATTGGCAGGAAATGAATGGCATTTAACTAGCCTTGATTTGGAAGTTGGTGTTTTCTTTTGGAGCTTGGTTATTGGCGAATCTCTATGGTCCTCCTCTGTGCTTAACAATTGTGAAAGAGTAGCTTTCTCTTGGGGTTTTATTTGGTTATTCTTTGGAGACTTCTGTTGGCATTTGTCGGTGGATTTGGCTATTGGGATTTCAATTGGCCTTACTGCACAGTAATATCTATGGTATATGTGTCTCGGTCTTTATTGGTGTGATACTGATATATCTGATTGGAAATTCTTCAATGGTATTTTATGGAATTCTCAGTGGCCAATTATTTAGTATTTACTTATTGGGCAAACTTGGCTACTTTCTTATTGGAGCATTGTTTCGGATATCTTCTTCAATGTTCCTCAGTAGGTTTGGTATTTGGAGTTCCTATCAGACTTATTGTATAATACTACTTATGGTATTCTTTGAAATTCTTATTGGGCGTTCTATTGGTAGTTTCCTTATTGGCAAGGTTGTATGAAGTTCTCACTTGGCAAACAGTAAAGAGGCCTTAGAGTTTGGTTTCGGTATACTGTTCACCAGTTCGGTGTTTATCCTTGGAGTTTTCGTCCATCTGGGAAACTATGTTTGTTATTCAACTTGGTTGTCTTAGTGGGCACATTATATTTTCTCTACTATTTTCTTTGACATTCCTCTCAGCATTTGATAGCAAAACTCGGAATCTAATTGGTTGTCCCATTGGGTTATTATTTGGAAGGCTTCTTTGGAACTTTGGAAGTATATTTGATTAGGTTTCTTAGTATTTTCTTCAGCACTCTTAACAGGGAATTCTTCTTTGAAATTCATGACCAGCGGGTAATTCTTTGGACCTCTAGATAGAACCTTTGATTGAGCCTTTATTTGGCTTTTTGCTTGGAGATTCTCAGGCAGTAATAGTTGAACTTCTACTAGAGATTCGTGTATGGGGTATTCATTCGGTATTCCTCTTATCATTAATATGTGAAGTGATTTTGTCTACAGTATCTTTGCTTTAGTCTTTATTGGTATTATCTCGGCGTTTCTAGTTGGAATTTATTCATCTTCGGTATTCGTGTTAACGGAATTCTTGTACGGTATCTACATTTGAGCCTTTATTTGGCGTTACCACTTGGCATTTCTACTTGAACTTTCCTATTGGTCATCTTGATTAAATACTTGTTCAGTAGCTAATGAAGACTAGTCAGAGTTGGATTTCAGTGGATGCAGAGTACTATTGGAAGAAGAATTGCGAGGACGCAATTGTTTTAAGGGGGGAGGATGTGATAACCCGAACCTGGCATGCATTTAATAGCACTTGACTGCATTTGATTAAATGTTTAATTAGTTAAATCAACCAATTTGCACTATTTTAATATTTCTCTTGGAAGCATTTAGTAGTTATATATTGAATAATTAAAAGATTATTATCTATTTCTAATAATTATAGTAATTGAATTTATTCTCTTGTGATTAATTAAGTGTCATCTTAAATGTTAGTGTTTAATTGTATTTGACTACGTGTTTATATTAACTTTCATTTGTAACTTAATATTAACTTCATAATCCCTTAAAATATTTTAAGAATAGTTAAATTAATTATTTTAAATGAATATTGATTACCTTGATTGTTTTGATTATTTTAATAATCGGTTTTGGTTGTCTTGCATTAAAATCACTCGGTTTTCAAATAAATGAGGAAACTAACTCCGAGCCGGAGTAAATTTTGAACTATGTTACTTTCCAAAAATTATATTTTCTTAAATTCTTTGTGATTTAATTGTTATTCTTTTATTGTTGCAAAGTGCATAGCATTTCTCAAGCGATAGTTAGGAAATGAATTCTAGTCCTCAGCAAATAGTGAAAACTAGTATTTAGTGTTTTAATTTTAGTGTTTTAAGTTGTATTTAACTAGAATTTGATTTGAGATAGTTGTTCTAGTTTCAAAATGCATGAAATAAGCCTATTTGACCAAGTTTAAGTTAGTTTGACCAAAGCTTAACCAATTGACTAAGGTTTGACAACTTATTTAAGCTTATAAAACATTGCAAAATAAACAAAAAAAGCTGGAAAATGGAGCAGCCATGGCCGAAACCATGAAGAAAAGAAAAAAAAAACATATCAACTTTAAATCTTCGATTCTTCGTGTGAGCTTGCACGGGGTGGTTTCCGAGGCATCCTACGAGGTTTTCCTAGCGTCTAGGAGCGTCTAAGGTGAGGGTTTCATGTTTATTTGCGCATTTGATTATTTTGTGTATTAACTTTGATTTTTGGGTTTTATCCGTATATTATTGTTTTAATCATTTTGAGGCTTAAAGAATGTTCGCTAGCATTTGTAGAACATGTATTTATAGCTATTTAACATTTTCTACGGTTGAATATCGAAATTGAAATATAAATTGTTAGTTGAATAGTAATTTGTGAATAGTAAACCCTTGAAACGATGAAGTTGCGTTGTTATACTGTCTGTTGATGTGAAAAGGTGCTAGGTATGCTAGAATGCCTAAATGCATGGTTTGTTTAGGTTGTGTAATGGAAAAAAATGAGAAAAATGCATTGGTGAAAGTCGGGGTCGTTTAGGTCGAGTTTAGCATTTTCTCGTATTCCGTGATGGCATTGTCTCGGGAGGCCATAGAAACACTTTTGGTGTAGTTATGGCGTTGGTTGGGTGTTTGGTTAGGGTAGCGGTAGTTCAAATGAGCAAAGGGGGAAATCGGGGCTTTGCGTGAATTCTAGGGTTAAGTAGGGTTTCGGGGTCTTTAGACGTGCCTTATAGTGACCTAGGAGGATTGGTGAAGTCGGTTTCCAAAACTCGTTGCTCATTTGAAAGTAGTAGCGTTTTGAAAGTTGGGGTCATTTTTGTAATTTTGTGTGTGTTCATAGTATATTACATATAGAATGCTTATATTGCCTATAGGAAGTTTATAATGCTTATAGAATGTTTATAATACTTATAGAATGTATATAATGCCTATAGAATGCTTATAATGTCTATAGAATACTTATTATTGCTTGATAATGGTTGTTGGTGTTGTTCTTGTTACATATTTGATTGTAAATGCTTGTTATCTTGTCTATCGTCTCTAATTTGTATTGTTGTGTTATCGCTCGTTTATCGCCTTGTATCGAGTCTTGCATTGCATAGTGTCAGGGCGTGAGTGATAGGCCTCTCCGGGTAGCCTCAAGTTGCCGGTGTTGGTTGCTCTAGCTCCGTGTCCTATTCCTTTTTCTCGCTTGGGTTGCCTCTCAGGGAGATTTGGGTCGTAGAATTGATGGTTACTCCCGGGGTATTCCAAACTAGGTGTTATAAGGTGGTTGCGCGCTTATTGTCATTGTTGTCAACATCAAGCTCGAGATTGATGTATTGCTCGTGAAATGGTATATTGCTCGTATGAGTGAACCATAGCCTTCAGAGTGTGGTATAGCTTTGAATGGTTGTGTTAATGCTTTCTTGATTGTTTATTATATTGTCGTTTGTATTGAATTTTTTCTTATTGACTTTATTGCTTAATTGTGTCTATCTGCATTGCACGAATTTCTTTCTCTTCACCTCGATATCTGTCTCGCCCTCACTGAGTATACGTGTTGTGTATACTCACTCCTCACCACCACATTTCAGGAAATGTTATGTTAGCTGGAAAGTTCATGATTTCGTGAAAGTTCGTGCCTGAAGAGTTGTCTTGCGTGCCTATGTGGCTTGAGTGTCGAAGTTGTATAAATATATATGCTTTCATATGTTGTATGTATTTATTGTTAAAAGAAATGTAATTTAAATCTAGCTAAGTAATTGAGGTGAATTGATAAGCTAGTTTATGTAATCTGTTAGCATAGCTTAACTTCAAAACATGTTTGTATTGTTTAAAGGAAGAGTTAGAATAGTCTAATACTTGAAATGTATGTATATTTGCTTGTGGTTGCTTGTTCAGAACAAGGCTCGGATGGCCTTGAGGTGGTTGAATGTTTGGGCATGGTATTGGTCCACTTATATGCTGTCGCAGGTTTGCTTTTTGCCTAGAAACAGGGGAGACTCCGTCCATTTTCCCTGAAAATTATGCCCGGGTTTGGAATTGGGTTGTGAATAGATTGATTGATAGAACCTCCGGTCTCGAGAGGGATCGGGGTGTCACAGAATATCTCAAAAGTGACATTGGTCAGAATATGGCTCTTATAAAATTTACAAGGAAATAAGAATATGGAAAGTCATATTCAAGCCAACAATCAAGGGAACAAGAGGTCAAACAAGTTAGAGAATCAAGAGGCTAATAATTTAATAAAAAAGTATGATAACTAAGTTAAGGAATGTCTCAGCACCTATCAGTTAAATAAGTACGAACAAAGGATGATGACGAGTCAAAACAGTGCTGAGTATGTTCAACAAAATTCCTGAACAAATAAACATTTCAATTCTTGATGATTGTTCAAGGGACCAGCAAGTAAGTTGTACTTGAGGTGAAATGAAATTAAGAGATAAGAGATGATTAATTCAATAGAAAATATGAGTGTCAAGATAATGAGTATCTCAGCACGCAATAACCAAAGAAATTTAAATAAGAAAGGACAGTGCTGAGTATATTAAATGAGCAATTACAAGCAAATAATGGCTCAGGATTCAATAATAAAATAATAGGATTAACAAAGATCAACAAGAATATCAATGATGTACTTAGGTAAAGAGTACATCAAGCATGTGAGATTCGAATAAGTAAAATGGTATACCAACGAAGAGATTACTTTCAAATGAATAGTAATAGAATGAAATAAAATACTGAAACGAATGACTAGAGATATAGAATAAAATATAGAAGTCTCAAACCTTAATTCTAATAAGCGACATTGCTATAAGAAGCAAATACGAATGTTAAGAATATAAACAATGTCAAATGAGTATAGGATCCATTAATCCAATAAGCAAAACTTTCAAGAAATAATTGATATGCTAGAAAAGTGTAACTCTCTCTCAAATAAGTGAGAATAGAGTAGAAAATAATAAGGCCAATAGAATTATGAAGTACAAGAAGGGTGTCCCACCTACACACTTAGACACCAACAAGTCAAATCCTACAATTTATCTTCCTCCAAAACAAAACACTAAGGAGATCTAGAGAACCTAAGGAGTCATAACAATCACCAAAAAAGATAAATCACTCCAAAATTTTACATTCCGTACCAGACCAATCACTAAACAAGATAAATCACTGATTACCCAACAAAATTCACTAATGAAAACTCCAAAATCTGATAACACAATACAGATTCATACTAACCCATTATAACACAAGAGAATCCTCAATCAACAATTTAGAAAGTCATACCGCCTAGAACTCAAAAGCTTAATGTAGGCAAATAAACGTTCAGTCACCAAAATGCATTCTTATTTCCTCAAATAATTCTATCTCCCAATAATTACATCTTCGAATAAAGTAACTTTAGTCAGGAATCACTCTAATTGGCTCCAAGGTTTAAAGATCAAAACTCCAAAATATCCATTAATAATATAGCAATCCCAAATAGTAGAAATATTCACATGTTATACTACACTTCATTCCATTCACAAATATACATCACTAATTCCTCAAATAAATTCATTCCAAAATAATCTCAAGAAAGTATAGTCTGAGTTGAGACTCCAAAAGCGTCTACTCACAACCTCACGGAAACCTCAACCTATGATCCATCTCCAAGTAATAACAAGTTAAACATGACAACAAAAGTAATTATAATCATCAAGATACATTGCTATTTCTTCGAACAACTCCATTCTTGCTAAAGGAACATCAAGAACAGATCCATTAAACTAAGACTAAAATCCATAAACATAATAATTAAAATCTCACTGATAAACTACTAGAATAATAATAATTCAAAATCATGGCCTACCTTTATTTCTAAAAACTCTTACAACCACCCTAGACATTAAAAGGTCACTCACGAGTTAAAACATGTATGCAACTATATCATATGAAAGACAAGTACAACGTAATGCGCAATTATCATACAATGCAACATTATCACATAACACACAATTCAACATATAAGAAGCCAACATCACATAAACAGGTTATATCACAGAAGTAAGTTATAAACAATTAAAGTCACATAAGTAACAAACTTCACATAAGACAAGTTCATCACGTAACTCAAATTGGTCACTTAAAGTACATTGAGCACCTAAAGCACGTTGTTTCATATAAGCTAGTTATAAACAATTAAAACCACATAAACAACTAAGTTCACATAAGGCACTTTGATCACATAAAACACAATTGTCACATAATACACATTAATCACATAATGCACATTAATTACAACACATTGAGTACGTAAGACACGTTGTCACATAAAACATATTGACCACATTAGTTCACTTAACACATAAAGCTTATTGATCACATAGAAAGTTAGACACATAAGTAAATTAATCACATAAACATATTAACATATGTTTCACTTTTCTTTCACATAATACATACTTGCATGCTTAGACCACTACCCACATTCCCAGGATACCCTGGCTGATAGCTAACATGCGCTCTGATACCACTTAAATGTCACGCCCCAACTCGACCCCTCCTATAATCAGTCAGGACGCAACAGAATTTCGGTAGTATAACGACAGTAAATAGGATACCGATGTTCTAAACCAACCTCATTAGAACATCATACATCAACTCCATAAACCATACAACAAACAACTCCTCAATAAAATAACAACATACAACATAACCATATTACACCATAATCATTCTTTGTTATATGCCTCCGTTCCAACATAATACATGAACCTTAATATACATTACAAAAATATATTGATACCAACATAGCAACCTAAACATAGACAAAAGAAAGACTACTAAAATAGCATCAACTAATTCATTATCTTTTCAACATCTTATACATTATAAACTACAAAGCATATAAAAGTTAACTAGATAATATACAAGATAATAAGGTGTTCAACACATCAAACATCAAGGATAGGACTCCGAAACATAAGACTCATCCACGTAAGGCACATTTTCCTCTTCAGAAGGCACGTATTCATAATCTTGATCGGTAACACCTATATACATGCAATAATAGAGAGTGAGCTTATATAAAATAAGCCCAGTGAGGATCCAACAGATCTCTAATAGTATTCACTATACTCCTTGGAAATAATCCTTTGAGCAAGTAAACACACAATAACATCAATAATACTATCATCACATAATCTATAATGACCATTCAATAAAGGATACACTAGTTGGTGTAGCTCCAAACGCCATCACAATCATAATAGCCTTCTTGTGACTCCCATAAACTCACGCACCCGAGGTACCCCAATAACCTCTCCTTCCATGACACCTCCGTCATGCGAGCTGGAGGCAGTCTCTGGTAGTCATGCCGTTATCAACCCGACAGCCCGATGATGCCCGAGAGGTGGCACACACATACCAAAGACTCAGCAATAATATTAAACATCATTCACAGGAGGGCAATCTAGAAGAATTGCCTAACTCCCGGCATCAATCATCAATCAATAATCATCAATAATCATATTATCATCTTAATAACATCAATAATCAATTTAACAACAAATAACTAAGTTAGATGACAAAGTAGGCCATCCAATCGAACATGCATTAAACACACAATCAAACCCTAGTTTACCCATCAACAAATCACAATTCAATCACTCAAATACCGCTCAATCAACTAAGGCTCAATTCAACAATTTAAATGAAGATAACCTAAACTTCAAATAATCATATCTTACATTCTACTAATCCAAACAACTCCAAATCAATTTCAAACACTCACCCATTCAATCAACCACATTAGCCCCCTCGGAAACCAACCAAAACACATCCAAATCATGGTCAACAACCCTAAAACCCTAGTGTGTCATGGCTGAAATTTTCGGATTTTAGCACGGACATCACAATCAAAAATTCGGCATTACAACGGCGCTACCACGTAATTATCAAACTTTTAGAAATCGACAGCAATCGATTCCGATCAACACAACTCAAAATAATCAACATTTAGCAAATTAATCAACTTTAAATACCCGAAAAATAATAATTATGCTACAACGGTTCAAATCTCGCAAGATTACATATAAATGATCCCTAGCATGCATGGAGCAATAATCTAACCTCAAATTAACATTCTAACGGTTCAATAATTATTTATACGCATAAACACAAAATATGAGTTTTGAGATGTAGAATTTTTCTCTCACCTTTGATGCGATAAAAGCTTAGGAATGCGTGCAATGCGTGCCCAACAAGTGGAATCCAACTCGTCTCGAAATTCTACAGACAAAAACTAGGTTTTTCTTTAAAATTTTGCTTTGAAAACCTTGAAAACTCCTTGGCTTATTCTCCCATGAAACTCTCGGCCATGTGTATGAAATGGAAGGTATTTTTGTGCTTTGTTGGTAGGTGTTGATGATATAAGCTTAAAGGTCAACATTTTAAATAAAGCCAAAGTTGAATTAACTTAGTATTTTTTTGTTTTCTTAACTTTAAATGCATTTTCTTGATCACCAAAGTTCAAAACAATTATTCAACACCCAAGATAGCTCAAGTAGGTTATTTTTAGGTGACAAGAAGTTCTACAATCAAACAATTTCACCCGAGTCGGCTTAAAATTCGATTTTTGCAAAAGTCGGTGGAAAAACTCTAATAAATTCCTAAGCCGATTCAAAAACCGTTTTAATCAAACACAGGTCTATTAAAGTCCGTGGACTAGGTTTAGAAGGGTTAAAAAGACCAGTTTCAAAATTTTAGCGGACGTGTTTCAAAAATACTATTCATTGAAAGCCGACGATAAAATTTATGACTCCGTTTTTTATGAAAATTTCAAGAATGCACATTTAGCATGTTCTAGGAGTATTAATATCAAAATTACTACATTCTAAGTCACATAGCACATAGACAGGTCAATTCACGCAAAATGAAAATAAACATGTAAAACGAGACAGGATATAAAAGTGGGATTTCACATTCGTTTCTCATACTTTGAGGCTACTTGGAATGCCTCGGGAAAAGTAGTATAAGTCTGCCCAGTCAAATGCAGCTGTATATCCATTCTCAACCCACGAACAAACCTACTAATCATCCTCCTAGCTGGCTGCACCAGCTCAGGCATATACCTCGACAAGCTGACAAACCTAGCCTCATATTGTGCGACAGTCATGTTTCCTTGATTCAGGCCCACAAATTCTTCTTCCCGCCTTTCCCTAGCCATCTCGGGAATATATTTGTCCCGAAACTCACTCACGAAATCATCCCACAAATGCGGAACATCCTCACAATCCCATCTCAACCTAACAGTGTTCCACCATTGTTCCGCGTCGCTCTCAAACAAGAATGCTGCATATGCTATCCTTGCCTCATCAATGTACCTCAAAGCAGCGTAAATCTTCTCAACACGGTTAAGCCATCTCTCGGCTGCCTCGTCATCCGGTTCTCTGAAGAACTTACCCAGTTCATGCCTAAGGAATTTCTCCAACTGATTATTCTCAACCCTATGCCTTTGTCCACCAGGATTAGCTTGATTTCCCTGGGGATTAATATTCATTTCCTGCCTCTGCTCATGCAATACCTGAGTAATCCGGTCAACTGCAGCAGTCATAGTAGCCATAAACTGTTCAGGCATCGGTTGCTGACCCTGTTCTGCTGCCTCTTCATCTGCCCCTTGACCTTGAGTACTACGACGTGGCGGCATAGTAACAACTTACAGTAGCTGGCAACATATAAAAGCAGTTTATAGACAGAAATATAACACATAAGATTAGATAACACTCAAGTCAATAACAATCAAATATCCTATCACACAATTCATATAACACAAGATTGACATGTCAAACTAATTCACTTAAACACATAAGCACACAAAGTTCACATAGTCATACTATAACATTCTCACCTAACAATCATACAATAACACTTTATCATTTTAGACCTTTACCCCACAGATCGAGAAACATATCTCGGCTCATGCAATACTATCATGCTCTGATACCACCTAAAGATGTCACGCCCCGACCCGACCCCGCAAAAGGCCAAGCCAGGACCCGACACACGGACGGAGTCTCCTCTATACTGTGGATGATCCGAAAACCCTACATTCAACATAGTAATCGCGAAAACCACAATAATCATTTGATCAAGTCAACTTTCTTTCAGAAACATACATCTTCTCATTAACCAACTGCAAACCAAAATATCATGTATACTACACAAGTAATCATGCCACTAAGTAGTTAAACCATTAGCAAGCAGTTCTTTACTAGTCACGTGAGTATATCTTTATAACTTTACAACCTTTCAACATTTACAACATAAGACCATAGAGGCCTCAAAATAGGTACTACATACATGGCTACAAGCCTCAAAATGAAGCGTCAACCAAGTAATATACACATCAAGCATGGCCCGCACAAAAGACTGGCAACCAACCACCAGCTAAGCAAAGAAAGTGCTATCAAGGAAACACATCCACTTGCTCCTCCTCCTCAACTACCTCGATAGGATCAGCTTCAACTACTCCTGTAAAATATAGTATAGAAAGGAATGAGCAAAAACTATTGCTCAGCAAGGGTAATTGGTCTCAAGGACGGAGGTGAGAGGAGAATGCAATGCAAATAGTCAAGTAGATCAGTCAATTATCATATAGAGATACAAGCAAAGCCAACAATAAATCAAGACAAGCACTAAGGCTATAATCATTCAATTAAATGATACAATTCACTTTCCACGAGCAACTTTCAATCACGAATCCGATGACGATGCGCCGGCCCAACCACCTTATAACTTCAGTTTGGAATACCCCGGAAGTATCCAATCAATTCTACGACCCAAATCTTCCCAGGAGGCAACCCAAGCAAGAAAGGGAATAGGACACAGAGCTAGGGCAACCAACCCTGGCAACCCAAGGCTACGCAAAGAGGCCCATCATACCGCCCCTGACTCTATGAATGCGATACAATATTCAATGCAACAATCGAGCAATAGAGCCACACGTGGGAGAATAACAAAGTAGGTTACTCTCGCACGCAATAGCAACAGTTGGTAAACATTTCAATCATAATCAACTTTAACAAGCATAATAAGCAACAATAAGCATTCTACAGGCATAACACTATGAAAACCAACAAAATCACACAACCACCCCAACTTTCAAAATGCTACTACTTCCAAACGAGTCATGAGTTTTGGAAACCGACTTAACCATTCCTCCTAGGTCACCATATGGCACGTTTAAAGACCACGAAACCCTACTTTACCCTAGAATTCCTGGAAAGCCCCGATTTTTCCCTTTGCTCGTTTGAACTACATCTACCCTAACCAAACACCCAACCAATGCCATAACCACACCAAAAGTGCTTCCATGGCCTCCCGAGACAACGCCATCATACAAAACGAGAAAACGCTAAACTCAACCGAAACGACTCCAACATGTACCAAGGCATTTTTCTCCGTTTTTACATTACACAATCCAAATAAACCATACATTTAAGTATTGTAACATATCTAGCATCTTTCAACATCAATAGAACGCAAAACAGAGCAACATTTTCGAAATGGGGGTTTACTATTCATAATTTACTATTTCATTCGCATTTTAAATTATAATTGCTATATTTAACTGTAGAAAATGCTAAAACCCTACAAATACATGTTCTGTAATCATCAAGGAACATTCTTCAAGCATCAAAACGGATAAAATAACGATCTACGCATAATTCCTAAAAATTAAAGTTTGTATAACATTTATTCAAATGTGCAAATAAAGATGCATCCCTCAACTTAGACGCTCCTAGACGCTAGGAAAACCATGTTGGAAGCCTCGGAAACAACCCCGTGCAAGCTCTCGCGAAGATTTGAAGATTAGAAATTGAAATCTTTTTTTTCTTTCTCCTTGAAGTTTCAGCCTTCTCCTTATTTTTTTCAGCTTTTGTGTGCTTTTTTCTTATGTATTATGCTTAAATAAGATGACAACTCAAAGTCAAAGGTCAAGGTCTTGGTCAAACTAATTAAAATTGGTCAAGCTAGGTTATTTTGTTGGCAAATTAAGCTTAAAACAAGTCAACAGTTGCAATAGAATTAAAGCTAACTAACAAGCAACACTAAAACCCTAACAAGCAACACTTTGCAACGATAAATGAATAACATTTAAATTTTAAAGAATTTAAGAAAAATATAATTTTCAGAAAAATAAACAGGAAAATTTCACATTCCGAGCTCGGGTATAACAATGTTACATAATCACACTCCTTATTATAATCACCAAATTGTTTAAGCTCCGACCCGAAGATCTATGTATGACGAATTGACCGTCGGCGCACTTTAAAGGCATCATAAATAGAAACTTCTCATTCATTCTCAGTTTGCTTCTTTATTACTTTTGGCTTTTTGAGCTGTATGATCAAAAAGTTCAATAAAGAAAGGCTCAGCTGGTTGTTAAGGGTGAAAAGGTCTATGCTTCAATGGAAGATGCTCAATGATAACCCCCATTACCCTATTTTTTTGATATGACCAACTTCCTAACCCCTTTGAATTTTTGCTAACTAGGGTTTATGTCTTTCAGATGAATAATGAATCTTGGTTGTAGTTGATATGGATTTCAGGAGTCGACGCCTTATCCCCAAAGCTTTGTTCCCAAGTGCTTGAGATACACCTTCCAAACTGCCTTTGGATACAAGCATAGAGTGTGGCAATTATCTGTTCTTCAGCTAAGTCCGGTATGGTTTTCTTTGCAGTGAGTCTGATAAACTGCCCCTAAAAGGGCCCCCTTCCTCTCTCTCTAAGGCTGAGGGGTATCTTGTTTGCTATCATGACTATTGGTACATTGCGCTTCCTGGTCAATACTCTCTCGTGCTTAGAATCAAGCCGGTACTCTTTCCCATCTTTCGCTAGGTGGGGCTTTTGGGGAAGCCTTTCATTCTTGTGTGCCTTCCGCCTGAAAATGAAGATTCTGAACTGCTTTGGCCCCATCTGTGTTTTTGATGTCATTCTACCAGTTAGGACAAAGACAAAATGGTCCAATTTCACAATCGTAGATTTAGGTAGAAAACGATCAGACGATAAGCTAAGCCGATGCGGAATTTTCTTGTTATCTTTATTATTGCTTCCCTAAAAGCGGTTTTCAATCCCTATGGTTGGAATCTTTTCCTTTTTCATTTCTCCGTTGAAATGATTCCCTCAAATGTCGTTGACTTTGCTTTCTACCCCGTATACCATTGCTTGCCGTCAACCCCATCAGCCTGAAAAAGGTAGTTATCATTAGCTCTGTTTTCTCCCACAGGCTCAGAAGAGGGTCAATACGATCCCTTTGAGAAAGAACAAAAAATTCCACTATCAGCGGGTGATTTCGACTTCGGAGCCATGAGCCCCATTCACAAAAGCCTAAGGAACAAACTTGCCACTTTTGATTAACTCGTCACTACTTCTGACCCCTCTACGTACCCAATCTTTCTCAATCTGGCCCTTCCATGTACCCAACACTGATTCCCAAGTAGAAGGATGAGAATGAGGATCTTACAACACTTAATAAACTAATGAGAATGACCGAAGCCTGCTAAACAAGCACAAATTGGTAAATAAGCGCAGAAGTTACTAAAAGCACAGAAATAGGTAAAGGAATGGAAGCACATCTTGCAACTTCTATGATCCATTCAACCAGCCTTCAAGATGAGAGATAGGCCTTTAGCAAGGAGATATCACACGGAAAGCTCGATTAGGTCTTATAATCGAGACTTCTTTTATAGGCCTTAGTCCCTAATGAGATTACTTTAACACACCCTGAGGCTTAAGAAAAGATGGCCATAGTTGTGACATCCTAGCCAGAGAAAAGCAACAGTAGCTATATTCAAGGAACTTATGGACTGGAATTAGAGATTGGATGGACATCCGGAACAGAGAGGAAAAGAGGAAGCAAACAAGGCTAGCTCACGAAAGAAAGTCTTGCAACTACACTATATATTGATACTGCAACTGCGCTAATAAGGGTACATCAGCTTTCTCTGTATGGGGATTTTGGAGTCGCACTAATCGACAAGAAGAGCTCAAATTAATAGACAGAAAAGAAGATGCAAAAGCTTTCGCACTTACTTGTATACACTCTTTTTGTCTGTATTTGGTACAAGTACTCTATGTAAGTCTCATTAGTTAATAGTAAAGCTCAGCTAGACTAAGCGAGGTAGTACTCTGTGCCATATCCAACACCATTAACATTAGTTCTCCTCTCACCAAAGCTTCCAAACTTGCCAAGAAGTGACCTATTTCTAGAATACAGGTGTCTATCAACTAACTCAAGCACTAAAGAGAGGTGAGGTAGGACATCGATAGACAATAGACCATGGAGCAGAAGGCACTAAGTTACTTGCTAAATCGAAGAGAGCAGAAGGTACCTCGCCTAACATTATAGGAGAAGGGTCCGAAGGAGAACAAATTTTGTTTGTGAAATTAAAGAAGAATTGGGCAAGTAGCTTAGAATATTTCCCTAAGAGAGCTCCAACCAATAGATGAGATTAGAGATGCTAACATAACAGGGGCAGAAGACATATCTTTAAGAACCAAGAATGGGATATTTGCATTAGCAAAAGGAGGAGAACGAAGAGATGAGCACTTTTCAAGTAGCTTTCCTTAACGAAGTCATCTATGTGACCAATCACGCTTCAAAGAAAGCAAATAGGGATGCTCGTTAGCAGCTCAAGGGGATTGAAGACGCAAGGCTCTTGTTGACAAAGAAGGTCTAAAAGGGCAAATTAACGCATTTGAAGGTAACCACCCTACTAGTAGAGTAGAAAGACCTATAGGACCTGTGAAAGTCTCATTTTTGACTAAACTAAGAAACATGGGCTTATCACCTTCTTGGACGTTTAGCCGATGCATGGCTATCTTTCGGTCTAGTCCAGTTCGGCATAGCTCCAAGTGAAAACATCAAAGAATTATTTGAGTAGATCGATGTACTGTCAAATATCTTTTATTTGAGAAGCTTGCACTTAGGAATACAGGGCGAGGATTGTCAACAATCCCGAGATCCATTTACTTGATCTCGTCCTCTGTAGAGGGCACAGGCTCTACATCATATTCTTGAACTAACTCTCATCTCTTTGCTCTTTGACGGAGATAGAGTTTATAGATAATGTTCGGGGATCTAAAAGAAATATCTCCAGAATGAGAGGCCTTAGACAAAGCTTTTAGTGCAGGGAGCGGAGTTGGCAGGTAGCCCAAGCCTATGTTTTTTGAGATCGACGTACTGGCCGGCTAGCCAAGCTTCTCTTTATTATTCACTTAGATGCAGCTAGATGGGTACTTTTCTGCCTCTCCCTATCGGTCAAGCATCTTCAAACTTCGGGTCTTGCTGCGTCAACTACCGTAGATATGAGGCTTTAGCCTATAAAGCAGCTTAGTAGTCGGAAGAAAGCAAAGAAAAGTATGCCCCACATCTATGTCAATAGGGTGGTAGTTCAAAGCATCGAAGATGAGTACATGGAAGTACCAACGAAGAAAGTCTAGAGTGCAGATATAACCTTCTCGACAGAAGACATCTTGCTGGACAGGAAGAAGCACACGTAAGCGGCCTCTTTATCTTACCGGTGACATTGGCGAAAGAAATAAGGCTACCACGGGTAGAGATCGACCCTAGAGCCTCCATCAATGTGATGTCACTGCGGGCCCTAGCCTATCTGAGAATTCATTCCTACAAGCCGGCTAAGTCAGACCAAGGTGACTATTCCGTGGTATAATGTCGTCTCGCAAAAAGCTATCTGTAAGATTCGTCTCAAGTGCCAAACATGGGATCTGAAGACTGAGCTTACTTCTTACGTGATTGACGGTGACACCTCCTAAACTTCCTGCTTGGATCCACAGTGTGGTACTTTCCACCCTTCACCAATGCTTCAAATACGTTGATGAGAAAAGAAAGGAGAAGTTCACTGGGTATTTACTGACAAGAAACCCTTTTTTAAAGGAGTAACGGTTTGAAAATGCTCGACCGATAGGGAGAGGAATGGACCGTATGGTGCTTTTACAAAAGTACGATCACCGGTGGCTAATACCTTCTCGATACAATCGAACCTGAAATCCACTTTCAATCGCTCTTTTTAGGTTGGCATAATATAGAAAGAGAGTACGAAAAAATAGCACAAACCAATCACTTTTGGTAGGTTTAGAAGCCTTACTCAGCATAGGGTCCAAAAACTCGACATACCCTTTTTTTTACAACGTATAAGGGGGAAAGTGCTCTTGCATCATTAGCCACTTCTTAGCATTTCCTGCCTGAGTTGTTGACCATCATCTGACCTGACCTCACATGGGAGGCCCCGTGCCGAGTGATTCTCCCCCAAAAAACTCTACATCTGATGTTCCGAAAATAGAAACATGTGATTTAGTAAACTAGAACCCATTTTGGGGTACAACCAGGGAACAACTATCAACTAGTTTGAAAAGTTCTTCCATTTAGTAATGGAAGTCATCCGTTGTCAGTTTATTAGGGTATGGTAGAGGCGCTTGAGAATGTGGACAATCTTTCAATGAAGACCTAACGAGAGGCTGAATTCAAAGATACCCAAGATCCACAAGAATCGTATGAACATCTATGGAGCGTAGCAAGGAGCCTTGGCTTCTGCTCTCGTCACCTCACTCAATCCTAGAGTGGAAACTCGAGTCAAGGCACTGCAAGCGAGCGAAGAAGCACTTATTGTAACTAAAAATGTCATGGATCAGCAAAGGCTTGTTCTGGATCACACCGCGTTATTGATACTGCCAGCTTATTTTGGGATGACTGTCACTTTCCTATTTGAGTAAGGAATGAATATCGAACCCTACTGATGTTGAACCGATGATCAGGCCTAGTGGTGCTTGCGGCTTTTCCTATTTTGGATTGGATGGAAAATACTGGACAGGAAAGAAACGTTGTCCATCATTTCAAGCCCTACTAAGTAAAGGGAAATGTGTTGTTGGCTGCTTCAACCCCACTTCTTCTCAACATCGATCCTCTCATATACTTCCTCAAGCGGCGGAACACTCAATGCCCAAGCAGTTACACGTTGTTGATTTTATACTCCTCCGGTAGAGCCAACAAGCATTCAGTGAATTGTCTTGTGTTACTGCCTTTCAAGATGTTCACTGAATCCTTCACGATGTTTTGGTGGTAGGTACTAGTACATCGTAGTCTTAGAGAGCTGCTAGACTCCAGACAAGCCGTTACGAAGGGCCATCAGCCCAGGTCAGGCGACCCGAAAGGACCAGACATAAACCACCCGCTAAGGAAAAAGGTATATAATACAAGCGATCAAGCTAGCAAATAAGGGATATATGATGGATTTGTCCAGGGTGTGTGAACTTCGTTATATATTTAGCCGGGTATGAAAGGATTTTTTGGCCTCGGTCATTCTTCTATGAAATATCGATTCTATCAATCGTTCCATTATAGAAGAAAATCCCCCCTAAATAAGTAAAGGAAGGCCCCGTGATTCCACAAACCATCTCCTGGCCTTACCCGGTGGAACCGGCTGGGGGTATTCGGCATGGGCAGAGAGAGCATTTGAAGTGTGGTGGGAAGAACACTCGTTATCCTGACTTATCTCTCTACTATGGCCCTTCTATTGCTGACGCCATAAGCTATGGCACTTCCAGCTCGCACAAGGGGCCACCTTGCAAGGCCAAAGTGGGCTCAGTGGTCAGCCTCCATTTGAATAATGTTAGGGTTTCTTTCACTTTTGCCAGATCTAGAGAGATACTACAAGTCCTCCGTCCCAGATTCCATCGCCGCAGCCATCTGGTTCACCAGTACTACCAAAAAGTATCATGCTTACATTACTCTTACTGATGGTTTGATTATCTTGGACCACGAAGACCCTAGTCGTGCTTCTGGTTTCCATTCCCATCATCATATGATGATAAATCTCCTCGTGCTCTATGATAAGAACTTGGAGTCCGTATAATGGTGAAGATAAGGTTAGGCTGTAATTCTTGCTCAAAAAATAGACTGAACGCATTCAGATTATTGGCTCGTCCAACCCGGTAGCATTCATGAGTCGCTCGTTCAACTGTCCCTCGGAAACAGGGTCGAGAAGTACTATGCATGGTTGACCCCCGTCCTTTCCCTAGCGCGAGCCTTATTTTATTAGTTTAGTAAAGTCAAGCTTTGGCTCCCTGGATAAAAAAATGGGGGACTTCTACAACGGGATATGCCACCCAAACCAACTTAGGAAAGTCACATCCGTCCCATCGCAAACACCTACAATGTCATGATCCCATTGGTTTACCCTTTTTTTCTTTGGTAGTTTAACGGACGGTCGCCCCTCCAACAAGAAAAGGTATAAATATGAAAATTTCTCTGCCATTTGGGTCGGAAAATTTATGGAGGAAATCGGGTTTTAAATTCCAAGAAATCATCCCAAGCGCTGCTAATGTGGCTACTAAGCTATTTCTTTGGAAAGCTCCTACTAAGATGAGAAATTCCCCGATAAAGTTGCTAGTACCAGGTGAACTCAAATTGGCCAAAGTAGAAGAGAAGAGAATGGTAGGGAAATTCGGCATGGTGCTCACTGAACTTTTGTAATATCTACCAAGTCGAGTCTTATGTCGGTCATATAGAGCACTAACACATAGAAAATGGGCTGAAGAAACTAGTCCATGACTTGACGTCAGTAGAATGCTACCTCCAATTCCCATTATGTTCTCCCGAGACCGGAGGCTCTAAGAACCATGCTACTCTCAACCCAATCCCAGACCCAGGCACATATTTTAACAAAAACGAACATAATCTCCCCTGTACTGTGGACATTCTAGAACCCTGTAAATATAATATATGCCACAATCCAACTAAACTCTAACTCCAAGAACTCCAGCTTTTAACTATATCTCAGCTTCAAGGTCGACCGAGCCTTAAGCAATACATAGAAAATACACCCAAGCATGCATTTAACAATCCTTGAAACCTTATCTCTTTTAATCCATTTATCACACCACTCTATATTAACCATTAGACTTTCTTATAAACTAAAGTCAAACAACTATTAACTGTCATTAACACACAAGCAAATAGCATAAAGGAAAAGTAAAGATAAACTATTACAATCTACTACTATTCAAGCAATACATTAATTTAGCTAATACAATTCTTCAACAACTCCAAATATGTACAAGCCCATAGGCACAAAATGGAAACAAACTCTTCCACAATTTAGCAGGCAAACACTTCAATCTCAAGCAATAGCACACATCAATCAAGGCAACTCCTCCAATTGCACCACCTGAAACATGTTTAGCGAGGAATCAGCAATCACATTTGCCCAGTGAGGGATAAAGTCTACCGGGGACGTGCAATGCAGCAGATAACTCAATAGGCATTTAAAACAACTAAGGAACAATCGAAATAACAAGTTACCACACATTAAAAAGGATACGATTCACTTTAACCCCAACACTCCAGTCTTCACTTGGTCTTCAATCATGAACCACGAACTTCGATCATTGTGCCGGCATAAACCCCAAACACTCCAATGGGTGTACTCTGGATGTACCCCGAATATCTTACGACCCAACACCCCCTGGAAATCTCCAGACCAGGCGAGTGAGGGACTTGAGCATGGAGATCGAATATCCACTGGCAAACCCGCTGCTGCCCAGCCGATATCCAATACATCCGCCCCTGACACTATGGTTGCGCAACCACTATGCAATGCACTTAAATCCATTGACAATATAACAATAGTATAAAACAATAACACATATGAGGGACAACAAAGTAGGTTGCCCTCGCACAAAATGTCACAGTGAATAAGCACACATAAATTCAAGCAATTATATTAATTCTTATAATTTAAGAACCATAAAATAACTCAGATGCATATAAGGATGAAATATCCCTCACCTCGGTTTAGGCTAAGTATGCATGAGAATAGCTTAGATTTATTCCATCCTCCTCGAATTAGCTCAAAGTGCATCCCTAGCTTATTCATATAAGTATAATACTTAGACATCAAAACTAGTATAATACTATGCAAGTAAATTAACATAACACCTTAACAATTGATTATACCAACTCCAACTTGACTATTATGCAAATTCAACATACAACAATAGAAGTTCTATAATCACTTATATATTTCATATTTTCACATAGCCCAAGTAGTCATATAAGTAACCAAACATTAGTAGGTGAAACAGTGGCACATATAAAATGAATAAAGTTAGCAACTAGTAGCAAAAGTTTAGCTATAACTGTTGGCAACTAATTCTCTTCAATGACCAAGCTAGCTTTGCAAATAAACTATAAGCTCACTAAAGCTCAATTATTCATACACTTAATCAACTATTGATAATCTAAACATTAGCACATAGAAATGAGTATAACTAACATCTCTTAATAAGCTGACTACAACTATTTGATAATTAAATTTCACTTGCATTATTTCACATTAAAGTCAAGACATACTTTCTTTAATTCAATGTTAAGTAACATGCCAAGATATTTCTTATGGTTTCCTAGTTTACTACTCTCCATAAGTATGCTAGTCTCAAGCATTAAGTTAGGTTGTCTATTCAGGCTACGATTTAGTTATACTAACCAACATGTACCACATTCTCTAGCCTTCCTTAAACTCCCTAGTTAACTTTTCTGCAATTCAACTCCATTATTAATTCATTTCCAAACAAGAACTTACCCAAGGCCTTACTAACACGTCTATCTTTATTCACTACCTAATAACTTTAGCTTAGTCATAGTTCAAACTAATTCTAAACTCTAATTACACAAAGACATGTAGTAGTACATTTTAGACTAGTCTAGTCCCATATTATCTTGACTAACTTGTAACCAATGCACACGAGTACAAGGGAAAGGAAAAAAAAAACGCTGGCATGAACTGTCCAGCTCACGCCTATTCACATGCTTCTCAGAAATCATCCAAAAAAGAGTATTTAAAGCTAGAATTTAGCAAAACCTTAGAAATACACTTTCGTTCAACTATGAGTCTACTACAACATATACAAAATTCAGATAATTTCATCAACATTTGCTAAGTCAAATTGGTCCTACAACTCAGGCATGCAAATCTGTCCAATTTTTTCAGATTTTTCATAACTCATGTTTTTGCAATTACTTCACTATAAAACTAATTTTAAAGCTCTACTACATAGGAATCATCATATATACTCATATATAACATTTAAGACAAGGAAAACCTAACATATAACATGTTATGTACACTTCATTAAACACCAACTAAATTCTTTTGTGCATGTAGAGATTTACTTGTGAAAGA